>JAWQUS010000017.1:2500000-3750000 GCA_036365455.1 Macrosoma leucophasiata
CTAATGCCTCAGGAGTGGCAGCGCATCTGCATTTTGACCTCTGGTCATTGTGTGGGTGTCTATAGGCTGCAGTCATCACATGACATCAATGTGAACTGCATTCTTGATTGCCACTTTTCTTAAATTAAATAAATAATTAAAAAATTTAAAAAATGCACGAAAGGTGTCGTAACCGTAGTGCAGTAACCATGAAATAAAATGTGACGGCATGTACCAAGCATTTGTTTTGTAATTGATTTGAAATGTGTGCTAATTTTACTGTCGAATGTTTACTTAGTAATGTTAAGTTAACATAATGACGAATGATAGTGTAGTGTGACAAGAAATTAACACCTTGATAGTAATAAATGTAGGTACCTTAAAGATGTTTTAGGTAACGAATGCGGCATACAAAAATGCAATTCACATAGATGTTGTGTGTTCACAAGTGATGACTGCGCATATACACAAAACCCAGAGGTCAAAATTCTGTTGCGTTGCCACCCTGAGACCTTAGGTGTTATGTCGTGCTGTGTAGTTATTACAGGACCATACATTATCATCTAATCGGGACACGATAGTGCTGAACACTATCTACGATTTAGCTGAAAATGTCTTCAGTGTATACCTAGTGTAATGGCCGAATACTCAAACGTCACTCAATTTTAAGCAAACCTCAAATGTGCACTATCTCTATCGTGTTTTATAAAGACAGAAGACTTTTAAGTCCCACTTAGATTTAAGTGACGTTTGAGTATTTGGCCGTAAGTCAATTATATAGATATCTCAGAGGCTTAGCGGTAGTAAGGCTCTTCTACTAAGCGGTCCGCATTCATCCCCATGTATGGAATCAAATAATATTTTTAATGCAATTAGTAGGTATATGCATACATGCACGTATGAATATACCTTTGCGGTCTCTTGACTACCCGTTCATACAAAGAAATGCATTGAATTATGTTTATGTAGGCTCAATTATAAATTAAAAAAAAACCTATCTTAACGTGCACAGCATTAGTAGACTTTAGGTAGGTACAGCTATTTATGCTAAATAAAAATATATTTAAATACATTGACGGATTAATATTAATTAAACATGCGATGAGCCTATGAAGCTAATCATCATGACTACTAAAGTTCATAGAAAAGCGTTAAATTAAGACAAACGTC
Organism: Macrosoma leucophasiata; assembly: GCA_036365455.1. NCBI lineage: Eukaryota > Metazoa > Arthropoda > Insecta > Lepidoptera > Hedylidae > Macrosoma > Macrosoma leucophasiata. The sequence continues at coordinate 2,501,150 of JAWQUS010000017.1, forward strand.
GCTTGATTTCATTAAATTCCCACCTTTCCCTACAAAAAAAGACCCCTAAGGGGAAATATTAATAACCCTCAATCTCCACAGGGAGTTTTAATTTCCCTTCTCAATTTATTTGAATTTTTAAGGCGCTATGAATAGGTTACCTTAATAAAAAAATGTATATTTCCATTTCTTCTATCAAAATCTTTATATTATTTCACTGGCATGTCTTTATTTTTGAGAAAAATTGATCAAATTCAAATCACCTTTTATCAACTAATAAGAGTATATATAGGTAGGTTGTACCTTTCATATGTTACTGCGATCATTAAAAAGAAATCAATTTCGAATATTCGATCATTATTAAATTTGTATACATAAACACCACCATATTGTAAGAAAGATGTAAATATAATATATATATTATGTAATGGAAGTAGCAAACAAGCTTGCAGTTCACATTGATGTTAAGTGATGACTGCAGCCTATAGACACTCACACAAAGACCGAGGTCAAAATGCCGATGCGTTACCACTCCTGAGCCCTAAGGTGTTATGCCTCTGTGCCGGAAATTACAAGGCCATTCATATGCCAAAATGCCAATAAACAAGATGTGTGGCCTCACAATAACTATCACAGAGACATAACAACTTAGGTCTCAGGGGTCATTTCGACCTCTGGTTTTTATGTAGGAGTCTTTAGGCTGCAGTCATCACTTAACATCAATGTTTAACACAAAAAAAATTAATTAGGTACATAGAAACTTATTTTTTATTACAGTTTTTCGCAATAAGACATCGTACCTTTAGAATTAAAGTGGCATATCTCTAAAAAATAAGAAAATGACTTTCATACATCAAACGACTTAAGAACATATAATCTATCAAATTATTAATAATTTAATAGTATTTTATTTTTAAAGAAAAATGGAAAGAAAAATTTGACTTCAGGCGAGACTCGAACTCGCGACCTACTGGGAATCTAGTCCAGCCGCTCTTCCAATTGAGCTACTGAAGTCCTGCCCGATTTGTCAAATCTTTCCTTCACATCTATTGCATTGCTTTATGGTAGCAGCAGCGCCATCTATTACCAACTATGCTAGTAGTAAGTATAAGTATTGCAATAGATGTGAAGGAAAGATTTGACAAATCGGGCAGGACTTCAGTAGCTCAATTGGAAGAGCGGCTGGACAAGATTCCCAGTAGGTCGCGAGTTCGAGTCTCGCCTGAAGTCAAATTTTTCCTTCCATTTTTCTTTAAAAATAAAATATATTTCACAAGCATGTGTTAATACGAAATAATATAAAAACAATTTAATAGTAGTTATTGATAGTTTAACATGTTTTTTAAGTCGTTTGATGAATAAAAGTCATTTTCTAAATTTTTTGCGATGCCACTTTAATTCTAAACGTGCAATATACGAGTGAAATACTTTTGGAAAAATAAAATTAAAAAGGAAATGCAATAATGTGAAAGAGATATTCGATAGTCGAGTGTGCTACGGTAACTTAGTAATAAGATTGCTTAGACTAGTGATCCAGTGGTAGCGGATTCAAGTCCCGCGAAGTCAAGTCAAATATTTCTTTCCATTTTTTAAATACTTAATATGGAAATCAAAAACTCAAAATGCCACAGCAATCAAATGAATAACAAATCCGACAACCAGTAAAACAGTTAAAGGTTAAGAAAACCGGTTAAGTGCGTGTCGAACCACGCGCAGTGCAGAGTTCCGTAGTTTTTAGGTTTGATTAATGTAATGAAAAAAACTTTCTATGGAGTTGTTCAAATTTCGAGTGTTACATTTGGTCGACTATTACTCGCAAACTTGTAAAGCCAACTTAGGTGTGATAGTTTTCTTTTTAATTTCGTTATAATATGTAGCTACTATTGCCATAACGTTTGAATTTCTAACAACAACCGTTTAGTACGTAGAGGGGTGGGGGAACACATGACTCTAATGAAAATTCGCACTTTCAGTCACGAACAGTTAACCGAATCGAAAAATGATGTTAGCACATCCCTAACATTTTTAAAAGACCTATCCAACCATATCCTACACAATTTAAAAATTAAAAATCATACATGTCGACACCATGTCGACGTCACTGACTAGGGTTGAGATATTTACGTTATCCAATAAGTATAACGTAATAACGAAAGATCTGTGAACCAGGTTTCGTTGATCCGTGTGCGCCGCGGTCGCGATCGCTCCCAGGGGACGTGAGGGTCTGTTGAACAAGTTTTCTTATTCAAATCACAGTACAAAGCTGATCAGGGCTTTTCAATTCTCATGATCGCTTTAGGTGGTTAGGGTTAGACGAGAACTTTCTTTTATTTGAATACGAAATATTTTTTCATCAGGGCGTGCCTACTGAAATAGTTTGAAAGAAAATTAACAATACTAAAGACAAAATACTTATTTTAATCTTATAGTATGAATTGTAAGGTATCTAAATTGTTATTAAAAAGTTTCCTAGCATTGTGTCGATAATCTGTCTGTTCCACTCTGTGGAATCAGATATGCACACTAAATATAGTTCAAAATCTTTTGAATTTAAAAGAAAGAAGAAGAAGCACGGGAGGTATGTCAGGGCCGGGAAATCTGACGCTTCACACATTGTACCTACCCCGTAAGGGACTTGGCGTGAAGATACATTAAAAGAAATAAAATTATATGTTATATGCATAGGAGATAACTTCTTTGAAATAAATTGTAGGTATAATGTTTACATTTTTTGCTATCAACAGTTTTCAGTTTACCAGACAAAGGATTTAAAAAGAACGAAATGTATTTTATCCCTTCTTCCTACTTAATATTATAAATGCGAAAGTAACTCTGTCTGTCTGTCTGTCCTTTTCATTGTTACCTTTTCACGTCAAAACGACTGAACCGATTTTAATGGAATTCGGTACAGAGATAGAGCTGACTTTGAGAAAGAACATAGGCTACTTAGTTATTTATAAAACGACGTTCACGCGGGCGATAACTAGAAGGTTATATTTACAAAAAGAGCAACATATAGGTGCATTAGGTACATGGTGTTGCCAAGTAACCAATGAAATCTTGGCGGGTCGACATCTGCAGATAAGTTATCTTTGCATTATAAATTGCATCCACTTCCGTTCTCTCACTATGGAACGCATGAATAACCATTTATATACGTAGAAAACTTTATAAATGTACCTCTGTTAATGTTGCATAGCCATCGGCAAATCAGTTTGAGGTAGAATGTTTTCAAGGTTAATTATACGCAATTGAGCTTAGTATTCAATCGAATAGCCTCGTTCGAATAGCCCATATCTATGATTTGTCTCTTTTATCAGAGATAGAAGTAAGGGATGTTATGGAGTTCCGTATCCGTAATGAAACTGCCGGATATCCGCAATACTTCATACGTTCATCCATGACCGAATCCGATTTAAAAATTAATCTGGATAAATTAGGATATTAGCGCAGTCTAAATAAGACGTCATAGCTTTTTGACTAGATGTGTAACCACTGGAAATGCACCGTAGCCAAGTTACCACAACTTGGCTTTCTTACCTTTTTTCGGCTCACATTAAGGTACCTGAGAGTGCGTTCCGAGTCTGATTTAATTTTATCATTTTATAACCAAGCGGAAAACGAAGCGTAAGCAGGCGTCCCACAAGATGGACCAATCGCTGGACGAGGGCGGCCCAGAACCGTTCGTTGTGGCATTCTTTGGGGTAAGCCTTTGTTCAGCAGTGGACGTCTTTTGGCTGAAATGATGATGATGATAACCAAGAATGTAACTAAAAAAACTGATACTTAGTTGCAAATTATGTGAAATAGTTATTTAACCATTCTTATAACGGATTCCAAATAACGCTGTATCCGAAATAATTTCATATCCATAACTGTAATCGGAGCCGGTAAAGTTTTATAAATTAATCATATATCCATGTTAAAAAAAATCACATACGTAACATCTGATATTTGTATGTTGTAACATAAAAACTATTCTTCGACATAAGTATGATTATATGTAACATTGAACGTTGATGCCGTTGATGGTAATCTTTGAGCCTCTGTTTCCTTTATTAATATGTTATCGTACGCCAATGTTGAGCAATGAGCTATTCCATTGCAGTTTTAACAACTTGGACGTTTATTCTATTGGTGTCCAATTTGTTAGTGTAACATATATACAAAACAGCACAACATACATTCATAATTACATTTCCCTACAAAGATAAATTGAAGAGAAGTAATTTTGATGTCAGTCCTATGTGACTAGTCCAAAGAGTTACTGGAGTTTTTTTTAAGGGAATAAATCCCAGTTCCTCAAGCTTGCCAATAGCGATCTCGAATTCTAAGCCACCGGGTAGATAGAAATATATAAATAGATGTACAAGGATAAATATTTACACTAAGATGTTTAATCCCGGCTCAGTGCTGCTCCTATCTCAGCAGCGAGACGCCGATGTCACTAATGAGATTAAAAAAGCACCGGCTGCGTTCAGATTTTCCATGAAAAGTTTACGCTTCATCCCTTAATGCGTTGGAACCAAAAATATTTTCTTATATTTCGTTTATATATGCCACAACATAAAGTTGATTGAGAACATATTTTTTATTAGACGAACAAAATTTAGATTTGATGAAATTAAACGAATATGTTTATTATGGATTAGGTCTCAAAAGAAAAAAGAAATCTTGAGAAGTAAGATAACTCGTGCGTCTCTCTGTCTGTCACAGCGAATTTACTTCAAAACTTAAGAATCGATTGAATTGAAATTTGAGACATTCTTAACTACCTACCTATATGTTATTCTGTTACACAAACAAGGACATAATATAACAAAAAATACATACATTTCGAACATGAGGGCAAATAAGAAAAGAACTTTAAAAGTTGTGAAAGATATATTATTTGACATACCTACTTACCCATCATTAACCAAGAGAAGGCCTTACTTTGAGATTTTTATCAATAAAAAAGTTACTTAAGCAAAAAACAGCTTCTAATCATACATCTTCTCCAATCGCCAATATTTTAAAAACTACTAGGAACTCAATTTTGAAAAAAAAAATACAAAAATAGATCTAACCTATCTATAGAGAAACCTATATAACCTAATATTTTCTCTATATATATACCTAATATATATATAGAGAAACCTATCTCACAGGATTTTTTAAAGAATTCTATGTATGGTGTTTATGGTAAAATATGCAAACTCTCAGTTAAGTACGGAAATCTATTCACGTTAATTCTGACTTATGTTTAATCAGTTTTTTTTTAATGTTTATAACATTTATTCCTAAAGAACAGCAGATTAACATTTTACGTTAAAATATGTGCATCTGCCACAGGATGTGTATCTGTCAGTCGGTAAGTCATAACGATTTTCTACAATGTACGTCTGAATAATAATCTGAGTAATACCACATATCAAGAAACATTAAAAATAAATATTCCTTACTCGCTTCATTCATTTGGATCTGCGTGAGGTCACTGTTTCACATATTATAAATCAAGGCATAGTACTACACGCTATCGATTTTGCTGATGCAAGCAAATGTAACCCCAATTACATGTGACATGTGACCTATTTGGGCGTGCCACCCTGTGACCTAGAAACGAACTCATAATTCGCAACAGGGACGCATTCGGAAGAAAAAAAGTCGCTCATTAATTTTAGTTATGTACGGTTACATAACATTATTATTGCATTCCATATTTTTGCGCTGATCTCAAAACTAATATTTTTTGTATTAAGTAAAGTAAAGAACTTTCGAACAAAATGAACATCGAAAAAATTAATTCTTTACAATTAGAATTAAAACATGAAACCATAATAGTGCCTTATTTAGTAATGTACAGTCGTGGAACGCAAAAGCTTTATTTATATAGATAAGCCTAAGCTTATCTATATAAATAAAGCTTTTACTAGCGACCCGCCCGGCTTCGCGCGGGTGCAATGTTACCTACCCTCTCCTATTCATCTTAGCGTGATATTTTAGCCTAATCCCTTCCTCGATAGATAAGCTATTTAACACTGTATGTATCTAACACAGTAGTTCCTGAGATAGCGCGTTCAAGCAAAACAACAAACAAACAAACTCTTCAGCTTTACAGTTTCAGTAGGTATAGATTACAACCTCATAATGGTCAAGCGGCGAGATCCCTGATTGTATCTACATTGACTTATTTTCCAAATGTTGTGTTTCATCATCATTATTTTCATTGGTTACTACATCAGTCATATTTTATTTTAAAGAAAAATGGAAAGAAAAATTTGACTTTAGGCGAGACTCGAACTCGCGGCCTACTGGGAATCTAGTCCAGCCGCTCTTCCAATTGAGCTACTGAAGTCCTGCCCGATTTGTCAAATCTTTCCTTCACATTTATTGCCTTGCTTTATGGTAGCAGTAGCGCCATCTATTACCAACTCAATTGGAAGAGCGGCTGGACTAGATTCCCAGTAGGCCGCGAGTTCGAGTCTCGCCTGAAGTCAAATTTTTCTTTCCATTTTTCTTTAAAATAAAATATATTTCACAAGCATGTGTTAATGCGAAATAATATAAAAAAACAATTACATCAGTCATGTTTAAAAATACGTAGGTACTTCCTACAAGCCTATACTTATGCGTCGTCTTATGGCGCTAACAGTGCATGCTTTGATATAACGGGTCCACCTACCCAGTAAGTACACCACACTTGATAAAGCTGTCCATTATCCAAAATTCAGAGTTATTGCTCAAAGCGTGAATTTCGATACGTTGCCGGAAACGTTCCCTAATATCGTTACCAATAACGTTTGCAGTGGCAACGTCCGTACCTATCGTAAAGGTATAGCGACAAACGTCCTGGAAGCGGGCAGCAGACGGAACAAATTAATCAATTACACAACATAATTGCATTGCTCGTTCGGCCGCGTTTGTAATCCGGTTTGCTGGTGACACGTCTTATGGCGCTAACAGAGCTGGCGGTACACGTTTGTAATAAAATTATCGCGTCTTCTTGTTATGTGAATATGACTTAAATACAGAGTGTCCCAGAAATCAACGAGAAACCGAAAACAGGTGATAGGCCAAGTCATGACAGTTATTAGAAAAATGTGAAAAAATATATTTGTGAATGAATGAAACTTTTTGTGGTGTATAGATACTAAGCCTGGCCAACGTTTAGGCTACTTTTTACTGCGGCAAAATCACTTATTCCCACGGGAATCTCTACATTTAATTTCATTTTCCTATGCAATATCTAACCTTTGACACATTATTTCATTGTGAGGCGATACGAAGTTTGCCGGGTCAGCTAGTTTTTAATATTATAAGGATTTAAAAAAATATCGGTAAAACTCCTAAGACTACAAATAAGTCAAGTCTAAGACTACAAATATAACTTTAAAAAAAAAAAGTAATATCTGTAGTCTTAGGACTTGAAAAATCATCACATTTGTTTAATTCTTTTAATATGAAAAATACATGACAATTTTTTTTTTCTCACATTTTTCTAATAACTGTCATGACTTGGCCTATCAAACGTTTTGAGTTTATCGTTGATTTCTGGGACAACCTATATACTTTTTATACGAGATATTTTACATTAACATTTTACTTGTGGTAGAGCTCCAGTGACGGAGTTTGCGTGCGTAGGCACCACCGCATTACCTAATATACTTGCCGCTAAATGGTAGTGTTCAGCACTATCGTGTTCCGGTCAGGTAATGTACGGCCCTGTAATTTCCGGCACAGAGGCAAAACACCTTAGGCCTCAAGAGTGGTAATCTGCATTTTGACCTTGGTCTTTTTGTGGGTGTCTATAAGCTGCAGTGATCACTTAACATCAATGTGAACTGCATGCTTGTTTGCCACTTCCATTACATAAATCATATATAGACCGGTATATAAGCCTCACAAAAAATCTGAGTTCTCTTTCATCATTTCAAATATCGTAAAAGTAAGTAAAAGCTGTTCTTCTAAAACACATAAATACTAGAAGTAACACAGCTCCAAGCAACGAGAATCCTCGTTCGTCTTCCCTATACCTACTTTGTATACATATAGAGTGCACGCATGGGGTGTGTAACGGGCGGGGTGGGAACCACCCCGGGGTGGCGCAACCCACCCCACTCGCACGATCGTTAAAATACACCAAACCTCTCTGCGATAAGCATGCCGTAATCATGCTTCTATATCTATCTGTTATAGTTGTGCAGCTTTTTTTATATTAATTGGTATGAAGTTAAAGATTGATTAGCAAAACTTTTTTTTTATGTAATGGAAGTAGCAAACAAGCATGCAGTTCACATTGATGTAAAATGATGATTTCAGCCTATAGACACTTACAAAAAGACCAAGGTAAAAATGCAGATTCGTTACCAATCCTGAGGCCTAAGATGTTGTTATGCCTCTGTGCCGGAAATTACGGTTCCGTACATTACCACCTGACCGGAACACGATAGTGCTGAACACTATCACTTAGTGCCAAGTATATTAGGTAATACGGTGGTATCTCGCCTGAAGTCAAAATTTTTCTTTCCATTTTTCTTTAAAATAAAAATACGGTGGTGCCTACGCCCGCAAGCTCCGTCACTGGAGCTCTACTACCAGTAAAAGATAAAACCAATTTGTACATATTGAAACGCCAAGCATCTTGAATGGATTAGATAAAGACAATTATTGTATTTAAAAGTCATTACTTCTCTTTAAGAAAAAATAAATTTTGACTTCAGGCGGGACTTGAACCCGCGACCATTGGGTTCTCTAGTCCGGTATCCCAACAGGACTCCATTATTCTGTTAAAAAAATTATCTCGCCTGTGTTATTGCCTGTTGAGACATGAGCTAACTTAACTTTTGTTCCTATATGCCAAAAATTAAAAAAAAACTATATAATGATTAAAATAATATCTACCTACCATCTCGCGTAAGTAGGTATATCAAACTAAAATAATATTTTGTTTAGTAAATATACGCGAGATTAATCCGTAAAACAGTTTTTTATCAATGAGTGTAGCTAACCTAGGAACACATCAAACTATACTTTAATGTTACCTACCTACCCTTCCGCGACTTACAGGCGTGAGACGTGGTGTAACGTTTGACGTTTGTAACAATTTTCTCGTTCGAAGACTTGAACGTAGGACTCTTTCGCATGCATTTATGTTCAATCACCGCAGTTCAGTTCCAACATCATCATCACTATCACTACATATCACTCGTATAAAGTAAAGTCCGCCTTGTTTCTCTCTCTCTCTCTCTCTCTCTCTGTCTGTATGTATGCGCTAATCTCGGAAAGTTGTGAACGTATTTTGTTCCTTTTTTCCCCTTATTTTTGTATAATTTTGGAAAGAGGGTTTTCTGAGGAAGGTTTATACCTATAATTTATCAATATCGCACTTATATTTACCGAAATATGACGATTCTTGTCAAAGAAGTCGGGTTCCCCACAATATAATAAATGCTACCCGCGCGAAGCCGGGACGGGTCGCTAGTCTTTATATAGGTAATGTGTGGTTGAATCTAGCGGGGTCAAATAGCTAGAGCATGCTGGAGATGACCAATTTGAAAGACTTCAATGTACCTTCTTAATATGATAATGAAATTAAATCCATTGTACATTTGCCGCTAAATGGTAGTGTTCAGCACTATCGTGTTCCGGTCAGGTGGTAATGTACGGCTCTGTAATTTCCGGCACAGAGGCATAACCATGGCCTAGGACTGAGCACTATCAAAAAAGGTATTAACAAAAATGAACTTTAAAGTTATAGTAATAAGGTTAACTTTTGGATAAACGATCTAAGAGGGCCAAAACGAGCCGAGAGAGATAGCTAGAACAAAGGCCGTTTGTCCCTTTCTCAGACTTGCCATACTACAAAAATCATGAACATAGTAGGAAAATTAGGAACTGCATAAATTAAAGTGCGACTGAAATATTTAAATACAAAACGAATTTCGTATGTTTTAAAGAAAGTTAATGAAAAGTAATAATTATTACATTTTTTTTACATTTACTGTGGTTAAGCAAATGTAAAGCGATGAAATGTAAAATTGTCTAGAATTTTTTCTCATTATTGTTCTGGTATCCCTCATTCATAGAACTACCACAGTGTAATGTCCGACATATAAACCTAAACAAACATAACCTATGTTGCATTGTGGAAACGAAGAAGCATCAAATTTTCAACTGTTTGATATCCAAAATGGTAAAGAAATGTTGTGTTTAAACTTGTGCAAGTGAATCCTACAGTGGTTGCGGTATTTCATTTCACATAAGTCAATCATTGTTTATTTACATTTTTGCAGACTAAAGTGACCTCACTTTATGAAATTTATGGTATTTTTGTTTTAAAAGTCTCTGATATAATCTTCTTTTAATGGTGCTCGATAGTTATTTAGGTGATGTTATGTAGGTAGAATCATCGTTTTATACTGTGATATAATAAATTTTCCCCAAGAACAAGAATGCTTTCAGAGAATGTGAAGTTTAGAGAAGTATAGTCAGTTAATATTCAATAATCATTTTATCACGTGGGATTTTATAAATCGCTTGAGAAGCGTTCAGTTGCAAATTAATACAAAAGAGAAAAAAAACTTAGGTGAATAACAATAGATAAACTTTGTCAATTTAAATCTTTATCTATTAAAAAATTAATGTTAGTTGTAGGTAAATAGTTAATAATAAATGTTTTTTCAAGTGTGTGTTTTCCTGTTTACTTTTATTTCACATTAACGAATACCCCCATCTATAGTCTCAAATGGCGCAGAAAATCTATTTTGTTGAAAGAAAACCTAACATAATTAAAATTGTGATTCTCATTATTTAGAGACTCCAGAATTTCTGCGTATGTAAACAACCTTACAACTAAGTACTAATACACATAAAAAAAATATGCAAAGACAAGGTACTTTTCGAAGAATTTATATTTATTTAGAGCCTCTACAAGAGTCGATGCTGTGTCGAAGCGTTAGCAGACAAACTGCTGCTTCTTTTTTAAATCAGTTAAATCATAACGGGAAGAAGGCTTCACCATTTTGTCATTCTGATTCATTCTCAGGTAGCGTGTCAAAGTCTCGACGCTGTAGACACAGTACGTGACGACCCCACCGCCCACTAGCGGAAGAATTTTCTTCTACTGAAAGAGAATTCTACTAATGCAGTCAATCAATCGACCAATGGCGGTCTAACCATTCCAATGGGATGGCGGTAGTAAATGCAATAATGCAAGAGCAGCAGCGTCCTGCAATAAAACTACCGCCACTGCGATCGGTAATCCGCATGCCAAGCGTGGCGATTATGGCATATCCCCCTGTGGGAAGGCTTTGGTCCAGTAGTAAACTCTTCTTTTCTTATGACTGCTATGATGAATATCATTTACATTACACTCAGTTGAAAATTACGTGTTGCAAGTAGGTACACGTAATTTATTTTGACCTATTCAATAGTAGGTCAAAGTAAGTGGAGTTAAAATATACCTATTGAAACTTGGTTAATAGCATTCTATTCCAATGCAAATTCAACTTAATCTTCGACATTTTTGAAGGCTTTAAATTTTTGCTATTGTTGTAACATTTCACAAGATATACGACCCTGTAATTTCGTGTGTTAGATGCAAAAGATCCTAGACCTTGAGAGTGGCAACTCTCAAAGATCTCAATACACCTTTGGGTTTGTGTAGATATTTATGGCCTGCAGTATTAACCTTCTACCAATGTGAACTGTATACTTTTTGCAATATGTATTGGACTCGTATAAAAAAAAGGTCATCAGGGGCCCAGGGCGGCATTTGGCATTTGAAGGCCCAATAGCCTGACGCACGAGAAAAAAAGGTCATGAGTAAAAATTAGGGGGCCCCCGCTCACGAACATACTACCCCCCCCCCCCATATTATTGATACGGTTGATAGATTCTAAAATACACGTCAAGAGAAACGCGCGAGCAAAAAATAAAAACGATATTTCCCTTCGTAAGCTCTACAAATCTTTCATGATTTTCAGCGGCCAGTCGACCTTTGGAGGCCCATGGCGGACCAATATTTATTGTTTAGTTGGCAACAAAAACAAAAAATATCAAAACGAATTAAAATGTAGATTTATACATTCGATTTTTTTTTTACATTTTGAGAAGCTTCGCTGTGTTTTTTTTGCTCGTTCGTCTTTTTATAATTTTGTAGTTGGATCAAGGAAGAGATTAATCGATGACACGCAGGGTCAAATAATTTTTTAAAAATTATTTATTTATTTAAACTTTAATGCACCTAGTACATAAGGCGGACTTAATGCCATAGGGCATTCTCTACCAGTCAACCTTGAGGTAGTGGGATACTGATAGTAGGGGTGCAATAATAAAAACTATATGGACAGTAAGAAATAGGTATTGTTTAGAAACAAAAACATTATAAATTGTATTTAACAATCAATAAAAAGATAAAAATATATTAGATATAATTATTATATTTACGTATCATAAGTAATATATACATAACTTATACAGTATATAGATAATATATACAATAATATATTATAAATATATATTATAAATATATATGCATAGGACGACAGAAAGTTAAAACTAAGGCATCGACTCCAGGAAGTGACTATAGAGCTTTCGTTTGAATGAAAACTTAGAGGGAGACTTACGAATGTCAAGGGGCAGCGTGTTCCAGAGCTTAATCGCAGATATTACCAAAGATTTCGACAAAAAAACAGAATGGTGGGAAGGTATTGCAAGCGTCAAATTCTCCGATGAACGAAGAGAAAGACTGTGGGAGTCGCCGAGAAAGTTAAATTTTGTTTGAAGATAATTCGAAGAACATGGATCGTTAATGATTGAAAAAAGAAAACAGAGTATCCGCCAGGAACGTCTCTGGCGGATAGGAAGCCATTTAAGCTTAGAACGATAGAGGGAGATGTGGTCATATTTTCGCAGGCCAAAGATAAAGCGAATGGAAGTATTAAGTAATCGATAAAATTTGTTGAGAAGTTCTTGTGAGATATCTGAGAAACAAACATCAGCATAATCAAGAGTGGGTAAAATAATAGAACAAACCAGGAGAATCTTTGTGCCGGTGGGTAAAAAGTTTTTATATCTATAAAGAGAGCGTAAGGTAGCGATAGTATTTTGACTAATTTTGTTTACCTGTTTTTCCATTTTAGAGTTGAATCTATGTGTAGTCCTAAATCCTTAACGTTATCTACAAATGGTATGATTGAATTGTCAAACACAACAGGAGGCAAATGATTCAGGTCAAGTTTATTAATAAAATATGTGCTGCCAATTACTATAGCTTGACATTTCGATGTATTTACAGAAATCCCAAATTTACGTGACCACTCACATATAGCTAGTAGATCCCTATTAATGTTAGTGATAGCCGAATGTAAATTAGAAATTGATTGAGTGAAAGAGTGAAATCAGTGATTGAGTGTAAATCTGAAGGTCATCAGCATACAGATGATAAGAGCAGTGAAGATAAGAAGTGATAAGATTTATAAACAAAGAAAATAAAAGAGGAGAAAGAATTCCGCCTTGTGGGACACCAGCGACAAGATTGCACCAGCCAGAAAGCTCCTGATTGACGCGCACTGCCTGCTGGCGACCACGAAGATACGAGGAGAACCATTCCTGGCCCAGTGATGAGATCCCAGTGAAGTTGAGTATGCTGAGGAGAATGTCATGGTCAACATTATTAAAAGCATTGGAGAAATCTACAAGGACAAGTACAGTCACTTGAGAGTTCTCCATATTTAATCTGACATCCTCCAACACCTTTACAAGAGCAGTCGATGTGCTATGCCCAGGTCGAAATCCTGATTGAAATTGGGAAAGAATGTTATTAGAAAGGATAAATTTAGACATTTGTTTGTGGACTGCGGCTTCTAGAACCTTAGAAAGAAAAGGCAGAATTGAAATGGGTCTGTAATGAGTGGGGAGACAGGGACTAGAGGATTTAGGACAAGGTACAATAAAGGCTTTCCGCCAAGCTGATGGGTAAGTACCAGAGAGAAGGGAAAAGTTAATAATGTGCGTGAAGATGGGCAGCACGGAGTCAAGTATGAGAAGAATCATTCTTCTACTAATACCATCGACTCCCATAGCATTGGATTTTAATGCAATAAGTATTTTGTAGACCTCATCAATGGACACAGGAGAAAAAGTAAATAATCCACGAGTCAGAATCGGCATGGAAGCAAGGTTATGGATGGTAGCTAATTTAGTATTTACGTCAAACGGAGGGGATGTAGAGAAATGTACGTTAAGATCGTTAAGGGTGCAGTTTAGAGAAGTCGGATTGAACTTGGGCTTGGAGAAGCCGAGGGTCTTAAGAAACTTCCATATATCGGCCGGAGAAGAATGCAAAACATTATCAAAAATTATATTGATATATCCATAATTTTTTCGATATATCGAACACTGATACTGATATTTTTAAAATAAAAAGATCAACAGCCCTACATCGAGTTTGACAAGCTGACAACTACAAGACAGTGACATTTACAATTTTTTTTAGGGTCACGGCACAAGGCAATGGTTCTACCGCCATTCCACCCTATGTGTGACGACATATGGCGCATACGTCTTTTTAGAATACACTAACTTTCAAAGTAGAAATTATGAATGAAAAGTACAAAATTTCGAAAAATGGTTAAACACGGGTGCCCTAGTTTTGGATTAACTTTTAAATAATGTAATAAAACATGTAGGATAAAAATATGAAATGTTGTCAATTGTAAGTTGTCTGACGCTCGAGGGTGCCAATTTCAAGAACTTGGCGTTTTAGACAATAATAGGTACGAAGTTATTGCACCCTATTAGTACCCGGTACTATGGTACACAAAATGGTGGTAGAGCGCCAGTGACGGAGCTCGCGGGCGTAGGCACCACCGCATTACCTGATTTACTTGCCGCTAAATGGTAGTGTTCAGCACTATCGTGTTCCGGTCAGGTGGTAATGTACGGCCCCGTAATTTCCGGCACAGAGGCATAACACCTTAGGCCTCAGGAGTGGTAACGCATTTGCATTTTGACCTTGGTCTTTGTGTGGGTGTCTATAGGCTGCAGTCATCACTTAAGATCAATGTGAACTGCATGCTTGTTTGCCACTTCAATTACATAAAAAAAAAAAAAAAAAAAATAATGTGCTCCCACAGAGCTATTTATTTATCGTTAGAAAATGTTGCTTATCACTTACCTATTGGCTTTAACTGACAAATACAACAGAACAGACGACCTGGTTAGTCCAGCGGTGTGAAACCACCGCTTGATTCGAAGGGTCGCGGGTTCGATCACCGCACCGGGACAAATATTTGTATGGCGTAGAGATATTTGTTTCGGGTCTGGGTGTTTGTGTATGTGTTGTGTGTGTACAACGGCACCCACGACACAGGTTATACCTAGTGTGGGGCTGTGAGTGTAAGCGTTTTTTTTTTTAAACTTTAATAGACAAATTGTAACTAAAAAAAAACTAATCGTGTTCTAGTCAGGTGGTAATTTACGGCACAGGCATAATACCTTAGGCCTCAGGAGTGGCAACGCATCTTCATTGAAATCTCTGGTTTCATGTAGATCAGAGGTTCCCAAACTATTTTTTCTTGTAGACCCTTTACAATTTTTTCTGGTTTCTGTGGACCCCCGTCCTTGCTACATTTATATCACATTCCCATATTTCCATTATTTATTCACGCCTACGTAGATTCCCATCGAGTCTCCCATGGACCACTTTGGGAATCACTGGTATGATGTAAGTAAATTGGTACTATCAGTGTAAGTGTTGAGATCCATTAACGTGGGCCCCCATTTCCATTACATGGACCCTCAAATTTTTTTTCGCTGACGCACACCCCTTTCATGTTTTCATAGACCCCAGGGGTCGATATAGACCACTTTGGGAATCACTGATGTAGATGTTTATTACATCATTACTTACCATCAATGTAAACTGTAGGTGTTTGCCTATTCATGACATAAAAAAAATAGTTCCATACCCCATCGGAGAGTATGTAGTAAGTAACTTAGCAAACTTTAATCAAAGTAAATTAGAGGCTTTCGTTTGAATCTCTATAAAAAAGCTGTCAAGTTTGCAGCATTCAGTAACTATTCATAAAAACCATATTATTATTAAAACTAACATTACCAAAGACAAAAAAAAGTATTTGTCCGTAATTCATTGATTAATGGAACATCCGAAATGCATTTTAATTTGTGAGTCCGTCTGTTGCAATAGCGAAGGGAGCCGCGGGCGTGTCGGGCCGCGGGCCACGTCTGTCCCGCCAAACTCGGCCCGACATCCAAACACGATAACGAAATTGTATGGATGAAATTTCAATGTCACTGCATTGCATCATGCTATGTTTTCATGCTACTTTATATTTTACGAAGTTGTGTGGACTTTAACTCTACAACTTCGTCGTACGAGTTTTTTTTTTAATGTAATGGAAGTGGCAAACAAGCATGCAGTTCACATTGATGTTATGTGATGACTGCAGCCTACAGACACCCACACAAAGACCGAGGTCAAAATGCAGATGCGTTACCACTCCTGAGGCCTAAGGTGTTATGCTTCTGTGCCGGAAATTACAGGGCCGTACATTTATAATAAGTTGAGGAAAAAGTCTTTTCGCATTATAGTATGTATGAACTTGTAATAAAATCTCTTTGGCTGGAGTATTTGTATCTGGCTGGTTTTGGTATCATTGAAAGTTAAAATTTTAAAGGACATAATTCCAAATTCAAATTAGGCAAATGTGTGATTTTCATTTGTTTTTCGTACTGTCAAGATGAGTGAATCTAATGAAGAAATTCGATACATTTTAAAATTTTACTACAAAAAAGCTAAAAATAGGACTATCGATTCTGAACTCTACTGCGAACAACTGATGAGATGAAAGCAAGAAGTTGAAAGAAAGCGGCCGGAATTGATCAACAGAAGGGGTGTGGTGTTTCATCATGATAACGCTAGACCTCACACATCTATAGCCACTCAGCAAAAATTAAGAGAGTTTGGCTGGGGGAGGTGTTAATGCATCCGCCGTATAGTCCTGACCTTGCACCTTCAGATTTCCACCTGTTTCGGTCTCTTCAGAATTCTTTATGCAATATTTTATTTTTAAAGAAAAATGGAAAGAAAACATTGACTTCAGGCGAGGCTCGAACTCGCGACCTACTGGGAATCTAGTCCAGCCGCTCTTCCAATTGAGCTACTGAAGCCCTGCCCGATTTGTCAAATCTTTCCTTCACATCTATTGCATTGCTTTATGGTAGCAGCAGCGCCATCTATTACCAACTATGCTAATAGTTAGGCAACCGATATAATAGACTTTTCAGTTTATTGAATATCGTAAAGAAGTCGCTTTTACCCTTAATAATTGTTTTATATTATTTCGCATTAACACATGCTTGTGAAATATATTTTATTTTTAAAGAAAAATGGAAAGAAAAAATTGACTTCAGGCGAGGCTCGAATCTTTATGCAATGTTAGGTTAACATCACGAGAGGACTGCCAAATCCACTTGTCGCGGTATTTTGATGAGAAGTCCCAAAATTTTTATAGCAATGGGATCATGTCCCTACCGACAAGATGGCAAAAGGTTATCGAACAAAATGGTACATACATACTTTAGTTAAATTTAAATAAACTATATTAAAAAATGTTTTGAATTATCTTAAAAAATGCGAAGAAACTTTTTCCCCAACCTTAGATAGGTCGTAGTTTATGGTGGCAGAAAGTTGACGACTTATATCCAAGCGTCGCAGTTTTCATCGGAACGATATTACCACTACTGTATGACAAGTCTTCTCAGGTATTTTTTTTATTAGATACCTAGATTAATTAGAAGTTTTATTAAATGAGATAATTCACATCAACCTTTCCTATTCGGCAGTTAAATATTTATATGTTAACAATATACAGATGTTATAAATGGAATTCATCATGTTGTGTGAAAATATGTAATAATTATAAATGTTAAAATGTATAAATCTTTATCTACATCTATACAAATAAATAAAATTGGAGTGTCTGTTTGTAATATTAAAATAACAGTTTTTTACTTAATGCATAAGTATGTATACACGATACATATACCAAAACAACATTTTTTACAATTTTTGTCTGTCTGTCTGTTTGGCGGGGCTAATCTTGGGAACGGCTGGACCGATTTTGACGGGACTTTCACTGGCAGATAGCTGATGTGACAAGGAGTAACTTAGGCTACTTTTATCTCCATACATCCATACATACACGGGTAGGTAGCTGATGTAATAAGGAGTAACTTAGGCTACTTTTATCTCCGTACAACCATACATGCATACCTACATAAAAATAAGTAGAATTGGAGTGTATCCGACTTTGATGGGACTTCCACAGGTAGATAGCTGATGTAATAAGGAGTAACTTAGGCTACTTTTATCTCCATACATACATACATACATACATAATAATAATAATGGCAACCCATTATACGTCCCACTGCTGGGCACGAGTCTCTCCCCTTTTTTTTGGGGGGGGAGGCCTGGAGCTTACTCCACCACGCTGCTCCAATGCGGATTGGTGGAGGTGGGTGGGTTAGTGGCCAACCCACTGTCGGATGTTTTCAAACCGCCCATAAGGCCTCCGACAAGGTTTAACGACTGCTATCCATCGATAGCAACCGGGACCGACGGCTTAACGTGCCCTCCGAAGCACGGAAACGCGCATTTAATTTGCCACTAGCGGTCACCCAGCACACTACCCGACCGCGCCCGTAGTGCTTAACCGAGCAGATCGCTTACGATCTACACCAGCCGGTGGGCCATGCGCGCTTCATTGCGACATACATACAAACAAGTAGAATTGGAGTGTATCCGACTTTGATGGGACTTCCACGGGTAGGTAGCTGATGTAATAAGGAGTAACTTAGGCTACTTTTATCTCCATACAACCATACATACATACATACCTACATACAAATGAATAGAATTTGAGTGTCTCCGATTTTGACGGGACCTATACCACTGGCTATACATCTGGTGTAATAAGGAGTAACTTAATCTATTTTTATACTAGCTGCGCCCACGACTTCGTCCGGGTAGATACTGAACAATCATATTTTTTCTCACGTGGACGAAGTCGCGGGCACAGCTAGTACTTAATATAAGCCTATTTAAGAAAGTAGAAGCATATATTAAAAAACTATGAACAAGTAGGTAAAGTAAATGATGAGTCTTGATTCTAGATATGAGACCCAATGAGGTACATACACTCATAGTTCGTGGAAATTGCATACGTAGCGCATCGCGTTAGGACTGTTGTGTTCTAATTTGAAATCAAAATTAATTCCATTCAAAAACGTTCGACAAGCGAAAGCTTGTACAAATAAATTATAGCCGCCGAAAGCCCCATTCCAAAGGGAAATAAGGGAGGTTTTGTTTTATTTCTCTCGTCTGAACAGCAACAAACCATTAGCCATCGAGCTCAGCTTTCAGATGGAATCTGGAAACATGCATAGGTACGATAAAATAGATAGCGAATAAATAAAAATACACGCTAAGTACCAACGTCCCTGTATCCGCCCCGCTTCGCGAACGGCCGCCAAAAAAGAGAATTCTGGTACATTTTTTTCTTTACGCCGGTGAAATTCGCGAAAAATGTTACATGTATATTTTATGTGGGATAGAGTTTTTTGTTGAGTTCTGGTGTTGATGGAAGTTTGTAATGAAACTCGGATGGTAAAATAGAATGTATCTTTTTTGCCGCATCGCCTTTCATGTGAACTGTATGTATTACATAAAAGATATGAACTAGAATCTAACGCATAAATTAATCACTGATTAAAATAAGTGCACTTACCTTCTACTTCAGAAGTATTCCAGCAAATTGGCTGTGAGAGACGGGTATACATATGGACAGACGCATGCATCCGTGAAGTTAGCTACAAGTTGCTGTGAAGATTTTATGGTATAGAAAGGATACGCGACGAGAAAAATGTATGAGTAGTCTGCCTTCATCACTTCAACATTGAAACTCACCTTCTTTCTCGTCTGGTGTGGTCGTTGTTGCAGAAACTGGTGCAAAGTTCACGAATGCGGCTTCACTTAGTGACATTTAAGTTTTGTGCATACTGTACTTGGCACTTCTAAGGGCAAGATTCACAAACCGCATTACGACTTTACTTTCGAGCAAAGTACGCTTCGAACTGTCAAAACCCATACATTTCTGACAGTTCTAAGCATACTTTGTTCAAAATAAAGTCGTAGTTCGGTCTTTGAATCTCTCACTAAGAGTAAAATCCCCGCATAATATGAGATAATTCGATTTACGAATTTCAACTTTATGTTATGTTGGGGCACCCTTAGCTCCTGTCACTCACATACGAACATATCACAAATCTCTACCGTCTTTCCATTGCCGCGTTATTCCCAAATACACGTAATATTTTGAATAGATTTATCTATGTAGACATATTTCGCGGTGACACAATTTCACACGTTTCATACGCGTTGGATAGAAGGATGGCAGAATTCGTGACATGTGCGCGATAATTTCCGCGTAGATAGATATAAAATCAATGATGAATTTTATGAAGTAAATATTAAATATATAGGTACCTATATCTACATCAGTAGATTGTAGAGAGTAGGTATTTTATTCATACAGTACATAAAGAATCATGGCAAAGTTTCATACATTGATTTGTACAAAAAAAGTTAGAAAAAGGTACAAGGTAAAACGGATTAGAAATATTATCTAGGGAACCTAAATAACATATTCTGGTATTTAAAATATTTTTAAATCACCGGAATTAAAATCGTTTTTCCTAACAACAGTAGAAGCACTCCATAAGTCCATACTAAAGTTCAATTTCAAACTTTTTATTCCGGAGAGTAAAAAATATTTTAAGTATCAGGAAATGTTGTTTAGGTTCACTGGATAATATTTCCATGCTGTTTTACCGTGTACCTTTTTTTCATTTTTTCTGTAGAAATCTTGCCATGATTTTTTAAATATTATTCATATTTGTGTGAGTTTCTACCTGTTGTTGTGTGGGTACCTACTACACAGTGAATGACACTCGTAACATAAGACGAGTATGTTCGAATATTTCATAAAATGCAACCATTTCATCTGTTATCACTTTCTTTCTCTGTCACAAGAAAATTTTATTTAACTTTTATCATACGGTTTCCTTTCTCACTAGTTTAAAGTCCGCCCGTGATGGTTAAAGTAAGACAGCCAATCGTATCAATTGTCCTTCTACAACTAAGTATTTCGATACGAAATTAATGACTTGTTACTGGAATAACAAACGCAAACAAATCTTATAAATCAGAGCTCTCAAGATGAAAAATTTCCTGATCGCTTTAAAGTATCTTTACTAAAACCATTACACAAAAAGGGTGATGTTTCTAATCCTGCTAATTATAGACCAATATCTCTGCTCTCAACATTTTCTAAAGTGATCGAGAGAGCTATGTGTAATCGACTATATTGTTTTTTGGAAAAAAATCACTTACTTGATGATAGTCAAAATGGTTTTAGAAAATATAGATCAACAACATTAGCGGTTTATAAATACGTCCAAACGGCTCTACAACATATCGTATTAACGATAAAAAATACGTGTTTGGAATACTACTTGACATGACCAAAGCGTACGATAAAATTCCATACGACATATTGCTAAGGAAACTGTACGGCTCAGGAATACGTGGCTCAGCTTACGAATGGCTTAAATCATATCTGGAAAAAAGATCGCAAATAGTCGAAATCGAAAACTATGACGCCAGTAAAAATGAAATAGTTACAGTAAGATCTAGAGAGCGGACAATGTGTTGCTCTATCCCACAAGGAAGTGTGCTAGGGTGCGTTCATTTTTTGATATATATAAATGACCTACCTAAACACTTGAAAAATGAAAACACTCTACCAGTCATGTTTGCAGATGACCTATCTATACTTATAAAATTAGAAAATTACAATGATATTAATTCCGAATTTCAAGAAATCTTACAAACAGTGACCGATTGGCTTCAGGATCACAATCTTGAAATAAATAATAGCAAAACGAAAATAATACAATTTAAATCTTATAAAACGCCTTCTCTTTCATTAAACATCCATTTTCAAAACATACCTTTTGAAACTGTAGACAAAGCGAATTTACTAGGAATACATATCGATTCAAATATAAACTGGAAATCACATATACAGTACATAAAGTCTAAACTATCCAAATTTATATACGCGCTTTTTCAATTAAAATGTAGCACTAACATAAGTACTGCTATGTCCGCATATTGCGCATACGCATATTCACGACTGACATACGGTGTGATGTTATGGGGAAATAGTGTCAATATTAATGAATTATTTGTATTACAAAAGAAATGCGTTAGAATCATAGCTCAAATCGATAATCGAACTAGCTGTAAACCTTATTTACAAAATTATCAACTTTTAACACTCCCGTCGATTTACATTTATGAAACCTGCAAATTTTCCTTTAAAAATATAAAAGATTTTACAAAAGTAGAAGAGATACATAATATCAATACGCGTGGAAAAGGTAGATTATATTTGCCTGCCTCTAGAATAAAAATGCTTAGTAAAAGTCCGTATCACATGGCAATAAAAATATTTAATAAACTACCAGTAGAAATTACACAGGAAACGAAATTGCTTACTTTTCAGAAACGATTGAAGAATTATTTAATATCGAAGTGTTTTTATTCCGTTGAAGAATACTTTAAAGAACCTGTAGCCAAAAGTTTATTTAAAAAATTTTATAACTATGTGTACCTACCACAAAAATGAATAATAAGATAACATAAAATAAATATTTTTACATTTAAAGTCTAAGAAATAAAAATAAATAAATAAATAAAAATTAACAATAAAATGGTAAATGATTAGACAACTTTTTAAATGCTCAGAGTGAATAAATAAACAAATTAAATTACATCGAATAATTAATTTTTCAATATGACGGTCGGCGCGCACACTGTGTATGTTTATAATATAATATATGTATAAGACAATTATGAGGAGCTAACGTTAATTTTACTCTTTAAAATGAATAATTAAAAAATAAAATTAAAATGTTTGATGAATGTTATATAATAAAAATAATAAATATTAGAATAAGAATTTGCAGCACCTGGAAAAGGTACCTAAGTACTGTAAAAATTTAATTTAAGATCTTTGTATAAACTTAGTTGGCAAATAAAGAATTGAATTTAATTGAATTGAAACGTAACTTCACGCCTGTAATCCCCGAAGGGGTAGGCAGAGGTAAATGCATGCATTCAATCATACATGCAAACACCCACGATTCGCCGGTTACGTTTTGGCACATGTAACAGGTGGCGAGCCTATTACCAAACTTCAAGGTACTGGGAAACCTCCAGAAAATGTAAAACCCCAATAGAACCAGAGATAAAGAATTTGCACCGTTGTCTCTAATATCCCCGACCCAGGAATCGAACCCTGGACCCCAGCGTAGTAGTAGTGGATACCGTGTTACTAACTAAAATACTATTCGTTTAATAAAAGGCTATTTTATACCTATAATCTCTAAGATATTAAATATCCAGCAGATGTATATTCAGGCCGCAAAAGAAGTGGCTCCATTATATACATAATAGCCAATACATAAACGTGATTCAACACATGACCATATAAAACACTATTAGAACATCGGCAATACATCTCATTGACATTTACGGTACAGCTGGCGGCCCGAGGTCGGGGACCAATTGCCTCCAATTGGCATGTGACCCCGCCGTGCGAAATATTAAATGTCTAGTTAAGTAGTTAGACAAGTGGCGCGGTGGTTTTCTCGTAGAGTAGGCTTGAAAATTTTGAGACCATGGACATATATGTACAGTTTTTTATATGTAAGGAAGGTGGAAAACAAGCATACTGATGTTAAGTGATGACTGCAGCCTATAGACACTTACATAAAGAACAGAAGTCACAATGCAGATGCGTTGCCAACGGTGAGACCTTCGTTGTTATGCCTCTGTGATATGTTATTACGGGGCCATACATTACCATCTAACCGGAACACGATAGTGCTAAACACTACCATATGGGAGCAGATAGATTGGGTAATGCGGTGGTGCCTACGACCTCGAGCTCCTACACTGTAACTCTACCACCAGTAGTCGTTTTCAAATCGATGGACGTAGCAAATAATTTTGGATCCGCTGTTGTTCAAATGTCATCTTATTCTGCCCAGGAGCACGAAACTATAGTGACCTGCTACAACTACAGTCAAAAATAGGTAACTGATGAATATAGACTTTTACTTATTAAGAAAAATGTTTGGCAAAAATAAACTAAGTAGGTATAAATTATAAATAAGAAATAAAATAAAATGCCTTTATTTTGACCAAAGCTACATGCTACATTTATTTTGTTTCAGTGTCTAAAAATTTTACTTACTAATACATAATGTTATTTTTTTTACATAATCCTAGTTGTCTTATTATTATTCCTTAAGCTAGGTCCCCAGGTTAGGTAAAAGCCTCCTCCAAAGATGTCCACTTCTCTCTATCCTGCGCTATTTGCCACCAGTTTGAGCCAGTGACTTTTTGTATTACATTGTCCCATCGAATAGAGGGTCTTCCTCTACTTCTTTTCCTTGAGGTCCTCTCCATATAGTGATGTTAAATGTCCATGTATTGTCACAGTAGCCTCGCTGTGTGACCGGCCCACCCCCATTTTAACTTTTGTGCATAGCTCAAAGCTTCAGTGACTTTTGTTAGTACTCGTGTTTTTGTATGACGAATATTATCTAGTTTTTTACTATAAGCATGCTTGACCTTAGATGTAAAGGAGATGTTGCAAGCTCGGCTCTGGTTCGTACAATACCTCAAAAAATGGGTAAATTATAGAAGAATCCGAAAAAAATACAATTAAAGGAGATGTTGCGAGCTCGGCTCTGGTTCGTACAGTAGTACCTCAAAAAATAGGTAAATTATAGAAGAATCCGAAAAATATACAATTAAATTATTCAAGAATATATTTTCGAGTTACAACCACATTTAATTCAAACGATTTTATCATTTTCAATCTTGTTCAACATGGCGGCGATACAGCCTACGCCTGGGATAGTACCTATGTAGATAAAACAAAACCTAATCCACTAATAATCGATTAAAAAAAATAGTATCGATTATTATTGGAATTTGTCAAAATGACATTGCCCGCCATATTCGTCGTGTTGGTTTTGAGTTGCAATTCTAACTGCAAATAATGTTTTGTAACTGCAAACAAAGCTAAATAAGTGAAAATATGCAGTAAAAAACGTATTTATAATGATTTTTCCTGTTAATGATGTTGTGTACAATACATGGCCGGATATCCATACATTTTTGCAACATCTCTTTTCCATGTTTGACATCCATATAAAAAACCCAAACTAGGTACTTTCTTCTAACTCGAAGCGAACTCAAAGCATCCAGCCATTTAACAAACTATGCATAGAACATAAAACAGCTCTCTGAAGCGGCATACCTAATTGGTATTTGTAAAGAGCTAGGTTACGGCGCGAGCGTGAAATGTCAAGAAACTATGCGACCTTCTAAACTGATGTTTGACGAATGACAGCTACGTAGCGTGGATTTTATTAGCTGCGTTTTTCTAGGTCTCTAGGTTTAACTAGAACTGGTATCATGGTACGTGAATACTGCAGCTATAGACATCTACACAAGAAGCAAAGCTCAAAATACAGATGCGTTGCCAAGTTTTTTATGTAAAAAGTAACGGTTGTCATTTATTCCGGTCACGTTTTGATAAGAGAACCAACCAAACGATTAGGGTTGCACTCCAAACCAACGCATATTCACTTATTCTTGCTAAAAGAGTAATTAAAAATGTTCCTAATTACCCCTTACATTATCAACTGCCATACATTGCTAGGCATAGAGCAACACGGGCCACCGGCCGCGGCGGACTGGGGGGGAGTAGCCATAGCGTTTATTACCGATGCAAAACAGTCTGTATTTTTTTGCGGGGGCAATGCGTGCAACACACACGCCCACTACAAAAATCGTCCATTACTACGAAAGTCACACCTTGACTTTAACAAAATTCTGAAACAATTTCACGCACACATTTAAACATCTAGGCGACAGGTATAAGCCCATTTGGGCTTGTACTTTGACAGAGGGGAAAGCCTGCGTATGGCTACTCCCCTCCGGTGTTGCTCTTTGTTGCTAGGTGATAGTACAAAAATGTTTAGATTCGACAAGTTGTTTCAAATACTTCGAACTTATAAACGGCATAATACGATTAACCATCGTTCTTTTCATCGTTCATGTTTATTTATTTATTTATTTAAACTTTAATGCACCTAGTACATAAGGCGGACTTAATGCCATAGGGCATTCTCTACCAGTCAACCTTGAGGTCATGTCTCCCCAAAGTCTCCAAATAGGTAGTTTTTTTTACTGATGGTAGAGCTCTTATGGCGGAGCGCGCGAGCGTAGGCACTACCGCATTACCTCTATCTGCCGTCAAATGGTACTATTCAGCACTATCGTGATCCAGTTACATGTAAATATATGACCCCCGTAATAACTATCACAGAGACATAACAACTTAGGTCTCAGGGGTGGTAACGCATCTGCATTTTGACCTCTGGTTTTTGTGTAGACATCTATAGCCTGCAGTTATCTCTTAACATCAATGTGAGCTGCATGCTTGCTTACCACCTTCCTTACATAAAAAAGCAACAGCATTTTTTCCTGAGTTAAAGAGTAGATAGATGGATAACCAAACTTAACAAACAAAATCTTACTGGTGGATTTTACTGGTGGTAGAGCTCCAGTGACGGAGCTCGCGGGCGTAGGCACCACCGCATTACCTAATATACTTGCCGCTAAATGGCAGTGTTCTGCACTATCGTGTTCCGGTCAGGTGGTAATGTACGGCCCTGTAATTTCCGGCACAGAGGCATAACACCTTAGGCCTCAGGAGTGGTAACGCATCTGCATTTTTACCTCTGGTCATTGTGTGGGTGTCTATAGGCTGCAGTCATCACTTAACATCAATGTAAACTGTATGCTTGTTTGCCACTTTTAAAACAATAAAAAAAAAAAAAAACATAATATAAGTTAATTCAGTTGATTTCCTTTAACAATTCATTTTAAGCCTCTACTGTTAAGTGTTCCCAATTCCCCCACTCTCCCCTACCAAGATTAAACGCATCCTTCATTGTTTGAGTTCTCAAATTACTCTGCACTCCTCCACTTTGATCTGTACATACACGTCTACATTATAGTAGATATATCAGATTCGATCTCAAGTCACGTAGCTCTAGCCGAACCCACGCAGAAAACTGAATTGGTTAGCAAATATTAGTTTAGTTAGTATGGAAAAATCAAGGAAGGCTTTTGCTTACTAGTGTTTTCTTTGCACGTCCTTGTGGCGAATTGGGTTGAAAAAAGTGTGGGCACAATGATCATATGAACTCCATGCAAGTAGGTTTTAAAGGAAGTGGCTATGTATAGGTTATTAGGTATGAAAGATTGTTATCACTCGAGAAAACAACACAAACCTAGTGAGAAGACTTAAGAGAACTAAACCTTTTGAGTTAGTGTAGTGTTAAAAAAATAATAGTGTTAGTGACTTATTTTGCATAATCACACGAACAAAGTGACTTCCCCTTAAGACATACTAAGAAAGTGCCAGTGGACATTTATATAATATAATATAATATTTATTATTTTATTAGAAGTTTAAGTTAGCATAAAATTGCTTATTAGTCTTTTAGGCTAGATTGTAATTTTAATAAGGTTCAAAAAAGGACCTTACGTTAATTAAAAAAAAAAAAAAAAAAAAAAACTCGAGAAAGATCGGTTAACTGGAATATTTTATTTTGTTTGTATTGGTCAGGCCAGGGTGAGAGATCTGTTGAGATTCACTTGAAAAATAAACAATCGACAAGTTCGACAAAACGAAAAAGATTAAATTATTAGGAAAATACCCGAAAGTATTTTCGTATTATTTAATAATCTTTAGAAAAACATGTAATGCACATATAATACCTATGCAATAAAATAAATTCAGGGTAAAAACAGCAGCAAAACGGTCGAAATTCGGAATAACAGTAGGTAGTAGCACAGTCTAAAGAAAACGAACATGGTGGTAGGAGGTAGTACCTACTCGTATGTTGTAATTGATTTCGATCATAACAATAAAAACATATTTTTCCTTGTTTCCAAAGTATATTTTAGTATTTTTAGGGTTCCGTACCTTAAAAGGAAAAAAGAAACCCTTATAGGATCACTCGTGCGTCTGTCTGTCTGTCTGTCCGTCTGTCACAGCCATATTGCTCCTGCTAATTTGATGAATATATGTAAATTGGTGACCCAAAGAACACGTCAAGTAAAATAATACATTTTAAACAGGGGGGCCACTTTCGGGGGGTAAATCAGAAAATTAAAAAAAAAATGTGTCGTGTGACATATCAAATGGAAGAGGTTGTTATCAGCATCTCAGATATTTTTTTTTTATAATTTTGGCATAAACAAATTTGAAGTTATTTAAGAAAAACGACGAAAATTGACCATTCCCCCCCCCTCCCCTATCTCCGAAACTACTGAATTTAAAAGTTTGAAAAAAATGTGGAAAATAGTTCTTTGCCTATAGATAAACCTAAAAGAAGTAAGTACGGAACCCTCACCACGCGAGTCGAACTCACACTTGTCCGGTTTTTAATAGGAAATAGGGGTACGTTATATATAATTAACACGAGCTGCTTGTAAGCATATATTCCTAAACCAACGATAGCCTAAGGATACAAGCTGTCGCCTTATAAAAAGTAAATTCGCTTCCGCACGTCTATAGTCGTGGGATAATTTTATTACGCTGCCTTACTTTCCCATTTGTAATATTAATATAAATTAAACAGATATCTACAGATAAACAAAACCCATGTATCTATAAGTACAAACTGGCCGCAAATGGTTTTCCTTAAGCATTAATTACTTCACAAACTAGTAGATACCTAATACTACTTCGAATGAATTCTCCATCAAAATAACAGTGCTCAAGCGATTGCGTTTCGTTGTATCCAATAATTACAGGCTACAAGGAACACGATTTCGCTCTCAATACTACGATGGAACATCTAAATAAGTACTCTGTTACTCTGTAATGGAATCTAAAATAGTAGCGACTTTATTCACAATAACTTTCTTACTTTCAACTGCACAAACTGAACAAAGAATCACCTTCATCTCCAATCTTCCGTGAGTTGCTTATTTTACTGGTGGTAGAGCTCCAGTGACGGAGCTCGCGGGCGTAGGCACCACCGCATTACCTAATATACTTGCCGCTAAATGGTAGTGTTCAGCACTATCGTGTTCCGGTCAGGTGGTAATGTACGGCCCTGTAATTTCCGGCACAGAGACATAACACCCTTAGGCCTCAGGAGTGGCAACGCATCTGCATTTTGACCTTGGTCTTTGTGTGGGTGTCTATAGGCTGCAGTCATCACTTAACATCAATGTGAACTGCACGCTTGTTTGCCACTTCCATTACATTAAAAAAAAAAAAAAAAAAAAAAAAGTTGCTCGTAGGTTGATTTTCAATTAATAGATAAACCGAATCTAGTTCGACCTTCACCTATCTGTTTACCGAATGAAACATTGTTTTTATTAAAGGAGACGGGTAATTTTGGGCCTGCAAAATCGTACCTGGTTAACCCATTAGACAGTAGGTACGTACATTTTGTAATACAGTTAACAATTAGCAATAACTAGTTGGATTAGAGCTAATTGTTAACTGTATAACTAACCCAACTTGATCATACGATACTTGATCATATATACTTCAATAACTAATAATTCAAAAATGCCCAATATTCAAATTATTTATTTTATTGTCATTTGAAAATGACATAATTTGTACAGTGATAACATCTGGGCCAAGAAATGTATGGAACAGTATCATTCTCCTTTCAAACGTAGACGTTTTTAGGGTTCCGTACCTTAAAAGGAAAAAAAGGAACCCTTATAGGATCACTCGTGCGTCTGTCTGTCTGTCTGTCTGTCCGTCTGTCACAGCCAATTTGCTCCGAAACTACTCGACCGATTGAGTTGAAATTTGATAAATTGTAAATTGGTGACCCAAAGATGAACACGCCAAGTAAAATAATAAATTTTAAACAAAAAACCCCCCGAAAGTGGCTCCCCACTTTCGGGGGGTAAATCAGAAAATTAAAAAAATAGGTTGGAAGAGGTTGTTGTCAGCATCTCAGATATATATTTTTTATAATTTTTGCATAAACAAATTAAAAAAGTAATTTAAGAAAAACGACGATAATTGAACTTAAAATTTTGAAAAAAATGTGGAAAATAGTTCTTTGCCTATAGATTACTGGTAAACCTATAAGAAGTTTGAGTATTCAAATTAAATCGAAAATTCTTAATAATATAACCCCCCCTGCCGGTACCACCGTAACCGCTATGTCCCTGCATTTTAAATCTGTACTATTTTCGAAAATATTTATTTAAATTACGGTACTCTCACCACGCGAGTCTGTCTTAGACCCCGTGCTCTCTATCCGGTCTTAGGACAAGGGTGTGTGAAAAACCACTGAGCCATCCGGGTCCTTCCTTCCTACCCAATCCGACCTTGCTACAGTGTAAATTGATATTGATATCAACTATGTTACGTATGACCACAGGAAGTTGCTCACGGTGAATTTTAAAATTAAATCTAAATAACAGGAGGCTAGTCTAAGTAAATAGCTAAGGTGACAATGTAGTCGCGCTATTTCAAATGGATTCGACGTTTTGAGGCTAAGTGCCGAGTTTATCGCGAATGTGCGTTTGTGTAATGTTCCTAGAAATACGTATGGATGGGATCTCTTCTATTTTGTTTGCTAGCTGCAATAGACCTGCAAATATATGTAAACAAACAAGCGATTCACTTCACAACGGCAGCGACAATTTTGACTGGGTAATTATTTTTCTGTTAATAGATTTTTTTTCTAAAATCACAGGACGACCTACCTACGTACCTGGTAATCTAAATAAGTAGGTAAGAACCAACTTATTTAGATTTACGCAAGCTAACACACTCGTTTCATCATCATCATCATCATTGCAGCCAAAAGACGTCCACTGCTGAACAAAAGCCTCCCCCAAAGAATGCCACAGCGATTGCCCGCGACCTTCCATCTTGTGGGAGGCCTGCCCACGCTTTGCTTTCCGGTACGTGGTCGCCACTCGAGAACTGCTCTGCCCCAACGGCCGTCAGTTCATCGAGCTATGTGCCCTGCCCACTGCCACTGTAGTCTCGCTATTCGGTGAGCTATGTCGGTAACTTTGGTTCTCATGCGGATCTCCTCATTTCTGATTCGATCTCGCAGAGAAACTCCAAGCATAGCTCTCTCCATTGCTCTCTGAGTGACCTTGAGCCTTCTTATGAGGCCCATAGTGAGCGACCACACACTCGTTTAAATAACACAAAGTATTTGTTTTATATTATTCGCATTAACACATGCTTGTGAAATATATTTTATTTTTAAAAGAAAAATGGAAAGAAAAATTTGACTTCAGGCGAGACTCGAACTCGGGACCTACTGGGAATCTAGTCCAGCCGCTCTTCCAATTGAGCTACTGAAGCCCTGCCCGATTTGTCAAATCTTTCCTTCACATCTATTGCATTTAATGCATTTAATGCAAATTTCTATTGCATTTAATGAAGGAAAGATTTGACAAATCGGGCAGGGCTTCAGTAGCTCAATTGGAAGAGCGGCTGGACTAAATTCCCAGTAGGTTGCGAGTTCGAGTCTCGCCTGAAGTCAAATTTTTCTTTCCATTTTTCTTTAAAAAATAAAAAAACACAAAGTATGTACCTACATGTGTAGTATGTTCTTAGGATATCGCGAGCTACAATATTATTTTCTCTTTATAATATGTTAATATTATAACATAGATGAATGGACATCAATATGAATCGGTATTCTATAGGTAGGTAAGCTCCTCCATTATTTATCTGATGGAATATTATTACGATGGACAAGCAATTAAATAATAACTTTTATACTAAAGACCTCAAGCCACCAATCAGTTATTAGTTCCTAACTGTAGTTTAACCACGTACTTATAAGCTAACCTCAAAGATTAAAAGCGATGATTCACTGTTAAGATTAAGCTCGTCATCCATTAGCTGGAATTGGTCGGTTAGAGATTTATTAGACAGCACGTCGAATATTTCAGTAGAAATACATAAGGAAGCTCTTAAACCAACACATCTTTAGGTATTGCACACATTTAAGATATAATAATAATTATGGCAACCCTTGAGATACGTCCCACTGCTGGGAACGAGTCTCTCCCCTTTTTTGGGGGGAGGCCTGGAGTTTACTCCACCACACTGCTCCAATGCGGGTTAGTGGCCAACCCGCTGTCGGATGTTTTCAAACCGCCCATAAGGCCTCCGACAAGGTTTCACGACTGCTATCGATAGCGACCGGGACCGACGGCTTAACGTGCCCTCCGAAGCACGGAAACGCGCATTTTAACTTTGCTACTAGCGATCACCCATCACTAAACCGACCGCGCTCGTATCGTAACTCAGTTCCTAATAACTCATAAATTAAGTCACAGAACAAAGACAGTTCATTAAAAAACGAAGTGTTAGATTTCACACGTAACAATTCAACATTTATGAAAGCCGGTGGCATTTTCCTTCTAAAATTTCGAAGTAAAATTTTCCATCGCATCGGCAGTGATCGGCACTAATCTGCAAGTGTTTGAACGCCAATAAATAACTCGAGCGTATGTAGTTAACTTTTTTGCTCATCACTCAATGATTTCTTTCGAGGCGCGTCGACAAATTCTTGAGACATTTTGTTCCGTATGATGTGGTGTACGGTGCCACTGCTAGCGGTGATGCAGTCAGATTCGTACTTGTTTTATTTTGTTTGACATGTATATCAATTGTTGTTCACTTTAATTTATTTTATTTATTTTTGACGTGTCATAAGAGGTGCCTGTCACCCTAAATGAATAAATGAGTTTCTGATTCTGATTCTGATTCTGATTCATCCCATTAGGTTAAGCGACCAGTTCTGTTATATTACTTTTACAGTAACGTACTTCTTTATTAAATTAAAAGGAACACATCTGGAACAATGTTCATGTTATAAAAAAAAATAATAGGTACTTAATTTATTTTCTTTTGCAATGACTTCGATTATGACAGAACCGATATATTCTGTTCAAAGTAATAGAAGTGTATTTATCTATTTCCTATCAATTATTTAAAGACTAATACTAAATCTAGGTTGTTTTGTAGGACCAAACAAGACAACTTTGTAGATTGATTATTTCGCAGTTGTGGGAACGGACACAGAAGTACAGCCATAAATAAACTTGCCACGTAAACACTGATACATTGTGTGACATAGTATCGCACTTTGTTCTTGTTCTGCAATATAACTAAAGTGTTGTCTTTTATTTGAAAAGGAGTGCCTTTATAGTCTTTGTTCCAGTTAGAACACGCGATTCTTAGTTTACATGATTCGAAGGCAATATTTTGTGTTTCTTATAGCTTAAGTAGAGACTGTTCTCTACCTGCGTCAACATTTTTATTACACTGAAATATAACACAATACCTCTTGAATATGGATTAAATATGTGTCATCGTCATCATTTAGGCGAAGGACATCCACTGCTGAACAAAAGCAACACCCAGAGTTGCCACTACAAACCTGAATAGAATCCTGAATTTTGTCCTATTATTCTCTACAATAATTCTGTTGTCGTTCATCGATTTACTCTACTGTCATAGATGAATAATAATGTAATGCATCGTCTCCATTTCTGTCAGCTCTTCGTTATTATTTAAATAAGCTTAATTCTGCTATGAACCTAATAAAATATATGAATACATGATTTTGAAAGGAGAGTTACCTATAAGATATATGTAAGATAATATAAGATACCTAAAAGAAGCAATGATATACAATATGAAATACAATTTAAAAAACGAAAGTAATATTTACAACTCCCAAAATCATTAGATAGTATCGCTTCCAGAGGGCCCGTAGCTCGCTAACAATTACTGTATTTTAAGAATTCCTGCGAACGTTGCGTGCGTTGAAATTCATTTAGTAAATAATTCATAACTTCCAAGTAGGTCAAGTTCGCGTGCATTGCACCCTGAACGATTCGCGCGTCGCAAAAACATACGCAGTGCGTGGCGATGCATCCCAAGCGTCGCATTTTATGCGGTTTGCTGTCTGGAAAGTCTAGAAATACTGGAAACTACTCGTTGATGGTATATTGAAATTGATCCTATAATTAGTTTTGTAAGTAACAGCAGAAAATAACGATGCATGTGTACGTAGGTATACTGATGTTGATATTATTATGTGCGATTTAATCACGGTTTCTGTCCATATAAAGAGAGGTTTAAATCTACTTATAATAATGCTTTAATCTCTTATCTTTTAATTTATTAATACGTAGTGTTTCTCGGGTACATAGGTTATTTCATCTACGAAAATTTGTAGAGTTGGCGCAGACATGTGTGCCCACACGTACACTACACACTAACTTTATCAATGTGTGAGGCAGACACAACTGACAGGCACCGCAGGAGAGGTGGTCAACTGACAATCTTACTTACTATTCGATCATAGGTAATTTTTGGGTTATGTGGCTTCGGCACTTCCATAATATCAACAGTTTAATAGCGTATGCTCCCGTAATTTCAGACACACAGTTGATAGATCTTCACTCACCACCAACCTGAACTGTAAGCTTCTTTGCAACGTAGAGAAAAAAAAATGCATTATAAGACATATACAATATGAGATTCTCATAAACTGGCGTCAAAAGAGATATTCAGGGCTAGCAGCCCTTTTGCAACTCCCCTGGTGTTGTAAATGTTCATAGGCGACGGTAACCGCTTTCAATCAGAAGCTCGTCTGTTTGTCTATCAACCTATTGCCCTAAAAAGCGACTTTTGTTAGTCATTATCTCTACAACAACTGTCTCTTCTTTCCAGCCAAAAAAGCTACAACAGCCCATGGAGTTGGACGACGGTGACGGCGACAGGGGACTGACCACGGGCCCCGCGCGGGCCGCCGCCTGCGCAGTGAGCGCCGGGGAGCGTCCCGGCCGCGGTGAGCTTGGCTGAACGTGTGCAACCCTACTTACACGCCTACTCATGTGAGACTTTTGACGTTCGCTGAAATGTGAGACTAGCTTAAGTTTGACGTTTGACGTAAATAGACTGTCATATTTTGATTTTAGAATGGTTAAAACTGTGAAGTAAAGCAACGAGTTACTGGTGGAACATTTATATCGTATGTGATTAACTCGTTCTTTACTTAAATTATTGTAAAACGACCATTTAAACTTCAATAAAATTTAAATTATAACTAACATTATGAAAGACGTGTAATATTATCTATGTACAGAATGTTAAAATAACATCTTTTCCACTACCTATCACAAAGAATATATTTTTAGATTCTTCATTGTCATAATTAATGTATGTAGCAGTTAGATAATGCAGTTTACTTTTCAATCCGCGCTTTGCATTGAATTGCAGAAAAATAAATAAACTGAAATAAATTATCAAAATCGTGCCAATTAGAAGATACACCTACACTTTGAAGATTATTTTTCTACTGTGACAGACAAAAAGACAGTTGATCGAATGTCAAATATGTCCATGCGTCCCTGGTCTTACATGATTTGGCCTTTATCTGTTGTTGTTATGGATTTTTTTTCAAATCAAGGTCTATCTTTTTCATGGATTAAAATAGTGGACTATTATTGGCAGTGGTCCGTGCGATTAGCCACCTTATATGTAAGATTTTATATATTATTTAAGTCTGTTTCTAGGTTCTAAAAAGGTGTAACTCAAGTTTTTAGGTTTATGTAAATTAAACTTTTGGCCATGTTCACAATAAATTATGTATTATAATAACAACAGGTTATATCTTATTACATAGAAGAAAAGGTACCGTTAGGTGTATGTACCCAAGTGAAATAATGCCGATATTCTGATTGGTTACTTAACTAACGGCCGAACACTCAGACGTCACTCAATTTTAAGCAACCCTCAAATGTGCGCTATCTCTATCGTTCGAACGTGTTTATAAAGACAGAAGACTTTTAAGTCCCACTTAGATTTGAGTGACGTTTGAGTATTTGCCCGTATCTTATGAAAATAACATTTATCTTTGTCCACTCAAGCATTATTGTCTGTTATGCGAGTTGGTATTGACAAAATGTAGTTTCTTTTTATAATTATTATTCGAAAAATGATGAACCTACCCTACTTTCCACGTAGTATATCGAGTCATATCTCTTATGAAGTCTAATGTATATAATAATATTTAACAATCAAGACTAAACCCTTATATGTTCCTATTTATCCAACCAAATTCACCAGCACAAATAGAAATTCAACCATACATTTTTAAATTAATTAACATCAAGTAAAGTGCTTTTCAAATTGTAATAAGATATATTTGCGACTGTCGTTATACTTTTCAAACGCAGAAACGTAAACATGACCAGCAGTTTGATACTTTGAGATCACATCGCAAAGTATTTCGTTAGAGACACAATACACGTTTCGCTTCACACCTCACCTGTACCCGAGGCCGAGAACGAAATGATCCGTCCGATGTTGTTAGCTCCCCGTGGACTCACCATGATGGTCCCGTGTGGACTGACGTAAGCGAATTCGCGCTATCTAATGTAGTCATCACGATACCGAGGAAGAATTTCATACATTAACCTATTTATATCAGTCTTTGTCGCACCTGCGTAAATATCATCCCTCACGTGACGGCGTTTAATATCTATATGAGTGTGAAGCAAAATAGTAACGCTGGAGTGACAGAGAAGGTATTAAATTCTTACTGTTTCACAACCACAGTTTGAGGGCTATGATTGATGGAGATCAAAGTCATCGAAACTTTGATCGCTATACAGACGTCGCGTCGCTGGTAGCACGAATTCGGCTTGCAAGTCTCGGGCTTCTTGAAGCCAGCAATGGGTTAATGGTACTGTACCTTTATAATGTATGGAAATGGACTGAACGTGTAACTACGCCTTTTAATGGCGATATATTTTTTCTTTAATCTTTTTGTAGTTAATGTCACAGTCCATTTCATTATAATAATAGATATGTACCTCTATGTCTGACGTGGCAAAAATCTATGTAATTTATTAGAAATTTGGAACTGTTGATAGATCGAATATGCTTTTTTTGTCAGGAGTGCGTGATTGAGGTGCAATTTTTGGATTGATTTTTGTCACATAAGACTCAGTTTTACTTTGTCTGCCAAAAAAGGCGTATTGGTACACTACCTAGTCTTTCGAATTGTATATTTAATAGCGCCTATGGTGATTTTACAAAATTCTATACTTTTGAAATTACCTACATATTTTCAAATATAACATCTCATTATAAAATTTGATTACGAATTTGACAATACTAATAACTGTAATGAAAAAACATTCAATCCTAACTGAATTTTTAGATTATATGTCATTAGGTAATTTATTTCGAAAAGTGAGGTTTTTGAAAAATTACTTGCTGATTCGGTGGCAAGCTACATGAAGCCTTTACCAGTGATACGGGGTGTGAACTTGGCTTTATTACCTACTACTAACTAAAAAGTACCTACATGTATATATACCGCATAACAATGCCTGAATGCCTATATTCATGTTATGCCATAGGTATCACGTTTGCAGATTTTTTTCGGCTATCATACAACCCAGTTATACATTTTATGGAGCATTTTTTTTATGTAATGGAAGTGGTAAACAAGCATGCCTCTGTGCCGGCAATTACATGGCCATACATTACCACCTAACCGGTACACGATAGTGCTGAACACTACCATTTAGCGGCAAATATATTAAGTAATGCGGTGGTGCCTACCCACGCGAGCTCCATCACTGGAGCTCTACCACCAGTAAAAAATAAAGCGTTACTGACTGATATAAATACGCTGTTTTATTAAGCATTGGCTGAGCTTTTATTACATTAACCTAGATACTTCGAGAATAGATTAACAAAAGCACAATCAAAATTTATTTCTGTTCTGAATTCGAATAATTTTAGACCAATCGAAACTGCAGCAAGTCTATTTTAGTAATTCAAACCCGTTGGCCATTGTTAGCATTTGATTGCTCAGTTGCAGTTTTAAACCACAGACCACTAACAACTTTCATAAGTAATGGAGCTAAAATACATAAATGGTACCTAGCTACCCGCGGTGAGGTCAAATTGTTAAGACTATGTACTTTTATTACAGTAGTTTACTTAGATGTTGCGAGCTCGGCTCTGGTTCGTACACGTCCTCAAAAAGTGGGTAATTAAAGAAGAATCCGAAAAAAATACAATTAATTTATTCAAGAGTATATTTTAGAGTTACAAACACATTTAATTCAAACATGATTTTCAAACTGATATCGCCCGCCATATTCGCCATGTTGGTTTTGAGTTGCAATTCTAACTGCAAATAATGTTTCGTAACTGCAAGTAAAATATGCAGTAAAAAACGTTTTTATATTGATTTTGCATGTTTAATGATATTGTGTACAATACATGGCCGGAGGTCCATACATTTTTGCAACGTCTCCTTTCTGATTTGCTAACTTAACAATATATTTTTATAAAGTTGCCTTGATAATTGGAGTAAATCCTGCAAGTCGGTCAATCCTATGTCAAATGTGTCAATTGATCTGAAAGAGAATATAACCACGACAGTTGATCGATATATTTTTATAAACATAACCACTCGAATTATAGACATTTTTTAAAAATCACTGCACCAATACGTGCGCTACCCTAATGTGGGAAACACGCCGTGCCACTTTCAAACGGCAACACTAATGTTTTATTAATTGCCAACGGAAGTCAATGACTTGGCCATATTTAGGACGCCATTTAAAATTACTTTGTACTTAACTCAGCTGCTTTTAAGTTACTAACTCTGCAATAAAAGAAATATAGAACAGCTAAATTAAATGTTTTAAGGCATGAACTACATTACAATTAGTTCGTTGGGTTCATACATCAGTTAATAGCTTAGTACCTATTAGCCCTGTTTTTAAAGGCTTGGCATGGGTTTGATCTCGGATTCGATAAATGAGACATTGTGTGTATTCCAATTGGATAGACTTTTAGAGGCATCACTTATTTGGAAATGTGCCTAATGCCAATAGGCTCGCCCCTGTTGCTTGAAGCTATAACGTAACGTACCGGCTACGTAAATGCCAAAACGTGCGTTTATACGAGTATGTAGATATTTATGTATATCTACCCTCCGAGAAAAAATGTATAAAGTCATATTTCTGTCGTTCCATAAATAGCATTTGTATCTCCATGACCACCATCGTTTATTATACCATACTGACAGAACCACGATCTTTGCCACTGTACGGCTCGTTTATTTTAATTATACCCTCATAAATTGGAGCAAACTCCCTTTCATCGTATCTAAGTACAGTCTCACACGCCTTTCCTGAAAAGCCAGCCTCTGGAGATATTGATAGATTAATTTCCCACAGTAATTAATCACGATATACTTTGATCTTTGCAGACATGCTCGACCCCAACGTATGCGACATTTTAACTTCACGTACGAAAATGTCAAGGCATTTAGTTGTCATGAGAATGCCACATGAAATAAAGCTCGCATTAAATATTATTTGAG
Organism: Macrosoma leucophasiata; assembly: GCA_036365455.1. NCBI lineage: Eukaryota > Metazoa > Arthropoda > Insecta > Lepidoptera > Hedylidae > Macrosoma > Macrosoma leucophasiata. The sequence goes on from JAWQUS010000017.1 coordinate 2,540,795, forward strand.
TACATACCTGAAATTTATACCTAGTTTTGTTTGAGATTGGTTGACACAAATGATCGGATATTCCTTGTTAATTTTTCCTACTTTTAAAATAACGCAAATCTTTAAAAAAAGACGAAAAATATTCGATTCGATCGAAAAATACTGGTGGTAGAGTTCCAGTGTAGGAGCTCGAGGGCGTAGGCACCACCGCATTACCTAATCTAGCCGCCAAATGGTAGTGTTCAACACTATCGTGTTCCGGTTAGATGGTAATGTATGACCCTGTAATCATTATCACAGAGACATCACAGAGAAACAACTACGGTAACAGGGGTGGCAACGCGTGTGTAGGCATCACTTAACATCAGTGTGAACTGCATGTGTGTTTACCACCTTCCTATCATAAAAATGAATCCTATTCAAAGCATTGAAGCATATACTTAAGAACATGGAGAGCCTGCCGCTAGGCCTCTCCCGTCTTTATCATCCGCCACAAGTAAGAGCAATTAGCCGCGATATCGGCTGATCTAACGAAGTAAATATGCAGGCAAGTTCACACCGCCGTGTCTAACCACTGGAACGGAATTGCAAATTCTTGTAAAACCCACCTTAAGAGCGTCTACAATCTAAACTCGACGTTTGGTACTGTTCCCTATTACTTTTACAATATACTTAATCGGGTATAAAATAATGTTAATAGTATTTGTTTAGATGTACGTGTAATGTATATGATATTATTTATAACGGCCATTTTGTGAAGTGTCACGAAATGGCGGCGGTAGTATCTGTAAAAGTCCTCGGTGTTAATTGCAGAATGTACTCTAAAGAAAAAATAAAATAGATGTAAGATTGAAATACCATATTCTTTGAAATTTCATGTTGTGAAATATAATATAATTTGTGATGGATAATAAATAATGTACCTAATATAATTGTATGTACCAAATGAAAGTAGACGCTCGGAATACCATATCCCTAAATTATAAGATGGTGCATGAAATCGGGTATAGTGACGGAATAAACTGCATAGAGCATAATTTATTATTTAGTTGTGATACATATTTATTAAAAAAAATGGTAACGCGCGCCGGCGTCCGCGCGTATAGTTCCAAATGAGTGCAATCCGTGTTGGACTGTAAATGTATATCGTAGTTAGACAAGTTAAGTGGCGGTACGGTGCATTTAATTTATATATGGGTGCGGTACGATGCAGATTGAATTTGAAATATAAGTGCGTTTTGAGTGCAATCACTGTTTCGTTGTTACCGCTACGTGGCGTTTATTATTGTTAAAAACTGTTTATTGTGCAATTTATCAATCTATATTTAAGTTTAAAATTACTGTTCACATTAGCTGTATAAAGCTATTTTTAATTTTCACATTAATGTTGCCACATTATAATTTCAAGCATAGTGTAAGCTGTTTCGGAGTCAACCTGCATTAGCGCATATTTACTTGTAGAACAGAAGCGTGGAGATGCGACAACTCCTAATTTAAAATAATAATTCGAAACAGCAACACTACAAATCGATATCGCTCGAGTCACGACCACAATAAAATCTATTTTCGTCTGTGTTCTGGGTTTATGACTTCGAAGGTTTTTGCTTATTGGACTAATGACCGAGTCGTGAGCGCGCCTCGATTATGGAGTTGTTGAATCGACGTAACAATCGGATTAAAATGAGAGCAGAAGACAAAATGTTTACGATCTCTAACTTACGTAGGTATTAGGCTAGAGCTAGCTTTATGTCGAACTATTACATTGAATAGATGACCTGGATACGTGTTTAGAACTTGTTAATTTTCCCTCCTTACGATTGATTAGCGTTCGTCTAAACAGAACTGAATCGGTTTTCATATTACTTGTGTAATAGTTCGGTTTAACCAGCTTTACTTTAATTATAATTATTACTGCTCTCATTAGAATCGGTTTGAATCTGTGTTAGTATCTAATTAATATACTGACGGTCTGTTCGTGCGATTCCTAGAACATGAGTTTGATAATTTTAATTTAATGTAATTTCAATTCGGAGCCGTTGTATCTAATTACTAAATTGAATTTATACTGGCGCTATAAATAATTCATTTCATTGCGCCGTTTCTTAGAAGCTAAGCCAGTAATACATTTTCTATTTCTTAAATCCATTAGCTTTGTAGATAAAATGGCGTTGAAAGTATAATTTTATCTCAACGCTAGACATCCATGAATCTAGACTTGAAACGTATCGGAAGTGAAATAGATCAATAACGCAGGAGGTGAGGACCGGGCAAGATGGCGCTTCCGACCGTTCGTGCACGCGAATATAACACTTCGACAACTGTAATTGAGACGAATATCCCGTGTTCGTGTGTGAAATGTATTGATAACAACGAGAAAGCGGGCAATGTAACGTCCCATTACATACTATATACATAGAAGATTATATGTGTAGCTACTCTGTGTGGTTTCAGTGTTTGAGGTTATATTTCCAATTTCACGCTCTCTGATATTATTTTATACATAAACTAGGCTGACCCGACGAATCGTATCGAAGTCGTATCGCCTGATAAATTGAAAGTGCTACCTGCACTTTCTACTTTTGAGAAATAAGGGTTAGTGATAGTAAAAATAAAAGTCAAACATTCTGTCCCAGAAATAAGAAAAAAAAATTGGGCTGGGCAACCCATATTTTGGAGTAAAAAAATATTTTATAACCGATTCTCATACCTATCAAATACACACACAATATTTTATCATAATCGGTCAAGCCGTTTCGGAGGAGTATTGTTACAAACACTGTGACACGAGAATTTTATAGGTATTTTAGATGTGAAGCCAAAATTGTCTATCAAAGGAAAGACGAGGTATTGTTGTTAAAATGTTAAAGGAATTGTATGAACAGACTGTAAAATGACATTTTTTTTAATGAAGAGAAAAAGTATTTATTTTGTTATTCTTTAAGTTTACGATGATTTTAATTGTTCACGTTAGTTTCCTTGGGAATCTTTATCGATTTTTAGTATTAAGTACAACAGTGCGAGACGGGGATCGAATGCCGGTAGTAATAAAAAAAAACCGAATCAATTAATCAAATTATCGGTGTTAACTACTTTTCTAGTGTACAATTCCATTTTTTCTATTCCGGCAATTGTATAATTAACCGGTATTTACCGGTTTTTCGCCGGTTCTATCCCCGTTATTAAAGTTGTTTAAAAATTCATGGGTACTTCTCAATTCCAAGTTTCCTGATGTAATTTATTGACTTGAATAAATGAAATTACGCTTCTAAAGTGTACTATTACATATGTAAATATAGGATGAACTAATACCTATTATAATAGTGAATGTTGTAATTTGTATATAAGTAACGAAAATTAAATTTTAAATACATAGATAAGGGTGTGTGTTTATTTTATCCTTTCATTTCATTATTGTTAACATGTAGCAATAGTTTTCAAAGGAAATTGGCTCTCATAAACCATAATGAAACTTATTCACATGAATAGGTAAATTCGATGCTCGGATGTGGGCTTGTTTAGCTTAAGGGTGAAGCAACTGGACTCATTATCCCAAGGGCGGAAGTCCCATTCCTGCCCAAAGTCAAAATTTTCTTTCCATTTTTCTTTAATTTCTAAATTTACTTGCACGTGTTAATAATAAAAATATTATTAAACTAATCAGTACCTAAATAAATGTAAGTGTAATTTTCATTCATAAATAGCAAGACTGTTGGACAGATTTACACTAAACTTTCGTATGATTATATGATATGATAAAAAGTAATGATTTCGTACCTAGGAAACATCCCTATTGTTTCTAAATTAATACAGGGCTTCAAGATTGAAGAGCCAATGTGTGTCGAGCCTTATTTTATATCAGGTCATTCTTCATACCAAAGATTAAGCAACATCATACTTTCATCAAAGACACAGCGCCATCTATCAACGACACCCAGAACTTGAGTTGAGAATAATGGTAACTAGATGGCGCTTGTTGACATTTCAGGTAAGTCTCATGTATCTAAATTGGACCACTCGCTCCGTGTAGTTTAAATCGGAATGACTAAAGAAATGGCGCGTAACGGGTGTATTTATTATAAGAATAATGATACCGTTATTCTTAGGGTACTTTGCATAAATCAGTCAATAAAATGTTGGATATAGAAAATATTATTTTGAAGTTTTTAAGGATTTCTTTGCTGACGCTGCTCAATATTCATCGATAAACCTATGTGCTATCGTATATTTTACCAGTAAAATTGAGATTAATCGCAAACAAAGGACGAATAAATGTAAGGCAGTTTCATTCTTAATAGGTAAATAAAACCAGAACTCAGGTCTCGATGCGCTCTCAATACAAATCACGTATCTTTACTTGCAAACATGGATTGCACAAAATAATTATTTTATTTCACTCACTACCGAACTTCGTGCGCCTCTCAACAACTTTGACTAATGGTTTTGCGCAATTCGATACTATATCGACTAAAATATAGTAATCACAAAGATATTATTATGTAAGTTTGTATTCTGCAAAGAAATTACGATTCCTGTTTGGCATAACACAGGTCATGCATAATCCCTCGGCCAATGCTCAGTTCGCATGTCAACTTTTAATTTATTTTATTTTTTTCATGTTATGGCATCGTTCATACGCATATTGTCAGTGTCAAGTAAAACGTTATTTCGTATTCGTAATAAGCAGCGTAAAAGTTAGAGTGAGTCAGTCAATTTATCAGTCCGTCAGTCAGAGTCACAGTAATTCAAGTAAAGCGGTGGCTACTTTACCAGAAAATTCACAATGAAGATTTGGAGGCAACCCGAAAGAACGTGTTTTCGCACTGTTATTCTATTTCACTATACACGGATACTGTAATAAGCCTATATCAAACAAAATGCCACCAACTGTATTTTATATAACTCAAAAATACACCAAGAAAACGAATTAAAATAAGAGCACAACACGCCTCTTTGAAGGTTTCCGCTAAAAACCCTTAAGTTCACTTTATTTCCCATGATATGTTTTAGTACAAGCTAGTAAAATGTTAAATGTGAACGAGTCAAACCGCTATTGTGTTATATTTTTAAATTATTGCCAATTTCAAACAAATGATGATAAATAAAATTTAAGATTATATTAAATAAAAAAAATATGTAAATTAGACAAAAATATATTCTGTTCACTTATCTATTGGTACAGTTTAAGCACTTAGAACACAAAACAATCACAATAACGTAAGATTAATAGTTTTAACCAAAACATTATTCCGAAAAAACATTTGCTGGAAAAAAGTTACAATTAAATATTAATAAATTACTAGGCTCGTATCTTACATAATACGTATATTTTTCTTTATATCTACATTTTAATAAAATAAAATAGTAACTTTGAATTAAAAAATATTACGGTACTCGACAAAAGCAGCAATTTTCTTCATTTCAATTCTTTTAAAATTTTGCTATAACTTAATGATAATGATAAAGGGTATCCAGTAAACAACCGGATTCTTAAGGAAATCTCGATAGTAATCTAACGCACCTCTAACCTTATTGCTGCCATTTATAAACTCATTTATGTACAGCAACTGCACCTATAACATTAGTTAAAATAATGTATCGCATTTGCATAGTCATAATATCGCATCGCGATAGTGACACTGTAGCTTGTCAGTAGCCAATAAACGGCTGCATTGGAAGTGTTCATTTTGCGCGTCAGTATGAAAGTACCTTCACGCCAAGTCCCTTACGGAGCGTCTGTAGAGGTGGATTATGCGCTAATTCACAAGCGCGTTGAACGATTGATTGTAGTAAAAGAAAACCTGTACGTACACGTGTAACACACACTGACCCTCTGTACATGTAGGTACAAATTGTTTCGTCTTAACACAACCAAATGGCAACCGCACTCGTGCAATAACCATAGTAGGCCACAACTACTTTGACTGGCGTCTTAGTTTCGATCTCAGAGTTGTAGAATGAATAAAGGTCGAGTTGATTTTAAAAATCATTTTAGTTTAATATACGCGAGATAAATCCGTAAAAATAGTTTTATTTCAATAAATAATGTCGGTTTTCGAACCTCATATATTTCTTCGCCATAGGTATCTTCCGATTACATTCTGGGAAGTCTCGGTGTATAATTTTGTAAAAAGATTACAGTCTGTCATCAAATATATATATATATATATATATATTTGATGACAGACTGTATAACATATAAGCAAAAATCTAGCGATTCATTACGGCAGCTTATACACATAAGTTATAAGTTTTATTGGAATGTTTAAGTATTGTTTTCTTTATAATTGAAAGTAACACAAAAGATTTATCACAAAATATCCCTACCAAGATTATAAATGAGAAAATGTGTATTTTTATTTCAAATTCCACACGGACGAAGTCGCAGGCAATAGGTAATTTGTTAATATAGACAAATATTTTGTAAAATAATAACAATGGCAGCTATAAGGTTAAAGGTTAAAATTATTTTTATTCCAACATCATAAAACAACGAGTACCGAAATAAGGAATTTCATGTATGTCAATAATTTCAGTTCAATAATCACACAAACTTTTCATCTAATTTTAAACAATTGCATAATAGGAATACATTACACGACATTACAGTAAAATACTAAAACAGTATACAATTATTGCACATAAGACCTAACCTAGCATTATTGCCGAATATAAAACAGTTTTAGTTAAGCTGGACCTTACAATAAATAGATTTAATTCAAAAATAACCATAACTACTTAAAACTTATAAAGGGACGCCCGGTTGCAGTCGTATTTAGAAACTCCCTGGACGGTCGAAAATACTTGAAGACTTCAAGGAAATTGCATTTTTTACGAAAAAGCCTATTAGCGCCATCTGTTGGCATTTTTTAATGCATACTAATATATATTTCAATATAGCAACAAATGGCAGATTTGCTTTGTAAAAATGTGTTGTACAAATTTTCGTTATTTTCGAAAAACAGTCGTGTATTGTAAAAACATTATTAAATATCCTCCGTATAATAAATAATAACGATAATAATATTTTTTCTTCAATTAAATGTTAAGCCTGGATTACACCATGATATTTGCTAAAGTTTAAGTTATTGTAACATTTCACATCCTACTCTATTCTAACGAAATCTGTTAAAGTTAGAGCAGGATTTGATATGTAGATATGTTACAATAACTTTAACTTTAACAAATTTCGTGGTGCAACCCAGGCTTAATTTTGTGATTTAATATTTTCGGTAATTTTCCGCTGGATTCTGTCCTTTTTTACCAATATTTGCAAAATACAAAATACTCAAATGAGTTCTTAGGTTTTCGCCAGCTACATTCATTGAAATAAAACTATTTTACCACGAAAACTGATAAGCGACGAAACAGGTTCATTTAAAAATCATTATAGTTTAATATAACGCGAGATGAATTTCTAAAAACAGTTTTATTTCAACAAAATACTCTATAAAAGGACAGTAAGCTAAAACAAAAATCGCGTACGCAACAAGTATTTCTCGACGTCTGGGGCCGTAAGCTTTAAGCACTCGATTGGGACATTCAAGTATATAATTGTGATAGAATAGGTTATCATTTATAGCTATCGCTTTAAACCATATGCGTTATTGTAATGCCAATGAGCGACCCGAATGCATTAGGACATAACGAAAATAGTAACTAGATCTCTTTTTCATAAACGTATTTTAGATGATGTAAATCCGCCTCATGTTACATTTTTTTAAATGTGCATGAAAGTGTAAATAAATAATGTGTTGCTTATCTCTCCTTTGTCTTTTTCTATCATCCCCAATTGACAATGCAACTGACAAAGACAAAGCACAATAAAAACGTATCAGAATCTACTGTTCGTTTATGAACAAGGGCGGTTAATCCAAATAATTAAAAATGAAAGAGTTCTTGTGTGAGCATCTCAAAAATCCATTAATTTTGAGCTCTATAGGGTATAATTGAACACAAAGATAGTTCCGAACCAACCCGTTGCAGTAGATCAGGATTGGGATATCAAAACTACTGATACAAGTAATAAAGTACCTCATTCCTTAACTTTATATTTGTATTTTAAAGATTATTTCATTTTGAATAACAAAAGTCGATCACACTGTCAAATAATACAACTATAAAAAACTAACTTACTATTAGAATAAACGAACCGAGCGCTTAAAAGCAACACTGCTGTAGTCCTAGGTAACAATTTAACTTAATTAATACTAAGGTAAGTCTCCAACCACGGGAAAGATCATTTCGGCATTGCATAGCACCATCTGCCACACGTGTGTTATCATATGCACACAGTTTTTTGCTAATCAACACCCGATAAGAATGCATTACTTCATAAATACATTTTTTTTTGCTAAACTGGCAATAGAATTCTAATTCATACGTGCGCCAATAAATTGTTGGTATTTACGATAGATGAACGAAGCATAACCTCATAAAATAAAGGCATATAAAATTAAAGTCATCTACCGTCAACCATATGTCACCAGACGCTAATTAAAGTCGAAGTCGATAGTCTTTATAAAAGCCAAAACAAAGTTACTTTCAATGACAGTTCCTGAACGCGTTATAATGCGTTGAACGTTATCTTATAACAACTAAAACGACAACTTAGAAACTTTATCTTCAATCAAAATAAAGAAATAAATTAAAAAAAAAAACAACCGTCCATTATCTGTAATTCAACAGACGTTTATAAAAATGAGATTGTTTATGTAAAATCAAAATAACTCTATTCAAAGCCGAAACTTCTTGCCCATGGCCGCACAATAAAATAGAACCCAAGATACAATTCAATATAATCCTACAAGACGTATACAGTACCAGAAACATACATCAACAATAGTGTCGAAATAAATAAACTACTTCTAGGAAGATACATGGAGGACGTTTGGTCAAACGTTCAATTCTCTAGCTTACTACTAGTGACTGGCAGTGCCGGATTAGCCATATAGCAGGAGGCAGCAAATGCTACGGACCCCGCGCCTGTGCTTAGAAAAAACCACAAATATGTAATACACCTTAGCTATTCTCAAAGTGAGCGTTGGCCACACTGTAATTAAATAGGTATATTATTATGTTGCAAGTTGGCAAGGGGGAATACCCTTATATTGTATTCTATTCCTTTTCGTAAATGTTCTGTTTTATTTACATCCTAAATTTCAGTAGTCAATGTTACTCTAGGGCCCCATGGTCACATTTGCTACGGGCCCCGCACCGGCTTTATCCGGCACTGGTGACTGGGTAAACGAAACTACACACTTAAATGGAAGAATTAATACAAAATGAAAGAATAAGAATCAATGACGATTCCTATTCAATCAAAAGAATCAATAACGTTTCAAGAGATAGACGCACCATATCAGTGGCGTAGCGTGCATCGGCGGGGTCAGTGGCGGACTAGGGGGGGTGGACCGCCATACACCGACCGGGCATGTACCTTTTCCCTTGCATGTAACGCGCACGATGCATCGTAAAACCTCTGAGGTGAGGTATATGTATGTGTGATGCAATAGTGTAAGATGTATGTGTGCATCTAACTGAAAGGTTGTGTTCATCATTACCCGGAGCCCCCCCCCCACACACCTCATGGAGTTCAACGTTCCATTTATGACTCCTATTCTTAACCTATCTTACACATTATGCACACATACATGTTACCATCTTACACTATTGCATCACACATACATATACCTCACCTCAGTCATTAGGGGTCGTCCATTAATCACGTGATGTTTTTAGCATCACTTCGACCCTCTCTCTTCCTGCTTGGTGATACGTGTGAGGTTTTACATTAACACCAAGTTTTAGATAAGCCACCTCCACCTAAGATCACGTGTATACTTTTGGAATAAAATGGGTAGATGCCTTCTTTTAAAATTAGCCGAAAATAAGGTATCGGGGGAAAATTCGCGCAAATGTATTTGACGTGAAAATATTTGATTAAACTGACGACTGTTAGGTCAAGACCAGAGGTTCCCAAACTATTTTTTCTTGTAGACCCCTTTCAATTTTTTTCTGGTTTCCGTGAACCGCCTCCTTGCTACATTTATATCACATTCCCATATTTCCAAATTTTATTCACGCCTACGTAGACCCCCATCGAGTCCCATGGACCCCAGGGTCTATATGGACCACATTGGGAATCACTGGTTAAGACGAAGGTATCTCAAATTGTTGCCGAAATCACGACATTTTGGTTGAAATAGGGCACTGAAAGAAGAAATAAATACACGTGATATCTCTATACATTCTGCCCTCCCTTTGTGATGTTTCGTGATGTTTTTCGAATCGCCCCTCCCCTTTCGAACTTCACTTGATTAATGGATGACCCCTTATATAAAACCAACGAAACGTTTCCGAGAGTAGTTCTCATTCTCGAGTCTCGAATAGTCGCTTATTTTTATCAATAAACACCACATAATATGAAAACTGTTAGTTGTATCAATGCTATGAACTATGTATACGCAACAGCCTATCAGTATTTCTCACTCGGCGACGCCATCTTGATTATGAGAGAGTTGCACCTTTTCCGTATGGGACGGTAAGTAAAGAATTATACATGTATCTGTATGTATTGACATACTTTTATTTAACAGATTTATAATTTAACGAAATAAATGATCATCAATCCATCAATGAATGATCATCAATCTGATGGATTCGTTAATCCATACTGTTCAACCTAATTTCAGTAAAATAAATTAAAATAATACAACAATAGACTTACAAAAAGCATGTATTGGATAACAACACATGAAAACCAAGTCAAATGCCAGATTTTTACTTTTTTATAATAAATATCCGATCTCTTTTAGGGTTATGTATCATAAAAGCGATATAATAACTGTGATGTTATTATTTCTTAATACTATGTCCAATTGTTTTACAAAAAATATTTCATACCATCTCTATATCACATAAACCTACTAATATTGTGATGTTATCAGAATTTCAATATTTTGAAATATTAAAGTAATTGGAATTAAATAGCGTCTTACAGTATCCAACAACAAATATTGCATATCGACCTTCGGAAGAAGACTTCGACTTATTTCGGGTCTGTAGAGCGTTATCTCTTTCGCACCTTACCAATATCGCTTGTGACCATTATGTCCAAGTTTTGAACAATATCGGACTATCAGTGCTTACGTAGGCAGTGTGCAGCAGAGATAACGTTCAACGAAGTCGAAACTAGCCGATCGTCCCTTTCGTAGGCTCGATGTCCAATATTTCTTGCTGGGTACTGTACATTGTCAGCTTTCGCCGTAGAGACAATGGCTGTGTTCCAAAATGCACTGCTGCCACTGCGACAGTTCTGTACTATGGAAAATTTCGTTCCGATATAGCCGAAAGTATACAGCCGCAGGTGTCATGTTGAAGTGTGTGACGTCATTTTTATACTATGAGCACTGGAGCTTTCGAGGTTTAGTGTTCTCAGTGGTTTGATCACGTGACCAATCTGTCACTATTGTTTTATTTATTTATTGTTATTGAAAGATGCCATCGATATAAAAAAATGGAAAATTCATAGAAAATGTTGGTATTGCAGCGTGGAACCAATATTTTATATAAAAAGAAAATAACTTAAGAAACGTATAATCGTGCATCGATCCAGTATACTGGACAGCGTTCCGTTTTAAACAGTGAACAGTAATAAACAGTGCTGTGAAATGTGAAAACCGGAACGGCTTCGCAGTACAATGTGCTGACGTCACCGCTTGCAGTGGCCGCAGTGAATTACGGAACATAGCTAATGATTTCAACCAATGACGAGTCTAGTCCAAGTTACCAGTTTACTATCGATCAGTATACATTATTCTCACTCGTATCCACACTAACCGATCATAACGCAGAATAAATATATGAGTAATCTAATAATTCCTATATAGTAATAGTAAATTTGAACTAATAATTCATACACGACCAGCTCACGACCTATGTGTGTTCTAATACAGATATTTAATAAAACAAAAAGTTATCAAACTGTGTGATACTTATTCTATTTGACACTGCGATTGCACATTAAAAGAAATATTTAGTAGGGCTCATTAAAAAAATTATATCCACCTTTACGCTGCAAATACGGGATTTGCGCAACCCTACGCTTCGTCGTTTATTCCAGTATATTCTATATTGGAGGAAACGATGCCAAGCGCCCTTTTAAAATATGAATCTCAAAAAATCCGAATCATCCTAAGATAAAATTGAACAACTAAGTAAAATAATAAAATATATTATTGTGTTCTTCTTGGTGACTATACTTTTAACTTCATCAGAACTAAATTATTTTAATTCTTTAAAGATTAAGCCTGGATTGTACCAAGATATTTGTTAATGTTAAAGTACATAATAATTATGTTTACAATTATTGTAAAAGGAGATGTTGCAAAAATGTATTGACCTCCGGCCATGTATTGTACACAATATCATTAAACATTCAAAATCAATATAAAAACGTTTTTACTGAATATTTTTACTTATTTAGCTTTGTTTGCAGTTACAAAACATTATTTGCAGTTAGAATTGCAACTCAAAACCAACATGGCGAATATGGCGGGCGATGTCATTTTGACATTTTCATTTTTTTGTTGTTTTTTGATTATATAGTACTTGGAGAAAAAAAAGTAATATTTTCTAAATACTATCGAAATCGATTGATCCCAAGTGTCGGCTGTATCGCCGCCATGTTGAACATAGTTGAAAATTATAAAATCGTTTGAATTAAATGCGGTTGTAACTCTTAAATATATTCTTGAATTAATTAATTGTATTTTTTTTCGGATTCTTCTTTAATTTACCCATTTTTTGAGGTAGTGTACGAACCAGAGCCGAGCTCGCAACATCTCCTTTCACAACCTTCTCGAAATTTAACAGATTTCTTTAGGTTGGACAAGGATTTTAACATTTTTAACATGTTACAATAACTTTAACAAATATCTTGGTGCAACCCAGGCTTAGTGTTGAGGAATGTGTAAGTACAGCACCCAACAAGAATATTGTATATCGAACTTAGGAAGAAGACTTCGGCTTAATTGGGTCTATAGAGCGTATATCTCTTTCGCACCTTACCCATGTGACGTTTGTCGACTATTTTCATCAAGTTTTGACCAATACCGCACTATCAGTGCTTACGTAGGCAGTGTGCAGAGATGACGCCCTGCGAAGTCAAAACTTGTGAAGAGGTAGCATCCTGTATGCGATATCTTTGATAGATTATCCACCACAGACTGTGTAAATAATTTATACTCTGTTAGTTGTTGTTGCTTAGCAACCAGCATTAATTATATTGTTGTCTTCAAGTGAAAAATATCTGTAAAGTTTATTTTATAATATTATTAAATATATATCTATATCTAGTATCCTATCATTCATCATCATCATCTTCTTTATTTCTTTCTTAATACTTTACTGGTAGAGCTCCAGTGACGGAGCTTGCGGGCGTAGGCACCACCGCATTACCTAATATACTTGGCGCTATATGGTAGTATTCAGCACTATCGTGTTCCGGTCAGGTGGTAATGTACGGCCCTGTAATTTCCGGCACAGAGGCATAACACCTTAGGCCTCAGGAGTGGCAATGCATCTTTGCATTTTGACCTTGGTCTTTGTGTGGGTGTCTATAGGCTGCAGTCATCACTTAACATCAATGTGAAATGCATGCTTGTTTGCCACTTCTACAAAATAAAAATAATAATAATAATAAAACTAGCCGATTGTCTCGTTCGTAGGCTCAATGTGCAACATTTTTGCTGAGTACTGTACATTTTTTGATACAATAACCCTTTTATAGAAAACACCATTCACTATGTGAATACAACTAAGAATAGTATCAATGGATTATTGCTATGACCGTATAAATTTTACATTTTATTAGATTTGGTACATTTTTACATTTAATACTAGAATGTTACATACGGTACAATACAAACACAGGCCATGACGCGTCCAGTCGCTTAGGCGTTAAGTCTTCATTTGGTGGACGCTTTGTAAGGTTATATTGAGATCTGAAAATAATGAATATAACGTTAGATTCTAGATAATAGAACTCCATGTTTTAATTATATTATTTAACATAGACCGTCATCATCATCATTCAGCCGCAATATACCCACCACTGCTGGACAAAAACCTCCCTAAAGATTGCCACAACGAAAGGTCGTGGGCCGGTCTTCATCGTTTCAACCGAAAGATTATTTTTAGTTAATTTCGTCAAGTAGTCAATGCGACGCGACGACTTATTTCACGAATGTTTAAGGTCATACCCTACGTGCTACATATCTGTGTGTACGTGTACTGATTGATGTCTGTGTAATAGGTAACCAGGACAAGCGTTTTTATGAAATTTTGGCAGAGTGTCCGGGTTGTGTACCCGCGGCGAGCATCGTTACCGACGGTTCAGCTTCTAGAATCTAGAAGGTCGTAGGGTAAAGGTGCGGGATGAGGTTGATCTAGATTTTCTAGATTCTAGATCAACCTCATCTCGCACCTTGCACGATTGTACCCTACAACCTCAGAGTCGATCACACACTAAACCTTATTTCACATAATAGTTATGTACAAACTCAGTTATTATTTACGATATTCTTAGCGCCTCATCTAGAGCGCGCTGTTCCTCTTGCAACTGACGATACCGCGCGGCGAGTTTCCTTACCGACAATTCAGGTTTTACATCAAACTACTACGACGTACGGCCCCGTAATAACTCATCACAGAGACATATCAACAAAGGTCTCAGGGGGTGGCAACGCATCTGCATTTTGAACTCTGGTGTCATCACTTAACATCAATGTGAACTGTATGCTTGTTTGCCACCTTCATGACGTAAATAAAACAACATCTATACGCATAAATAAAATTGGAGTGTCGGTTTGTAATATAAAAATAACCGCTTTTTACTAAATGCATATGTATGTATACACGCGGTACATATACCATAACTATTTTTTTTTTCAATTATTGTCTCTCCGTCTTTCTGTTTGTTCCCACTAATCTTCGGAACGGCTTTACCGATTTTGACGGGACTTTCACTGGCACATAGATTATGTAATAAGGAGTAACTTAGGCTAATTTTATACTAGCTGCGCCCACGACTTCGTCCGGGATACGGGATACTGAACAATCATAAATTCTCACGCGGACGAAATCGCGGGGCCAGCTAGTATTCTTATAAAAAACTCACCTAGTTAGTTATCCAGCAACGATAATCTCAGCGCCTCGTCTAGAGCGCGCTGTTCCTCCTGCAGCTGGCGGTCCCTGGCGGCGTGCTCCCTCGCGGACAGCGCCAGCACCGCGCGCAGCTCGGCCTCCGCGGCGTCCGCCTCCGCGTCGGGCTCGGCCCCCTCGGCCCCCTCGGCCCGCTCGGCCGGCTCGGCGAGCATGCCCGGCGAGCGTCCCGTCAGCGACGCCTCTATCGCTCTGGCGATACACTACTCGTTTAACTAGCCGGCTAAACTACGTGGGCCGAGCGATCGGTGGTTATGCTAGGTGTGACGGCAATATTTTGGGAAGCCAGTTCGAACGTATTGATTTAGACAGGGATAACGTAAACTATATGAGGGACCGTACACCCAATTTGAGGGTGTATGAAGAAGTTTGGGAGTGTTGTATACGCGAGAAAATCCGCAAGTTTAATTTCTACAATGTATGAAGCTCGCGAAAACCTACGAAAACGTAAAGTAGTTAAAGTAGGTATATTGTAAAGTAAAACTGCAAATGAACGCGTTTATTACGATAGCAGCATACGAAACATTTGCAAAATAGACAATATGGAGTGAAGAAAATCTATTTTTATATTGTTTCAATCTATGCGCAAATAGTATTACTATTTAATTTTGTAATATTCTTGCATTAAACTGTAGCACAGAATATGTAATAATACTACGTATAGAATGGACGCTTCGACGTCCCGCCCGATTTCCCCGCATCACCCAACCTCCTCCCTTCTTATGGGCGACGGTTGGTATTTTCTACGTGATACACACACAGGTGCACGTGTAAATACACGTCACTGATTGATGTCTGTGTAATAGAAACCAAATTAAGCGTTTGTATGGAATTTTGGCGGAGTGTCCGCGATGTGACTGTAGATAATTAGAGATACCGGCTTTTAAACATATTTACATAACCATTTAATTTCCATACACTAATAATAAAAATATTGGTGAATGAAAACCAATAAATAATTAATTACGTCAAATTGCACATACTAGCAAATAATGTGTTGCGTGCAAATGCATTATTAGCAAATGTTACGACAAACTATAGCACACATAATAAATAATAATAATATGTACATACAAAGTGATCATATTTTTGATATTAACACACAATTAAAAAGCTAATAAAAGGATAAAAAACGTGTTTTTTTTTAAATTTCAATAGCGCACGCTATACTTAAATTAGCGCTCTAACTAAAATCGCCAACGTCTGTAATTTGTTGTAAAAATATATTAATTCATTACTAATTTTGAAATCAAGAAAGAAAATTAATTTATAATCATAAATTAAATTTTATTTTTGTATGTCCACCTATGCATGGTAGTTTGTGTAATATTTTTTTAATTGATCTAATGTACATTTTATGCAAAACTTAAAAATATAATATATTTATGTATTAGCATTTTGCGATTCATGCCTATACAACATGTAACAGGAATAACGCACACTCTCAAACACCCCGATTACAAAATCGAGTTAAAATCACAATACATGAACTCAAATTACGTGTTTATGTATTAAATATTATTTATTTAATAAAAAAACTTGTCCTTAATTTGTATTTACAGTATGCACACCCTATACATTTTCGTTTGTATTGACTGTTCACCAAATGGGTGACCATAATTTAATTAATTGTAATTAATTTTGGGACACAATGTTATCTATACCTATTAAAAATGCCTGATATCGACTCGGTTATCGATTCTGAACAAACTAGTTTCGGGTTGAACATTCAATCCTGTTACACTTGTATAAACTGTAACTGTAAAATCTCATACTCCACCACCTGCGTAAATTTCGTAAAAAGGGACACAAAGTTTTTTCTTCGAATATTAATATAAAGATAACATTTTATCCTAAGATCAGTGTGTATCTGCCTCAGTAGCCTAGAGGTAGCAGGCCACTACTACTACGTTGGGGTCACGGGTTCGATTCCCGGCTCGGGAGATATTAGAGATAACGATGTAAAGTCCTATATATCTGGTTCTATTGGGATTTTTCCATTTTCTGGAAGTTTCCCAGTACCTCGAAGTTTGGTAATGTGCCCGTAGATGTCAATAGGTTAGCCACCTGTTACATGGGCCAAAACGTAAATGGCGAATCGTGGGTGTTTGCATGTATGATTGAATGCATGCATTTACTTCTGCCTACCTCTTTGGGGATTACAGGCGTGAAGTTACGTTTATCAGTGTGATTTTAAAGGATTAAGAAATCGGAGCTAATGTCGTCGGATAGTGAGAAGTAGATCGTTTTGGAAAATTAAGTGAAAGGCAGTTGTGTAGCAACTGACCTCTGCAGCTGGCGCTCCTCGTGTGCCAGTAAGTGCGGCGGCAGGGGGGGCGCCGCGGCCGGGGACGCCGGGGACGCCGGGGACCCCGGGGACACCGGGGACGGCGTCAGCGGCCGCGCGCCCCTCAAGGCCTCCCATACGTCCACCTACAATTTGTATTATTGTAACGAACGAGCATGCAGTTCACCTTGATGGTAAACTCTCTGACTTTAACAGATTTCTTTAAGTTAGAGGAGGATGTGAAATGTTACAATAACTTTAACTTTAACAAATATCTCGGTGCAAGCCAGGCTAACGTTAATAACCTGTTTACCAGAGTTAGTTTTAGTCAACAAAAGTTTTACACTACCTTCATCTACATAGTAAAAGATATGACAAACGTAACTTTTTGACATTGGCAATATTCTAAACAGCGATGCCATAACAAAACTGTCTGAGGTGTCACATGTGGGACACCCGATTGGAACAAAGTTCCTCTTCAACTTTTAATGAATCACTTTCACAATCCATTGTTTATTTAAAAAAACATTTAAAATAACTACAACTACATATACACGAACGCGACAAAACAATGTACGCATACACAGTAGACGCGCGCGTCGCGTGGCTTATCACTGTCGAGAGAGAGAGAACGAATAAGTCCAATCCTATATTCGGTCTGCCCCCTCTCCGAGCGCTACACACTATAGAAAAAGTGTCGTGAGGATTTTTCGTGACGCTCGCCTAGCCCTCAGCCAGCGTACCGCGCGATAATGAACTTCGTTCCAAAAAGGACAGTCATACATATCCATAGAGCAATACGGGCCACAGGCCGCGGCGGACCGGAGGGGAGTAGCCATATGCAGGCTTTTCCCTCTGTCAAAGTACAAGACTAAATGGTCCTATGCCTGTCGCCCAGATATTTAGATGTGTGCGTGAAATTGTTTATGTATTTTGTTTAAGTCAAGGTGTGAGTTTCGTAGTAATAGACGATTTTTGTAGTGTGTGTGTCACGTGAATTGTCACATGATTTTTTTCCCTCGCAAAAAGTTACAGACTTTTTTTTTTTTATGTAATGGAAGTGGCAAGCTGGCATGCAGTTCACATTGATGTTAAGTGATGACTGCAGCCACACAAAGACCAAGGTCAAAATGCAGATGCGTTACCACTCCTGAGGCCTAAGGTGTTATGCCTCTGTGCCGGAAATTACAGGGCCGTACATTACCACCTGACCGGAACACGATAGTGCTGCACACTACCATTTAGCGGCAAGTATATTAGGTAATGCGGTGGTGCCTACGCCCGCGAGCTCCAGTGACGGAGCTGGCCCGTGTTGCTGTATCAACATGCTGTACGGCATCGGCAATAAACGCCATGGCTACTCTCGTCCGGTGGGCCGCGACCGGTGGGCCGAGTCGCGCTATGTACTCGTACATACCTGGTCGTCGTGCGTGCCGGCCTCCATGAGGCTCTGCTGTATGGCGTACTGCAGCAGGCCCTCCTCGTCCAGGCCGCACGCCAGGCGCTCGTCGGGCGCGGCCGCGTCCCGGTAGCCGCGCCCCACCGCGAAGCACGGGTCGTCCACCAGGCACGCCAGCCGCTCGCCCTCCTGCACGCACGACACGTGCGCCACCGGGGCCTCCGTCGCGAATATGTTGCCGAACGTGATGCGGGCGTTCAGCACGTGGAACAGCGGGATCTCTGCGGGCAAAAGTTTTCTTTCTTTGAATTATAATGGCATCGCTATTACGCGATTTTACTGGTGGTAGAGCTCCAGTGACGGAGCTCGCGGGCGTAGGCACCACCGCATCACCTAATATACTTGCCGTTAAATGGTAGTGTTCAGCACTATCGTGTTTCGGTCAGGTGGTAATGTACGGCTCTGTAATTTCCGGCACAGAGGCATAACACCTAATGCCTCTCAGGAGTGGCAGCGCATTTGCATTTTGGCCTCTGGTCATTGTGTAAGTGTCTATAGGCTGCAGTCATCACTTAACATCAATGTGAACTGCACGCCTGTTTGCCACTTTTATAACATAAAAAAAACGCATATTGCCAGTGTCGAGTAAAACGATATTTCGTATTCGTATAAAAGCAGCGTTAAAGTTAGAATCGGTCAGTCAGTTGATTATTTATTATGTCAGTCGAGTGAGTCACAGTCAGTAATTCGAGTAAAGCGATGGCTACTTTACCAGAACATTTACAATTAAGTTTTGGAGGCAATCTGAAAGGCCGTGTTTTCGCACTGTTATTCTATGTCACTATACACGGGCACTGTAATAAACCTATATCAAACAAAATGCCACCAACTTTATTTAATATAACTCAAAAATACACCAAGAAAACGAAATAAAATAAGAGCACCACACGCCTCTTTCACGCCTCTTTCAAGGTTCCCGCCAAAACTCCCAAACGACCAACGTTGTTTTGTTAACATTGAGTACATTTCTTTATGTAAGGACTATTGTAGCGTCCACTACATTGAGGCGCCAACTAGTGGAATACGATGAAACCTCACAGTACCTGTCCAGTATGGTAGATTGCGTGTCAATCGTATTACATCGCACATACGAAGTTTTCTCAAGAGTTGGCATATATACAACTTCCCGACGTCAACCGTTGGGCCGTGGTCGCCAGGCGCTATCACCTCGCCTGGTCGGAGGATCCTCCATTTTCGTCGGAGGAACACTTCCACCCGTTCCTCCACACCAGTGTTGCTAAACTATCGATAGTTGCGCTATCGATAGTTGACCTCGAAAAATAGTCGATAGCGCGATATTACTATCGAATATATCGCCATGCTGCAATACTATCGATACTATCGATAGTATCGAATAGTTAAAAATAAGCGATACTATTGCCAAAGATCAATAGTATCGATAGTATTGTTATAAACAATAGTCAATAAGGTCAATAGTATCGATAGTATTGCAGCATGGCGATATTTTCGACAGTACTATCGCGCTATCGACAATTTTTTCGAGGTCACGATAGTTCACAATATCGATAGACTATTACTATTGCAACAACACTACTCCACACCATTTAACCGGAAGTGATAGTTCTAAACACTACCATTAAGCGGTAGATAAATTAGATAATGCGATGGGGCCTACGCCCTCGAGCTCCTGCACTGGAAGTCTACCACAGCAATCGCACGCTTGCGTCACATAATAGGTTGGGGAAAAAGTCTTTTCGCATTATAGTATGTATGAACTTGTAATAAAATCTCTTTGGATGTAGTATTTGTATCTGGCTGGTTTTGGTATCATTGAAAGTTAAAATTTTAAAGAACATAATTCCAAATTCAAATTAGGCAAATGTGTGATTTTCATTTGTTTTTCGTACTGTCAAGATGAGTGAATCTAATGAAGAAATTCGATACATTTTAAAATTTTACTACAAAAAAGGTAAAAATGCAATGCAAGCCGCGAAAAAAATTTGCGATGTTTATGGACCTAGTGCAGTGTCTGTGAAAGTAGCACAAATTTGGTTTAAGCATTTTCAATCCGGAAATTTTGATGTCAAAGATGCACCTCGCTCTGGTCGCCCTATTACGGATAAAATGGATGCCATTTTTGAAAAAGTGGAGCAAGATCGACATATCAGTAGTTACGACGTAGCTGAAGAACTGAGAATTGATCACAAAACAGTTTTGGCGCATTTGAAAAAAGCTGGGTACAAAAAAAAGCTCGATATTTGGGTACCTCACGAGCTCACTGAAAGAAACCTAATGAACCGTGTACTCATTCGTGATTCGTTATTACGAAGTAATGAAACCGAATCATTTTTGAAGAAGCTGATAACTGGTGATGAAAAGTGGATCACGTACGACAAAAACGTGCGAAAAAGGTCGTGGTCAAAGGCCGGTCAGGCTTCACAGACTGTGGCGAAACCCGGGTTAACTCGCAATAAGGTGATTTTGTGTGTGTGGTGGGATTGGAAGGGCATTATTCATTATGAGCTATTACCACCAGGCAGGACTATCGATTCTGAACTCTACTGCGAACAACTGATGAGATTAAAGCAAGAAGTTGAGATAAAGCGGCCGGAATTGATCAACAGAAGGGGTGTGGTGTTTCATCATGATAACGCTAGACCTCACACATCTATAGCCACTCAGCAAAAATTAAGAGAGTTTGGCTGGGAGGTGTTAATGCATCCGCCGTATAGTCCTGACCTTGCACCTTCAGATTTCCACCTGTTTCGGTCTCTTCAGAATTCTTTATGCAAGAGGACTGCAAAATCCACTTGTCGCGGTATTTTGATGAGAAGTCCCAAAATTTTTATAGCAATGGGATCATGTCCCTACCTACAAGATGGCAAAAGGTTATCGAACAAAATGGTACATACATACTTTAGTTAAATTTAAATAAACTATATTAAAAAATGTTTTGAATTATCTTAAAAAATGCGAAGAAACTTTTTCCCCAACCTAATATATATTATTTATTATTGACTCAATCAAACAGTAAAAATAAAATGTAATTTTAAAACTTATATCGTGTTCAAAAATGAGCTCAAAATTGAACTAGAATAGAGTATTCTTTATTGTACACCAGAATTCTAGAAGATACAGATGTTATTAAAACAATGCAACTAGGCAATTCTATGCAATGCGGTCGTAATATTTAAATCAAAAGTAGACAAAATAAATGAGCGGCGTACATATGTTGAGGTCAGTACCAGCTCTTACTACTATATAATCAAATTTTGTTTCTATTTTGATTAAGATTTATAATGGGTTGGAGGAGGAGTTTACTGGCACCGACCTCAAAAAAATTTCGCCTCTAATTTATTTTGTGTCCGAATACATCATTTACACCGATCGGACTCATTTAATATCTAATCCAACATTTGGCATCATGTATAACAAATTTAAAGTCAGAACTTGTAGTGACCACATGTTTTTGGTCCTTCGAGCCGGATTTAAACCAACGACCTATGGATCTTGAGTTCGTTTGACATAATCTGACCACATTGTATTTGACAGATTTTTACTTTTGACATCATTTTTATTCAGTTTGAATTCACGATATCTTACCAATTACATACAAATCT
The DNA here is from genome assembly GCA_036365455.1 of Macrosoma leucophasiata. Classification (NCBI taxonomy): domain Eukaryota; kingdom Metazoa; phylum Arthropoda; class Insecta; order Lepidoptera; family Hedylidae; genus Macrosoma; species Macrosoma leucophasiata. Next base: position 2,563,323 of record JAWQUS010000017.1, read on the forward strand.
TACCAATTTTGACAGGGAAGCCCGCGGGCAGCTGCATCTGTATGAAGTCTTTTAATTTGGCGAAGTGTGGAGAGGATATCGCAGCCATCAAGTCCAAGATCGGCATTATTTGTTCTTGAAGCTGAAACAGTAAAAAAAAGTTGAATTAGTTGTCTTTGAAATACGTCATTTACCTTAACACTATAGTTCTCACAAAGTCACATCGAAAGTATTGCGAACGTTCCGTGACCTCTTATCGCTATTCAATTCCGAAATTACTTAACCTCTTTATTTCATACGGACTCACAGGTCCGGGGATACACTCCTAGATGAAAACTTGTACAGTATCTAACAAGAAATATTGCACATCGAACTTAGGAAGGAGACTTCGGCTCATTTCGGATCTGTAGAGCGTTATCTCTTTCGCACCTTACCCATGTGACGTTTGTCGAGCATTTTGAACAAGTTTGGACCAATACCGGACTATCAGTGCTAAGATAAAGCTCTATGTACCCTACAATGGCAACACTAGTTATTGGTCTGTATTAATTAAAAGGTAAAAAGTTGTCTTCCGGTCTCTTCCGACTTTGATCAATAAAAACACTATTTTTCCAAGTTCTTATATCATTTCAAGAACCAGCCCTACAATTTAAAATATAGAAGCATCACAATACAAGTAAGCTTCGCTACGAAGTCGGAACTAGCCGATCGTCTCTTTCGTAGGCTCGATTCGTAAGTCGATTTCGAAGGCTTCGCAATACTTATTGCTGGGTACTGTACAAAACAATTCTTAAAGTAATGTTAACATCATCCCACAAACCTCTAAAGGATAATCCTCACAAAGCCACAACGTAGCCCGGAACTTCTGTAGCTTAGTGGCAACATCTCTCGGCCGCCCCACGTCCCGCTCCAACTCCTCGCCGCCGAAGTACTGCTCCCACGTCACCGCGGGTAGGGACAGGTCTTCGCGGGATCGACTCGTTTGAATGGGTTCTTCCTGAGGAAGGGCGCTTTGTTATCGCTATTGCTGGTTGCCGCAGGAGGTAGATTTTGACGGTGTAAACAATACTCTCTCTAATATAGTACATTGGTTTAGCGCCAATAACCTTTAGTTAAATAGCAGTAAGACAAAATGTATTAAATTTACTACTCCTAACGTAAAAAAGGTTGAAACCAATGTTAAGATAAATGAGAAGTATTGGAGATCGTAGAGTCCACGGTATTTCTTGGCATTACCGTGGATGCTAAATTGCAATGGGGTTGCGAGCTAAGTCTATTAGCTAATTTGGCAATATGGGGTATTGGGCAGGAGAACACACTTACCACGTCCGGTACTTCATCTCTGTCGGCGAGCGCGAGCAATCCGGCGAGCGGCGCGCGGGGAGCTCGTCGTTCGCCGCGCGGCAGATGCTCGGAGCGCGTCTTGGACACTAGCTCCACGTTGTTCGCACTGAACACCTTGCACTCGTACCCGTTCACGTTCTCCGTTTTGTCCTGCCGCCACCCCCATATGCCACATTTGTTTCTGAGGATAGATCATTGCGATACGTTTGAACAAAAATACGGATTTATACTAGTAGAACTAGGGTTAGACAGGGTACAACGTCAAACAGACTAGACAGATTTCTACGTCGTAAAGAGCATAAAGAGACACCATCGTATTACCTAATGTATATGTCGGCAAATGGCATTACTCAGCACTATCGTGTTTTGACTGGTTTAATGTATAGTCCTGTAATTACTATTTGAGGCTGTAGTCTATATGCAGTAGACGTAGTGTAGTATATCTATAGGCTGTAATATTTACTTACCATCTATGTGAATTGCATGCTGGCCGTGCACCTTTCATTACATAAGTAAAAGCGTTTAAAGGGGTTCGGTGTCAATTAATTCGAGCTATTGGGTGCCGCACGGGCGATGAAGCACCGCAGTATACAACTAAGTTTTCAATATGAATAGTCACGTTTAATACAATAACCAATGTGCTATGGTGGCACGTTCTCACTCCGGCGCGCTTGCAGCGCGACGTCGTACGGAGGCCCAACGTGTCGTGTAACATGGGGTACGTTCCATTAATCGACCGCAACGACCGCGACCACGACCGCTGAAATTGCCGTTCCACTAATTTAAAAAACCCGCGGGCGCTGTAGGCGATTCTCAAAGGTGGAACGCACACCGTTCTTTTTTGAATTCCCGTTACGGTTTGGTGAAAGATTTTGTGGGCGAAGTGGTCGCGGTGCAGTCGCGAACAGTGTCGTCATCGATGACGTCGAACGATCGCTCGCGACGACCACGGGCCTTAGCTGGAACGATACAAAGTTACGATCGTTGCGGTCGATCAGTGGAACGCGCCCAATATATTGTGATTTGTTTCAGATGACGTTGCTGCGGCGCACCAAACCGCACGGTCGACGCCTCGTATGGCCTCGCCCTTATTTAAATAACAATGTTTTGCTTGCTATAAAAAACTAAGAACAGGGGTTATCATAATCTCAGAACCGAAAGCACAATTCGTACCTTTCAAAGCTAATCTTGTCTGTGTCGAGGTAGTTGATGGCGATAGGTGCGGCAAGGCGCTGCTGAATCGCGGCGGGCGGCGTGGGGGGCCAGGCGCGCGCGCCCCCCGCGCCTCCCACGCCCCCCAGTCCCCCCAGGCCCCCCGCCGGCTCCAGGTACTCGCACCACGACGTGCCCAGCTCGTGGTCCAGCTCCATCAGGCTGGCCGAACGACCTGCAACGAACAAAGACCATCATCTTCATTTCACTCGTCAACCACCCTCCAAAACATTTCAAGCACCAGTCCTCTCCAATTCAATGGTCATATAATATACTTTCCTTGAGATTATTGTAAAACCTTGTTGGAGAGAATAATAAATGTTTATTATAATGAGAGGAGTGTGCTTTTTCTTTCTCTAAACTCAGTCTTGTCAGTATGTAAGAGAGAAAAGAAGACATTCTATTGTATATTTAAATATCTATATCTAATACTTATACGCAGCTCTGAGGTGACAATATCATTCCCACTGCCCTCTGAATGTGTGGTCGCTGCGCTACCAGCGAATACTCGAAGCTGACGAGCGAGATGTTGACCTATTCACAGTAACGTCGCTTAGAAGACCATGTTTGCCAGACAATATTGTGTCTCAAGTATGAACAAAATTCGCTACAAGGGGTGAGATCTTATACTAGTACCTAGTACTACTAATGTCTCTCAAGTGGTAATATCACTCACCTTGCCCCCTAAATATGTAAGTGCGATCTCCTCTCTGCCAGCGATTGTTCTCGAAGCCGACGAGGGTGGTGTCGACGCGTACATTCCCGCCGCGTTTGTACACCTTGTACGTGTCGAATGGACACATGCGTGACACCAGGGGCACTGCAATTTTGAGTTTTGAAGAAATTCCATCAATACTCCAAGTATCACGGTTTGCTTTAGCAAAATTGATGAAAACCACATCAGTGTTGCAACTATGAAGTGTCAAGAATGGGAAAATTAAAATAATAATAGGGTGAAACAAGAACTACACCACGTTTAAATATTTTCTACGGCTCTTATGGCTTCTGGTGATAACTATTACAATATTTTGTATCGCTATTTATACTAAGCGCACACCCTTTTTCAATAACATTTGTTGATCCGGCTCGAAGGACCAACTCACCCCAGCTAGTGAACTCCCACTTCATCTCGACATAGAAGTCCGGCGCTAAACTCAGCCTGTGCAGCAGATCGGGGATGCCACTGGAGCGCACCACATGCCTCTGATAGTCGCGACGGGATAGCACCAGCGAGAGGAGCTCGGGGTCCCCTGTCGCCGTCGCTTCTTGCACCGCTGTTAACAAACAGTTAGATTATTGTAAAGGCAAAATTCTACGCAAAATAATGAATTTCATGTGCATATTTACTGCAAAATACAGAATATAGGAATGTTTCTTGGACAATAATAATTTACATTCGCAAAGGCCGTTTATACATCATATAGCTATTTATACATTTTTCGGTTTTAAAAGGTAATTAACAAACAACAGATAAAACAACCCAAAAAATAAAAGATAAAACAAAATTGAGTAAACAATACGCGGCATGGCGGAATCTCAGTATTTTATTTATGTAATAAAGGTGGCAATCAGGCATGCAGTTCACATTGATGTTAAGTGATGACTGCAGTCTATAGACATCTACATAATAACCAGAGTAAGAAAATGCAGATGCGTTGCCACCCCTGAGACCTAAGGTGTCACGTCTCTGTGATAATTATTATGAGGCCATACATTCCATCTAACCGAAACACGATAGTGCCAAACACTACCAATTAGCGGCAGAGAGGTTAGGTAATGTGGTGGTGCCTACGCCCTCGAGCTCCTCTTGGAACTCTACCACCAGTGAAATATAAATACAAACACACCAGTCCACCCATCTTTCTCGCAGTTAACATCAGCGTTCGCATCGATGAGGGCGCCCACGCAGTCGATGTACGCCAGCGTCACCGCCAGAAGTAACGGGGTACGACCGCGTGGATCTTTCAACTCTATATCTTCTGCGGTGAACTGAAAATTGGAAAATAACCAATCATTATCATTTCATATTTTTAAAGAAAAATGGAAAGAAAAAATTTGACTTCAGGCGAGACTCGAACTCGCGGCCACTGGGAATCTAGTGCAGCCGCTCTTCCAACTGAGCTACCGAATTCCTGCCCGATTTGTCAAATCTTTCCTTCACATTTATTGCATTGCCTTATGGTGGCAGTAGCGCCATCTATTGCCATACAATGCTAGTTAGGCAATCGATCGTAAAGAAATATCGTAAAGAAGTCGCTTTTACCCTTAATAATTGTTTTATATTATTTCGCATTAACACATGCTTGTGAAATATATATTTTTAAAGAAAAATAGAAAGACAAATTAGACTTCAGGCGAGACTCGAACTCGCGGCCACTGGGAATCTAGTCCAGTCGCTCTTCCAACTGAGCTACCAACATCCGAAGAAAAAAAAAATATTTCCTATTTTATTTAAAAATATATATTTTACAAGCATGTGTTAATGCGAAATAATATAAAACAATTATCATTTCAGTCAAAGACGTTCACAGCTGGTCAAAAACCACAAAAGTTGTTCTGCCTCTGCGATAGTTATTATGGGGCCATACATTCACACATATGGTCAAATATTACAATTTGGCGGCAGAGAGATTAGGCAATGTGGTGTGTCTAACTTAAAATCCAACACTGGAACTCTGCCGCAGCAAATTTGACAACAAAATAATTATTTGATCATCAATTACAAATAGTGATATTACATGAACACAATTTGCAATCAACAACACTGCCAACCTTTATTAGATTAGTTATGATAGGGTAATAGTATATTAGGCAACAATAAATGTACATCAAGCCACTGTTCAATATGGCTTCATGTTAATGAGATTATATTTGTAACTAACGCGACTAGGCAAACCAAAGTCTATAAATTCTAACTTCATTTAATTATTATCAGCTGACAACTAAACGAGCTTTACTGGTTTAATATTAAAAACAATATTAAAATTTAAAACATAGATAATAATATAAATGTTAATTAATTCGAACTGTAAAAGAAGAAGTCAGCAGATTAAGCCAAAAATATAAAGAAAGGTTAAATATGGACACACAAACCAACTGACCAAGAACTTTCTCCAGACTAACAGAATCAGTTGCCTTAAGGGATGGCATATATTTGATTTGCATCTCAGAAAATAGATGCTAACAGAAATTGCTTACAAGTACTTTCTTCATAATATTTTTGTGTCATTTGGTGAAATGCCACTGTAGTAAATCCTAACAAAGATCAAACCTGATTATGACTTATACCCCAACATAGAGCAACACGGTCACGGTGTGCCGGAGGGGAGTAGCCGTAGCATTTATTACCGATGCCAAATAGTCCGTCATTTTTTGCGGGTGGAAATGCGTGCGACATACACGCATACTACAAAAATCGTCTATTACTACGAAACTCACACCTTGACTTCAACAAAATACAGAAACAATATCACTCACTCATTTAAACATCTAGGCGACAGGTATAAGTCCATTTGGGCTTGTACTTTGACAGAGGGGCAAGCCTGTATATGGCTACTCCCCTCCAGTGTTGCTCTATGTAGCCCAATGGCAGATAAAATGGGAAAAATAAAAAAAATGTTTATAATATAGGTACTGGAATTTCATTATTTGTTGATAATTTCACTGATGAAGTTAGAATGATTGGGCACCACAGGGCTACCAAATATTACAAACATTTGTGTTTTTGTTTTTATATTTGTAACATTTTCACACAAACACTACTGGAACAATTTATAAATATTATACAAAATTCTTTCACCATTAGAAAAGTGCATCTTCACTGAGTGACATAGGTTATATATTACATTCATTGCATACGTGCAAAGCTGGCTAGTTGTTAATAAAGTAGGAATGATGACTAGATATAACATCACTGCTATTTATCATAATTATCATCAGAGATTGAAAGCAAAGTGTATGATGATTGAAATTTAAGAATTTAAAAATAAAATAAATTTTATAATAAGTTACTCTTTGTACATTTTGCAACAACCTCTATGTGTTTTTTGGAATAAACATAATTTATTCCAAAAAGCACTGACAATATATTTTTAAACATATTCATTTCACAATTTAATGCCCATGATATTACAATATGGTGATGTCATAACATACGTTTTTTATGTAAGTATTGAGTTTAATTGAAAACTTGAAATTTCACATCTACAAAAACTAATTAGAAACTAGATAGACTACCTATATTTATTTCTTTTGTCCATACTTTTTAAATTACAATTAAAATATATTTAATACAACTAGGCTTCAGGAATAGAGTAGATTATAAGGGAATAGCTGTAATAAAAAGAAAACTATAGGCATGACTAGGCCATGATCGTGCTAGCCATTATAATCTTATCTATCTCTTAATTCTAAGGAATATGTGTAACAGTCATGACTCACTATCAACGAAATTATACTTAAATCATCAATTAACCCATCAGCTTACGAGAAAAATATGACAACTAATTTCAAATGTTCATTAGCCATTGGCAGTCCCACATGTCTTGACAGGGTAAAATTCATCATATCAGTTATCAGTATCAGTTTCAAGATCCAGATAATTGAAGGCTGATGGGTTTTTTTTACAAGTAATGAAGCTGAGAATATTATGAAGTGTAATAATAAACTGATGTTTATCTCTAGGGAGATGCATTGGATTGAAGGTGTTAAATAGAGTCACGTGAAAAAGTACACAGCCGTAGCCTCGAACATTAATTAGTGACGTGCTATTTACACTACAACATTGTAAGTTTTTTTTATTTTACGTTGATAATCAAGACGTCAACTTAACCTAACCTTAGCCACCCAAAGTGGCTAGGTTAGGTAGTATCTAGACCGTTGATCAAACTAGAAATACTATTATTTATTTATTTATTTACCTTATTCGCTTCCAGAGCCGCTTTAAGTTCTTCATGTTGATTATTCCACACCAACCAATGTATTGGATAGCGTTTCGCTACTTCGCCAGCCGTCAGAGACATGATATCAACACATTTACCCTTACCACACCAAAATTTAAGCTTTTATATACTTTCACCATATATAACTGTTTTCAATATATATATATATATATAATAACGTAGTTTATTCAATAAATAATATAAATAAACCAAAACTACGCTACTTTTTCCATTTTCTTCAAACCAAAATTGAAACGTCAAAAGGGCAGCAACCGCAGCTAGAGATGTACCAATAACGAAAAATAAAAATTATAAATACTATCGGAAAATTCATAAATAATTATGGATCCTTACGATTCATCAACTATACAATAATAAAATGTAACAGTATTACATGATGTTTATCTTACTTACAGACTCGGACCGAGTTGAATAAAACTGACCTTTTTAATGCTGCAAAAACAAAGATAAAAAATCCGTACAATTATCGTTTTTATATGATATCAATTTTTCTGAGACATGTTTTATTGAACCAAATCAATTCAAATTCAATAAAATTTCTGTGAACAAGAATACCAGGGCTGGATCTTTTAAGACAGTCAGTGGCGTAGCTAGCATGGGTGTCATCCGGAGCGGATGAGCAAGAAAAAAGTAAATATTTCCCATTCTTTTGTATTTTCCACATTCTTCAGTTGTGCTCTATTTGAGAAAATTCTGCCTCTGGTGGACTTATTTTTTTATTTATTACTCGCGTCCCGTCCCGGCTTCGCACGGGTATCATTTATATATAACTATAACCCGACTTTTTTGACACAACCTGTGATATCTCGGTAAACTTATGTACGATATTCATAAAATACATAAATCCTTCCTCTGAAAACCCTTTTTCCAACATTTCAAACAGAAACATAATCCGTTACTTTCTGAGATTAGCGCATACATACAGACAGAGAAAATGGGGGACTTAACTTTTTAATATGTAGTGAAGAGATTTGTCAATGTTATATAAATTTTTGTCTACTTATCTCATTTTTTTCTTTTCTTTCATCTGTATTTTTTATTATTATTTAAAGAAGGCAAATATTTTACTTTTATTTTGTACAGTAGTATAAGTAGAGTTAGAGTATGAAATTTAAATCAATTCTTTGACGGTCAACAATCATAATAATTACATAAGTAGCACTTTAAAAACCTTAACCAATATTTCTTAAAATTAATGAATTAATAAAAAAGTGGTTAGGTACAGCCATAAAAAAAAGTCCACATCGCAGTATGAAATTAAAATTAAGTGACATAATTATCATTCATTTTCATATTTTGCATACGATCATGTTTTGCGATACCTAACTATTTATGGTAAAACATGGAAATCGATAAAGCATCATTTTAATGCTACAATTGACAACATTTCATATTTTTAACCTACATGTTTTATTACATTATCTAAAAGTAAATCCAAAACTAGGGCACCCGTGTTACCATTTTTCTAAATTTTGTACTTTTCATTTATAATTTCTACTTTGAAAGTTAGTGTATTCTAAAAAGACGTATGCGCCATATGTCGTCACACATAGGGTGGAATGGCGATAGAAACATTGCCTTGTGCCGTGCTGCGCCGCTGCCCGGGGAGAACTTCGTATCTCCCTCAGAGTTGCGGAGAGCCGTCGTACGGCTACCTTCACGAAAAGCGGCCGGACCAGATGGTATTCCGACCGCGGCGCTGCAGCATCTGCCGTGGAGAAGCTTGGTAACCCTAACCAAGCTTTTCAACGGCATACTCCGGACCGGACATTTTCCCGACATCTGGAAGTTGGGGAAAGTCATCGTCCTCCCGAAACCGGGCAAAGATCGTCGCCTACCGTCGAGTTACCGCCCTATTACGCTATTATCCCATGTCGCCAAGTTGTTCGAGCGTCTGCTGTTGCGGAGGCTGAGACCGCACCTACCATGTAGGGAGGAGCAGTTTGGCTTTCGCGCCGGGCACTCGACAACTCTACAGCTGACACGGGTATTAGACCACCTCGCCAGTGAGGCTAATAAGGGCCGTTACTCGGTCGGAGTCTTTCTAGACATAGAGAAGGCCTTCGACCGAGTGTGGCACACAGGCCTACTAGCCAAACTGGCGGACCGAATACCACTCGGGTTATACAGGGTGGTAGCCGACTTTTTAAAAGGCAGGCGGTTCTTCGTAACGGTGGAGGGCGCTGACTCACGACAGCGCCCCATCCGAGCCGGAGTACCACAGGGCAGCTGCGTGTCGCCGGCATTGTATGCGGCGTACACTGACGATATTCCCACCTTGCGCGCAACTCTGCGCGAGGGAGAGGAAGACGTTATGCTGTCCCTGTTCGCCGATGACAGCGCCTACATAGCGTCATCGTCCCGGTTGCATATCGCAATAGCGAAAATGCAACATCTGTTGGACCTGCTACCGGGGTGGCTGGATGAGTGGCGGATGGCCGTGAATGTGGATAAAACGGCTGCTATCGCAATGCGTGTCCGCCGCTCGTTACCGGCCCTCCGGTTGCGAGGTCAGGATGTAGAGTGGCGGTCTACGGTTAAGTATCTTGGGTGTAGCATCGACCGCTCGCTTCGCATGACGCCCACTGTCGATCACGCAGTGAGGCAGGCGGCGGCGGCGCGGGCGAGGCTGCATCCGGTGCTTCGCTCTAGACTGCCACTGCGTATTAAAATACGACTCTACAAAACCTACATCCGCTCGAGGTTAACGTACGCAGCACCGGCATGGTATGCATTATGCTCCGCCGCGCAGCGACGTAGACTTCAGGTCCAACAGAACGTAACTCTCAGGCTGATTACCGGCGCGGGGAGGTATGTTCGCAACGATGTCATCGCCCGCGACCTACGGGTCGAATCCGTGAGAGAGTTCGTTGTCGGCTTGGCGCGAAAAATGTTCGATCGCGCCGACAACGGACCACATCGTCATCTCCGCGAATTCGCCCCGCTGCACGCACGACCACCGGAGGGCTTCGCCCTCCCACGCGAACTACTTCCCAGCGCCTCGCCGAGAGCGCGTCGAGACGATGACGCAAACGCTAATGAAGACTCTGTCCCTGTCCCACGTATTCGGATACGCCACCAATTGGTAAGCTCGGGTAACTACGCCCACCTACACCACTGGCGGTCGGGTTCAATCCCCGACCCAGAGTAGCATCTCTCCCTGAGGTAGCGATCGCAATGCCTGGCTAAGGCTAATGAGACGTTGCGTCGCTGCAACCTTGTGTCGGCACTCCACAGCCGGCGTACAAACCAAGAAAGGTGAACACGCCCCCGTCGTAACGGGGGCAGATCAAGCCCGGGCAAAGAGGAGTGCCTCGTAGGCCCGCACCGCGTCGCGCGCTTCGCACGCGCCGCGAGGTCATCATCATCAGTTGTGCCGTGACCCTAAAAAAAATTGTAGATGTCACTGTCTTGTCGTTGTCAGCTTGTCAAACTTGATGTAGGGCCAGTGTTCGATATATCGAAAAAATTATCGATATATCAATAAAATTTTAAAAAAATTCTTTGACCCTGCGTGTTTTCGATTAATCTCTTCCTTGATCCAACTACAAAATTATAAAAAGACGAACGAGCAAAAAAAATAGCGTAGCTTCTCAAAATATAAAAATAATATCGAATGTATAAATCTACATTTTAATTCGTTTTGATATTTTTTATTTTTGTTGCCAACTAAACAATAAATATTTCTAATTGTTTCAGATGTAATTATCAAAAAACCTTAATTAATCTACATAATAAAAAAAAACATTAAAATATATTTAAAAGCTAAATTATATTTACATAAAATAAAGTTCTACCTAAACTAAAAACAACATGCGTCTAAAATTCCGCATCACTGCCTTCCTGTGTTATGGTACCCAGAAGGCTGGCAGCATTGCCTCGTTGGATGGCAATGCTGATTCATTGACTTAAAAATTAGCCAGTTTAGTTTTTATTAATTTTTAATATCGACATATCGAAAAAATATCAATATTACATCAATAGCCTGAGAGCTAAGTCGTTGTATAAAACTTTGAAAAAATCGTTCTTCGATTATCGATCTATTTTTGATTTGGGCTACGCAATACTAAATTTCTAGGAAAACAGACGACCGAAAAAAAAACAACTCAACAGTGTTCAATGCTGGTATAATGCTTCCTATACTCAAGTTTAAACGTTAAATCTTATGATTTAAACGTTAAATCTTATGATGACATGTCGATGTCCGAGACGTCCATGCTCTCCTCGGGGACAAACCGACCATTGTGGCGGGGGACCTGAATGCCAAGCACCCCTCTTGGGGGTCAAGGGTGATTTCCCCGCCGGGCCGTCGGATCTTCGAGGACAGCCAGGTGGGTGGGTACAGTGTGATAGGGCCCGACGCGCCCTCGCACGTACCAACCAACCAAAACCATCAACCGGACGTGCTGGACATCGTCATACATAAGCATCTGCCATGGCCGGTCCACGTGGAGGTGCTATATGACCTCGACGCACAGCACCTTCCCCTACTGGTCACTCTATCACTGACGACCAACTTCACGATCCCGCGACCGCCGCGTCGGCGCACCGACTGGCACGCTTTCACGCGCACCATGAGTGAGGCCGAACCGCTGGGCGCCCTGCAGTCTCCAGAGGACGTGGAGGAGGCAACCAACCGCCTCGCCGCAATCATCAAGTCCGCCAAAGAGGCGGCCACTACAACCCTGCCGCCGAAGTCATACCGCAGGGGCGCCCTACCCGCCTCACTCGAGTCCATGCGCCAGGGGAAGCGTGCGCTGCGCCAATTGTGGGCGCGCACCCGTTGTCCGTCGGTGAAAAGTGACCTCAACCGCCTGACCGAGCGCTTGAGCGCTGCCGTGAGCGCGTACCGCGGGTCGACGTGGGAAACCACCATCGACCGCGCAGGTGAGAAAGATACGAACCTCTACGCGCTCACGAGAGCGCTCACGCGCGAGGCACCACCCATCTATCCGCTGCTTGACAGTAGCGGTAGACGGTGCTATAGGCCCCAGGACCGCGCCGAAATCATGGCCAACCACCTGGAGGGGGTGTTCACCCCCAACCCCGCTAGCGGCGCTGCCGTCGAGCACCATGATGACTGTGAGCGCCGAGTGATGGAACTCCTGTCGGCCCCCGCCGCGCCGCTCCGGGGAGAAGATTTTATCTCCCCGTCTGAGCTGCGCAAAGCCGTCCTCCGACTACCTAGTAGGAGGGCCGCCGGGCCTGACGGAATCCCAATTGAGGCGCTCCGGCATCTACCGTGGAGAAGTTTGGTGTCACTAACCAAACTTTTCAACGGGGTACTCCGGACTGGCCATTTTCCCACTGATTGGAAGCTGGGAAAGGTTATCGTCCTCCCGAAACCGGGCAAGGACCGCCGACTCACGTCCAGCTATCGCCCTATAACGTTGCTGTCGCACCTGGGCAAGTTGTTTGAGCGCCTCCTGCTGCGGAGGCTGAGACCGCTCCTCCCGAGTAGAGAGGAGCAATTCGGCTTCCGCGCGGGACATTCAACCACGCTCCAACTTGCCAGAGTGCTGCATCACCTAGCCGACGAGGCCAACAGAGATCACTACGCGGTCGGAGTTTTTCTAGACATAGAAAAAGCTTTCGACCGTGTGTGGCACGTTGGCCTCCTCGACAAGATAGCAGCCAAAATGCAACCTGGCATTTTTAGGGTGGTAGCTGACTTTCTCCAAGACCGGCGGTTCTACGTCACGGTGGAGGGCTGCGATTCTGCCCAGCATCCAATCCGTGCCGGAGTTCCACAAGGCAGCTGTCTGTCGCCGTGCCTTTATGCGGCGTACACAGACGACGTTCCCACCCTGCGTGACCATCTGCGCGAGGGGGAGAGGGACGTCATGCTGTCCTTGTTTGCCGATGACAGCGCCTATGTAGCGACATCGGCTCGGTTGCATTTAGCAATCGCAAAAATGCAACACCTGCTGGACCTGCTGCCGGAGTGGCTGGACAGGTGGCGGATGGCCGTCAACGTAGACAAGACGGCCGCTTTCGTAACACGAGTCCGCCGCTTACCGCAGCCGCTCCGACTGCGAGGCCAGGACATAGCCTGGCAGTCTACGGTGAAGTATCTGGGGTGTAGCATCGACCGCGCGCTCCGCATGGTGCCCACTGTGAATCACGTGGTGCAACAGGCGGCAACCGCGCGCTCGATGCTGCGTCCCGTTCTTCAATCGAGACTGCCACTCCGGACCAAAATCCGGCTATACAAGACCTATGTCCGCTCGAGGCTGACGTACGCTGCGCCTGCATGGTATGCACTATGCTCCGCGACGCAGCGGCGCAGGCTTCAGGTTCAGCAGAACGTGTCTCTCCGGCTGATCACAGGAGCGGGGAGGTACGTGCGCAACGACGTCATCGCCCGGGATCTAGGGGTTGAGTCCGTGGAGGAGTTCGTGGTCCGTCTCGCGCGTCGAATGTTCGACCGCGCAGACAACGGACCCCACGAGCATCTCCGCGGAATCGCCCCTCTCCACAGCCGAGACGTCGCCCGGGACCGCGGCTGCGCCGTCAGGCTTAGGCCAAGGTGACGACGTGGTCGTGTGGCCCCTTACCATCGCCAACGTCAACATATTTAACCTTTTGTAAGCGGCGCGCGGAGGAATAGCTGAGGGAGTGAAAAGAATGTACCCAAAAACAAAAAAAAAAAAAAAACAAAAAAAAAAAAATAAACAAAAAAAAAACATAAAACAAAGAAATGGGTTAAAAAGCTAAAAAAAAATAAAAAGGAGAAAAAACAAAACAAAAAAAAACTGTATGAAGCCTCCTTCAGCGAGTTCCTCTGCGTGCCAGCATCTCCAGTTAAAGACCACGCCCCCGACGTCTCGGGGGCAGATAGGCCCGGGGAAGGAGGACATTCCTCGACCCCCGAACCATCCCCCCCCCCAATCTTATGATTTGTATGTTTCCTATGTCCCTATGTGAATTAACCAAAAAGATCAATCTTCGATTTTCCAGGGTATAGTATTGATTCACTAGATCAATCCAGTACTGTGGATCGAGTTATATAAATTATTATAATTATTTAAACAAGAATCGATTTTTTGGGTCCTAGCTTTTCCGATTAATCGATCTAATGTCTCGGATCATCAACCCTACTTAATAGTTTTATACTTTGACATTGACGTATCCGTATCAATTTGACACATCTTGTCACAGAGTATGTAACAATAATGTTTTCATCTAAAGATAGGCAATGGTAACTACTTCATTCCACCATATATGTGACGTCATCACATGTTTTTCCGTTTTATTTTTTTTGTCACAGAAATTAAGAAATACAAAAAATACAAAAAATATATATTTGAACTCAGAAAAGAAAAATAAAGAAACGGTATTTTTCTTTTAGGGTCGTGTCAATTTTGAAATGTTGTCAATTGCTACAGCCCTAGTTGCATCCGACTGTAGATTTTCTAGCCATTGCCACCACAGATAATAATATAATCTTTATATGTACTAAAGTTTGATATTTTTTTATAATAATTAGTTAATTATGCAGCTTAGATTAAGTAGTCTAAGTTATGCAGGTACTGGCGAAGAATGAATCAGACAAAATATGTAATATTTCTATTGAAATATTACTTACAATATTCTCTGCCATCTTTGTGTGCGTACAATGCGTACCTACACGCAACCACAGACTAATAACCAATACGCAGCGCCCAGCCATTGACGCTCAGCTGATAAAACAATCACGTCAACGTTAAACGTCAACTGTCATTGTAAAATAAACACTGCTGTTTGTTATTTCTGTGCTGTTGATTTCTGTTGAATTGGAACAGAAAATGCAAGATTACGATATGCACTAAATTACAAAATCCTTCGAAATAATGAAAGCTATAAAATCAGTGCGCCCAATAACTCGCTTTAGTTTTACACCATCAACTTTAAATATTAATAATGTCTTAGTGAGAACAATCAGTATTAGATCATCCGATAAAATCATTGAGGTACGTACGGCATCAACAAAATAATCTTATTTGATTCAATAACTTCATACCGATTATAATCTATAATTTCTGAACAAAATAGAATATAGCTGTAAACTTATTTGGTTAGTATTCTGTAGTTTATAATCTCTTCTTTCAGGATAGCTACAGAATCTTGAATATACCCATCCATTCAAAGCAAGATGTTGTCCGTGACGCTTTTCTCCAACTGGCCAAGAAGTATCATCCTGATTCAGGCTCTCCGGAAGCAAACATAGACACATTTGTTGCTATTGAGAATGCTTTCAGGGTGTTGACTAGGCACAATACAGGGATAAGCAATAATGAAGAAATTGCAAAGATTGTTTATGATATTAAGGTAAACACAGAAAATACTATATCTTATATTGTTACTTGTTCAGATAAAAGCAACAGTCTGAAGTTAGTTGCTAAAGGAGATGTTGCGAGATCGGCCCTGGTTCGTACACGTCCTCAAAAAATGGGTAAACTAAAGAAGAATAAAAAAAAAATACAATTAATTTATTCAAGAATATATTTTAGAGTTACAACCACATTTAATTCAAACGATTTTATCATTTTCAACTATGCTAAACATGGCGACGATACAGTCGACACTTGGGATCAATCGATTTTAGTAGTATTTAGAAAATATTACTTTTTTCTCCAAGTTCTATAATCAAAATACAATTTAAAAAATGAAAATGTCAAAATGACATCGCCCGCCATATTCGCCATGTTAGTTTTGAGTTGCAATTCTAACTGAAAATTATGTTTTGTAACTGCAAATAAAGCTAAATAAGTGAAAATATGCAGTAAAAAACGTTTTTATATTGATTTTGCCCGTTTAATGATATTGTGTACAATACATGGCCGGAGATCCATACATTTTTGCAACATCTCCTTTTGTTGTTGTTTCGTTTCATTTCTGGTATATATTTATAATTTTTTTATGTAATGGAAGTGGTAAACAAGCATGCAGTTCACATTGATGTTAAGTGATGACTGCAGCTTATAGACACCCACACAAAGACCAAGGTCAAAATGCAGATGCTTACCACTCTTGAGGCCTAAGGTGTTATGCCTCTGTGCCGGAAATTACAGGGCCGTACATTACCACCTGATTGGAACATGATAGTGCTGAACACTTCCATTTAGCAGCAAGTATATTTGGTAATGTGGTGCCTACGCCCCTGAGCTCCCTCACTGGAGCTCTACCACCAGTAGTATATTGGATTTTTACGCTAAAAAAGTATAACGGAGTTTTGGCGGGAACGTTGATAGAGGCATATGGTGCTCTAGCTATATTAAATAAATTGGTGGCATTTTATTTGATATAGGTTAACTTATAGTGCCCGTGTATAGTAAAATAGAATAACAGTGCGAAAACACGGCCTTTCAGGTTGCCTTCAAAACTTCATTGTAAATGTTCTGGTAAAGCATCGCTTTACTCAAATTACTGACTGTAACTCACTTAACTATATACATATGTTATATATGTTGATGTTGCGGTAAAACTCGAACGAGTTTATGTTGCGTCTTACTGTTATTGTATTCACCTAATTTAAATAATAAAAAAAAAAAAACTGACATGATAAATTATTCACTGACTGACATACTAAATTTTATGCTGTTTAAATACAAATACGGAATATAGTTTTAATTGACACTGGCAATATGCATAAATAACTTCTTACATACCAGTAAAATACTATCACTCATCTATTTTTCTCTGTGTATATATATTGTACTGTATGTAATACATACGAGAATATTTTTATATTGTTGGTAGTTCCAGAGAAACAAACATTAAAAAATATGCTAAAGTAAGTTTTACTCAGTTTACCAAGCTCAAAGAAGGAGATATTTATATTGGTATTCATCAAAAGTATGGCCCCGTAATAACTATCACAGATGTAAAAGCTTAGGTCTCAGGGATGGCAACACATCTACATTATGACCTCTTGTATTGTGTCGATGTCTAAAGGCTGAAGTCATCACTTAACATCCATGTGAACCGCAAGCTTGTTTGCCACCTTTGATAAATTACAAATAGTCTTGTATTACCAACAGCATACAGCCCCTCAACACAGACAGTACTTGAGCTTCGAAGGCGTAGGCCACGGCACACCATTTCAAAGGCAAAAACAATGGACGCAAGCCCGCGCCCAAAAGGCTGCCATCAACGTAATGGAGCACAGAGTAGCGAAAGCAGTAGCTTCTGAAAACACGCTCATGAAAAAAGAGCCATACTCGAAGAAACACGATATCAAAACCAAATATGGCTTCGATAGATTAGTCGAAGATTTAATACAGGAATCAATTTCGAAAGGGGAGTTCGAGAACCTTAGCGGCAAAGGCAAGCCGCTTAAAAGTCAAAATTTGAATCCATATGTGGATTTTACTACACATAAATTGAATGAGGTGATTTTTTTCACATTCATCAGTTTTTTTTAAGTTAACAAGCTAGTCCCTATGTCCTCTATTTTATAATTGGCCTCCCTTCGTACGTTTTTATAGTTATAGCTGTTAATAATCACTCTCTGCCTACCCCGTTAGGGACCTGGCGTGAAGATACATACATACATACATACATACATAGCTGTTAATTGTAAAACTTTTGTAGAATCATGATTGTGAATAGTCTATACATACCTACCTTCTACCTATAAGTAATCGACAAGATCCTTTATTCCCATCGGCCCCCTCTGAGACCGCCACCGGTGTGGCCGTTGGGAATAAATAGTGCCAACGGCCACCCCGGTGGCCGTTAGTTTCATTTGCCCCCTTCGTAGTTATACTGCAATGGTCGCATTTCGCATCGGATGTTAGGTACCAATAGTAAAAAATTGACTTAGGTGTCAATTTTTCAATTTGACAATCTGTGTCAAAATGTAAATCCAAGATGGCGGCTGCATGGAGTTGTCAACTTTTTCGTCACGGGTGTCGTTTTCTTGGTTCATGAGGATGTTGAATTCGATAGTGGTGTCAAAATGTAAATCCAAGATGGCGGCTGCATGGAGTTGTCAACTTTTTCGTCATGGGTGTCGTTATAATGGTTCTCGGGGGTGTTGAATTCGATAGTGGTGTCAATATGTAAATCCAAGATGGCGGCTGCATGGAGTTGTCAACTTTTTCGTCATGGGTGTCGTTTTCATGGTTCATGGGGGTGTCGAATCCGATAGTGGTGTCAAAATGTAAATTCAAGGTGGCGGCTGCGTGGAGTTGTCAACTTTTTCGTCATGGGTGTCGTTTTCTTGGTTCTTGAGGGTGTTGAATTCGATAGTGGTGTGAAAATGTAAATCCAAGATGGCGGCTGCATGGAGTTGTCAACTTTTTCCTCATGGGTGTCGTTTTCATGGTTCATGAGGGTGATCAATGATATACATTTTGACACCACTATAGAATTCAACACTCTCAAGAACCATGAAAACGACACCCATGACGAAAAAGTAGTCAACTCCATGCAGCCGCCATCTTGGATTTACATTTTGACACCACTATCGAATTCAACACCCTCATGCACCAAGAAAACGACACCCACGACGAAAACATTGACAACTCCATGCAGCCGCCACCTTGGATTTACATTTTGACACCACTATCGGATTCGACACCCCCATGAACCATGAAAACGACACCCATGACGAAAAAGTTGACAACTCCATGCAGCCGCTATCTTGGATTTACATTTTGACACCACTGTCGAATTCAACACCCTCAAGAACCATGAAAACGACACCCATGACGAAGAAGTTGACAACTCCATGCAGTCGCCTTCTTGGATTTACATTTTGACGCAAATTGTCAAATTGAAAAATTGTCACTTATGTCAATTTTTTACTATTGGTACCTAACGTCCGATGCGAAATGCGAATAAACCATTGCAGTATAACTACGAAGGGGGCAAATGAAACTAACGGCCGCCGGGGTGGCCGTTGGCACTATTTATTCCCAACGGCCATCCCGGTGGCGGTCTCAGAGGGGGCCGATGGGAATAAAGGGACAAGATATATTTCTTTTTTTTTCTTTGCAATGACTAAAGGAGCAAAATTAGACCAAAAAAAAATTTCCCACAAAAATGTGTTGACAAAAAAAATTAGAACAAGAAAATATACTACATAAAAAATTATTTATAGCAACATACTTAAAGGTTTGATTACATTGAAATAGAAAAAAAATCGAGTTGAATACTTAATGAAAAATTCATGAACAGGTATATGTGTCAAGAGTTACAAATCAAAAATTTTAAAAATTAAAATTTTTGTAAGTTGTTATTGTCGATAGATTTTGGTCTAGTTTTACCTCCGTTCGGGTATCGTTTTTATCCCGCGTCTCACTGTATTTAACGCGTTCAATGAAACCTATAATCCGCTTATCTTTAGTATACAACATGTAACGGGAATAACGCACACTCTCTAACACCCCAATTAGAAAATCGAGTTTTAATCATAATACATGAACTGAAATGATATGTTTATGTATTTAATATTTTTATTTAAGAAATAAGTTGTCCTCAATTTGTACGGACAGTACGCACACCCTATGCATACTCACCCTACCTCTACCTACGGCCGCACATAAAACACGAACCTACTCACACGCACACTGTTGCAATGTGTTGTAGCGTAATCTGCGTACCTTTATTTATCACTCGCTAGTAATAATATTAATATTCCACTATTTTATTTCTTAAATTATTATTTATAAAAAAAGGCCGTCTCAACGAGTTCTAATACATTGTTGAGACTAGCATTTTATTTTGGATAGATGTTAGTCTCATTTTTGTTTGTATTGACTGTTCGCCAAATGGGTGACCATAATTTCTTTAGTTGTAATTAATTTTGGGACAAAATATTACCTAATATATATCAAAAATTCCTGAAATCGATTAGGTTACCGATTACGAACGAAGTGCTTTCGGGTTGTACATTTAATCCTGTTACACATTGTATAATTTCATAATTATTATTCCAGGTGTTAATAAACAACGGATTCACACCTGAATGGATTACAATGAGCAAAGAAATCGAACTCGATATAGAACAACTCAAGCAAGAAATATGCAATGAAAGAATGGTCCTCGGTCCCTTCCCTCTCTCCGACGAAGACAGAGTAAAATGGGATAAAATATACTCCAGTAACAAAGAGTTAGCCCAATCTATTAACATCAAAATCAATACATACAATTTGATAGTACCACTATTGAATAAACAGAAATTGCATGTGGATTTTGATGGTATTTCTGACAATATTTTGAAGAATGGTTTACATTCAGTCAAAAAATCAGTTGAACCCATTCAAATACATAGGGAACTACCCGAGTCAAGAGAAGATGATGTGATTGGTGTTTTCTTTAAAGCTTTGGGTGAACTTCTCACATTTAAGACGGAAAAGAAAAATTTTGATAAGTAGAACAGTTTTTGCTGTTAACTTTTTTTCGTACATTTTTTATAAAATAGATAGTCTTCAATATGTCTTAAATTAATTAAAGTTTTTTTTTTTTAAATAAAAACTGTAAATTGTATATATTTTGTCTATGTACTGTATATATGCATAAAACTTGTACAGATGTAGTCTCTGTGATATTATCGTAAATTTATCTGGAATAAAAATAAAACAAACATTCATAAAAAACGAATTTTATTAACATTAACCTAAATAATATCTTTAACATTAAACACATTTCTTATATTAATATGTAACCATAAAAAAAAATATTATAAAAGGCACATTCTGGTTGGTCGTTATTATATACTACTTATTACAACATAATATAAAAAACAAAGCCAGATTCATCTCTATCATTTTAAATCAAGAAAATGAGATTATTATGCGTAGTACAAATTGAGATGCACAAATATCCATATGTGGATTTTACTACACATAAATTGAATGAGGTGATTTTTTTCACATTCATCAGTTTTTTTTTTAAGTTAACTAGCTAATCCCTATGTCGTCTATTTTATAATTGGCCTCCCTTTGTACGTTTTTATAGTTATAGCTGTTAATTGTAAAACTTTTGTAGAAACATGATTGTAAATAGTCTATACATTAGAAGTACACCTACCTATAAGTAATCGACAAGATATATTTCTTTTTTTTCTTTTCAATGACTAAAGTGTAATCCCGAAAGGAGGCAAAATTAGACCAAAAAAAAAAATCCCCTCAAAAATGTATTAACAAAAAAAATTAGAACAAGAAAATATTCTACATAAAAAAATATTTATAGCAACATACTTAAAGGTTTGATTACATTGAAATAGAAAAAAAATCGAGTTGAATACTTAATGAAAAATTCATGAATAATATATAATATAACAATTCATATGTGTCAAGAGTAAAAAATCAAAAATTTTGAAAATTAAAATTTTTGTAAATTGTTATTGTCGATAGATTTTGGTCTAGTTTTACCTCCGTTCGGGTATCGTTTTTATCCCGCGTCTCACTGTATTTAACGCGTTCAATGAAAAACGGCTGAGTCTTAAAAAAATATAAATATCGTGATTAAATTGTAGGCAATTGAAGTGACTTAAAATATAATCAATGTTGATTATAATTAATAATTTCTTCTGGTTTTTGAGCGTGCATAAAACAGTATTTGGGGTAGATTCCGTCACTCCCATGTATCAAATTGACAATGGACTTAGTCGAAATAAATTTTAACTCTCATATTTTGTTAACTAAGTATGACTTAGACCTTTCCAACCAACTTTATAAGACACTAGAATTCATTTCCTAATATTAAAACTAACTATAACGTAAATTCGAGACCTAAACAGTCGTATCATGCGATTTTATTATAAGTTTATATCTGGAAGACGGATTTTCATCTACCTAACTCTCTCTTTTCAAAAAAATCAAAAATTTTGAAAATTAAAATTTTTGTAAATTGTTATTGTCGATAGATTTTGGTCTAGTTTTACCTCCGTTCGGGTATCGTTTTTATCCCGCGTCTCACTGTATTTAACGCGTTCAATGAAAAACGGCTGAGTCTTAAAAAAATATAAATATCGTGATTAAATTGTAGGCAATTGAAGTGACTTAAAATATAATCAATGTTGATTATAATTAATAATTTCTTCTGGTTTTTGAGCGTGCATAAAACAGTATTTGGGGTAGATTCCGTCACTCCCATGTATCAAATTGACAATGGACTTAGTCGAAATAAATTTTAACTCTCATATTTTGTTAACTAAGTATGACTTAGACCTTTCCAACCAACTTTATAAGACACTAGAATTCATTTCCTAATATTAAAACTAACTATAACGTAAATTCGAGACCTAAACAGTCGTATCATGCGATTTTATTATAAGTTTATATCTGGAAGACGGATTTTCATCTACCTAACTCTCTCTTTTGATAGTTGGCTTTCACCAACTTCAAGGGTGATTTCCCAAAATCTGGTGGTGACCCATAGTCTGATGTTAACATCGGTCCAATGTTTACATCAGGCCTTATGCGTTTCACGTCGAGTAATATGAATTGTCGTTATTAATAGTAGTAACACACGTCCGGATTTGGTACGGAGCGGACCGCGGATTCTGTACGCTCCGAACCAAGTCCGAGTCCGGCGGACATAATTATTATTAATCGAGTCCGATGCGGTCCGCTCCGCCGTACCGAATCTGGACGTGCGTTACTACTATTAGATTCCTGCGATCGTAGAGATTCAAAGGTCAGTATGATCGTCAAGCCTGCCACACGAGGCGGCCGCGCGAGTCGAGCCGCACGCGGCCGGCGGCGAGCAGGCGGAGGGCGCGCGGGTAGGCGCGGTGCTCGGCCGAGTGGATGCGCTGGGCCAGGCTGTCCTCCGTGTCGCCCTTCAGCACCGGCACGCGCTCTTGGGTTATTATCGGGCCCGTGTCCACGCCCTCCTGTACGCGACGTAAAAATGGGTAGTTCATTTCTCCGACAAACGTTTCAAAACTCTTCATTACGATGCCGACGTTTCGCAACGATTTCGGTTCAGGTCACAACTACATAAATAATTCGTTACAGAGCAGGTTATTACAAAACTATTCATTTCATAAATCTTTGGCCTATTAATTATTTGTCATAATTTCAGTTTTTTTAATATAGAGTAATAATATGACACTTGACACGCCACTTGTCGTCACTCACGACAGTGACAGTAAACAAAATGGCGGACGATGGTGGTAGCTGCATTCCGTTTTTGCGACTGTCTCTTTTTATTCTATTTTTTTTTTTAAATTGTTTTATAAGTATTTTAAATATTTTATTTTATTTATCTGTTGGTTTGAGTATTTATGTATTCTTTTCCATTTCCACTATTGTGGCTATTTACGTAATTTTATTTCTAAGCTATATAGGTATTTTTAACTCTTTAACTTATTTTATTTTAGGTACATATGTTTATTATTTTATTATCGTAGTGTATTAAATAAATGTATTGATGGTAGTTTACTTAAATATGAATAATATATATGAAGTCTATTTTTTTCTGGCTATTTTTTTATGAGGTTCAGGCATTGCCTGACGGCTTGAAGTTCGTGATGCCACTAGGACCCACCAGAATATCAGCGCTGCAGGCACTCTGCAGCAATCAGCTGAGGTGGGAGCCGCTTGTCTTGGCTTCCCACAATCAAATATGTAACCGTTGTTCTACTTGTTTTTAACTTTATTATTATTGGTTGTTGTTGCGTGTGCCATGAAAATAAATATTTTTCTTCTTCTTCTTCTTTTAGAGAACCGGACCGTGGGCGTCCTTCTAACTTTGCCAGTTTAGGTCGAATGTTCGGTGTTGTTTTTTTTTTGCTGACAGTACAACCTTTTTTGTATTTTGTAATGATGCTTATTTATTGGTTGGTTTTGTAATGAAGATTTGCATAACGTGTGTCGGTGAAACATAAGTGAACCGTAAAAATGACTTTTATTTGTTAAACGGGATGAATACGACTAGCGAAAGACCAACTCAAAACTTATTTTTGTGTGTATATTCAGTAGGAATGAGAATCGGTTGTAGTCTTATTTTTATATCCCTTAATGGTAAGGTGATTCTCCTCGAATATTTTTTTTAGATTTATTGGACATTGCATTTTTTGTACCTCTAAGGCGATACGAAGTTCGTCGGGGCAGCTAGTAAATATACAAAAAGCGAGTCAATCGGGCGGTTGTGCCGCAGACTATACTGAGTGTTCTGTCGAACTGTTCGACATGGTGTCACCGTCTCTTTTTCTACACCGTACTACCCGCCGAAGAGAGAAGTTTCACCCTCACCGACTGGACACCTGGCAGTGCTCAACGGTGCGGTTTCTCGTTCGTTTCTGCCCAGAACGTGTAAATTGTGGAACAAACTTCCCTCTGAGGTGTTCCCTCGGTGCTACAATATGGGGTTCTTCAAAAATGGCGTCAAAAGAGTCCTTCAGGGCTGGCAGCGCGTCGGCAACTCCCCTGGTGTTGCAAATGTGACGGTGACCACTTACCATCAGGTGGCCCGTCTGCTTGTCTGTCAACATAATGACATAAAAAAAAATAATAAAAAAAGCTCACGTCGACGAAGTGCACGGTGCAGCCCGAGTCGCGGTCGCCGGCCGCCAGGCACTGGCGCGGCGCGTGCAGGCCGGGGTGGCGCGGCAGTAGCGACGGGTGGATGTTCACCAGCCGCCCGCGCCATCTGCACACACACACACACACACACGCACGGTGTTCAGTGTTCATACTTATTTACACTGTATAACCACAGTCTAGGGGGTTTTGGGGGGAACCTTGAAAGAGGCGTATGGTGCTCTTATTTTATATCATTTTCTTGGTGTAATTTTAAGTTATACTGAATTAAGTTGGTGGCATTTTGTTTGATATAGGTTTATTACAGTGCCCGTGTATAGTGAAATAGAATAACAGTGCGAAAACACGACCTTTCAGGTTGCCTCCAAAACTTTATTTGAAATTGAAATGTTCTGTTAAAGTAGCCATCGCTTTACTCGAATAACTCGACTGTAACTCACTTGACTGACATATTATACTTGATAACTTATATACTTGATACTTACATATTATACTTGATATTATGACTTTATTATACTAACCTTTACGCTACTTAAATAAATACGAAATATCGTTTTACTTGACACTGGCAATATGCGTAATAGCGATGCCATAATAACAAAAAAAAACCACAGTCTAAAGAAAACAAACGTGTTAATTACCTACAGTCGTCCAACGAACGTGTAATGTCAGAGCAATCGTGCGGGGCGCGCGACGCGAGGGACGGAGGGGGCGGCACCAAGTAGCCCATACAAAAACTGTCATCTACTTGGGACTTAGCGTTAAGGGGTGCGAGATTTAAATTCATTTTGGAAAGATGATATTGAAATATTCGATGTCATATTTACTGTTAATATTTTATTCTTATTTTCATTTATTAATAATGTCTGTTATATTTTACACTTTATGTACATACTTACTTCACAAAACGAAAAAAATGTTTAAAGAAAACTCTAAATATATTTTTTTGTTTGTATGTATTTGATATTCGGATTATATTGGACGGAGTTAAAAGGGTATGGATGAATATTAGGATCGGTACATTATAATTGTTAGAATTCTGGCGTACTGATAGACCGCCCGTTATATTCGACCGAATCCGATTTACCTCTCCCTACCCCTTAGGGAATTACAGGCGTCATGTTTTTAGGATTTTTATATATGTTCAACATAAACTGACACGTTACAAACAACGTAAATTAAAACCAAAAACGTGACAACCTTAATG
This sequence comes from Macrosoma leucophasiata, assembly GCA_036365455.1. Classification (NCBI taxonomy): domain Eukaryota; kingdom Metazoa; phylum Arthropoda; class Insecta; order Lepidoptera; family Hedylidae; genus Macrosoma; species Macrosoma leucophasiata. The sequence continues at coordinate 2,589,506 of JAWQUS010000017.1, forward strand.
AATTTGCGTTTTTATGGGTGAAGGCGGTATATTGCAAAACTTCAAAGGCGATAAACTACTGTATGTACTTATACTGTGTATAACGCTGTGCTTATAATAAATGGGCAAGGCAATATCCGCCTTAAATGACCGCATTAAGTGCGAACTGTGGTCGTTTGAGCACATGTCATGTGGCTTACACATTTAATGTATAATATAAAATCTTATAGAAAATATTTTTTTTTATAAAAACTATAATTTAAATAATTTAAATTTTAAACATTATAATTAAAAATTATTTAACTTTAATATATATATATATATATATATATATATATATATATTTTTTTTTTTAATTTAAAGCTTATCCCTTAAAATATAAAATTTACATGTGCTCAAACGACCGCTCTAAATAAGCCTTTTCTAACCCGCTCCCTCCACTATCTGTGACTCCCCTAAAAATATTACGTCATAAAAACTAAGATCCTCCCTCAATATGACATTTTTTTAAACTGGAATAGCCTTACGAAATATTAATTGAAAATATTTTAACAAACTGCGAACGTCAAGTTGCCATGGACTCCCGCGTCCTGTCGCATTTCGTCATGCTCAGCGAGACCCCTCCCCCTTTGTACGCGAACGTATTTATGGACGGCCCCATAGTGCAAATGAGATGGGTAATTTTGGGCCTGCAAAATCAATACTGGTAAACCCATCACACAGTACATTTTGTAATATACTTAGTTACCAATTTGCAATCTTCAACTTTTACTTGATCACACATATTATAAATGTGAAATGTTCTTTGTTAGGATGTTTGTCCGTCAATCACGCCGAAACTACTGAACGGATTTTGATGAAATTTGTTATACAGATAGAGTATTAGCTGACCTTAGCGTTCACCTAGTTTATCAGCACGCCGGCGGACTCTTGCCGCCTGACACTTTTGTTAATACTCAACGGTAACGGCAGAGGTAAATGCATGCATTCAAGCATACATGCATACACCCACGATTCGCCGGTTACGTTTAATTGCCCATGTTACAGGTGGCGAGCCTGTTGACATCTCCGGGCACATTACCCAATTTCGAGGTACTGGGAAATTTCCAGAAAATGGAAAAATCTCAATAGAACCAGAGATAAAGGACTTTACACCATTATCTCTGATAACCCCCGACCCGGGAATCGAACCCAGGACTTCAGTGTAGTATTAGTGGCCTGCTACCACTAGGCTACCGAGGCAGTAAATACTCACTTCTGCACAAATTCTGACGACAGGATTCTCATGTACCCAGCGAGACAGACGATGTCGATTTTATGGTCTTCAAGAGCCGCAGTGATCTGGCGGTCGAATTCCTCCCGACTCGCGTAGTCTTTATGGTTGAATACCTGGGAAGGTTCAGGCAGATCTTATCAAGCTAGATGTCGGATCACTGGCTGGTTTGTTGGTAAACCTTTATGGAGGTAGATAATAATATGTGATTGTTTTATTTTTAAAGAAAAATTTTTTTTTGACTTCAGGCGAGACTCGAACTCGCGGCCTACTGGGAATCTAGTCCAGCCGCTCTTCCAATTGAGCTACTGAAGCCCTACCCGATTTGTCAAATCTTTCCTTCACATCTATTGCATTGCTTTATGGTAGCAGCAGCGCCATCTATTGCCAACTATGCTAGTTAGGCAACCGATATAATAGACTTTTCAGTTTATTGAATATCGTAAAGAAGTCGCTTTTACCCTAAATAATTGTTTTATGAAGCCAAATTTTTCTTTCCATTTTTCTTTAAAAATAAAATATATTTCACAAGCATGTGTTAATGCGAAATAATATAAAACAATATGTGATTGTATTACACTGTGTAAGACACACACAATTGCTGCGATTTTATAGCAGCAATATTGGTACACACATGTAAATCAGTGAAACAAACAGTGAATTTCAAACATAGTAGGTAGCTACTTTTGGGAAAGAAATCGATTTTTTAAACTATATTGTGTGATACACAATTCGATCTATAGTAAGGATCTAAAAAGAAAATACGTAAACTTTTGAAATTAATAAAGTAATTAACAAGAAAACGTATAAGAAGTATTTATGAAAAATAGAAATTTCATTAATTGTACGACACCTTATGAACGCCAGTCGCTTTTTAGGGTTCCGTACCTTAAAAGGAAAAAAGGAACCCTAATAGGATCACTCGTGCGTCTGTCTGTCTGTCTGTCTGTCTGTCTGTCTGTCTGTCCGTCTGTCCGTCTGTCACAGCCAATTTGCTCCGAAACTACTTGACCGATTGAGTTAAAATTTGATGAATTTATGTAAATTGGTGACCCAAAGATGAACACGTCAAGTAAAATAATAAATTTTAAACAGGGGGGCCACTTTCCGGGTGTATATAAGAAAAAAAAATCGTAAACTGTGTCGTGTGACATATCTAATGAAAGAGGTTGTTGTCAGCATCTTAGATAGATTTTTTTTATAATTTTTGCATAAACTAATTTGAAATTATTTACGAAAAACGACGAAAATTGACCATCCTCTCCCCTATCTCCGAAACTGCTGAACTTAAAATTTAAAAAAAAATGTGGATAATAGTTCTTTGCCTATAGATTACTGGAAAACTTATAAGAAGTATGTACGGAATCCTCACCACGCGAGTCGAACTCGCACTTGTCCGGTTTTTATTCTACTAACCACTGACGGCACGCCGGCCTGCTCAGCCCGCTGTAGGGCAAAAGCGTCCTTCTTGTTGCTGACAACAAGGGCGATTTCCGCGCACATGCACTGCGCAGGGTCTCGCGCGCTGTCCATCAGAGCTTGTAGGTTGCTACCGTTACCCGAAACTAGCACTGCTACCTGAAAAATAAATTATGCGAAAAGATTATTTTAATCTGGTAATGTGATGATTATGAGAACACATGATTTTGTTGAAAGCCGAAAAGATGACCGAAACGAAGAAAAAAGCACAGACATTGATGTAAGGAGTTTTTTTTTGGCTGTATTTAGGGTGGTAATTTCATTTTTTTTTAAATGTAATAAAATTATAAGGAAAAATAAATTACGCGATTAGAGGTCGGAAAGGGGAGGGAGATTTTCAGGTGCATGCATTGCTTGTATATCAATGGTTCTTTGCCTTTTTTTTTTTTAATTTTAATATCGGACAAAAGAAGAAGATCTACAGTCTTTAACATTTCACCGTGTATCATATGTCACGGCCCTATAGTAAAATAGCCCATATTATGACATACTAGATTATTTCATGATATGCGATCATTTCATGATTATAGTCACTGTAAATTACATCATGTCTCTTATTCTAGAAATGAAGTGTTTTTTTTTTAAATACGCTTACACTCACAGCCCCACAGTAGGTCTAGACCTGTGTCGTGGGCGCCGTTGTACACACACAACACATACACAAACACCCAGACCCGAAACAAATATCTGTAGGCCATACAAATATTTGTCCCGGGGGGATCGAACCCGCGACCCTTCGAATCAAACGGTCATCTCACACCGCCGGACTAACCGGGTCGTCAAAATATGATGATATTTATAGACCAGTGGTTCTCAAACTTTTTAAATGACGGAACCCTTTTGGGAATCAAAATACTTGATGGAACCCTACAATAAAATAATTGTTTTTATAAGTGTATTTTTTATCAATCAGCATAATAAAAGTACAATGTAACAGTTACTAATTATTATTTACTTCACCACTTGCCAAGGACAATAATAGAAAACATTAAAAAAGAAAAAAATCTAACTAGTGGGAGGTATGAAACTGTTTTTATTTTTCATCAATTGGTTGATATCAAGTTTGGTGGAAGAAAGTTGTTTATTCAGTTTATTCATTTATTTCATATAATTAGGCTCCTGGAGAGCACTTTTTCATCGTCATTTTTTTTTTAAACTAACCTAGAGTGAATAATTACTAATAATAATCAAAAACACATTATAAATTAAATTAAATATGGAGAGAAAAAATGGAGTTTGTGGCGGAACCCCGACAGAGGTATCACGGAACCCTAGGGTTCCGCGGAACACACTTAGAGTATAGCTGTTATAGACGAACTGACCCTCTTGTCGGGCAGGTGCGGCATGCGGCGCGTGAAGTCGACGGCGGAGGCGAAGTTGTCGACGACGACGCGCGCGCCGCCCGCCGGCCGCGCCTGCACGCTGCCGATCACCATCGCGCCGAACGACCGCGTCGTGTTCATCACCTGCGCTCATTGTTTAGGCTCGGTTTTATAATATAACTAGCGGCGCCCGCGACTTCGTGAGAATTTCTGATTGTTCAGTATCTACCCGGACGAAGTCGTGGGCGCGGCTAGTATAAAAGTTACTCATTATTACATAAGCTATCTGCCAGTGAAAGTCCCGCCAAAATCGGTCCAGCCGTTCTTGAGATTAGCGGGAACAAACAGACAGAGACAGACAAAAATTGTAAAAAATGATATTATGCACCGTGTATACGTACATATGCATTTAGTAAAAGCGGTTATTATTATATTACAAACAAACACTCCAATTTTATTTATTTATATAGATGTATAGATGAAAGCTTTTATTGCATATCATGTATACACAGATCAACATGAAGCACTCTTGGGCATAGCAATAACAGCTTTAATACAAAATTAAATTCTTATTTTAATTTCAGTGCAGCAGTTGAAGCAAGATAAGTAGTGTAAGCAGACTGTTGAATAATTGTATTATGTTTATAAATATGTTATAATATAAGTGATGACTGCAGCCTATAGAATTGTGTTCATCATTCTCACACACAATCGGAATGTTTACCAACTGAAGATTCCGTTAATACCGATTATGATGTATTAGTGATCACTCTCTCTTCTTCTGTCCCTGTTATGTGGCGTGACGTGACGTGGTGAGGCTAGGCTTGACGTGGTGCAACGTGGTGTGGTGTAGTGTCGCGTAACATGGCGTGGTATGCACGATGATAAGCACCATGCTGCTTGACGTCGTTGTCGCTGTTGTAGGCGAGCATCATCTCCCCGTCCCGTGGCGTAGCGTGGAGATACGGTGTGGGGTGGTGTAGTGTATTGTGACAGGGTATTGTGTGTCGTGATATAGCGTGGTGTGGTGTAGTGTACTGACCTCAGCCTGGTCTTTGGGCGCGACGATGAGCACCATGAAGTCGCCGCAGTTGAAAGAGTGCAATATTTCCTCGTCCTGTAGTATAGTGTAGAGATATGGTATGTTCTGACAGGGTGTTGTGTGTCGTGATGTGCCATGGCGTGGTCTGGTGTAGTGTACTGACCTCAGCCTGGTCTTCTGGAGCGACGATAAGCACCATTCCGATGCCGCAGTTGAAAGTACGCAGCATCTCTTCGTCCTCCACCGAACCCGTGTCCGCTATCCACGCGAACACCTATCAATTCAATTTAATTAAATCATTTATTTGCCAACTAACTTTATACAAAGATCTTAAATAATAATATAATAAAAAGTCAAATGCACATCGCTCATTATTTACTGCTTTTATAGCGGAGAAGTAATTTAATTCTTCGGTCAAATTATTCTCTCCAACCCGTCTAGCATCTACGTCCGAAATGCAATCGTACAACTCACAAACCCATAAAATAAGGTCTCGCGATTCCCGAGACCGATCGCAGAGACAAGAGCAGAGCTATATAAGAGACCGAAGAAGAATAGAAGAAGAGTCCCCAGTATTCGCCCACGCGAAAAAGACAATATTACGAAAACTTCAAACCTTGCAGAACCGATTCTTACGTAGAGCCGTAGGCGCGCCTTGGTACGTACGTAATAAAAACTTGCACATTGATGCTAACCTGCCTACCATCCGGCAGTTTATGAAGCGAGCTTCAGCTCGCTATTTCGATCGGGCGAGTCACCACCCGAATCCGCTGGTCAGAGCGGCCGCGATATACACTCCTTTTGATCGCGCCAAAAGGAGACGTCCAAGGCACGTCTTAAAAGATCCGGACGATGAGACCACGTTGGCCATCGCCGCAATGAACAATCGATTACAGAATCACACTGCACAAACCGCTAATAATACAACGCGCCGACGCGTTTCGCGCCGCGCCCGCCCCTGATCCCGACCCTATCTCCGGCCCCGCGAGGCCGATGACATTCCGGTTATCGCCAACCGAATGGAGTAGAGCGAAAGTTGCAACGCCCATAATCGCATATGTCTCATATGTCTCTCCGCAACGTCCTAAGCCGAGGCACGGACCCGCATGGGTCACCCTTAGGCAGTTGCGCTAAAATTTTAGGCTGGAGCGCCCTCTGCGCTCGCCGATTGCCCGGTGAAGTAGACTAGTGCCGTCTCGAGACAGGCCGCCTACACAAAGCCCGACCTAAAAAAAAAAAAAAAAAAAAAAAAAAAAAAAAAAAAAAAAAAAAAAATAGAAGAAGAGAAAGATTAAAATATCTTTTGGCTGTAATGATATCGTACCTCATAATCATATCGTATCACAATGGTGATTAGACATGATGATGGTTTTGGTGGTTTTGCGAGCTGTACACTGAACATTGGATAGAGACGTTGGACGGACTAAAGAGAACAATGATTGGCTTACTTTCAAATTCTGATTTGTTATCCAGATTTTTTTTACCTGTTGCGCACTTTTGCACAGCCTTAGGAAGTTACCGAATCGAGCTGTTCGTCAAGATCTTGAAAGAGCCTAGCGCGAGCATTACCGCACCGAAGCTGTCTGTATGTTGTTGCGACACACCCCATTCGGGGAGGAGTGGTAACACATATTTCACCTTGATTATTTCAAACCAACTTATATAACAAGTTATTCTTAAAACTATATAACTAAACCTGGGTTGTACGATATTTGTTAAAGTTATTGTAACATTTCACATCCTTTTCTAACATAAAGAAATCTGTTAAAATTAGAGCAGGATGTGAAATGTTACATATAACAGTTAATAACATTAGCAAAAGTCGTGGTGCAACCCAGACTTAGTATACACATTCAATTATTTTATTGGAACTCGTACCGCCTTATGATCTCCTCCAATATAATCCATGTTTTTCTACATTTTGCTTTCTTTCTCCATTCTTCTTCTGTTATCGCTATTATGTCATCGATCCATCTGGACTTCGAATTTCGCAGGGAGATCTTTGAAGACCGAAGAGGAGAGTACTGAAGAAAAAAGAAAATAAGACAAGACGGTACACTGACCGGGTGCACGTGCCACCAGTGCGCGTTGAGGCGCGCGCGCACGGAGGGCGGGATGACGCGCGGGATGTTGTGCAGCAGGCCGCCGCCCGTGATGTGCGCCATGCCCTTGACCAGGCCCCGCCGCAGTGCGCCCAGGACGCTCTTCACGTAGATCCGTGTCGGCTTTATTAGTTCTTCGCCTGGAGACGACACGTTTGGTGATGTCAAACATAGAGCAACACGGGCCACCGGCCGACCGGGAGGGGAGTAGCCGTAGCGTTTATTACCTATGCAAAACGGTCTGTAATTTTTGCGGAGGCAAATTTGTGTGACACACCCGCACAACAAAAATCGTCTTTTACAACGGAACTCACACCTTGACTTTAACAAACTCCATAAACAATTTCACGCGCACCCCCGCGCAAATTTTTCATTATCATCTTTTCAAAAATTTAGTAAAAAGAAATTTTTAAATCTTGCACCCCTTATCGCTAATAACCAATTAGATGACAGTTTTTGTATGGGCTTCTTGGTACCGCCCCCTCCCTCCCGCACGTCGCACGCCCCGCACGATTTCTCTGACATTACACGTTCGTTGGATGACTGTAGGTAATTAACACGTTCGTTTTATTAAGACTGTGCTAATACCAAGCTGTAAGCTATACCTACTTATAAAAAAACTGGTTGCCTGTAAAGTCGGTTTTACGGGCGAAGATTTTACGTGACAACGTCTTTTTCTCGGTAGAAAGGCATTCGCCGGTCCGGCAGGCCTCTCTCTCGTTCGGTGACTCATCGTTACGTTACCGGGCGTTACACTTTTTCACGAGTGACTCCGAGCCGCAACCTAATTTAAGACGTTGTCACGTCAAAAGCTTGTTGGAATATGAAAAAACTTTCTTGTTACGAGACGAGACGGTTCTCAGTTCCATGAACCACATGTGAGCATTTGCATTGTTTAAGCTTTTGTTATTTTTGTTGCTGGTGTAGGAGGGAATGGTTACCGGTTCCTGTTAAAGTTGACGTTACTGTTATTGATAAAGGAGATGTTGCGAGCTCGGCTCTAGATCGTACACATCCTCAAAAAATGGGTAAATTTAAGAAGAATCCGAAAAAAATGCATTTTATTTATTCAAGTATATATTTTAGAGTTACTACCACATTTAATTCAAACGATTTTATCATTTTCAACCATATTCAACATGGCGGCGACACAGCCGACGCTTCTTTCAATTGGAAATCGATTAGTTTAAGTTCTTAGTATTAACACATGAAATCGATTTCGATGGTATTCAGAAAATATTACTTTTTTCTCCAAGTTCTATCTATTTAAGCAGATCGAAGGCACAACAGACAGCAAACTGACCGAGAGTGAGTCCCTCTTTGCTGAAAGGCGCCTTGTCCTGGAAGGAGAGTCCCGCCTTCTTCATCAGCTTGTGGATCAAGCTGAAGCCGTTGCTGTGCACGCCGTTGGACGGCAGACCGATTATGATGTCGCCCACCTACGAAGTGATAAAATATTTTTAGATACTATTGAAGATGTATGTATAAACAATCGCGTCAAGTCCTACAGGGGGTATGCAGAGAGTGTGGTGACACACCTCATGTAAGATGAATAGGAGAGTGTAGGTATCATTACAAACGCGCGAAGCCGGGACGGGTCGCTAGTAAGAAATACGATAGCGCTAATTTAAAACTGTGACAGCGCTTTTAGAGACCGTATTTTCCACCGATAGGGAGAGGGGGTTCCTTCGTCACGATTTTTTCTAACTTCTATACTGTCACATTAGACAACACCCACCCTCCTCCCCTGATTGCGAACGTATTTTATACGCATTGGTGGTAGAGCTCCAGTGACGGAGCTCGCGGGCGTAGGCACCACCGCAATACCTAATATACTTGCCGCTAAATGGTAGTGTTCAGTACTATCGTGTTCCAGTCAGGTGGTTACGTAATTTTTGGCACGTGATTGTTAAGTGATGACTGCAGCCTATAGACACCCATACAATGATCAGAGGTCAAAATGCAGATGCGTTGCCACTCCTGAGGCCTAAGGTGTTATGCCTCTGTGCCGGTAATTACAGGTACGTACATTACCACCTGACCGGAACACGATAGTGCTGAACACTACCATTTAGCGGCAAGTATATTAGGTAATGCGGTGGCGCCTACGCCCGCGAGCGCCGTCACTGGAGCTCTACCACCAGTAAAAGCGTTATTAGCTTATTAGCGCGCTTAAGCAGAAAGAACCGTGACGAAGGGGGAGGTGTGGTCGAAAATACGACCAACTGGTTGCGAACGTATTTTATGAACGGTTCCATATTGAGAACGTGTGTGACGTACGGTGATGTCGTTGATGCGCGGCAGGATGTGCGAGCGCTCGACGACGCCGAGCGCGAAGCCGGCGATGTCGTACACGCCCGCCTCGTACATGCCCGGCATCTCCGCCGTCTCGCCGCCTGCACACACAATGTCATCAGCATCATTTCAGCCAAAAGACGCCCACTGCTGAACAAAGGCCTCCCTCAAAGAATGCCACAACGAACGGTCCCGGGCCGCCCTCATCCGGCGATTGCCCGCGACATTCACCAGGTCGTCGGTCCATCTTGTGGGAGGCCTCCCACACACAATGCACTCTTGTTTTTTTACCCATATTACCAGCAGGGGTGTATTTCCCTATAGGCGGAGTAGGCCCGGGCCTAGGGCGGAAAAATTTGGTCATTTTTTTTTTAAAGTAGTTGCCTACGCGCATTCTTGTAAAATCTCAAAAATGTGTCCATATAGCATCTTTACACACCAAATGTACATGTATGGCAATTATGATTATTAGAAGAATTGATTAAATCACTTACTGACTTGGGTTTTTTTTTTCATTTTAATTTAATTTCTATAGTTTATCTATTTTTTTACGCTTTACAGCACAGGGGAGGGGGGGGGGCAATCTTTCATAGGCCTAGGCCAACCAACGTATCAAATCCGCCCCTGATTACCAGTGTCAAGTAAAACGAGATTTCGTATTCGTAATAGGAGCGTAAAAGTAAGAATCAGTCACTTATTTATTATGTCAATGAAATGAATCACAGTCAGAGACAAATCTGCGCGTTCACCGCTAAAGAAACCCATTAATTGTAGCACCACAGTTCCTTCAGAAATAGGCGACGGTGACCACTTTCCATCAGGTGGCCCGTTTGCTTGTCTGTCAACCTTCAGACATAAAAAAAAAGCAATAAATGCACCTAGTAAATTAAATAAGCTGAGAACAACACGCTTCTTTTGAGGTTCTTCCTATATAGAGTAATTCAGTTACGACGTTCTTAGCGACGCGCAGGTTGAGCGCGCCGCACGTCAAGTAGTCGAGGAAAGTGAGGGGGGCGGCGCCGTTGCACAGGAAGTCATAAACACACATGGCGACTAGGTTCACACACACGCTGTGATGCAGGCATTAGGACGCTGGGCTACTCGAAGCTTACACCGAGTTCTAGCAAGGCTTCGATCGGCGAGTGCGAGAGTGTCTATCGGCGACCACGACCTTAACGACCGAACGATAATCGCGAGAGGAGACGTGCGATCGGGATAACGCGAGAGACCGAGGAAAGAGAACATCAGGTGATCGAATAATCGACACGAGAAGAAAACACTCGGGTCGAACGTTTCCTATATCGAGTTACTCACCGATGAGGGCGGCGGCGGCCTGCTTGCAGCCGTCGGCGACGCCGGCCACGACGTCCTTGGCGACGCGCAGGTCGAGCGCGCCGCAAGCGAAGTAGTCGAGGAAGGTGAGGGGCGCGGCGCCGTTGCAGAGGATGTCGTTGACGCACATGGCGACCAGGTCCACGCCCACGCTGTGGTGGCGGCCGGTGCGCTGCGCCACCTGCAGCTTGGTGCCCACGCCGTCCGCCGCCACCACCAGCACCGGGTCCTGGGGACGGTTCGCTCTTTAAAGTGTAAGCTTCTTTAGCTTCGTTGTGATTTGAAAGTGGTGTGAAGGCCCGGTTTTAAAATGTGTGTGGTGAATGTGAAACGCGAGTGTTTTAAAAGTTATAGTAAAAAATAACATAAATTCATATTAATTTCACGTGGGAGAAAATAACATAGGAAGCATTATACAGTGTTTGTGTGCGCATGTACCTATAGCACATCGCGGACACTCCGCCAAAATTCCATACAAACGCTTAATTTGGTCTCTAACTCTCTATTACACGGACATCAATCAGTGATGTGTATTTACACGCGCACCTGTGTGTGAAGCACGTACAAAATACCAACCGTCGCCCATAAGAGGGGAAGGGGTTGAGTGATGCGGGCAAATTCTGCGGGACGTCGAAGTGCCCATTCTATACGTAGTATTATTACACATTCTCTGCCTATAGTATTAACCTTGAGTTTTTGAAAATCTCACTCTACCACGTATGATTTGCCAGTTTACATGTTTTTTTTTTAATTATAAAAGATGCTATATAATGCTTCCAATCTCATTTTCTCCCACGTTAAATCTAATGTATGTGTCTGTCTCTTTTTACTGTCGGTTTTTCGTTTCATCGACTTTCAAAACATAACGATGCTAAAGAAGTGTTTACTTAAAATATATGTAAAAAAATAGAGGATATATTAAAAATCTCCAATGGCGGTACAAAGTCAGCTACTTTAGAATAAATATAACAACAGAAATAACTATCTATTTAGGTCTAATCACTTGTGCATACCTTATATTCTTGTTCGATAGCTTTAAGTTGGAAGCAGCCACCGAAACCTCCAAGGCCACCCAAAACACCAGAGCGAGAGGTCGATCTGAAAAAACCGTAGGAAATTAAAAATAATACATTGATATAAAAATATAACCACCAGCATCACTTAACATCCATATGAAATGTATCCTTGTTGGCGACTTTCGTTACATTAAAAAAAAAAACATTCCATTCCGACAGAACTACCCTGGGCACTGGTAAATGCCATTTCGTTCAGACCAAAACCTCCTCGTAATGGGGATATGGCATAAACGCCACGTTTGGCATACGGATTGGCAATCGCAGTGTCGGTGGTTTTATCGCAGGACACTGCTGCTTATCTTGCGTTATTGCATTTATTAGCGCCTTATTAAATGGTTTGACCGCCAGTGTTCGGTTGACTGACTGCGCTAGCGGAAAAATTATCTTCTACTAGAAGATAATTCCCCCACTAGAAGATAATTCTGCTGCTAGAAGATAATTCTTCCGCTAGAAGATATTTTTTCCGCTAGAAGATAATTCTTCCGCTAGAAGATAATTCCCCCACTAGAAGATAATTCTGCTGCTAGAAGATAATTCTTCCGCTAGAAGATAATTCTTCCGCTAGAAGATAATTCTTCCGCTAGAAGATAATTCTTCCGCTAGAAGATAATGATTCCACGAGAAGATAATTCTGCCGCTAGTGTGGTCGTCACTTCCCTATGCCGTCATGGACATCAAAAATCGAAGTTATTTATTTATTTATTTACGGATTACCAACACAAGGTACATCAAAAAATTTTAAACTGCATAAATATGAACTTATTCAACTGTTCTTGCACTTAAAGGTAACCACAGCATGCTATATGTTACAAAATTGTGAAACAAAAAGAAGTTAATAAACACAAAAAAAAATAGATTGTAGGTACATTTTATAAGACTATTTTATAAGTTTTCAATTGCTACATATTTTAGACATATTCAGTATACTAAAATTACTGCCAAACAGCCAAGATTGAGGTGCGTCACATTTTATAACTTTAGATTTAAAATTAGGGTGTTTGTCGAAATAATACAGTGCTCAACAATAAATAATGCACATCGAGCTTAGGAAGGAGACTTCGGCTTATTTCGGATCTGTAGAGCGTTATCTCTTTCGCACCGTACCTATTTGCAGTTTGTCGACCATTTTGATTAAGTTTTGCTCAATACCGGACTGTCAGTACTTACGTAGGTAGTGTGCAGCAGAGATAACGCTCTACGAAGTCTAAACGAGCCGATCGTCTCTTTCGTAGGCTCGATGTGCAATATTAATTGTTGAGTACTGTACTTTATTATAAACTCACCTAGCCAAAGGCTTGATAAGGGAGACCAGAGAGTCCCCGGCCTCAATGTCGACTCCACTGTCCTTATAAGAGAGGGACTTCTGGGGCACCGCGCTCGCGGTCACGTACGGCGACGTCAGCGCGCTCATGGCCTGCTTGAAGTTCTCTACCACCACTTGATGACCGCCTGACACATTGTTATTTACCCTACGTTAGTAATAGTAGATAGTCTAATAGTTCAATGTAGATAATATGATTACATACTGCCTTAGTAGCGTAGTGGTAGCAGGCTACTACTATTATGCTGGAGGTCCTGGGTACGATTCCCGGGTCGCGGGCTATCAGAGATAACGGTTTAAAAACCTTTATCTCTGGTTCTATTCGGATTTTTCCATTTTCTGGAAGTTTTCCAGTACCTCGGAGTTTGGTAATGTGCCCGGAGATGGCAACAGGTTCGTCACCTGTTACATTGGCCAAAAACGTAACCGGCGAGTCGTGGGTGTTTGCATGTATGCTTGAATGCATGCATTTACCTCTGCCTACCCCTTCGGGGATAACAGGCTTGAAGTTACGTTACGTTTATGATTACATTTCTAATATTAGAAGGAGACTGATAGTAAAATGTAGAAAAAGAAAATGCTTTCATGTCTTATTCACAAACTTTGAAAGATAATCAGGATCAGAAACATAAATTTATTCATTTAGGATGACAAACAAACAAACAAAATAAATTCAAACGTATAACAATTAGAATACTTGTCAATTTAGAAACTAAAAAAATATATAATCTTGAATACAATGTGATTACAAAGATAACCAAAACAAACATAAATTTCAAAAACGCTTATTTAGAAAAATGCTGTTTATTTAAAAGAAGCATTCACCCGAGACTTCGGCCGCGTGGAATTCGTAATAAAAATTAATACAAACGCTCACCCCTCCTTTAAACTCTGTAAAGAAGAGATTTTAAAATTGCCAATCTCCTTCTGAGGGCGCGAACTATCTCTATTCAGGACCCTATACCAATGGTCATACTGCTAAGTCCAGAAATGAGAAAAGGAGACGTTCCAAAATGCATGGAGCTTGGGCCTGCACCTTGTATGCTATATTGAGAGAAGAAACATAAAATACTAAATCATTTTCAGCAATTTTCATTCACAAAATTCAAATAGTTTATATAACTTCAATTCATTGTCGTAAGTATATTTCAAAAACAACAATGACATACACACACCGAGACACACACACACACACACACTCTAAATACCTTAACTTATCATATCTACGTTAACTTGTATTTATTTATATATTACATAAATTATTATTATTATATAACATAGTTATATATAGAAAAATCTCCTATTGTTACCCACTTGGGCAGTAGCAAGACATTCCCAACTCAAGTATCTTTGATAACTTGCGGGGAAGTTGTTTTATATTATTTCGCATTAGCACATACTTGTGAAATATATTTTATTTAAAGAAAAATGGAAAGATAAATTTGACTTCAGGCGAGACTCGAACTCACGGCCTACTGGGAATCTAGTCCAGCCGCTCTTCTGGCTTACTGGGAAGTCTCAACCACTATAACGTAAAAAGAGATACATACAGTACCAATATAGTGACATATTGTTGTCGACAAAAAAACAACAATACACATTATTTTTTTAAAGTTCTTCCATGATTCTACGTATTTTTCTCTATCTTTTGATATAGTGTACAATGTCCGGGTCCAAGATGGAACTTGTCCTTTCCATAAAAGCTTTGCTCCCCCCGAATTTCACCCCTACATTATACATAAAAAATGTGTCCAAACCTTCTTTGCCGATAGCTTCGACGGTGCCAACAAGGTCGATGGTGTCCTCGACCATGGCCAGCAGCTCGTTCACACAGACGGGATCCACTATCACCACCATACCCACGCCGCAGTTAAACGTGCGCAGCATCTCGAAGTCCGATACCATGCCTGCCAAATACGAACGTTGAATATATTTTTATTGTATTTTTAGAAACGTATAGGAGAGATTATTTAACTTTGTCTTTGAAACGTCTAGTCAACGACTTATAGTTGACTAGACGTATAAATTAGATTGTGATTGTGGACTCTCATATATTGGTCAAACGAAGAGAGCTGTATCCACCCGCGTTGAAGAGCACATTGCTGATGTCAAAAACCGAAGAACAGGGAGGTCTGCAGTCTGTGAACACATAGCGGATAAGCCGAACCATTACATCCGGTTTGATAAAATTCAAATACTCGCTAGAGAACACAAACCCATTCCACGAATGGTACGCGAGGCTATTGAAATTAAAAAACACCCAAATTTCAATAGAGAAGATGGATGGCGATTATCAACATCATGGGATCCCATACTTAGCAAGATTAAATCCCAGCCGCAGCAGTCTGCAAGACCTCAAGATACCATAAGTAATTATTGTGTTAATCCTGAACGCTACGCAAGGCGTTTACGAAATCGATGGAGGTAGCTACATATAATTTTTTCAAACTTCTGTCAGACAAATGTCACCTCAGTCTGCCCGGGACCACGGAAGCTGAAAAGCGACCGAAACGTCGGGTTGATTTTAAAAATCATTTTAGTTTAATATACGCGAGATAAATCCGTAAAAATAGTTTTATTTCAATGACTTATAGTTATTAAGAAACGTTGCGAGTTGCGAAATTACACATATTACAATTATACAACTCGCTCATCTAGTTCTAACAAGTGATCATTGACAGAAAGCAAATTTAACAGAAGAGCCAATTAAAGGTTTTTTAATACTTCAATCGTCGATTTGGAATAGAAATTGTTGTAGTATCGACCACTAAAAGATTATTTTAATCGACTTTTTATGTACTTGTTATAATGTGAAAAAAAACCAACTGACGGATCAGTTGTTTTGTCTTCGGAACACGCCACGTTTACCGCATCAGGTTATTGACAAAAATGACAGTAAAATGACGTAGTCGCGACCAATCGAATGCAAGCACGGTCTATGTGAAAGTGTGAATGTTCTTGGTAGTGGCAAACAAGCATGCAGTTCACATTGATGTTAAGTGATGACTGCAGCCTATAGACACTTACACAGAGACCGAAGTCAAAATGCAGATGCGTTGCCACTCCTGAGGCCTAAGGTGTTATGCCTCTATGCCAGAAATTACAGGGCCGTACATTACCACCTGACCGGAACACGATAGTGCTGAACACTACCATTTAACGGCAAGTATATTAGGTAATGCAGTGGTGCCTACGTCCGCGAGCTCCGTCACTGGAGCTCTACCACCAGTGTTATGGTTGCAGTCAGTTTGTTTGCATAAATGGAACCAAAATCGAAATAATTATTGTTTGAGAGTTACATTTCAATACACTATTATTAGAAGTGCTTGGTACATAATTATTAAGAATACAGAAGTATCGATAACATTATAAAGGATTTATTTATCCAATTTCCGAAATAGGCAATCTCTCATTTGAGTCTCATTAATACGTCCCGCTCGAACTAAGTTTATCCAACTAAATAACCCACGTAATATTACCTTTAGCCTGCAGCCATCCGAAAAGGGGCTTTATTCTGAACTTGGAAGCGTCCAGTTTGACTTTCAATCCAGGGGGTAAGATTCGGGGTATGTTCTCCAAGAGGCCACCGCCGGTGATATGCGCCAGACCTTTGATGAGGCCTTTCTTGACGGCCGGGAGCAACGCTTTCACGTATATACCCGTTGGTTCTAGGAACTCTTCGCCAAATGTCTTGTTGGTTTCGCTGAATGGTGCTTTGTCGTGGAAACTGTGAAAGGGGAAAAATATAATATACTATGCGGCCAGGTATAACTCTTACTTATAGGATAGGACTGATATTTATCAGACTAGCTGTGCCCGCGACTTTGTCCGCGTGAGAATTTATCATTGTTCAGCTTCTACTTAGACGAAATCGTGGGTGCAGCTAGTATAAAAGTAGCCTAACTTAATCCTTATTATATAAGCTAGGGGCCATTCAAGTATTACGTGAGCACTATGGGGGGGCGGGGGGGTCTTTGCTCTGCTTATTTTGGATGACATAGGGGGTAGGGGAGTCTAGATGTTGATTACGTCATCGGTAGTTATTTACTTATTACATCAGTAAAATCTTATCTCTATCCTAAATCTATTTTCTTATTTTTAAAATTATAAATTTATTTAATTATAATTGAAATATTTAAAAAAACAATACATATATTGAAAAATGTTTACGTAAGCATGGGGGGAGGGGGTAAGAGCTATGCTTACTTTTGCTGACAAGGGGGATGGGGGGGGGTAAAGAATTGTAATAAATGTGCTTACGTAATACTTGAACGGCCCCCTATCTGCCAGTGAAAGTCCCGTCAAAATCGGCAAAGCCGTTCTCGAGATTAGCGGGAACAAACAAACAGACAGACAGACAAAAATTGAAAAAAAATCTTGTTTTGGTATATGTACCGTGTATACATATATATATACATTTATTAAAAAAAGGTCATTTTTATATTACAAACAGACACTCCAATTTTATTTATTCGTATATGTATACTAACCTGTGAGAAGTTTCCGACATGATCTTTTGTACAAGACTGTATCCATTACTATGGACACCAGTGGAAGGTAAGGCCAAGACGCGGTCCCCAGCGCGGATTTCCTTAGCACGCGGCAGTTGCTTCATGTTATCGACAACCCCCACCGCAAACCCGGCCAAGTCATACTTGCCCACCTCATACATAGACGGCATTTCTGCTGTTTCTCCACCTAAGGCAAAACATAGATCATTCGTTATTTGAACATTTTTAGAAAAGGAAAAGCAATAATATCCAGGATCTATAACGTATCTTCACGCCTGTAATCCCCGAAGGGGTAGGCAGAGGTAAATGCATGCATTCAATCATACATGCAAACACCCACGACTCGCCGGTTACGTTTTTGGCCCATGTAACAGGTGGCGAACCTGTTGCCATCTCCGGGCACATTACCAAACTCCGGGGTACTGGGAAACTTCCAGAAAATGGAAAAATCCCAATAGAAGCAAAGATAAAGGATTTTAAACCGTTATCTCTGATAGTCCCCGACCCGGGAATCGAACCCAGGACCTCCAGCGTAATAGTAGTGGCCTGCTACCACTACGCTACTGAGGCAGTTCCAGGATCTATGAATGATCAATAATTATAAATAGGTTTAAAGGTCTTAAAAAACAACAAAGTTCTAGTTGACTAGATTCGATAATGCGAAATATGTCTAGCTTGTTTGTTTAGATCAGTGGTTCTCAAACTTTTTAAATGACGGAACCCTTTTGGGAATCAAAATACTTGATGGCACCCTACAATAAAGCAATTGTTTTTATAAGTGTATTTTTTATTAATCAGCATATTATTAATTATTTACAGCTAATTATTATTTACTTCACCACTTGGCAAGGACAATAAAAGAAAACATAAAAAAAAAAGTACCAGCTATTGTAACACATGTTTCTACAAATACAAATACAAATAAATAAATAAATAACGTTCATAGCGTTTTGTGCGGCCGCGGAGCGACCAGAGAGAGGTGTTTTGATTTTTTTTTCTAAATTCTTGCGGAACCCCGACAGAGGTATCACGGAACCCTAGGGTTCCGCGGAATACACTTAGAGTATAGCTGGTTTAGATGAATCATCATCATCAGCCCATTCGAGTTGGATTCGGCGATTGACCTCTTTCTCGAAGTTGGACCTACCTAACTGGACCGTTTGTCCCAGGTATACGTAATCGTCAACAACTTCGAGTGTAGTACCCTCGACCATAACAGGAGTGAGCGTAACAAGGACATTCGACATAATCTTCGTCTTGTCCATGTTCTTTTTAAGGCCCACTCGTTGGGAGGCCCTACTGAGGCCATTGAGCACTGTGCCAAGGTCTTCCAGGGTCTCAGCCATGACTACGATATCATCCGCAAATCGGAGGTGGGAGATGTACTCGCCGTTAATGTTGATGCCGAGTCCGTTCCAGTCCAGAAGCTTGAAGACATCTTCCAATGCAGCGGTGAACAGTTTCGGAGATATGACATCTCCCTGTCTCACACCTCGCTGCAGTTGGATAGGTTTCGAGTTCTGGTCCTGAAGGCGAACCGAAATAGTGGCGTTTTCGTACAAGCTCCTTGGCACCTCGATGTATCGGTAGTCGACTTGGCACCTCTGGAGTGAATGTAGCACAGCCCAAATCTCGACCGTTTAGATGAATAATGATGCTATTTTACCGATATAATATATCTAACCTACCTAGTTCATGTTTATCAAATCTAAGAAATACGATTTGGCAACTGTCAGTTAGTGCCAGCACAATCTACAAACATAGGTATGTGAACAAAAAATCGTGGAGGGAACCGGCGCAGTGTACCCAAATCACCCCTATCATATATAGAAGTCAGTGCGGAGATGGAGTTGAAGGTCCCAAATCTCATAGCTTCCCCAAAAATCCTGTTCAATAGGAAAATCCTCACCAAGCAAAGCGCAGCCAGAAAGTACGCAAGCATCAGCGATGCCCTTCACGATGACAGTAGCCACGTCGACTTGCAGGCGGCCGCACGCCATGTAGTCGAGGAAGGCGAACGGCTCGGCGCCTGCGCATAATATGTCGTTGACGCACATCGCCACCAAATCCTGCCCTATTGTGTCATATTTGCCCATTATTTCCGCTATCTGCAATGTGAAAACATGATATTTGGAAATTACTATACGAAAGTCGAGATTCAGAGTAATAGAAGTTCTTTACAAATTCAGTCTGTGAGCGCTACAACTTTTCCAGATTAGGTAGAAAGATGGGACGGGCAAGCTCAGCTCGCTTATTAAACCGTTTGGTGTTCGGTATTTTCTCTACACAGGGTTCTTCAGTGTGAAGTCCATAGAGGACAGATGAAACAGTTCGCTGTAGCACCAGAATCAGCGTCTGTGCGTGCCAATGCCAACTAATAATTACGATAAGGAAAATAATAAACTTACCTTCAATTTGGTCCCGACACCATCGGTCCCTTGCACCAGTACAGGGTCCTTCAGACTAGGGTCCATGGCGGACAACTGGAAGAGGCCACTGTAGCACCCGAGGCGGCCGAGCACGCCGCGCCGGTGTGTCGCGGTCGCAAGCGGCTCGATCTTGTTCACTAGCGTCGCCGCCGCGTCTATGTCCACGCCGCTTTGCAAGTACGACAGCCCGTTGATTCTAAAATACGAGTGAGGTGTCAGTTACAGCCTTTTTTCCTTTATAATTAATAACTACATATTTATTACTACATTATATACAATTTAATTTAGAAGAATAATTAATAATTGAAGAACAAAAGTTGCCTTATGAAGAAAACTTTTTATATGTTAAAATATTGACAGACAAGTAGACGGGCCACATGATGGAAAGTGGTCACTTGACTTTGGACTTTTGACAGACTCACCATTGTAGAGACAAGACCCTATCTTTGCGAGCCTGTCGGTGAGTCTCGATGATACGAACCGCAAGCACCGTGGATTAATCATAATCATTTATTTACGAGAATATTACATAGTTTTGTACAGATGGTGAGAGTACAGCTTAAGCAGATTATAATATTCTACCATGACAATGGTGTGTAAAAACAAAGTAGAAATAAAGATATTTTTTCTATTGAACTTCAAATAGTTGATATTATCACAATCTAAGAACGTATGTATATAAATTATAGTTCAGTTAAGCTGGTATTGTTATTGAAAGCTCCCCACAGATGACAAGTTTTCCAGTTGGAGCCGCAATTGGGCCTGATAAGGCTGTGTTAGTAGCCCTCAAAGGGTTTATCATCATTATTTCAGCCGAAAGACATCCATTGCTGGACAAATCATAAGGATGCTTTTCCACCAGGGATATGCTATTCTACGTTGCTATTGATGCGTTTGATAGAATAGAATAGAATATTTGTTTATTGTCAAAAATTGTGTACATTTAGCAGATAGTATTGCTTTAATTAAGTACTTAACAACAATTTACCACATATGCCCATACAATATGTTTTAAGATTTAAAGTTAGAGCATAATGTACTTAAATTAATTACGATATTTTTACATAAATGTCAGATATTTTTCAATTTAAATGTCAATTATAATAAAATAAGAACAGAATAAATATTAGTTAAATTAATAACAAATAATAATACATTAATAAATTAACAATATTACAATTAAATTTATCAACCCGGAAAATGACTAAAATTGCAATTGAAGAATTCGTTGAGATTATAAAATGCCTTATTGATTAACCATTTTTTAAAAGTTTTTTACAATTTCAATCCATTTAACATCTTAATATCAACTGGTAAATGGTTGAAAATTTTAATTGCTGTGTCGAACGTACTTTTGTAGAAAATGCTATTCTTGCACCTCGTATGACAAAGATCGTACTGATAAACACTACGTAAGTTTTCTCTTCGACTATTCCTTAAAGTAAAATATTATATTTCACAAAAACACATATTTCTAATATAAAAATTCCAGTCAATGTCAAGTAATATTTATCCTTAAAAATTAAACGTAAGGATTCAGTACTGTGCATTCTATAGATTGTACGAAGACATTTCTTCTGCATAATAAAAACAGAGTTAACATTTACTGAATTGCCACAATAAATTATTCCATAAGTTAGTAGAGGATACACATGACCAAAATATGCACTGCGCGTAACTCCTTCCGATGTGACCCCTATAAGGACCGACAACATATAACAGCAACGGGACAGTTTGTTATTCATTTTGTCGATGTGATACCTACCAATCATATTCATTGGTGCACATAGCTTAGCACTGGTGGAGACGGATTCAGCTAAGATATGTTTTTTATATGGAAGGATGCGTGCTATGAATGCGTGCTATGGATGCGTGCTATGGATGCGTGCTATGGATGCGAGCTATGGATGCGTGCTATGGACCATCGCGAGTGGTGTAGCTATGTGTAGAGCAGAGTACCTGTACCTACAGTATGCCGCGCACTTTGCGGTGGTACATGTTCATCGCGCTTCAGTGAAATCGATAAATGTAGATTTCATATCTTCGCAGCATAGCTGCATAGCAAATCTCTGGTGAAAAAGTACCCTATGGGGGATATGCCACAATCACCATGCTTGACTTGCGGGTTGACGATCGCAGGGGCAAGTTTTATCGCAGGACGCTGCTATCCCGCCGTACTATTACCGGCGTATTATTACCGTACTATTGGAATGGTTTGACCGCCATTATAGGTTGACTGACTGCACCAGCGAAAGGATTCTCCTCCATGAGTGGGCGGTGAGATCGTCACGTACCTAGGACATCTCAAAAGGATGCCGTTCCCAAGAAAATACCCTCGTAGCCAAGTTGACTAGCTATAATCGTTAACGTTTGCTAGCTAGTCAATTTGGCTAAGGAAAATGTATACAATGAGTAACAAATAAAAGGGCCCATGCCTCTTCAACCAACTCTGCCACCATTAACCAGCCTCAAAAATGTTGTCATCAATTTGCTAAAGCCCTTGCGAAGAAGCGCCACGTACTGGTAAATATTCAGAGTCTTCAATTGCATTAATATATGGATAATACTGTATGCCTTATAAGGCTGTACCAGTACCAGTGATGCTGGCACTTTTTTATCTCTCCCTTCTCTTTTCTCAAATGTCTTACCCTCTCGCCTCCTACGTAAGATGTGGACCTAACATGGGTAGATATGTCGTACTTAAAATTTTGTTCAGGTTCTGGGGCCTAATTCAACGTCACATCATCATCATCATCACTTCAGCCGAAAAACGTCCACGTCCACAAACGGACAAAAGCATTCCCCAAATTTACCCACAACAGAGTTATGCGTCATTGTATGGCCCCGTAATAACTATCACAGAGACATAACAACTAAGGTCTCAGGGGTGGCAACGCATCTGCATTTTGACCTCTGGCCTTTGGTTTAACATCAATGTGAGCTGCATGCTTGTTTGCCATTTCACTTACATAAAATAACATGTCATGATAGACATAGAAATGCAATTTAAACATAGCTCTTAGTCACTCTATGGGCCTTCCAGAATTTATACGAATTTCTAGTAATGTATTCAAAATTATATTTCATTTTTTGAAAAGAAAACGACTAGCAAAATGAAATTTAAAGGTGAATGCCATCGCCTATAAAATATAATCTTTTAGTGATGGTGAATGCATATTTTTCTACTGAATCAGGCAAATGAAAAAACACAACGAAATACTAAAACATACGGGAACAGGACAAATGAAATGCAATACGTAAAA
The DNA here is from genome assembly GCA_036365455.1 of Macrosoma leucophasiata. NCBI lineage: Eukaryota > Metazoa > Arthropoda > Insecta > Lepidoptera > Hedylidae > Macrosoma > Macrosoma leucophasiata. Next base: position 2,612,930 of record JAWQUS010000017.1, read on the forward strand.
TACAGAAGCACATTTATTAAGGAGAACATACATGCGCTTTGGTTATGAACAATTTGATTGTGATGACAAAAGGCCATCGAAATGTATGAAATGAATAGTTCAATATGTAGGAATGTGAGAAAAACCCGATCACTGCTCGAGCGAAGCCGGGCTGAAACAAAGCGATACATGAACAACACATAACAACAATGAACCAGGCTATGACGAACACACAAAGCAAAAAACATGCAGATTTATTGATGAAAATACTACAGTCAATTGACTCTACAATTCAACACGCTAATTCGCGGGATTTTTAATTGATATTATAAGTCTCCTATGGGCTATGTGAGTGTGGGGTATGTAAGTGGCGTGCGCGATTGAGCGAATCAAAAGAACTAGATCTTTAGATTTGTGCTATCCATTGGTTCACTTGGTTGAAAGTTTTGACGGCCCGGTTAGTCCAGCGGTGTGAGATGACCGTTTGATTCGAAGGGTCGCGGGTTCGATCCCCGCACTGGGACAGTTGTATGGCCTACAGATATTTGTTTCGGGTCTGGGTGTTTGTGTATGTGTTGTATGTGTACAACGGCACCCACGACACAGGTTTATACCTACTGTGGGGCTGTGAGTGTAAGCGTATTTTATTTTTTTTATTAAAAGGTTCCCTTCATGCGATTATAGCGTAGGTAGCTCGCGAGCCGCCGAACATCGGTGACCGGCGATTCGATTAAAAAAAAAAGAACCGAGCGCGAGCCGGTGATAGTTGTCGAAAGAATGATCTGTATCGACCTGCCTCCTTGATTCAATTGAACTTTTAACCCGACTAATTTTTAAATCCTCGAAACCAATCAATCAATTGAACGGGTCGAGCGAAGTGGGTCCTTATGTCAATGGATCAGTAAGTATTGATACGGTTCTTAGCAATCGAACGAACGACACATATTTAGTACAATAACAATCATGGCTTTCGACAGAATAATATTTGATATTTCAATAAAATCATGTAATCCAGATTCAACTTACTTACTTACGAATAATAATGTAAAGAAATGTAACTTTCATACAATCATCAATTCGATTTTTGTTTCATTTACGCAAACAAACTCACTGCAATCATAGCAAACACACAAACTGCAACCATAACAATGTCTCTTTCAACAAAACATGGTGACTTTATAGAGATGGGAAGACGCGACATGAATCGCTCCTTTTAAAACACTCGCGTTTCACATTTATCACACACATTTTAAAACCAAGTCATTACGCGATACTATTTTCGACATGACATCTTGCTGATACAACAGTCTACCCGCGAACACTAATTTTTTTTTTTAGGTCGGGCTTTGTGTAAGCGGCCTGTCTCGAGACGGCACTAGTCTACTTCACCGGGCAATCGGCGAGCGCAGAAGGCGCTCCAGGCGACCACTCATGCAACCGAGCCGAAACGTCGGTATAAAGGTAAAAAAGTATATATTTTTTATCGAAAATAGTATCGCGTAACGACCCGGTTTTAAAATGTGTGTGATAAATCGCTCCCTCAAACGGGCACACTTTTTCGCCAAAGTGAATATTCCAGTATTAATAATACTTACATGGCCATAATGTTTTGCGACGTTATTTTTCGATGCGATGGCAGCTTACCCCAAACTTGCAACTTTAGTAGCAATCTATTTTCAGATTTAAACACGACTTACTTGGCCAACATTCTATAAGCGTGAAGTATTCCGTATTACTCGACGAACACATAAATTCCTAGCGGCCGCAATATTTAGCTACAACAAATTTTGTACGGCCCTGTAATTTCCGTCACAGAGGCATAACACCTCAGGCCTCAGGAGTGGTCGCATCTGCATTTTGACCTCGGTCTTTGTGAGGGTATCTATAGGCTGCAGTCATCACTTAACATCAATGTGAACTGCATGCTCGTTTGCCACTTCCATAACATAAAATAAAAAATTTAAAGCACTACACTTACTTGGAGAACGCTCTATGAGCGATATCCTTCCTGTATTGCGCACCGGGGAAGTCTATGGCGCCGGCGGCGGCCGTGGCGGCGGCGGCTGCGGCTCTCAAGCTTGCGGCTTTAGCGGCCACGAGCAGCACTCGCCCCCCCCACGTCACCAGGCTGCCGTTGGCCCCGCGCGACACCCCGCTGTGGAACACCACCAGGCCCGGCGTCGATTGCACTTGCGATAGCCCTGCAGTTGGCAAATATCGTAGTTACATCGAATCTATCGAGGTACTGAAATAGCTATTTTTTATTGAAAATCATACCGACAACGACTGCACCTATACTTTAGTAATATGGTCAGTAAGGATCCTGGACCTTGAACTGGGCTTATTCGTCTAACGTAAATTTTCATTGGAACGCAATTGCGTCGCTTCGCTGTCTAGCATAGTCCACGCTCGTTGGTCAAAGCAAAAGAGCGGATCGATTCAAGGTAGCAAATGCAGAAATCCAATCGGTCTAAACTGGTCTTGCGTTAGTACATAAAATAAACACTTTCAAATAACATCAAAGTATCACATAGACTCATTCGTATCTTCGGGACGTGACGACCCCATCGGCAAGTAGCGGAAGAATTTTCTTCTTCTGGAAGATAATTCCTCCATTAATACAGTCAGTCGACCGAACAATGGTGATCAAACCATTCCAAAATGGGACGGAAGTAAGTGCAATAACGCAAGATGGACAATATCGTCCTGAAAACTACCGTCTCTGCGATCGCCAATCCGCATGCCAAGCGTGGCGATTATGGCATAACCCTCTTAGGAGAAGGCTCTGGTCCAGTAGTGGATATCTTTCGGCTGAAATGATGATTATATAGACTTACCACTAATAACGCATCCCTTGGTGGAGGTCTCAGGATAGCCTTTAGAAGCGAGCACCACTCCGACGGCCGACAACCTGGTGTTCCACGTCACCTGCATCTGCTTCAATGTGCCGTCCACGCATGCCTGTCCACAAATAACACATCTTGAAACTAAATTGTATTAAATTACTTTTACTGGTGGTATTGGACCTTGACCAGTAGCGGAATTCAAAGATGAACACTACTTATGGTATTCGCCACATGGGGTAACAGACAGCGGTGCAAGATTTTAGTAAGATTTTTTTATGCATCAATATATAAGGCGGGCTTAATGCCACAAAGCACAGCCAACCTTTGGGTTCCACTAGAAAGTATTGTGGAAGGGGCAAATGAAGAAACTTAAAAAAAAAATATATAAATTATATATTATTTATTATGATTACTTATGGTAGAGCTCCAGTGTCGGAACTCGAGGGTGTTTTTTGCGATTGGTCGCCTCTAATAATGACCGGCTTAGACCCGGGCGAAGAGAGCGTTTTGGGCAATCATTTGAGTAAAGACACGAACTTGAAACAAATACAATTTAATATTTAAAACAAAATACCTTCATGACTTTGTACAGATCAGACTCCAGTAACATCATCAGCACCTGCGTCTCCGGGTCGCCGAAGCGACAGTTGAACTCCAGCGTCATTGGTCCTGCCTTCGTCACCATCATCCCGGCGTAAAGAACACCTGGAGTGTATTATTATATTATGTATACATAATAATATCGAAAAAAGCGCGCATGGCCCTACGGCTGATGTGGTGCGATACGGGCGCGTTTCCGTGCTTCGGAAGGTACGTTAAGCCGTCGGCCCCGGTTGCTATCGATAGATAGCAGTCGTTAAACCTTGTCGGAGGCCTTATAGGCGGTTTGACAATATCCGACAGCGGATTGGCCACTTACCCGTTTCTCCACCAACCCGCATTTGAGCAGCGTGGTGGAGTATGCTCCAGACCTCCCAAAAAAGAAGAGAGACTCGTGCCCAGCAGCGGGATGTAAAAAAAATGGGGATGGGAATGTATTGTTGCCAATAGTAAAAAACTAGCTACCCAGGTGGACTTCGTCTCATATTAGCAGTATACACAAAAAGATAGATAGATCTTTTTTGTATGCCCCTAAGGATCTTAAAAAATAGAATAATATAATTAGCAATTAAATAATATTGCGACTATAAATTGACATAGTTATCCTATCTTTCAAGTTGCATCAAACTGCATACGGTGTGCAAAGTTTGATTAAAATAGGTGAAGTAGTTTAGGAGTCCATCGCGGACAAACGAGACGCGTAATTTTTATTAAGATTGCCTCAAAAGTAACGGTGCGCCTAGTGACAGGCAAGCCAACAGTTCACATTGTTGGTAAGTGAATACTGTAGCCTACAAAATCAGAGATTTCAATGTAGATGCGTTGCCAATCCCAGCTGTTGCCTCTGTAATTATAAGGCAATTATTTCAACTTCATTAACACGAAGTGATATATGGCCAAATACTTAAACGTCACTTAATTTTAAGTAACGCTCAAATATAAGCTATCTCTATTGTTTGCACGTGTTTTATAGAGACAAAAGACATATAAGTCGACGGGTCGTTATATGGCTGTTAGCAGGTAAAATGTTTAAAGTATCTATCAACTGGGCAAGCCAGCCAAAAATTGCCTAAAGTCCGATTTGCCTCTTTCTTCTAATTTCTCAAAAAGTGATCTTTTAAATTTCATTTTGTTCTTCGAATTTTCTAATCTAGCGGATAATTTGACAGAAATTATCCAAATAGAAAAACTCAATACTGTGATCTGTGTGTGATGATGGACGATTTCCAAATACAAGTTAGCGCGCATAAGATGAGCAGGCAGCAGAATCACATGTTTACTCGTAAATATAACTCCATTGTATATAATCAAAGAACTCCATAGATAAAACAAGATTGTCAACTTCATCATAAAAACATATCTAAATTGTTGCAGGAAACAGTGTGTTACGATTTTTCCTCAGACGGATAACAAACTAACCTTGACATTGTATATAAATATTCTAAAATAATACGTCTGTATTGTTTACGCAAAACATGGCAAGTCGCAAGAATTTTTCGAACTTGCTCATACAAAGCATGGGACATGTTGTCAAGTAATTTTAAATCATATTGTAAGTTGAACAAGATTTATTATTGATCATCACCATTCTTCTAATTTACGTAGCCATGTTTGTCTCGCTTTATCATTGTTTATCGTCAGCGTCTCTTGTTGTAGCATCGTTTATCAAAATAGTTCGATATGTAATTAATATAACTGTTTGTCATTTTGAATGTATTTTACCAATGTGCAACCTTTCATTAGGTCGGTATGCACCATGCACCTAATAGAATTAATATTTTATTTTATTACTAGCGGCCCGCCCCGGCTTCGCGCGGTTGCAATGTTACCTACCCTCTTCTATTCGTCTTAGCGTGATGATTATAGATATAGCCTAAAGCCTTCCACGACTTCTTCGATCTTTTATAGTTTTGGCAGCGTAAGCAAAATAAGTAACTTTTCTGGTTGTTTTTTTACACCTTGTGTTCGAAAAACCCAAATATCTTACGGGACCATATTTTTTCCAAAATAGATTATAGAATATGTTACCCGTGGATAAGCCTTCGAATAGTGAAAGATTTTTTTAAATCGGTCCAGTTGTTTTTGAGCCTATTCCATACCATATATAACCAAACAAACAAAGTTTTCCTCTTTATAATATTAGAGTAGATGTAATGAATGTTTTATATTATTTCGCATTAACACATGCTTGTGAAATATATTTTATTTAAAGAAAAATGGAAAGAAAAATTTGACTTCAGGCGAGACTCCTACGAGAGGCCTACTGGGAATCTAGTCCAGCCGCTCTTCCAATTGACTACTACTGAAGTCCTGCCCGATTTGTCAAATCTTTCCTTCACATTTATTGCATTGCTTTATGGTAGTAGCAGCGCCATCTATTGCCAACTATGCTAGTTAGGCAACCGATATAATAGATTTTTCTTTCCATTTTTCTTTAAATAAAATATATTTCACAAGCATGTGTTAATGCGAAATAATATAAAACAATTATTAAGGGTAAAAGCGACTTCTTTACGATATTCAATAAACTGCAAAGTCTATTATATCGGTTGCCTAACTAGCATAGTTGGCAATAGATGGTGCTGCTGCTACCATAAAGCAATGCAATAAATGTGAAGGAAAGATTTGACAAATCGGGCAGGACTTCAGTAGCTCAATTGGAAGAGCGGCTGGACTAGATTCCCAGTAGGCCGCGAGTTCGAGTCTCGCCTGAAGTCAAATTTTTCTTTCCATTTTTCTTTAAATAAAATAGATGTAATGAAGACGGCAAGCAAACATACAGTTCACACTGATGTTAAGTGATGACTGCAGCCTATAGACACACATACAAAGACCAGAGGTTAAAATGGTAGATGCGTAGCCACTCTTGAGAACTTGGTTGTTGTCTCTGTGATAGTTATTACGGGGCCATACATTACCATCTGACTGGAACACGGTAGTGCTGAAAATTACCATTTAACGGCAGATAGATTAGCTAATGCGGTGGTGCCTATGCTTCCCAGCTTTTACACTGGAACTCAACAACCAGTAAAAAGTGCAAAACGTTGTCCTATGATAAAACAATCTCCATTTCATATCTTCAAATTTGATCTGATGATTGAAACAAGGTTTTTGTCGATGTAAAGAGGATGTTTCTCTGAGAAATATCCCACCACCTTCCACCCAAGATTTTGGAATAACACAATTATTTATCCGTCGTTAGGTTTTGGTAAACAAATATTTAATAAATCATACCTGATTTTAAAACACTTAGATATTCCATAAAATTAAAAAAGAATACTAAGTTCTAAAATCTAATATATAAAATTCTCGTGTCACAGTTGCCATACTCCTCCGAAACGGCTTGACCGATTTTGATGAAATTTTTTGTGCTTATCCGGTATCTATGAGAATCGGCCAACATCTATTTTCCATAACATTTTTGGACATTCAATTTTTTTATACCTCTATGGCGATACGAAGTTCGTCGGGGCAGCTAGTATTTGTATAAAAATCTATCTATCGATACTACGTTCAGGGGGCCGACCGCCTAACTGAATTGATCGTCCGCAGGTATATACTTATGAGTAAAATGCTTTAATAGAATGTACCGAACTGACAAGATAACGTCCTAAACGAAAGCATTGTTAGGCGGTCGGCCCCCAGGGTCCGTATCATGAACGTCTTACTGCGATTCAGTTTAGGCGCTGCCAAAATTTTGTTTCATTTGTCTTATATGACAGTGAGTATGACGAAACGAGACAAAGCTAATTGCGTTTCAGATTAGGTTGACAATAGAAGGTCATGGTACGGCCGCAGGTTCGCCGATTCAGATAGTTATGGCTAAAACGTATGTAATGTACGTTTCTGAATAAGAGGGTTAGACTACAGTACGCCACAGAAAAATGATATTCGAACAATCTAAACGCCGGGTACGCACAGCGGCGTACCGTGTTTTAGTGTATAAAAAAAAGTTTTCCTTTATAAGGGTCAAGATTTTCTCGCGAATGCCTTTTCGCATGTCAACAAAGACGTTGTGTTTAAATAATTATGTTTTTTTGTCGAAAAATTATAAAATTCTTACACGGTTAAAACACAACTGAATACGAACGCGCGAGCAAAAAAGGCTTTGGCTCTAAGAATCTCTTCCATTTATCCACTTGGCCCAAAAACAAGTACAGAGGGACGCGCGAGCAAATATTTTCTCGTTTAGTTGGCAACGCTGCCGTCGCTTGTGGCATTGTTTATGGTAGGACTCAAATGAGTAAAATTGGGAGCCTCGGCCAAGCACGTTGGGGGGCCTCCGGGTCTCCGTATTATTGATACGGAAGATAGAGCGGTAGCTACGCCTCTGGGTACGCTCCTCTTATAGGCAGTTGGTAAAACCTATTGTGTACGCAGTACGCACATCTATTAACGCAGGCATACCTATATCGACGGCCATTAGGTTTAATCAAACGCAGGTCAGAGGGCAACGACACGCATACAAGATAATGCGACGCAAGCGGCTTTGAGATAGCGAACTAGTTAGTACAGTATACGTCAGGTTTAGACGGTATCTAAGGTCATATCAAGCATACTTTCTTTGTTAAATAGACTGACTGAGCGAAAAGTAGAGAGTGATTGTAGGTTGCAAGATAAGGGGTAAAGGTTACAGACATCGCATAGCGACAATGCAGATATTAAGTGATGTAAGAATATCGACGGTTATGGTATTGCATTCTAGCTTGGCCAATGAGCTTTTTTATGTCATAAGGTTGACAGACAAGCAGGTGGCCCACCTAATGGTAGGTGGTCACCTTCGCCTATGAACATTTGCAACACCAGGAGAGTTGTCAACGCGCTGCTAGCCCTGAAGAACTTTTATGACGTACGTCATTTTAACTCTCTTGACGTACGTCATTTTAGAAGATCCCCATATTGTAGCACCTAAGCGTCTGTTCCCCAAATCGTTTAAAAAAAAACAACGCGTTTAAAAATATATATCTTGCGTTTATTATCGTTAAAATACGTAAATTAAATAAGGAAATCCGTCATAGAAAAACTGCATCAGTCATTTTCGTGTCTGTTGCAGACGTAGCATGTTTTGTATCGAACAGTTCTTCTAGTACATTCAATCTACATTAGAACGCGTGCGCTGATAACTGCACAATTAACTGCTATCTAATGTCACACGTTATACTTTATAGGGTTTAAAGATCTAAAATGGCGATCTGGCAGATATACAACATGCCCTCGTTACAGCTTACGTTATGTAATAGGTTGGGGAAAAAGTCTTTTCGCATTATAGTATGTATGAACTTGTAATAAAATCTCTTTGGCTGTAGTATTTGTATCTGGCTGGTTTTGGTATCATTGAAAGTTAAAATTTTAAAGAACATAATTCCAAATTCAATTTAGGCAAATGTGTGATTTTCATTTGTTTTTCGTACTGTCAAAATGAGTGAGACTAATGAAGAAATTCGATACATTTTAAAATTTTACAACCATAAAGGTAAAAATACAACGCAAGCCGCGAAAAAAATTTGCGATGTTTATGGACCTAGTGCAGTGTCTGTGAGAGTAGCACAAATTTGGTTTAAGCGTTTTCAATCCGGAAATTTTGATGTCAAAGATGCACCTCGCTCTGGTCGCCCTATTACAGATAAAATGGATGCCATTTTTGAAAAAGTGGAGCAAGATCGACATATCAGTAGTTACGACGTAGCTGAAGAACTGAGAATTGATCACAAAACAGTTTTGGCGCATTTGAAAAAAGCTGAGTACAAAAAAAAGCTCGATATTTGGGTACCTCACGAGCTCACTGAAAGAAACCTAATGAACCGTGTACTCATTTGTGATTCTTTATTACGACGTAATGAAACCGAATCATTTTTGAAGAAGCTGATAACTGGTGATGAAAAATGGATCACGTACGACAAGAACGTGCGAAAAAGGTCGTGGTCAAAGGCCGGTCAGGCTTCACAGACTGTGGCGAAACCCGGGTTAACTTGCAATGTTGTGTGTGTGGTGGGATTGGAAGGGCATTATTCATTATGAGCTATTACCACCAGGCAGGACTATCGATTCTGAACTCTACTGCGAACAACTGATGAGATTAAAGCAAGAAGATGAGAGAAAGCGGCCGGAATTGATCAACAGAAGGAGTGTGGTGTTTCATCATGATAACTAGACCTCACACATCTATAGCCACTCAGCAAAAATTAAGAGAGTTTGGCTGGGAGGTGTTAATGCATTCGCCGTATAGTCCTGACCTTGCACCTTCAGATTTCCACCTGTTTTGGTCTCTTCAGAATTCTTTATGCAATGTTAGGTTAACATCACGAGAGGACTGCCAAATCCACTTGTCGCGGTATTTTGATGAGAAGTCCCAAAATTTTTATAGCAATGGGATCATGTCCCTACCTACAAGATGGCAAAAGGTTATCGAACAAAATGGTACATACATACTTTAGTTAAATTTAAATAAACTATATTAAAAAATGGTTTGAATTATCTTTAAAAATGCGAAGAAACTTTTTCCCCAACCTTATATAATAATAATAATTAAATACATATATTTCAATAATCAAAGAGAGACGTCCGTTAGGTACATAAGCTCAAAAAAGGGATATAGCAAAACTTTGTTGCATCGTAAGTTAAAAATATTATTGATATAAAACTAGTTTTCGGTTTTATCTCGCGTATTTTTAAACTGATATGATTATTTAAAATCAACCTCTAAATCAATCGCTTACTAGAGGAGAATCTTTCCGCTAGTGCTGTCAGAAAACCCAACAAAATCCAACCACTCCAACAAGGCGGTAGCAAATGTGATAACACGGGATAGACAGCAGCATACCGCGATAAAACTACCGCCACTTCACTGCGATCGCCAATCCACTTTCCAAGCGTGGCGATTATGGAATATTCTCCCCTAATGACGCTCAACAGTTTCAGAGAATATGTAATAATACTACGTATAGAATGGACACTTCGCTGTCCCGCCCGATTTGCATGCATCACTCAGCCCCTTCCCCTCTTATGGGCGACGGTTGGTATTTTGTACGTGCTACGCACACAGGTGCGCGTGTAAATACACGTCACTGATTGATGTCTGTGTGATAGAAACCAAATTAAGCGTTTGTATGGAATTTTTGCGGAGTGTCCGCGGTGTGACAGTGTTGTCGGTAGAGGGGAAGGCTTTTGTCCAACATCGGAATGCGCCTAAAATCATGATGAAGCTCAAACGACGACGGCAGCCTATAGACACTTACACGAAGACCAAGGTCAAAATGTAGATGCGTTACCACTCCTGAGTCCTAAGCCTTATGCCTCAGTGCCGGAAATTACAGGGTCGTATATTATTATTCTGGTTACTACCTACACAGACATCAATCAGGTCGTGTTTTACACGCATTTACACACGTTGCCCGCTCGCAACCTCAGTGTACGAGGCTGCCAGACTGGTACCTAATGGGGGTGCAGGCTGCAAGAGGGGAAATTAGGCAGAACGTCCAAGTGTCCATTTTAAACGTATTATTATTATTCTGTGCTACGGTTTAATGTCACATTTTTGGCCCGAATAAATTTACACTATAAAGATATTTTCGGCTATTTACAAACAGTATAGAAAAATATCAAATTATGGGTGTACTTAATGAATAATGTAATAGGTATTATGTTGATTTTTTAAATCTTTCCACAACTTTGAAATAATATATAAAAGCGAAAGGTCACTCGCTCATCACAAAATCTCAGGAAATACAAGTGCCTTGGAGTTTCAAATTTAGCATGGAGGTTGTTTTTATGACTACTAAACAGGATTAGGTGCTTACAAAATAGGATTTTGCGAAATTCGACGCCTAAGGGTTCGATTTTGGGGTATAAGGTACGATTCCGAACTCCGCTGCATGCAGCAGTGCTGCCGCTGCAGTGGACTCCATATATTCTCTACTAGCTGCTGCCCGCGACGTCGTCTGCGTGAAGGCTCTACAGCACCAAACATACCTAAGATGCCAGCGTCGCTATCCCATTATAAATAAACAGCTTTTAAAATAGCATTAAAATATAAGTAGGTATATAAGTTTTTTAGCAAGTGCAGAGAGTCATATGGGAATCCTGCTGAGTTCAGTCATAAGATGTGACTGAAGGAAATATAGAAAATAATGCAGGAATATAATAATATTCCGGGACACAAAAGAGTAAATATTCTCTACTAGCTGTTGCCCGCGGCTTCGCCCGCGTGAATTTCGTTTTATAAATAACTAAGTAGCGTATGTGCTTTCTCAAAGTCAGCTCTATCTCTGTACCAAATTTCATTAAAATCGGTTCAGTCGTTTGGACGTGAAAAGGTAACAGACAGACAGACAGACAGAGTTACTTTCGCATTTATAATATTAGTAGGGAAGTAGGGATAAGTAGGAATAAGATGAGATGGATGAGATTACATTCCGAGCCACGCGACGTTGCGGCAGCAACGCAATAGAAAATCGAGAAACATGGTGCTTCGGCAGCACTGCAGCGGCAGCAGTTGCGTGCAGCGGAGTGCGGAATCGTACCTTTTAGGTAAAATAACCGCTTCCACGTTTAGTTTGTAAATTTCATAACAAAAAACTACTACGCAAAAAATAACGAAAGCATCAACATATCTTAACCTCTACGGGCTATCACGCCACATCTACCCAGCGGAATGTTTTCGGAGATAAATTGCGACCTACGCCCAAGGACACACTTGGACTGCTCTAAAATTGACGATAACAATGCACTCGCATAATCCATTTATATATTATTTGACGAAAAATGGAAAGAAAAATTTGACTTCAGGCGAGACTCGAACTCGCGGCCTACTGGGAATCTAGTCCAGCCGCTCTTCCAATTGACTACTACTGAAGTCCTGCCCGATTTGTCAAATCTTTCCTTCACATTTATTGCATTGCTTTATGGTAGCAGCAGCGCCATCTATTGCCCACTATGCTAGTTAGGCAACCGATATAATAGACTTTGCAGTTTATTGAATATCGTAAAGAAGTCGCTTTTACCCTTAATAATTGTGAAGGAAAGATTTGACAAATCGGGCAGGACTTTAGTAGCTCAATTGGAAGAGCGGCTGGACTAGATTCCCAGTAGGCCGCGAGTTCGAGTCTCGCCTGAAGTCAAATTTTTCTTTCCATTTTTCGTTAAATAAAATATATTTCACAAGCATGTATGTGTTAATGCGAAATAATATAAAACAATTAATCCATTTATGCCAAGGTAGATCAAGCAAGGTTGATATAGTTATAGATCAATAAAGTCATGGATTGAATCATTGGTATTTTATAAGTGTTAATGTTAACAGCTACTAAGTTTATGCACACGACATTTCTATCTTTTTCTTAACCGAATAATATGTTTTTTTTCTATAGGTAACGCCACAGGAATGGATATGGTTAAACAATAGCAATTTAGCAAAATCTTAAAGGGTCAGACCTCAGAAGGGACAAAGCAACAAAATAGCAACGCATTTTCAAATTTTTCAATAAAATGACTGCAAATTTTTTTATGCAAAAAACGATTTATTTAGGCCACAGTATTAACTTCGGTCCCCACAATACGCGCAAAACTGAAATGTGTCCGTGAAGTTGGTTACAAGTCGCTGCGAAGAAGTCGATTCTATGGAGTGGAAAGGATACGCAAAGAAGTTTTGCGTTTTACGTTTTGATACGACTGTGAGAGTTATGTGTTAGATAGTTCCTATTTTTTTTTAATTTATTGCAGTTTACCAATGCCTATAAATTTCGCCCTCGGAGCTATCAACCAGCTTATTTAGCCTTTAGAGGAAGGTTTGGGAATTTTTGACGACTTCAATTCGACAATCAATATAAACAAAATATGAACAACATTGATAATACCATTTGTACATTCTCATCATGATATGCAGATCATTTTATCAAAGTTTATCCTCATAGATATTCTTCCAATTTATGTAAAAAAAAACTGTGCAGCTCAAATCACTGTTTTTTTTTTATGTAATGGGCGTGGCAATCAAGTATGCAGTTCACATTGATGTTAAGTGATGACTGCAGCCTATAGACACCCACATGAAGACCAAGGTCAAAATGCAGATGCGTTACCACTCCTGAGGCCTAAGGTGTTATGCCTCTGTGCCGGAAATTACAGGGCCGTACATTACCACCTGACCGGAACACGATAGTGCTGAACACTACCATTTAGCGGCAAGTATATTAGGTAATGCTAACTACTGGTAACTTACCAATATATTTGACACCCTCGGCCCTCAACCCGTCCACGGCTCTCTGGAGCACCTGGTCTTTGACATCAGCCAGTTGGTCCAGCGTGATGAGAGGGTAGGAGCAGAATGCGCCCATGCTGCCTATTTAGTTCAGTCCTCGCCGTGCATTTGCTACATTATATGAAACTGCGCGGCGCAAATCAGTGTTACATGAATACTCACCAACATATTTGACACCCTCGGCCTTCAACCCGTCCACGGCTCTCTGGAGCACCTGGTCCTTGACATCAGCCAGTTGGTCTGGCGTGATGAGAGGACAGGGGCAGTAGGCACCCATGCCGCCGGTGTTGGGGCCGGTGTCGCCGTCGCCTATACGCTTGTGGTCTTGCGCGGGCGGCATCATACACACTGTCTCGCCGTCGGTGAAAGCTAGTACCTGCAATGTGGGTTCATTATTGCCACTTCGTTCGTACTATCATGAAGATTTTTTGTTGAATTCGATATGTTATGGTCAGCTACGACTAATTTAAAAAAAAACAACCGGGCAAGTGCAAGTCGGTTACGCGTTCAAAGCGTTGCGTACAATCATTTTCTTTCTACACATTTCACATTTAATATACATAGTACACTAGATAAACGCCTGTATTCTGTTGATTTTTCAAATTTTTAAGTCGTATAGTATCAGAAAATGGGTGGAAGTAGGGTAAAATGTTGCAAAACTGACTGTTCGGTCAACCGATAATTACCAAAAATTTTTTTCTATTTCATCGTTCATTTATTTACGTAACACGTCCATTTTCCACACGGTCGGTTGGACGTACGGATGAACGGACGGACGGACGCACTCGACTTAGAAAATTCCGACAAAACTTAAACAGAACGATGTGTCCAGTTTTCATTTAAAAACTGTTTAAAACATCCGTGACACATCTATCAGATTGTTTAAAATTACGCAATAATCGGGCCCTACGCAATTTTTTTATAAATACTATGATAATTAAATAAATTGTAATTTCCGGCACAGAGGCCTCGTGAGTGTCTTCATTTTGACCTCTGGTCGTTGTGTAAGTGTCTATATCACTGTGAACAGCATGCTTGTTTGCCACCTTCATAACATAAAAAAAATGTCAATGATAAATATTTAATTCACTAGAAAGATCTAGAGGATTTAATTTTTATCAATTATTTTATACTGCGTATTTTGTATGAATATGTATTACATAAATGATGTAACAGCGTGTATGTCCATCGTAAATGACGCAAGCGATATTTATGAAATAACAAAAGACAACAGACGTAAACAATAAATTATTCTAAACAACAAAATCTTTCATCATACACTTAGTAACTATAGTCTTAAAATTAATATAATAATGAATTAATACAGTGAAAAAAAACTAATAGGTATATTGATGTTTTCTCAAATATTTATCTTATCCGGACCCCAACGAGCGCCACATTTATTTATAATAAGGTGTTCGCTTGACCTCCCCTTATCTAAGAAATACGGCTTATATTAACTAACCGACACTTCATCGCCTTCCAACAGCTCTTCAACCACGACAGTTTGACCAGCGGAACCATATTTGGCTTCAGTGAGGATCTCATCCACCGCTCGACATGCCTCCTCTTTGTTGGACGCTACAACCACACCCTTGCCGGCCGCCAGCCCGGATGCCTTCACCACGAGAGCGGGATAGGGAGCGCTAGAATACATAATAACACCGTTTATTGCCCTCCTTTTACAGTTTTTTTAAAGGTTTTTTCGCTATAGCTGGTGTTGAGCACTATCGTGTTCCGGTCAGGTGGTAATGTACGGCCCTGTAATTTCCGGTACAGAGGCATAACACCTTAGGCCTCAGAAATGGTAACGCATCTGGATTTTGACCTCTGGTCTTTGTGTGGATGTCTATAGGCTGCAGTCATCACTTAAAATCAAGCATGCTTGTTTGCCACTTTCATAATAACATAAAATACGCTTACACTCACAGCCACTGTACCCACACAACACATACACAAACACCCAGACCCGAAACAAATATATGTAGGCCATACAAATATTTGTCCCGGTGCGGGGATCGAACCCTTAACTAAACGGGGCGTCAAAACGGCGTTTTTACAACATGCTTCTTTTACACAAAAATTTCAAATGAAAATGGAAATGCAGTTTGGCCTGAGGAAATCAAGATTGACTTTCGTAAGGCTTAAAAATCAGAATGTTGAGTCCAAGTGTCATACATGGTCATTTGTAACTCACTATTCAAATAAGAGGCCATTTTATTCATAATTATGACCAGCTAGCCCTGATGATGATTTTTTTCTCGCAATTTTAGGTTTGGTCCCATAGTGTTAAAATAATAATATGACCCCTTAAAATTTGGATAGTGACTTAGAATAGAAATCTCCATGTATAATTCTTTCTTCCTTTGAAGAACATGTACATACAGTTCGCAGCAAGATATATTGCACATCGACCGTAGGAGAGACTTCGAATCATGAAGGCTTCGTTGAGCGCTATCTTTTGCGCACACAATCTATATGACGTTTGTTGACCATTTTGATCAAGTTTTGACCAATACCGGACGGTTAGTGCTTACGTAGACAGTGTGCAGCAGAGAAAACGCTCTACGAACTCGAAACTAGTCGAATGTCTCTTTCTTAAGCTCGATGTGCAATATTTCTTGACCAATACTGTAAATGAGGGCAATGATGAATTAAGAAGAAACACAGGAATCTAAAAATATTGAAGATCAAGAATGTAACGATGTTTGGCATTAATTTCCGACAGCTAAATCCAGTAACAGGACCAGTATTTGTCAACAACACGTGTTTGTCTCGCCATTTAGTTTTTTTTTTAATGTAATAAAAGTGCACGCTTCTTTGCCACAAGCGTGCAGTTTACATTGACGTTAAGCGATGACTGCAGCCTAAAGACATCCACACAATGACCAGGGGTCAAAATGTAGATGCGCTGCCACTCTTGAGGCATTAGGTGTTATGCCTCTGTGCCGGAAATTACAGAGCCAGTAGTTAGTATAAAACAAGCTACTAGGACTAACAACGCAAGTGCATACTATATGTTTGTTTATCACTTTTGAACAGACTTCAAAAAAGGAGGATTTTCTCAGTTCGGAGTCTTATAACTCACAGTCACTTGACTATTTTAGTTTTTTTGTATGTTTAGCACAAAAATCGGATAATGTGATGTAATATGCCAGAACAATAGCTTCAAATGTGATGTTTGTAAGCCATTAACGACCTTTTGATAACGATTTTTTGACGACCCGGTTAGTCCAGCGGTGTGAAACCATCGTTTGATTCGAAGGGTCGCAGGTTCGATCCCCGCACCGGGGCAAATATTTGTATGGCCTACAGATATTTGTTTCGGGTCTGGGTGTTTGTGTATGTGTTGTATGTGTACAACGGCACCCACGACACAGGTTTATACCTACTGTAAGGCTGTGAGTGTAAGCGTGTTTTATTTTATTTTTATTAACATCAGTAAAATGATCTCAGGTTAGCCACCAAAATGTATGTATTAGGTTGGGGAAAAAGTTTCTTCGCATATTTTAAGATAATGCAAAATATTTTTTAATATAGTTTATTTAAATTTAACTAAAGTATGTATGTACCATTTTGTTCGATAACCTTTTGCCATCTTGTAGGTAGGGACATGATCCCATTGCTATAAAAAATTTGGGACTTCTCATCAAAATACCGCGACAAGTGGATTTGGCAGTCCTCTCGTGATGTTAACCTAACATTGCATAAAGAATTCTGAAGAGACCGAAACAGGTGGAAATCTGAAGGTGCAAGGTCAGGACTATAGGGCGGATGCATTAACACCTCCCAGCCAAACTCTCTTAATTTTTGCTGAGTGGCTATAGATGTGTGAGGTCTAGCGTTATCATGATGAAACACCACACCCCTTCTGTTGATCAATTCCGGCCGCTTTCTCTCAACTTCTTGCTTTAATCTCATCAGTTGTTCGCAGTAGAGTTCAGAATCGATAGTCCTGCCTGGTGGTAATAGCTCATAATGAATAATGCCCTTCCAATCCCACCACACACACAACATCACCTTATTGCGAGTTAACCCGGGTTTCGCCACAGTCTGTGAAGCCTGACCGGCCTTTGACCACGACCTTTTTCGCACGTTCTTGTCGTACGTGATCCACTTTTCATCACCAGTTATCAGCTTCTTCAAAAATGATTTGGTTTCATTACGTCGTAATAAAGAATCACAAATGAGTACACGGTTCATTAGGTTTCTTTCAGTGAGCTCGTGAGGTACCCAAATATCGAGCTTTTTTTGTACCCAGCTTTTTTTAAATGCGCCAAAACTGTTTTGTGATCAATTCTCAGTTCTTCAGCTACGTCGTAACTACTGATACGTCGATCTTGCTCCACTTTTTCAAAAATGGCATCCATTTTATCCGTAATAGGGCGACCAGAGCGAGGTGCATCTTTGACATCAAAATTTCCGGATTGAAAACGCTTAAACCAAATTTGTGCTACTCTCACAGACACTGCACTAGGTCCATAAACATCGCAAATTTTTTTCGCGGCTTGCGTTGCATTTTTATCTTTTTTGTAGTAAAATTTTAAAATGTATCGAATTTCTTCATTAGATTCACTCATCTTGAAACAAATGAAAATCACATATTTGCCTAATTTGAATTTGGAATTATGTTCTTTAAAATTTTAACTTTCAATGATACCAAAACCAGCCAGATACAAATACTACAGCCAAAGAGATTTTATTACAAGTTCATACATACTATATATAATGCGAAAAGACTTTTTCCCCAACCTATTATGTATGGATGGATGTATATTCTCAGTACTCGACCTTTTTGATCATGGTCAGGTCTGTCTTGGTCTCATGCGAATGTGGATGGTTTCAGCGGCCTCCTGGGCCTCTGAAACCATCCACATTCGCATTGTATCTGTTTAGTCATTCGCTCATTCGACATTCAAAATGTAGGTACTTACTTTTGAATAAATTCCTTAGCTGCATCAGCATTGGTGAAAGACTGATACCTAGCCGTCGGTATCTGATATTTGGTCATAAACTTCTTCGACCAGTTCTTATTGGCTTCTATTTCGGCACCGGCTTTTGGAGGGCCGAAACATTTGACGCCTAACGGTGTGAGTGCATCCACTATACCATTGGCTAGCGGGTCTTCTGGACCGATGACGACGAAATCGATAGAATTCTCTTTGCACCATTCTGCCAAAGCCTGGTGAAAACGAGTAAAAAATACGGTATTTGTAAGTAACCCTCGGTGCGGATTACGCACCTGACCGATTTTCGTAATCATCAGTTCACTCCAGCCGAATGTCGTCCACAGGTGGACAAAGCCTTCCCCAAAGACCCTCACAACAGTGTTGTGCGTCATTAGGGAGTAGTGGAGAAAATCCCCAAGTAGTAGAGAATAATCCCAAGTAGCCATAATCGCTACTCTCGGCAGGCGGATAAGCGATCGCAGTGATGTCAGTTTTATCGCGGGACGCTGCTGCCCATCTCGCGTTGTTATATTTACTACCGCCCTATTGGAATGGTTTGACCGCCATTGTTTGGTTGACTGACTGCACTAGCGGCAGAATTCTCCTCTAGTAGAAGAAAATTCTTCCGCTAGTTGACGGTGGGGTCTGTGGTCCATATTATGGACATTCTAAGACTTCTAATGCAATAAAAGGTCTGGGGTGTAAGTGGCGCCTTACCATCCTGGTGCCGCAGCCAACCTTACCTGCACGTGGTGCACCCTGCCGACCAGCAAACAAGGCTCTGGCGACTGGTTCCACATGGTTGCTGGGTCGGCACTACCAGCGTAATCCCTCCTAGTGTCCTGCTTGGTGGTAAGGTCCCTTGGGTCCTGCCTGGCTAGCTACCACCCTCAGGTCGTAATCTGCCGCCAAACGTCTTCGGGCGTGTTCCGGCTTCCGAGCCTGAGAGCCAGTCCCCCCCTCCCCTCCCCCTATCCTCTTCCTCGTTCCTATCCTTGATGTGCACCGTATTGTCCGCCCCCGGGGCCGGTATGTGTAAGGACATCTTGCGCTCAGGGGCGCAACATGTTGGCCCGGGGGCCAGGGAGAGCCGATGAAACGGTAACGGTCCGCTGCCGCCCGCCGGTCAGTAGGGGACCCGAACCCAGGCCTCTCTATTAAACTCTGGCCTGGGAGGCTGTCCCGCCAACCGGTGTTAAGTCCCGTGTGCAGTCGTCGTGCCGGAGTAAGAGACCGGAGTGGGCCCGGCGCCTGTGCACGGGGGGGATCGGGGGTCCTTCCGTCCCCCGGACCAGCAAATTGCACCACCTCTGTGTGCAGATGGTCTGATGCACCTGCAACTTTGCCCCGCGGGCGGTCGATACGGTGCACATCATTCTTTCCCTTATCCGACGCTGTTAGGAAGTTAAATATAAAAAATGGTCAAAAAAAAGAAAAAAAGTAGAAACGCAGCGGACGCCCCTCCCACATTTACTGTGGACATGTGCAACATCAGGGGTTTACATACCAACCTTAACGCCGTTCACCACCACCTTGAAACGGCTAAGCCGGCCCTACTCTTTCTGACGGAGACACAAATATCCTCTCCACTTGACACATCGTACCTTACTTACCCCGGCTATACTCTGGAGAACACTTTCGTTCGCCGCGCCGGGGTATGTCTGTATGTCCGAGAGGATGTCTGTTGTCGCCGTCTTGACCATTTTGAAGACAAGGACCTGTCGCTATTGTGGGCACGCGTGGATTACGGTGGATCTACCCGAATATACGCGTGCGTGTACAGGTCCTATAGCGGAGACGGGGAGACAGCCCGCTTATTCGAGCACATCCAACAGGTGGTCGACACAGTGCTTGTGCAGTATCCTTCTGCGGAGTTGGTGATTCTTGGTGACTTTAACGCACACCATACGGAGTGGTTGAGTTCCCGGATCACGGACTTCGCTGGAAGATCTGCACACGATTTCGCGTTGGCTAATGGACTCTCACAAGTTGTAACCGGGTTTACCCGGATACCAGATGTCGAGGGTCACACTGCCTCTTTGCTGGATCTTCTGCTGACCTCACATCCTGCCAACTATCAGGTGGTGGTCGAGGCTCCCTTAGGATCCTCGGACCACTGTCTGGTACGCACAAAAACCTCATTGTCGGTTCGAGCGCCGCTGCGGCCCTCGGCAACTCGACAAGTGTGGCATTACAGGTCGGCAGACTGGGATGGACTGAGGGAGTTCCTGACGTCCTACCCATGGAGGCAGCTTTGTTTCTCGTCGGAAGATCCGAGCACGTGTGCCGATGCTGTAACCGATGTGATACACCAGGGAATGGAATGTTACATTCCGTACTCTGTGGTATCCATTGGCGGACAGTACCAGCCCTGGTTCGATAAGTCCTGTGCTGTGGCTTCTAGTCACAAGCAGGAGGCTTACAGAACCTGGACTGCGGCTCACGCTTGTAAGAATCCTAATGCCTCCGGCCTTAAGAGAGCACTCAACGCTGCATCCAGGTCCACTAAGCGGCGCATGGCCAAAGCGAAATCGAAGCACATCGGTAGAGTTGGCAGGAAACTAATGAGGCACCCTCCCGGGAGCCGTGCCTATTGGTCTCTTGCCAAAGCTATCGAAGGGAATTTTTGTCGGTCATCTTTCCCACCACTACGTAAAATTGACGATAGCCTGGCCCACACGGCAAAAGAGAAAGCTGACCTTCTGGGCAGCCTCTTTGCCTCAAACTCGACTCTTGACGACATGGGTATCACAGCGCCTACCATCCCGCGCTGTGAAAGCTCTATGCCTGACGTCAAATTCACTCAGAAGAACGTCAGGCGAGCTCTTTTATCCCTTGACGTCAAGAAGTCGAGTGGGCCGGACTCCGTCCCTGCGGTGGTGTTGAGGATGTGCGCTCCCGAGCTGACCCCCGTTCTGACGCGCCTGTTCTCGCTTTCCTACGATCAAAGAACCGTACCGTCTGCGTGGAAGACCGCCCTCGTGCACCCGATACCCAAAAAAGGGGATCGCAGTGACCCGGCCAATTATAGGCCCATAGCAATAACCTCCCTACTCTGTAAAGTCATGGAGCGTGTGATCAATACTCAACTGCTGCAGTATCTAGAGGATCATCAGCTGATCAGTGACCGCCAATATGGATTTCGTCATGGCAGATCTGCTGGTGATCTTCTAGTATATCTCACGCACCATTGGTCCCACGCCTTGGACAAGAGTGGGGAGGCATTGGCTGTAAGCCTGGACATTGCTAAGGCCTTTGACCGGGTCTGGCACAGGGCACTCCTCGCGAAACTTCCATCCTACGGTCTTCCCGAGAGGCTATGCAACTGGACAGCCAGCTTTCTGTCTGAGCGTTATATACAAGTCTTAGTTGACGGTCAGCGCTCAGACAGACTACCTATCAACGCTGGTGTGCCGCAAGGCTCTGTGTTATCTCCCACGCTTTTTCTTCTGCATATCAATGAAATATTGGAGCAAAACTCCAATTTTCATTGCTATGCTGATGATAGTACGGGAGATGCACACTACACTAGCCGTGCAAATGCCTCTCGGACACTTATCGAGGAAAGCAGGACTAAACTTGTGTCTGAAATCGAGCACTCTCTGGAGCGGGTCTCGGATTGGGGTCGACTTAATTTAGTACAATTTAACCCCTCGAAGACACAAGTCTGCGCGTTTACCGCAAAAAAAACCCCATTCATTGTAGCACCACAGTTCCAGGGCATTCCGCTCGCCGTTGATAAGAGTATCGGTATCCTGGGCGTTGACATATCGAACGAAGTGCAATTCGGGAGTCACATTGAGTGTAAGACCAAGTTGGCATCCAAAAAGTTGGGGGTGCTTAACAAAGCGAGGCAGTATTTCACATCGGGGCAGCTACTACAGCTTTATAAGGCCCAAGTACGGCCCCATCTGGAATACTGCTCTCATTTGTGGGCGGGAGCCCCCAAATACCAGCTTGGTCCACTTGACTCCCTACAAAAACGCGCCGTTCGTATTGTTAACGATCCAGGACTTACCGACAGGCTCGAACATCTGAGCCTGCGCAGAGACATTGGGAGTCTGTGCGTGTTGTACCGTCTCTACAATGGTGAGTGCTCTGCGGAACTATTTGACATGGTGCCACCGTCTCTTTTCCTACACCGTACTACCCGCCGAAGAGTGAAGTTCCACCCACACCGACTGGACACCTGGCAGTGCTCAACGGTGCGGTTTTCACGTTCGTTCCTGCCCAGAACGTGTAAATTGTGGAACGAACTTCCCTCTGAGGTGTTCCCTAGGTGCTACAATATGGGGTTCTTCAAAAATGGCGTCAAAAGAGTCCTTCAGGGCTGGCAGCGCGTTGGCAACTCCCCTGGTGTTGCAAATGTTCATAGGCGACGGTGACCACTTTCCATCAGGTGGCCCGTTTGCTTGTCTGTCAATCTTAAGACATAAAAAAAAAAAAAAAAAAAAAAAAAAAAACAGAATTGGTCAAAATGTATGTATACGGGGTAGGCAGATAGTGTAGAGCGCCAGATATCCCGGTCCTGACAAACCTCTCGTGCCTCGTCTACCTTCATCATTTTCTTCATACATGCACGCCGATTCCTAAGACTTTTGACACCACCATCAGACAGAACTCGACCTATTTGGTCATGGTAGGTCAGTCTTGGTCTTCCTGGGCCACTGCAACCATCCACATTCGCATTGTATATCTGTTTAGTCATTCGCTCATTCGACATTCTTTCTATATGCGCGAACCATCGGAGCATGCCTTTTTTCATTTTTACACCGATACTATCATTCACACAAAGCCTCTTTCTTACATCTTCATTACGAACGCGATCGGTGAGTGATACACCGCAGATCTTGCGCAAAGATCTCATCTCGACCGCGTTTAACTAACTTTCATGCTCTTTCCTGCATACTCAGCTCTCGCTTCCATATAAAAGCGTTGGAGTAAGTACAGCATTATGTACGGCTAGTCGAGCCCGCTGGCTGAGATGTTTAGATTCTAGCAGCTTACCCAACGCTCCATCACGCAATTCCCAGCAAGCACCCTTCTTTCTATGTCAGTGGTGTACCTACCATCCTTGCTAAAAGCACATACAAGATATACTCATCCACCTGTTCTAACACTGCATCATCTACTACTACCCTTGCATTTGTTCTCTGTTCATCTCTTTCAAATACTAATACTTTAGTTTTGTTCACATTCAATTTTAAGCCTTTCTCCATACAATCTTCTTTCATGACTGTGACTAGTGCTTGTAGCCCAGATGGTGTAGAGCTAACAATTACCGCATCATCTGCGTAAAGCAGACAGTTCACCACTAAGTCACCCATACGCACTCCCACATCCATCAACTTCACCCTCTGGAGGCATTTGTCCAGATATATAAACAGCCTACACGAAAGCACGCAACCCTGTCTGACAACGATGTTAACATCAAACCAGGGTGACATGTTACCATCTAAATGCACACATGCTTGACAGTCCACATACGTGGACTGTATTGCACAAAACTGCAGAAAACCTTCTGGCTCACAGCCAGATGCTTCTCTACGATATTGCGGAGGGAGGAATCTTGATCCATACATCCTCTTCCAGTTCTGAAACCAACCTGTGCATCCCACAACAACCCGTCGGACTTCTCTTTCATTCTTCTTTCTAAGACTTTCCCATACACTTTAGCTGCCAAACTGATCAAACTAATCGCTTGATAGCTGGTGCAGTCCATACGTGAACCCTTGCCTTTATACAAAGGCACAATGACCGCACATCGCCAATCCTTTGGGATTCTTCCGGCTCTCCAGCAAATGTTGCACAACACCCAGAAATAATCCCAAAGGGCAGCACCACCATATTTGATCATTTCGGCAGAAACCTGATCAATACCCGCAGCCTTACCAGATTTCAAACTTCGTATCGCCCATACAATCTCATCTATTGCTATATCCTCACAAGCCGTCAAGTCAGCAACTCCGGCGTCAGTGTTGTGAGCATAATCATAAATTTCCCCATAATACTCGCTCCATCGTTTTAACACATCTTGCGTGTTCTCAAGAATGTCACCCAACTTAGATTTTATTCAATTCATTCCAGAAACTGGAGATGAGCTTCTAGACTTTTTCACCTCCCTCCAATAGTTTGATGTTAGTCTCAAAACTCTTCGCCAGTCTCTCATCAGCTTCCACTTTATCTCTCTCACGCTTTTCATTCACTAAAATCTTGGTGTCATTCTTGAGCCGACGGTAAATTTCTCTCTTCTCATCCCTCATACCATTATTCATTTGCAAAGATGCTACATAATCCAGCCAGGCTTTCTTCTTTCTTTCAATGGAGTCTTACACCTCCATGTCCCACCACGCATCCCTTTTCAAGGATTTGCGCATCTTAGCATAACCACATACTTCTTTCGCAACTTCCACCATACTATCTTTCATAACTTGCCAACATTCATCCACGTCCAAGTCCGTAAGACAAACCTTGTCTAACTTTTCATGGACTTGACGTTCATAATGTATCTTAATGATGTATCATAAATTATCTAAATGTATCATAATGTTCACTTACCTAATATACTTGCCGCTAAATGGTAGTGTTCAGAACTATCGTGTTCTGGTCAGGTGGTAATGGGCGCGCCTGTAATTTCCGGCACAGAGGCATAACACCTTAGGCCTCAGGAGTGTAATGCATCTGCATTTTGACCTTGGTCTTTGTATGGGTGTCTATAGGATGCAGTCATCACTTAAAATCAATGTGAACTGCATGCTAGTTTGCCGCTTTCAATACATAAAAAATTATAATAAAAGCGAAAGAATACCTATATACCTATCACAAAATATCCAAGACCGTTGGACATACAAAACTGAAATTTGTCAGGGAGATAGTTTGTACTAAGTCGACATTAGATAAGAAAGCACCTTTTGCAACAGGTCCAGAATAAGGAGGACTAAGGGCTCTCTTAAGCTATATTTCTGAGATTAAATCATTTGCAACGGCTTGATAATTATTAATATGCATTGCATCAATTTATATTCAACGTAGGTACTGATAGGAGAGAATAGGTAAACTGACTTACACAATGTTGACACAAATGTAAGCGTGGTAACAAAGGTTATCAGCACAATTAGATTTATGTTGCATTTTTTAATTTTGTGAGCATGTGTGTTGATAAGGACAAAGTTTATTTGCCTTTCTTATATCATGACAATTCTGAATGTATAGCAAGTAGGTGTTAGAATTCCTGTGTAGGAGCTCGAGGGCATAGGCACCACCACATTACCTAATCTATCTGCCGCCAAATGGTAGTGTTCAGCACTACCATGTTCCTGTTAGATGGTAATGTATGGCCCTGTAATAACTATCGCAGAGACATAATGACTAAGGTCTCAGGGGTGGCAACGAATCTGCATTTTGACCTGTGGTCTTTGTATTGGTGTCTATAGGCTGCTGTCATCACTTAATATCAATGTGAACTACATGCTTGTTTGCCACCTTCAGTACATAAAAAAATACATAAAGCGGGAGAATTAAATAAATATCTCTAACATGAATACAGTCCCAGAATTGGCTGCTTGCCTAAAATAAAAAAAAACTATATAACTTATTACCACATAAGGTGTCCATGGTCAAGCAGCCAGTTCCCTAACAGTACATTTAATATAACAGAGTGAGAATTAATTATCTATCTATCAGGTATGTATTGTTACACTTCAACTCCTTCATGGGATAGGCAGTCAAATTCCTATCTCACATGTCAGTGATTCCTTATTTCATGCAAAAGTTTGTATCATTATAATTAAATTTGTAACTATCATGTTTATCAAGCAAAAAGTGTTCATAATTAAAAAATGTATTAAAATATTCTTGATAAGTTTAAATAAAATTATAGCTAATAAAAATAAAATTAAATTTATGCACAGACCAGCATTCAACTTTAATACTTTTACAGCTGTTCCATGTTCACATTAATTTATTAAGCAATTTAGATTTCCATGCAAATATAAATAAATTCATGTGAAAAGAAATTTAACATGAATCTTAGTGATGTGATACATATTCCAATAAGAAACTTACTGGATAATTTTTTATATCAAGATCCACACTCAAAACTTTATCCGTGGACGAAATGCCGACGCTTCCAGGTGCACAAAATATTTGCTTCACGAATGGGGAATCCGCTAACTTCCAACACAAAGCATGTTCCCGGCCACCACTGCCGATTACCAGGACATTTGATCCAGTCATTTTTCAATTCAAAATATACAAAAAAACAAGTCTTAACAAAAGTTCAGAAATAAAAAAACGCGTGTTACGTTAACTAATTCGAACTATGAACGAATGTTAGTAAAACCAAAATGATAATACTTATAGTTATAGAAGTTTAACGCAATTTTGGTGGTGCTAACAAGTATTTTTAATTATGTACGGGCAATTATTTATTTAATAAAACTTTGCACCACCATCCACAACATACATAAACTTTCAAATGACTGACAATGACAATGACATTAACTTTTAGCTTAACTTTTGACGTTGTCAATAATGGGCACGTTCCACAAACGACCGCAACGCCTTCGACCACGTCTGCTGATTCACCAACGTAAAAAAGCCTGCGTCCCATGCTAGTACTGAGGCGAAAGTCACAAATACAAACAACTCGGCTCATAAAAGCAAAATAATGCAAACAAAAAACGCTCTTAAATTATTCTTCTTACAAACGCCAACGCCAACGTTATTATTACGTGCACAGGGTATCGTATAGGCGCAACGGAATAAATAACAAAATATCATCTCATATGGTATCCCACTCTCACTTGCTTAATATTGTATTGTTATCTCGCTCACTATTCACTATTCGCGGCTATTTATCTTATTAGGTTGGGAAAAAAGTTTCTTCGCATTTTTTAAGATAATTCAAAACATTTTTTTATACAGTTTATTTAAATTTAACTAAAGTATGTATGTAAACCTTTTGCCATCTTGTAGGTAGGGACATGATCCCATTGCTATAAAAACTTTGGGACTTCTCTTCAAAATACCGCGACAAGTGGATTTGGCAGTCCTCTCGTGATGTTAACCTATGTAACATTGCATAAAGAATTCTGAAGAGACCGAAACAGGTGGAAATCTGAAGGTGCAAGGTCAGGACTATACGGCGGATGCATTAACACCTCCCAGCCAAACTCTCTTATCTGTGATTAAAAACTCCTTGGCATGGAAAAAAGTTGCATGTTGCATGAACGCGCATTTTGCTAAATCGCAAACGGAAAGAACTAGGAACTAAAATGAAGCTGCACGATTCATTTTACACAAGTTATCAATGAGGTCAGTCGGTAATAAAACTCACTATTCTCAAGAAAAGTAACTATGAGTAAATATTTGCCATGTGAAGCAAACGGGAAAAAATGGAAGACATACCTTGTAAAATAATATGTAGCATTTACAATTTTGTATAATTTTAATATGATGATTGAAGGTAGAAGTAAGAAAGTTCACGTCATAGAACGAAACGTTAACCAACATGGCGACGAACATTTTGTTCGTTCTTGTCATTTTTCTGTGATTGTGATGCTCGTACACAGTGTAAAATAGAAACTATTTAGTATTTTTTGGTTTAAAATGGTTGATACCGGTCTGCGTATGAATTTCGCTGCCCTAAAGAGGGCAGATCCATACGCAAGAGAAATAATTGATAGTGCTACCCACGTCGCACTTTATACATTTGAAGAGAACGAATGGGAGAAAACGAACGTCGAAGGTGCTTTGTTTGTGTACAGTAGAAATGGTGAACCATACCACAGCCTGGTGATTATGAACAGATTGAGCACGAATAATCTGATCGAGCCAGTGTCAAAGGGTATAGAATTGCAGTTAAAAGAACCTTTCTTGCTGTATAGGAATTCCAAGTGTCGCATTTACGGCATATGGTTTTACGACAAAGACGAGTGCGTTAGGGTCGCCACGAAATTGAATTCAATAGTTAAAGATTCCACAAAGCCAGTGCCGAACGATAGCATGCCGCAAAATACGGTGTTTAGTGCGCCGGTGAAGGCGAACGCCCCAGTGGACATATTCAGCATGCTCAGTAAGGCGCAAGACGATTTTAATTCCAACAAGGGTCTATCGAGTAAGCCGGAGTCGATGACATCGCGAGCGCCCGACATGGCTTCGCAGAGTGTGATGGACTTTTTCGCGAAGGCCGGTAGCGGAGCCGCGGCACAGATGCCGGCCGTGTCGTCTCTACCCTCGCCCGGCATCTTCGGCCCCCGCCCGGCGGATGCCCGAGAAGCGCCTCTCCTCCTCCAGAGGCTTATGAGTAACCCGGCACACTCAGTTGAGCACATAGAGAAGCAGCAACGTTCTGTCACACCTCAGGAAGTGCCTGCCACCAATGGTAATGTTTCTATAGATGCGGCGACGCGTCAAAATACTGTCTTTCCACTAAAATCAACCCCAATCGACAATCAAGGGCACCAGAGGATAAATAATATGAAGAAGATCCAACCACTGGATGGATTAGATTCAAATGGTCCAAATCCATTAGAGAGTGAGTTAAATTTGATTCACATTTCTTCACCAAAACCAACATCACCTTTAGCTACATATTTCAATCAATCTCAGGACATTGGACATCCAGTAATCTCTTATAATGATAGTAAGATGGAAGATACTGGGATATTTCCGATTATGACTAACCAGCAAAAGCCAGCATTGATGCCGCCAACAATGTTCACAGCAAGTACTGGCAGCGACATACAATCCCCAGAGCCTCTCACTAGGAATCAACTTCTTCAAGCATTCAATTATCTGCTCAAACATGATGCGGATTTTGTAAACAAGTTGCACGAGGCTTACGTTAAATCCTTTTCAGAAAAGGCATTCTCTGTGTCATAAATTCTATGAATCATGTGGCTAAGTAAGCTGCGCTGCTATCAATGTACAGTTGTAATTGAAGTATAAATCCTCTAAAAATGTTGTGTAGACCCACTAGTTTTGTAGTTAACTTGTTTGGACAGAGTATTTTTAAATAAGTTTTAAACATTTGACCTGTGTCATTGAAATGTATAGAGGAATGAATTTTAGTGACATATTTGTATCCCCCCTATTGAGACAAGTTGTTGACAAATCGTAAAAGGCTACTTGTGATATCTGATTGGCTTGATAAGTTTTGTCTACATTGCAGTCTGATGAGTTTCTCTTATGTGTGATTAAATTGGAGATACTTGAGGGGAGAACTAACGGAGAAATGTTATATAATTTCTTTGAGCGATTTAACTTTGTAGATTAAAAGATTGAAATACTATAGCGACAAAGCTTAAAGCTTTGTCCATCTTCAATTTTCCTGCTCCATTTCATAATATTAAACAATATTGTATGACTCTCTGTCTACATCATACAAAAAGTAAAAAGATATCTTGTTCTATAAATAGTTCATTGCAATATTGATTGTAATTAAAAATAGGGATACCTCTTGTTGATGATTCTTCAAATCAGTGCTGTGAATTTAAATTAATATTTATATAAAAATATAGATATTCATGGTTGTAAATGACAAAGCTATGAGGTATTGTCATTATTTATTATGATTGCAATGAATTTTCTTGTTTAAGGAATTAATCTTCTCTTTAATTACATTTAGTTTGTACTTTTGTATAAGAACTGGACATTTGCTATTTCTTTACACCACTTATCAAACTTTCACTTAGTTTATTCATCTGTTTTTTTATTGCATGTTAATTTTGAATTTGTGTAACATTTTTAAGTCCATATACGGTATGCTGTAAGCAGATGATCCATTTGTGAGCTATATTGTTGGCATTTGGGTCGCAGTGAGCCAGTGGTATATAATCTTATACCACCAGCCCAGTGATTAACCTGTCAAGTCACAAGAAAAATATGACAATTGTGCCTCCGCCAATATTGGCCTCTTGATCCGTGAGAAAATCACTAAAACTTTGCCAGTGGATGACAAGAATTGGCCAACAATAAGCTTATGACTTGCCAATATGCTATTCTCTTTCAGTGTTTTTGAATGTCAGTTGACTGTGTAACTACTTATTATCATATTCCCTTGGAAAAATAAGTTGTGAATTCTATGATTTTATATTGTAACCCGTTATGTCAGTGTTACAATATTGTAAAGTGTAAAATTACACTCTTAGGAGATTGCCATAAAACTAGCTTTGCTACTTTGAAATTGAGGTTGTATCTTATGGCAAATATTAACAAGGGTTTAGGTCTACTTAAGATTATTATCTTGACCACTTGTTACTTACTATAAATCTTTAAAGTGACAAAAGATAAATGTTGACATTTCAATTGAAAATTATTTCATTTCTGGGGGCTATTTCAACTCATTTGTAAGATTTTGGCCTATCTGAACACTGTGAAAATGATTAAAACGAATTTATTTTTGTAAAAGCTCCCTTATTGTATTGATTGTGTAATTTTGCAGAACTTGTAATGTAGTAGATGACAATAAATCAAAATTTCTGGACGATTTACCATTGAAAATATATCAAAAATAGTCTCAAATTAAATGGTTCATGAAGCAAAACATTTCTTTTATTTTTAATTTTATCTTATTCCTGTAGTTTTTAGAGTTCTGTACCTCAAAAGGAAAAAACTGAATCCTTCTAAGATTATTTGTGCATCTGTCAGAGCCAATTTGAGATTTTGTCGGTTTTTGTTCTCAAAAATTTAACGAGTTTTTAAGTAATTGAGTGGTTTTAATTGGAATAATAAATATAGAAATCAGCCCCACTAGGTATAAACCTGGTTCGTGGATGGCGGTTATTCAATTCACACACAACACGTAAGAAATATCTGTAGGCTATACAAATATTTGTCCCGGTACGGGGATCGAACCCGTGAGCCTCGGTTCATACAATCGCCACACACCGCTGTACCAAGTGGCTCGTCAAGTTTGAAACGACCGTTCCGCTTGATTCGAGATGTCTTGAGTTTGATCCTCCCCATGGACAAATGTCTGATGGTGCGGTCAAGTCTTAGGAATCGACGTGCATGTATGAAAGAATGATGACGGCTGACGGTAGATGAGGCACACCTCCCGTGCATGTCAGCACCGGGATATCTGGCGCTCCACACTACCTGCCTACCCCGTTAGGGACCTACAGCGTGGATATACATACATACAAACAAAATATCTGCGTGTATGGATTAGGTCCATAATATAGGTAGATTTGTTCCCGATGTGGGTGTTTTGCTATGGCCTGTTATCTCTAGAACCTATAGATTTTCCGGTATATACCTTGAGCTATTATTATACCTACGTTACGTATCTCTAGTCTATATGTATTATCTATGCCTACGTAGTAATAGCGTAATAGCTCAATGGGTATATCCTCCCCATGGACAAATGTCTGATGGTGCGGTCAAGTCTTAGGAATCGACGTGCATGTATGAAAGAATGATGACGGCTAACGGTAGATGAGGCACACCTCCCGTGCATGTCAGCACCGGGAGATCTGGCGCTCCACACTACCTGCCTACCCCGTTAGGTACCTACAGCGTGGAGATACATACATACAAACAAAATATCTGCGTGTATGGGTCCATAATATAGGTAGATTTGTTCAAGATGAGAGTGTTTTGCTATGGCTTGTTATCTCTAGAACCTATAGATTTTCCGGTAAATACCTTGAGCTAATATTATAACTACGTTACGTATCTCTAGTCTATATGTATTATCTATGCCTACGTAGTAATAGCGTAATAGCTCAATGGGTATATCATGATATACCCATTGAGCTATTAAGTAAAAATATTCTATAAACCCATGGGTTTATAAAATATTTTTACCTCAGTGGAATAAAAAATGATCTTGCCTAACATCAGTAGCAGTCCTTACAGTCCTTGGCCATCCATGATATTACATGTACCTACATAAATAAGACCTACTATCTTAATACTACCTATATTCACTTTTTAAAATTTTATTCCACACACAGAGACTAGAGGGGAGTGAAGCATCATGTTTTTATTTAATTTAATGTAGTAGTTTGGGTAATTGTTTCTTTCTAATTAATTTTGGATATACCTATCTGATTTCAAGATATATTTTTTGATAATTCTTTTTTTGCACAGACCGCGCCTGCAATAAACCAGAACACATTACCTACATACAATTATTATAAAAATAAAACAGAGTATATTTCGAAATCGATTTAATATTTCTATATTACAAATCGCTTTGAACTTTGAACAACCAGTTGAGACCACAAAATTGTTAGACAATTCATCGTTTTCAACATCCACGCATCGCCTGCCGGCGGGCTATGCTGTCTACTCAATCGTAAACGATTATTGAAGGCTATTTCAAATATTTCAACAAATTATAATGCATATAAAAATATGTACAAAAATCTTTTTAATACTTTCAGGTCAAGAGATAAGCATTACCATATTTGTCTTAAAACTATACCAAGAAATTAGTGCGCAATTTATTTGGGTGTTCGAATTCCGTAACACTTGTAGGTAGTGTCAGAATGAATGTCCATAATAGTGGAAGGGCATCAAATTGAGATTAACTTCTCTACGAATTCCCTAGGCTACAGAATAAACAATTATAAAGAAAATGTTTATCATTACATCCCAAAGCAGTCGATATTTTTAACATTTATCGGAAGTTCAAGACAAATATAATAACAGCGTAACAACATCGATCCGTAGATCTAAATTAAAATTAATTACAAAATTTTACATCGCCCGACATATTTTACAATTAAATTGTATATTTGAGATGAGAACCTTTTATCAAAGGGCGGTATTATATACAGGTTGTTCATTTATTGCACTGTAATTTTGTACGCCAAAAACTTTGGCATCGACAGGTAGTAAAATATACTGTTGATACCACAGAACACGGAATAGTGATCGCCTTTCTAGAGCTATCTCGTTGTCGTTTTTTTTTCACAAGCAAGGTTCGAAACTGGTTTGTATAATACCGGTTTCCCGTAAAGGTTTCGTACAGAACAAAAACCAAAGTCATTTCGTCCTCGCAACTGGTTTCATAAATATTATTACTTCACCTATGAAAACACGTCCTTATGTTATTGTGAATATAGGGAATACAGGTTAATTAACCTTAAAACAGAGAAAAAAAGGGACAAATCTCTTAAAATTCCGGTTTCATCAAAATCAAAACATTACGTTCATACGTAGGTATGGGAAAACCGGTTCGGAAATTTAGCCGGTTTCCCAGCCTAGCTTACAATATCGTTTATGACAAATATACACTTCGCTCAAAACGTAAATGCGTCCGTGAAGTTAGTTAGCCACTGCAAAGGCGATTTTATAGTTTAGAAGGCATACGAGGAGGATAATGTGGCAGTCGGCTTTCATCAGGCTTTCAAGAATTACACTGGCGTTTTTTCCTGCCTGTGTGGTAGTTGCGAGGTAAGGAAATAGGGCCAACGTTACGGAGGCAACTTCACTCGGTGGCTTTTAAGTTTTGCGTGTACAGTATTTATATTATTATCATACTTTTAGTTCGCGTTTTGTTCGACAAGAAATTTGTTTTTTTTTCGCTAGTGGCATGTCTATTCCGAGTTCTGTGGGTGTTACTAATACCCTACTTTGACTAGCAAGTACCCAAATGCTTTGAAGATATGAAAATGTTAATTTGCAGTATTTACATAGCTCAACACGCTTTTCGATTAACTACCCCCCAATTAAAAAGGTATAATTCAATTCGCGTTACAAGAAAGTTTCAAAATATAGTATTCGTTTAGTTTTAATGCGAAAAAGTTCATCTCTAACGGATGAGAAGGCCAATATTGGCGGAGACACAATTGAAATCAATTCTCATATTTTTCTCCGCAAAATATTTTGTTTGCATATTTGAGGTTTTGGCTAGTATGTGAGAATACCGTTTTAATTACGTGCGAAAGACAAAACGAAGCTATATTTTGAACATACGACAATCGTCCCTCAGTGCAGATGATGTGGTGATGATTTAGGCTACCGTACGCTAAACATTTTTCAATACAAAAACGCCAGTCATTTTCAAAAATTGAATCACATTAAACAAGAGAAAATATTCGAAATCGCCTTAATATCGACATAGTTTATAATTATCTATTTATAATTAAACTGACTTAATTAAAGTTACACTGTTCATCGGTTGTTTTATTTTCTCTAATTTACAACATAATCAGGTTCTTGACTTTGGATAGGTTTAGAAAAATAAATCTTGTTTTTTTTTCTAATTAAATTGTGCTATGCATTGTGTGAAAAATGCTTAATTAATAAGCGTCTTGATTATTTAACATACATTATATCGATTACTTGTTGGTAATAAGTACTAATTTTGTTAAAATTGTATACAACGATTGCTAAATCTATACAATCTCCTAAACTAGGAACTGAACGCATAAATTACAAAAGTGAAGCACTGGAAGGTTTCGTATGCAATTTTAACAAACAGCGAGAAATAATCAGACATTTCAGGCTCATAACATAATTTGTTTGACAAAAGAAAACATTTTAATCTCACTTCGTAAAGAAATCACCCTGTGAATTTCAACAGTGGAACAATTGATATGATAAAAGAAACTATAATATATTTACAAGGAAACACTGATTTCAATACTTCGCTACTTTTCGTTACATTTTACAGGTAACAAAGTACGTATCATAATAAAGCTAAGATCAAAGATTGGATGCCTTTATTGCGATCGAATTCAGAATAGCAGTGTCAAAAAACGTGGCAAGAGAAAATGATTATCTGAATATTCAGAGATACTGATAGAAAAGTTTAAAAAAACACCTAAGGCTCTATTCTCGTGCCTGACATAATAGTAGTTATAAAGAAATAAAATACGCTTACACTCACAGCCCCACACTAGGTATCAGCGGTGGATTTACACTAAGAGCAGTCGGGGCTAGTGCACAGGGCGGAAATTTTATCATCATATTTTAGATTCGATCACAATAAAATATCTTTACTAGCTCGTTCGTATGCGTTACAAAACATATTTATTTTTAAATATACTGAACCGACATGATGCATTGTCTTTATTTAACCACGAGGTAATAGATATTATAAACTTGGAGATCCTTTGCTGATTACTTGAAAGTTTGGTAAGTACGTACAATATAATATGCATATACTAGTTGAATATAACTTAATTCAGAGCAGTTAATAATTTTAAGAGTTATAAATTCTGCTGTTAAAATCTGAACAAATATTTTTATACGATTGATGTATGTACCTCATGTAAAAATATTTATTCTTTTAGAATGGGTTTATTTTATGCCACTGCGCACAATTCTAGATGGACTGTATGGCATATAGCATACAAGAGTATTGAAAATTACAACTGATCGAAATACACATACTTCTTATTTTAAAAAAGTACCTATGCGAAATATGAACAGAGGCATTCACTTTTAATATCAGAAATAACGTGGAAAGGATTTTACATAATTATTATTCTAGAGTAAGATCCCAGAGCGATAAGACACAACTTATTTTCTAAAGCATAGAACTTTCGGTTTTAAGTAGTCTCTCGTGTACTTTTTAATACCTGTACGCTTGTGGAGTTGGCTCGGTGACACCTGCGCAGGTACCAGGTGAGAAAGGTAACTAAAAATCAGAGTTACTTAAGTTAAATTTAAATGACTGATTTTTATATATATTTTATAGAATATTACTCTGAAGTAATATCAAAAAAGTCAAACGCTTTCCATGCGCCAGAACTTTTGTCAGACGCTTTAAAGCTCTACAAAAAATAAATGAACTTAATTTATTTTTAAATGTCTGATTATTATATATGTTATTCAAATAAATAGGTGACGCTAAACGTCAAATATTTATCTCAGAGTGTGAATTGGATATAAGCAGGTTTGAAAAAAGTATTAAAAAACACCACTGGAAAACTTTACACTGGATTATTAAAAAAAAAAAGAAAACGTAAGTAGGTAGTAAAGCGCAAGAAGTACGGATTCAAAGAGATTTTTTTGGGCGTGTACTTGGCATATCTATAGATCATAAAGTAGATATGGCCAAAATTCTATCCTATTCTATTACTCCAGTGCCATTATCCATGTGCCATATTGATGGAGCCATTTGTAAAACTCAGAAATCAACCTTAATGAAGTCCTTAGAAAAAGGTTTAGAGCACAATCCACCTGATCGAACAGATATTTTATTGATTAATGTTTTTTTTTACTACATACTATGAAAAATGTCCCGAAAACTTTTGGAGCTATTTAAAAAAAAATGCTGCTAATGGTAATACAACTCAAAGCGACAAGATACGACGTTATTATTGATCAATACTTCTCTCCTTCGATTAAAGATTACGAAAGATCTCTCCGCCAAGAATCTACACAACTGGATTTTAATATTGCTGCTCCCGATCAAATTAGACCGTCTGATTTCTTAAAAGAACTCAAAAACATCCATTTTATAAATATGAAATTGAAAGCAGTAAGTATTTTTCAAATATTAAGGTATTTTACTCTGAGGCGCATGCGCATAGTGCTCTCGCGCTCATACTCATAGTTGAGTAATTTTTGTGTTTAGGGGATGTTTGGTCATTACAATTTGTCTGACTGATTAAATATAACTTTGTAATATTTATTTGAATAACATATATAAAAATCAGACATTTAAAAATAAATTAAGTTCATTTATTTTTGGTAGAGCTTTAAAGCGTCTGACAAAAGTTCTGGCGCATGGAAAGCGTCTGACTTTTTTGATATTACTTCAGAGT
Source organism: Macrosoma leucophasiata (assembly GCA_036365455.1). NCBI lineage: Eukaryota > Metazoa > Arthropoda > Insecta > Lepidoptera > Hedylidae > Macrosoma > Macrosoma leucophasiata. The sequence goes on from JAWQUS010000017.1 coordinate 2,650,287, forward strand.
AATATTCTACAAAATATATATAAAAATCAGTCATTTAAATTTGACTTAAGTAACTCTGATTTTTAGTTACCTTTCTCACCTGGTACCTGCGCAGGTGTCACCGAGCCAACTCCACAAGCGTACAGGTATTAAAAAGTACACGAGAGACTACTTAGAACCGAAAGTTCTATGCTTTAGAAAATAACTTGTGTCTTATCGGTCTGGGATCTTGGACTATTCGTGTACCTATATCATAGTCAGTTCAGTACATATCACTAACATTGCAAAGAACAATTGTATATATAATTTTTGGGAATAAATTATACATAGACATTTTAAAACATCTATTGTTTTAATTTCTAATATCTGTAGGTACATTGGACCATGTCCTCCGCTTCAGATATGAGAAATTAACAACACCCAAAAATACAACAGGGCCGTATTCTGATCTTCAATTGTTATCCAATTGCGGACCAAGATTGAATCGCTATGTTTTTGTCTTGTTTTCAGGGGCGTAGCTACTGCCGTATCAATTATACGGGGCCCTAGGGCTACGGAGGCCCCCAACGTGACTGGGCGGGCCCCCCAATTTTACCCGTTTGAGGACCTACTAAGTCCATTACAATAAACAATGTCACAAGCGATGGCAGCGTTGCCAACCGTACGACAATTATGGGGGCGTATAGACCATAGAGGAAAATGTGCATTTTTTTGCTCGCACGTCCTGCTGATCTTGAATGAATGGAAGAAATTCACGCAGGGCCATATTAGCTTTTTTTTGCTCGCGCTAGTATATCTGGACCCTAAAGGACCCCAAACAAATCTTTATACGGAGTATGTATATAAGTATAAAGATAAATTATATATAAAGGAGATGTTGCAAAAATGTATGGACCTCCGGCCATGTATTGTACACAATATCATTAACAGGCAAAATCAATATAAACACGTTTTTACTGCATATTTTCACTTATTTAGCTTTGTTGGCAATCGGCGTGCATGTATGAAGAGAATGATGAAGGTAGACGAGGCACGAGAGGTTTGTCAGAACCGGGATGTCTGGCGCTCTACACTCTCTGCCTACCCCGTTAGGGACCTGGCGTGAAGATACATACATACATACATTTAGCTTTGTTTGCAGTTAGAATTGCAACTCAAAACCATCTTGGCGAATATGGCGGGCGATGTCATTTTGACAAATTCCACTAATAATAGATACTAATCGATTTCCAACTTAAAGAAATTCATTGGAACTTCTTTAGATTGATCGATTCGATACATCGTTTTTTTGTTAATAAGTTAATTTACCCATTTTTTGAGGTAGTGTTCGAACCAAAGCCGAGCTCGCAACATCCCCTTTATCTCTATACGCCAAGGCACGCTACGCCACTGCTCGTTTCATTACACGCACCGTCATATAGAAGAATGAAACAGAGCGATTCAGATTAGGTTCTAAGATTGGATTGCAAGGAGACACCAGTGTGGCCTAGAACCTAGTCATAAGATGAAGATTTGTTATATTAATTAAATTAACTTTATACACTTCTATTATTGATAACGCTTTTTGATGTTATTAACATTGGATGGTAAGTAATTTTTTTTTACGTATTGGAAGTGGCAAACTAGCAGGTTTATTCCCGCTGTCCCCGAGTCCCGTGAATTAAAGTACTTTTGTTAATTATTTAAGATTACTTCCCGTTGTCCCCGTACTTTATCCCCGTTAAACATGCAGTTCACATTGATGTTAAGTGATGACTGCAGCCTATATTATAGACACCCACACGAAGACCAAGGTCAAAATGCAGATACGGTACCACTCCTGAGGCCTAAGGTGTTATGCCTCTGTGCCGGAAATTACAGGTCCGTACATTACCACCTGACCGGAACAGGATAGTGCTGAACACCATTTAGCAGCAAGTACATTAGGTAACGCGGTGGTGCCTACGCCCACGAGCTCCGTCACTGGAGCTCTACCACCAGTGAATTATTGACTTGATTTAGCAAGTCCTTGACAGATGTAACGCAATGTTATTAGGGTCATTGATCTAACAATAAAAAAAAATTAACGTACGTTGCCATGAAGCCTGCCTCCGAATATACCGTTTTTCAGGTTAAATGAGAGGACATTATTTTGAAGCCAACACGACCATATTAAAGACAAAATGGTTGTTTGGGATCTTATATTAAGTACTTGATCGATGATTGGGTCCGATGAGAAATTTATAGTTAAGTAGTAGTTGATCACCTTCACAAATCCTCACTTGATTGAGCTCTTTACTTGAATAAACAACTTATACAACGTGTATCAGGATTGAATGTACAACCCGAAACTAGTTTGTTCATTTGGTGAACAGTCAATACAAACGAAAATGAGACTAACGTCTATCCAAAATAAAATTCTAGTCTCAACAAGTTTATTAGAACTCGTTGAGACATATATTAAGAAATAAAATAGTGAAAATTAATCTTATTACTAGCGAGTGATAAAGGGTACGCAGGTTACGCTACATCACATTGCGACAGTGTACTTGTGTGAGTTGTTTTGTGTCGTAAGTAGAGGTGGGGTAAGTATGCATGCATAGGGTGTGCATACTGTTCGTACAAGTTGAGGACAACTTGTTTCGTAAATAAAAAATATTAAATACTTAAACATTTAATTTCAGTTCATGTATTATGATTATAACTAGATTTTCTAATCGAGGTGTTTAAGGGTGTGCATTACTCCTGTTACATTTTGTATAGGCTGCATACATCTTATCGATTTCATCTTTACTATACCTATCTAGTATCATTCGTGTTCCAGTTACATAGCTATGTAGCTGTAGTAAATACCACAGAGATGAAACAAGTTAGGCATCAGCGGTCAAAATCTGAACTGCATGCTAGTTTACCACCATCATACCATAAAAAAACTGAACTGCAGCTCTAACTTTAGTATATTCATTCATGTATTTATTATTGGAACGAATTTTATGCATAACTAGTTGACCCGGCAATCTTCGTATTGCCTCACAATGATATAATGTGTCAAAGGTTTGATATATATATATATATCAAATCCATATATATATATATATGGATTTGTATGGAAAAATGAAAATGTGGTTTTTACTAATTTCCTTCAATTTTTTCATATTTTCGTACCTATTAAACCTTCCCTGGACTTCCAAAAATAATTCAAAACCAAAATTAACCAAACCGGTCCACCCGTTCTCGAATTTTAGCAAGACTAACGAACAGCAATTGATTTTTATACATATAGATAGAAGAAATGTGTGACAGATCACTTCGGTGCTTTATTTGTTTAGTGATAAAGTCTAATTTGCAATGGTTTTAGATCACTGGAAACTTCTTCGATGGTGGACGATGGCAAACAATGAAGTTCACATGATGGTAATAGATTTTTGTATAAAAAAATCGTAGGCCAAAATGCAGATGCGTTGTCACCCCTGAAGTCTAAATTGTTCTGCTTCTGTTATAGTAATTAGTATTACGGAGCTATACATTACCATCTAACAGAAACACGATAATGCTGAAACACTACTATTACGCAGCAAATTAGTTAGAAACGCTGCTGCTTACGGCCTGGAAATCCGACATTGAAACTCTAACAATACTCTTGAATATTCTTATTTTATACTGCCTCTCGTATCACCAAAGCATAATATTCAAAGTCAGATCGTATGCATCAAAAAGCGTTATCAAAACGTTAAATCAATATCCGCTTCTGCAGAGTTTTGTACATGTTAGTTACGTAGTATACATTTGTTAAATACACTATTGTCAACGTTAGAGGCATGTTACTTAATGTTGCGAACAGAACACATATACGATGTCATAGTATCGAGATGTTGAACAGCCGTACCATGATGAAATGCTATAAGCTTTGTCTTCGTTTCTCCATACGCACTGTCACATAAGACGATTGAAACAAGATTAAGACCGCACCTAAACTGAATCGGAATAAGAGGTCATGGTACGGGTAAAGATCTAAGATAAAATTTTTTTCGGCTTTCACTGCTAGATGGCGCGGTTATAATAAATTGGAATAACAAATTCGAATCCAAAAGTGGATAAAATTGAATGAAATCCGTCTCCTACTATTTATTATTTGGATAAAAATGTAGAACAAAAATATGACAAAGAAGTATGTTGTATAACAACCTCACTTAACACATAGGCATTATTGTCAATAGTCATTACCCAACACCAACAAAAAGAATGGACACAGGAGCGTTGAACATTAATTTGATAAAACTTTTTTATTAACATTTTCGCAAGCTTCATACATTGTAGAAATCATATGTGCGGTTTTTCTCGCGTATACCACAACTCCCAACTTCTTAAACTACCCGACGTTTCGGTCGCTTGCCAGCTACCGTGGTCAAGGGCAGACTGTGTTTTTTAATTAATCCAGGATTCTATTTCAAAGAGGGTAAGGACCAACAACCATACGTAATCGCAGTCGGTTGATTAAAAGTTTAAATAAGTACTAAACGTTTTAAAGAACGATCCGTTTATAATTAAATAGAAACAATTATCGTGACTTATATGTGATCTGTAAACACAAGTATCATGCCGCAAAATTATTCATCACACTAGGAGAAATTTACAAGGAGTATTAATGTACGGTGGGTTGACGAGAACAAGTTTAGTATAGAGGTTTGGAAATTAATTATAAACCATTTTTTAATTTGTTAGAAAATATTTTCTACTTATTAAACGATTAAAAAAAATAGTACGTTATTTAAAAAAAAAAACCTGTGGTCAACTGTTAGTAGAGTATTATCATTTTGTTATTGCCCATGACGTTTAATAATAGGCGCGTCATACGCATATATTATGCCACGACAAAAAACCAGCATAACGATGATGAAGTGTCAGTAGCTCCTAACTCACCGTAACATACAAGAAAAAACTTACAGTAGAGATATAGTTCTCAGAATTCAATTTTATTGCATTACAATTTTGTAGTTAGGACCTATTGACACTTCCAACGTCGATAAATGTATTTCATACAGTCCGCGTGGAAAGGGAAACCTATATACCAAATCTGTTGTTAAAAAGAAATGGATATACTTTTTGTAGTGGTCCCTACTTGCTACCGTAGAAATGCGGTTAACGCGTATATTTGTAAAACGTCATTGGTTGTGCCCTAGCGAAACCGTTTACATTAAGCTGTTGAAAAGCGGCCGGACCTATGCGACCCGATGCGTACGCGCAACAAATATTTGTGTGTGTACAAAGCCTTGACTTAAATGTCATTTGTATATTTAGTTTTAGTTGGTAAGTCGGTTTTATTTGGGGCCTATTGCGTAAATATTTCGTTAATTTTTCATCCTAGCATGATGATTCACAGCGCTGTATGTCTTAAACATAATTGGGAAATGCCCACCATCAAACAAACTACCTAAACAAAAAAAAAAAAGCTTCATAACAAAATAGATAATTCTAGAATATTTTTAATAATTTCCCTGATAACACAATTAAATAAATCACTTTCGTTTCAGTAAAAGCGTGGTCAATTTACGCGCACGCAATTTAACGCGTGTCATAATAAAAGTTTCAACAAATAGCCGGTAAAGAGAACAAAATGGCGACGATCCTGCAATATTACCATTACAAAATTACAGTATCCAAAAATTACAGTATAAAACCCCCTTATTCATAAACGTATTTTAGCTAAAGTGTTGCTAATCTCTGCTTTGTCCTTTTCTATCCTGCTCATTTGACAATGCAACTGATAAAGACAAAGCATTCTATAGCTGAAACGTATCTAATGTACGTTTATGAATAAGGGGGTTAGTATCTAATAATGTTCATCGACCTTAGGAAGGAGACTTCGGCTTGTTTCGGATCCGTAGAGCGTTATCTCTTTCGCACCTTAGAGCTGAACAAATCCGGAATGTGACGTTTGTCGACCATTTTGATCAAGTTTTGACCAACACCGGACTATCAGAGCTTACGTAGGCAGTGTGCGGCAGAGATACCGTTCTACATAGTCGAAACTAGCCGATTGTCTCTTTCGTAGGCTCGATTTGCAGTATTTCTCTCTGGGTGCTGTATTCAAATATTTCTGTCATTGTCATTCACATGAAAAAAAAAAGGACGAAAGTAATTTATCGTTACCATGATTCCCATGATTTATTATCTTTTCTGTTTCAAAATTTCCTTTTACGTTTTGAACGTGAACGTCATTAAAAATAGATAAAATCAGTGACAGCAATATATGAAATAATTGTTAAAGGCAATATTGAAGCAGTTTTTGAGTAACAGTAACGTAACTACATAGAAATTGACCGGTCATTATATCAACGTAGCAAACAAAGTCTACAGCATTGAGATCAAATTGCTGCAGATAAAATTAAACTTGCAAGAGTCAATGAGTTGAGAAGATTAATACTATTATGTCGTCGCTGATGTACAATATTTAACACGTCCACAATACTAGACATGGACGTAGAACCTTGCCGAGAGTGTGTCAGCTAAACCTCCCCTCCCCCAGACATAAAACATACTTTAATTTATAGTAAACTAGCTTTTGAAGCGCGCATGGCCCCAAATCCGTGTCTCCATCAATCCGCATTGGAGCAGCATGGTGGAGTAAGCTCCAGGCCTCCCTTCTAAAAGGGGAGAGACTCGTGTCAAGCAGTGGGACGTATAATGGGGTGCCATTTTTATTATTATATAAACTAGCTTTTGCGAAGTCAGGGATTAGTCCGCGTGAAATTTGTGACTAAAATGACGGGCTTCCATACAAACTGTCATTTATTTAAACACTTTAAGGATTTATTAACGAAAAGTAGTCTGTATCCTTCACAGAGTCTCGAACTATCTCTATTCCAAGTTTCATGTAAATCGGTTCAGCCGTTTTGACTTGAAAGTGGAACATACAGACAGGCAGACAAACATACCCATTTTCACATGCATAATATTAGTAGGGATTTGACTGACAGTTTCCATAAATTTACTGCATTACCCTGCTCCCCCTATTCTCGCCTAGATAGAGCCCCATACGTTGCACTGTTTGTACTATTATCAAAACAATTTTATTATCTTACCGTGAATCGTTTCAAAGATTTGTTCAATTACGGGTCCAATTTTTAGCATCAAATTATTGACGACCTGGTTAATCCAGCGCTAGCGGTACGAAACTACCGTTTGATTCGAAAGGTCGTGATTTCAATCCCCGCGCCGGAACAAATATTTGTATGGCCTACAAATATTTGTTTCGGGTCTGGGTGTTTGTGTATGTGTTGTATGTGTACAACGGCATCTACGACACAGGTTTATATAACACCTAATGTGGAGCAGTGAGGGTATTAAAAAAAAAACTACACATCTATTCATAAAAAAAGTAGAGGTCTAAAGCTTTTCTTTTCAACTCAATTGACTCAAAGCAGTTTAAAATGTCCATCAATAGGTGGGTATCATTGTACTGTAACAGCAACGGAACTTTAAAGGCGTTCATTATAAAAATTAATTATATTTTGTACAATTTTCTATTACGTATCCTTTCAGTAGAAACAGCGTATACAAATGAGGCAGTGTTTTATTGAGAACTAGCTGCTGCCCGCAACGTCGTCTGCGTGAAGGCAACAACATAAGCAAACAACTTTTAAAATAGCATTAAATTAAAACTATAAGTTTTTTTGCAAGCGAAGCAAGTGAAGGGAGTCATATGGGAATCCTGCTGAGTTCAGTCATAAGATGTGACTGAAGGAAATAGACAAAATAATGCAGGAATATATTCCCGGACACAAAAGAGTAAGAATACGCACAAAGGTATCAAACCTTACAACACTTTCCTATAAACTACGTTGGTAGTTATTCTTCCGGGAACCAAAATGTAATGAGGGTCAGGACTGGTGACGCGGTAGCAAGCGACGTACAGTTGCCCGTGTGAGAAGCCACTCGTCCTGAGGTTAACACCCGTTGCCCTCAGTGTCTGCCCCTGCGACTTATTGATGGTCATCGCGAAGCAAACATTCAACTGTACGCGCTTGAACTGGAACGTTATGAGGTATGAGGGGAATGCGTGGTAAAAATACTGCCTCACCAATGCCACAACCCGTAGGAATTTCCGCCTCAATGGTGTGTCTGTGGTGCGAGATGACTTTAAGTCCCGTTATACAACTTCGGAGGAGATAAGTTCCGAAGAAGCATAATCGGGATACCTACCTTCAGCTTAATGGTATGTGATGGAAGTCCGCTTCCTGACAGGAAGTTCAGAAATGCCATGGAATAATGTGAGGTGTCATCTTGCTCGACGACAGTATTTATGGAGGTGTAGACCACTTCATTTCCTATTAATTGCTGCAGCCTGATCATTTTTGGACGTTAAAATGCCTCGCTCACACACCCAAAACGCTGGTGCGGTATACGACTGATGTCCCGAGAGACACCGAGAATGAGTTCTTCTAAGCTGGATACTTCTCTGCCGGAAGACTCTGGAAGCACCATCTGTCCACCTCTCTCTTCTGGTAGAGTGCTTTCGCGAAGACTTAGAAGGACATCAGAAAATTCTTGAGTGCATTGTCACTGAGCCGAGCTCTCATATTAATGATCAAGAGCAGCGTACGAACTCGTTAAGATCGTGACAACAAAGCATTCACCTCGTCAGCTCTCGATCTTCACGTCACCACGGGAAACGTTTGCCGGAAATCGTCAGTGAACAGTAATGTGACACCACCCACTCAAATATTCGTTCCTGCGGATGTCCTGCTGGGTTCTGTCCACGGCCTCAACTGCCTTTCTATTGGCCTTCGTACACTCATCCCATACAATCAGGGAGCAATCCTTGAGCACGTGTCCCTTATCGCTGTTACATGACATACCAAAAACAGTCGTTTCGGCGCTCTCTAAATGTAAGGGAATTTTAAACATGGCATGTGCTGTCTTGCTTTCCGGAAGCAGTGTGGCAGCAATTCCCGACGCTACAGCACATACAGACTCGCGGATTTTACTGTTTTATTATAAGTATAGATTTCAATGCATAATGGGGTTTATACTATAGCGATCAGGTATTGAATTGCTTACGTCTTTGGAAACTCAAAAGTATTAAGACATTAATTTTTCATATGGGGTAGTTCATAAATTACGTCACGCTAAACATCCCTCTCCACGCAAAGGGGAAAAAGAGGGGGGAGTCGTCGAAAATATAGATTTTTCCTTTCTTCTTAATATGTACCATTACACTTGACATCACTCCCCCGTCTCCCCGCGTATTTTATGAATAATCCCTATGATACAACTTGTAGAATGTCACTGCAAACAGAGAAATATTTCCATTGTTACATTGTCTATTGTAAGTCAGGTACGAAACTACAAAAATGAATCTGGTAACATTAAATTCAGTTGCTGTCACAACACTCGCAAGTATTGTCTGTTACGAAAAATACTAACTAATATCGAAATCGACCGCCAGAGCGCGCTCTTATCTAAAATAAAATTTAAACATACTTTATTATAAACAGAAAGAGATACATCTATCCCTTTCACGAGAGCTGAACAGGTCGCCCTGGCGTCAATAGAGCTACACTTAAAAAAAACTGACGTAGAAAACATCCTCGCTCTAACGCTTGACGCGCGAAAGAGACAAAAGTCAAAAGTCTTCGCATCCTACACACGTAGGGGTTACACCGTTACACTAATCACTGTTCATTTTAAAAACAAAACTTAAAAAAACACATTATTTAACTATATTAAATCTATATGTATATTTGAATAGAAGCTGGAGGGCCTAACGAGTGAAAATAAATAGGAGACGGGAGTGTTGCGGCCTCCCTCATTTGTACAAAAGCCGGTTATCTGAAAAATACAAAAATACATTTAAAAATATACATTCCATCGTCAATTTATAATAAAAAAACAAATAGTAGACGACTAAAAACTTAAAGAATCAGGGCTAGTTCCAAATATCGATTTGTATAGGAATAGTGAAAAAAAGATACAAGGTAGAACAGCTTAGAAATATTATCTAGAGAAGTGAAGAACATTTTCTGGTACCTATTTAAATTATTTTTAAATCTCGGTCGGTGTTTGGGGCGGGTAGTTAGGTACTCACGATATATTTTGAGGAGGGGGTGTGTACTCACGGTGTGTGTGCCGGCGGGCGGCTACCAGAGGCGGTGCAGGTGCAGGTTGTGTGTGGGGAGGGGGTAGAGGAGGGGGTGTGTACTCACGGTGTGTGTGCCGGCGGGCGGCTACCAGAGGCGGTGCAGGTGCAGGTTGTGTGTGGGGAGGGGGTAGAGGAGGGGGTGTGTACTCACGGTGTGTGTGCCGGCGGGCGGCTACCAGAGGCGGTGCAGGTGCAGGTTGTGTGTGGGGAGGGGGTAGAGGAGGGGGTGTGTACTCACGGTGTGTGTGCCGGCGGGCGGCTACCAGAGGCGGTGCAGGTGCAGGTTGTGTGTGGGGAGGGGGTAGAGGAGGGGGTGTGTACTCACGGTGTGTGTGCCGGCGGGCGGCTACCAGAGGCGGTGCAGGTGCAGGTTGTGTGTGGGGAGGGGGTAGAGGAGGGGGTGTGTACTCACGGTGTGTGTGCCGGCGGGCGGCTACCAGAGGCGGTGCAGGTGCAGGTTGTGTGTGGGGAGGGGGTAGAGGAGGGGGTGTGTACTCACGGTGTGTGTGCCGGCGGGCGGCTACCAGAGGCGGTGCAGGTGCAGGTTGTGTGTGGGGAGGGGGTAGAGGAGGGGGTGTGTACTCACGGTGTGTGTGCCGGCGGGCGGCTACCAGAGGCGGTGCAGGTGCAGGTTGTGTGTGGGGAGGGGGTAGAGGAGGGGGTGTGTACTCACGGTGTGTGTGCCGGCGGGCGGCTACCAGAGGCGGTGCAGGTGCAGGTTGTGTGTGGGGAGGGGGTAGAGGAGGGGGTGTGTACTCACGGTGTGTGTGCCGGCGGGCGGCTACCAGAGGCGGTGCAGGTGCAGGTTGTGTGTGGGGAGGGGGTAGAGGAGGGGGTGTGTACTCACGGTGTGTGTGCCGGCGGGCGGCTACCAGAGGCGGTGCAGGTGCAGGTTGTGTGTGGGGAGGGGGTAGAGGAGGGGGTGTGTACTCACGGTGTGTGTGCCGGCGGGCGGCTACCAGAGGCGGTGCAGGTGCAGGTTGTGTGTGGGGAGGGGGTAGAGGAGGGGGTGTGTACTCACGGTGTGTGTGCCGGCGGGCGGCTACCAGAGGCGGTGCAGGTGCAGGTTGCGGGAGAGCACGGAGCGCACGTCGTGCGTGAAGCGCAGCGCGTCGAGGACGGGCAGCAGGTTGAGCAGCGCCACGTCCAGCGGGTCCGAGAACCACGACTTTATTGGGATCGCGTTATCTGACGAGGGAAGGCCATTTTGAAACGAGAATGAATGAATAGCGCAATTACGATATGAGTATTGTTGAGAATGTCTTATGCTTTCCATTTCAACCAATTAAATTAACATTTTAACTAAATGTTGATACAAAACAATCTATCATTTTTTGCGGGGGGATACGTGTGACAGACACACAAACACACACACAACAATCGTCTATTACTACGAAACTCACACCTTGACTTTAACTAAATACATAAACAACATTACGGACACTTTTAAACATCTAGGCGACAGGCACAGGCACATTTGTGCTTGTACTTTGACAGAGGGGAAAACCTGCATATAGCTACTCCGCCGCGGCCGGTGGCCCGTGTTGCTCTATGAGTACGGCCTCAGTTTTACATACGGTTGTATTATGATAATATTATGAGTAATCATAATAATTGGGACTGATATTCACCTGGAAAATCCCTGTAAGCGCCAGGCGAGTTGTCTAATATAAACACCCTGTTTAGATCCTCACATATTGACGCTAGGTTCTTCGTATATGAGCCGTGCTCCGGCGTGCAATGCTGTCTGAAATTTTAAAAATAAGGCTACAGTAAACAGTTATAAACAGTCATGACATGTGTCATCTATTAATTTCTGACATATACATAAGTGATTCTTGAAATCCCAAATAATCAATAAACATTTTGACTTTAACTTGATGAAGATGCACGCGTGAGTTAATAGTGGCAAGTGAGTATTGAAAACTACATGAAAACTGAGAAGCCTTCTGAAAAATTATGAATAATTTAATAAAACAATAAAATCCGCGTGTCTGTACATTGTATATATTTACGAAAAACTAATTGGGGGCGATGTTAAAATAGTATTAGAACAGTTTTCAATTATTTTTGTCTGTCTGTTTGTCCCTTTGTCCAGGCTAATCTCCGTAGATACTGGACGGATTCAAATGAAACTTTTTGTTGTGTATAGTTACTAAGCCTGGCCAACATTTAGGCTACTTTTTTGCGGGAAAATCACTCATTCCCATGGGAATCTCTACATTTAATTTCATTTTCCTATGCAAATAGTCCATATCTATCAAACCTTTGACACATTATTTCATTGTGAGGCAATACGAAGTTTGCCGGGTCTGCTAGTGAATAATAAGGAGGTGTATACACATTTAATCGTAAAGGGTAGTTTAACAAGTACCTGTAGAAGCGTCGCCGCAGAATACCCCTACCGTTGTCCAGTTTATCGGCGACCGCCGCGCCGTATATCTCCATCGACGCTGTGAACACCACCAGCTCGTACCACTGGGACACCTGGAACAACACGCAACGTGGTTGGTAAACTATTGAACTCTTATTATTGCAGATGGAACCACAGGTCGTCTAGCGGGTCGATCGCCTATGATATGATCGATTTCGTCTAAGCTAGATTTACTGTTTTTATTTGCTTATTACTTTTTTTATGTAAGGAAGGTAATAAGCATGCAGCTCACATTGATGTTAAGTGACGACTGCAGCCTATACACATCTCAATAAAAATCAGAGGTCAAAATGTAGATGCGTTGCCACCCCTGAGACCTAAGATGTCATGTCTCTGTGATAGTTATTACGGGGCCATACATGACCATCTAACCGGAACACGATAGTGCCGAACACTATCATTTAGCGGCAGATAGGTTAGGTAATGGGGTGCCTACGCCCTCCAGCTACTACACTTGGAACTCTACCACCAGTTATTATTACTGTCGGTTTCATACTACCTACGAAAATAATATCGACATCCATCAGCCTTCCCATAGCTCTACCAACCATCTTGGTTTTATGGGTCGGAACGCGGAAGATGCGCGCAATTTAATCAGGAGATAAAATTGGATATATTTGTAGTGATTTAGCTATATGTACATCTGTTAATCTGCATCCAAAATTTAACAACACCATTCGCCAGACGATCAAATAACGCCCTATGTTGACTGTCCTTATTATTGTTTAAAAGGACAATCCTTTATTGTAGGTATGATAAGTTTTCCTCAATATTGATCATTATTGTTGTCTCATTGTTTTTTAATCGAAATAATCTCTACTTATTGCATTAATCTAAATTTTACTACGTGTTAATGATTAAAGACTTACCCCCTTATCCATAGCCGTACATTAGATACGTTTTAGCTATAAAATGCTTTGTCTTTGTCAGTTGCATTGTCAAATGAGCAAGATAGAAACGGACAAAGGAGAGATTAGCAACACTTTAGCTATAATACGTTTATGAATAAGGGGGTTAACGTTACTTCACTAGTGACTTCGTATGCACACTATTCTAGGTTTTCTCTTATCCCATAGTACAGGGCATCTCAAACATTTTTGAAAACGGAATAGTTACGAAAAATAAATATTTGACGAGGGAACCAAATATTAGCCGGGAGATACGCAACTAGAATACAAATCACTTTAACGGTAATAGGTATCTAGTATCTATCTATCAACGAAGATCTCAAGGCCGAGTGATTCATGGCGTAACTTCTTTTGACCGTTAAAACGAGCGTTCGAACATTTTATTCATATGAATATAAATCGTTTAGATTGTATTGTCACTGGGTTTTGGGTTTTTAAACATAATAATATGTATACCCCTTTTTAGGGTTCCGTATCATCATCACTCCAACCGAAAGATATTTACAGCCTTCCCGAAACACGCCCATAACAGCGATGTGCGTCTTCCTATGGCGTATATAGTATATATATATACAATGTTCCCCTATGTTCCCACTTTGGGGAACGTTACCGGAAACGGCCCATCACATGCGTTATAAGGGAAGAATAAACCCTAATTTCTATTTTCTGAAAGTTTCCCAGCACCTCTGAGTTTGGTAATGAGCCCGGAGATGTCAACAGGCCACCACCAGTTATATGGGCCAAGACGTAACCGGCAAATCGTGGTTGCTTTGCATAAATGCAAGCATACATATGCATGCATTTACCACTGCAACCGCTTCAGGGATTACAGGACTGAAGTTACATTATTCTTGATTATACCTATTTGTGGATTTTTCTCGCAAACCCATACCACCACTTTCCAGACGTATCGGTCGCACAAATGTCCACAAATATAATTTCCATAATACGTGAAGCCCGCGGTATCGTTGACGTTTGTGGTGTCACACAGAGTTGTTGTCTATGGTGACCTCGAGTAAATAAAGTCCGGTAGGAGTATCCGGTTACACCGCCAGCCACAGAACCGCGTTGTGTTAGGAATATTTAGCGCAGTGCTCTAATAATATTTTTTTTCTATATTTTTAAGATGGGGCACAATATAAATTCCTTTTTTTAAGGAAGCGGCACGAATAAACTAATACGGGAGACGTACAGTAGTTTTAAATATTAGTGTAAGTAGTGAATTCGTTTTAAAATATTAACATACCTAATATTTTCAAAAAGTAAACTTCAAGTGAATGCGCAAAGCCACGCGGCTGGTGTAGATCGGAAGCAGTTTATTCGGTTAAGCGAAACGGGCCCGGTCGGATGTGTGATGGGTGTCCGCTAGTGGCAAATTAAAATGTCCGTTTCCGTGCTTCGGAGGGCACGTTAAGTCGTCGGTCGCGGTTGCTATCAATAGATAGCAGTCGTTAAACCTTGTCGGAGGGCGTGATATAGGTTTGAAAACATCCGACAACGGGTTGGCCATTAACCCTTATCTCCATCAACCCGTATTGGAGCAGCGTGGTGGAGTAAATTCCAGGCCTCCTCCCAAGAAGTGGAGAGACTCGTGCCCAGCAGTGGGACGTATCAAGGGTTGATAATGTATCTACTAAATAGCTAATAGCATCGGTTACTTGTGATTTTCAGCTCAAAAGTTCAGAAAGGTGCTGGCTCAATGTCAGCGTCCGATAATGTAGCAACTACATTATTCAACAAAAAATAGAAGGAGACTTCGCTTATTTCGTCTATACAGCGTTATCTCTATCGCACTGTACCAATATGATGTTTATCGAGCATTTTGATCAAGTTTCGAAAAATACCGGACTATCAGCGCTTACGTAGGCAGTGTGCAGGAATGATAACGCTCTACGAAGTCGGAACTAGCCGATAGCCGATGGTCTCTTTCGTAGTGGTAGAGCTCCAGTGACGGAGCTCGCGAGCGTAGTCACCACCGCAATACCTAATATACTTGCCGCTAAATGGTAGTGTTCAGCACTATCGTGTTCCGGTCAGGTGGTAATGTACGGCCCTGTAATTTCCGGCACAGAGACATATCACCTTAGGCCTCAGGAGTGGTAACGCATCTGCATTTTGACCTCGGTCTTTGTGTGGGTGTCTATAGGCTGCAGTCATCACTTAACATCAATGTGAACTGCACGCTTGTTTGCCACTTCCATAACAAAGGCTCGATATGCAATATTTCTTGCTTCTATTTATGTTCAGCGAAAGTAATCGCAATCCCGTATCGTCCAGACCTTCCACCAGAATGTTTCTTTTTATTAATCTTCCTTATAACTTAATTTATGTCTCAGCTCGGGCTGCAAGAAAACCGACCATCAGCGACTAACCTAAGAAAGTGGGAAATACTCACTATATCCAAAAAATAGTCCACATGCGGCCGCTTGTGTACGAAGAAGCGCACGGGGTGTTTGTCTATGGTGACCTTGAGCACGAAGTCGGGCGGCGTGCCCGGTTTCACCGTCGGCCGCACCATCGCGTCGTGGTGCGAATGTATTAGCGTCTCGTCCAGATCTAGCACCAGCATTTTTCTTTTGACTAAACCTGCAAACAAAATATTTGGTTTGTTAAGGACTTCTTTCTGCACTTGCATGGTTGAAAGCTCAGGTCAAGTGTTGTGGGAAAATTGGAGAAGTTTTGTTTTTAGATCACAAATCGAGAATAATTGCAAAGTAGTCGTATTTTTCGCGACCTTTATTCAAATCTTTACGCGCTATCAAATAGGTACCGCGGTTTCACTCGTGTTGATACTGATGACGTGGATATAGGAGAAAAAATAGGCTAATGTTACTAAGGAATCTAAATCTTAATGCTAATAAGGAATCCTAAAAATATTCAAATCTTCCTTAAAAACTAAATTGCCAGATGTGAGTACATTGCGTCATTAATCGTCCAACATTTGGTTGCGATTAAACTTGAATGAACCCATGTTTCAGAGCAGTCAATGAATCCCAGATAGCTTTAATGACATTCCTACGGATCGCTACTTCACACGGAAGTGGGTTAAAAAGAAATTGCTTGTGAGTTTTTTTGTCTTGAAGTGGCAACCAAGCATACAGTTCACACTGATGGTAAGTGAATACTGTAACCTATAAACAACAAAAAAAAATTACATACATTTCCATACTGCATCTATAGTCGCGCGCGGCCGCGATCGATCCCGACCGCAATTGCACTTTTATAATTAAGCAATTCCCTCAGTTGACAAATTTTGTACGAGTTAACAAAATACTTATTTCTTCAGAAAAAATATATTTCAACTTCGTGACGGCATAATTATATCTACCTAATTGAGTAACAATTAACATTGTAATACCATTTCACAATATGTAAATACCTTTATAGTAACTTATGATGTCTTGTTATTTCGATTTATGTCAATTATAGTCAGGGCTGATACCCTGGAAGGCTTTGGCACAATGCTGAATGGCCTCAGAAGTCACTCCCAACGAGTGGGGCTTAAAATGAACATGGACGAGACGAAGATCGATGATGAGAGATGAAGAAGATGTCAAATGTCCATGTTACACCCACTCCTGTTATGGTCGAGATACTATACACGAAGTTGTTGACAATGATGTACCTATACCTGGCACAAACGGTTTGGTCGGTCCAATTTCGAAATAGAGGTTAGTTGCCAAATCCAACTCGGTTGGGCAGCGTTCGGGAAGCTTCGATACATCTTCGCGTCCAATTTACTGTAGTGTCTAAAGAAGAAGCCTTTGACCAGTGCGAGTTGCCAGTGATGAAGTACGGAATTGGAACGTGATCGCTTACTATGGGCCTCATAAGAAGGCTCAAGGTTACGTGAAAAGCAATGCAGAGTGCTTGCTTGGAATTTTACTACTAACATCGAAACAGAAGAGGAGATCCGCATGAGAAACAAAGTAACTGACATAGTCCACCGAATATCAAAACTTAGGTGGCAGTGGGCAGGGCACATAGCTAGAAGAACTGACGGCCGTTGGGGCAGAATATTTCCCGAATGGCGTGTCGATCCCCACTAGGTGGACCGATCACCTGGTGGAGGTTGCGAGTAATCGCGGGAAGCGGGCGGCCCAAGACCGTTCATTATGGCAATCTATGGGGAAAGCTTTTGTCCAGCACTGGACGTCTTTCGGTTGAAATTATGATGATAATAATTTCAATTTGATTGCAAATGAGATGCATTACCTATAAATGATTCAAATCTTAGTTAGTAAATTACTTAAAGTGACTTCGAACTTTTCGGGTTTCCGTACCGCTCATAGATTTTCGAGCAATTGCACAAAAATGGTTGGAGCCAAAGGGCTCGGACTGTGATGAGCTCGGAAGCAGCTGCTAGCAAGATCGCGGAAGTGTGCGGCAGCGTTCCTGTGACCCCGCCTCTGATGGCGGACGAGCAGGAATATCGTGGGGTTTCAATTTAGTAGTCTCACACTACCCGCCGTCTGTGTTTTTCCTAAACCGCGGGTACCCATAATGGGATTCCCCGAATAAAAAAATGCGCGCAAGGTGGCAGTTATTTATATTAACCTGCCTGAACTTTTTGCAGCAATATTACATCAATATTATGCATGTAACCATAGTAACTTGGCAGCCGTGTCTTTCCTCATGATTAATTACAGTCAACTGCAGTGAAATAGTCAACAATAAGTCAATTAAATAATGATTTGCAACTATTCTATGATTCAAAGAGGAAAAACATGGATGTCCTTGTGCCTAGATCACAATTTATTGTACAAACACTTTCAGAAAATATTGTTTTTTTTTATAGTTTTCTTTTTTTTATGTAATAAAAGTGGCAAACAAGCATGCAGTTCACATTGATGTTACTGGAGTTGTAGACTGCAGCCTATAGACTCCCACATAATGACCAGAGGTCAAAATGCAGATGCGCTGCCACTCCTGAGGTATTAGGTGTCATGCCTCTGTGCCGGAAATTACAGTGCCGTATTTCTTCTGAAATCATGTACCTACCTATTAAGTTTTTTATTATGATTATGTGAATACTCATATAATCATAACAAAATAACAATGCGAATGTGGATGGTTGCAGAGGCCCAAGAAGACCAAGACTGACCTACCATGACCAAATAGGTCGCGTTATGTCTGCTGGTGGGATCAAAAGTCTTAGGAATCGGCGTGCATGTATGAAGAGAATGATGAAAGTAGACGAGGCACGAGAGGTTTGTCAGAACCGGGATATCTGGCGCTCTACACTCTCTGCCTACCGTTAGGGACCTGGCGTGAAGATACATACAAAATAACATTAAATTAACCCCCTTAATCATAAACGTACATTAGATACGTTTTAGCTATAGAATGCTTTGTCTTTGTCAGTTGTAAATCTATACATATTTGAAAACAAATCTTTCTTTGTTTTCAATAGGGCGGAGATGTGTGACGGTACCTACAAGCGTGACGAGAGGGGAGAGGGGGGAGGAACGAAAATATCGGTAATCCATGACGTAATTTATGAAAAATGAAAGTATGTATGTATCTTCACGCCAGGTCCCTAACGGGATAGGCGGAGAGTGTGGAGCGCCAGATATCCCGGTCCTGACATACCTCCCTTGCCTCATCTACCTTCATCATTCTCTTCATAAATTAAAGATTTTTATTATTTACTGTGCATAGCTAGTATGACATAGAAAGCATTCAATTCAATCATTTAGGTTCTGACCTTTGTAATATAACATGCAATGCATCTAGCTAGGGTTTCGAGGCGTCCGGATAAACCCGGAAATAGGCCTCAAAATATACGGTGTCCGGCTTTTGTTAGGCTTTTTACATTTCTTAAACGAGCGAGCGCAGAGCACAGCCGAACGCTTCTATCGCGGGTGTCTGAGATGTCTCCCTTTTTAACCAAATGTCCGGCTAAACTTGATGCTCTGTCCGGCGATTAGGTTTAGCGACCTGGCAACCCTAATTGCATCGCAATTTAATCATTTCATCTAAATCAAACTCGACTCAGAACGCATTTTATGCATATGCAAGTAGGCAAAGAAGTCGGTTAAAGAGCGCTCTAGATGTGTTCTCCGCTCGCCGATTGCCAGTGAAGTACCTAGACTTTTGCCTATTGCCGTCTCGACACGTACCGCCTACATGAATCCATACCAAAAAAAAAAAAACAACTCTTCACACACTTCCAGAAAGATTACTTTTTTGATAGGTGATTTTGATTAATTGATAGGCCTCACTGTCTATTATTAACATAATTAATGATTGATTAAACTCCTTCCTTTTAAATTATATGTGATAAAAAATAAATGTCTGTACTGTTAATATTATGCATAAATTACTCTTACCGTAGCATTAGCACCGTAAATCAAAATTTTAAACATCATATTAATGCATCTGGAAGGATTTTTTTCTACTAACATTACGAATTGAAACCACAACCAGTAATAATTTTGTTTCAATACTTTGAATGATCTGATTTTATTATGATTATTTAAATATATATATTTTTAATCTTTATTTTAAGAAAGGGGTTTTGTCACGCAGTGACTATGTCACCCCCATAGGAAAACACTACAAATTAACATTTTGACTTAAAGGTAGGGACACATTTCAAAATATTAATGGAAAATTGTACCTGTTAAAATAAAAGCTATGGAATTTGTACCATTAATTTAATTCAATATGAGCAAATAATTGTGATTAATTAGATTGACTGTTTTGAGCTTGGCACGTGGAGGTGGATTGATTGGAGATCACAGTGATGTTATAGTCATATCATGGGATGTTTATTTTTAATATGCAAATTAACTGTTAAAGCTGAACAGAATTGTATTTTTTGAAATCAAGGACTGATTGATGTGACTGACTGAATGGATAGGAAAAAAAATAGTTCTTGTAATAGTGTGTAAACAAACTAGGGTTCAAAATTATCTATACAGTTTTGATAATTATCATACATTTGCTTGAGAGAGCAAACATGTGAATACAATTACAAACTAAAGTGGTTCAATCCCCGCAATGGAACAAATATTAGTATGGCCTACAGATATTTGTTTTGGGTCTTGGTGTTTGTGTGTATGTGGTGTGTGTATGTGGCGTGTGTGTGTGTGTGTGCACAACGACAACCACGACACAGGTTTATACCTAGTGTAGGGCTGTGAGTGTTAGTGTATTTATTTAAATAATAAAAATAAATAAAAAGCCTTTTATTCCTTAAATGGTAAAATACATCGTAAGTTATTAATTTAATTAAATTAAGGACCCCTTTCGAGTATAGGCCTCCTCCAGTGTCTTCCAGTTGCCTCTATCCCTTGCATGTCTGACCCAATTTGAGCCAGCAATGGCACTAATGTCATCAGCCCATCGTGACCTCGGTCTGCCTGTTCTTCTCTTTCCCTGTGGCCCCTGCCACTTTAGTACTCTGTTGGACCATCTCTTGTCAACTGTTTGGGCTATGTAGCCCGCCCATCGCTATTTTTGTTTTAAAACAAATGCTAAAGCGTCTGTGACTTTAGTTTGTGACCTTATGTAGTTGCTGCGAATTCTATCATATTTCCTTACCTTAATTATGGTCCTCTCCATAGCCCTTTGGCAAGTTCTCAGGTCTTGCTTTGTTTTATTGGTATTGACCCAAGTTTGACAGCCATACGTTAGACTTGGCAGTATGCAGGTGTCCATTACCGTTTTCTTTAAACTCAAATTAAACTTTCCCTTTAGCATTTCTTTGAGACTCCAGATTTTTTTCCAGCTTATGGCTATTCTTCGACCAATTTCTTCCTTGTTATTGTTAGGACTGAATGACACACATTTGCCCAGGTAAATGTAATGGTCCACATACTCAATCTCCTGATTGTCTATGATAACTTTGTGTTTTGTGCGATTAGTCATAATTTTGGTATTTTGGTAGTTCATTTCTAGACCTACTTTGCGACTTACTTCATTTAAACTATTGAGCTGTATATGATCTTTATGTTTGTGATGTTTTCAGAGAAAAGCACTATGTCGTCTGCGAATCTTAGGTGACTTAGGTGTTTGTTGTATATTTTTATTCCAGTTTAGTTGCGAAAAGACATATTGTAGTACTGCAATAAATAACTTTGGAGATATTGGGTCTCCCTGTCTGACTCCTCTACCTATAGGGAATATGTTACCTCTATCTTCCAGTTTCACTTTACTGGTACTGTTTGAGTAAATATTTTTTATGACGTGATGATATTTAGTACATATCTTACAGTCGTTAAGTGCTTTCCATATAGCATTGTGGGAGATACTGTCAAACGCTTTTGTATAATCAATGAACATTAAGTAGAGAGGTCGGTTAAATTCCTTGTACTGTTCCACTACTTGTTCGGTAGTGTGGATGTGATCGATAGTTGAGAATCCTGATCTGAAGCCAGCTTGCTCAATTGGTTGGCATTTGTCAATCTGTACCGCAAGCCTACTTAAAAGTAGAGAACTGAAAAGTTTGTAAATGCTTGGCAGAAGGCTTATAGGTCTATAGTTTGTTATGTTTCTGTGTATTTATTTATTCATTTGATAAGATTACGAGATAAAATGGATAACTGATTAGCCGGATATTGTGTGAATCTAATCAGATTATACAATCTGATTTGTAACATTATTTACATGAATTTGTGTAAAATCATGCAAATAATGTTACAAATCATATGATACATATTTCAATCTCGAGTTTTACTGGTGGTAGAGCTCTAGTGATGGCGCTCGCTCACATAGGCACCAAATCTTTTCAACATGATATTGGATACGGAAACCGTACCAATACAATGGTGCACCTCTGATATCATACTGCTGTACAAAAAAGGCAACCCATTAGACATAGGAAACTATAGGTCAATTAGTTTACTATCAAGCATGTACAAACTCTTCTCTTCTATATTACTGAATAGAATATCAAAGGTAATAGATACATCTCAACCAAGAGAACAGGGTGGCTTCTGGACAGGTTTTAGCACGACGGACCATATCCAAACCTTAGAACAAATCATTGAAAAATACAAAGAGTTCAATCAATCTGTATATGTGGCGTTCATCGATTACAGTAAAGCATTTGACACTATCAGCCACAATGCAATCTGGGGTGCACTGAGACATCAAAAAGTGGACCAAAAATACATCAACATAATAAAAAACATATATGCAAATAGTACCAGCAGAGTCAGACTAGAAACCAGAGGCAATGAAATAAGAATAGAAAGAGAAGTGCGACAAGGTGATCCTTTATCGCCAAAAATCTTTATTGCTGTCTTAGAAAACATATTTAAAAATCTAAAATGGGAATCAAAGGGCATCAAGATGGGCAGCTGCCGTTTCAATCATTTCAGATTTACAGACGATATAGTTGTAATGTCTGAAAATGGAGAAGAACTAAATCAGATGATAGGACAACTAGAGGAAGAAAGCACCAAAGTGGGTCTACAAATGAATGCTGACAAAACCAAGATCATAACAAACAGTTCATAATAGGTTGGAGAAAAAGTCTTTTCGCATTAGTATTATGAACTTGTAATAAAATCTCTTTGGCTGTAGTATTTGTATCTGGCTGGTTTTGGTATCATTGAAAGTTAAAATTTTAAAGAACATAATTCCAAATTCAAATTAGGCAAATGTGTGATTTTCATTTGTTTTTCGTACTGTCAAGATGAGTGAATCTAATGAAGAAATTCGATACATTTTAAAATTTACTACAAAAAAGGTAAAAATGCAACGCAAGCCGCGAAAAAAATTTGCTATGTTTATGGACCTAGTGCAGTGTCTGTGAGAGTAGCACAAATTTGGTTTAAGCGTTTTCAATCCGGAAATTTTGATGTCAAAGATGCACCTCGCTCTGGTCGCCCTATAACGGATAAAATGGATGCCATTTTTGAAAAATTGGAGCAAGATCGACGTATCAGTAGTTACGACGTAGCTGAAGAACTGAGAATTGATCACAAAACAGTTTTGGCGCATTTGAAAAAAGCTGGGTACAAAAAAAAGCTCGATATTTGGGTACCTCACGAGCTCACTGAAAGAAACCTAATGAACTGTGTACTCATTTGTGATTCTTTATTACGACGTAATGAAACCGAATCATTTTTGAAGAAGCTGATAACTGGTGATGAAAAGTTGATCACCTACGACAAGAACGTGCGAAAAAGGTCGTGGTCAAAGGCCAGTCAGGCTTCACAGACTGTGGCAAAACCCGGGTTAACTCGCAATAAGGTGATGTTGTGTGTGTGGTGGGATTGGAAGGGCATTATTCATTATGAGCTATTACCACCAGGCAGGACTATCGATTCTGAACTCTACTGCGAACAACTGATGAGATTAAAGCAAGAAGTTGAGATAAAGTGGCCGGAATTGATCAACAGAAGGGGTGTGGTGTTTCATCATGATAACGCTAGACCTCACACATCTATAGCCACTCAGCAAAAATTAAGAGAGTTTGGCTGGGAGGTGTTAATGCATCCGCCGTATAGTCCTGACCTTGCACCTTCAGATTTCCACCTGTTTCGGTCTCTTCAGAATTCTTTATGCAATGTTAGGTTAACATCACGAGAGGACTGCCAAATCCACTTGTCCCAGTATTTTGATGAGAAGTCCCAAAATTTTTATAGCAATGGGATCATGTCCCTACCTACAAGATGGCAAAAGGTTATCGAACAAAATGGTACATACATACTTTAGTTAAATTTAAATAAACTATATTAAAAAATGTTGAATTATCTTTAAAAATGCGAAGAAACTTTTTGCCCAACCTAATATATACCAATTAACATTAAAGGAAAAAATATAGAATACGTCAAGGAGTACATATACCTAGGTACAGATTTAATTCAGAAATAACAATAATGAAGAAGAGGTGGACAGAAGAGCCAAAATAACCTGGAAGAGATTTTGGTCCCAGAAGGAAATCTTAAAAGGAAGCTACAAATTACAACTTAAAAAGATAGTGCTGGATACATGTCTTCTACCTAGTCTACTGTACTGGCTACCAAACTTGGACTCTCACCAATAAAGAAAGACATAAACTAAGAACCACTCAAAGAGCGATGGAGAGAAGTATTCTTAGCATAAACAAAATACAAAAAATTAGAAGTGAAGACATAAGTAAAAGAACAGATATACAAGATGCGCTCACCCAAGCCCTGAAACTTAAGTGGCGATAGGCCGGGCATATAGCCTGTATGAAAGATGACAGATGGACTGTACTGGTGACCAAATGGAGAGGCCCCACAGGGAAACGAAGGGTTCGTCGTCCATACAAGAGATGGTCGGATGACATAGCTGGGGTGGCAGGGCAGAAATGGATGCAATATGCACAGAACTGTGACAGGTGGAGCAAGCTGGAGGAGGCCTACACCCAAAGAGGGGTCCAAATTTAATCCCAACAATCACACAATTTTGTAATTTGTTATGTACTTAAAAGATTTGGAATAAATGGCTTCATTTATTATTATTGTGTGGGGGAGCCTGAAAGATGTTGATAAAAGTAGTTTTTGCTTTTCATTGCTATGAGGACCCTACAATTGTACAGAATTACCTCTCTACTCCTTATTAGCAGTCAGAATGTACTTGCTAATAAGTACATTCTGACTGCTAATAAGGATCGACCACATAATAACCACGAACCAAATAATTATCTCGGGTCTAGTGATTCTTGTAAATAAGCATTCTGTAGCCTGTGCAAAAGTTGGACATTACATTTACATTGTTAAATAGTTGCTACATTAGACATGGCAACCAATTTAAGTCTCAAACAATCTTTTCTTATAAGTTTCAGAGTCTTGATTCTACGATAATGATACATGGTATCATTCTGACCTTACATGATGTGAGATAATGGTATAATTTGTGAACTTTTACCAAATTAATCATTTGTTTTTATGACTGCATGGATAAAAGAGAGACAAAGCTATAAGAGGTCAAAGTGTGCCTGTGTAATTTTGAAACATTGTAGTTTCTTCCTGCCAATGAAAACAAAAACATCCTTTATCACTACCATCAAGCACCCGTATTCACACAGTATTATGTGCTACTTGACGGTAGATACATGTGTTGAAAAGCACGAAAGTGTTTTTTCATTCTAACTCGCGTCAACAAATGCTAGTATCTACACGGCCTAAACGGATATCAGATTATACAGCTCATTCGATTCACACAGCAAAAATAGCCTGTTTACAAGATAAGGTCGCAGGTAATAAGTACTGTTCGCAAGAAAAGGGTAGACTTCGTAGTGCACCCGATACGCCACTGATAATTATCAAAGCATGCAAAACGGATCGACAATCACTTGATAAAAGTAAAAAAGGTACTCACTCAGCCTGTGTCGAGATACGGGAGAAAGTGGATATATTTCATATTTGACCGATTGATACTGAGCCAACTGAAAAACAAACACCACGTGAGACACACAACACGATTATACACCCAAATTCACACATCACTTACAATATATTTATATTTACCGCTCGATATTGCTTTCTAAACATGTAACACAAACAACTCCATACTTTGGATGCGAGCAGCATGAACGCACGAAGGCCCATTTGCAATTGTTTCAGCATTTGAAATGTTTACGAAACGTTTACCAGGATGCAGATACCGTCGGTGTTAAACAACAAACGACCGAGAGAGATCATTGACGGCGTAATTCAAAACAAATTCAATAAAACCAAGTGCCGAAAACATCTAACCCGCCATGACATAATCGACCCGAATCCGTTACCATAGAGTATCAAAAATTGCACGTTTCCTTTAATTAATTGTCTATGAATTAGTGTTGTAAGACCAATACAATTTACCGATATAAAAATAAATGAATCGTAAGGAAAGTATGAATTAATTATGTATATATTTACATACATTTTCAACTTTGTATGACAAATACTAGGTCCGAAAGTATTTAAAAAAATACATACATGGCAAAGGAGATTCATTGGCTTAACAACAATAATATTCTGGATTTAGACAAACCGCATATATATTATCTGTTATGTGACTCATCTCTGTGTGACCAACTTACATATTTTATCACTAAATGTGGTATTCAAGTGGTTCTTCGGGATACATAAATAGAATTATTCGTACTTAATGACTAATTATTTCGAGGAAATCGAAAAAGTAGAAGTTCTTGAATACAGGTTAAAATTACTGCAATTAAGATTATTCGGCACTTGCATATCATACAGATAACAATCGGCCTAGTGAGAGACAGACTCGGTAACTGCAAAACGTACTGCTGACTTAAGTTGTAGTAATTATTAGTCTTTGTAGTTATTTAGCGAAGTTGTAGCTGATTTGTATGGCTACACTGCCTGCGTTTTTAATGTTGTAACACTATCGATGTCGATGTGATAGTCATGATATCGATATAAGTATGTAGTTTCAATATTTGTTTCATGTCTAGTAATTGTATTATATCTAACAAGAGATGACATACGAACGAGTAACAAGTCTGTTTATTTTTTAAACGTGTTAATAAAATGTGTTCAAAAGTCAATAATAACGCATACGACAGTATAACCAGTCTGATATAACAGGTATTAGCTGCGCTCTAGTAATTATATAATATGACTAAAAGAGTTGTTTTACTCTGTTCCCACTCATTGTATTGTATGCCAATAATACTTATATTACTAGTATTTAGGACAAAACGAGCAAATGTCGGATATTGATTTGTTGAATCGATTCATTTTTTTAATACTAAATAACAACTTTTTTGCGTCTTCATATCTTTATTTTTGTTATGAAATTGCTATTACCAACTTTAAGAAGTTAATTGATTCGGCCAGAATCTTGTGAAAATCATACCAGAATTCATTTCAAAAAGTTTTTTCATACATAAAATAAATACTAGATATATTTTAAATCATTTTGTAAACACTCATTATTACATTCTAATTTTATATTATTATATATTTTTTGATTATGAAACTCAGTATTAGTACAAAAAAAAAACCTCAACCATGAGATAAGTAAAAATTTGTAGGTGAATCCTGTTTAAAATGATTTTAACTATTACTGTAGAGATTGTTCATACCATGGGTACAGGCCCCATGCTATGAACAATCAACATTGACTGCCTCGTTGGCTCAGTGGCCGCAATCGCGATGGTGAAGCCTGAGGTCCTGGGTTCGATCCCCAGATCGGAAAAATCGATTATTGGGTTTTTTCTGTAAGGAAATTCCCAGTAGCCGGCGTCTGGTACCGGTGCCTGGGAGAGAACGTAAAGCCGTCGGTCGGTCGTGTCGGATTGCCGTCCCATCGGACTATGAGAGTAAGGGAATAGAGAGTGCACCTGTGTTTGCGTATACACTTGTGTACTATAATATCTCCGACGTAGTTAGTTAGTCTCCGTTGAGATTGGCCGCCGTGACCGAAATTCGGCCTGGAGGACATTACAGGCCCATACATTTCCGAATCATTTTTTTTTTGTAATAGTTAAATATACTCATTACAGTAACTTTATTGATAACAGTCATTAGAACGTATTTAAAGAATCAACACCCTGGGCCTATAAAGTTTACTGCTCCATAATAATTTATGTTAACTATTAAGCGTGAGGATTGATCCACCTTTCGCAAATTGCCGCTGCCACTCTGGGCCATGGCCCACTAGGTCCTAGGGTAAATACGCTCCTGACAACAATCATGTGTAAGGGTAAACGATGATGGTTTCGTGGATAGATATTTTAATTTGTCAACCTAAAATTAATGACCAACAGTGTCACTTTAACTAACGCTAATTTTAAGGGCCGTAGTATTGTCAAGAAACAAAAAGTTACGATACGTGTACAATACATAAGACTTACGACTACGACTTCATACTATCGAATATTATCGATAAAATCGCACAACAGATCGACAACACTATTACAAGCATACAAGTTGCAAGTTATTGACGTTTCATTTTGGGGGCGGGTATCGCTCAATAAATAATTTTCATCGAAATTTGTCGCAAGATGCGCCTATTAGAACGTATATCATAATTCTTAGGGTAACTTAGAATATTTATTAAATGTGTGTCCTGTTATATCATTAGGTAAGCATTGTATTAAGTATAATTTTATTGCATTTATTTCTATTGGTTACATCCTGTTGTATTGATTCCCAATCGGTATGATTATGTCAATTTATGTCGAAGGTAGTTTCATGGGTACAGGGATATGTTGTAGGTCCACGTCAAGATGATTGGAGGGCTGTTCGTGTACAACCATAAAGGGGAGGTGTTGATATCGAGGGTGTATCGTGATGATATTGGGCGGAATGCTGTGGACGCGTTTCGGGTGAACGTAATCCATGCGAGACAGCAAGTGAGGTCACCGGTCACTAACATCGCCCGGACCTCCTTCTTTCACATCAAGGTAAGTGAACTGACGTTTATAAGGTTGTATTAACACAGCTGTCAGAGTTACTTTTCCTCCCTTCCCTTTTTTATGATAGTACATTTTGAAATACAACTACCTCAAGTAGTTTAGTGGTAGCAGGTCAGTACTGCATACTGGGTTCAATTCCCAGGTAAGTGTTATTGGGATTTTCAATTTTTCAGGTGTTTCCTAGTGCCAGTTTAGTAGTAATGTACCCAGATATGTCAATGGCCTCATAGACAGACTAAAATGTATTGGCCAATGTAATAATATAGTAACCCCCTTATTCATAAACATATTTTAGCCAAAGTGTTGCTAATCTCTCCTTTGTCTTTTTCTATCCTGCACATTTGACAATGCAACTGACAAAGACAAAGCATTCTCTAGCTAAAACGTATCTAATGTATGTTTATGATTAAGGTGGTTAGTGTTTATGTTAGCTTGAATTCATGCATTCACATCTGAACGGTGAAGAGGCATATAGTTTGAAACATTATTTATTTTACTGACTATGTATGGCCCCGTAATAACCATCACAGAGACTGAGACCTTAGTTGTTAAGGTCTCAGGGGTGGCAACGTCTGCATTTTAATCTCTGGTCTTTGTGTGGATGTCTATAGGCTGCAGTCATCACTTAACATCAATGTGAACTGCAAGATTGTTTGCCACCATCATTACATAAAAAAATGTTTTGGAAGTACTTAGAACCCATTTGGCACATGTAATCTCAAGATACTATATTGCCCTTACTTTACATAAGCATTTTATGGATATTTTCTTATAAATTAATTTCATTTGGATGTTGTTGAACAGAGAGCCAACATATGGCTGGCAGCAGTAACAAAGCAGAATGTAAATGCAGCCATGGTGTTTGAGTTCCTATTGAAGATCATAGATGTTATGCAGTCTTACTTCGGCAAGATTTCTGAAGAGAACATCAAAAACAACTTTGTTCTTATCTATGAGCTGCTTGATGGTGAGTATTCTGTATTAATTTTATTTTAGAGTTCAAAGTAATTCAAATGAAATTATAATTTATTCAAGAAATGTTGTTTCGATTGATTACTACACTCAAAAAGATGTTCCTTAAGAAGATGAGCTTGGAGATTGTTACCTATAACATATTTATGGAAGCCAGTGGATAGTGACTATAATTAGTTTGGCTGGGTCCACAGTTGGAAGCCATAGGTCCAAGTTGGCTTACCCGATGCACAGCCATAACCAAAAAAAGATGTCCGAGTAGCCACGGAGATTTATTGTAAACAACTTCCTGTTGAAAATAGAGATATAACAATGAGCGTACAATGTAAATATAATAAAATCAGTACAGTTACTGTCCGCAATGCATAGTTTTATTACGAAACAAAATATAGATCAAATACATTTATTACAGTATACAGTAGGTGTTGGCTATAGCCGTTAATGGCTCTTAAACCCCAAATAAAATATTATTTAATCAGTGGTTGCGAAAAGGTTAATGATTGCGTTATACAATGGCAATTTGTTATCCAGGGAGAGGATTGAGTTTTGGTACATCAACCAGTGCAGATTTTTGTACTTCAGGTTCACTTCATTGCATTTGTGTTTTATATTGTCTTCCAAGTGAGGCACCGATCTTAATAGAATCCTAAGTATTTGTTACATTTACTGATATCCATCATACCAGTTGTACAGTTCCAGAGATACCTCTTCTCAAACTGAAAGTAATATGGTTCGATTTCTGAGTGCTGGCTATAATCCACTATTTTGTTAGCCACTTGTGGCACCTGTAGGCACTAACCAGTACTTTCTGAAGCGATTCACCATTTAAGAACAATTAGCTCATATTTATTTGTAATATTGTTACAGAGATCTTGGACTTTGGATACCCACAAAACTCGGACACTGGTGTCTTGAAGACATTCATCACCCAGCAAGGCATCAAGTCCGCTTCTAAAGAGGAGCAGTCACAAATCACCTCACAGGTCAGTTTCAGTCTTTCTTCTTTCTTTTTTTTTTGTCAAGGAGTGGCAATAACCAACATTTAGGCACATAACACGGCTGGCAGATCTTTCATACTTCTGTCCCGCGCGATGCCGCGTCGGTGTTGCCTCAGGCGTGTTTTCTATACAAATCGAGATATTTGCATATAATATTAAAATTGCGTTAATCGCCTACAGTGCGGTTACACCAAAATATTTGTTGCAGTTATTGTCAAATGTAACAATTACAGTAACATTGACTTAGAATGAAAAAAAAAAAGAGACAGCAGCCGTTTGGTCATACTACTCAGAAACCTTCATGGGCTCATGCACACTAACTTTGCTAAAGATCATCACATGATCAGACGCATAGTTTACGATTCCATAAAGGACATACAGTCAAACATTAATTTTTATATAATAACTAGCGGCCCGCCCCGGCTTCGCCCACGCTGCTCTGCTCCTATTAGTCATAGCGTAATGTAAGCTATCCTATCTCTCAAGTTGGATCGAACTGCACATGGTGTGCGAATTTTATTATAATCGGTTTAGTGGTTTAGGAGTCCATTGAGGACAAACATTGTGACACGAGATTTATTTATATTAAGACTAGCGGCCCGCCCCGGCTTCGCCCGCGCTGCTCTGCTCCTATTAGTCATAGCGTAATGTAAGCTATCCTATCTCTCAAGTTGGATCGAACTGCACATGGTGTGCGAATTTTATTATAATCGGTTAAGTGGTTTAGGAGTCCATTGAGGACAAACATTGTGACACGAGATTAATGTATATTAAGATATCCTACTAATATTGTAAATGCGAATGTTTGTGAGGATGGATGGACGGATGGATGTTTGTTACTCTTTCCCAAAAACCTACTTTTTTATCTAATGGAAGTGGTAAACAAGCATGCAGTTCACATTGATGTTAAGTGATGACTGCAGCCTATAGACACCCACACAAAGACCAAGGTCAAAATGCAGATGCGTTACCACCTGAGGCCTAAGGTGTTACGCCTCTGTGCCGGAAATTACAGGGCCGTACATTACCACCTGGCCGGAACACGACAGTGCTGAACACTACCATTTAGCGGCAAGTATATTAGGTAATGCGGAGGTGCCTACGCCCGCGAGCTCCGTCACTGGAGCCCTACCACCAGTGAAAATACTATATGGAATTGGATGAAACTTAATATAGGTTTTGTTACTTTGGAATAACATAGGCTACAATTTGCAATGATGAAAAAGTACACGCGGACAAAGTCGCGGGCAAAAACTAGGCGTAGATTATATTTGTGAACGTGTTCGTTGCAGGTTACCGGCCAAATCGGCTGGCGGCGAGAGGGCATCAAGTACAGACGAAACGAATTATTCCTCGACGTGCTCGAATATGTCAACTTGCTGATGTCGCCGCAAGGTATGCTTTTTTCTTTTCTCTATGTTTGTATCTTCACGCCAAGTCCCTTGCGGGGTAGGCAGCGAGTGTGGGGCGCCAGATGTCCCGGTCCTGACGCCTCACATTGCCTCTTACCCTCAGATAAATAAATAAAATAAATACTGGTATAATACATTTTTACTGGTGGTAGAGCTCCAGTGACGGAGCTCGCGGGCGTAGGCACCACCGCATTACCTTACTTATATACTTGCCGCTAAATGGTAGTGTTCAGCACTATCGTGTTCCGGTCAGGTGGTAATGTACGGCCCTGTAATTTCCGGCACAGAGGCGTAACACCTTAGGCCTCAGGTGGTAACGCATCTGCATTTTAACCTTGGTCTTTGTGTGGGTGTCTATAGGCTGCAGTCATTACTTAACATCAATGTGAACTGCATGCTTGTATGCCACTTCCATTACATTAAAAAAAAAAACATGTGGGCTGATTTTAATTTTTTTTTCTCTTTATTAATCTAAAGTTTTTAGGAACTTTTAGTTATACCATGTCAGCCCATCATACCTTTAGTTTTACGTAAAGGTGGTTCTGCTAAACCCTGAAATTCAGTATTATTTATTGAACTATGCAGGTCAAGTGCTGTCAGCGCACGTGGCGGGCAAGGTGGTGATGAAGTCCTACTTGTCGGGTATGCCCGAGTGCAAGTTCGGCATCAACGATAAGATCGTCATGGAGGCAAAGGGGAAAGGCAATGGTAAGAGATATAACATTTTGTAAAATGTACTCGATTTTTGCTCAAACTGGGCTAATATAGTTGATTTTGGTATAATAAAGAAAAACAAAGAAAGACATTTAAGCAGCGCAGGGTCTACAATACAAAATGAACAGTGTTTATACAATTAAAAAAAAAATAATAAAAAAGTTTTTCAAAGAAAACCAACTGGTTTTCACTTCAAATTTTCACTATTTAACATTGAGCATATTTGTAATATAGTGAAACAGGTATAAAGTAAAATGAAATAGAGATAAAAAAGCTACAGGAATATAGGAATCAATTTCTTCCTTCCTAAAATTTGATGAGAAGAAAAAGAAAATTTTATTTGTCAGAATCAAAACTTATTAACTTAGCAGAGTGCCAAGTGCAGTGACAATTGAGAAGAACTCTGCTACTAATGAAACTCAATGGGAGCTCTTTTAAACTTTTAACTTAAAGTACAAATCAACAAGTATTTACTATAATGGAATGTAGCACCAGAAGACCAGAACAGACTAATCCTCACCATCAGCATCTGTTCATGAGTATGACACATGTGGCAGTCATTGCTCTCCTTGACCATTTTAGAGGGAAGCGAGCAACCCGCCACACGACGTCGTCTAAGGCTGGTGAAGTAGGATCGAGCTGGAAGACTACACAACTACACATGATGTAGAGTAGATGCGGCCAATGCTTTTGCCCATTATTTTAAGTCAGTGTTTCTGCCCAACGCGCCCACGTTGTCTGCGGCCGAGGCGGCGTGCCGCGCTGCGACTCGTCGCGTGTCGCAGTGGACAGTATCGACTCACGTGATGCCTTATGTGCTATACGTAAACTTAAAACTCACTCATCTGCAGGTCCCGATTCCATACCACCGTTTCTGGTAAAGGACTGTGCGAATATTATTGTCGAACCATTATTGTTTATTTTTAATTTAGCCTTAAGATCTGAAACGTATCCCTTATATTGGAAGATCTCACGTGTGACTCCGATTCCTAAGGATGGCTCTAGGTCGGTTATCGAGAACTATAGGCCTATAGCCGTATTATCAGTATTTGGTCAAGTATTCGAAACGATTTTGAATCGTCACATTACCAACCAAGTGAAGAACCAAATATGTAATGCACAGCACGGTTTCAGACCGGGAAGGTCAACAGCAACTAATCAAATTAACTTTATCGGTTATGCTTTGACACAAATGGACCATAAAAAGCAGGTAGATGCTGCCTATCTTGATTTTAAAAAAGCGTTCGACCGCGTCCTTAATGTCGTTTTATTGAGAAAATTTTCGGCCATCGGCTTCACTCCGCGACTTTTGAATTTTTTTGGCCAGTTATTTCTCCGACCGTCAGCAATATGTGCAACTCAAGAGTTTCCGCTCTGAGCCATATAGTACCTGCTCCGGCGTAAGTCAAGGCTCTACTCTTGGACCTACGCAAGTCTTGATAATGATAAATGATTTGCCAAATATTGTAAAGACATCGGAATGCCTTATGTTCGCCGACGATCTGAAGCTATTCTTGGGTATCGATAGTACTGCGGATTGCGAAGCGCTGCAAAGGGACGTGAATAGTGTGGTAAAGTGGAGTGTTGATAATCAATTGGAGTTCAATATGGACAAATGCAAGACTGTCACTTTCACCCGATCCCGCTCATCCATTTTACACACTTATAATATAAGCCACATCTCCCTAAAGCGTTTGTCAACAGTTCGAGACTTAGGCTTGACTTTGGATATAAAGCTAACACTTAATACGCACATTAGTGAGCTCTCTTGCCGTGGTGCATATAAGTCCCTCGGCTTTGTTATGAGACAAAAATCTAGATTTCACGACCGGAACACCATTGTCTCATTATATAATTCTTTTGTACGGAGCCTGTTAGAATATAACGCCATAATATGGGACCCTCATGAATAACTATAAACTTATGATAGAAAAGGTGCAAAAAAAGTTTGCTCGATATCTCTATAAGAGAATGTACGGATATTATCCATTTTTATATCCATCACATTTTATTGGGGGTATGGTAGGGATTGACACCTTGGAACTAAGGCGGAAGTGTGCAATCATGTCGCACTACTTCTTATTAGTTAACGGTAAAGTAACTATATAACTCTTCCGCTCTGTCTCGCTGTGCAATGTATGTCCCTGATCGTCTGGTGAGGCAGCATCGGCGACGGTTGTTCGAACTGCCCCCGGTATGTCGGCGCACACGCGGGCGGCCCGCTCTGTGCCCGCCGACATACCAAGCTCTGAGTCTGCTCAACGCTCTGGTTGCCCAGATTCCGGATATCGATTTGTTTAACATTAGTGTAAGGGATTTTTTGAGTAAATGTGTAATGTTTTTAATGTATTTGTAATTAGTGTATGTACGTCATGTTAATTTTAAATGTTTGTACTGTAATTTATCCTGTTGTGCGTTTTGGCTAAGCTGTAAGTACAAAAGAACCTGGTATAAAAATAAATAAATAAATAAATGATGTTTTGGGTTCCAAATAAGCTCTTCCTTTTGAAAAAGTTCTAGGAATTATAAAATTCGTCCTTCACTCCACTTCATTTTGTCTACACCTCCTGTTGTATCGGGCGCCAGCTGCCAACTGTATGTAGGCGAATGTGTTAACAATAAGTTCGTGTTCGCCATTCGTGCCCTTTGATTCGCGTCCGAAAAACTGATCCCAACACAATCACGCGAATCGCGAAGCGAATCACGAGGCGAATAGCGAAGTTACTGTTTACACATGCGTGTTCGTTATCCGTCTCGCGATTCGCGCGAATGTGTAAATGCGGTATGAAAGACGTTACGGTTGTGTTGCAGGCGGGATCTCGGGCAACACGGACAGCGACCCGGCGCGCTCGGGCAAGCCGGTCGTGGTCATCGACGACTGCCAGTTCCACCAGTGCGTCAAGCTCAGCAAGTTCGAGACCGAGCACTCCATCTCTTTTATACCGCCCGACGGAGAGTTTGAGCTTATGAGGCGAGTAAAATCTCTATTTTTATAGGACAAAGAAGTAAAGTGGCCAGTGAGAGCAACAAAAGGCTTACTAGAGAGTGTAATAGGTACTTTATTTATTTAAATTCAATTTTTTAAAATGGGTTTTGTACCACGACATGTCAACCCTATCGTACCCATTACATACTTAAACCATTACTGATAATAATGTAAGGAAATAGAAAGGAAAATGTCACTGGCGAGGAATTAACTAGTAGGTACTTTATTAGTAGGTACTTAATGCGCGCGATCAAATGCGCTATTTGATTGTATGTGTGAAAAGTGCGTGCTTACACGCAACTCACGCCCGCCACTCACGCGTACGGCGTGAGTGGCGATTTGTATGAAGCTATCTTATTATTCTTATTTTACTTTGCTTGTACAAATAGTGGTTATTATCTAATTAGCTGCTGAATCATATGCACTGCTGTATTCCAACTAAATGGCTCTACAAATGGTCATGCAATTCTCGCCTTAACAATTTTACATTTTTGATGAAGATTTGTAAATGGTTCCTAAAATTCTTTGAATAAAGACTTGATATTAACGTACGAACTTAAAAAAAAGTTAATTAATTTTTATCTTCCTTTCAGATATCGAACAACAAAGGACATATCCCTGCCATTCCGCGTGATCCCCTTAGTCCGCGAAGTCGGCCGCACCAAGATGGAGGTGAAAGTGGTGCTCAAGTCCAACTTCAAGCCGTCCCTGCTCGGACAGAAGATCGAGGTGAAGATCCCCACGCCGCTCAACACCAGCGGGGTGCAGCTGATATGCTTGAAGGGCAAAGCGAAGTACAAGGCCAGCGAGAATGCTATCGTTTGGAAGTGAGTTTTTATTCTTTGCAAGTTTATTTGTATTCAGTTGCGTGGATAAGTAACCAGGAGTTATGGTACAAAAATTACGACATTAGAAAATATATATGATGAATTTGAACAACCGTATTAAATATCCGACTCTGTGCCATTCCCCTGTGGAGGAACGGGTGGAAGTGTTCCTCCGGTGAAAAGGGAGGATCCTCCGACCAGGCGAGGTGATAGCGCCTGGCGGGCCGCGGCCCAACGGTTAACGTTGGGAAGTTGTATATATGCCAACTCTTGAGAAATCTTCGTATGTGCGATGTAATTTGACTGCACGCCATCAATCGTACTAGACAAGTACTGTAAGGTTTCATTGTATTCCACTAGTTGGCGCCTTAATGTAGTGGACGCTAAACCCCCTACATACATTTTATTAGAGAAATACAAGGTAGGGAGCGGGATAATCGGCGCTCTTTGCCGATTGGTTGCCGACTACGATAGTCGCCACGCCGTAGAGAAACACTACAGTCTACAATGGATATTGTCATGCGAAGTATACAAAAAAATATTTTTGCCAATAATAAGTTTTTGTAGTATATTTGTATACTTCGTCCTAGTCGACACATCTGTAGTCTTAACATTTTTATTTGTAGGCTGTCTCTATTTTTATCTGTTCAGCTTCAAGATTATACTTGGCAACTATATCTGTCAACCATTTTTTTCATCATAATATATCTTTGGGGCCGTCTATAAAATACATCACGCCTTTTCCGACCCTCTCCTCCCCTATTGTCACGCTGTGTCACACTATCTGTGACCCCCCTAAAAATATTACGTCACAAAAACTTAGACCCCCCCGAATATGACATGTTTTTTGTTAATAGTCTAACGAAATATTAGTTTCAAATATTTTTATCAGTTACGTTGCCGTGGACCCTCGTCCCCCTTGTCACATTTTGTCACGCTCAGCGCGATCCCCCTCTCCTTGTATTTGAACGTATTTTATGAACTTTTCTCGACTTGTATACAAATGACAAAGATTCCACTTGTATTCAGAATCAAGCGGATGGCTGGGATGAAAGAAACTCAACTGTCTGCTGAAATAGAACTACTGGAGACAGACACGAAAAAGAAATGGACGCGGCCGCCGATATCCATGGGCTTCGAAGTGCCTTTCGCGCCGTCTGGATTCAAGGTACGACCAGCAAAAATATTCCAATATATTTTTTAAATAGTCCATAAAGCCATTCCTATGTAGTCTCTATTCCTGAAACATAAGGTGCAATAATAAAAGGTTTCATATCACATAATTTTTGTCGTCAGGTTCGTTACTTGAAAGTGTTCGAGCCGAAGCTGAACTACTCGGACCACGACGTGATCAAATGGGTGCGCTACATCGGCCGCTCCGGATTGTACGAGACACGATGCTAAACTGTAAGTTACTGCAGCCAAACAGAATTCAGGCTTCCTAAGCGTTTGCGCGCCAATTCGTAACAGAAATGACAGTTGTTAAGGAAAATATTTAATAACGAAAAATGTGATATCATGTTTAACTTAAAAAATGAACAAAATTATGAGTCACTCAGTATTATTAATCACCGGTAGTGATAAATAATAATACTGAGAAATAAAACTATTTTTACGGATTTATCTCGCGTATATTAAACTAAAATGATTTTTTAAAAAATCAACCCGACGTTGAAAATCAATCCGTAGAAAATAGTTTTATTTCAATGAGTAGCTCGCGAAAACCTAAGAACATATCACAATACTGAGAAATTCAGTTTGCTTTACTGTTCGGTTTTTACACAACAACATTGAACAATTTGGTATATTTAACGGTTTTTTCTCACTTAAGTTTGCGTTATGCCGGCAAATGCGCAATGAATGGACGATTGTTGCCGCGAGAGCGGGAACGGTCGCCTGACCGTTCGCGAGTGGAAACAAACGCTACGCGGCCGGCGCGTATTGTAACTCTTAACATCTTACCCCCTCATTCATAAACGTACATTAGATACGTTTTAGCTATAGAATGCTTTGTCTTTGTCAGTTGCATTGTCAAATGTGCGACGACCCGGTTAGTCCAGCGGTGCGAAACCACCGCTTGATTCGAAGGGTCGCGGGTTCGATCCTCGCACCGGACCAAATATTTGTATGGCCTACAGATATTTGTTTCGCCTCTGGGCGTTTGTGTGTGTGTTGTTTGTGTACAACGGCATCTACGTCACAGGTTTATATAATACCTAATGTGGAGCTGTGAGTGTAAGCGTATTTTTTTTTTAAATGTGCATGATAGAAAAAGATTCAGGAGAGATGAGCAACACTTTAGCTAAAATACGTTTATGAATAAGGGGGTTTGATTACTGTCATATTTTAAAAATATATTTTTGTTTCCATTTCAGGATTCTGCTAGCGGTTATCGGATTACAGGCAATAGGGAAATGGCGTGTTACATAATATCAATTTATTATTATTTTTTGTATATATCCGCGAGCAGATCGACTTTAATATGAGATTCATTTTAAGGTTTTTATTTTCGTTATGCGATGTTTTATTTTTATATTTGCTCATCTTATCACGGGGCGTAGTGTGTTTATTGTCAGTCGGTCTTACGTAATGGAGGCTAATATTAGAAAATTACACTAATTTCCTCCGGAAACCATCATTAGAGCAACTAAGACGATACTAAAATGGGTATTGTCATGCGAAGTATACAAATATTTATTTTTTATGCCAATAATAAGTAGGATGGCTACTTTTGTAGTATATTAAGCTCTTGTTAATGATTGATGTATGAAGTCTTCGCAAACACCAAAGAATATTATTTGAACGAGCTGACAATAAACAGCTCTATGATTTTACATCAGATTTACGTTTATCTGATTAATCAGAGAATAAGATAGATTTAGATAAGGTAACGAAAATTTATCTATCCCTATCTTCCTTCTAGCCGAGATTTATTACTAATGAATCTACTTCAAAATATTTTATTGTATATTTATTAATGAATCTCAAATGATATCCATTTGGATTTTAAATTCGGTTGCACAAAAAAGCATTGGATGGATGCGTCATTGTATACTACAATGACAATCGATGTTTGAAGTACTAAACACATGTTTATTTTTATCAATTTATTAAAATGTTTATCATGTGTTCATCAGTTTTATGAAAGACAAAAAACCGGATATAATCTGATAATATCCGGTTCGTACCCGGTTATAAATGAAATATTCGGTGTAAATGAATTGTTCGATATTTTTATTTTGAGCCCCTTTTATATGTAGATTAATTTTTATTTTTATTACT
The DNA here is from genome assembly GCA_036365455.1 of Macrosoma leucophasiata. NCBI lineage: Eukaryota > Metazoa > Arthropoda > Insecta > Lepidoptera > Hedylidae > Macrosoma > Macrosoma leucophasiata. The sequence continues at coordinate 2,690,280 of JAWQUS010000017.1, forward strand.
ATCATTCCTTAGAGATTTAATATTGGACTGGTATTTTCTGTGTAATCGTTACTTGCCCATGACGTTTATTTGATGCAAGGCTAAGTGTGCTTACATCAGGGCTAGATTAGACCAAACGCTAAGTGTTTCTATACCGTGAACAATAAGTAAAAAAAAAATACTTGTATTGACATCGCAGCGTACATAGACATCTATATAACAACTAAGACCCTTAAATGTAAATGCATTGCTTCTCCAGAGGTCTAAGATGTTCTACCTCTGTACATTTTTGACCTATGAATATTTTTGATAGATTGGGTAATGCGGTGGTATCTGTCTGCGAGTGACACTATCTACTATCAATCAATCAATCATCGTGAATAACCCAAAAAATATTTTTAAATAATATGTAAAAAAAACAAAAGTTTTTTTTTCCTTTATTGATTGTATTGTCTAAATGTTTGTTAAGTATTAAAACAATCTAATAAAGGGACAAGCTATTTTTTTGTGTAATATTTATAGCAATGAAGTGTTGTATATTTTTTAAAAGCATTATTTATTATACTACTTTAATGGTGAAGTACGTCATTGATTTTTTTAGATGATTACACAGTGAATACGAGTTCAGTGGCACCATTGTATGTAGATACGTAATATATATCGTTAATAATTGTATTACACTTGAAATTAACATTATATAGATATTGAGGTGAATTTTTGTCACGTTCCGTATTATGTAAAAAAAATATAATAAATGGGTAAATAAAACTCTTGCTGCAATTAATTATATTATCCGGTTTGACGTTATGCTTTTAGTCCTAGACTTTTCTGTAAGACAGAACTAAGTTCACTGCAGTAAACAAGATTCTCACATTTTTGTATCAAAAGACGAATGCTTTTTCTACCGTACACATACACTAAAACCTAATTTACATTACGAAAGTAGTTTCGCTACATTATTGATACTCTGTCATTGCACAGAAGAATCCCTATTTATCCGGGTCAATTAAAACCAGTAATATATATACCGTATACAGTATACTACACCGTTTAATAGATAATCCGGATAAATGATTTCAAAGTCAAATCAAACTATATTTAAATTTTTGTTTCACATCTTTTCATAGTGGCCAAGTTCCTGATACCCTTCACCTTTACAACTGTAACCGAAATAAAAAAAAACTGGTTGCCTGTAAAGTCGGTTTTACGGGCGAAGATTTTACGTGACAACGTCTTTTTCTCGGTAGAAAGGCATTCGCCGGTCCGGCAGGCCTCTCTCTCGTTCGGTGACTCATCGTTACGTTATCGGGCGTTACACTTTTTCATGAGGGACTCCGATCCGCAACCTAATTTAAGACGTTGTCACGTCAAAATGGGATATAATTCGTCGCGTCTTATAGTCTAAATAAGTAATGAAATAATAACAAATGTACCGCAAACAAATGAGAGCGGGCGTACACAGTTAGAGGCGGGAATCTTGTCGCAACATGTCCTATTGCGCCGTCAAAATGTTTTTAAGATACATTATATATTATAAACGGGACTCTACTGTATTTAACGTTTTCGTAGGGTTTTGAAGTGGCAAACAAGCATGCAGTTCACATTGATGTTAAGTGATGTCTGCAGCCTATAGACACCCACACAATGACCGAGGTCAAAATCCAGATGCGTTACCACTCCTGAGGCCTAAGGTGTTATGCCTCTGTGCCGGAAATTACAAGGCCATACATTACCACCTGACCGGAACACGATAGTGCTGAACACTATCATTTAGCGGCAAGTTTATTAGGTAATGCGGTGGTGCCTACGCCCGCGAGCTCCGTCACTGGAGCTCTACCACCAGTAAATAGATTTATTTAGTTTATATATTATAATAGGTTTTCGCGAGCTTCATACATTGTTTGTACACGGTAGCTGGAGAGCGACCGAAACGTCGGGTGTAAGAAGTTTGGGAGTGTTGTATACGCGAGAAAATCCGCAAGTTTAATTTCTCTACTGTATTTATTATAGAAAGAATATTAGCAGTATTAACGTAATGTACGGCGATTGTCATGAAACTACTTTTGTAATGTAAACCCGGCCTTATTTCCTTTTTTAAGTGTAAAATTGAATGTTTGTAGGTATATGTAACAAATTATTACATCGTGTGCGAGGAATATGAGGTGGTCGCGTGGTTCTAATTTCCTCTCTAGCTGGTGATTCAATGACCAATGACGACAACCAATTTCTTTGCTTTGTATATATGTACTAAGTTTTATAACTAGAATCGACATCTGTATGTGTATGTATATTCATACTAACTCCTTTATGTGGTAGGCAGAGAAAATGGAGCGCCTGGAGCGCCAAATATATCTATTGATGTCATCATTTAGGTATTTTAGTCATAACTACACTTGAACTACATCCATATATAGATGATGACTTTTGTTCTACGAATAAAAATGTATTGAAATGTAACTCTCATACAATCATTGCATCGATTTTTATTCCATCTACGCAACGTAACTGCAATCACTACAAATGTTCGCACATTTAACATAGACACTGGACACTTTTTACTGGTGGTAGAGCTCTAGTGACGGAGCTCGCGGGCGTAGGCACCACCGCATTACCTAATATACTTGCCGCTAAATGGTAGTGTTCAGCACTATCGTGTTCCGGTCAGGTGGTAATGTACGGCCCTGTAATTTCCGGCACAGAGGCATAACACCTTAGGCCTTAGGAGTGGTAACGCATCTGCATTTTTACCTCTGGTCATTGTGTGGGTGTCTATAGGCTGCAGTCATCACTTAACATCAATGTGAACTGTATGCTTGTTTGCCACTTTTAAAACATAAAAAAAAAGACAATGCTAGCATTCAATTGGTCGCACTAAGGTAATTTCGCTGAGTGGCAAGTAAACGTCCAATAGAATGACGCGCTGTTGTGTATGCTATTTATGCCCACGGTGTCTCTTTACGTAGAACTATGTTAATGGCTTAGTTACACTTCATTACATTATTATTCGTAGTGTCTGTACAATTGGACGACCCGGTTAGTCCAGCGGTGTGAGATGACCGTTTGATTCGAAGGGTCGCGGGTTCGATCCCCGCACCGGGACAAATATTTGCATGGCCTACAGATATTTGTATCGGGTTTGGGTGATTGTGTATGTATTGTATGTGTACAACGGCACCCACGTCACAGGTTTATACCTACTGTGGGGCTGTGAGTGTAAGTGTATTTTTTTAAATATAATTTCTGTACTTGTTTACTCATTCGATTTTGTTCTGCATTTTCACCAATTTTCGTGAATAATTGTAACGCAGTATTACATTTTCAAAGTCGTTGTATAAGCAATGTCAACTGGGTGTTTTGATAATTTGTTATCGTGATTAAACTAGTGCATATTGTACTATAAAGCACTATAAGAACTATCTTAATAAAGGAGACGGTCCGTTTTTGTTGTGGTTTTGTACCATGTACTAGTATTAACAATAAAAATTTAAATTCCAATACATAATTAATTTGTTATTGTTTGTTTAACATTGCCAGTACCACTTACAAGATGGCGGTCCTCCGACCATAGAGAACTCCTCTAACCATGGAGTGTAGAGATATGGAGTACGGAGAAATCGTAAAAAAATAGCCCTTCTGTTTTTTGTAATAGCTTCATGGTACCTTATTATGTGATTATAATATTTTATTACACTGAAATAAAAAATATTGTTCTTGGATTCTTAAAATTTAACTTGGTTTATAACTTTTTCACTTTTTTCGCATCTGGTACAAAATTACACCAAAGCTCCATACAAATTCGGGCCGTTTTGTAAATTATATTGTTTAATATCTATGGGTATTTCTATTCTGCTATAGAACGAAATAAATGTAAAAACATGTTCCATTGTAAAAATGTCATCACTATCATCTGAACTTCGTGATGTATTAAAAATTCACCTTGAGATCACCGATTCACTTTTGGGACGAATACTCATTTCTAGAGAGAAATTCGAAGAGAATAAATAGATCAAAGGTTGAAATCTTTTAAGTCATGTCCTATAATTACTTTGAGTTGTCTGGCCAAATGCAGTTGTTTTATATCGATACAGAATATTTAGAGCTGGTAATTATTACAATCATTTTATCCATTGAAGTTGGTTTTTATTCTTCGTAATTGATAAGCACGCTCTGTCGGTTTTTGAGATCGCATTAAAGGAGGTTCAATGGCTCGCTCGCGCGCAATTGGAACGGTCGTATTAAGTTGCAACCGGATCGCCTGCCGCGCGGCAGTCAAATTTTATTTCTACATATTGGCTCGCGCGGCAAGGATTGGCTCGCGCGGCTGCCGCGCGTAGCTTATACGCTGCTTTACGTACACCGAGTTAACTTCCGTCACTCCCGTTGTTCGTCGGACCTGACACAGTTTTTTTTCATAATATAGTTTTTTATTCCACAATTTGTTTTTAAACTGTTATATTCGTCGTGAAAATGAATCGGTCTGTAGATTAGAACGGTTTAATCTGGTATGCTCATACATGAATTGTTTCAGTGCATGCTGCTATAGGAAAGCTTATGGTATCGTGTTAAAAGAAATGATATGTACAATAAATGGTTAAAAATATTATGTGTTTTTATTTTGTGATAAAACATAACTTTCCGCCTGAATTTCCTGAAGGAGTAGACAGAGGTAAATGCAGGTTTTTTTTAATGTAGTTTACATTGGTGTAAGTGATGACTGCAGTCTAAAAACACCCACACAAAGACCAGGAAGCCGACCGCCTAACTGAAATGCTTTCGTTTCGATTTCGATTATGACATCAGTTTCGTACCACCTATCTTTTTCCTGGAAGTGTTTTCGTCCGCAGGCATAGAGCAACACCGGAGGGGAGTAGCCATATGCAGGCTTTCCCCTCTGTCAGAGTACAAACCCAAATGGGCCTATACCTGTTGCCTAGATGTTTAAATGTGTGCGTGAAATTGTTTATGTATTTTGTTGAAGTCAAGGTGTGAGTTTCGTAGTAATAGACGATTTTTGTAGTGTGCGTGTGTGTCGCACGCATTTCCCTCCGCAAAAAATGGCAGTCTGTTTTGCATCGGTTATAAACGCTATGGCTACTCCCCTCCGGTCCGCCGCGGTCGGTGGCCCGTGTTGCTTTATGTCCGCAGGTATACACTTGAGAGCAAAATGTTTTAATAGGCGGTACGAAACGGACAAAATAACGTCTTAAACTATTACTGTTACGGATAACGGGACATTTTCGGTCTCCAAAATTTTTCCTGGGACACCAGGACGGGCTGCATGAAAACGGGACTGTCCCATTCAAAACGGGACGTGTGGTCACGTTAAGCAAACACCAACGATACGCCAATGCCGTTTAGTCCCACCAAGCTCCCAAAAATCTTGGTAACACTCAATCCCGCTATGAAAGATGAGATAGGACGAGGAATGGGATGATTAGGGAATCGCCAACCTTAACTTGACTTATTATATCGAAATCGTTTTTTTAGGGTTCCGTACCTCTGAAAAAAATACTGAATTTGTTGTCCGTCCGTCGGTGTGTCAAGATCTTTTTTTTTCAGGAACACGTGGAGGTATTAAGCTGAAATTTATATCAAGTACTCAGGTCTACTACTGTCTCTTGAACCTCTAAAAATTTCATTTATGAACCAACGCAATCAAAAGATACAGCCGTTTAATGTCCCAAATTCTCGAAACAAGGGAATCAAAACCTACAGAGTCCTTCCCGTGAACTCATAATTTTGAAATTTGGTACGAAGTAGCGTCTTATAGCACAAATGAAGGAAAAATTACGGTAACCGTAAATTTTTAGTTAACTACATCACATACTAAAAATATTTTTAATAATTTTTAAGTAAGTAGGTACTTGTTTTTTTTTATATTATTTCGCATTAACACATGCTTGTGAAATATATTTTTATTTTTTAAAGAAAAATGGAAAGAAAAATTTGACTTCAGGCGAGGCTCGAACTCGCGACCTACTGGGAATCTAGTCCAGCCGCTCTTCCAATTGAGCTACTGAAGCCCTGCCCGATTTATCAAATCTTTCCTTCACATCTATTGCATTGCTTTATGGTAGCAGCAGCGCCATCTATTACCAACTATGCTAGTTAGGCAACCGATATAATAGACTTTTCAGTTTATTGAATATCGTAAAGAAGTCGCTTTTACCCTTAATAATTGTTTTTGTCAATAATATAAAAAAACAATTATTAAGGGTAAAAGCGACTTCTTTACGATATTCAATAAACTGAAAAGTCTATTATATCGGTTGCCTAACTAGCATAGTTGGTAATAGATGGCGCTGCTGCTACCATAAAGCAATGCAATAGATGTGAAGGAAAGATTTGATAAATCGGGCAGGGCTTCAGTAGCTCAATTGGAAGTAGGTACTTACCTATCCTTTTCCCCATGGACGCGTAGAGGTATTAAGGTTGAAATTCATTTCAAATACTGTAAAACTAGCTGTAAAATCAAACTTCTATGTCGACGCAATCAAAAGAAACAGCACTTGAAGCCGCATATTTTCAAACTCAACTCGTAAGGGAATTAAAACCTAGAGGGTACTTCCAGTCGACCTAGAATCTTGAAAGGAGAATGATACTGTTTCATACACTTCTGGGTCCAGTGTTGACACTACAAATTAGGTATATCATTTTCAAATGATCACATAAATAATTTGAAATTAGGACATTTTTTGAATTGCCAGTAATTGAAGTAGGTAATATATGACTAAGTAAATGTTGAGTTAGATTGCTAATATTTAACTATATTACAAAATGTACCGTGTAATCGGTCGGTCGGACCGACTCCTTTAGCATGAAGCAATATTTTATAGCACTAAAGGAAAAATTCCGAAAACCTTAATTTTTTTAGATACATACAGTTTTGTACGGAACCCTCGGTGCGCAAGTTCGACAATTTCGAAATTGGCTGTTTTTTTTTTTAATTCTTTATATGGAAGACCAAGACTGACCTACCATGACCAAATAGGTCGAGTTCTGTCTGATGGTGGGGTCAAAAGTCTTAGGAATCGGCGTGCATGTATGAAGAGAATGATGAAGGTAGACGAGGCACGAGAGGTTTGTCAGAACCGGGATATCTGGCGCTCTACACTCTCTGCCTACCCCGTTAGGGACCTGGCGTGAAGATACAACAACAACAATTGAACAGTAGATACCCCATTAAGTATATCAAATACTCGTACCAATATAAAGGCCATTGCCTGTTCGAATAATAAGTTGGTTGAGTTACCGACTTAATATTTTCAAACTGCCAAACATAGGATCATTATCGATCCCAGAGCGATTTGAATGTGACTGTTCATATGTACCTAGTAGTATCTTAATGACTTTGTTTACTCACGAGTCGGCACAAGAGTAGTTTAATTGGAGGGCGGTCGACCCGGACTTTATTTATCAAGAGAATTGTTCTTGAGCTATACCTAGATCTAACAAAGCAATGAAACCGATTGTACTTGTAATTAGTAGAGAAAAGTAGTGTAATAAATAGTACCTAGATGCCACGAGCCGCAAGTCACTTCATTTAAAAAAAAATACCTCAGTAGTTGAGTGTTTTGTTCCGTTTTAGGGTTCCGTAGCTCAATAGGAAAGAACTGTGCGTCTGTGTGTCCTTCAGTCACAGCCAATTTGCACTGAAAGTACTGTGTCGATTGAATTGAAAATTATGTTAATCAGTGTCCCAATGGAAGTGTAACGTAAAAAAATGTATTTCATACGTGAGCGAAGGCATTTTGGGGGATAACGTCGATTTATTCTTCAAAATAATATTCTTAAATATTAAATAAAATCAGTACCTACTTTAAAGTTGATTCAGTTAGGTACGCGAGGTAGTCCAGCTGTGGGGTACCTACAGAAGAACCGGATTGTACTGTTAACTTCCACGTATCCAATCATACAGAAGGAAATACGAGTGTCATCTATGTCTACATACACTCTGCATTACACTATTTGCCGAACACTCTATCATATTAGTGTAACTTGACTACTAGTGTTACTAGGTGGTAGAGCTCCGGGGTCGTAATTTGAGGGCGTAGGCACAACCGCATTACTTTGTTTTGTCGTGTCTGTTATATCAGAATCAAAATCAGAATCAGAAACTCATTTATTCATTTAGGGTGACAGGCACCTCTTATGACACGTCAAAAACAAACAAAATAAATTAAAGCGAATAACAATTGATATACATATCAAACAAGATAAAAAATATATGTAAAGTCAAGAATATCACTAAGATAAAACTAAATGTCATAAACTAATGTAAAAAGTATATCAGTAGAATGTCTCTTTTCCCCTTTACAAACTTATAACAAAGAGTAAGAAAAGAAAAAGAGTCATTCTTTGTCATTCACCGGCAAAGTTCCAAAGGCCAATATGATCTGAGAAAAACTTGCCGGAAAAAACTCAGTCGGCTCTTTTAAACATATCTCTTAGGCATATTTTTACAATTTTCCATAATTTAAACAAGCTTAAAATTAACAATATAATATCAATATTACACTTTGATTATTACATTTAACACCTTTGTGGAGCTAGATCAGCATTTAGCCAAACATTTCTATCCTTGAGATATATCTAGGTATACTAATACTAGCGGCCCGCCCCGGCTTCGCCCACGCTGCTCTGCTCCTATTAGTCATAGCGAGATGTGAGCTATCCTATCTGTTAAGTTAGATCAAACTACACACGATGTGCAAATTGCATTAAAATCAGTTAAGTAGTTTAGGAGTCCATCGCGGACAAACACCATGACACGTGATTAATCTATAAATTTAAAAATACAACCCGTTTTCCTTGGTCACGGCATCACGCGTGAATGGCTTTTTTTATGTAATGAAAGTGGCAAACAAGCATGCAGTTCACATTGATGTTAAGTGATGACTGCAGCCTATAGACACCCACACAAAGACCAAGGTCAAAATGCAGATGCGTTACCACTCCTGAGGCTGAAGGTGTTATGCCTCTGTGCCGGAAATTACAGGGCCGTACATTACCATCTGACCGGAACACGATAGTGCTGAGCACTACCATTTAGCGGCAAGTATATTAGGTAATGCGGTGGTGCCTACGCTCGCGAGCTCCGTCACTGGAGCTCTACCATCAGTAAAAACTGGCTGGACCGATTTGGGTAATAATAATTTTGAATGATTTTTGGAAGTCCAGGGAATGTTTAAAAGTTAAGAAAATATGAAGAAATTGAAGGAAAATAGTAAAAACCACCATTTCATTTTCCCATACAAATAGTCCATATGTACCAAACCTTTGACACACGTCATATTTTTATTCTGAGGCAATAAGCAGTTTGCCGGGTCAGCTAGTAAGATAATAAAGAGGGAACATTTGTGCTTTTATAACGTATGTTTGTAACGTTTTCACACAAAAACAGATGGACCGATAACAAAAAAAAATCACCATTAGAAAGCTGCCTATTCACTGAGTAACATAGGTTATATTACATTCATTGCAATCGTACAAAGCCGAACAAGCCACTAGTGTTTGGGGCCGTTCAAGTATTACGTAAGCACTATGGGGGGGCGGGGGGGTCTTTGCTCTGCTTATTTTAGATGACATGGGGGGTAGGGGAGTCTAGATGATGATTACGTCATCGGTAGTTATTTATTTATTACATCAGTAAAATCTAATCTCTATCCTAAATTATAACATAATTATAATATAAAAAAAAACAACACATTAATTTAAAAATGTTTACGTAAGCATGGGGGGAGGGGGTAAGAGCTTTGCTTACTTTTGCTGACAAGGGGGATGGGGGGGTAAAGAATTGTAATAAATCTGCTTACGTAATACTTGAACGGCCCCTTTTATAAAGAACAAACTAGTATACAAAGTTTCAATGAACATATTCCAATTAATATATTAATAATCAGTGCAAATAAATTGGTACAACTGGAGCAACAGTGCGACATTGTCAAGTATATTTATGTCTGTTTACAAAGTACAATTAAGTCGCTCTCATGGGCCCAGACTGGTTCTGGATTAATTAATTATTTAGGGTGCGAGTGAAGGGTTGTTTTTGCTCGGTTTTGTCTCGCCTGTTAGTTACTTCAAGTGCCTGTAGAGCTCTTGTTACGTTTATGTTATTGACGAACGTTTCTTAAGGAAAAATCCTTTGTTGGTGTTCCTTTTATACCACTAAAAATGGTCTTGTGAAATAAGAAAAAATATATAGGTATGCCATGCATGGTAGACTGGCAGGAGTGGGTAGTACCTAAATTTGAAAGGGACGAAGTGATGAAGGGGGACTTAAAAGCAAACTAAATATAATAATGTAATGGCAACCTATTATACGTCCCACTGCTGGGTACGAGTCTCTCCCCTTTTTGGGGCGAGGCCTGGAGCTTACTCCACCACGCTGCTCCAATGCGGGTTGGTACGGGTTAGTGCCCAACCCGCTGTCGGATGTTTTCGAACCGCCCATAAGGCCTCCGTCAAGGTTTAACGACTGCTATCTGTCGATATCAACCGGGACCGACGCCTTAACGTGCCCACCGAAGCACGGAAACGCGCATTTTAATTTTCCACTAGCGGTCACCCATAACAAACCCGACCGCGTCCGTATCGGTTAACCGAGTACGTTTACGATTTACACCAGCCACTGGGCCATGCGCGATTCGCAAACTAAATACTTACCTAATAGCAAAATTTATATTATATTATATTATAAATAAACAAGTGAAACTACAGACCACAGCTAGTTTATCAATAACAGAGACATTCGTTAATGAAATAAATTATTCAAATTGCATACCGAGTACCAAAAAGACTCGTTAGGTACCGACAGTAGGTAAGGGACAACCTTAAAATATGTTGTGAAATGTTAAATTTCTACGTTTCCATAGCAACTATCTTAAAATTGCCGACGACAGTCGAATGTTTTAGTATTTAGGCGCCCGAAATTCTGTAATTCTAGCTAAGTAACGTCTGTAATTTCGTAAGTGTTTGATGAATTACATCAATTTATCATCTGGCGGCATTTTGCGTGTCTTTACGAGCCGTCTGTCGGCGACTTAGCAAATGGTTGCCATTTTGCGGTTTGCTAGTTCGCTGTCTGATATCACGCTCAGAGGGCAGGCTCTTGGCTCCTGCCTAAGTAAGTTTAATGGTGGTAGAGCTCCAGTGACGGAGCTCGCGGGCGTAGGCACCATCGCATTACCTAATGTACTTGCCGCTAAATGGTAGTGTTCAGCACTATCGTGTTCCGGTCAGGTGGTAATGTACGGCTCTGTAATATACGGCATAGAGGCCATAACTTAGGCCTCAGGAGAGGCAACGCATCTTCATTTTGGCTGTAGTCATCACTTAACATCAATGTGAACTGAATGCTTGCTTGCCACGTTCATTACACAAAAAATAAGAGAAAATTTGAAGTCGACGAAGCGATGGAGCAGGCCTATAGAGTGGAAAAATTAATAATATCAAAAAGAAACAAGTGAAATTGGAGATCACGGCTAGTTTATCAATTAATAAATAGAGTCAGCTTGTTAATGCCATTTAAATGAAATAACATATTATTATGAGTATCCTTAATAAAAATAACATTAGGTACCAACAGCAGGTTCCTTAGCCTGGGTTGCACCACGACTCATGTTAAAGTAATTGTTAATTGTTTTATATTATTTCGCATTAACACATGCTTGTGAAATATATTTTTAAATAATATATTTAACATATATATTAAATAAATATATTTTTTATATAATATATTTTTATATAATATATTCTTTAAAAATAAAATATATTTCACAAGCATGTGTTAATGCGAAATAATATAAAACAATTATTAAGGGTAACAGCGACTTCTTTACGATATTCAATAAACTGAAAAGTCTATTATATCGGTTGCCTAACTAGCATAGTTGGTAATAGATGGCGCTGCTGCTACCATAAAGCAATGCAATAGATGTGAAGGAAAGATTTGACAAATCGGGCAGGGCTTCAGTAGCTCAATTGGAAGAGCGGCTGGACTAGATTCCCAGTAGGTCGCGAGTTCGAGCCTCGCCTGAAGTCAAATTTTTCTTTCCATTTTTCTTTAAAAATAAAATAAAGTTATTGTTACATTTCACATCCTGCTCTAAATTTAATAGATTTCTTTAAGTTACAAAAGGATGTGAAATGTTACAATAACCTTAACAAAAGTCGTGGTGCAACCTAGGCTTAAAAATACATTATGGGTGACAACCCTAAGAATATGTTGTGATTTTTTTGTTTTCAACGTTACCATAGCAACCATCTTAAAATTTCTAACGACTGTCGAATGTTTTAGCGTTTTGCTAATTCTAAGACATACACCTGAAATTCTGTAATCCTAGCTTAGTGCCGTCTATAATTTCGTAAGTGTTTGATGAATTGCACCGATTTATCATCTTGCGGCATTTTGCGTGTTGAAGTGCCTTTACGAGCCTTCTGTCGGTGACAAAACTAAGCAAATGGTTTCTATTTGAGGTTTCCTAGTTCGTTCAGGTATCACGCTCACAGTGGTTTAAGGAATTTTGATAAATAGAAGTACCAAAGTCTAATTGTGACCTCTGGTTTTTGTGTAGATGTCTATAGGCTGCAGTCATCACTTACCATTCATTTGAACTGCATGTGTGTTTTGACTTATCATTAAATGAAATAAGAAATTGCACCAAATATAAAGGATAACACATTTTTATCTCTGGTAGCCCGCGATCGGGGATCGAACTCACGCCATTGTAGCAGTAGTGACCTACTACCGGAGTACAGAAGCTGTTTTTCTATTAATACTAACCTATGCTTAATAATGGCAACCCATTATACGTCCCACTGCTGGGCACGAGTCTCTCCCCTTTTTGGGGGGAGGCCTGGAGCTTACTCCACCACGCTGCTCCAATGCGGATTGGTGGAGATACGGGTTAGTGGCCAACCCGCTGTCGGATGTTTTCAAACCGCCCATAAGGCCTCCGACAAGGTTTAACGACTGCTATCCATCGATAGCAACCGGGACCGAGGGCTTAACGTGCCTTCCGAAGCACGGAAACGCGCATTTTAATTTGCCACTAGCGGTCACCCATCACACTACCCGACCGCGCCCGTAGTGCTTAATCGAGTAGATCGCTTACGATCTACACCAGCCGCTGGGCCATGCGCGCTTCACCTTTACCTATGCTTATCATCATCATAATTTCAGCTGAATGATGTCCACTGCTGGACTAAAGCCCATAAAAGGGATATGCCATAATCGCCACGCTTGGCATGCGGATTGGCGATAGCAGTGACGGTAGTTTTATCGCATCACGCTGCTGCCTATTTTATCTTATAACACTAACCAACACCCCTGAAATGGTATGACCGCCATTGTTCCGTTGACTTACTGCACTAGTGAACACTCTTCTACTGGAAGAGAATTCTACTGAATTTCTGACGACCCGGTTGGTTCAGCGGTGTGAGATGTCCGTTTGATTCGAAGGGTCGTGGGTTCGATCCCCGCACCGGGGCAAATGTTTGTATGGCCTTCAGATATTTGTTTCGGGTCTGGGTGTTCGTGTATGTGTCGTTTGTATATAACGGCACCCACGACACAGGTTTATACCACAGTACAAATATGAACACTGTGGAAACTACGTACAAAGTGTTAAAACGTCACACTCACACAAACATGCTCATCGACGAGGCCTCTAAGCGGTTCTCGCGGTGCTGCAGTACTGAGTCACTCGCTACATCGAGCGTCGATGCGCATGTTTGTTTTAGTGTGCCGTTTCGAACGTTTTGTACGTAGTTTCCATACTGTTCCTATTTGTACTGTGTTTATACCTACTGTGGGACTGTGAGTGTAAGTGTATTTAAATTTGTTTAAATTAAAAAAAAAAAAGAATATCTTGGTGAAACTCAGGCTAAAAATAGCTTATATTGCCAATTGAAGAAATTTGATTCGATTTTAAGCTTATTACTTTTTCTATCTAAATTCTGGCAAATTGTCCGACCCTCTTCCCATTTCAGTTTAGTACGACGAGAGAAATTATTTGAACGGATTACCTCGGAAAACAAACTCCATCTCAAATGAGCTTTTAAGATGAATATAGATAAAAAAAATGTAAGAGGTATTTTTATAAAAAAATGGCTAAGCAAAATCTTTTATTGATGGGTTCCGTAAAGAAAACATGGTTCGGTTTATAAAGATTAATAGAGTACCGCCGCGTAGGACTTTTTATTTTTACTGGTGGTAAAGTTTCAGTGACTGAGCATTACCTAATCTAAATACTAAAACGTAACTTCACCCCTGTAATACCCGAAGGGGTAGGCAGAGGTACATGCATGCATTCAAGCATACATGCTAACACCCACGATTCGCCGGTTACGTTTTGGCTCATGTTACAGGTGGCGAGCCTGTTGACATCTCCGGGCACATCACCAAATTTCGAGGTACTGGGAAATTTCCAGAAAATGGAAAAATCCCAATAGAACCAGAGATAAAGGACTTAACACCATTATCTCTGATAACCCACTACCCGGGAATCGAACCCAGGACCTCAGCGTAGTAGTAGTGGCCTGCTACCACTAGGCTACCGAGGCAGTTAATCTAAACAGTAACTATCTACATACTCGTAGTACTAAAAATAGAACAAGCTATCTCAAACACCACTTGAAATGACGAAATGTCAATACCTAGGCATCAGCTCGAAATAGTATAGCTAAGGTATTATTCATCATGGACCTAGATTTGGACGTAGAGTCCTCATGATTGGTAAACATCTCACTGGAAAAGGTCAACACTGATTGCCAGCATTATATTTGCTGTTAGTTGTGTCTATATGGACTGATTAGCACTACTACAAACTCTACAAAGATCTGTTGTTTTCTTTAGCTTAATAATAGTACAGTACTCATCGAGAAATATTGCACATCGAGCCTATGAAAGTGACAATCGGTTAGTTTCGACTTCGTAGAGAGTTATCTCTGTCTTTCTATATTTTTTTATGTAAAGGAAGTGGCAAACAAGCATGCAGTTCACATTGATGTTAAGTGATGACTGCAGCCTATAGACACCCACACAAAGACCGAGGTCAAAATGCAGATGCGTTACTACTCCTGAGGCCTAAGGTGTTATGGCTCTGTGCCGGAAATTACAGGGCCGTACATTACCACCTGACCGGAACACGATAGTGCTAAACACTACCATTTTGCGGCAAGTATATTAGGTAATGCGGTGGTGCCTACGCCCGCGAGCTCCGTCACTTGAGCTCTAGCACCATTAAATACCACCTATATTTTTGTTTAGTAAGACACAGATTTATTATGATATTCTATACTTGGGCAACCTAGTGGGTATATATTCTCTAGATTATAAATATGCATAAACATTAGGCTTGCAGCATATCTGGATGAACGAAATGATTCTGCGGTGGGATCTGGGTGGGATCGTAACCTCGAAAAATGTTAGAATTTCATGATCATCATCATTTCAGCCAAAAGATGTCCACTGCTGAACAAAGGCCTCCTCCAAAGATGGCCACAACGAACGGTCTTCGGCCGCCCTCGTCCAGCGATTGCCGGCGACCTTCACCAGATCGTCGGTCCATCTTTTCTGTCCCAACGGCCGTCAGTTCTTCAAACTATGAGCCCTGCCCACTGCCACTTGAGTACGCTATTCGGTGAGCCATGTCGGTAGCTTTGGTTCTCATGCGGTTATCCTTATTTCTGATTCGATCTCGCAAAGACATCCCGAACATTGCGCTCTCCATTATGTTAGCATTTATCAGGAATTCAATTCATAATTATGTACGATAATAAAAACTACATACACCTCGTCTACCGTCATTCTACACATGTATTTACATTATTTACTAGGATTTAGTATAACTACATACGTGCACCGTAGAACTAAGTTACTTTACTGATTACATTCAACATGGGCTTGATAAAATATCGATAAGCTTAATTTATTGCTACAATCATAGTTAAATCGTGAAAACAAGGCATTATTTAATGTCAAGGTCAAAGTTACAAAATCGGGTCAGCCACATATTATTTTTTAATGTAAAGGAAGTGGCAAACAAGCATGCAGTTCACATTGATGTTAAGTGATGACTGCAGCCTATAGACACCCACACAAAAACCACGCAAAATTCAGATGCGTGGTAACGTATCAAGAGTGGTAACTCTTGACGCCTAAAGTGTAATGCCTCTGTGCCAGAATTTACAGGGCCGTACATTACCACCTGATCGGAACACGATAGTGCTGAACACTACCATTAAGCGGCATGTACATTAGGTAATGCGGTGGTACCTACGCCCGCGAGCTCCGTCACTGGAGTTCTACCACCAGTCAAAAATAGATAGTTATAGAAATACATTAATACAACATAAACAAAAATTATTAAATGAAATTGGTCTTTGTTTCAGAGTTGGTTTGCCTTCATTAGTTTATATTTTCGCCAGCCCAAAGTTATTGTGATTCGGATACATAAATAAATTTGACAAATTAATCGCTCGGGGCTCAACGCCTCGGACCCATTAGCTAGTAGCCAGTATAGTAATCTATTGGTAAACAGACAATGTTTTCAAGTCGAAAATAATATTTATAAATTGAACTGAAAGAAACTGTCGATATTACGTTTTTAGTTTTTACTATGTCGTAAAATTTGAGAATATTTTTTTCAACTAAATTATTTAAGTAGTGATGAGTTCTGAAATGAATAGTTTTGTAATAACCTGTTTACCAAGTGAAGGGGAAGGCTTGCATATGGCTACTCCCCTCCGGTCTGCCGCGGCTGGTGGCCCGTGTTGCTCTATGGTTAAACAGGCATTGTATTTCATGCTTTACCAGCAAGTAATTTCTATTCATAAAGGCTGAGCAGATGTGAACTTTAACTTCGCAACTTTAACTATTTGCTGTCCACAGACATCTGTCATAAGAAAGTTGCTTAAAGTACAAACCAACAATAATATTCAGCCACAACATTACAGTATTTTCGAGTTTTAACATAAAACACACCACTATTATTTCTGTGTAAGTATTTACTTCATCATCATCATCATTATACTCGTATCAGCCATAGGACTGTAGCATCCACTACATTAAGGCGCCAACTAGTGGAATATAATGAAACCTCACAGTACTTATCTAGTACGGTAGATGGCGTGCAATCGAATTACATCGCACATACGAAGTATTCTCAAGAGTTGGCTTATATACAACTTCCCAACGTCAATCGTTGGGTCCACCCGTTCCTCCACAGGACGTCCACTGTTGAACATAGACCTCCCCCAATTACCTCCATGCCGACCCATCGGAAACGACGAGAATCCAGTGGGTACCGGGTAGACCTGAGTCGATCACTCCTTCGTCGGGATTCGGGTCGATCGCGACCCATTGACAAGGTGATCGAGTCTAAATGACTCGATCGTTTGGGTCATTTGGGTCGCGACTCGATTTCGCTCAAACGTATACTGTAGCTCATGATTCTCGTGATTCGAGACCCATCTGATAAGGATGCGAGACTTGAGATCGCGATCCACACATTATGTCGCTGGCTATTTTTCATTTTAATACATTTCAATTAATTATCACTATAATTTCATTCTTAAACTTTATAGGTATATAGCATAAATTTTACAATTAGATGACATAGTGCAGGGGAGCTTGATCGATAAAACTGTAAACAAACTGAAGTGTACCTTATGCTTAATGTGATAAGAGTTCACGAGAAACAAAGTACCCAATGACCCAAAGGACCCAAATGATCGACTTTTTTTGAACGTCACGACCCGATCACTTGTGTTTGGATCGTGATTCAATCAAAGTGATTCTATCGCTCGCGATCGACTCAGGTCTAGTACCGGGTACCTGCAGCCTTGACTAGGTCGTCGGTCCAACTGGCAGGTGGTCCCACTCGAGAACCTTTCTGCCCCAGGGGCTCTCGGTTCTCCGAGTTTTGTGCCCTGCTCATTGCCACTTCAGCTTGCAGATCTGTTGGATATGTCAGCGACTTACGTTCGCCTACGGATTTCTTCATTTCTGCTTCGATCCAGTATTAAAGTATTTATAACTTTGATTTTATATATAAAACATAACATCATGCTTGTATTGAGGTAGACAGAAGTAAACGAATTGATTCATGTTTAATACGCCTACGCATACGTATGATATGCCACGTTTTGTTAGTACTGGTTAAAAATATTTTCATTGAAATAATGTTTGTATTTCAAAGACAACAATTTTGAATTGTGTTTTTTTTTGGAACGTGGCAAGCAAGCATAGAGATTTGATACAGACTTTGATGTTTAGTGATGATTGTAGCCTAAAGACACCCACACAAAGCCCAGAGGTCAAAATGCAGATGCGTTGCCACCCCTGAGACCTTAGTTGTTTTAACTCTGCGATAGTTATTACATTACCATCTAACCGGAACAGGATAGTGCTGATGAACACTACCATTTGGCGGCAGATAGATTAGGTAATGCGCTGGTGACTACGCCCTCGAGCTCCTATACTCTCGAACTCCGAACTCTACCAACAGTGTATAATAGCGAATGAACTTTAAAAAAAAACGGTCAAGTGTGTGTCGGGCCACGCGCAGTGTAGGGTTCCGTAGGTACAGAGTAAGAAATGTAATTTAAAAAATAAATTAAAAAAATCTATGGAGTTGTTCGAAATTTTCGAGTGAAATACATTGGTCGACTATTACTCGCAAACTTGTTGATCCAACATAAGTGTGATAGTTTTCCTTTTTATTTCATTGTATATAACTACTACTGCCGTAACGTTTGAATTTCTAACAACAACAGTTTAGTTGGTAGGGGGGGGGGGGGGCACTTGACTCTAACTAAAATTTCCACTTTAAAGCTTTATAAGTCACGAACAGAAAATGATGTTTGCTTACCGCTAACATTTTTGAAAGACCTATCCAACGACACCTTACACTATATGCAAATCGAAAATAAAAAAAATATCCGCGTGTTACATATAGGCGAGGTTACCCTAAATATATCTCTTTTCATGTTTTTATTCTACCACTTTGTCGGCGTTATTAAGATGTATACTTGTGCCAATTTTCAAATCTCTAATGCTAGTAGTTTTTGCTCTGAACCGCGGACAGACAGACAGACAGACAGACGGACATGGGGAATCTATAAGGGTTCCTTGTTTACTACGGAACCCTAAAAACGAAGAAATCATTCAAAGGCAATTATTTTTTAAGTAAATTTGATTTTAGTTTTAAAACTTTTTTTACACCTTTACAAAACGACGTCAGCCCAAAGTTCCTACCCGTATATCCGTGTGTTTGTTTGGTCGAATATAGGTCACAACAGGCCGGTTTAATCGGTACACACCAACAAAAAACAGGATGCACACCAAATTGCTACAGCGTTCGAATTAATTGTTGACTTTGTGGCAACCCCGGACGAGTGGCGGATGAAAAGTTCACGATATTTTTTCGCTTCGTCGGTTTTTGGTGTAGTAGAGCTCCAGTGACGGAGCTCGCAGGCGGACTCACCGCCCCATTAACTTATATACTTGCCGCTAAATGGTAGTGTTCAGCACTATCGTGTTTCGATCAGGTGGTAATGTACGGCCCTGTAATTTCCGGCACAGAGGCATAACATTAGGCCACAGGAGTAACGCATCTTTATTTTGCCCTTGGTCTTTGCGTGGGGTGTCTATTAGCTGCAGTCATCGCTTAACATCCATGTGAACTGCATGCTTCATTAAAAATAAATACATTAATATAAAATTTATATTTATAGCACAACTGCCTCAGTAGCGTAGTGGTAGCAGGCCACTACTATTACGCTGGAGGTCCTGGGTTCGATTCCCGGGTCGGGGACTATCAGAGATAACGGTTTAAAATCCTTTATCTCTGCTTCTATTGGGATTTTTCCATTTTCTGGAAGTTTCCCAGTACCCCGGAGTTTGGTAATGTGCCCGGAGATGGCAACAGGTTCGCCACCTGTTACATGGGCCAAAACGTAACCGGCGAGTCGTGGGTGTTTGCATGTATGATTGAATGCATGCATTTACCTCTGCCTACCCCTTCGGGGATTACAGGCGTGAAGTTACGTTTTTATAGCACTCTTCTTCGTTCTCTAAACTAATCGTTTTGTTAACTTTAATATCTAAAGTTTCGTAAAAGTAATTTCAGAGTTTTCACGTTACGAACCAACTTTGTGTTGTTTCAAATTTGATATTTTAGAGTACAGTTTACGTATTTTAAATTCTATCGCATTTATTCAGCGTTACGAGTAATATAAGACTACCTCTGTAATCTAGGGGTAGGAGACCACAACTGTTACTCTGGGGTCCTAGGTTCGATCCCAAGTCCGGGAGCAAGCTATTATTAGATATGTTATTTTTCTATTTTGTGATAATTTCCAGTGCCAACATCAAAGTTTGGTAATAAGCTCGGAGATGTCGTTGGAGTAAAACGTGAATCGAATCGTGGGTGTTTGCGTTTTTATTCGATTGCATGAGTTTACGACTGCCTCTTTCGGTGAATTTTGTATGAAGTTAATACGGACGTTAACGTCACGTGTATTTTACGTCACCAGACACTCAGACATACCTATGGTCCAAGATCCCAGGTCCGTAAGAAATAGAAATAGAAATAGAAAATATTTATATTTCGAATAGATCTTTACAGATACTTTCAAAACGTCAAGAAATATAAAATACCTAATGTGAATAACCATTACATAAAGTAAAGCGAAATCATATATCAATAGTAAATTAAAAATTAGAATTTAAACTACTTAGTTAAAACATAATAATCACAAAATTTTTCAATTCCTTCAATGATGATAAATGAAGAAAAAGAAAAACTTATTCGTCAAGATCAAAGTTATTCACTTAGCAGAGTTCCAAGTGCAGTCACTACTGAGAAGAACTCCGCTACCCAACAAACTCAGTAAGAGCTCTTTTAAATGAGAGCTTAAATCTAGTACAAATTATCGTGAAAAATCAAATAATGTGAACGTCCATAGCATAGATGCAAATAAACTGCTATCTACTAAATGTGATGTAGCTCCTGCAAACCAGAACAGACCAGTCCCCACCAACAGCACCCGTTCACGAGTATGACGCATGTGACAGCCATTGCCCTCCTCGACCATTTTAGAGGGAAGTGAGCAAGGGAAGTAAGACATAACTTATTTTCTAAAGCATATAACTATCGGTTCTCATTAGTCAATCGTATACTTTTTAATACCTGCATGTTTGTGGACTTGCAGGTGTTAAAAAGTACACGAGAGAGTTGAGTCTTAAGGGCCGTGGGATCTTATTCTACTACTATCGTTCGAAAAGTACGTTATTTACTTGCCCACATAATTATTTTCATTGGGCATACTCGTATAACCAATCTCCGGAGATGTCACAGGAAATTACAATTTTGTTTATTTTTTAAAGCATTTGGGAACACCTGAAAAACTCGTAGGGTTTATCCTGGATTCGACGACCCGGTTAGTTCAGCGGTGTGAGATGACCGTTTGATTCGAAGGGTCGCGGGTTCGATCCCCGCACCGGGACTAATATTTGTATGGCCTACAGATATTTGTTTCGGGTCTGGGTGTTTGTGAATGTGTTGTATGTGTACAACGGCACCCACGACACAGGTTTTTATACCTACTGTGGGGCTGTGAGTGTAAGCATGAAAAAAAAATATTTAAATGTTCATATTTTTTTCATTTCACCCGAAAAACGTCCATTGCTGGACCAAAACCTCCTCATAAGGAGGTTATGACATAACTGCCTCGCTTGGCATGCGGATTGGCGATCGAATACGACAACGAAACTGTTGGTTAAAAAGGTTCGTGCTACTTATATCAAAGAGAACCCCAATAGATATGCAATTCAACATTCCATCATATTGCAATCTCTACAATAATAGGATCCCTTTTAATCTTTCTCGATCTTCGAAGAAGGCTGGCGTAAGGGTCAGCGCACATCATGACAATAAATGTTACATTTAACACATTATTTTAAAACGTACAGAAATAATTCCGCGAGTTGATTGTATGAAGTTAAAATGTATTTGAGCATGGCGACAAAAAATCTATACTTAATAATATAAATTGGATATTTATAAAAAAAAATAAGTATATAATTAAAAAAAATATTTATTTGTGACTATAGCAAAAAAAAATATTTTTATTGATTTCTTTTATGTGTTCGGTACTGTATCAAATACAAGATTTAAAAATGCGATCTTTAAAAGCTGAAAACTTGGCATACGCATGAACATTCGAATTCTGAACGATTGGCCATATAAAATGACAAAATATTTTTGTCTGTGGGATGAACTGATATCTTAGCGCCTTTTTAAGCTGGCTAACGTTTCCTGTGCATCGTAAATTTTGAGGATGTTAAATGGTTGATGAGAATTGGGAGATTTATTTTCTCTTCAGATAGTAACGAAATAAACACATTTGTTTTATGTGGTAGAATTTTGAAGACGGAAAAATAGTTGACTCGGACAATTACTAATCAAAGATTATGACCATATTTTTTTATGTAATGGTAATGGCAAACAAGTATACAGTTCACATTGATAATAACTTATTATATGATTAATAAGCGATGACTGCAGCCTATAGACACCCACACGAAGACCAAGGTCAAATGCAGATGCGTTACCACTCTTGAGCCTAGGTGGTGCCTACGCCCGCGAGCTCCGTCACTGGAGCTCAATCACCAGTAAAATATCCACATAAAATTGGTAACTGGTCTCGTGTGTTCTGACTTAGGTTCACGCATAAAAATTGAGGACTAGAGCGAAAGTCATCTTTCAGCGTAAAGACTTCCACTGTTGAACTAAAGCCTATCCATAAAGAACATAAAGACATCTCCAATGTAACATTTACTAGGTATATACATATTTTATGAATTGAATTGAATGATTGATTATAAATACTTTATTTATTTTGTACCCCTCCTGCCTTATTCCCACAACAACAAGGTTGGCTGTTAATGTCTAGTGGTTTTCAGTCCGCCGTATGTTTGTTAAGAATAAAATTGTAAAAAAGTCCAATTGAAAAAATGCGATATTTAAAAAATAAAATCTGCGTTGACCCTTAATGTTGGGCGTTGGGCTGGCGCCAACTTATCCTATTGTCGATAGTGTTACATAAGTAAATCAATTAGCGAAAGTTCTGTAACTGTAAATAATTTTTATCTCTCTTCTGTGATTTGTTTGTTTGTTAGTGGATGTGATCATAAATGGAGTGCTTTGTGTTGCTTTCTTAAATAAACTTCTTTTTTATTAAACTGCCCCAGTAGCCTAGTGGTAGCAGGCCACTACTACTACGCTGGGTTCGATTCCCGGGTCGGGGACTATCAGAGATAACGGTTTAAAATCCTTTATCTCTGGTTTTATCGGGATTTTTCCATTTTCTGGAAGTTTCCCAGTACCTCGGAGTTTGGTAATGTGCCCGGAGATGGCAACAGGCTCGCCACCTGTTACATGGGTCAAAACGTAACCGGCGAATCGTGGGTGTTTGCATGTATGCTTGAATGCGTGCATTACCTCTGCCTACCCCTTCGGGGATTACAGGCGTGAAGTTACGTTTCTTTTTTATATGTACCTATATAAAAACTTTTAGGGCAAAATCTAGATGCATCGACATTTCCGAGACCTACTGTTTTGCCTCTGGGTACTAAATATGGGTACCATCAGGCAAGGTAGGACAGAGTTTCGGAGCCTAAAACTTCTAAGCGGCCAGGGGTGCGACCGCCTATCGACATGGCTATTCTCGTTGTCATTACTGTCAAATTTTCATGTCGATTTTTGCTTTAACTAAATAACAATAATCGAAATAATTTACCATTATCGCTTGTTTCTCACCTACGAAAGCAAGAAAAACGATCAGATTATCAATACTGATTTTTAAGTTGCCACAAATCGACATGAAAATTTGACAGTAATGACAACGACTATAGCAAAGTTGATAGGCGGTCGCACCCCAGGTGCGATTCGTACTCGTTCACGACGGTTTGCGTAATATCTACCGAGAGTTTTAGTTGTGGTTTTTTGAAAATATATCAAATCTCAAAAACTATTACAAATTTTTGTATGTTGTGTTGTATATTCAAACTAAATTTCGTAGAAAGTTTTCAACAAGACCAGCATATATTTCTTTCAGATTTTTCGCCATTTTATTTTGAAAGTTAGAGGCCGAGGGGGTGCTATTTACCATTTTGGTAGTGTTTATTTTTTAAATGTTTAAATTAATATCTTAGAAGTAGACGCAATAAATAGCGCTAGGGAGAATAAATTTAATTCAAACGCATTGCTCACACCGATGGTGGGACTCACTTGTTTTCATTTAAATTTATCTTAAGGTTTAGCTTTATCATTTATAGTCTGTGTGAACGACGTTTGCTGGATCAGCTAGTATTTTATAGTTTTAACAACGTAACAACACGTTTTAATATTTTTTATTTTTCGCAATAACACATGCGAGTGAATTAACATATTCACCGACCCTAAATCGGTTAAAATCAGAGAGGAATAGAAAAATTCTACGCTCAGATTAAGGACTTTGGAAGCTTAGTTGTAAAGCGGTAGGACTGGTTATCCTGAGGTCGCAGATTCGATTCCTGCCTGAAGTCAAATTCTTCTTTCCATTTTGTCTTTAATTTCTAAAGTACCAATAAGTTGTCTGTTGTTTAAACTGCCTCGATAGCCTAGTGGTAGCAGGCCACTACTACTACGTTGAGGTCCGGTGTAAAGTCCTATATTTCCGGTTCTATTGAGATTTTCCATTTTCTGGAAATTTCCCAGTACCCCGAAGTTTGGTAATGTGCCCGGAGATGTCAACAGGCTCGCCACCTGTTTGTTACATGGGCCAAAAACGTAACCGGCGAATCGTGGGTGTTTGCATGTATGCTTGAATGCGTGCATTACCTCTGCCTACCCCTTCGGGGATTACAGCCGTGAAGTTACGTTACGTTTAACAATAAGTTGTCAACTCACTACGACGATGATGAACGCGAGGCAAATGAGAATCGCACAAGTTTGTTGCACTAACAGCGTCATTCTGGAATTGCTCAAGTTGTGTTCGGGCGCCGCTAACGGCCGGGTCTCTAACAGGTGTGTTGGATTACATTTTTGTTGTTTGTCATAACTCGACGTGCTGCGTCTTTTAATTACTTCTCTCACTGGCAGTGCCGGATAAAGCCGGTGCGGGGCCCGTAGCAAATGTGACCATGGGGCCCTAGAGTTACATTGCCTACTGAAATTTAGGATGTAAATAAAACAACATTTACGAAAAGGAATCGAAAAAAAATTTTGGGGATTCCCCCTGTAAGTATTGTGGTATTGCCAACTTGCAACAAAATAATATAGGTACCTATATAATTAGTGGTCAACGCTCCCTTTGAGAATAGCTAAGGTGTATTACATATTTGTGTTTTTTTTTGGGCACAGTCGCGGGGCCCCCAATGGCGCGGGGCCCGTAGCATTTGCTACTCCTGCTATATGGCTAATCCGGCACTGCTCACTGGTAGTACCAAAGTAAAACTTATTCCCAGGATTTCGATGGCAGTTTATAGGTAGAAATGAACATGGAGCTTCTGATTTTGAATGCTATATCTAAAAAAAAAAACGTAACTTCACGCCTGTAATCCCCGAAGGGGTAGGCAGAGGTAAATGCATGCATTCAAGCATACATGCAAACACCCACGACTCGCCGGTTACGTTTTGGCCCATGTAAGAGATGGCGAGCCTGTTGACATCTCCGGGCACATTACCAAACTTTGAGGTACTGGGAAATTTCCAGAAAATGGAAAAATCCCAATAGAACCAGAGATAAAGGCTTTTTCACCTTATCTCTGATAACCCCCTACCCGGGAATCGAACCCAGGACCTCAGCGTAGTTTTAGTGGCCTGCTACCACTCGGCTACCGAGGCAGTTAATATTGTTGCTATATCTAGTTAGTAGTTATTTTTACTGAACAGATTTATACTGAAAAATGCGTTTCTGCTCGTGTGAAACATCTCCATTAATATTGTCGATGATTTTCTTGACTGTATCTTTCTATTCATTGTTATCAGTTTGTAAAAGGGGAAATGAGACATAATTAATGGCAACCCATTATCCGTCCCACTGCTGGGCACGAGTCTCACCCCTTTTTTGGGTGAAGGCCTGGAGCTTACTCCACCACGCTGCTCCAATGCGGATTGGTGGAAGTGGGTGGGTTAGTAGCCAACCCGCTGTCGTATGTTTTCAGACCGCCCATAAGGCCTCCGACAAGGTTTAACGACTGCTATCTATCGATAGCAACCGGGACCGACGGCTTGACGTGCCCGCCGAAGTACGGAAATGCGCATTTAATTTGCCACTAGCGGTCACCCATCACACTACCCGACCGCGCTCGTAGCGCTTATGATCTACACCAGCCGCTGGGCAAAATGAGACATACTACTGATATACTTACATACTTACCTACATTAGTATATTATATTTAGTTATATTTCATAAATTTTTATATCAATTTTTATTCGTTTTAACTTCTTATAGATGTTTTTGACTTGTCATATAGTGGTATTGTCATCAATAAATATCACATTCTGATTCTATACGTAACAATAAATTCTCGTCTAACTCTACAAAACGCAAGGCAAATGGGAATCACATAAGTTTGTTGCACTAACAGCGACGTCCTGGAAGTGTGTCGCTCGCTCAGGTCACAGGTGTGTTAGATTGCATTTTTGTTTAACGTGCTGTGTCTTTAAATTACTTTTGTCACCGGTACAACATCGGTGGGGATATAAAGGTATAAAGTACGTAGGTTGGCAAACATGGAGAGAGCTCAAAGGACTCCGTGCAATATTAGTTAGGATGCCCACACGAACAAAGGCGAAAGTTTACCAAACCGCCGTAAGACCCGCAATAATATATGGTTCAGAGTGTTGGCCACTTAAACAGAAACAAACCGACAAACTCCCACAGAAATGAGAATCGTCACAGAAATAAGAATTTTAAGATGGTCAGCGGGAATCACACTTCTAAACAAGGTGCCTAACAATCACATAGGGGAACTTTTGAGGTTAGATCTATTCAGAATAAGTTAGCAGAAACGCGACTGTGTATGGCCAGTAGCACAGGCGACCAAATGACCAAAAAAGTTCTCGAACTTCTCTCAAGGCCGAGAAAACGAGAGACCCCGTATTACATGTATATAGACCATAGTATAACGACCTTAAGAGTTACAATATTGACCTCAACAACGAGCCAGTACTGCTTCCTCTGGAGGAAATTGATTAGGAGAAACGACCCCCAATAATGATGGGAATAAGGCCGGTAGACAAAGAAAGTTATTGAGTAGTTGTTTGAATGAATATCAATTGCTGCTTGTATGAAATCTCGACGCCCATGTTTGAAAGACTTGCAGTTTATTTGCCCTTGCTATAAATAAAGGGTTTATACGTCACCATTTAACCGGCAAACTGATATGCTGAATTGGTATTTAGTGGCAGAAAAATTAGGTAATGTGGAGGTGCCTACGCCCCCGATATCCGGTAATGTATAACTATATTTATAGATTATTTTTGCGTGTACAACAAAACCAGCAGCAGGCCACGTCCGTATGACTTCATTTGTGTCCTGAATGTTTGGATCAAATTATGTTAGATTTTTTTTTTTTTTTATGTTATAAAAGTGGCAAACAAGCGTGCAGTTCACATTGAAGTTAAGTGATGACTGCAGCCTATAGACACCCACACAATGACCAAAGGTCAAAATGTAAATGCGCTGCCACTCCTGAGGCATTAGGTGTTATGCCTCTGTGCCGGAAATTACAGAGCTGTACATTACCACCTGACCGGAACAGGATAGTGCTGAACACTACCATTTAACGACAAGTATATTAGGTAATGCGGTGGTGCCTACGCCCGCGAGCTCCGTCACTGGAGCTCCACCACCAGTAAACCAGTAATTTATACAAAGGAAAAGATTTTCAGTAAGATCCCCTAAATTTTTCCCGTAAATGATGCTTATGAGAGTACGAATTCGCCAATGCCAAACTGTTTGAGGAAATATGCGAGTGAAGGTCTTTTTTATTTGATTATGATACTTTCTTAACATTCTTCCACTGAATATAGCGGATTAGGAGTGATATTGACAGACAACAATAGTATCTCAAGAGATATAGCTGTATAACCACATCTAACTTAGATAAAAACTCAAACTTTCAACTCGATTAGTATCCAAGACGTTTCGTCCGGGCATACTCAGCATAAGGTAAAAACACCCAAAAAACGCCACAGGTGCGTAACACAGTACGCATTTAACCGACACCGGAGCGGCGCCTCGCCGTCTACCGTCAGTTGAGACAAAACCTGTTTGTTTTTGAACAGAACTCACGCCGGCCCACTGACCGAGTGTGTGATCGACCGGCGCATGCGTGAGGCGGCCATTGTTTAGGGCAGCGCGATTCCGAATGATCGGGCATCGATGTTTCAATTGTTAGTGGACAACACTAGTGGATTCATTTTAGTTTTTTTATTGAAAGTGATTGTAAATTATTTAATTGTTCTCTTCCGTTACAGGTACGTTAATATCTAGATCGGGAGGCAACTGTTAATAAGATTTGTTCATTATCTCAGTTTAGGGGTCGTTATGTGTGGACCAGTGGAAGATAATTATTTCGTTCATGCAGCCAGACAACCGAACTGAAGTGGCAATCACTTCTCAGTCGCCGCTGGTGGTAACTGGGTATTTTTTTCCTATTTGCTTCCGGTGGCAATCGCCGCGGGGAATATATCTGGGGATATATCGTTCTAACTACAGTCACTACAGGGCGATTATGGCATGAGCCTCCATGATGCATAACTGTGGAAAACTTTGGGAGAGGCTTTTGTCTAGCAGTGGATGTCTTTCGGCTAAACGATGATGATGACGATTCTTCCAGTGACAAGTGCTACCTTCCAAGTTTGGCAATATGCTCGGTTGATTGCGCAAGCAAATAGCGCTTATCTTTTCGGGTAATACAGGCGTGAAGTTACGTTTTTTTCTGTGTATTTGATAATAACTGTTTGTATACGTACGTGCATGCATTGACGTTCACTTAAATTCTTATCTCGTATTTACCACGTTAATCTTAGTCATCATCTGTCTTTGTTTGAGATGTTTATCGTAATTTTACGTGAATAAACATCTTTACCTTAAATATCTTATTTGTCTGTATTATCATCTCGTATGATTTGGAATTACCTATATATAAGCATAGAGCAACTCGGCCCACCGGTCGCGGCGGACCGGAGGGGAGTAGCCATAGCGTTTATTACCGATGCAAAACAGTCTGTCATTTTCTGAGGGGGAAATACGCGTGACACACACTCACACTACAAAAATCGTCTATTACTACGAAACTCACACCTTGACTTTAAGAAAATACATAAACATTTTCACGAATACATTTAAATATCTGGGCGATAGGCATAGGACCATTTCGTCTTGTACTTTGACAGAGGGGAAAGCCTGCATATGGCTACTCCCTTTCGGTCCGCCGCCGCCGGTGGCCCGTGTTGCTCTATGTATATAAGAGGTAGCTATCTCGATAGAATCATTGAAGAGGTAGAGTTCATGCGTGTTGAAATCTCTGAAAATATCAGTGTGATCAGCGTAAAATGATATTTGTATTAAATGTTTAGATATGCGGACTAGTACTTCAAATCTTGACATTTAAACATCAATTATTTCACAAATACGATTGAACTCGAATGGAATGAAACTCGAATACTCACTGACGACAATCGATAGCTTCCATGTCCGGGGCTCGCTGCTCGCTTCACTACCACCACCAGTCGCGTCGCACGCCGCGCCCAACACGCGCGTCTCCACCTCCCGCGTAACCCCGACACGTACCAAGCCGATAATCACTAATGCGATTTGTTTACATCAATTCCTCATCACGTGGTCTTAAAAGTAATGGCGGACAGCGGTTAAGCCGTGCGACAAACCACACACTACAACCGGTACGTACAACACTAACCTTTCAGTGTTCGATTTCTAACGTGACTGAATGCTGGCATTCCAGGCACATTTTGTTTCAAAAAAAACCTTCCATGTCAAATGTAGGGTAATGTCTCCTAGTTTCATGTATTCTATTCTAGTCGAAAAAAGAACATTGTGTGTGTTCTTTTTTTTATCACTGAAGTCTAATGTTAATGTAATCTTACAGTTTCAGCATAAAATTACGTTTTCTAATAAAAATATCAATAATTATACTGTTTACGAGTGTCAATTGAGAATATATCAATTAATTTCTATTGTTAATATGCTGTAATTCGTTGACATATCTCTATCCGTTTGACAGCCTGTCGCGATTTTCCGACTTTTTCATTGTCACAGATAAAAAATTGATCAATCCAATCTTGCTGTGAAACGAATTGAATGTTGCCGCTTTTCGTAATAATAGTGGAGAAATGAACTATTTCATAATACTCGGATGTTCAATTATTCATAAGTTTATATTTCTAGTACAAATTAGTTCTAGGATCTTTGATAATAGAATTTGCTGTGAGGGTTTCATGTCGTCATTCTTTGTAGGATTTGTTTAGCTCATTATACTTTCTCAAAGGTTTTTTGTGCGGAGGTCGACTTTTTGTCATGTAATTTATGTTATTATTGTGATTTAATGGAATTGTTTTAAATATTGTAGCTGTTTTTGTACTATTCTGAACGTGTTGTGTTATCAGTAGGTCATCAAATAATGTGTTATGGATTTTTTTGCTTATTTTAAACTCTACAACCGTTGTGACCTGAATAAGAATGATATATTTTAAATGCATTTTTTAACTTTAACCACTGTTATGATATACGATGTGTTTTATTAACGCAAATAAAAAAGACGGGTAAAAAATTATGAAACACATGAAATTGATATAAATAATAACAAAGTTTTTGTTATGGAGGCCCAATATCAAAAGAGAAAAGTATCAATAGATTGATGTATTTTATAATAATACCAAAAAGCATGCGAACACATTCACCCGGTACATTTTTAAAGTATGGAGGTGCCACTCTGACCCTAATCGATTGAAAAACTCTGTACGATGAATTTACCATCCATGTGGTAAATGTTCATATAGTTTCCTTGATAAAAGGGGTTAACTATGGCTTCAAGAACACATCTTCATCAAATTACCCTTTTTCTGAATATCATCATATTTTATAGCTTTACATTATTTAAACGACTGAAAAGTCAGGGGAATAATTTATTATCCATTTCAACTTTATGTTTTTTTTTAATAAAAATGGTTTAAAATAGATCAATGAGTAATTGTTTAAGAAAATGTTAGAACAATCACAATCCGTAGATAATGCGTCGTCGTCGTCTACGAATTGCTACGAGTCGTAGCCCCCGCTACGATGTTCGTAGCTCGTATTTGACCCTAAGTAAACGAGCCTCTTTTTCTCACTCATGCATATGTTTCTATAATTATTATATGCGTCACCATACAATAAAATTAACAAGTAAAAATTTTACTGCCTCGGTAGCCTAGTGGTAGCAGGCCACTACTACTACGCTGAGGTCCTGGGTTCGATTCCCGGGTAGGGGGTTATTAGAGATAATGGTGTAATGTCTATTATTTCTGGTTCTATTGGGATTTTTCCATTTTCTGGAAATTTCCCAGTACCTTGAAGTTTGGTAATGTGCCCGGAGATGTCAACAGGCTCGCCACCTGTTACATGGGCCAAAACGTAACCGGCGAATCGTGGGTGTTTGCATGTATGCTTGAATGCATGCATTTACCTCTGCCTACCCCTTCGGGGATTACAGGCGTGAAGTTACGTAAAAAAATTTGTGGTTTATGAAATAGATGGCGAGCCTATTGACCTTTGTCCAGCACAAGTCGTATTTGATGAATTTTACCGACGGAAAAAAAAACTATTTTTATTCTACGATCAGGACATTATTTCATTATAACAGTTAAAAAAATAGCAAAGAATCATAACTAAATTACAAATATTATTATGATAACCTAAAAAATATATGATTTGTATTCCAATGAGGTTAAAATCATTTTAAATATCAGGTAATGTTCAAGAAGTCAGAATCAGAAACTCATTTATTCATTTAGGGTGACAGGCACCTCTTATGACACGTCAAAAACAAACAAAATAAATTGAAGCGAATAACAATTGATATATATGTCAAACAAGATAAAAAATATATGTAAAATCAAGAATATCACTAAGATAAAACTAAATGTCATAAACTAATGTAAAAAGTATATCAGTAGAATGTCTCTTTTCCCCTTTACAAACTTATAACAAAGAGTAAAAAGAAAAGAAAAAGAGTCATTCTTTGTCAAGTCTTCATGATAATATGCCACAGTTGTTTTACTTTAACCATACGAGTAGGTACACACTTATAACAACATACTACATTCATTTAGATACAAAAATCGTAGCAGTCAGTCCAATAAAAAGTAAAATCAAATAGAAAACGATTGGAGACGTTAAAGATTATGTTCTTAAAACATTCAAGACTTTTCTTGTTAACGAAACTTAATATACAGCGAGCGCCGGCTCTTTGCCGGGTAACTTGACATTGTAGACATTTTCACTGCGTACAATGTATTCAGTTTTATGAAATGTACTAGCTTTTGACCGCGGCTTCGCTCGCGAGGAATTTGGTGTGGCACATTATGTTTTGTGACAAATCAATTTAATTAATCAATTTTTAGAGTGTGTGTCAGGAGGGGGATATCTAGCGCTCTACACTGTCTGCCTATCCAGTTAGGGACCTGGCGTGAAAATATATCATCAACAACATAAATAATTTTAATTTCGCTTCTTAGGCGCTCTATGGCGCTCCATTCAAATCAATCATATCGAACTAATTTAAATTATTCGGTCAAATTACTTAGCCTGGGTTGCACCATGATATTTGTTCACATGTCACATCCTTCTCTAACTTTAACAGATTTTTTTAAGTTAGAAAAGGATGTGAAATGTTACAATAACTTAAATAAATATCGTGGTCCCACCCAGGCTTAGTGTGAAAGACAAAGCTTATCTACATGAAATATTTAAAGCGCAAAATGTATCGATTTTTATAAGAGTTTGATACGAGAAACGTAAATATACTTAACTAGCGGCCCGCCCCGGCTTCGCCCGCGCTGCTCCGCTCCTACTAATCATAGCGTGATGATATATAGCCTTTCTCAATAAGTGGGCTATCTAACACTGAAAGAACTTTTCAAATTGGACGAGTAGTTCCTGAAATTAGCGCGTTCAAACAAACAAACAAACTCTCCAGCTTTATAATATTAGTATAGATGTGCATTGTAAAATAGTACCTAATTTAATTAGTTAAGGTTCTCAATTTTAGTTGAAAAGATATATATTGTTACATAAATAATAATAATAATTTATTTGACAAAAATAATCATAATTAGTCATATTATAGCGTGACAAATAACACGGTTCCCGTGGGATAGATTTGACGTTTGTTTTTGTGACAGAAGAGTTGGTATATTTTTTGGCATAACGGCCCCTTTGTCTAAAAAAACACTGGAAATAGTTTTATACCTAAAGATAGCAGGAAAAACCTATAAATAAAATAATAAATAAAAATTCATTTATTTTCTCTCACAAAAAAAGGTTGATAGGGTTACATAAAATAATCACCATTAGAGCTATTTACTTTGATTCAGCTTATTTTTTGTGGGAGACTGGTGCCTGTGATAGGTATATAGATACCTGTGTTACAAGTCACCAGGACCCCCTACTACTCGATTTTTTTTTGTTCAATTATCTCTTTACAATAATAACAATATATTTAAGCTATCAACAATTTTAAAATAATACCTACTTAAATGAGAAAAGTGGAGGTAAGACAAATAGGTATGCATGTGTGTGTGTGTGTGTGTGTGGTATGTGCAATGAATGAAATAAGTTATGAATGTATATAATTTATAATATTTGAAAAATAAAACCTTAAATCATAATCAAAATTAAATCAAAATTAAAATCAATTAAATCCCTCAATAAAGTAAATTCGTACTTTACCTCTGTTGGTGGTTCTTTAGCTAAAAAAACTCTCAATATGATGAACTGTACAGAGACTCATTTAGCAACTATTACAAAAAACTTTAACTCTCCATCCAAATCTATGTCTTTCCTACCAACAGATCCCCACGAAGTAAAAACTGTCATAATGGGACTTAAAACACACAGTGCGCCTGGCTGGGATAAAATTACCTCAGTCTTACTTAAGACATGTGTTCATTCTCTAGCCGAGCCTATTTCATTTATTTGTAACCTAAGCCTAGAATCAGGAATTTTTCCTGCTATTTTTAAAAAAGCCATTATTTGTCCTGTCTTAAAAAATGGTGATAAAGCCGATCCATCTAATTATAGACCTATATCCCTTCTTACAACTCTTTCTAAAGTCCTAGAAAAAATTGTCAAGAAAAGACTTATGAACTATTTAGAAAAACATAACCTTCTAAATAATAACCAGTACGGATTTAGGGAAAAAAAATCTACAGAAGATGCAGTTCTTAAATTAACAACTTTAATAACGTCCTACATAGACAAAGGAAATAAATGCATAGGCGTCTTCTTGGATCTTCAGAAAGCCTTCGACACTGTGTCAATTCCTATTCTACTAACTAGGTTGGAGAATGTTGGTATAAGAGGATCGATATTGAATTGGTTCGCAGACTACCTTTCTGATAGAACACAAAAAGTTCGTGTTGGGGAACACGAAAGTGAGAGTGCCTCTTGTACATTTGGCGTACCACAGGGAAGCACATTAGCACCTTCTCTTTTTTTAATATATATTAATGATCTTTGCTCTATCAACATTAATGGACTGGATTTATTAATGTTTGCGGATGACACAGTGTTGTTGTTTCACGATCTTGACTGGCGAAAAGTAGCAGAGAAGGCAGAGAGAGGCCTCTGTAAAGTTTTGGAATGGTTGGAAAACAGCCTCTTGTCTTTGAACACGGCCAAAACCAAATTTATGTGCTTTTCCCTAACATGTGTTGGTAGTAATGAAATTACTGGTCTAAAAATACATTCATTCCCATGCAATCGTACTGTTACCCTTGCCAAAGACTGCAACTGTTCCACTCTTTCGCGAGTCGGAGTCATTAAATACCTCGGGGTCCATATAGATGAGAAATTGAACTGGAGCGCGCATATTCTGTCACTAACCTCCAGAATACGAAAACTTATCTACGTCTTTAAATTACTTCGGACTGTAGCGGACTATGACCTACTCATACAAACGTATAAGGCTTTGTGTGAAAGTCTTATTAGATATTGTATATGTGCATGGGGCAGCGCTTCTAAAACAAGTATCATTACAGTGGAGCGAGCTCAACGTGCTGTCTTGAAAGTTCTGCTCTATCTCCCTTATAGACAGCCTACAACTACGGTGTATGAAAAAGCAGATGTACTGACGGTTCGCAAATTATTTATCTATGAAGGTCTGCGACGTTTTCATAGCCGGATAATTCCAACTCTTCCAGTTCTTTCGAAAAGAGTAGATCGAATTCCAGTGAAATGGGTTAAGACTACATTCGCACAGAAGCAGTTTGAAGTTGTGGTGCCTCAAATATACAACAAATTACTTAAAATAAAAAATAAAAATTGTAATACGCCCATCAAAAAAGTTAACAATAACAACTTTAAAAAAACTGTATATATATGGCTTAAAGGTTATGATTATGAAGGAACTGAGAACATGCTGGCAAATCTATATGCATAACAAAATAAAATACCGAATCGTCACTACAACTGACACTCTAATAGCACGCACGAAAACACACACACACACATACACACGCGCACGCATGCACGCACGCACGCACACACACACACACACACACACACACACACACACACACTCATTTTTACCTATCTTTTTTTTTGTAATCATTGAATCTTAATACTAAATTATCTTTAAGTTACTTTCAGGCCTGTTTTTTTTGTTTCAAAATTACAATAATTAACGTTGCTAGGTACTTGAAACATATATATATTTTTTGTTTAATGTACATTTATATTCTTTGCATTTTTTTTTATTGTATACTGATAATTAAGTTCAATTTTTAAACGTATGTACAATTATTTGGGACATTCTATGACATAAAATCATGTTATAAACAGGAGAAGCCACTGATTCCCGAAATACAGTGAAAACTAGTTCGGGAATCTATGGATTCAACATATAAATTGATGTAACTATCTTTTTGTCAATAAACAAATTTATTATTATTATAATTAATGAATTTAAGGTAACATAAGAAAAATCTCAATTGTACGAAATCTCTCTAGACCGAGACTCTAACAGTTAATTCTATAAATGTGAGAATATAAGAATATATCGTACGAAATATTATTATAATAATTATAGTATGTATCCACAATATACATAATAATGATTATAATCACACAACATATATTATAATTATTATAATATATATTGTGGATCACAGAGGTTAAAATGGTTAAATGTTTCTCACATTTATAGAATTAACCGTTAGAGCCTCGGTTATCTTAGTACATAATTTTAAAAATATTCCCACGATAAACCTTAAAAATAACCTCATGGTCAACCGATTTAGTAAATTATATTATGTGTCTTTGGCAGTAGTATCAGGCCAGCTCATTTAAGCTCGTCCACGTATAATAGGCCATTTTCACAGTGTTTACGCGGTGTACTTATGTAATGGTATAGTTCCAACAGGCGGTGGTCGTTGAATTTAAGCGGTTCAGCTTACAATTAGTGGAATGGGAATTAATTTCACCTACCACTGGACTTGTCCAGCGATGCAGTTCGAACCGCTTGTTAATATCGGGTATAGAATGTTTGATATGATAATATCTTAAATTTTGACTCAGTAGCCTAGTGAAAGAAAGCTACTGCTATGCTGTGCCGGAAATAACGGGCCCATACGGTACCACCTGACCGGGAAACGATACCCCTGAAAACAAACATTTAGCAACAAGTACATTATTAGGTAATACATTTTCTTTTACATGATGTATATAACATAAGTTGTACAAACAAAATGTTTAGTAAAACAAAACGATTGTAAAAAAGGCTTTTATTATTGAAAATTAGGTGATATAGTGATGGCTACGTTTTCCTGCTCCATCACTGGAGCTTTACCAGCATTAAGATGTGCCATATTAGAGTATTGTTTTTGATATTATTTAGGAATTTAAAGACTCAAGACAAATATGACTAACTAATTAAATCAATTTTAATTTTCATCAGTTAAAATTTAATTAAAAAAATAATCTAAAGACATGGAGTGAAGATACATTACACAGCAAACACACATAAGTAAGTAACTCTTTATTGTACACCAAAAAGAAAACATAAATACAGAAATAACTGACACATAAGGACACAGTACAATTAGGCGGTCTTATAGCTTAAAGTCTGTCAAGTTACTGAAAAAATATACATACACGTACACTTACTTTTGAAACGTGGTTGCAATTAATCCACTCGTATATATTTAACTTGAATAACTCTGAATATGTTTCAGATATTAAAAGTTTCCAATGTGAAATAGACTGGTGGGATCTTTTTTTTTTTTTTTTTTTTTTTTTATGTAATGGTCGTGGTAAACAAGCATGCAGTTCACATTGATGTTAAGTGATGACTGCAGCCTATAGACACCCACACAAAGACCAAGTTACCACTACTGAGGCCTAAGGTGTTATGCCTCTGTGCCGGAAATTACAGGGCCGTACATTACCACCTGACCGGAACACGATAGTGCTGAACACTACCATTTAGCGGCAAGTATATTAGGTAATGCGGTGGTGCCTACGCCCGCGAGCTCCGTCACTGAAGCTCTACCACCAGTAAAAATCTGAAGAAACTTCTTTTTGAAAATTCGATTAAAAGATTATTACAACATTCCATATATACGAAGAAATCCCTATTTGAAGATATCAATCAAACGGATTTTACATTTGTATAGACGAATATTGCAGCCAATTCAGACGTCTACGAAATGCTACGAATATCGTAGCTCGTGCTACAAAAGACGTAGCTCGGTATTGGGTATTAGTAAATACATTCCGAAGAATGTATTTCAGATTCAGTATAATTTAATGGGTTTTATTAAAAAATGAGTAATACTCATTTTTTTTTGTCACATGTATTTTACTTGAAATAAGTTACGTCACGAATATACGATTAATAATGGTAATGTTTAATTTTGATAAAATTTGTGATTTTAAATTAAACACCTCGATTTTGTTTCGCTTAGGAAAAAAAAACAGGATCTATTGGTTCATTCAAAAAAAATATTTTTAAGGATTTTTCTCGGATTTTTTTTAATGTAATGAAACTGGCAAACAAGCATGCAGTTCACATTGATGTTGAGTGATGACTGCAGCCTATAGACACTTCACAAAGACCAAGTGTCAAAATGTAGATGCGTTTCCACTCCTGATGGTCTATGGTTATGCCTACGCATTACCTAATGTATCTGCCACTAAATGGTAGTGTTCAGCACTATCGTGTTCCGGTTAGATGGCAATGTATGGCCCTGTAATAACTATCACAGAGACAGAACAACTAAAGTGTCAGGGGGTGGTAACACATCTGTATTTGTGTAAGTGTCTATAGGCTGCAGTTATCACTTAACATCAATGTGAAGAACATGCTTGTTTGTCAGCTTCATTGCATCTTTACATCTATACAAGTAAATAAAATTGGAGTGTCCGTTTGTAACATAAAAAAAACTGGTTGCCTGTAAAGTCGGTTTTACGGGCGAAGATTTTACGTGACAACGTCTTTTTCTCAGTAGAAAGGCATTCGCCGGTCCGGCAGGCCTCTCTCTCGTTCGGTGACTCATCGTTACGTTACCGGGCGTTACACTTTTTCACGAGTGACTCCGAGCCGCAACCTAATTTAAGACGTTGTCACGTCAATAACCGCTTTTTACTAAATGCATATGTACGATGTATACACGGTACATATACCAAAACAACATTTTTTTCTATTTTTGTCTGTTTGTTTGTCCCGGCTCATCTCGGGAACGGCGGGAATGATTTTGACGAGACTTTCACTGGCAGATAGTTTATGTAATAAGGAGTAACTTAGGCTTCATTTATACTACCTGCGCCCACGACTTCGTCCGGGTAGATACTGAACAATCATAAATTCTCACGCCGACGAAGACGCGGGCACGGCTAGTCAAAATTAAAAGTACACATTTATCTCTGATAGTCTCGGGGATCGAACCTTGGATTCCAGCGTAGCACTTGTGGAATGTAAAATGAATGTTAATAAAAGTAACTTCACGCCTGTAATCTCAGAAGGGGTAGGCAGAGGTAAATGCATGCACTCAAGCATACATGCAAACACAAACGATTCGCCGGTTACGTTTTGGCCCATGTAGCAGGTGGGGAGCCTGCTGCCATCTCCGGGTACATTACCAAACTCCGAGGTACTGGGAAACTTCCAGAAAATAGAAAAATCCCAATAGAACCAGAGGTAAAGGATTTTAAACCGTTATCTTTGATAGCCTCCGATCCGGGAATCGAACCCACCACTAGGCTACTAAGGCAGTTAATGTTAAGAAAGGGACGGAAGTATGTGCTTACTGATGGCAAGTATACACTGCAGCGTACAGCCATCTATATAAAAACTAGAGGTGTCCATATTGATGCGTTGCCATTTTTATGGCTTCAGCTGATTTGTTTCTATGACAAACTACATTTTATTTTATTAATGTTATGCAAGTTACTAGTGGTAGAGCTCCAGTGACGTAGCTCGCGGGCGTAGGCACCACCGCATTACCTAATATACTTGCCGCTAAATTATAGTGTTCAGCACTATCGTGTTCCGGTCAGATGGTAATGTACGGCCCTGTGAATCCCGGCACAGAGGCATAACATCTTAGGCCTCAGGAGTGGTAACGCATCTACATTTTGACCTTAGTCTTTCTTTAATTTTTTGTACAATAGATTAAATAGAAACCTTTTATTTTATAAATTAGAATATTTTAGCTGTAAAAAAGTTTGATATAATTACTTACAAAATATAAATTATGAATATACTGCAAAATTACTTGCTGTATGTAAATAATAATCTTAAAAATAATCACTCACTGTTACAGTTCCTTTAATGAATTTACCTAATATAGTTTTACTCTAATGTTAATTAATCTCACAATACATTGAGCACTCTACCGCCTGAAACACAGGTTCAACCTAGTGCAGGGACGAATACAAACCATCCCTTATTCTATATTGTTGAGAAATTTCATGTATATCTTCTATGTGATCTATTTTATAAACAAACATTTTTTTTTCCTTTTTTTTAATTCTACGAGTATGTGTCTGACACTACAGGTCACATGATCAAAGTTTTAACAATAATCCAATGAAGACCACATTTTTCGATAAGCAAAATTTGTGGAAGAAAAAAACGTAAGCATCTTGGGCTCACGACCCCAAGATCCCTTTTATCACTTGTTATGACACGCAAAGAATACCTTTGTCTAATTTTATATGTCTATAACTACAGGTTACATGATCAAAGCCATAGAAATATTTTAACGAAATCCATAGCATTCGTTTTAAAGAAAAATAACGTAACTTCACGCCTGTAATCCCCGAAGGGGTAGGCAGAGGTAAATGCATGCATTCAAGCATACATGTAAACACCCACGATTCGCCGGTTACGTTTTGGCCCATGTAACAGGTGGCGAGCCTGTTGACATCTCCGGGCACATAACCAAACTTTGAGGTACTGGGAAATTTCCAGAAAATGGAAAAATCCCAATAGAATCAGAGATAAAGGCTTTTTCACCATTATCTCTGATAACCCCCTACCCGGGAATCGAACCCAGGACCTCAGCGTAGTAGTAGTGGCCTGCTACCACTAGGCTACCGAGGCAGTTAAAGAAAAATGGAAAGAAAAATTTGACTCAGACGAGACTCGAACTCGCGGCCACTGGGAATCTAGTCCAGCCGCTCTTCCAACTGAGCTACCGAAGTCCGAAGAGAAAAATGTTGCCAGTGGCCGCGAGTTCGAGTCTCGTCTGAAGTCAAATTTTTCTTTCCATTTTTCTTTAAAACAAATATTATTCACAAGCATGTGTTAATGCGAAATAATATAAAACATCCATAGCATTCACTAAAACAATCAAACGTTGTACAGAATGCAGGCCAAGTTATTCACTGTCGTGCACCCCATTATCTACGGTCATGCAATACAAATTAATGTACATAATAAAGTCACTATCAACACATTATTGTGGACCCAGTCGCTAATAAAAACATTAAGCAAAGTAAGGTCGAGCTAAATAAATCTTTACGCATAAATTATTTTATGTTTTTCTCTTTTTAGGGTTCCGTAGTAAGCAAGGAACCCTTATAGTTTGTCGCCATGTCCGTCTGTCTGTCTGTCTGTCCGTCCTCGGTTTAGCGCAATAACTATTGGTACTAGAGACTTGAAATTTGGCGCAAGTATACACTTTAATCAAGCCGACAAAGTGGTAGAATAAAAACATGAAAATAAAATTCATTTAGAGTACCTCTCCTGCATGTAACGCGGGGAATTTTTTATTTTTCGTTTTCTATATAGTGTGGGATATCGTTGGATAGGTCTTTCAACAATGTTAGGAATATGCTTACATCATTATTCGATTTAGTTAACCGTTCGTGAGTTATTGAGCTTTAAGGTGCCAATTTTCGTTTGAGTCAAGTGTCGCCCTCTACCAACTAAACGGTTGTTGGTAAAAATTCAAACGTTACGGCAATAGTAGCTTTATATAATGAAATTAATAGAAAAACTGTCACACTTAAGATGGTCTTACATGTTTGCGAGTAATAGTCGACCAAATGTATTTCACTCGAAAATTTCGAATAACTCTATAGATAATATTTATTCTATTTTTTTTCATGAGAAAACTTGGTCTCTAACTACGGAACCCCACACAGCGCGTGGCTTGACTTGTACTTGACCGGTTTTTGTAAACTCTTCGCTTTTTTGTCTCAATATGAATGTGCGTTGAAATAACACAAAGACATAATAACTAAGGTCTCAGGGATGGCAACGCACCTGAATTTTGACCTCTGGTCTTTGAGTGGGTGTCATCACTTAACACTTAACATCCATGTGAATTGCATGCTTGTTTGCTAACTTCGTTACATAAAAAAGTGTACATTTATGTTACAAGTTAAGAACAAAAATTGGCACTGGCCTCCCAACAAGTAATCAAAAAAATTATATCAAATTCTTTTAATTCGGATACATAGTATAGATATATCAATATGTATACCAGCGCTGTAGTGCCAACTACAGCAATCAGCTGAGATGGGTACCATTTTTTTTTTTTTTTAGTTTTGTTAAGTTGTTTCTGTTTTTATTATTGTTTTTTTTTATTATTATTATCATTTGTTTATTTAGTGTGTGTGTGTGTGTGTGTCGAAAAATAAACTATTTCTATTTTCTATTTTATATTTTCTATTTTCTATACTATTACTATAATACTATACTACTAATATTATAAAGCTGAAGAGTTTGTTTCTTTATCTGCTTGAAC
This sequence comes from Macrosoma leucophasiata, assembly GCA_036365455.1. NCBI lineage: Eukaryota > Metazoa > Arthropoda > Insecta > Lepidoptera > Hedylidae > Macrosoma > Macrosoma leucophasiata. Next base: position 2,732,792 of record JAWQUS010000017.1, read on the forward strand.
GCGCTAATCACAAGAACTACGATTCCGATTTGAAAAATTATTTCAGTGTTAGATAGCCCATTTATCGAAGAAGGCTTTAGGCTATATAACATCACGCTAAGATGAATAGGAGAGGGTAGGTAACATTGCAGCCGCGCGAATCCAGGGCGGGCCGCTAGTAGATCTATACAAGTACATCAAGATTATTTTTTCCCTAAATTTTTTATGTATATCATGAGTAAAGTGGGCACGGGTCGCTAGTAAGCAATATGCGAGTAGCTAAAACTCTCCGATGTTGGTGAAATAATGTCTATCTAGGCTTCGGGCCTTCTCATAACTTTCAGTGTTCAAATTCTACTACGTTCAGCCAGTAAAGTTACACTGGCTCAGTGGTAGTTAATGGTCAATTTATTGTAAGTGTGAAAAGAGAAAATAAAGATATTAAAATTTTAAAATAATTTTATTTCATCATGTATTTTTTAGGTTTTTGCGAGCTACATTCGTTGAAATAACACTACCAACCGTCTGGTTGATTTAAAAGATAATTTTAATATAGTATACGCGAAAACAGTTTAATTTCAGTTGTGTTTCGCTCAATTTTATTTCTTCTTTAATAGAGATATAAATTAACTGACGTATTCTCTGCTTAACGCTGTTATTTTTTAATCATAAGCGGTTTTAATTATTGGATGAAATTATATTTAATTTTTCCTATTACAATTTTCAATGTCAATCTCAAGTTGTTTTACTTGAGAGCGGTATTAAATATTAATTATAGACAGATCTCAGTCCTAGGACCTGACATTAAGATCCTATTTAGTATGGAAAAACATGGTTTAAAGATCATCTCTAGGACTTATATCTGTCTATAAGACGGGCCTTAAGATTTCATTAGTCCTTAATATAACTGATCTAAAAAGTAATTTTCATATCCAACATCGATCTTCAACACTATTATACTAATCATCGCTCCAAAGAGGTAACTTGAGAGTATTAGCATCAAATAGCTGACCGTTAGATAGAAATTAACCTTATTTACAAGGTTAAATATCTATAATTTTACTAGCGGCCCGCCCCGGCTTCGCCCGCGCTGCTCTGCTCCTATTAGTCATAGCGTAATGTAAGCTATCCTATCTCTCAAGTTGGATCGAACTGCACATGGTGTGCGAATTTTATTATAATCGGTTAAGTGGTTTAAGAGTCCATTGAGGACAAACATTGTGACACGAGATTTATATATATTAAGATTATCTTTAGTAGAACATAAGAGTCTACAAAACTTTCCCGGCTTCTTTGTTTCCTAAAAAACTACAACCTACAAACTACATCTTCAAATCTAGAGTGAATAGGTATACTTTTTAGATTAACGTGCTTTATTTTCGGCTACATCTTCACTTTTCATCAGGTGAGTTGGTGGTCAAACGTTGGTCTATACACCTTTAAAAAAACCCAATAAAATTACAACGAATACGACTCTACAAAATTTCAAAAAACACAACTCATCTGCAAATTCGAAGTTACAACAATTTTTTATGCAGATATCTATAGCCTCTAATATTTACTCACTTTAAATCACTCAATATGGACTATGCTACTGCAGTCACAAAGAAACCCACTGTGAAATACACGATAGAAATTTAAATTTTCTACAAATGTTATTTAACTGAACATGACGTATCATATGCAACATAAAAAGTCACGGGAAACAGCTACTCACTTAAAAATGCTAGCACAGACTCACATAACTTCAGTTTATTCGTTTAGGAAATATAACTAACAAGTGCAACTATTTCAAACTACGGCTACGTTTCCCTTAATCTTGGCAGCCGAATACTGTTAAAGAAAAGACATTACCATGAGAAAAGGCCTTTAGATTCACACACTTGACACATACAGAGGGACACACTAAAACTGGTCGAGTGTAAGATAACGCGACCCGAAATGAAGGCTTCCCAGGCCATATAAATGTGAAGCTACGGGGGACCTACTTAAATTGGGCGTCTGACCCGCCCTTGACACGCGAAATTGTCGTGCGTGTACAGCTAAAAATAGTTTTAAATTCTGATTGAATTCTCTATTTAAAAGGAAAATTCGTTGGACTAAAGTTTGATTTGCTATGTTTACTCAATACAAACTTTGATTTGTTGTGTTTATGCGTTGAAAACAAACTTTTGATCAAAACAACCCTTGATAAATATGAATGTACTATTTTAGTGTTTAGGTACTTTTTGAAATGGTTCAAACACACGAAGTGTTACGAACTTTCGTATCTACAAATATTACTGCTGAAATAATGTTTTGTTTTTTACTGGTGGTAGAGCTCCAGTGCCGGAGCTCGCGGGCATTTTGGGAACGGTTGGACCGATTTTGACGGAACTTTCATTGGCAGATAGCTGATGTGATAAGGAGAAACTTAGGCTACTTTTATACTAACTTTGCCCACGACTTCGTCCGGGTAGATACTGAGCAATCATAAATTCTCACGCGGACGAAGTCGTGGGGACAGCTAGTGTATAGATATAAATAAATAAAATATATCATAAAATTAACATTGTTCTGTATAAACTGTTCTGTATATTCATAATGCCTCAATTCGAATACCAAACAATTACCATGCGAGTTAGTCCCGAGGTGAAATTCAAGAAAATTTGGGTAATTTTTTCATATGCAACCAATTTACGTTAAAAGGACGTGGAAAACTTATGATTTTAGGCATCGCGTGGCAGCCTAATTGGAAAATTAAAAGCACGGAATGTGTGTTATGCACCGATTGTGATCGCATCTAAACTCCGGTCTATTGACAGGGCCACGAAAACGGGAAATTTTCCTTAATACGATGGATTACAATGGCCATAGAGATTTAAATAACAAGACAATGTCAATTGACGTATTATTTTTCTGACGACGATTTAGTGAACGGTGTGAGACGACCGTTTGATTCGAAGGGTCGCGGGTTAGATCCTCGCAGAATTCTTCCCCTAGTGCACTCAGTGAACCAAACACCGGCGGTCAAATCATTCCAATTGAGTGGTAGTAAGTGCAATACTGAAGCGCAAACAAAATAATGAAGCCCCGCGGCTGGTGTAGATCGGCAGCGATCTACTCGGTTAAGCGATACGGTCGGGTGTGATGGGTGACCGCTAGTGGCAAATTAAAATGCGCGTTTCCGTGCTCCATCGGTCCCGGTTGCTATCAATAGATAGCAGTCGTTAAACCTTGTCAAAGGCCTTACCGGCGATTTGAAAACACCCGACAACGGGTTGGCCACTAACCCATAACTCCACCAACCCGCATTGGAGCAGCGTGGTGGAGTAAGCTCTAGGCCTCCTCCCAAGAAGGGGAGAGACACGTGCCCAGCAGTGGGACGTATCAAGGATTGCTATTATTATTATAATATATTAAGTGCAATAACGCAAGATGGGCATGCCAAGCGTGGTGATTATGGCAGTAAGAGAAAATTAATTAGGCTTTGGTGAAATAGTGGACATCTTTAAATGATGAATATTTTTTATGTTTAACCAAAATAAGCAATGATAACATCGGATATTCAAGTTACTAAGCAACGATTGTCTTACAACAATAATCTAAAGAAAAGAAACTAAAAGGAACCTAAAAACCATAAAGTGTAACATCTGATGCCAGTCTTGTTTCGGCAACAGTTTTCGGGCCGCGGCGGATATTGCGTAAAAGGTTTGATCAAATCATTACGTGCTTAATTCGCGCCGATTCAACACAATACCGGCTTTCAAAAGAATACGCGAAAGTAAAGTGAAGGTTTAGGAAGTTTTAAATTGAGATGAATCGATCTCATTTTGTTAACAGAGTTTAAAAGGAGGAGATTCCATTTTTTCACCGATATCAACGTCAATTGTGGACTGATTCATAATTTTATCTGTCCTTTACCGGTTATCTGAGGAGTCAGACATATTATATCTTCACGCCAAGTCCCTCACGGGGTTGGCAGAGAGTTTGGAGCGTTAGATATCCCGGTGCTCACACATCTCATGTGCTTCAACTACATTCGACGCCGATTCCTAAGACTTTTGCTCCGGCAACTATCTTAAACATGCTTTTGCCCAAGCCCAATTTTATTGTTTACTGGTGGTAGAGCTCCAGTTACGGAGATCGCGGGTGTAGGCACCACCGCATTACCTAATATACTTGCCGCTAAATGGTTTCAGCACTATCGTGTTCCGGTCAGGTGGTAATGTACGGCCCTGTTATTTCCGGCACAGAGGCATAACACCTTAGGCCCCAGGAGTGGTAACGCATCTCCATTTGACCTTGGTCTTTTTGTGCCTGCAGTCATCACTTAACATCAATGTGAACTGTATGCTGGTTTGCCACTTGCCACACACATTAAAAAAAATTGTTTCGCATTAACCCGGAGATGAACGTGTAATACCTACATGCAACTGTCTTAAACATGCTTTTGCCCAAACCCAATTTTATTGTCCTCACACGTGAAGCCGATTAGAAAAACAATCCCAGGGGGCTGACCACCTAACGCTAATGCTTTCGTTTAGCTTTCGATTATGACATCATCTTTTCAGTTTGGTAACGCCAATTTTTTTCCTGGAAGGCTCAGCGCAATTTTTTTAAATAGGCGGTACGAAACAGCTTTCAAAATAACGTTGTAAACGAAAGCATTATAGAATAGAATATAATTTATTGGCACAGATTGGAGACACAGTAAACAGACATTAAATAAGGTTTAAAAACACTAAATGAAAACTTAGAAAAAAAAAGAACATACAAGAAACAGGTAAACTATTAGAAACAGGCAAACTATTTAAGCATTAACAAAGCAAAAACAAAAAAAAGACAAAAATAAGTTCTAAAAAGAAAAACAATTATTTTCTAACATAACCTACTCGTAAATGAAACTTAAATCTACCCATAACACACCCTAACAAACTGTGTCTCACGTTTGCACCAAAAAGATTCAAATTCAGCTTTGTGTCAGGCTGGAGCCTGACGCTGGTTTTCAAGTTGAACTCATTAGAGTTAGCCGGCCGGCCCCCAGATACAAGTTGCACAAATCATAAGTGCAATCAGATTTTTATTCCACATCGCAACAATACAGCCCTCATTCCGAGTCATGTGAAAATTGCTGTGGTGAAATAAGCGGGCATTTGGCGGACACTCCCGCGGGTTTACAATATCCGTCGATGTTTATCTACCACATTTAGCCCCATTAAACTTTAAGTATACGCTTAATAACTGGTAAACGTCTGGAGTGTGTCGTATTTTTGGTACGGGTAAGTTTTGCGTAGACGTTTCGTTTTTAAAATTTCACTGGACTCAATTGTAACTGGGGATCTTAAAATGACTGATTTTTAAGTTGAGAAAATATCAACTAAGTTTATGGTTCACTAGTGGTAGAATTTCAATAAGGAACCTTGAGAGTGTGGCCTCTAATGTATTTGTTAGGTTCAGGTCGTGTTCAGCGAATTATATACAGTCTTTAATATCTGGGACAGGGACAAAAAATCTACGGCTTTAGAAAGTGGTAATAAAAAAAAAACGTAACTTCACGCCTGTAAACCCCGAAAGGGTAGGCAGAGGTAAATGCATGCATTCAATCACACATGCAAACACCCACGACTCGCCAGTTACGTTTTGGCCCATGTAACAGGTGGCGAACCTGTTGCCATCTCCGGGCACATTACCAAACTCCGGGGTACTGGGAAACTTCCAGAAAATGGATAAATCCCAATAGAAGCACAGATAAAGGATTTTAAACCGTTATCTCTTATAGTCCCCGACCCGGGAATCGAACCCAGGACCTCCAGCGTAATAGTAGTGGCCTGCTACCACTACGCTACTGAGGCAGTTGAGTGAGTGGTAATAGATCCTTGGATTCTTGGCTTTTCGTAGATGTCTAAATGCTACTGAAGTCACTTGCCGTCAATGATAGCTGCTTACTAGTTTTGTTACTGTAGATTTTGGCCATCGACAGAGACAATATCCGTCGATGTTTATCTAATACATTTATGTCCGAATACTCAAACGTCACCTAATTTTAAGCAGCCCTCAAATATGTGCTGTCACTCTCGTTTGCACGTATTTATACAGACATAAAACTTTTAAGTCCCACTTAGATTTAAGTGACGTTTCTGTATTCGGACGTTAGTCCTATTATACTTTACGTGTACGTCTGGAGAGTGTCGTATTTTTGATACCGTTATGAACTGCGTAGACGATCCGTTTTTAAAATTTAACTGGAGTTAACTATAAGTGGAGAATATTTCGAAGTTATAGATTTTTTTACGTTGGGAAAATATCAACTAAGTTTATAGTACACTAGTGGTAGAGTTCCCTTTTCGTTCGAGAGGTAATTAAAGCTTACTTTTCGGTGACGTTCGTGACGTACGTCTTAATTATATTAAAACGAAGTTAGATTGCAAAAAGACTGATAATTATGGTGGTATAGTTCCTGGGCATAGAGCAACGGAGCCCACCGGTTGCGGCGGACCGAAAGGGAGTAGCCATAGCGTGTATTACCGATGCAAAACAGTCTGCAATTTTTTGCGGGGGGAAATGCGTGCGACACACACGCACACTTCAAAAATCGTCTAGCACCACGAAACTCACACCTTGACTTTAACAAAATACAGAAACAATTTCACGCACACATTTAAACATCTAGGTGACAGGTATAGGCCCATTTGGGCTTGTACTTTGACAGAGGGGAAAGCCTGCATATGGCTACTCCCCTCCAGTGTTGCTCTATGTTCCTGGGAATTAAATATATTATAATGTGAAATACGGTTATAACATCCATTCCATTATAGAGCGAATTATCAATTGATTATTACTTTAAACTGCAATTCACCATGAACGTTTAGTTTAAGTTCCGTTTCAAATATCAGTGTTCGTGACGTGTATGGTTTGTGTATGAGTTTAACTTGAAGTCGTGTAACTTGAGGTATGAGCTCGACGTCCAATACATACGAACTGTTTCTCAAACCGTGTTCGGGAAGCACAAAGTTGTTCGATGCACAATGGATTCTACATTACAATGGAACTACAATGGTGGTATTGAATGTTATTCATGTGGTATTTTTGTTGAAATCAATATTATTACGTATTTGAGTGATTGACTGAGTGACTGACTGATAAATAACGCACAGGCGAAAGGGGCTTGGGTGGGGGAGAGGGGAAGTGTACTTTTCGTAATAACACATACGAGTGCCATGTTTTAGATATTTTTATTAAAGAAATATAAAGCAAATCTAATGGGTTTTTTTTGTTTTCTGGAAGTTGAAGCGCGCATGGCCCAGCGGCTGGTGTAGATCGTAAGCGATCTACTCGGTTAAGCACTACGGGCGCGGTCTGGTGGTGTGATGGGTGACCGATAGTGCCAAATTAAATTCGGAGGCCACGTTAAGCCGTCGGTCCCGGTTGCTATCGATGGATAGCAGTCGTTAAACCTTGTTGGAGGCCTTATGGGCGGTTTGAAAACATCCGACAGCGGGTTGGCCACTAACCCACCAATTCGCATTGGAGCAGCGTGGTGGAGTAAGCTCCAGGCCTCCCCCCAAAAAGGGGAGAAACTCGTGCCCAGCAGTGGGACGTATAATGGATTGCCATTATTATTATTATATATCCTAGTGCCACACTTGGCGACTGTTAATGTGCCCGGAGATTTCAATAAGCTCGTTTTCTGTTTCAAAGGCCATAGTAAAATGTTTTTTATGTAAATAGTATCAAAGTCAAGGGGTCAAAATGTAAACTCGTTGCCACCCACGAGACCAGGGACACAACGTCTCTGTGATAGTTATTACGGGACCACCTCTAACCCCTTAAAAAATATAAGTATAATATTACAAATAGGTATATTTGATAAACCAACGACTGGTGAACACAGTCGGCTATAATACCAGTTTGAATTGAAATCGCCTTGAAAGGGTGGAAACTAAAAAACTGACTCAATTACATTAGCCCTCGCATTACCCAAGCCGAACTGAATGGATAGCTCTTGAATGTGTAACGCTCTTTTGACGAGTGAAATGTATTTCCAATGGATTGGTGTTGAAATATTGCACTGATTTACCAATAAATCTTGCACGCGATAACAAATACGAGAGAGGTATGAAGGTTGCATGTGAAGACAATTGGACTTTAATCGGTATTTGAGTTTGCCACTTTCCAACTGATAATTTCGGTATTCTAAAAATTAAGTTACCAGAGTCGAAGTCGGAATAAAAACTCGTTAAAAAAGGTACTTACTTGAACAAGCCCTGGACACAATTGAGCGTTTTACGTGTAACGTATTCTTTCATCACAGTATTGTATGTATTCTGGAGCAATTGTTTAAAATTATTATTTTTATTCTCTATATTTATTTAAATTCACAATCAATTCCAGAAGGCTGGCCTTTTTTTAGGACAGAGAATCAGCATTGCCATCCAACGAGGCAATGCTGCCAGCCTTCTAGGTGCCATAGCACAGGATGGCAGCGATGCAGAATTTTTAGATGCATGCTGTTCTTTGTAAATATAGAAGTAAGAATAATTATTTGATACCTATAGCTTAGTTAAATTGTAATTTTTTTTTATTTGTTAATATAATTTAAAAATAATTAAGGTTGGATATTATAATATTATGATTAGTTAAATGTATATTATAATGATAAATTAAATTCAGTTCATAATTCATATTTTTTACAGAAATGTTATAAAAGAAAAGAAATAGTATATATTAAAAAAAATACGAAAAGGTTACCGCCTGTATCGGGAGCAGGGTCCAAGCTGTCGGCGGCTAGGAGCTCAGAGAGAGGAAACTCCTCGCAATACGTACCGTGTCGATATCGTATAATTACATTTTAATTTAGTAATTACTTTATAATAAACCAATTATATTTAGATGTTTAATATAAATAAGTATCTGTTTCACCAAACGGTATTCTCCTACTTTGCTGTTGTTTATTTTCTTGCTTAGCAACTTTGGAATTTAATTTAAAGACGTAATAAAATAAACATCTTTTTTGCATTAACCTAGCCCTATTCCTACGGATAATACAGATGAGACGTCTGTTTATTATACTCGTAATATTGTAAGGATCTCATAAATCTGATGTACAAAATTCTCGTGTCACAGTGCTTGTAACAATATTCATCCGAAACGGCTGGACCGATAATTATAAAATTTTGTGTGTATTTGGTAGGTACGAGAATCGGTTGTAGCCTATTTTTATATCCCTAAATGGTAAAGGGATTCACAGCAAATATTATTTTTCGATTTTTTGAACATTTAATTTCTTAGGTAACGCATCTGCATTTTGACCTTGGTCTTTGTGTGGGTGTCTATAGGCTGCAGTCATCACTAAATATCAATGTAAACTGCATGCTAGTTTACCTCTTTTTTTTTTTTAATGATATAAAAGTGGCAAACAAGCGTGCAGTTCACATTGATGTTAAGTGATGACTGCAGCCCATAGACACCCACACAGTGACCAGAGGTCAATATGCAAATGCGCTGCCACTCCTGAGGCATTAGGTGTTATGCCGCTGTGGCGGAAATTACAGTGCCGTACATTACCACCTGACCGGAACACGATAGTGCTGAACACTATCATTTAGCGCCAAGTATATTAGGTAATGCGGTGGTGTCTACGCCCGCGAGCTCCATCACTGGAGCTCTACCACCAGTTAAAGTTATATCACATAAAAAAAAATACTTTCACTCTCGTTGTCGGTTTGGTTGTTGATACTCGTATAAAGATATTAGTCGCCTGTGAGCTCAAACTTTATAATCATAATAACAATATGTTTGCGAATAAGCAAAATTAATCGCTTCACAATTCAATTTATTAATAATGAAATTTTGCCTATTTAAATGTTAAATGTGTATTGCGAAGTTCAATTAACTGCGAACCGCTTGGACAACATTTTGCAATATTCTACCGAATAAGTTTCATCTCTGAATATTTTAATGATTGCAGTTTTCATTATGGAATTATCATGCAAGTCGTTAAACTGTGACCATTATAAAATCTTGTTCTTTGAAAGTGTTCTTGAAATACTTATTTTCCTGTAAGAAGTTTTACTGAGATTAACAGTATAGTTACAGTGTGGGTTTGAGAGCATTTTTTAAAATATTTTGAAGTGGTAAACAAGCATACAGTTTTCATTGATGGTAAGTGATACTGTGGCCTATAAACATCTACATGAGACTGTAGGTTTCAATGTAAATACGTTGCCACTCCTGAGGTCTAAGGTATTATGCCTCTGTGCCGGAAATTACATTACCACCTGACCGGAACACGATAGTGTTGAACACTACCATTTAGCGGCAAGTAGATTAGGTAATGCGGTGGTGCCTACGCCCGCGAGCTCCGCCACTATAACCGGAGCAATATCAGGTGGTAATGTAGGTGCCCTGTAATTTTTGTGGGTGTCTAAAGGCTGCAGTCATCACTTAACATTCATGTGAAATGCATGCTTGTTTGCCACCTCATTACATTAAAAAATCATGGAGATTTGTTATAGAATAAGACTTTACATTTCATGTTTTGCGGTCAAATTTCTACCACTGGACGATTACTAGTTGATAAATAACAAATCCACCCTTAAAGCGAGAAGTAACTGCACTTAAAAAGGAGTTTCGTCGAACCCAGTTCGATTTGCTCGCATGTCGACCGAATAAAGATGTTTGGCTTCCGTGACGTACCAATTCGCGCAACGATTCCGGCGGAACATGTTTTGTTCTTATTTTTCAAATATGTGCAAATAGCATCTTTTTAAACTGCAAATAACTGTACATGTCACGTTTGTCGTGGAAATCTGTTCTTGGAATACGCGATTGATATCTATACATCTATACAAATAAATAAAATTGGAGTGTCTGTTTGTAATATTAAAATAACCGCTTTTTACTAAATGCATATGTAATACACGGTACATATACCAAAACAACGTTTTTTACAATTTTTGTCTGTCTGTCTATCTGTTTGTTTGGCGGGGCTAATCTTGGGAACGGCTGGGCCGATTTTGACGGGATATAATCGACACAAGCCATATTTACTTGCTGCGCCCACGACTTCGTCCGATACTGAACAATTATATTTTTTCGGACGTGGACGAAGTCGCGGGCACAGCTGGTAATTCTTATTTTTCAAATATGTGCAAATAGCATCTTTTTAAACTGCAAATAACTGTACATGTCACGTTTGTCGTGGAAATCTGTTCTTGGAATACGCGATTGATATCTATACATCTATACAAATAAATAAAATTGGAGTGTCTGTTTGTAATATTAAAATAACCGCTTTTTACTAAATGCATATGTAATACACGGTACATATACCAAAACAACGTTTTTTACAATTTTTGTCTGTCTGTCTATCTGTTTGTTTGGCGGGGCTAATCTTGGGAACGGCTGGGCCGATTTTGACGGGATATAATCGACACAAGCCATATTTACTTGCTGCGCCCACGACTTCGTCCGATACTGAACAATTATATTTTTTCGGACGTGGACGAAGTCGCGGGCACAGCTGGTAATAAATATGGCCTGTGTCGATTATATCAATCAATACTAACATTTTAAAGAGGTATAGTTTATAACTTTGAATCTTTGTGTGTAGGGGGCTAATCTTCGGAAAATACTGAACCGATCTTGAAAATTCTTTCACATTCAGAGTGCTACACTATTCAGGAGGGATAAATATACGAGGAAAGCCTATAGGCCTTACTCGTATATTTATTTTAGACTGCCTCAGTAGCGTAGTGGTAGCTGGCCACTACTATTACGATTGAATGCATGCATTTACGTCTGCCTACCCCTTCGGGGATTACAGGCGTGAAGTCACGTTTTATTTTATTATGGTAGTAGAAATTTAGGAAAGATTACATTGCACCCGTGCGAATCCGGGGCGAGCCGCTATTTATTCATAAACGTATTTTAGCTAAAGTGTTGCTAATCTCTCCTTTGTCTTTTTCTATCCTGCACATTTGACAATGCAACTAACAAGGACAAAGCATTCTATAGCTAAAACGCGTCTACTGGTGGTAGAGCTCCAGTGACGGAGCTCGCGGGCGTAGGGACCACTGCATTACCTAAGATACTTGCCGCTAAATGATAGTGTTCAGCACTATCGTGTTCCGGCCAGACGGTAATGTACGGCCCTTAGTTTCCGGCACAGAGGCATAACACTTTAGGCCTCAGGAGTGGTAGCGCATCTACATTTTGACCTTGGTCTTTGTGTGGGTGCCTATAGGCTGCAGTCATCACTTAACATCGATGTGACCTGCATGCTTGTTTGCCTCTTCCATTAAATTTAAAAAAAAAAAATTACGTTTATGATTAAGGGGGATAGAGTCTAGAATGGAATTAAAAGTTTTGTATTCACATAAAACACATGGTAATTCACATACGAGATAAAAATAACACCTAAACTAATAAATAACTAATATAATAAATAATATGCTATATGATTATTAATAAATATTATATTATTTTATCAGCTTTATAATATAACGAACACCTCTAGTGGTTATCTCTGTGGAGGAAGTAGAAGTGTTCCTCCGACGAAAAGGGAGGATCTTCCGACCAGGTGAGGTGATAGCGCATGGCGGGCCGCGGCTCAACGAAGTATGTTGGGAAGTTTTATGTTTGTCAACTTTTGAGAAATCTTCGTATGTGCGATGTAATTCGATTGACATGCCATCTACCGTACTAGACTAGTATTGTTTGGTTTCATCTGTATTCCACAAGTTGGCGCCCCAATGTAGTGGACGCTACATCTCTGTCATTCATTATAGCGCTGAACACTACCATTTAGCGCCAAGTAGATTAGGTAATCCGACCCCTACGCTCTCAAGCTCCGTCACTGGAGTACTACAACCAGTAAAAATGCCTAGACCAATTGAAAGTCGACTTTTCCAAGATATTCGAATTTAAAATATATTGAAAGATATCCGAACTGAAAGATTTTATGTAACAGATACGGCTAAAAATATCAGGGCATTAGCCGGCCATGTTTGATAAATGATAAACGGGAGATGAATGCGATGTCGAAAGTAGACGTGTCTGTGAAATATATGAACGTGTGTTAAATAGATATACTTAGGTATTATGACACGCGCTGCCTCTGTTTGAGATGAATATGTATGTATCTTCACGCTAGGTCCCTAACAGCGTAGGCAGAGAGTGTGAAGCGCCAAATATCCCGGTCCTGACATACATTCCTACATCTACATTCCTCATTCTCTTCATATGAAGATGCACGCCGATACCTAAGTCCTTTGACCCTACCATCAGACATTACTCGAGCTATTTGGTCTTCGTAGGTCAGTCTTGGTCTTGGTATTCCTGGGCCATCCACATTCGTATTGTATATCTCTTTAGTCATTTGCTCATTCGATATTCTTTCTGTATGCCCAAACCATTGGAGCATGCATATGAACTAAAGGCTCAGGGGTCAAGGCAATGCTTTATGATTATTTTTACTGGTGGTAGAGCTCCAGTGACGGAGCTCGCGGGCGTAGGCATCACCGCATGGTATATAGTGTTCAGCACTATCGTGTTCCGGTTAGGTGGTAATGTACGGCCCTGTAATTGCCGGCACAGAGGCATAACACCTAAGGCCTCAGGAGTGGTAACGCATCTGCATTATGACCTTGGTCTTCGTGTGGGTGTCTATAGGCTTCATTTATCATCACACATATAGACATTACTTAACATCAATGTGAACTGCAAGCTTGTTTACCACTTCCATTACATAAAAAAAATGCATTTTGACCTCTGGTTTTCTGTACATGTCTTTAGGCTGCGATCATTACTTAACATCAATGTGAATTGCATGCTTGATCGCCATGGGGTCACAGAAGTAAAACCAATTAGGACTCAGGGTGGCAACGCATCTACATATTGCACCTTCAGTTTTCAGTATAGGTTCATATATTTTTTGATGTAACGATGGTGCAGCTTATGGAGATCTTCACGGAAACCAGAGGCCATTATGCAGATTCACGCCCAAACGAGTTGAACCCGGTGGTGGCCGCCCCGCCAAAACGCTACTCCACTGGCTATCCTTACACTCAACCAAGCATTAATTTTTCTTCTTCGAATTTTTAAACAGATTTGACAAATCTTAAGCAAATTTATAAAAGTTAGTTTCTTCAAACTAAATTTGGCAAAGAAACGGAAGACCTACTGACAAAAACTATCAGTTTTACCTTTGATCTAATCGACCTCACCTTAAGGCTAACCTTTAAACCCGAACAAAAGACACGCCTCGAAAGCCCGAACGATTTGTTGAAAGCAAAAAAAATCCCTCAAATACTTTTAACATGTAATGTAAACATTCCCTACCGTTTTACCTCTATTGTTGAAGGCGAATATTAAAACAGGGTAAACAAAAGGCAAGTCAAGTTGTAAAGCGTGCTATTCACTGCGCGAAAATTAAACCGATTTTGATAAGTACGTAGTTAGATCTGAGTGATTAGAGTGAGACAAAAAATAACATTCGATTGACTTCAGACATTGGGCTAAATCAACTAGAATGTTAACAACATATCACATATCGCAATCACATATAACACATCTACGTAGTCGATAATGGAGAGCACAAGAGATTGAACTAAAAGAGCCTTAGTATCCGATGGTAAAAAGTGTTAAAATCTGTAGAGACACACTCCGGGTCAAATTGTGACTCATTGGTACCGTGAACGGTTCTCAATTCGGATCAGGTTTCGGGTTGTGTATTGTCAAGCGTTTCGATGACCCGTGACTTCCACGAGTAGCATTTCAATCACGCCGAAGGGTTGTATCGAAAACAGGTGCGATTGGTGAAAGTTACTAAAATACTTGACGATCCGCGACCCTTTCCATTCTGCGAATTTTTGTTAGAAATAAATGTACGTACCTCGTTGTGGCACACAAAAGAATATAGAAAATTATAATAGGTATGTGTTTATCAATTAATTGTTGTACGCTTTTGTTTTTGACATATCAAGGTGCTTGTCGTCCCAAATGAATTAATAAATTTCTGATGCTGATTCTTATGCTTCGTAGGTAAACATTTGACAGTGCTGAATCAAAAGTTATGTGCATGCGATTCTGTTTTCAAGCCCACATTCATTTGCATTCGATATTCTTCAGAGATTCACACAAAACAGTTTCAATTCTTTTCGTATTCTGCTATGCCTTCCGTGATGGACGTCAAGAAAGTAAAAAAATATAGACATCCTTTAGAACAAACATTGAAAAAAGTGATCCCAAAAATACAGACGCAGGCTACAAATGCTTGAATGCAGAAAGATCGAAGGCATGACCGTCTTCAGCTTAAATCCCTTCAACGTCGCACGGTTGGTTGTGGATCAACCCACCGCACTAGTCCGTGAATGCCAGGCTTAAGCTAAAAATAGAATTTCGACATCGCAACCAGGTTTACGACATCGTAAACCGAAATGCTTTGCACCTGAACGCGAGCTTGTTTAATTATATTGCAATCAAATAATAAAAGGTTAAAGGATTATTTACGATACACGGAAGTTTTATCGATCTGTCCCTAGTAACACTGAACAGTCAGACGTGATTCATGATCAAATAGTTGGACCAGCATTGTCAAAATTATGTATTAACATATCAGGTTACTTAATGATATTGTATGTATGTATCTTCACGCCAGGTCCCTAACGGGGTAGGCAAAGAGTGTAGAGCGCCAGATATCCCGGTACTGACATACCTCTCGTGCCTCGTCTACCTTCATCATTCTCTTCATATGAAGGAAGATATTTTTTTCTTTTCATTTCTCTTCTTCTCTTCTCTTCTTTCAATGAAATTGTAATCAAATAATAAAAAGTTAAAGGATTATTTACGATACACGGAAGTTTTATCGATCTTTCCCTAGTTACACTGAACACAGTCGAACGCGATTCAATAACGAGCGGTCGAATTTGGAATGATGATCAAATAGTTGCACCAGTATTGTCAAAATTATGTATTAACATATCAGCTTACACAACTGTAGAGAGGGGGCTTCACTGGCTTAGTGTTTAAGAAACTAGACTGTTTCTCATGAGGTAGCAGGCTCGATCCCTGCCAGCAGTCAAATTTTTGTTGCCATTTTTTTTTTAATTTCTTTATTCACTCGCTTGTATTATTTTGAAAAATGAATATTAAAATAATATGATCGTTAAATTGTAATGTTAAAAAACTCTTTGAGAAAAAAATGCAATATTTGAACATAAACATTCGAGATTTAAAAAGCAGAAATCATATTTACTGCTGGTAGAGCTGTAGTGAAGGAGCTCGCGGGCGTAGGCACCACCGCATTACTATAATATACTTGCCACTAAATGATAGTGTTCAGCACTATCGTGTTCCGCTCAGGTGGTAATGTACGGCCCTGCGATTCCCGGCACAGAGGCATAACACCTTAGGCCTCAGGAGTGGTAATGCATCTGCATTTTGACCTTGGTCTTTGTGTGAGTGTCTATAGGCTATAGTAGTGTCTATCAATGTGAACTGCATGCTTACCACTTCCTTTACATGCAAAAAGTCACACATAGCACACACCGAACAAGTTATAACGAATAACAGTAGAATATTTTTTCACTGCCACACAAAATTAAACTGTTAACTTTATTAAACATACGTTCATTTGCATAAATTAATATTGCACTGTTACCTTGTATTTATTGTTATCACTAATTTAGCGGGCTAAGTTGAGTGCTTAATTTTTTACCGTTTAAAAATGGGTAAATCGCATGTGTTTTTGCATGCACCAGTCGTCCTTAAGTTAAAGCCGGTAATACACTTATAAGGATGTATTTAAATAATCATTTAAGATCTAAGTGATGTATTGTAATGAGCACTTTTAAAAATAAATGATATAAATCGTTTTTACCAATAGTCCGTAAGTTAAAGCCGGTAATACCAATACATCCTATTAAGAAATAGGATGTATTGGTGATACACTTATACGAGGATGTGTTTAAATAATCATCTAAGATCTGACTAATATAATGAACGCTTTTATAAATAAATTATGTATATATTTTTTAGGGTACCGAACCTCAAAAGGAAAAACGGAACTCTTTAGATCACATTCAACTGGTAGGTGAATGTGATCTATTGATATCGAAGCCAAGTATAGTGTTTGTTTCGTCTGTTGTTGTTTGTCTGTATGTATGTGCGAGCTAAACTAAAAAAGTAATGGATCTTAATGGATTAACTTCAAATTTTGCATGAATATCCGAGAATTTTCAAGGACACCGCATTGGGTAAGGTTTATAGGTACCGTGCATCCAAATAATGGCAAAAGCTATTTCCTGCGGTTGTTACTTCACACGGTCCGAGGCCCAACGTATTTCACTTTTCTGAGGACATTTGTTGGCGTGGAGTATCCCATTTACCGCGCAGCCTGCGTAGCACCTTACCTTCTCGAGGGTTACCAAAACTAGGATTATTCCCTCGCGGAGGCAAGCGTCAGTGACGGAGAAATATCGAGCTTAGAGACACGTGCTACTGGAGACGAAGTCGAAGTAACTAATGAACGCATGCTGAACATTGCCGATGCCGATTGAACTATCGAATATGGGACCGTAGAGATTGTGAGTATAACGCTGAGACAAATAACGATCCGGGCGAATTGACCATGTCGCTTTGTTCTCTTCCGAGCAAAAACAAATTTATGATACCGTCCTTGAAAGCGTTGGGCAAAACCAGGGTAAAATATTTTTCTCCTGGATTTTGGATGCTCCTGGTGGAACAAAAAAAACATTTGTTATCACTGGCATACTTGCAAAGGTCAGGAGCCAAGGCAAAATTGCTATTGCTGTAGCGTCGTGGGGAATTGCTGCCACACTTCTTCCGGATAGCAAGACAGTACATGCCATGTTTAAAATTCCCTTATATTTAGAGAGCGCCGAAATGACTGTTTTTGGTGTGTCATGTAACAGTGATAAGGGACACGTGCTCATGGATTGCTCTCTGATTGTATGGGATGATTGTACGATGGCCAATAGAAAGGCAGTTGAGGCCGTGGACAGAACCCTGCAGGACATCCGCAGGAACAAACATTTGAGTGGGTGGTGTCACATTACTGTTCACTGACGATTTCCGGCAAACGTTTCCCGTGGTGACGCGAAGATCGAGGGCTGACGAGATGAATGCTTTGTTGAAACGATCTTAACGAGTTCGTACTTACGCTGCGCTTGACCATTAATATGAGAGCTCGGCTCGACGACAATGCACGTGCTCAAGAATTTTCCGATGTCCTTCTAAGTCTTCGCGGAAGCACTCTACCAGAAGAGAGAGGTGGATAGGTGGTGTTTCCAGAACCCTCGACAGAGATGTATCCAGGTGAGAAGAACTCATTCTCGGTGTCTATGGGGACATTAGTCGTATACCGCACCAGCAGAATAGACGTTTTTGGTGTGTAAGCGGGCCAT
Organism: Macrosoma leucophasiata; assembly: GCA_036365455.1. NCBI lineage: Eukaryota > Metazoa > Arthropoda > Insecta > Lepidoptera > Hedylidae > Macrosoma > Macrosoma leucophasiata. Next base: position 2,751,178 of record JAWQUS010000017.1, read on the forward strand.
TTTGACGCCCAAAAATGATCAGGCTGCAGCAATTAATAGGCAATGAAGTGGTCTATACCTCCATAAATACTGTCGTCGAGCAAGATGACGCCACACATTATCCCATGGCATTTTTGAACTTCTTGTCAGCAAGCGGACTTCCATCGCATACCATCAAGCTGAAGGTAGGTGTCCCGATTATGCTTCTTCGGGACTTATCTCCTCCGAAGTCGTATAACGGGACCCGGAATTGGCGAGGCAGTATTTATACCACGCATTCCCCTCATACCCTACATACACAGTTCAAGTGCGTACAGTTGAATGTTTGCTTCGCAATGACCATCAATAAGTCGCAGGGGCAGACACTGAGGTCAGCGGGTGTTCCTCAGGACAAGTTGCTTCTCACACGGACAACTGTACGTCGCTTGCTACCGCGTTACCAGTCCTGTCTCTCTTTACATTTTGGCTCCTGGCAGAATAACTACCAACGTAGTTTATAGGAAAGTGTTGTAAGGTTTGATACCTTTGTGCGTATTTTTACTCTTTTGTGTCCGGGAATATATTCCTGCATTATTTTGTCTATTTCCTTCAGTCACATCTTATGACTGAACTCAGCAGGATGCCCATATGACTCCCTTCACTTGCTTCGCTTGCAAAAAACTTATACTTTTAATTTAATACAATTTTAAAAGTTGTTTCCTTATAATGCTAAAGCGACACTGGCATCTTAGGTATGTTTGGTACTTGTATGCCTTCACGCAGACGACGTTACGGGCAGCTGCTAGTAAAATAAATAAAGCAGTTACTTTACAGTACATCCGTCAAAGAAATCCACATCTCCGAATCAAATTTTATATTATTTTTCGCAATAACACATGCTAGTATAAAATAAAGAGATTTTAATTTGTCGTGGTCATGGTCTTAAGTTATAATGGCTATGTGTCAGAAATTACAGAACCCTGCATTACCACCTGACCGGAACACGATAGCGTTGAACACTAACATTTAGTAGATTAGGTAATGTGGTGGTATTTACAATCGTGAGCTCTATCACTGGAGCTCTAACACTAGTAAAAGGTTTGTTTTGGTATCGTTAGATGAAAGGTTTAGGAAATCCCAAAGATCTACTGTCTTCCGAATCTTGTAGTCAAAAGTTGCGTTACAATACCAATATATTGAAGACCTGATTAGTCCAGCGGTGCGAAACCACCACCACACGACACAGGTTGATGACGTTGTACACATACAACACATACACAAACACCCAGACCCAAAATAAATAGCTGTAAGCCTTACAAATATTTGATCCGGTGCGTGTATCGAACCCGCGACCCTTCGAATCAAACGGTCATCTCACACCGCTGTACCGGGTCGTCACCGACCATGTAGACATCTAGATGGCAGCACTAGACTGAGAGGTCTGACCACTACAGAATATAAAAGCGCAAAAATTTTTGAAATTAAATACTTTATCATTTGGAACATAATGCCTTGTCCTGTTTGTGTCCCAGATTCTCTGACTAAGTAATGCTCAGGCCGCAAAGAAAACGAAAAAAATGTGAGCCAAAAAACAACTAAATTCAGTTTCAGCAAAACAAAATTGATAATACGAAAATGTTTATTCTGTAACCATATTCGCAACCAAACCCGCAAGAAACAGGCCAGCGAAAGTTTTAATACTATTAGACATCAACATATGCACAGAAAAAAGCGCAGTTAGAAAAATATAGAGGCATTTTAAAATCCCGCAGCCGCACAAAAGCGAAACAACATACAAGGCAGCGGAACATTTAGAGAGGCCATTTAGAAAATAAAATTCGCTTTATAACGTCGGACCGAACAAACGAGGTGGCTATCCCATCCTTTCATTTGCCGGCAACGCTACGTGCCTCTCGGTTCTAATAATATTATTTACATTGCTTTTATTGCGAAAAAAATATAGTTATCTATGGTATGCCTAAACTATAAGGATCGACTGTAAGCTAAGGATTTGGATAACTGTGAGATTATCCAGAGTATCTGCCCTCTAAAGTCACGCATTCACGGTCGACGCCTGAAATTCTCGGGTTTATTTTGGTACATGTTTGACCAAAACATAATAAGGATGAGATCAGAATATTTGCCAATATAAAAGAAGCACCAAAAATTTTTGCGTTAACTAAATGCTCATAACATTTAATACATTCATTGTTTATTTAGTTCCATCCGCACAGATTGGACACTTGGCATTGCTCAACAGCCCGTCGTGCGTTCATTTCTGCCCAGAACGTGCTAATTGTGGAACGAACTTCCATCTGTGTTCCCCCGGTGTTCCACCGGTGTTCCCCCGGCGCTACAATATGAGGTTCTTAGAAACAGGTGTCAAAAGAGTCCTTCAAGGCTGGCAGCGCGTTGGCAACTGCCCTGATGTTACAAATGTTCATAGGCGACGGTAACCACTTTCCATCAGGTGGTCCATCTGCTTTTCTGTCAATGCTTTGACATAAAAAAAATGGACCGAACAGCAAGACGGACCTTGACTTAATAGGTCGAGTACTGTCTGAGTGTAAAGTCAGGGTCTTAGAAATCGGAGTGCATGTATGAAGTCAAACTGTAGATGTGTAACCTGAGACCTTAGGTATTATGTCTCTGTGATAGTTATTACGGGGTCGAATTGAAATAATTTTTAAAATATTTGTTATTTTGTAAATCTTAAAGCTTTAAGTACGAGTTTTAAGTACGTAGGCCTTATAGTTTCATAGGCAGACGGACTGGACAAATCTGTAAGGGTTCCGTTTTTTGCATTTTGACGAACCCTAAAAAAATCATTATAATTTAACAAACTCTTCTTTAGCACAGAATTAGACGAGTTAATTCAACTTACAATAACATCATATCTTCATGATAGGGTTGCGATATTACAAGTTTTCTAGACGAAGCTAATAGGGTTGTACAGTTGTTGAACCCTAACTTTCGGTATTGCCTTATTAACGTCGAAGTTAGTCCGGGTTATTTAGATATTTTGAACGTAATGCTACGCTCCATTTTACGAGGTATTTCCACCGGTGTTCTTGAGATTAGGTATTAGTATTCTTGTAAGTATTTTGTGTAACTAAGAATTTTGTAGTAAAATATTGTTGTATACATTTTAAGATATTCTTGCATTTATTATTATTTGCAAAGCCGTCTTCAGTTATTTCTGTAAGGTTATCTTCAGTATACTACTATACCACTTTCACTGGTGGTGGCGTTCCAGTGACGGAGGTCGCGTGCGTGGGCACCACCGCATTACCTAATATACTTGCCGCTAAATGGTAGTGTTCAGCACTATCGTGTTCCGGTCAGGTGGTAATATACGGCCCTCAAATTTCCGGCACAGAGGCATGACCTTAGGCCTCAGGAGTGGTAACGCATCTGCATTTTGATATTGGTCTTTGTATAGGCTACAGTCATCACTTAACATCAATGTGAACTGCGTGCTTGTTGTTCACTTCTATGACATAAAAAAAAATACAAATAATATTTATTAAATGTATGTGAATGGTGGTAGAGTTACAGTGTAGGAGCTCGCAGACGTAGGCACTCTTACACATCGCACTTTACGTAATCTATCTTCTACCAAATGTTAGAGTTCAACACTATCGTGTTCCGGTTAGATAGCCAAATATTACCATCTGAACGAATCATGATAGCAATAAACACCATTCGGTAGACAGATTAGGTAATGCGGTAGTGCCTACGGCCTTGAGTCCTTACACTAGAATTAGAAAATAAAAGAAAAGATAAGAAACACATTTATTGGTGCACATACCAATATTAGATACTGCATACAAAAAGCAGTAGAAAAAATAAACATTTAAAATACGCCGCACAAAAAGCAATAAATATAAAATACTTAAAAAAGGATTGACAAGAAAAAAAACATAATGTAAATCTCTTAAAATAAAAGTACCTGGTTAGAATAGAAAATAAAAAACAAGATTCCCAGTTCAGTTACTCTACTACCAGTAGTCTTTATTTGCACGGACCTTAAAACCGTGTCGTACAATACACTGACCGTAGACTCCGTAGATCCACGCCTGCACCTCCAGTTAGTCAGTTAATGTCTATTATGTTAGAACAACTTAACAATATTAGCCATGTATTAAAACTGACAAGTGGGTGGTATCGTTAGATATACCTAATTTCCGATTAGTATAATAACTGGGTCACGGGTGGGACTAAATTTTGTCGGTAGATTTTCTCTAGCATTATCCAGGCCATGTCGTAGGTATACAAATGCATGATGATAGAAATATATTGCTCTTATGCTGTGGGACTTATACCCGGAATTTAAATTCGATTCCTGGTTTGACATATTCAGTGTTGCAAGTAATGACAACTGCTAAATAGTGACGTTGCGAAATTAATCGATACGAAAATGAAATATTTTCGAATTGATTCAATTTGTTTATAGTATTATCTAAATAACTACTATTTTAGCGCAGTAGTTTCGTTTTTCACGTACTTATAGGCGTTGCGGATCATTACTTATTCACTAACCGTCAAACCTTTTAGTTTTTTTTTCGTTGGGGACAATGTGTTTACTTCTTTTTGTCATGTACTTGGCTGGGGATTCATTTTGATGGCAAACCGAAACAAATAAATACACTTAAAGTAAAAAAAAACTTTGCTAACTAGACTCTTTTATTATAAGTTTTGTTTTTAAAAAACATTAACTTTAAGTATATAATATTGCAATGGTTTCTAATAAATAAATAATAATATTGTGATTAATAATGTGTTTTTTTTCAATAAAAACGATCAATAAATCTTAAAACTGGCACACCAATATTATAATAACATAAACATAAAATCGCGATTTTTTATCGATTGTTGGGTCCATCACTATTATGTTAAATGTGGTATCATTATTTTACGAAGTGACAGTAGCTAATGTCAAATTGCGAATCGAATTTAAAGTCCGGGTATAGTAGGTACATCAACGGGGCTGGTGATCTAGGGGTGGTGTTTAGGTGGCGGTATAAAGTCCCACTCGAAGTCAATTTTTTTCTTACCACATTTTCTACAATTCTTTTAAAGTATTTAATTTTTTTTAATGACATGAAGGTAGCATACAAGCTTGCAATTGACATTGATGTTAAGCGATGACTGCAGCCTATAGACGTCTACACAAAAACCAGAGGTCAAATGTAGATGCGTTGCCAACCCTGAGACCTAAGCGCCCTAATGCACTAGCGGTTAGCCGTGGGAGGGAGTAGCCGCGCGGCTAGCCGCTTTTACAGTTTAATATGCAACCGCCTGTTATTGTACGCACTATACGTAACAGGCGGTTGCATAAGAAATTGTAAAATCGGTAAGCCGCCCGGCTACCCGCTCCCGCGGCTTACCGCTAGTGCGTTAGGGCGCTAAGTTGTTATGTTTATTTGATAGTTATTACTGGGCCATACATTACCATCTAACCAGAACACGATAGTGCTAAACACTTATTTGGCGGCAGATAGTGGTAATGCGGTGCCTACGTCCGTGAGCTCCGTCACTAGAGCTCTACCACCAGTAAAATTTGCATGACATGTGTTATTGCAAAAATACAATAATATATTTTTTTATAAAATACGCTATAAAGGCGTCGGGATGTGACGACCCCATCGCCCGCTAGCGGAAGAATTCTCTTCTAGTGGAGGGAATTCTTCCTCTAGTGCAGTCAGTCAACCGAACAATGGCGGTCAAACCATGGCCCCTAGTTCCCGGTAGCTTCGCTATTCCTGACCATGGTGGTACCGGTCATGGTAACGGCGGGGCAGGGGGTGCTAAGAATCACCGGGAGATGCCAGGGTACCACACCCGACGACAACTGGCCCTGGCAACATACAACGTACGGACGCTGCGGACTGACGAGAAAGTTATGGAACTGGAGGAAGAATTGAGCGGGTTACGGTGGCACATTGTAGGGTTATCGGAAGTCCGAAGACAGGGGGAGGACTCGATAACCCTCAAGTCTGGTAACCTGCTCTATTTCCGGGAGGGCGACCAACTGTCCCAAGGTGGTGTCGGGTTCATCGTCCACAAGTCCCTCGTGAACAACGTTGTCAAGATCGAGAGTGTGTCGTCGAGAGTGGCGTACCTTATACTCAGAATAACCAAACGGTATTCGCTGAAGGTCATACAGGTCTACGCCCCAACCTCCGCACACTCCGATGATGAGGTAGAAACTATGTATGAGGACATATCCAGCGCCATACATAGTTCGAAGACCCACTACAACGTTGTCATGGTTCAACGCAAAATTGGGCGTTCGAGGTGATCATGAGCTGAAAGTGGGACGATTTGGATATGGGCGACGAAACGCCAGGGGCCAGACTCTGGCTGACTTCATGGAGAAAGAGAGCCTCTTCATGATGAACTCTTTCTTCAAGAAGCGGGAGTGCCGGAAGTGGACCTGGATCAGTCCTGATGGTGCGACTAAAAATGAGATAGACTTCATTATGTCCACGAGGCGGCATATATTCAGTGATGTCTCTGTGATCAATTCGGTAAAAACCGGAAGTGATCACCGATTGGTAAGAGGCACACTGAATATAAAGGTCAAGATCGAAAGATCCCGACTAATGAAGTCTACGCTCCGCCCAGCACCTGCCCAAATCCAAAACCCCGAGAGCTTTCAACTCGAGCTACAAAATCGCTTCGAATGCCTGAGAGAGTGCGTAGATGTGGACGATTACAATAACAGGTTAGTGGAAACTGTCCGTACGGCGGGCTCTAAGTTTTTCAAGACCCGCCCTACGAATAAAACCAAAAAGATCTCCAGCTCAACTCTCAAGCTCATGGAGGAGAGGCGCGGTATGGTTCTGAAGTCCTCTGAAGATGCTTTAGTGTACAGGCGGCTCAACAGACAGATCTCGAAGTCATTGACTCGCGACCTTCGGCACTTTAATACTGATAGTATTAAAGCAGCCATAGAGCGGCACAAGGGCTCTAAAGTGTTCGCCAAAGATCTGTCCTTAGGGCAAAGCCGTCTCACTAAGCTGAAGACAGAGGACAACAGAATCGTATCGTCGAAACCTGAGCTTGCAGAAGAGATCGAACGGTTTTACGGACAGTTATACACGACAGCACGACCACCTGTTAACAGTCCGGCAGCAGATCCTAGAGCCGGACTTACCCGACACTACACCAAAGATATCCCGGACGTCAGTCTAGACGAGATTAGCACGGCTCTCAAACAGCTCAAAAACAACAGGGCGCCGGGTGATGACGGAATCACTGCTGAACTCCTGAAAGCGGGCGGAAGGCCAGTATTAGAAGCTCTTCAGTTGATGTTCAATTCCGTCATATCCGAGGGAAAAACGCCACAGGCGTGGCACAGAAGTGTGGTGGTACTGTTCTTTAAGAAAGGCGATAATACCCTTCTTAAAAATTATAGGCCCATCGCACTTCTAAGTCACGTCTATAAGCTGTTTTCGAGAGTGGTTACGAACCGTCTATCTCGCAGACTCGACGACTTCCAGCCTCCCGAACAAGCCGGGTTCCGTAAAGGTTTTAGCACCATAGACCACATACACACGCTGCGGCAGGTTATACAGAAGACAGAAGAGTATAACCAGCCCCTCTGTCTAGCGTTTGTGGACTATGAGAAAGCCTTCGATTCGGTCGAGATTTGGGCTGTGCTACAGTCACTCCAGAGGTGCCAAGTCGACTACCGATACATCGAGGTGCTAAGGAGCTTGTACGAAAACGCCACTATGTCGATTCGCCTTCAGGACCAGAACTCGAAACCTATCCAACTGCAGCGAGGTGTGAGACAGGGAGATGTCATATCTCCGAAACTGTTCACCGCTGCATTGGAAGATGTCTTCAAGCTTCTGGACTGGAACGGACTCGGCATCAACATTAACGGCGAGTACATCTCCCACCTCCGATTTGCGGATGATATCGTAGTCATGGCTGAGACCCTGGAAGACCTTGGCACAATGCTCAATGGCCTCAGTAGGGCCTCCCAACGAGTGGGCCTTAAAATGAACATGGACAAGACGAAAATTATGTCGAATGTCCTTGTTATGCCCACTCCTGTTATGGTCGAGGGTACTACACTCGAAGTTGTTGACGATTACGTATACCTGGGACAAACGGTCCAGTTAGGTAGGTCCAACTTCGAGAAAGAGGTCAATCGCCGAATCCAACTCGGACGGGCAGCGTCCGGGAAGCTGCGTTATATCTTCTCGTCCAATTTACCGCAGTGTCTGAAGAAGAAGGTCTTTGACCAGTGTGTGTTGCCAGTGATGACATACGGAACAGAAACGTGGTCGCTCACTATGGGCCTCATAAGAAGGCTCAAGGTCACTCAGAGAGCTATGGAGAGGGCTATGCTCGGAGTTACTCTGCGAGATCGAATCAGAAATGAGGAGATCCGCATGAGGACCAAAGTAACCGACATAGCCCATCGAATAGCGAAACTCAAGTGGCAGTGGGCAGGGCACATAGCTCGCAGAACTGACGGCCGTTGGGGCAGAAGAGTTCTAGAGTGGCGACCGCTTACCGGAAGACGAAGCGTAGGCAGGCCCCCCACGAGGTGGACCGACGACCTGGTGAAGGTCGCGGGCAATCGTTGGATGAGGGCGGCCCAGGACCGTTCGTTGTGGCATTCTTTGGGGGAGGCCTTTGTCCAGCAGTGGACGTCTTTTGGCTGAAATGATGATGATGATGATGATAAAATACGCTTAAAAACCTGTGTCGTGGGTGCCGTTGTACACACAAAATACATACACAAACACCCAGACCCGAAACAAATATCTGTAGGCCATACAAATATTTATCCTGGTACGGGGAGCGAACTCGCGAGTCTCGGTTCAAACGGTCGTCACTCATCACTCGATCAACTGACTAGTCAAACAATAAACTCTAACAAATGATGCCTTTGCTCCATCTAAGGGTTCTATTTCTGCTTTTCGTTCTGCGGATCCCTAAAAAGCACACAACTTATAACAGACTTGTACATTTTGTTCTCGTCACTTTTTAAGGCTTTACGGGATCCAGATACACATTTTTTGTTTCGTACCACAAGAATCTCGGCTAATCCTCCAAATTTTAGAGAAATAAATAGCGTTGCAAATGACTGCCACAATTAATTATCAGCTGTACGGTACAAAGGAATTGTCGCCGCTCCTCTTTGGAGACGCTTTTTTTTGTGGCTTTTTCTAAAACTTAATACATTGAACCACCACTGGTGATAGAGCTCCAGTTATGGGGCTCGCGGGCGTAGGTACCACCGCATTACCTAATATACTTGCCGCTAAATGGTAGTATGCAGCACTATCGTGTTCCGGTCAGGTGGTAATGTACGGCTCTGTAATTTCCGGCACAGAGGCATAACACCTTAGGCCTCAGGAGTGGTAACGCATCTGCATTTTGAGCATGGTCTTCGTGTGGGTGTCAATAGGCTGCAGCCGTCACTTAACATCAATGTGAACTGCATGCGTGTTTGCCACTTCCATTACATAAAAAAAATTGGAATTTTTAACTTCACTACTACGCTGGAGTCCTGGATTCGCGGGTCTCTTCGTACATCGGAGTTTCTTAGTACATCGGAGTTTGGTAATGTGCCCGGAGATGTCAACAGGCTCCACCTGTAACATAAACGTAACCGGCAAATCGTGGATGTTTGCATGTGTTCTTGAATGCGTGCATTTACCTCTGCCTACCCCTTCGGGGATTACAGGTGTGTGGGTGTGTGAACATTTTGTTTTTTTTTATGTATTAAAGTGGCAAACAAGCATAAAGTTCACATTGATGTTAAGTGATGACTGCAGCCTATAACCCACACGAAGACCAGAGGTCAAAATGCAGATGCCTTGCCACTCCTGAGGCCTAAAGTGTTATGCGCCTGTGCCAGAAATTACAGGGCCGTACATTAACACCTGACCGGAACACGATAGTGCTGAACACTACCATTTAGCGGCAAGTATTAGGTAATGCGGTGGTGCCTACGCCCGCGAGCTCTGTCACTGGAGCTCTACCACCAGTATATATGTTTATGTGGAAAAGAAGTTAGTCATTATCATATCAGCCAAAAGATGTCCACTGCTGAACCAAAGCCTCCCACATAAGGGATATGCCATAATAGCCACGTTTGGCATGTGGATTGGCGATCGTAGTGGCGGTAGTTCTATCCCAGGAAGCTGCTGCATATATTAAACTACCCATTGTACTATTGGAATGGTTTGACTACCACTGTTCGCTTAAAGTTAAAAATAAATATACACTCACAACAGTGTTTTGGGAGTTTGTTTATGAAACGAAAATTAACTCGCTTCAAGTTAAGAATACTTAGTATTCAGAATTTCAAGGGTAAATTCTACCACTTAAAATTCTTATAACTAAGTATTCTTAACTTTAAACGAGTTAATTTTCGTTTCATAAACAAACTCCCAAAACAATGTGTGGGGTTGTAAGTGAGCGAATATTTATATTAGCATCGTTTAAAAACAAGTACAAGGTTGATAAATAAGTCTTTTGAATAGTATATTCTTCACACTAATGAAGTAGTTTTCAATGAAATCCAATTCATTATTCCGACACAATCAACTCGATCGAAATACAACACAATAACAGAAGTAACGAACGTACGTTCGACGTTTTGCAAAAGCGACTTATTCTGTGGGTATTTGTTTAGTGTCTGTTTACGTGTTTTTTTATGTGACGAAGATGGTAAGCAAGCATATAGTTCACATCTGCAGCCTATAGACATCTATACAAAAACCAGAGGTTAAAATACAAATGCGTTGCCACCCCTGAGACCTAGTTGTTATGTCTCTGTGATAGCTATTACAGGGCTATATATTACCAGCTAAGCGGAACACGATAGTGCTGAACACTACCATTTGGCGGAAGATTGATTAAGTAATGCGGTGGTTCCTACGCTCTCGAGCTCCTACGCAGAAACTACCACCAGTAAACAGTTTTTGATGGCATATTTTGGAAGCAAAATTGATGCGTGAGCCGTGACGGCAAACGTCATGGCGCTGAAATGCTATCTCTACCCTTAACAGTTCGCATTTTGTTTAAAAACAGGTAAAACATACAAGCTCACGTTCGTTTTCTTTAGACTGTGATACAAGTAAACCTACGGCCTACTTTCGGTACCAAGTTCAGGATTTTAGAGACCAAAATCATTCACTGTATGTACGAAGGAGTCAAAAAGTATAACTGACCACTTTACGAGTAGTATGGGAGCCCAGGATGCTATTTTTCTATTTACTTGAGCGTGTCAGATTAAGATACCTGTTGGTTACTTCCACTTTTATATTTTAAAAATCAAAAGAACTCTGCAATCTTACTTATCTATCGAATTGTCTGATTTTAGATAGGCATAGCATTGTTTAGGCACATTTTACACCCTCTCAGAATATTTGACATGCTCTTGACCCATGACGCTGATACCGAGCCCTATTCAACAATATTTGATTCTTTCAAAAATTAAGGTGAAAAATTACTCAAGAATGTCAGATACTCAGAGAAGATGTAAAGTGAACTCAATCAAAGCTCCCATCCAAAATTCTGACGATTTGGATGCGAGGCAAGCTCGCGGCATAAGCCCTAAAGGTTCGGCCCTTCATGGAAATCTTAGATTTGGTAAAGGTACTGAACAGGGTGTAAGGTATCTCCTCCTGACGCGCTGGAGTAAATCAAAAAATCTTCTTTGGACTCACCTACTAGGTACCTACTAATGAGTGTACATTGTACAAAACAGCATACCTCTTCGAAAAATACAGGCAAGGCGAAGATTAATAATTTCATACGTACCACAGTACGCATAAAGATTTGCTAACAACTAAAAGCAAACTCGCGTCGGTTGTTTCATGATAAATTGGTTATTTAAGTTTCCCGGTCACATTCGCAGAGAGAGACCAAATGTGTTGAACCGCGTTCTGTGTACGCTTCAGTAAGGCCAGCTTATTCGGTTACGAAATTGTCTGTGTTCCCTGGAGACGTAGGTACCTATTGTCGTCTTATCATTTTAGGGTCAAACTTCTAATTAGTATATTCGTCATCAATGTTGGATAGACGGTATACCTATAAGCGCTCTAACGCACTAGCGGTTAGCTACGCGGCTAGCCGCTTTTACAGTTTCATATGCAACGGCCTGTTATTGTACACACACGCACTATACATAACAGGCGGCTACCCGCGCCCGCGGCTAACCGCTAGTGCGTTAGGGCGCTAAGGGTTTTTTTTTCTTTTTGAGGTACGAAACTTCAAAAAAACTAACTGATGAAATGTGGGTATGGAAGCATCAAGGTCAGCTCATTGGGTTTTTTTTAATGTAATGGAAGTGGCAAACAAGCATGCAGTTCACATTGATGTTAAGTGATGACTGCAGCCTATAGACACTTACACAAAGACCAAAGTCAAAATGCAAATGCGTTGCTACTCCTGAGGCCTAAGGTGTTATGCCTCTGTGCCGGAAATTACAGGGCCGTACATTACCACCTGACCGGAACACGATAGTGCTAAACACTACCATTTAGCGGCAAGTAAATCAGGTAATGCGGTGGTGCTCCGCCCGCAAGCTCCGTTACTGGAGTTTTACCACCAAAAATTTTAGGTTATGAATCTTTGTTCCCTGGATACGTAGGTATTGTTGTCATGAGACTTGTCCCTTTGGAGTCAAACTACTAATTGCTATTCTCGTCATCAAAGTCAACTTCTGGTCGTCACGTCATCAACTGGTTTTATTTATTATATTTCGTGCGGAGTACTACAGTAACCTCCACCAATCCGCATTGGAGCAGCGTGGTGGAGTAAGCTCCAGGCCTCCCCCCAAAAAGGGGAGAGACTCGTGCCCAGTAGTGGGACGTATAATGGGTTGTCATTATTACTACAGTAACACATTTTGTGTGTAATGATTTAATTGGAACATAGTCGAAGCGCGAATGGCTCCGCGGCTGGTGTAGATCGCAAGCGATTAACTCGGTTGTGCGATACGGGCGCGGTCGGGTGTGTGAGGGGTGAAGAAAATAATGATATGCCTTAATTTTATAGCGCTGTACATTCCATTTAGCGGAAAGTAAATAAGGTAAAGCGGTAGTGCCTTCGCCCTAAGCTCAGTTACTGGAGTTCTACTAAACTTTACAAATAATTTAAATTCCAAGATCGTTAACGTATCAAGAATGTACTTAATCATAAAAAAATTAAAAATTACGCAGCTCTTACAAAACGCTTCCTAATCCCGGAATCTCGATAACTAGTGGAAGTGGGCAGGGATTTGTGGGATCGGGGCGATCACTCACAGCTCTGATTAATGCGCGGGGATACAAAAAGGTTGAACAAATGACTGTAAGCATTTTTTTGTTTTTTTTTTGTTGAAAATAATAATTTATATTACTAAAACAGTCTCTTTTGTTCATTTCTGCGTGGGATGTGTATAGAAGGTTTATTTGTTAGAAATATAATTTTTGGTGTTTTGATCAGTCCATTGTTAAATTTACTGGATGTGTTTGTTATTTTGAAAGTTACTCCTTTGTGGCTAATGACATGACAGTTAAGTAATACAATGCTCTTGATATTTGGCTTCTATTCTGGCGACTTATACTAGATATGTAGACTTATATATCGAGGCTTAACGAGTTATGTTTCTTGGGAAAAACTGTCCAGATTTATGAAATGAAACTTTCACGATTTTTTTTAGTTTGTTTATGAACACCTTTGCCTACTTTGTTCAATCGTCCGCAAATTTATACAGTGAATTTAATAATACGAATAGAAAATAATAATTTCTTTCTTTCTTTATATGAGAAACAAAGGAAGAGCCTTAAATACTAAATAGATGGACCTTCGCCAGTTAAATTTTCGTAAGCCATCGATCCGTCTCAATAACTCTTTATACACAACATTTAGTAACGTCGTAAAGCGAGTCTGGAGCTCAGCCTTCATAAACTTCGGTGTGGGGCCACGCAATCAGCGTTTTACGAGTAAACTGCTCGTAACAGGAAGTGTTGAGCGGAATATTTAGTTTCTGGAATCGATTGGAATTACGAATTGTTCACAATTTTGTGTTCCATAATTTCCGTCCTTCGAGTTTCACAGCAATAAAACTTTTTACGGATTTTATTAAATCAAAGTTCCTCATTAAAAGAAACACAATCATAGTCTCATATATAATAGTTTCACTAGTTGAACTACGTAGGTACCTAATTTTCACGTTAAATTTAGTAGTTAAAAAACTGGCAATTTTGTGATACTAAAATACAAATTCTAAAATTGGCCAAACGTCCTTACTTCATGGTCTTTATTTGTACCTAATGGTGTTTTTTTTAACACAAAATTAAATATAAAAAAAATTGGGACTTTCTAATTGTGAGTTCTTAAAACTTGTGAGTTCTTTAAGACCTCCTTTTAGATGCCCGGACTGTCTACTACTTATAAACTACGTCCCTACGAAATTTCATCTTTCTACATGAACTTTTTGATATTTAGTGATAATTACCTATCACCTTCGCTTTAATATATATCTAAGATTAATTGCACATATTATTGCTTAAATTAATATACAGAACTATTATATTCCTGTGATATTCACCAAGTATCGTTCAATACGAAATCGCCGCCCTTGGGATCACTTTATCTTTAACAACCACTTTCATAGCATTAAACTTATCACAGGGGAGTTACATAATCATCGTTTAGTGACCACTGATCGCACGTTTAGTGGCTCGACTAATAAAACTAGGCCTATAAAACCTCGCGCTGAGAAGTTGCCTTCAAACACCGCCCCGATGAACTGATACCGCATTTTACTTCAATCTTTCTTCAAATTCAGTTCAGTAGTTTACCGGGTTCATATGTTAAATGTTTTATTGGGTTGTAAAGTTGGTAAGTATTAGTGGACTATGTTGTCGTTAAGTGAATATTGCAGCCAAAATATAGGTCCCAATACAGATACGTAAGTGAAACATTTTTTTTCTGGTGGTAGAATGCCTGTGTAGGAGGTCGAAGGCACCACCGAATTACCTAATCTATCTGTTCAGAACTATCAATACTATCATGTTCTGGTTAGATGGTAATGTATGGTTCCGTAATAACTACCACAAGCACATAACAACTAGGGTCTCTCAGGCGTGGTAACGAACCTGCATTTTTACCTCTGATCTTTGTGTGGTTGTCTATAGGCTGCAATCATCACTTATCATCACTGTGAACTGCATGCTTGTTTACCACCTTATGGGCGGTTTGAAAACATTCTATAGCGGGTTGGCCACTAACTCGCATCACCACCAACCCGCATTGGAGCACGTTGTGGAGTAAGCTCCAGGCCTCCCCTCAAAAAGGGGAGAAAATCGTGCCCAGGACGTATAATAGGTTGCAATTTTTATATTATTGATTGAATTAAGTACTTTTATTGTGGGGTCGAGCGGCTGACATACAATCAACTTTTGTATTACAGAAGAGGACCATTAGAGCGATGTATAACTTGCGTAGTCGTGATTCTTTGAAAGAACTATTTAAAGAAATAAATATAATGACAGTCCCTTGCCATTACATCTATGAAAATATACTTTTCGCGAGGAAAAATTTACACCTGTTTGATAAAATCTCCGATAGGCATAGTTATAATACAAGGAATAAGAACAAGTTGTCTCTGCCAAGTTTTCGACTGACGAAAACTAATACATCTTTCCTAAAATATAGTGTAGAATTTTATAACAAGATCCCAGCCGGGATTGCTGAACTCACCGATAGTAAATTTAAAGCATTAATTAAACGCATTCTATGTAAAAAGGCTTACTATAAACTCGAGGACTATCTCAAGGATAAAAATGTTTGGCTAAATGCTGATCTAGCTCCACAAGGGTGTTAAATGTAATAATCAAAGTGTAATGTTGATAATTGTTAATTTAAAGTTTGTTTAAATTATGGAAAATTGTAAAAATATGCCTAAGAGATATGAAATAAAGAGCCGACTGAGTTTTTTCCGGCTAGTTTTTCTCAGATCATATTGGCCTTTGGAACTTTGCCGGTGAATGACAAAGACTGACTCTTTTTATTTTCTTTTTACTACTGATATACTTTTTACATTAGTTTATTATATTTAATTTTATCTTAGTGATATTCTTGACTATACATATATTTTTTATCTTGTTTGACATTTATATCAATTGTTATTCACTTTAATTTAATTTATTTTGTTTCTTTTCGACGTGTCATAAGAGGTGACTGTCTAAAAGAATAAATGAGTTTTTGATTCTGATTCTGTACTCGTAGCTTTCTTACCCGAAGATTCAGACAGATTTATCAATTATAAAACTATTTTTAGAAATCTTTAGTTGTTGTTAAATATAACGTGTAATATCTACTTCGTTTAGAAATCACATATTAAATCACATATTGTTTATCACTTCAAATGGGAATCTGAAACACAAATAAAATGCATTCAGTCATCGTTTTTCACAACTACTAGAAAATAATTCAGCAAATAAAGAAAATCACCGAACATAAGTGTTTCAGACAATTTCAGCATCAGAACAAGCGAGGCGATAGTAAATAAATACAGGCTGTAGTTTTTGGTGACTAACGCAAAATGACACAGCCATGTATCAAGCGGAGCTCGGCTCAGCAAAGGCGGGCGTTATCAAGATGGCGGACGGACGCCATTTCGTGTGCAGTTGAATTTCGTACGCCTTTTCGGACAATTTTTATTTTTGAGTATACTGCGTTTTCTATTGTGTTAAATGTTTATTCGTTACCTAAATTAAAACAATAAAGATATGAGTGAATCAGTTTCTTCACATCGATCGGCATAAGTCTTTTTATACACAAGTATTTGTAATTTTATAAGATTTGTAATTTTTTAGTAATTATTATGTTATATACAATAACTGTAAATCTAAATGATTGTAATCTGTTTTGTGTAGCAAAGACAATAAATAAATAATAAAAAATAATAATAATTTACTGGTGGTAGAGCTCCAGTGACGGAGCTCGCAGGCGTGGGCACCACCGCATTACCTAATACTTGCCGCTAAATAGTAGTGTTCAGCACTATCGTGTCCCGCTCAGGTGGTAATGTACGGCCTTGTAATTTCGGGCACAGAGGCATAATATGAAGTCATCTACATTTCTAGTCTTGTTAAAGGTAAGTATAAAATAAATATAAAGCAAACAGCATAAGATTTACAGTACGTTAATTACCCTTAATAACATAACGGTGCTTAATGTTCATTTACTGTTTCTTTTAAATCTTTCCTTTTTAAAAAAACAGTCAATTAACTGCTTGTTCTGAAGAGAGCTGACGTTATAATTGAACTTTCCACTTGTAAGATTCACCCATAAGCGCTCGTTATGAGATCCCAGTGAATATTTGAATTAAGTCTCGCTTCTTTAGATGACATGAATTTTGTTGAAAAAGAGCAAAAACGCTCGGGTTAAAGATTTCATTTAATGAAGATGTAACTGTTTTGTTATGTTTTTGAGAGATAGAAACATCGCTTGGCTTGGGAATTAATTTGGGTTCGCTTTTGTGGAAAAACCTAGGTTTTGTTGTCTTGGTTCCGAGTAATTTATTACTTAAAGAAATCTTTAGAAAGAGCGGATTTTTCGCGTAGAAATCTGTAATTTACTTGGATATTTTAAAGTATATTTTTGTTGAAGAATCTTTTTGCTAGCCTAGCTTTATGCTTCCTTCATCTTTCAGAAATTATTTTGTGAATGAAGCCTCTAAGTGATATTTTAAGGTAAACTTCTGCAGAAATTTCTAAATTAATAATAGATTACATATTACTGACAACGTAGATTAAACTAGGGGTCATTTAATCAATTTTCAGGGTGTCCCATGCCAACTTTCACCACCAATAAGATTGCTGTTTACATCATCACTTAACATCAATGTGAACTGCATGCTTGTTTGCCACTTCCATTACATAAAAAAAGACCAACGTCTACTCCAATGGATGTAAATGTCATTTAGCTGTACAGTATCCAAGAAGGAATATTTCACATCGAGCCTACGAAAGAGACAACCGGCTAATTTCAATTTTATAGCGCGTTATTTTTGCTGCACACTGTCTACGTAAACACTGATAGTCCAGTATTGGTCAAAACTTGATCAAAGTGGTCGAAAAACGTCACACTGTGATACGTTTACTGGTGGTAGAGCTCCAGTGACGGAGCTCGCGGGCGTAGGCACCACCGCATTACCTAATATACTTGCCGCTAAATGGTAGTGTTCAGCACTATCGTGTTCCGGTCAGGTGGTAATGTACGGCCCTGTAATTTCCGGCACAGATGCATAACACCTTATGCCTCAGGAGTGGCAACGCATCTGCATTTTGACTTTGGTCTTTGTGTGGGTGTCTATAGGCTGCAGTCATCACTTAACAGCAATGTGAACTGCATGCTTGTTTGCCACTTCCATGACATAAAAAAAAACATAAGGTGCGAAAAAGATGACGCTCTACAGACCCGAAATAAGCCGAAATCTCCTTCCAAAGGTCGATGTGGAATATTTCTTGTTAGATAATGTATTTGTGCGTTTCGGGAATATACTTTGACCTCAATTATCGCTTAACAATGTCTCAAAAGCTAATCCACATCCCATAACGCGGGTTCATCCAAAGATTGAATTACGGCTATTATACGGCGGGATGTAATAAACGATAAATTGTGCGGCACCTTTGTTTACATAAGTTATTTACGTTATCGGCGCCTGTCCTCCGGGACAGGGTCTAGATGGGGGTTCGTTTGGCCACTGTTGTATTATTCAGGGTAAGCACATGCGGAGGGCAGAACGATTTCCGCATCTTTTGGTTGGGTGGGCGTTTTCTGTTTGATTTTATTTGGGACAAGGCGCTGATTTTGCTATTTCCAAGATGTCAACACTTTTCCGACATTATAGTTCATAGTCACAAATCAATTGCTGTTCGTTAGTCGCATTAAAACTCGAGAACAGATGCACCGATTTTGGTTATACTGGTTTTGAATTATTTTTGGAAGTTCAGGGAAAGTTTAAAAGGTGGTAGAGCTCCAGTGACGGAGCTCGCGGGCGTAGGCACCACCGCATTACCTAATATACTTGCCGCTAAATGGTAGTGTTCAGCACTATCGTGTTCCGGTCAGGAGGTAATGTACGGCCCTGTAATTTCCGGCACAGAGGCGTAACACCTTAGGCCTCAGGAGTGGTAACGCATCTGCATTTTGACCTTAGTCTTTGTGTGGGTGTCTATAGGCTGCAGTCATCACTTAACATCAACGTGAACTGCATGCTTGTTTACCACGTCCATTACATAAAAAAAAAAAAAAGGTGAGAAAATATGAAGAAATTGTAAGGGATTCATTTCCCCATACAAATAGTCTGTACCTATCAAAACCTTTGACATATTATTTAATTTTGAGGCAATACGAAGTTTGCGGGGTCAGCTAGTAAATAATATTGTTCTGTAAGCACGATTTATGATATTATTATATTGTAAGGAAACAATTTAATCTTATGTTGTTGATTTTGCATATTAAGAAAAGGGTCGCCATTAGGCAAATATTCCGCTATGGAATAGTATTCAACTCATAACACCTAACCGTTATTCCTATTAGTATATCAATGAAGCAGTAGTATGCATTACTTACAGGAATACATGCGTTTATTAAATACTAGCTGTGCCCGCGACTTCGTCCGCGTAAAAATCTGTGATTGATCAGTATCCCGGACGAAGTCCGGTGCAGCTAGTATAAAAGTGAGTTACTCCTTATTACATAAGCTATCTGTTAGTGAAAGTCCCGTCAAAATCGGTCCAGATGTTCCCGAGATTAGCCGGTACAAACAGACAGACAGACAGACAGACAAAAAATATAAAAAATGTTGTGTTGGTATATGTACCGTGTGTATATATATATATATATATATATACATACGCAAAAGTGGTTATTTTTATATTACAAATAGACACTCCATTTTATTTAATTGTATAGATAAAGTATATTAATAGAGTAAGAATATTAAAACACTAGCTGTCCCCGCGACTTCGTCTCCGTAAGAATTTATGATTGTTCAGTATCTATCCGGACGAAGTCGTGGGCGCAGCTAGTATAAAAGTAACCTAAGTTACGCCTTATTACAGAGGCTATCTGCCAGTGAAAGTTCCGTCAAAATCAGTCCAGCCGTTCCCGAGATTAGCGGGAACAAACAGACAGACAGACAGACAAAAATTGTAAAAAATGTTGTTTTGGTATATGTACCTATGCATTTAGTAAAAAGCGGTTATTTTTATATTACAAACAGACACTCCAATTTTATTTATTTGTATAGATGTATAGATATATACAACATAAGATCTAAAAATGCTGTGAAAATTTTAGGCGTCTACTTGCTACCGTTATTATTATCGAGCAAAAAATATACGAAAAAAAACACGTTTATTGTACGCCCCCTTGACATTTTCATTTTCTTATTTTTAGTAATTAATTTTGTTTATAGTTATAGTTTATAGTTTATAATTATCAGAAATACATAATTTGTGAAAATGTTAGCTTTCTAGCTTCTATTCATGAGATTCAGGCTGGTGACAGACAGACGGACGAACGGACGGACAGATAGATAGACAGACAGACAGACAGACAGCGGAGGATAAGTAATCCATAGGGTCCGCTTTTACCGTTTAGGTATGAAAGCCCCTAAAAGATAGAACTAAACTAAAAATATTCGATATGATTCTTTAAATTGACATAACTTTTTTATTTCTAAACCGATTCACTTAAAACAAACACTAAATGTTAAGTGAAACTTACCACAATATATTAGTGAAAACCGCAAATCGAATAAGCCGTTTCTGATATAAGCGTGCACAAACACACAGACAAACAGACATTTTTCCGGGATAAAAAGTACCCAGTGTTGTGCGCCAAAGGTTAAAGTATAATCATACAAAGTTTCAATGTAATCGGACCGGTAGTTTTTCTGTGATGCTTGAACAAACAGACAGACAGACAGACAGACAGACAAAAAATTTTTTAATCACATATTTGGGTTCAGTATTGATCTAGTAACATCCCCTGGTATTTATTTTTTCAATATTTTTAATGTACAGAATTTACACTTCTACAGTTTTATTATAAGTATAGATAAGCAATAGTTTTTACCAAGACTTTTATATTCTTTTCAACCAATTTTACAGATTGCGGTCTGCACGAAAGAATTGAAAATAAAAATACAGTTTTCATTCCAAAATCACATTGCTCCCAGCCAACTAGCAGATCACGCCGCCGAATTGAATTTTATCTAAACACCGGAAGTTATTATAAATTACAGAGAGATACAATCACGTTTCTCTCATCTGATATGTATTCTATTATGTTTCATGTTGATTAAACCTCGTATTTGTTTTGGAGATATTATTTAAGACAAAACTAGGTTCTTATCTGTGTCGGATTTTTTATAGATTGCCATTATTTCGCATTTGTGGAAAGGCCAAAAATGTAAATACTGTTCATTTTATTAATAATAATAATAATAATAATGGCAACCCATTATACGTCCCACTGCTGGGTATGAGTCTCTCCCCTTTTTTTGGGGGAAGGCCTGGAGCTTACTTCACCACGCTGCTCCAATGCGGATTGGTGGAGATACTGCTTAGTGGTCAACTCGCTGTCGGATGTTTTCAAACCGCCCATAAGGCCTCCGACAAGGTTTAACGACTGCTATCTATCGATAGCAACTGGGACTGACGGCTTAACGTGCACTCCGAAGCACGGAAACGCGCATTTTAATTTGCCACTAGCGGTCACCCATCACACACCCGACCGCGCCCGTAATGCTAAACCGAGTAGATCGCTTACGATCTACACCAGCCGCTGGGCCATGCGCGCTTCCGTTCATAATAGAAGTTAATTTTATTACTAGACTATATTAGTAAGATATTGTGTATCATCATCATCCTTTTCGACAGATTCATTTAGCCCTAAGGTTCCCTGGTAGAGAATACCACTAGGTATTAAGCCCGCCTTATGTACATCATAATGTGCACAAAATAATAATTAAATAAATCATTATCTGGAAGAAACGTATTGATATGATACTACAGGCTTAAAAAAGACGTATGTATGTATCTTCACGCCAGGTCCCTAACGGGGTAGGCAGAGAGTGTAGAGCGCCAGACATCCCGGTTCTGACAAACCTCTCGTGCCTCGTCTACCTTCATCATTCTCTTCATACATGCACGCCGATTCCTAAGACTTTTGACCCCACCATCAGATAGAACTTGACCTATTTGGTCATGGTAGGTCAGCCTTGGTCTTCCTGGGCCTCTGCAACCATCCACATTTGCATTGTATATCTGTTTAGTCATTCGCTCATTCGACATTCTTTCTATATGCCCGAACCGTAAAAAAGACGTCACCTATCCTAAATCGAGGGTTTCATTTCCACTTGATACTTTTTCAAAATTACTTTTACAACTTTTACAAAATTAGTTTGGTTATTCTTTTACGGCTGAATAATATTTTCAAATAAACTGATACATCTAAACTATAGGTATTAATTATCGTTACTTCTGTATTTACAAGAAAGATAAAAAAAACATATATATTCTGATATTTAATTTTTCTATCCATATTATTTAAGTGCAAAAAAAAAAAAGATTTACTTGGTTTCTGTCCACAATTGAAACCCTGTAAACACACCGTTACCTCCATCGGTAGACACTATATGGTGTTATTTGTCAAATTTTCGCGAGGTCCGCATTAGAAGAAAGTGGGTAGAATAAGTGCCGACGGCAGACAGACTCGCACAACATTCGAGTGCTCTCAGAATGAGAAATACGATATTACGGCTTGTCTGGAATCTTTATATGTTTGGAGTTCGGTATAAAAACTTGGAACTTAGAATGGTGTGTGTGATTTCGAACAGTAGCACCGATAGCGTCCATTGATTTGAGTAGTCATAACCAAGAATTTAAATGGTTAGGTATATCAACAGAGTCTTCCATTTTCTCTTTTATAAACTCAGTTTATCCATCAGTAGCAAAATTATTCTTTGAGCGTTTGCGTTCTGAAGACCCACGTTAAGTCATCTCTTATATTAATTTTCCGCATACATCATCAATGTCGTACACTTCGTTACTGAAGGTCGTGTCCGTCCTGAAGTGTCTTGGTGGCTTTGGTGGTCCACGGCCTTCTTGGTGGTCCAACGGCTTTTGTTATGAGGAGGCCAGGGAATTTGGTGATTTGGTCAATCCATCTGGTAGGAGATCGTCCCCTAGGTCGTTTGCCTTCCACCTTTCCAACAATAATTAGTTTTCCATATTATTTGGATCCCTACGCGCTATGTGCCCAAAGCAGCTTAGGACTCTCTAGTAGCAGATGGTGGAGTGTCTTGTTTTGATTCTGAGTTGTTACAGAATCGACAGATTTGTTCTTTTTGCCATCCAAGGGATGCGCAGCATTCGTCGCATACATAGTTGTTAATAATATAGATTTCGATGAAAATGAAAAATCATCTTAAGGTATCGTCTCTTACAGTCCTTATTAGACTGTATTATAACTGCATGATATCACATCAGTCATACAATATACTTTGTCATAAGGTTTTCATGAATAAATGTATAAAACTACTATCTTATCTTACCCAACCAATTGCCATTCTTTACGAAGCTCCACGCCTTTGGGAAATACGTATATAAGCGGCAGGGTTATGTGTGAACTATATTTAACGTGTTGTCTTCGAGATCGGTCAGTAAATTGAAAATATACTGTCACGGAACTCGGGCGGTCCCGCTGCGGTTAGCGTGTCATTTGTTTGCAGAATTATTGTAATATTCCAGCTGTTGGTTGATAAACATTTGAATAGAAAAGCGTTTAAAGCGTCTACGTTGGCATCCTCGAAATCTAATTTATTTTGCTTCTATGATAGAAGTTACGGGGTAATATACATGTCTACCTAAAACATGACAGTGTTAAACGCTACTATTTGGGAGCAGGAGGAGAGGATTAATTAGGTAGTGCTCAACGGTGCGGTTTTCTCGTTCGTTTCTACTCAGAACGTGTAAATTGTGGAACGAACTTCCCTCTGAGGTGTTCCCTCGGTGCTACAATATGGAGTTCTTCAAAAATGGCGTCAAAAGAGTCCTTCAGGGCTGGCGGCGCGTTGGCAACTCCCCTGGTGTTGCAAATGTTCATAGGCGACAGTGACCACTTTCCATCAGGTGGCCCGTCTGCTTGTCTGTCAACTTAATGACATAAAAAAAAATATAAACCAAGATGTTTAAAATTCCCTTGAATAAGGTTGAGTGGAGGTCGAGGTTACGACTTAGAATATGGGAAGTCTTTGAGCGATGACATTGATACTCTACCATTAGTAAAATAAATATTCTGCCCGAAATATCAACAGAATAGTTAAAATTGTGATCTGAGATCGGTCATAGTTCATACTCGTACTAATATTGTAAAGTAGTTAATGTTATTTTTTTTTAAATGAAGAAACTAGTTGCTCCTACGAACTTCATATCGCTTAAGAGGTATAAAGAATGAAATGTCCAAATATATAAAAAATAAATATTTTGTGAGAAACGCTTAAAGGTATCAAAAATAATCAAAAATAGATGTCGGCTGAGTCTCAGATCTACCCAATAGGCACACAAAATTTCATGAAAATCGGTCAAGCCGTTTTGGACCTCGTATCACAATGTTAGATACCAGTATGGTAATACTATGGTAAACGTCAGTACGAGAAGTTTATATATGTATAGAGAGAGAAGAGTTAAAGTAGAAGAGAAGATGTTAAGAATCATATGACCCAACCAATTGCTTTTCTTTAATAAACGTCGCGCTTTTGGGAAATACGGCCTTCGAGCTCCTACACGGGAACTCTACCAGTAAAAGTTTGTTTTAAATTAATTAATATGTACTTGATATTGCTTGATTTTATGATGTAGAAGTTTTGTACTCGTAAAGAGAAAGTGCTTTAAAATTAGGCACAAAATAAATAATGTAAATATAAAAAAATATTACATCCAATTTTAAAAAGGAAACTTTCTTTCAATTTTTTTTTTAGAATCAGATGCAAGAGAGTAGCATAAAACGAATTCCTCTTACTGGCGTCATACAGAACGTTGCTAATTATTCAACTACATCGCTTACTTTCATTTCATTCAGATTGTAAGAGTGAAATTTCTTTTAATAGAACCTAAATGAAAAGTTTACTAGCTAAAAGCTGGGCTTGGTTCTTTTATAGAAATAACTTCGCCGAAAACCTGCGCTTTAACGAGGTCATTCTTTTGTTTCAATTGACCAAAGACTTGTGAGATACCTACGGTTAAGTCACTAAAGTATATATT
Organism: Macrosoma leucophasiata; assembly: GCA_036365455.1. Taxonomy (NCBI): domain Eukaryota; kingdom Metazoa; phylum Arthropoda; class Insecta; order Lepidoptera; family Hedylidae; genus Macrosoma; species Macrosoma leucophasiata. The sequence continues at coordinate 2,776,446 of JAWQUS010000017.1, forward strand.
AAATGACTATAGTTTTATGAAACTGCAGCTTGTAGTTTAGTGTTCAAAACTACGCATAAAATAACACAAATCCACTTTATATTATTATACAAGATGTAACGGCAAAGTTCAACAATATTCAAAGGTGTTATCCTTATCAATTTTCAAATTATTTAACGTAACAATAACAATGAAATTATTTTTTTTTTATAGAAAGTTTAAAAATTAGTTATTTGTTATTTTATTTGATAACCCTAACAAGTCGTCAATGACAAATCAAACGCTCAGCATTTCACATGCACACACGCGTAGCGTTCGCCTCCTTCGACTGATATATGCTGTCAACTGTTGTTGTTAGGGTTGAAACGCATTAAATTTGAATCAAAGTTTGACTCGTAGGAACTGATGATTTTATATTCTCAGGTAAAAAACCTTGGGAAATGAAGTCAACATCAGTATAGGCATGAACTGTTGAAATATTGTTGGACCTTGCGGTTACACCTTGTATAAATACTTGTAATTTTTTTCTTTATTTAATTTTACTGTGTTATGTGTTGTGGCAAAGTGGCAGATTATGATCTTAGTTTTATTTAATTTATCTTTTTATCCACAGCGCGGATCGTCTATGACTTAGACGCATATAAGAAAATGGAGAACACAAGAGTTAGTTCGGAGACATTAAACTAAAAAATGTTAAAGATCAACCCAACGTTTCGTGGTTGCCTTTATTTGCTATGTACTGTGTTTATTCTGGCAGCAAGAAAATGCTACATAATCGTTTTGAGAAAATGCAGTGAAAGCGGCAATGTGCACAAAATTCGTTCGTCCGTCCGCAGCGCTAGTCGCGGCGACCACGGTATGTGTGCCGCGACTAGCGCACACGGAAAAGTCAGGAAGTTTGGGGAATCTCGAGTATTTCGGAACAAGAATTCGTGGGCTATGCGTTTTATTGCTTATATCGTTTGTCACAAAGGCAAAGTGGATGCTTAATTGTTATGGCGAGGATAATTTCGCTCGAAACTTAATTTCGCGTTATGACGAAATTGGCTCGTATGTTGGGTTAATTTTCAAAGAGATTGCAATAACATTTGGACTTTTTTGGTAGGCTTTAGCCTGATTGGGTCAATTTTTACTGTCGTCGTCTTTATTTATACCAATTGTTACAGAACAGTATTTGTATACCGGGAAAGCTACTGGTGGTAAAGCTCCAGTGACGGAGATCGCGGGCGTAGGCACCACCGCATTACCTAATATACTTGCCGCTAAATGGTAGAGTTCAGCATTTTCTTGTTCCAGTCAGGTGGTAATGTACGGCCCTGTAATATCCGGCACAGATGCATAACACCTTATGCCTCAAGAGTGGCAACGCATCTGCATTTTGACTTTGGTCTTTGTGTGGGTGTCTATAGGCTGCAGTCATCACTTAACATCAATGTGAACTGCATGCTTGTTTGCCATTTCCATTACATTGTGAAACATCAAAATTAAAAATTCAAATCATTTATTTCAAACTAGCTGACCCGGCAAACTTCGTGTTGCCTCAGAATGAAATAATGTCTCAAAGGTTTGATAGATGCGGACTATTAGCACAGTCTAAAGAAATGAACGTGTATGTACTTATACTGTGCTATTAGTATGAAAATAAAATTTTGTTTTCTATTTCCCTTCAATTTCTTTATATTTTTTAACATTTTAAACCCCTTCCCTGGACTTTTAAAAATCATTCAAAGCCAAAAGCAGCCAAATCGGTCACGCCGTTCTCGAGTTTTAGCGAGACAAACGAACAGCAATTGATTTTTATATATATAGAGATAGGTCTACAAGGACACTTTTGCATTGTCGGGTTACAAGCTACCTATAGTGAATGACTTATAATAATAATCCATTAATGAAAACCCATTTAAAAATAAAATTTAACCGACATGTAAATCGTCAAATGTTTCAATTCCTTCAAAGAAGATAAAGAAAAATCTGTTCGTCATAATCATAGTCATTCACTTAGCAGAGTTCCAAGTGCAGGCACTACTGTGAAGAACTCCGCTACCGAACAAACTCAGCGTGTTGCTCTTTTTCCAAAGCCTTAGATTTAATACATATATTATTAAATAGAATTAAAATTAAAATAGAATAAAGATAATGTAAACGTCCATGGCATATAAATATTTGTATATAAACACATACGCAAATATCCAACAACAGCTTAATATCGTGATAGAAAATAACACCCAAAAATCATAACAGACCAGTCCCCACTATCAGCACCCGTTCACGAGTATGACGCATGTGGCAGCCATTGCTCTCTTCGACCATTTTGAAGAGATGTGAGCAACCCGTCACACGATAATCATAAATACGAGAACATACGAGCTACATTTTGAAAATAGTAAATTCCTCCGGGAAATAGCCAGCAAGTTTTATTTGTTCTAAACTGTAATAAACACAATAACCTGACAGATAACCTGTTAAATGTCAATTGTGAGCATTAAATTTAAGTACATCATAAGCCTATAAAATTAAATATTCAATAACAGTATTTCCATAGATCGTCCGGACTCACCCATGTCTGTAACGCGCGGGGTTAGCAAAAATTAAAATGGCCGACCCGACCGAAAATTAAATTTCGTGATCAATTCAGCCGATGTTGATATTGCAAATTGTGAGGTGTCCTGTTATTAATTGGAGTGCTTTCAATGATATGTTTATTATCTGTGGGACGTTAATTAATATTAGTGTGTTATTTTTATTCCTCCGCTATAACAACGCTTTAGTTTCTTTGAATTGGTTTTTGTAAAGTATTATTACCCCCTATTTTGTCTCTGTCTGTAGGGTAAGATAGGGTAATGGGAGTCACCTAAGCGCGACATGAAATAAAAACTTAATTTCTAACAAAATATTTATTGTAACCGACTACACGTCAGCTTTACTTCATTGACTATCAATTTTAATGAATTGGGCATGCAACTTTAGGAATTAAAACAGTTTTACAAAAAAACCGTTTTGACTCCCATTGCACTGACGTGGGGGTAATGGTGATCACCTTATGGGCATAGAAAATTTAGCACATATGGCAAATATAACCTTCCAGCAAGTTTCAACTAAGATAGAGTCCATGTTAGAACGTAGCCCATATGAAGTACATCTTTAGTCAAATGCATCGCCAGGGAATGACAATAGGATCAGCTAGATAGATAGAGCCTATAGATTAAAAACGACCCCATTTTTCAGCTTATTTGACTGATAACTGTCATAAATATTCCGAACTTTCCCTGCCTTAGTGCCAGGCCGCCTTTCCCTGGAATCTAGACGATCTAGGGTCTAGTACATCTGTCGACACTATGGTCCGTAGGAATGGCAATCATCTGACTCTCATTACCCACAAATATGATAATGAAAAAAAAATCCTATAAATTATTAAGAGAGTCTAAAACTGCACATCAATGCTCGAAAAGTCTGATGATTGTGTGTTAGTCCGCATACGTGTAAAATTACTGACTGTTTATTGGAAGAATTCGACATTTATCGTTTGTTTCACCGACGAAAAATAAGATCAGCGGGGCGTAAAAACAAAATACTACAATATGTCAAATGCGCGTGCGCCTACAAACTTGAGTCATCTAACGTAATGGCGGGGACACAGGGCAGGGACGGGGAGGTAGTTTATGCATTGATTGCGTGTATAGTTTCGTGGATATGTAGATGACTCTTATTACCCGCTGACTCCCACTACCCCATCTTCCCCTATGTATGCGCTAATCTCGGAAAGTTGTGAACGGATTTTGTTCCTGTTCAAAATATTGGAAAGAGGGTTTTTTGAGGCAGGTTTATATGTATAATTCATCAACATCGTACTTCTATTTACTGAGATATAACGGCTTATGTCAAAGAAGTCGGTAAAATACGATTTGAAATGCCGTTTATCGCGTGCGCGTCCTAAACTTTTCAATGACAATAAATAATTAAATGAGCCTTAAAAGATCTACAACAAAAGTCCGCGAGGGTATATGTCTATCTTCTGAGGATAACAAAAAGTAATCATTTTTAACCGAGTTAAAAAGGAGGTTCTCAATTCGCCGGAATATTTTTTTTTAATGCATGTTCACCGATTATTCGAAAACGCCTTGTACCAATTTGGATGATAATTTTTCACTGATACGAAACTTCTCACAAACAGCTTAACCACCTTCAAAAATTACGCCATGGATCATACTATGCCAAAAAACATCTATAGAAATAAATAAAATTGGACTGTCTGTTTGCAATATAAAAATAACCGCTTTTTACTAAATGCATATGCATATATTATATACACGGTACATATACCAACAAAACATTTTTTACAATTTTTGACTGTCTGTCTGTCTGTTTGTTCCCGCTAATTTCGGGAACGGTTGGACCGATTTTGACGGAACTTTCACTGGCAGATAGCTTATGTAACAAGGAGTAACTTAGGCTACTTTTATCTCCATACATCCATACATACCTACATACAAATAAGTAGAATTGGAGTGTATCCGACTTTGACGGGACGTCCACGGGTAGGTAGTTGATGTAATAAGGAGTAACTTAGGCTACTTTTATCTCCATACATCCATACATACATACCTACATACAAATAAGTAGAATTGGAGTGTATCCGACTTTGACGGCACTTCCACGGGTAGGTAGCTGATGTAATAAGGAGTAACTTAGGCTACTCTTATCTCCATACAACCATACATACATACCTACATACAAATAAATAGAATTTGAGTGTCTCCGATTTTGACGGGTCTTATACTGGCAGATAGCTGATGTAATAATGAGTAACTTAGGCTACTTTTATACTAACTGCGCTCACGACTTCGTCCGGGTAGATACTGAACAATCATATTTTTTCTCACGTGGACGAAGTCGCGGGCACAGCTAGTCGATAAATAAAACGTTATCGTCACATATAATAGTTTCATGAAAACAATGCGCAATCATTTGTTTAATTAGACGCCGCCTTATCTTGGTGATAACAATTTTAACAATGACCCAGTGGCGACAGTACCGCCGCGCGCCATTTTCCTTTTGAACCCGCCAAAATTAATGTCAAGTGACGTTTAGTTTCTGTTTTTTTTTAGTGATGTGGTGTGTTAAGCTTTTTATAAGTATTACTGTAGTTAAGTGAAGTATTGATTTATGTTTTGTGCGTACCGAATGGAAATCCACGTTGAAAGCGGAAAGAGGTTAGTTTTAATAGTGAATGACTCATACATTACATTTCAATATTGTGTTTCTTGCTTATTGACATGAATATCTGTTTAATAGATTATGTACAACAAAGATTAACAATTTATAATTTATGGTATCTGATTTAAATAGATTAGTAATATCAATAAGTGCTTGTATAAATGGAATATAGATATCGTTTGGAAGTTTGTTTATGTAGGTACTTATTTTGTTATAAATATATATATATTTTTTTATTTATCCATAAAAATACATTATTTTACTAAATACAAAACAGCACCATAAACTCATTCGAGTTTCAACGTAAATAAATTTAAAAAAAATACTATATATCGTATATGTATTTATGGAAGTGGCAAACAAGCGTGCAGTTCACATTGATGTTAAGTGATGACTGCAGCCTCTAGACATCCACACAAAGACCAAGGTCAAAATGCAGATGTGTGACCACTCCTGAGGCCTAAGGTGTTATGCCTCTGTGCCGATAAACGTAAAAAAAAACGATATTTTATTTAAAAAAAGTAAATGAAAAAAAATATTTCCCAAAAAAAAAAGTTATAAAATAAAAAAAAAATACTTGCATCCATTTTTTGATAGGCAACCTAGTGGATATATTCTCTAGATTATAAATATGTGACAAAAATAGGTTTGGAGCATAAATGGATGAACGAAATGATTTTGCAGTGGGATCCTAACCCATCCCACCTATATTCTTCTATATAATATATGGGTACGCATGTACCTAATAGATACACGTGAAGTGGGAATATAATTTCTTTTTCTCGCGTATCGTTGGATAGGTCTTTAAAAAATATTATGACTTTGTGTAGAATAGTTCTTGATAAATGGATCCCGTTTGTGAAATATCCCAACACGCGCTTGGTACAGTTCACATGGCGTTCCAAATTCCCTTTTTTTTCTTGTGGCTACGGAACCCTAAAAAAGTACATGTACGTTCCCTTCAATGTCTAATTATAGAATATAATTGTAACAATCACAAATCGCTTGTTGAATAACATGAAAACATTTAACAAGTCATAACGAAATGTTTTTTCATTTCCTTTATTACGTGCGGCCTTGCGTATTGACGAGGAAAGCAACAATAGCAAGTGATCAACGTTGCTATTAAACAAATTGATTACGATAGCTCTGCCATATTCCAAATGGCAATGATTGTTGTTTTCGGGCTTTGGGGTACCGTTGGAAATTGGTCGAAGAGAACCATCAAAAATTGTGTTCTTAGGTTTTCGCGAGCTACATTAATTGAAATATAACTATTTTTTGTTTTTTTCTCGCGTATATTAAACTAAAACGATTATTTAAAATCAACCCGACGTTTCAAAAAGCATATTGGTATAGGTTTGCAGTATGTGATAACATAGCGGACAAACCAAATCACTATATTCGGTTTGACAGAACTCAAATCGCTATACAAACCAATACAAAGAATGATTCTATTGAGATTAAAAAACATCCAAATTTTAATAGAAAAGACGAATCGCGATTGTTACCGTCATGGGATCCAATACTCAATAGAATTAAAATCAAATTACAACAGTCTCTACGACCTCAAGATACAATAGGGAACGTTTGTGTTGATTCTGAACGCTTCGTAAGACGCTTTGCGAAATAGATGGTAGCTGCACATAATATTTTTTCAAACTGCTGTCGGACAAATGTTATTTCAGTCTGTTTAAGATCACGGAAGCTAAACGTGACTGAAACGTCGGGTTGATTTTAAGTAATCAATTTAGAGAAAAATGGGAAGAAAAATTTGACTTCAGGCAAGACTCGAACTCGCGGCCACTGGGAATCTAGTCCAGCCGCTCTTCCAACTGAGCTACCGAAGTCCTGCCCGATTTGTCAAATCTTTCTTTCACATTGCCTTATGGTGGCAGCAGCGCCATCTATTGCCAGACTATGCTAGTTAGGCAACCGATATAATAGACTTTGCAGTTTATTGAATATCGTACAGAAGTCGCTTTTACCCTTAATAATTGTTTATTATATTATTTCGCATTAACACATGCTTGTGAAATATATTTATTTAAAAAAAAATGGAATGAAAAATTTGAAAAATTTTTCTTTCTCACAAGCATGTGTTAATGCGAAATAATATAATAAACAATAATCAATTTAGTTCAATATACGCGAGATAAATCAGAAAACTAGTTTTATTTCAAAGAAATATTACAGTTTCGCTCAGTGAGGTGATTTATTTTATGCCATGAAGTGGCAAACAAGCATATTTACAGTACACAGTGATCTTAAATGAGTAGCGCAGCCCAGTGTTTCCCAAACATTGTTCCGTCATGACCTGGTAATTTTCATACTGACCTTCGTGATCCACTGAATATTTAACGCAAGCTACTTCGTACGGGTCCTGTTGACCGCTTGGACAAAATGGCGACGTCGCCAGATACGTATGTAGTAGTTAGGTTTTATTGAATCTTTGCCTAATTATGGGGAAAATTGGGATCTCTCCTTCACAGAACCTAAATTGAAGGGGTTATGAGGTTATAAATATATATTTACTAGCTTTTGCCCACGACATCGTCCGCGTGTATTTTTTAAATAAAAATATATGTAGTATACGATGTTCCTTTTAATATCTCCAAAGTATTGTCTGAGGCTGGAGTCAAAAGTCTTAAGAATCGGCGTGCATGTATGAAGAGAATGATGAAGGTACACAAAGCACGGGAGGTGGGTCAGGACCGGGATATCTGGCGCTCCACACTCTCTGCCTATCCCGTAAGGGACCTGGCGTGAAGATACATGTACATATAATATCTCCAAAAATATATTTACAAAGGGTTCATGATGATTGGTTAAAAAGTTTTCGCGTGAAAGTGTAACAAACAAACTTACATTCGCATTTATAGTAGTATTCAGTAGGGACACATACAGGGTAATAATATCATCATTCCTCTTCATTTCCATTACGGAACCTTTTAACCTACGACCCGACTCACGCTTGGCCAACTCACCGTATTATTGGCACCCCTCGTATGATGGATGAATGTAATATGGAATTCCGATTAGGTAGGATTGGCACGTTTTCTTTGAATGCAGTATTTTCATGTTATGGCATCAAGGTATGGAGTCTTTTGAAGAGAAAAAAACAGGATTTGATACAACTACATTTGCTGGCGTCTGGGCATGACGACCCCAACGCCCACTAGAAGAAGAATTTTCTACTACTGGAAGATAATTCTTCCATTTGTGCAGTCAGTCAACCGAACAACTGACCGCCAACCGATTCTACTGGTGGTAGGAGCTCTAGTGACGGAGCTCAGGCGTAGGCACCACCGCATTACCTAATATACTTGCCGCTAAATAGTAGTGATCAGCACTATCGCTGACTTTTCGCTGAGAGTGCAGCTGTTGGAGTCGCGCCGCAACGTCAACTTCAAGTCGTTCGTGATGCGTGTGCCAACATTCCTGCTGCAAACCTATTAGTAAATAGCACATATAAATAATAGGTAGTATATAATTACAATTAAATCTTTATTATTTTTTAATTTTCTGTTTTGAAGTCGGTTTTTCTTAACGTAGTTATATTTATTTTATTTCCTTTTTTTGGTGTATTTTTGAGTTATATTAAATAAAGTTGGTGGCATTTTGTTTGATATAGGTTTATTAAAGTGCCCGTGTGTAGTGATATAGAATAACAGTGTGAAAACACGACCTTTCAGGTTGCCTCCAAAACTCCATTGTAAATGTTCTGGTAAAGTAGCCACCGCTTTACTGCAATAACTGACTTAACTGACTGTTACTCACTTGACTGACATACATAATAAATAATCGACTGACTATATTATACTAACTTTTAAATAAATACGAATACGAAATATTGTTTGACTTGACACTGGCATTATGCGTAATAGCGATGCCATAATAACAAAAAAAAAACTTACTTATAGAAATACTAAAAGGATAACAACACTTGGATATCTAAGTTCAAAAAGAGTTTTGGCGGGAACGCGGAAAAGAGCTGGTCGCTGCGTGATAATATTTTCGAAATTTGTGTATAGTCGCGTTTTTATGTGTAAAAATGGTGGGATTTTTATCATAAAGCATTCGATAATGTTCACGAGTGTAAGAAAGTGATATTATGAAGTGAAAAGTGATTTTTCGTATTGCCTCCAAAACTTCGTAAAAACTTCAGTAAAGTCCCCATCGCTTTACTGAGGCCACCCCATCATCTCATAATATTCCTCATGGAAGCATTTAATCATCGTCATCTTCCATATGGATATTCATTAATTTAAAGAAATGTGAAATTCAATATGTATACGACTGAAAGACTTTGTATCTAAGGTCATGACAAATTATATAAAAAAAAAAATAAGTTCAAAAATCCAAATACAAGTGTTTGGCAGAGTTTTGGCGGGAACCTTGAAAGAGGCGTATGGTGCTCTTATTTTATTTCATTTTCTTGGTGTATTTTTAAGTTATATTGAATAAAGTTGGTGGCATTTTGTTTGATATAAGTTTATTACAGTGCCCGTGTATAGTGCAATAGAATAACAGTGCGAAAACACGACCTTTCAGGTTGCCTCCAAAACTTCATTGTAAATGTTCTGGTAAAGTAGCCATCGCTTTACTCGAATTACTGACTGTGACTCACTCGACTGACATATTATACTTGATAACTTATATACTTAATACTTACATATTATACTAGATGACTATATTATACTAACTTTTGCGCTGCTTAATTAAATACGAAATATCGTTTTACTTGACACTGGCAATATGCGAAACAGCGACGCCATAACAAAAAAAAAAAAAAAGTGTTTGGCATACCTCCCAGTTCTGGGACATCAGGTCTAAGCAGTAAACAAGGCATCTGTAATAATACGCGTGGTAGGCCATATAAATTGCCCAACTAACGTCTCACGTACCAACTACCAACCAATCACGTAACAGCTACAAAACATGTTTATCTAATATGCATTTTATTGTAGCGGTAGGCGCTATATCTCGTGCAGAGTTAGCAGCATCGGGTTTCGCCTATTATACGTTACTGTTCTGTTTTATTAAAACTGTTTTGAGAGAGGCTTCGGGTAAATTCGGTTTATTACGGAACAGCTAGGTTTAACTTTGTTTTACATTTAGTACAACAATATTTAGTTCAGAAAACATGTATTTAAATAAATAAATAAAATAATAATGAAATAAAATGTTGTTTGTTATTTTTCTTATGTTATGGAAGTGGCTAACAAGCATGCAGTTCACAATGATGTTAAGTGATGACTGCAGCCTATAGTCAGATGGTTATGTACGGGTTTGTTATTACGGTTCAGTATTTCTTGAGACTTTGTGAGACTAACACATGTCATTTCATTGTTATATATAGAGATATACAAGATAACAACTGCATCAGGAGTCTGATGGTAGCAGGCCACGACTTCTTCGCTGGGGTTCTGGGTTCGATTCCCAGATCGGGGCTATCAGAGATAACGGAGTGAAATGCTTTATCTATGGTTCTATTGAGATTTTCCATTTTCTGAAAATTTCTCAGTACCTCGACGTTTTGTAATGTGCCCGGCGATGTCAATAGGCTCGCCACCTGTTACAAGGGCCAAAACGTTACCAGCGAATAGAGGGTGTTTGCATGTATGTTTGAAGAAGAAGATGAAGAAATACATTTATTTACCTGACAACACACAACATACTTACATAATATAACAGAAAAGAGAAAAAAAAAAGAGGAGACAACTCACATAAAAAAATTAAACGGTATGGTCATGTGAAGCCAGGAAAAATGGCACCCATCTTAGCTATTTGTTGCAGCAAGAGCTGCAACGCTTTGACGAACGTTGCGAACTGCAAGTGTGGTGTACCTACAAGTGTGTAAAAAAAAAGAAAAGAAACATATTGTTATTATACCTAATATACATACATTAAAAATAGCTACAATATGGGGTTCTTCAAAAATGGCGTCAAAAGAGTCCTTCAGGGCTGGCAGCGCGTTGGCAACTCCCCTGGTGTTGCAAATGTCCATAGGCGACGGTGACCACTTACCATCAGGTGGCCCGTCTGCTTGTCTGTCAACATAATGACATAAAAAAAAAGCTAAAGATACAAAAATAGATGTATACATACAAATTATTATATTAAATTAAGTTAAGCGTACCTACATTTTGCGAACCCAAAACTAACTACAATTACAGCACTAAGACCATAGATAGCGCAAACGCATCTAAGGCCAAGGCTGAAAATTGACAATGTTTGTATGTATTCATTTACCTCTGCTACCCCTTCGGGTATTACAGGCCTGAAGTTACGTACGTTTATATACGAGATGTTACTTTGTAGTAAGTGAACCAACCTTTAATTTAACGCCAAACACTAGACGCCTACCATCTTGAGAGAACTTTTTTATTCATCTTCCATACCAGACTTACTAAGGAAGGCTCGAGGTCAAAACAATAGTTATATTGATGTGCGGACGCTATGGCGTAGCGGGCTACGAGGTCTACGAGCGTGCAAGTTTGATGAGTGTCGTAGCAGCCACATGCCGCCAGCCTTATTTGTTCGAGCTCTAAAGGTTTATCCCACACTACGGAATTTTGTCGCGCGATTTTATTTCCATGATTAATGTACAGTACTTGAATGGAATTTCAATTTACACGCAAAAAAAATCGAACGAATAAAATTCCTAGTGATTTTTATCTACCATATTTATTATAGAGTTTGACACAAGACAATGGACATAATTATCAAGAATGTTTAATTATGTAGTAATTTGGCCAAAAGGTTCGAGGCACCATGAGATAACACATGACTATAGGATTTATCAACCAGTGGAACGATTGTTATACGCATAATAGTCGTGTGAGTTGAATCTTCATCAAACCGTTTCAAATGTATGTGAAACCACACTAATTTACCTCGCAAATTTTAAATCGTGAGTACTTCACTCTTCTGCTCGTGAATTTTAAATCGTGAGTGTGTATTCATTCACTGGATTTAAAATAAACATAGTTTAAATACGTTATAGCTAAGTATTCTTTAATAGGTTCATAGACTGTGATATAACTTTTTTTCACAGCCTGTCATAAGGTTTCACGTGCATGGTTACACATAAACACCCAGACCTATAACAAATGTCTACAGACTATATCCGGATTCAATCCGTGACCGCGGATGAAGCAGTCATTACGTACCGCGGAGCCAATCGATTCATCAAAAAAATTGCAAAATATAAACGTGCGGATATTTTCCGCTGTGTGGGCGAGGCTTTATAATGGCTCAGTTCTGAGTTCAGACGTTTGGGAGTATTGTTCCAAGGGTGGTTCGCGATTGAAAGTTGGTTTAATTTTTGGACGTCTGTTGCATTAAATATCTGGTTACTGTTGTTGTGCTGATTTCTAAGTTTTGGAGGTCATTATAGATATTTCTGGATACTATTTTCTTCTCTATTTAGATATCTACTCTTTTTATAATATTTGTGATTAATTCATTTACTATTTATTGTGATAATATTTGTTAAAGTGGCATACAATAGTGTTGTGCATAATTAGAGAATACGCTTGACAGGCGGATGGACGACCGCAGTGGCAGCAATTTTATCACAAGACGCTGCTGCATATTTAGCGATTTTGTATTTACTGCCACCAATTGGAATGATTAATGAGCGTCGTTGTTCGTTGGATTGAACTCTCCTCCAATTGTGGGGGGTCATCATGTCCCGACGCCAAATTACTTCATTCAACTTTTACTATTCCGCACTGTGAGCCTCTGATCAAAGTTTCTTTACTTATAAATTGTTTTAAAATGATTTACTAAAAATATTTTTAATGTGTCTTAATATCAAAAATGTTGTGATAACGGGTATTGTAAGAGTTACCTAGAGAGAGTTATACATTTAATATCTGAGTATTTTGAGGCTTTCAAGTACCTCGTAGTTGGCGCGGGTCTTTTGAATTTGCGAAAAATATGGATTGAAATTATTCTAAGATATTCAGAATTATACAATGATTTTCTACGATTTTACGTATAAATTGCCTTAAAGCTGCGACATTTACTTACATAAAAGAAACTAAATGATTTCATAGTTATACAATTACTTTGATTGTTTTCCAGATTTTCAATAAAAAAATCTAATGTTCATTTTCATTCATTCAAACCACTCACCCTTACTCCAATACAAAACGATGGACGTCCAAGATGGCAGATTGCCAAGTCAGCTACTCTATACTTAGGATAGAATACATTAAAGTGCATAAAATATTACATTTTATTCTTTTTAAACATCCATCGTGTACCTGTTAGATGGTAATGAAGGGTTTAGGGGTCAGACGTTGCTATTCCTGTTTTATGTAGTGTAATAACATAGTTCAACGTATTTTACTGGTGGTAAGATCTAGTGATGGAGCTGGCGAGCGTAGGCACCACCGTATTACCTAATATACTTGCCGCTAAATGGTAGTGTTCAGCACTATCGCGTTTCGGTCAGGTGGTAATAAACGGCCATGTTATTTCCAGCACAGAGGCATAACACGTTAGGCCTCAGGAGTGGTAACGCATCTGCATTTCGACCTTGTCTTTGTATGGGTGTCTATAGGCTGCAGTCATCACTTAACATCAATGTGAACTGCATGCTTGTTTATCACTTCCATTACATAAAAAAGGTTATATTTACTTCAGCCGAAAGATACCCTCTGCTGGATAGTAGCCATCCCTGTTTGTTAAGTATGCATATTTAATACAACATGCCATATTAAGAAAAACTCGTGATATTAAAAATTACTATACAAACAACTAAACTTGTTTTGTGATTAATCTATAAAATACTAGATTTTGCCCGCGATTTCATCCGCGAATACATTTAATAATTGTAGCCTATATGTTATTCCAATGTATACCTAACCTATATTAATGTAAAGTTTCATCCAAATCTGTCCAGTAGTATTTTTGTGAAAGAGTAACAAATATCCATACTTACAAACTTTCGCATTTATAGATAACTAGCTGTTACCCGCGGCTTTGCCCGCGTGAATGTCGAAAAGTAGCGTATGTTCTTTCTAAAAGTAAGCTCTGTCTCTGTACCAAATTGCATTAAAATCGGTTCAGTCGTTTGGACGTGAAAAGGTAACAGACAGACAGACAAACAGAGTTACTTTCGTATTTATAATATTAGTACGGATTTCCAATGTATAACCTATATTACTGTAAAGTTTCATCCAAATCCGTCCAGCAGTTTTTTCGTGAAAGAGTAGCAAACATCGATACCCACAAATTTTCACATCTATACTTATAATAAATCTGTAGAAGTGTAAATTCTGTACATTAAAAATATTGAAAAAATAAATACGAGGGGATGTTATTAGATCGATACCGAACACAAATATGTGATTAGAATTTTTTTTTGTCTGTCTGTCTGTTTGTTCAAGCATCACATAAAAACTACTTGTCCGATTACAATGGATCTTGTTATGATTATACTTTAACCTTTGGCGCACAACACTGGGTACTTTTTATCCCGGAAATATGTCTGTTTGTCTGTATGTTTGTGCACGCTAACATCAGAAACGGCTTATTCGATTTGCGGTTTTCACTAATATATTGTGGTAAGTTTCACTTAAGATTTAGTGTTTGTTTCATGTGAATCGGTTCAGAAATAAAAACGTTATGTCAATTTAAAGAATCGTATCGAATATTTTTAAGCTATTCTGTATCTTAGTTCTATCTTTTAGGGAGTTTCGTACCTAACAGGTAAAAACGGACCCTACGGATAACTAATCCTCCGCTGTCTGTCTGTCTTTCTGTCCGTCCGTCCGTCTGTCTGTCACCAGGCTGTATCTCATAAATAGTGATAGTTAGAAAGGTGACTTTTTCACAAATCATGTATTTCTGTTGCCGCTATAATGTAGACGCTTAAAACTTTCACAGTATTTTTAGGTCTTATGTTGTATTGTAGCCTGCATAATAAATCTATATACATACAAATAAAAAAATTGGAGTGTCTGTTTGTCATATTAAAATAACCGCTTTTTACTAAACGCATATGTATGTATACACGGTACATATACCAAAACAACATTTGTTACAATTTTTGTCTGTCTGTCTGTTTGGCGGGGCTTATCTTGGGAACGGCTTGACCGATTTTGACGGGACTTTCACTGGCAGATAGCTGATGTGGTAAGGAGTAACTTATGCTACTTTTATCTCCATACATCCATACACACATACATACCTACATACAAATAATTAGAATTGGAGTGTATCCGACTTTGACGAGTCTTTCACTGGCAGATAGCAGATGTGATAAGGAGTAATTTAGGCTACTTTTATCTCCATACAACCATACATACATAACTACATACAAATACATAGAATTTGAGTGTCTCCGATTTTGACGGGACTTTCACTGGTAGATAGCTGATGTAATAAGGAGTAACTTAGGCTACTTTTATACTAACTGCGCTCACGACTTCGTCCGGGTAGATACTGAACAAGCATATTTTTTCTCACGTAGACGAAGTCGCGGGCACAGCTAGTTTATAATATCAGTAAGGATTCTTCTTCTTCTTTTAGTGCCTCTCCAACTAGTGAAGGTTGGCTGTCAGTTCGGAAAACTTTAATCAGTCCTTCGCGAGACGAAATAGTTCAGCGGCGCTGTTGATGCCGGTCCACTCGCGAATATTGCGTAGCCACGACTTTTTTTTCGGCCTACTGATCTTTTTCCAGCCACTTTGCCCATCATTATAAGTTGCAGCATATCAACATATCTGTCATGTCGCATAATGTGACCTAAATAACCAACTTTTCTCTGTTTGATGGTTTGCATGATTTGGCGCTTCTGACCAGCTCGACGGAGAACTTCTTTGTTTGTAACTTTGTGTGTAACCAGCTAATAACCAGTATGCGTCTGTAGGTCCACATTTCAAAGATAGATAAGATAATCGATTACGAGTAGAGGTTAAAGAGTATCGGTGATAATATGCATCCCTGCCGGACGCCTCTCTTTATCTCTACCTCACTGGTTTCTTCGCCATCAACACGAACAGTAGCATTTTGGTTCCAGTAGAGGTTTCGAATGATCCTTATGTCTTTATCATCTAGTCCAATGTCGTTTAAGAGTAGTGCCATGCGGTTGTGGAGTACTCGGTCAAACGCTTTTTCGTAATCGATGAAACAGAGAAAGACGTCCTGTTGCATATCTTTGCATTTCTGCACCAGTACCTACCTGCACCGCAAATAGAGCTTCTCTTGTGTGTCCATTCCAGATCGGAATCCTATCTCCCAGTTGTTCGTCGCACTTGATTTTGATGCGTTGATGTATAATGTTTAGAAACAGTTTTAACACTTGGCTCATAAGGCTTATCGTTCTGAAATCTTCACATTTTTTCGGGTTCTTCTTCTTTGGGAGAGTAAGGATTATTCAATTAAAATTATGTAGGTTCATTTTTTCCCACGTACCGGGAAACGAAGCGTAGGCAGGCCTCCTACAAGATGGACCGACGACCTGGTGAAGATCGCGGGCAATTGCTTGGGATGAGGGCGGCCCAGGACCGTTCGTTGTGGCAATCTTTGGGGGAGGCCTTTGCTCAGCAGTGTTGCAGCAGCAAACGTCTTTTGGCTGAAATTATGATGATGATGAGGTTCATTTTGAAAGCTACATGCTAGAGGTACTCAGTTTAAAGTATTGTCGTATTATCTTGTACACTCTGTACATCTCTACATAAGAATGTCAATATAAATAATGCAATATTTCGCACGCTTGTGGGTCGCGTGGTTGTCGACTGTAATGTACTCGAAATTCGTTCAGGCTTCACGACACGTTTGACTAACAACATACATTCAAAATAACAATAATAATGTGTATTTTTAGCGACAATAAGCTATATAAATTGTATAGTTTAACTTGCTTATAATCTTCTATAATATAAAAATAAGTCGGGTTTTCCTTCCTGACGCTATAACTCTAGAATGCACGAACCGATTTCCACGGTTTTGCATTCGTTGGAAAGGTCTCGGGCTCCGTGAGGTTTGTAGCAAAGAAAATTCAGGAAAAAAATATTAATAAAACGACATCCACGCGGGCGAAACCGCGGGCAACAGTTAGTATGGTATAAAAACAGTTTATTGATGTAATAATGATGATGTACTAGTAATAAACATATTCTTTGGATAAACAAACTGCCTCAGTAGTCTAGTGGTAGCAGGCCACTACTACTACGCTGGGGTCCTGGGTTCGATGTCCGGGTCGGGGGCTATCAGATATAACGGTTTAAAATCCTTTATCTCTAGTTCTATTGGGATTTTTCCATTTTCTGGAAATTTCCCGGTACGTCGGCGTTTGGTTATATGCCCAGAGATGGCAAGAAGCTCGCCACCTGTTACATGGGCCAAAAACGTAACCGGAGAATCGTGGGTCTTTCAGACCGTTTTTTGAACGGCAGAATATCCTGCACTCGCTTATATTTACCCTATAAAAAGGTCATATTTCTGTTCAAAAAAGTACAATATGTTTTGTTAAGTTATTTCTATCTATCAAAACGCAAAACAATTTGGGGCCTCAGAAGTGGCAACGCGTCTCTCGCATGATTAGTATTTTGACCCATGGTTTTTGTGAGTATGTCTGATGTAAGTATACGATGATACATGATGAATTTACCTCCGAAAAATAATTTTAATTCTCTTAGAATTACCATGGCTATGAATTGAACTGAACTCGAAATAAAAATAATGGTATATTTCTAACGCTCATCGCTCGCGTGGCTACCAACTATACGTACTTGAAATCCATTCAGATTTAACGACTCGATTGACTAACGACATACATCCGAACAAACAATATTACTGTGTACTGTGACAACAAGCCGTATACGTAAAAATATTTAAGCTAAGTTAGGAATGAGTTGGTGTATAACTGTTTATTGATATTGTTTTAAATTCTGAAAGGTAATTTACTGCGCTTTGCACTATACCAATTGATTACGTCACTATTGGCTCTGTTTTGCATTTTTAAATGATGTAGTAATAGAAGTACCCAGTATTTATTGTAAAAGTTCATCAAAAAATTTAGTGTGAGTTTGAGACATTATGCCATTTTCTTTTTATTATTTATAACATGATTAATATTTATATAATGGTTATTTAGCATTTAATTATCGCTTGTTCTAATTCGAGTTTGGCACATAAATCTAAATAATAGTATAATTACGTATCTGTGTAACTGAAAAATACTTGGTATATTCAACTATTTAATAACATAACACATCATGTAAGGAAATACACCAACGCTCATTGTAATTCCGCCAGCTTTTCATTGTGGTTCCATAAGAAAATAATCACAATAAAATGAACCAGTTTCTGTACTTTTGCAATAATTGCGCAACTTTACCGCATACTTGCATTGTTAGTTGAATACCAATCAGCTGAAAGCCAATTAAAATTAATTTTCCTTGTTCCAGACAAAAGTGAAGAAAGTGGCCTTTTAGTTTAATAACCATGACGCGGGTTGTGTAAACGCGGCCGGTACGGCCCGGGTTCGGGAACTGCCCGGGTGTCGGAATAGCCCGGGCTCCGGGTTCAGCCTGCACGCTGGCGGGTTACGCTCGCAACGTGTACGCGGGCGGCGCAGGCGCGTACCACTCGCGCACGCTTGCTGTACCGCTCAACGCCAGTGAGTATAACTTTTCTCTATTATGTAAAGTGAACGCATATATACATGAATGTTAACATTTTTAAAATAATACTAAATGATTTCAGGGCGATATACAAATCAGTATTATCTATAGCGGTTACGTTTGGTTGCCTAAATTAGCGTATTATGGAGTAGGAGTAAAGACTGTAAGAGAATACTTTGTGGGATTAGGTCCGCCATATATACACGATGCATAAAAGTGTAAATAAATAAATAA
Source organism: Macrosoma leucophasiata (assembly GCA_036365455.1). NCBI lineage: Eukaryota > Metazoa > Arthropoda > Insecta > Lepidoptera > Hedylidae > Macrosoma > Macrosoma leucophasiata. The sequence goes on from JAWQUS010000017.1 coordinate 2,795,519, forward strand.
AGTCGCGACTTGACCACCTTACATCTATAGAATTTACGGTACAAGAAACAGTCTCAAAAGTCTGTCTTTTTTTTTTAAACGGGCTTTATGTAGGCGGTCTGTCTCGGGCGGGAAGTGCCCGGGTGTTATAAAAACCCAGGCGCCGCGGTTAGTCTGCACACTGGTGGACGCTCGCAGCGTGTACGCATGTACCGTACACCCGGCGCGTACCACTGAACTTTTTCGGAGTTAAAACTTATACCGCATCAAACTCAAACTCAAAAATTCATTTAATCACTTGGAAATAATAGAATTTGCTTGTGATAGGTCAAATTACAAATATAAAATTAAAGCGAATAACAACTGATACGTTGATTAATATGTCAAAGTAAATAAATTAATAATAGTCCAAAAATACTTAATAATAAAAATAGGTATCAACAGAATGTTCCATACTCTCTTTTACAAACGGCAAGATAAGACTAAACAAAAAAATATGGGACATTCCTTGTCATTCACTGGCAGAGTTCCAAAGCCCACATTACTGAGAAAAAACCTGCCAAAACAAAACTCAGTAGGGTCTTTTCAAAATATGTTCCTTAAAACTATTTTCACAATATGAAACTTATAACTATGTTTTACAATGTCAAGTACAATGCACATTCATTTCACAAAATTATTGTTTAGTCTTGTGGAGCTAGACCAGCATTTGTCCAGGCATCTCTATCCTTTAGATAGTCATCGAGTCTATAGCACGCATTTTTACATAGTGTGCGTTTAATACATGACTTAAATTTATTATCTGTAAGTTCAACATCATTTTTAAAGTTTAGGGTATACGAAAGGTATAAGTAGCTATGTAACTATTTTTAATAAAGATGCCAAGAATAAAAGAAAGAATTGATTTGGCCGAATACCGAATTAGCTACGCTCTAGACCAAAAGTTGTGTGTATTTCCTGCGTGACAGATTACAACTTTTCTCATTGCGAAAATTGCGGCACCAGATGTTTTTATTTCATTTGCTAATAGATTTTAATCTCTTTATATGTTCTTTGGTATTCGCATGCTACAATCATTGAAATAAAACACGTATCTGCATTTTGACCTCTGGTCTTTGTGTGGGTGTCTATAGGCTGCAGTCATCACTCAACATCAATGTGAACTGCATGCTTGTTTGCCACTTCCATTATACAAAAAAAAAAGAAAATGTAACAGTGAGCTTGTAGTTTGAAATATTAAACGTCTACAGTGTGTCCCTTGGCGGTCATTCTGAAACTTTTTGGAAGACAATTTCAAAACGTGTGTACCTTCACGCTGAATCTTGGACTTACTTCTCAACTTCCTCAATTTCCGAGTTGTAGTAGGTACATAATATATACGTTTTCATAATGAACAGTGTTTGAACAAATATCTATTACAAAAATGCTATTATAATAATTCGTCGTATTATGTTTCATCATATTAGATCATTAGGTACAATAGTTTAGGATCCCACTGCAGAATCATTTCGTTCAATACGCATATTTAGAATCTAAAGAATATTCTCTAGTGGATATATATATATCCACTAGGTGGCCTATCTAAAAATGGCCTACGCCCTCGAGCTCCTACACTGAAACTCTACCACCAATAAAAAAAATATGAAATACTTGTTCTCTGTAAAGTCGCATAATAAATAAAAATAAGACGCATATTTTCTTAGGCTCTTCCTAAGAAAACATGCGTAATATACCAGTCTATCGCTTTGTTCCGCGCTCTCGCTTTCATGCTCGGCTTAGCGAGAACGTGACACTTTGACGTGCGTGCAGCCGGTTAACATCGATTTGTAAGACGTTATTACGTCAAAAATCTTATAGAATTAGAGGAAGGATTAGTTGGCTTTAGGATAATAGTCGCCAATGGTGTGCACTGTAAAGGAAAATAGGAAAAGATCTCAGCAAATCATAAAAAAATCTGCTTTTGATAATAAAGAAAAATGGGAACGAGAAATTTGAATTGCCCGAAGTCAAATTTTGTGGGACTTCGGTAGCTTAGTGGTAAAGCGGCTGGACTGGTCATCCTGAGGTCGCAGGTTCGATTCCTGCACGAAGTCAATTTTTCGTTTTCAATTTTTCTTTACTTTCTAAAGTTCACTCGCATGTGTTATTGCGAAAAATAAACATAAATAACAATTCTGATTTAATTTAATTAATATAGGATTGGGTTAGAGTACTCATCTTCTTTAATTTCTAAAGTTAAAAATCCTTTCGCGAAATACTGAAGTAGGCTCCGCCCGTTCTGCCAATGCATGCCACTGATCCTGGTGAGTCCCCACTGACGACGTCGACATTATAAATGAATACATAACGTTTTAATAACGAGTTAATCGTTGCTTTGATGTCTCTTAATGTTCAGCTCCCAATACAGAGCCTTCCGACATGCTTAATCAATTGCGGTGAAACAGTTGCCCCATAAATATCAGACAAAGCGTACGTACAATTATTCCGAGTATTGGGTACAATGCAATATGTTCTGAGGTGGAGTCGGGAATGTGGGATATTGCGTAAGGTCTGACGGGGGAGATATATGACTTAGTTTGTTGCCTGCTGGATTTTTTTATTTGTTAGCTAAACAACGTGACATGTGTAAGTGATAATGGATATATGCTCTATTTGATATCAAATACAATGATTGAATTTTAAATTTGGTAAGTACATTGCGTCATTGCTAAATAATAATACAAAATATTTTAACTGCTAAATGATAATTTATTTATACTTCTGTCATACTAGACTGACTATCTGAATTCCTTCTTATAATTTTTAGCAACTTGTTTATGATGAAACAAATAAGTCAATTTAAAATTAGATAAAAAGTAATTTAAAAAACAATAATAGTATATAATTAAGGTAATGAGCACTGTAAAAGTTTGATGGTTAAAGATTTGTAAATAACTAAATACGTAATGGTGGATGATAAAATACGTGTGTTTTTTTTAAACTGAACATTGTCAACATAGTTACAAGCCATGTTCACAAATCTGAATTGTAATCTGTCAGGCCGCAAGAAAAATATGACAATTGATTTCTAATTGTTCGTGTACCGATATCGGTCCAACTACAGCCTAACGAGCAATCATAGAGAATACTATAGAAAACTTTAGAATTACTAAATTAATAACTAATGAGAATGTATTTCCACCATCCACCATTTCAACCCATTCGTGTCTCCGCATGTAGCATCCTTATTCGATTGTTTGTAAAATATATTTGAAAGAATTGGTAAGTACCATGAAACTCAACAAAGTACTTACTTGTAATAAATCTTACCTTGAAATTGACTGAGCATTGTGAGAATGCGCTGATTGCGCATTCAGAAAGCGTTATTACAATTTTTAACTCATTTAAATATTTCAATTTTGGAATTACAAACACAGTAATTTGTTATTTATAATTTTTTTTTCGTTTCCCTAACTGATGTTCAGGATTCAGTACGGTATAAATTTCGACGTTTATAAGTTTAGTCAGCGTGAAGCCACAGTAAAGTTAACAAAATTCACCCGGCATTATGTAAAGCGTTGCGTTTTGTACGGGGTAAAATTCACTTTATTTTTTACCTGCCATAACGGTTACACACCTGTTGTTTTTGCTGCACATCTGTGGCACGCCTCTCGAACTCTCGAATGCGGATATAACTTGGTATTAAGTTTCATTATCTGCGTTTTGAAATTATGCTTCTTTATTGTAATAATGCTCATATTATGCGCACACCGACAAATAAAAGCAACAGTCTGAAGTTACTTGCTAAACTCTTAATTAATTCAATCGTATATCAGGAAATCTCTGCCAGTGGAGATTGTTTTTTTTTTCCAAAAATACCCACTAATAAAGCTATCTCAGCTTAGTGGGGATATCTGACGGTGATAGATATTTATTGATAACTAGTTGACCCGGCTATCTTCGTATTGCCTCAGAAGAAGTAATGTGTCAAAGGTTTGATAGATACGGACTACTTGTATGGGAAAATGAAATTGTGGTTTTTATTATTTCCCTTCAATTTCTTTATATTTTCTTACCTTTTAAACCTTCTCTAGACCTCCACGAACATTTCAAGACCAAGATAAGATAAATCCGTTCAGCCGTTCTCGAGTTTTAGCGAGACTAACAAACAGCAATTGATTTTTATATATATAGACTAGCTGACCCGGTAAACTTCGTATTGCCTCAGAATGAAATAATGTGTCAAAGGTTTAATAGACACGGACTATTTGTATGGCAAAATTAAATTATGGTTTTTAATATTTCCCTTCAATTTCTGCATATTTTCTTACCTTTTAAACCTTCCTTGGACTTCCAAAAATCATTAAATGCCAAAATTAGCCAAATCGGTCCCGCCGTTCTCGAGTTTTAGCGAGACTAACAAACAGCAATTGATTTTTATATATATAGATAGATTTATCAGTGTAAATATTTATTTTGAATATTAATGGTAAAAGTGGATTTAATATATTGTTTTGAGTGCATATATAGATTTGAGGTTAATGCGATTGTCGGTATGTATAATTTATTAACATTGTAGAGCGTCATTTAGACGTCCACCGTGATATGTGTACACACATGTGCAGGTCTCGTTACACAATTACGTTATTGTTACTATCGGCAATTAATTGCTGGTAATGTATTAATCTGGTTGATTCACTGTGCACTACACAAATATTTACAATCATCGGCAGTTGAGAGTTATGATAATTATAGCCTGATGACAGACGGACAGTCAGACGTATGGACGTTACGTCACCACTCAAATAAAACGCTTAAAAAATATATTCGTATCTTTTTATCAACGGTTTTCACAGAAGTATAGTTTTTCCTTTCTAGGATGATTTAAAGTATAAGAATAAAAAAATGTAATAAAATTGCATTTTTTGAGTTTTATTGGACTCTATTAATCGTTGGTGTTTGGATTTATGTTTGAAAGTATTATCTCTACCCATCACTTCGGGGAATACGGGCATGAAGTAACAGTTTTATTATGTAAAACAGATTTAATAAAACAATAAACCCATTAATAAAATATTATAACTTCGGGGTGTTTACGTTTTCATTTGTAAAATGTTATGAGATAGATTAAACAAATAAATACATCAATTACCACGACATTTAGTTGTAATTCGAACACGCAAAGCATATACACGAACATTAATAAATACAATGCAATATTAGGTCACAATGTCAAAGTGGTTGTATCGGAGCGTCATATAGATGCCCAATGTGACATGTGTACCGTACCGTGCACACTTCGTTACACAATTATATTATTGTTGCTATTGTTATTTAATTGCCGGTAATGTATTAATCAGGTTGCTTCAGTGTGTATACTGATTGTAGAAATACGTGTATTTTGTTAGACAGATGAAAAATTAATGCGAGATTCAACTTAAGATCATTGATTTATCAGAATTTTTGTTTGACAGGCAGACTTGAGATTTAGTGGCAGATAGATTAGTGTCTATGCTTGAAAGACAGTTAAATGCTAACTCTGCCTCTAACTTCGGGGGAGCATAACTCGAAATACGCTTTTACTTGAAAAACGTCGGCAGATAGATTAAATAAATAAATACATCGATTACTACGATATTTAGTTGTACAGTGAACACGCAAAGCATATACACGAACACTGATAATTACAATGTTATATTAGGTCACAATGTCACAGTGGTTGTAGTCGTATTGGAGCGACATATAAATGTCCACCGTGACATGTCTACCGTGCACGCTTCGTCACACAATTACGTTATTGTTGCTATTGTTAGTTAATTGCCGGTAATGTATTAATCAAGTTGTTTGACTGTGTACACTGATAAGACGTGGACGTGGAAAGACATGTAGGTATTTTGTTTATGACAGGTTTAAGTTAAGATCTGTACCTACAGAAGACATCCAGATTTGAATGATGAATGTAGAAATATTACGAGAGGTATATAAGGACCGGGATAACTGCCGCTCCACACTCTATTACCTACCGCGTAACTTACTAGGCGCGAAGATAGATACGTACAGATTTGCGAAAATATCTCCAATTTTATGAAAAAGATTGTATTGGTACAACATATGTGAATTTGGAGACTAGAATTCTAATTAATCCGTGAAACTACTACCTAAACTAACCTAAATATTATACAGTTTTACAATCAATAACGAGATGTAACAACCTGATTAATACATTACCGGCCATTCACTTTCAATAGCAACAATAACATAATTGTGTAACTAGGCGTGCACGGTACACATGTCACGGTGGACATCTATATGTCGCTCCGATACTACCATTATGACATTGTGACATGATATTGCATTGTAATTATTATTGTTCGTGTATAATGCTTTGCGTGTTCAAAGTAATGTGTTATTTCGTGTATTTTTTATTAAATATATCTAATAAAATTTTACAAATATATATCGCGGTGAACATCTATATGACACTCCGATACCATTCTGACACCTAGATTTATTTAACATTGTATTTGTTCGTGTATCGTATCAAAGAAAAATTGACGACGGCACTAGATCTCGCGACCACGGGATCACTAGCCCAGTTGCTCTACATACAGAGACAGAGATACGGAACAGTCCAGCACCCGACTATCGAAATTGGGATGGCGGAATAGATAACCTCTAATATTGGATTGCGGACACCACAGACAATGTAATAAAGTGTGAAAGAAAAATTTACAATTTACATGGGACTTCTGTAGCTGGGCTAGTGATCCAAAGTGGGTTCAAATCCAACCCGAAGACAAATCTTTCTTTCCATTTTATTAAAAAAAAACCGGTCAAGTGCATGTCGGGCCACGCGCAGTGTAGGGTTCCGTATTTAGTGAATTGACAGAGTAAGAAATGTCATGAAAAAAATTAATTATTATTTTCTATGGAGTTGTTCTAAACTTTCGAGTAAAATATTTGGTCGACTATAACTCGGAAACTTATAAATCCCACTTAAGTGTGATAGTTTTCCTTTTAATTTCATTATATATGGCTACTATTGCCGTAACGTTTGAATTTCTAACAACAACCGTTTAGTCGGTAGGGGGGAGGGGGGGGACACTTGACGCTAACGGAAATTGGCCCTTTAAAGCTTAATAAGTCACGAACAGTTAACTGAATCGAAAAATGATGTTTCCACACCCCTAACAGACCTTATTAAACCCCTTATTAAAAGACTTATCCAACGTCATCTTACACCATTTAAAATATCTGCGCGTTACATGTAGGGGAGGTACCCTAAATTAAAAAAAAATCATGTTTTCATTCTTCCACTTTGTCGGCCTAATTAAGTTGTATACTTGTGTGTAGCAAATTTCAATCTAGTACAAATAGTTTTTGCGCTAAACCGAGGACGGACAGACAGACAGACAGACAGACGGACATAGCGAAACTATAAGGGTTCCTTGTTTACTTCGGAACTCTAAAAATCATTAAACAAAACAAGTATAGGTAGGTACTTCACGAGTTCAAATTGCAACTAAATGCGGTGTAATTGATTGGCGTATTACTTTATCTACTGCTAAATAGTTCTACTCGATACCGTATTGTGCGGATTCTGGATTTATTAGCGCTGCTCTCAGTACAGAAACTTCAACAAGTGTAGTATTTGTGTTTATTACACCAGATACAATTAAACTGACTAAATAAACAAAACGCGGTAGTGTTCTTAAATGGTTGTCATAAATTTCTTGTTTTGATTCAAGTGTTTAAGCTCATTGAAGTGATGGATATCTCCCAAAATATATAAGATTTTAATTAAAAAAGATAACAGTTTTTACTTCTTGCTTTATATTGTACTTTTTATTGAATAACTAGCAGGGTCGGCTTCAGGCGGATGCATTTAAGACTTAGGTGACAATTCATCTGCTAATGTATCTTATCCGCGGATGATATGTCATTTATCTTACAAATAGTAGGGGTCAAGCTCAATTACCTTCTGATTTTAAAAAAATATATATATTATAGATCGAATCACACACATTATAAAGTCCCCTTATTTTCTGTCTGTATACCTATATGCGATAATCTCTGAAAGTTGTGAACGATATAGTTGTGAACGATATTACTTATGAATCGTACTTATATTTACCGAGATATCACGTCGAAGAAATCGGGCGCGTCCCCACAATATAATAAATGCTACCCGTGCGAAGCCGGAGCACCCCAGTTAATTAATAAAACAAGAAAATTATAGATCGACTATACTATCAAGATATTTTATCTTGATAGAACAAAAATAAATCTAAAATTTCAATGTGTATACTGTTATACACATTGAAATTTTAGATTTATTTTTGTTTATTTCTCAGTAGAAATAATAACTTAGGTCTTGGGGGTGGCAACACATCTGCATTTTGACCTCTGGTCTTTATGTGGGTGTAGGCAGTCATCACTTACCATCAATGTGGACTGCATGCTTGTTTGCTACCTTCATTACATTAAAAAAATTATACGAAAACAACACACCAAATAAAGATGCATAAAGTTGTACAAGTTTTAGTATACAAAGTATGAGCTCATATGATCTTTTCGCCTATGTAAGAATTCTATGTAAGAATTCTGCAACTTTGTTCTTTAAAACTCGGTTTTTCATTAAGCGAATTACTTTGCCGACGGATGGTTTTGCATAAATTTGCATGAACTGAGGTATGACCCCTGAGTAAATATTAAGTTACTACAGGACCTGGTTACAGGTACCGTTTCAGTTAATTAAATTTTGCATATTAACGTTATATTTTCTAGAATTTGGTTAAGTTTTTTTATTGTATTGTTTATGATGTGCTGATGTTGGATTGACGGGATGAAACGTTTAATTTAGAAATATTTTGTATTTTTTGTATGAATTTTGATTCACTTCATCTTAGTTTTACGTTTTATGTATACTTACCGGAATTCTTTCTCTTATTTGATATTTCTGAATACAAAGTTATATTTTTATTTTTCGCAATAACCCACTGCAGCGAGTTTAGAACTAAAAGTAAAAATTAAAAAAACATTTTCCTAAAAAAATCTTTTATTTATTTATTTATTTCTAAATATTCAGACAAAGAATGATGTCTACATTATTTTTTATATCTCAATGTGTAAAAATTTTCGCAGTACAATAATTTAAATAAATAAAAAAAGAAAACAATAAAAGAAAACAAAAAATAAAAAAAATGATAAAGGGGGCTTCCATACGACAATCGTGATTCTTTGCCGTTTTTATAGCGTGCGCGAGCTAGACTCTAACTTCGCCTTATTTTTTTGTTTAAAAACACTTTTACTATGTGTCACAAGCAGTAATTGCTTCAAAAGTGTAAAAAAAAACATTTAGCAAGCCCCTATTTTCATTGTTTGCTTCAAACAATCATTCAGGGCGCAAATATTGAACAATACGGAGGAAGTAGGACAAACTATGAAAGAAACAACATTTATTAAAGATTAAACACACAGATAGATGGTAAAAACTATAAAATCTCAACGGAACGGCACAGCTAACATGAAATGTTTATTCTAATGCAACTTCAACGCGACCTCGCATATCTGTCAGGGGAATTCACTTTTTTTGCTAGTTAAAAAATGAACGGGTCCACCCTGCTTTATTGGCCCGCTGTGTTTGTATAACCAACTTTATTTTACAACGTTTAAGGTCAAAAGTTCGATCTTTGGTTAATTAATTAAATAGATCGAGTCTTGTACGTGGATATCGAAAGGTTTTTTTTCGTATATTTATTTCAGTTATATATCGTAAGTTCGACTAACTAGAAATGATTTTTCAGCAAATTCAAAAAGGGGTTAGCTAGATCCATTGTGGTACTATTTCGTGTGTCGTGCTCCCATTAGATGCCGCGTCCGCATCTCGAAATTAATCCACGTAGGCCTATATTTGGCATTCAATTAAAATGATAAATAATAGAAGTAGAGTTTTGAAACCCAGGACATTTTTTTTGGGAATATCCTTTTAAAGTGTCTGTTTTTTTTTTAATTTCTTAATTCTTTATAGTTATTTCAACATTTGCAAAATTTGAAATACATACCTTGGTTTATAACTTAGGTACGTTCTGGACTTTAGTTTTAAGCACATTTTTGTAGACAATTCTTGAGCCGTCGCATATATTTTTATGACCATTATCTCTACTATTCACAATAATTTTGGTGTTTAATTAAATATATTTTGGGGTTATAATTTAGGGTGTTTAATTAACTCTACAATTTTCAGAATAATTTTGGTCGTGGGCATTACAATGTATGCTAGAATGTTACCTACCTTCATGTCCATTTCTTCCTACTCTCTAGGGGAAATAAATAAGAAAGAAAGAAGGTTTATTTATAACAATGTACCTAATGTACGTGCGAAAGGCTGTGCCATGCATCATTGCTTTATATTGTACATCGACCGTACATAAAAAGGTCTCACTAAACTGGTTTTATGTCATCTCAGAAGTCCGAGAATCCCATTCAATTAGCCTGTCCCAAACCTTAACATTCAAAACCTTCAAAAAGCCTTCGACAGTGCCATCAATCAGGTGTGACCTATCCAGAAAAGGAAAGCGGTCGTAAATCATATTAATACACGCTTTTGTATTGTCGATTGAGATTTTCGGCTCGGTCGGGCCGAACGAAAATTATTACGATCGGAATTGGGAGTGAGAATGAGATGTATTGGAATTGAAATGTGGGAACGGCAGAATCGAAATTTGTTGGATTTTCATAGCTTTATGAGTTTTAATAGTTATTGAATTATAACTTGCTCATCTTTTTGTTTTATTAATAAAAAATCTAAGTATTTTTTGTAATTGTACAGTGTTGTTACAGTGGTTTTACTTACAGCTTCTTGTTTTGAGATTTTTTAAAATATTATGCCCGTTAAAAGGGCTTGGTCAAAGACCATGACGCTTTATACGTTTGCACGAATTACTTCACTAAACTTTACAAATTATCTAAGTTAGCTAGTTGACAATTATTATTGGTATATTTGCAACAGTGCTCTGGCGTCATTCGTGGTAGGATCTGCCGGGACACTGTTGCGATGTCCCATTTCTAGGGAAACCCGGCGATGAGCCTCACCCTGAACACATTCATCCAAAATATGGCATACGTCTTCTAATATATTTTGTGTTTTCATGATAATAAAACCTGTGAAATTAAAGATAATAAAGTGAATTTTTTACATTGAATTTCCGAGTTATTCGTCATCTCGCCCGACAAAGACTCGCCCGATTGGGCGAGTTGACACTACAGACATTTTGAAATATTCACAACCTAACTTTAAGTGTCATCCGGTCTAAATTTAACCGAGTCAAAGATCACAAAGGACCAATCCTCGAAAACATCCAACTCGTCATTTTGAGTACAAATCTGTATTAGTATTCCCTTTATCCAAAGTAAACGTCGGACAGCATTCCAGCATCAACCCCGTCCTGTCAGTCTTCAGGCAAATTGCAACTGATATCAAAGACGTAGATCGAAATCCACTTAATTATTAAAAAGATCCGACACACCATTGAAATGTGAACCTTAGAGTTGGCAGATGAAAAGTTGAAAATTGATTGATGGTGGCGATATTCTATCAGTCTGTCGAAATATCCAAATATTAGTCTTTTTTCCGTCGTCAGTATTCGGGGCACGTTTTTCATTGTTCTCGGGGCTGGGGAAATGGGGCTGACTGTGATGATGTTAAGTGTGAAATGAATTGATGCGAGTTCGTAGTTCGGTAGTGGATTGATGGGCTCGTTGAACGGGGAGGATGGGCTCAATGGGGTAGCGGAGTTTGGTTTATCTGTTAACTTATGTTGGGATAGAGCATAGTTTTAAAAGGTATATTTTGTGCATCTGTTTTGAAGAAATTAAAAATTTTTAATTTTTATCTCATAAATTTAAGTACTAATCCCTTTATGCAAAGTTAGTACTCGTAACATTTAGTTAACTGCTCGTGACTTATGAAGCTTTAAAGTGCCAATTTTCGTTAGAGTCAAACTAAACGGTCCCTCTGCCAACTAAACGGTTGTTGTTAGAAATTCAAACGGTACGACAATAGTAGCTACATACAAAGAAATCTAAAGGAAAGCTATCACACTTAAGTTGGCTTTACAAGTTTGCGAGTAATAGTCGATCAAGTGTATTTTACTCCAAAATTTTGGCGAACTCCTTAGAAATTATTTTTTTTCATTACTTTGTTCAAATCTAAAAACTACGGAGCCCTACACTGTGCGTGGCCCGGCACGCACTTGACCTGTTTTTTTTTTGCTTTGGGTAAGCTATAGAAAACCATTGCAAAATAACGCTATTGGTCTTCCATTTCACGTTACTTATGCGGCGTACGTGAGGTACGAAAAAAACTGGGCAGCGTTGTTAAAGATAATGATGCTTATCTAAAAGATTACATTAAACCCGAAAAAACCTCTGCAATTTTGAACCTTATTTCCTTAATGGTATTACTTAATTTACATTCAAGCATAGTATTATTTACTTCTTATTCTCTGTGGAAGTTTTCAAGTACCTATGAAATATAATTCGTTTGAAGCCTACATAACCGCTTGACTACAGACGACATCCCGACCATACCGGATGTCATGCTGGCCCTGTTTGCCGACGATAGCGCCTACCTAACGTCGTCGCCCCGGTTGCAAACAGCCCACGAACGAATGCAACGTCTGCTGGATGTACTACCTGAGTGGTTTGACAGGTGGCGGGTGGCCGTCAATGTGGGTAAGACGGCCGCTCTCCCTACGCGAGTAACCCGCTGCCGGCTGCCACCACTCAGGCTTCGTGGAGAGGACGTGCAGTGGCAGACACAGGCCAAATACCTCGGGTGCACCATCGATCGTGCGTTGCGCATGACACCCACTGTGAATCACGTGGTGTGTCAGGCGGCGGCAGCGCGGTCGATGCTGCGCCCGGTGTTGAGCTCAAAACTGCCGCTGCGCACCAAACTACGCCTGTACAAAACGTACATCAGGTCGAGGCTGACGTACGCGGCGCCAGCGTGGTATGCGCTGTGCTCTGCGACGCAGCATAAACGACTACAAACTCAGCAGAACGTGTGTCTCCGATTAATTGCCAATGCGGGGAGGTACGTTCGAAATGACGTCATAGCACGGGACCTGCGTGTGGAATCCGTGAAGGAGTTCGTGGCACGTCTTGCGCGCGGCATGTATGACCGCGCCGAGAATGGGCCGCACGAGCACCTCCATGGATTTGCCCCACTGCACAGTAGGCCTCCTGATGGGAGACCTCTCCCACGCGAAATCCTCACTGCTCCGGCAATAATCGGAGCACCCGGAACGACGACGAGGTAGCTGGGTTAGACCCCGCGTTTCGTGACCTGCAGCGCTAGCGAGCTTGACTCGACCTGACCTGCTGATAGGTAGGATTGAAATCACCTGACCTGGGTTCGAGTCCCGGGTGAAGAAGGTTCCCTCCTGGGGCGCGGCCACAAGCCCAGCTAGAGCCAGGGCGATGGTTGCGCCGTATAACTGTGGGCGTCGTCATCTTGGTGGGGACGCCCGCCACCCTTTGTTGTTGCAGCCGAGTGCCGAAGGATTAAGCCCGCTCGAGATCGCACCAAGAAAAGAGAAGAGGATGAGAGCACAGCAGGACCTGGACGCCAATACCATGGTGGCATGAGTCCATGGTGCCCACCTCCTCCACCACAGCCCCCAAGGGGGTGCCAAACGCCGTCCTGCAGCCGCAGGGCAGAAGAAGCTGCAGCAGAGGGGGATGCCCCGGTGCTGCATCCGCGTCGCGCGAATAGTGCGCGCGAAGACCAGTGATACGAACCGCTTGACATTTTGGGAATTTGACATTCTAGACTGAAACGCTTAATCATTAACGTATTTTAGCTTAGGTGTTAACATATTATTCTTATATTATGTCTTTTTTTATGTATCTTTGACAACCCGGTTGGTACAGCGGTTTGAGATGGCCGTTTGATTCGAATGGTCGCGGCCTATAGATATTTGTTTCGGGTCTGGGTGTTTGTGCATGTGTTGTTTATATACAACGGCACCCACGATGCAGGTTTATACCTACTGTGGGGCTGTGAGTGTAAGCGTATTTTTTTTATCCTGACTATGTCATAAAGTTTATGAAGTGATGTGTTATGAATAGAATAGTTTTTTAAACGTTTGTCGGTAAAACGAATGGCTGCCGCAGGACCGGGATATCTGGCGCTTCACACTCTACCAACCCCGTAAGGGACTTGGCGTGAAGATACATACAGTTGGTTATGTCTAGTAATTTTCGTTTTAAATTATTAAAACGAGTATTCTTTACAACATAATACCCCGATGTTAGATTCAAGTCTTATTAGAGCTTGTGTGTAGTTTAGCAAACGCCAGCTCAGTACTGCGATAAGGTTTAAGCTGTAACTAATGCTCTTCTAGAAACTGTTTCGGAGATATCAGATTTTCTCTAAGCATGTTATATTTTGAATCAATTGTCTTTTTTATTTCTTGATAGTGTTTTATTGTAGTTAAGCCAGAATAGGGCGTTGCATTAAAATTAGCTGTTGTTAGAAAAACTACTACCGTAGTAGTTTTTCATCAATTCAGTCGAAAGACGTCCACTGGTGGGCACAGCCTTCTGCAAGGACGGCCAATACAGTGTTGTGCGTCATTAGGAGTCATAAGAACATGCCATAATCGCCACGCTTGGCAGGCGGATTGGCGATTGCAGTGTAGTATATTCCGATGGTTCAGGCATCTAGAAAGAATATCGAATGAGCGAGTGACTAAACGGATATACAATACAAATGTGGATGGTTGCAGAGGACTAGGAAGACCAAGAATGATCCACCTTGATCAGTTGCCGTCGCCTATGAACATTTAATTTTGCAACACTAGAGAAGTTCCCAACGCGCTGCCAGCCCTGAAGGACTTTTTTGACGCCAGTTTTGAAGATACTCATGGTGGGTATGTAGAAATAATGTCAAATGAGCGAATGACAGATAAACAATGCAAATGTGGATCGTTGCAAATCAGTCGAGTACTGTCTGAGCATGGGGTTAGGAATTGGCGTGCATGTATGAAGAGAATTATCACAAACAAGCAGACGGGCCACCTGATGGAAAGTGGTTACCGTCGCCTATGAACATTTAATTTTGCAACACTAGGGGGGTTCCCAACGCGCTGCCTGCCCTGGAGGATTCTTTTGACGCCAGTTTTGAAGACTTGTTGACCCATGTTGGGTATGTAGAAAGAATGTCAAATGAGCGAATGACAGATAAACAATGCAAATGTGAATCGTTGCAAATCAGTCGAGTACTGCTTCTGAGCATGGGGTGAGGAATTGGTGTGTATGTATGAAAAGAATGATGAATGTAGAAGGAGCAAGGTGCGTCTGGACCGGATATCTGGCGCTCCACACTCTCAGCCTATTCCGTCAGTAAGGGATTTGGCGTTGAAGATACAGTAGAAGTTCTTTAGGGGCCGTTCAAGTATTACGTAAGCACTATAGGGGGGCAGAGGGGTTTTTGCTCTGCTTATTTTGGATGACATGGGGGGTAGGGGAGTCTAGATGATGAATCAGAATCAGAATCAGAAACTCATTTATTCATTTAGGGTGACAGGCAACTCTTATGACACGTCAAAAACAAACAAAATAAATTAATGTGTATAACAATTGATATACATGGCAAACAAGATAAAAAATATATGTAAAGTCAAGAATATCACTAAGATAAAACTAAATGTCATAAACTAATGTAAAAAAGTATATCAGTAGAATGTCTCATTTCCCCTTTACAAACTGATAACAAAGAGTAAAAAGAAAAGAAAAAGAGTCATTCTTTGTCATTCACCGGCAAAGTTCCAAAGGCCAATATGATCTGAGAAAAACTTGCCGGAAAAAACTCAGTCGGCTCTTTTAAAAATATCTCTTAGGCATATTTTTACAATTTTCCATAATTTAAACAAGCTTAAAATTAACAATATAATATCAACATTACACTTTGATTATTACATTTAACACCCTTGTGGAGCTAGATCAGCATTTAGCCAAACATTTCTATCCTTGAGATAGTCCTCGAGTTTATAGTAAGCCTTATTACATAGAGTGCGTTTAATTAATGCTTTGAATTTACTATCGGTGAGTTCAGCAATCCCGGATGGGATCTTGTTATAAAATTCTACACTACATTTTAGGAAAGATGTATTAGTTTTCGTCAGTCGAAAACTTGGCAGAGACAACTTGTTCTTATTCCTTGTATTATAACTATGCCTATCGGAGATTTTATCAAACAGATGTAAATTTTTCCTCGCGAAAAGTATATTTTCTACTGTACTAAAAATGTCATTAGTAACTAATCACGAAAAATGTATCGCTATTTTCCTTTCAAACTATTTAATACTTCACGGCATAATACCCCTATGTGAGATCCAAGTGGGAGTATTAAAGCTGGCGTAGTTAAGCAAACACCAGCTCGGTTATCTGTGATAAGGTTTAACTGTAACGAATGCTCTTCTAGAATGTGGGAACTGAACTTTGGAAACTGTTTCGGAGATACCAGATTTTCTTGAAAAACTTACTTTTAATTTAGAATCAATTGTTGTACTTAATTTGTATTTATATAGTTCTTATTTTTGAGCACAAGCAGAGCAGTGCACTTGCTGATGTTAGAAATATGAATCTACTATAATATGTATTAAGTACTGTTATAATTATATACAACTGCCATTCAATTTAAGCACTGCAATCTTTTTTTTTTTTTTTTATGTTATGGATGTGGCAAACAAGCATGCAGTTCACATTGATGTTAAGTGATGACTGCAGCCTATAGACACCCACACAAAGACCGAGGTCAAAATGAAGTTGCGTTACCACTCCTGAGGCCTAAGGTGTTATGCCTCTGTGTCGGAAATTACAGGGCCGTACATTACCACCTGACCGGAACACGATAGTGCTGAACACTACCATTTAGCGGCAAGTATATTAGGGGTAATGCGGTGGTGCCTACGCCCGCGAGCTCCGTCACTGGTGCTCTACCACCAGTTAAAAATCTACTTTCTTACTAGTAGTACAGCTCCAGTGACGGCGCTCTACCACTAGTAAGAAGATACAGAGAGAGAGAGTGATTGATCTGCCACCAAAAGGTAACTGTTCAGAACCATCGTGTTTCTGTTATATTATTATGATAATGAATGGCCGCGTAATAACTCTCACAGAGACACAACAACGTAAGTCTCAGGCTTGTGAACGCACCAAAAAAAAATCTTTTGTTTTTATGAAGACGATTATAGGCTACAGTGTTCATATAATCTTGCTTAGTGACATAGAAAATTGACAAAATAAAAGAAGCAACAAAGCGTTCGGATCCTAATATTATTTCATATTTTTTATTTTTAAAGAAAAATGGAAAGAAAAATTTGACTTCAGGCGAGACTCGAACTCGCGGCCTACTGGGAATCTAGTCCAGCCGCTCTTCCAATTGAGCTACTGAACTGAACTGCCTAACTAGCATGGTTGGCAATAGATGGCGCTACTGCTACCATAAAGCAAGGCAATAAATGTGAAGGAAAGATTTGACAAATCGGGCAGGACTTCAGTAGCTCAATTGGAAGAGCGGCTGGACTAGATTCCCAGTAGGTCGCGAGTTCGAGTCTCGCCTGAAGTCAAATTTTTCTTTCCATTTTTCTTTAAAAATATTAATATATTTCACAAGCATGTGTTAATGCGAAATAATATAAAAGAATTATTAAAGGTAAAAGCGACTTCTTTACGATATTCAATAAACTGAAAAGTCTATTATATCGGTTGCCTAACTAGCATAGTTGGTAATAGATGGCGCTGCTGCTACCATAAAGCAATGCAATAGATGTGAAGGAAAGATTTGACAAATCGGACAGGACTTCAGTAGCTCAATTGGAAGAGTGGACTAGATTCCAAGTAGGCCGCGAGTTCGAGTCTCGCCTGAAGTCAAATTTTTCTTTCGATTATAGGCTACACATTATAGGAACAGTGTTCATATAATCTTGCTTAGTGACATAGAAAATTGACAAAATAAAAGAAGCAACAAAACGTTCGGATCCTAATATTATTTCATATTATTGAGTAAACTCCTGAACGTCACGTTGCATAACCACCTAGTCTAGATACACTATAACCGTTTCTGTAATTCAATTATTACACCTCAACGCGTCCGACTAACGACCTTTTGGTTGCACTAGATGGAAGTGCCTTTGCCAGGGAATATAGGATTATCGTTAAATGTGCGATAAATTTTGATGCTTGCGTCCCATGAGATTTATCTCGAGTGCTGTTGTAATTCAAGTATTTCGGTGGGTTGGCTCGCTTAGACGCGGGACTGTCGGAAGTTAAAAATATTTTCGGTGGTGGAATAATTGGTGGTAGAGCGCCAGTGACGGAGTTCGCGGGCGTAGGCACCACCGCATTACCTAATATACTTGCCGCTAAATGGTACTGTTCAGCACTATCGTGTTCCGGTCAGGTATAACACCTTAGGCTTCAGGAGTGGCAACACATCTGCATTTTGACCTCTGGTCTTTATGTTAGTGTCTATAGGTTGCAGTCACACACCAATCAGCCTTCCTATAGCCTGAGAGTGTTCAATTTATTGCATACAATTCGTTCTGTCAACTGCCTGAAGGCAGACGAAGTAGGACATTGCGTTCTAATTCTAAAAATCATAATATTTCAAAATCATAGGGATGACTAACAAACTTCGCTTATATCGAAATATGGCAAAGTTTTATGAACTGCTGAGGAAATGGGACTATATTGTTAACAGATTTTCTTAATAATATAATACGAGAAAAAAATAAAGATTTTTTTTTTATTTTGGATAAGTATATAAATTTTTATAGATATCTACATAAGTGAAGTCATTAAAAATTTAAAAATAGACACAGCGAATAATATAAAATAAAAACAGATAGGTCATAGTAAATTAAAATCATATTAATTAAATTTCACATTTTCTTCGCGATTAAGGTATACTTCTGCCAAATTTCAAATCTCTAGTGCCAATAGTTTTTGCGCTCAACCGCGGACGGACAGACAGACGGACGGATATGGCGAAACTGTAAGGGTTCCTTGTTTACTACGGAACCCTAAGAACCCTTATTAAAACTTGAAAAATAACCTAATAAATTCTAGCAGCCCCGACGACCTTCTATCGCCTTATAGGTATAAAAAAAATAATTATGTCCAAGAAATCGAAAAAAAAATTGCCTAGAATCACCTTATTACTTAGGGATATTGTTGGGGTTTCTGCCGTAGACAGTACCCTCGGTTGTAGGTTAAAGTTGTTAGGAGTTCACACCAAGTGAACCAACGTTAAAAGGTTATAGTAGAATATTTATTGAGTCGCACTTTTTGTTGTGAAATACAATGACTCGCGTACGTTATGTTATGTTATCAAGCTACGACTGGCTTAATTAGGTAATTAACATTAAAAATGCTGTATGAGAAATATTGGCTCGTACAGGTATGAAAAATTGATGTTGGCCCATTCTCAGACCTACCCAATAGGCACACAAAATTTCATGAGAACCGGTAAAGCCGTTTCAGAGAAGTATGTTAACTAACATTGTGACACGAGAATTTTATATATGGAAATTATCCCATAATCCTTGCTCCATCAATTTACCCCACTTTCCTTAATTATATCAACTACATCGATAAGACTCTAGGGGCCTCCCTAGAGTTCCATCCGTCTGTAATGTCAATTATTGACAATGCAATATCATGACGTCTATGAAAAAACGAAATAGCGAATTTCGTGCATACGAAGGAAAGAGATATTAATTTTTTTTATACGTCAAAGAACAAATCATGACCAGCGTAATTTGAGCTAAAATGAATATTATTCTGTATTATTTATTGATTTATTAAGTGTATTATAATACTGACCGGTGAAAACAAATACCATCCTTTTTCAAATTAGAAGTGTTAGTGATTTTACTGCACCATCTCACACTACAACTCGGCATCTTATGTTTTTTTTTTATCGTTTTATTTTTGAAAATTTTATGTACTCTTAGATCACGGAAGTGGTTGGTATTAAATGAACATTTTAAGATGGCGGATAATATAAGCTTGATTTAGCGTATGCGTTGACAGAAACCGTTCGCCCTACATAAGGTGTCTATTGGTTCCTTAGTCGATGGTTGCAGTCATCACTTAACATCAATGTAAACTGCATGTTTGCTTGCCACTTTTATTACATAAAAAAAGAAGAACACAATTTGTAATACAAGCCAAGACGAGATTGATACAGAACCAAATACTACGCCCGGCATATCTTTTACTTCACTACCAGTTTTAAGTTACTTCTGCTCTACAACTCTTCACACACTATCTCTAGCTCCACATATGTAGAGACAAATAAAAATGCAAGCAGCGTTCCACGCGCCGTCAGCCCGGCGTATTCCAAAAGCACACCTCTTAACGAATCCTCCAGCCGCGCACGTGAGCGACCTCTGCAGAACCCCTACTGCCTTATATCTCTACACTTTGTCCTGGAAACTACATTATTGAGATTATTCAATCAACGTTATGATAGTCCAAGAAAAGATAGAAAGGACAAAATAGTAATCATCATAATATTAATACGTGCAAAAACTTCCGACTCCTTTTTATGAAAATTGCGCGAACGGAGGAGAATGAAATTTGGCACACTTATAGTTTATATGTAGGAGAAGTGCGGAACGCTAATATTTTTCAATAAAAATGCTTATAAAGTACATTAAATCAATAAATAAAACATTGCACACAATGCCATGCATTAGCACCTATTACTCCTATGTACCAGCCTATGGTAAGACCATAGATTTATTATACTACTTGGTAAAACGGTTTCACCATAGAGGTTAGTTATAGAATTCAAATTTAGTTATATCTAATGATGTATTGCGGTCGAATGTCAACCACTCAGCGATCATTAGTTGGTTATAAACCGGCATTCTATCAAGAAACTTTTCCTTAATATCATGTGAATCGACCTTCGTTGGATTTAGTTTGATCAGGTATTAGTTTGTTGTTTACTAATACAAATTAAAAAGTAAATAGAGGCCTACAAATACTTTTGAAGGAAGTAAACTAGATATGTGTTACGCTATAAATCGGGCCATCAATTAGACCAAATAAAGTAATACGGCAACTTCTACCAGGTGCTCACACAAAACTACGATGCTTGCGATGCGATTTCGTCCGACGTGTTGAAAGTATGGTTGCAGCAATTCGCATCGCAATCGCATCGCAGTTTTGTGTGGGCGCCCTAACGGGCAAACTTTATTGTTCGACAAGCGATAGGAAATAAAGGTCTTATCGAATGATGAACAATTAATGCACATCAGTGCATTCATTGTTCATCGAAGTGCACTGAGAAAATGAAGATGACCACTAAATTCAAAGCCTTATGCATCGGCTTTCTGAAGGAATAAAGATCGATCCGGCAATTATTTTGTAACAGTCTCAGCAAAGGCTGAGACTGTTACAAATTAATATTGGAGAGACTGGCGTTCTAAAATCTACTACAATTATATATGATGATACATTAGCTTGAATCAAAAACTTTTTGTCTTGCATTTAGATCTAAACATTTTTTTTTTAAATTTCATTGTGTCGGTTTTTCTTGTTCCTAGGTTTTTAGTGACGGTGTATCATGTCATGTGCTCTTAAACTTTTTCCTAACGCGCCAAAAGAGGTATAACCCAAAAAAGTACACAGCCGCTTTGTAATACAAAGTTGCGTTGCACACATGTTCTACGTATTTCATAAAGTTCCATAATATTTCGAGGAATATGTTATTTTTTAATTTGCATAAAAAATGAAAAGAAAAGCTTATGCTCAGATACCATCGAAAATTGTTGAAAAGTAAGTATTGTTTGTTTATTGCCCGTTATAATGTGTTTAATTCCTAAGGCAGGACCCTATAGTGGTGGCCTGAGGGATTAAGGAGGGTGCCTATTTATTACAGATTACTATTAAGACTTTCGAACAGAAACCTTTTTATAGTCTCACAATGAAAATGAATTAATCTCAATAATAGAATTTCCAGGTCAAAGTGCAGAAATAGGCGACAATAGAAGGTTCCGTAGAGGTTGGTCACGTTCGCGGCTGGCGGATTCGTTCCGAGGTGTGCTATTGCAATACGCCGGACTGGCAGCGTGTGGAACAATGCTGCTTGCATTTTAATTTGTGAGACAGTGTAGGATGAGTTACATATCAAACTTATGTAACTTAAAACTGCCAGTAATATCATGTAATAGAAAAGATTTAATATTTGTGCAGTCATATGTTTTACTTTATTGCTCTCTCAGCAGTGTATTTATACCGATAACGTTTCTGCATTTTTTGACTAGTGGTATATTATATGCTTTCCAAAAGATACCTTTCGAAGCTTTAATAATGTAAATGGAATAGTCTCAAAAGAATTTCCAGGTCAAAGTGTAGAAATAGGCGACAATAGGAGGTTCCGTAGCAATTGGTCACGTTCGCGGCTGGCGGATTCGTTCCGAGGTGTGCTATTGCAATACGCCGGACTGGCGGCGTGTGGTACGATGCTGCTTGCATTTTTATTTGTGAGACAGTGTAGGATGAGTTACTTATCAAACTTATATAACTTATAACTGCCAGTAATATCATGTAATATAATAGACTAGCGGTTGCCCGCGGCTTCACCCGTGTGGTTGTCGTTTTATAAATAACTAAGTAGCCTATGTTCTTTCTCAAAGTCAGCTCTATCTCTGTACCAAATTTCATTAAAATCGGTGCAGTCATTTGGACGTGAAAAGGTAACAGACAGACAGACAGACAGAGTTACTTTCGGATTTATAATATTAATAAGTAGGAATTTAGTACTTGTGCAGTCATATATTTTACTTTATTGCTCTTGCAGCAGTGTATTTATACCGATAACGTTTCAGCATTTTTTGACCAGTGGTATATAATACGCTTTCCAAAAGATACCTTTTGAAGCTTTAATAATGTAAATGGAATAATCTCAATAGAATTTGAAGGTCAAAGTGTAGAAATAGGCGACAATAGGAGGTTCCGTAGTGGTTGGTCACGTTCACGGTTGGCGGATTCGTTCCGAGGTGTGCTATTGCAATACGCCGGACTGGCGGCGTGTGGTACGATGCTGCTTGCATTTTAATTTGTGAGACAGTGTGGGTACAGATATAAACCAAATTTAACTTAAAACTGTCTGTAATATCATCTATAATATAAAAATAAGTCGGGTTTTCCTTCCTGACGCTATAACATCCTGACGATTTCCACGGTTTTGCATTCGTTGGAAAGGTCTCGGGCTCCGTGCGGTTGGCACCACCGCATTACCTAATATACTTGCCGCTAAATGGTAGTGTTCAGCACTATCGTGTTCCGGTCAGGTGGTTATGTACGGCCCTGTAATTTCCGGCACAGAGGCATAACACCTTAGGCCTCAGGAGTGGTAACGCATCTGCATTTTGATCTTGGTCTCTGTGTGGATGTCTATAGGCTGCAGTCATCACTTAACATCAATGTGAGCTGCATGCTTGTTTGCCACTTTTATTACATAAAAAAAGATAACCTTTAAAGATAGAATTGGTGCTATTATTATAAACGTTTAGAAGTACTTTTTACAAATGGACGTCCATTTCTTCATACAATTGACTATAAAATATATTACGGTTAATACCCGATGTTGAATCCCGAAATAGTGTAGTTTACATGTTTAGGTGAAACGATACGCAATAAAAACTGGTAATTCTTATGCCTTACAAAAACTCAAATACACCGTGAGCTTATATTTGCTAGGGTTGTCACGAAAAATATTATTATCTTTTAATTAATGAAAAATGAAAGTAAAAAAGACGTTCTTTAGTGTTCCTATGTTTAAATAGCGATTTTCATGCATTATATCTGGTTTAGCCGCGCAAGTTATTATACTAATGTGTACAAAATTGTAGATAATTATGTCTATTTTTGATCAATGTAGTTGTTTCTATAAGATTATAATTTGTCAATGCAAGGCGTGATAAAACAGTAAGGTACGCTGTGTAATTGAGATGGTTGAAAAGGATAAAAATATATTTACAAAATTCTAATGTAACCTGACCTGAAATCGGAATAATAACCTGTTATTTTTTATGAGTCATCAAAATAACATATAAATTAGAATAAGTAAGATTATTTTATCTATATGGCTATTGTTTTATCAGGAATTATTAATGCAAAGTTTTTATGAGATACTTTGCTCTTAAATCTTTATGCGAAATACATCAAAATTTATCCGTTATTGCGGTGGTCAATCTAAATGCGTACCAAAAAATGCTACATTTTTAGCCCAGCTACAATATAGTATTTCATAGTTTTACACGTGTCTCAATATAACATTTTCGCCAAAAAAAAAAAAAACCAACGCTCATACATTTGAAATTCAAATAAACTGTGATTTATTTATCACATCAAACACAACACGATTTCACGCATAAATCCGACATTTATTTGCATATTTCGAATTTCATTTTACAGCTTTCACAGTCGAAAACTGTTTTTATTGTTTTACGAGTTGACAACCCTGGTCTAACCTATATCGGAAGCCATTTCTGTAAGCTTGGGCTCTGCCAACTTATTGTTATGATAATAAAACCTCAATAAATCTAGTGTTATCGCCTGTCCGGTACCCGTGCCTTAATATCAGATACTGAAGTGATAAATTACTATATTCCATCCGCGGGAATACAACTAAGTGTAATTGACAAAGTTTTGTAATTCGTACCACCTTTGGAGCTATCTTTAATATTTTAGACTTAATTTTTTTTTATTTAAGGAAGTTGGCAAACGAGCATGCAGTTCACATTTTTTTAACGTGTAAAGTAGGAAAATATGTTTTTTGGCGGTCCTTATTGTGTAAGGTATTTTTTTTTTAATTTTATTATATTTAGATAGGGTTTGATTAAACATTGATCATGACACCCTCAT
Organism: Macrosoma leucophasiata; assembly: GCA_036365455.1. NCBI lineage: Eukaryota > Metazoa > Arthropoda > Insecta > Lepidoptera > Hedylidae > Macrosoma > Macrosoma leucophasiata. The sequence continues at coordinate 2,820,431 of JAWQUS010000017.1, forward strand.
TGTTACTAAAGTCACTTACAATCTTCGCTTAATGGCTACTTTGACAAGGTGGTATATCGCTTTCGCTTCACTGGTTTGAGGAAAACTTAGGATGCTATTATTTTACATATATTTTATTATATTACAATTACTAAATTCTCTTAGATCGATTCCATTTTCCAATCGTAGTAATGTCCTTTCGACCTCATTTCTGACACATTCCACCAAAACATGATACACGTCTTCTACAACATCACATTCTACACAATTTGCAGTAGAGGACTTTCCCATTAAGTATGCAAATTTATTAAGAGGGATGTGACCAGAGCGAATTACCTACTAAGCTTGTAATATTTTTCGAACTAGGGATCCGTTTGTGAAATACTGAGCTCAGGTAATTGTTCTCCAACGGCGAGACCCCATCTGACAAATTGAACCTGAGGAAACAGAACTATACTTAACTCTTGGCCGACATAGAATCCGAATCAGAAATTCATTTATTCATTTAGGACATGTATACTTATAGTTTTTGTACGGCCCTGTAATTTCCGGCACAGAGGCATAACACCTTAGGCCTCAGGAGTTGTAACGCATCTGCATTTTGACCTCGGTCTTTGTGTGGGAGTCTATAGGCTGCAGTCATCACTTAACATCAATGTGAACTGCATGCTTGTTTGCCACTTCCATAACATAAAAAAAAAAGTCAAGAATATCACTTTGATAAAACTAAATGTAATATACATACTAATGTAAATAAGTATATCAGTAGAATGTCTCTGTCTGTCCTTTTACACGCTTGGTCTATACTCTTTTTACGTTTCCGTACCCTAAGATTAAAATCTGGAACCTATTTCTATGATGACGCTGTTAGTACCTAGATATGACTCGCGTGTGTGAATCCGACTCGCATTTGGCCAGTTTTTTTAAAAATTTCTTAGCCTAATCTTTGATTTCAAACCTATAAGCAAAGAGTATACAAATACAACGTCCTATAAGTATGTACGAGTAGGTAGGTACCTAGGTACTGTTGGTCAGTGAATGTTTTTGTAATCTGCTTTCTTTTTTGAGAAAGAAGCATAGGTAATCATTGTAAGTACATAAGTAAATGTTTGAATTTAGGTTAGGTTGAAGCGCGCATGGCCCAGCGGCTGGTGTAGATCGTAAGCGATCTCCTCGGTTAAGCACTACGGGCGCGGTCGGGTAGTGTGATGGGTGACCGCTAGTGGCAAATTAAATGCGCGTTTCCGTGCTTCGGAGGGCACGTTAAGCCGTCGGTCCCGGTTGCTATCGATGGATAGCAGTCGTTAAACCTTGTCGGAGGCCTTATGGGCGGTTTGAAAACATCCGACAGTGGGTTGGCCACTAACCCACCCACCTCCACCAATCCGCATTGGAGCAGCGTGATGGAGTAAGCTCCAGGCCTCCCCCCAAAAAAGGGGAGAGACTCGTGCCCAGCAGTGGGACGTATAATGGGTTGCCATTATTATTATTATTATTTTTGCTCTTCCTTAATCACGATGTCGAAATAAAATTATTGAAGACCTCACCACGAAAGTATATAAGTAGGTACCTAATCCTCCTTTTGAAAACGACTCGCACGAGAAGTAACTTCAAGTGCAGGAGCTGTAGTGGAAGAGGTTAATAGGTACATACCTATATCGGTTAAATTTTTACCTCTACTTTTACCTATAACAAATAAGATGCCCGAAGCCGATTTTTTTCCGTTTTTAGGGTGCCGTACCTTAAAAGGAAAACAGGAACCCTTATAGGATCACTCGTGCGTCTGTCTGTCTGTCCGTCCTTCACAGCCAATTTGCTCCGAAACTACTCGACCGATTGAGTTGAAATTTGATGAATAAGTATATGTAAATTAGTGACCCAAAGATGAACACGTCCAGTAAAATAATAAGTTTTAAACAGGGGGCCACTTTCGGGGGATACATCAGAAAATTAAAAAAAAAAAATCTTAAACTGTGTCATGTGACATAACAAATGAAAGAGGTTGTTGTCAGCATCTCAGATATATTTTTTTAATAATTTTTGCATAAACAAATTTGAAGTTATTTAAGAAAAACGACGAAAATTGACCCCCTATCTCCGAAACTACTGAACTTGAAATTTTGAAAAAAATGTGGAAAATAGTTCTTTGCCTATAGATTACTGGAAAACCTATAAGAAGTGTTTCATTACATTTCTTACTCTGTAAATGCACTAAATACGGAACCCTACACTGCGCGTGGCCCGACACGCACTTGACCGGATTTTTTTTTTATGTCTAAAGTTTACTCGCATGTGGTATTGCGAAAAATAAATATTAGAACTAGGTACCTATAACGACTGAGTTTGTCAAACGTGTTATAGTAGGAACCTATTTGTTCCCTCACAGGAGATCTCTTATGAGTGGGTAATGATTTATTTCTAATTCATTGTTTTATGTGCCTAACTAGCTTCTAAAGTTGTAAATGTAGGTAACATTTTTACAAGAAACGAGGTAATTTGGGTGATAGGTTACCTTACCTACCAAGTTTAATAAAAAAATCTCAATATTTATCATACAGATTAACGTATCACGGACGTGTATCATATAATTAAATACAGCGTAATATTATTATCTCACCGTCTTCAACAGAACTGTAAAGAATAATTGTTTTAATATTATGAACGAGTTCAATGACGTCTGCCGGTAGCTGATATGGGACGAAGGCCGTCTTAAATACAAATTGTAATTAACGCCATCTATGAGCAGTGTGATATCTAGGTACAAACTCCTGCCGCTTTGCCAACACAGCTGTCTCGCGCATGCGCCCGAGGCCACGGTCACAAACACGAAAGATTTTGTTTCTGAAATTGACACACGCACACAAGCGCCGCCTGTCGCTGTTGTCAAACGTGCGCCGTCATGTATTTTTAGTGTAGTTTTGTGTTTATTTATTATTAATGTGAAGAACTAATCAAAATGTAAGTAGATCTGGTGTTATTATATAGTTTATTTGTTAAACTATTCGTGTGAATAGTGATTTGTCATCGCTAATCGTGAGTACAATATTCTAACCTTTGGTATTGACTGGAGTGAGATATTAATATTAGATTCACTTTGTCCTTGTGTTAGATTATCAAGTTTTTATAAACGTTCAATTTGTTCTAATTAACAATTTGAATGAATTACTTACCAAATTGTTATCAATAATTTAAAATTAAAGAACAAAATGATGTATATTTTCAACCATACACTCATTATCCGATATGGTCTAGTGGCTAGGATACCTGGCTCTCACCCAGGAGGCTCGGGTTCGATTCCCGGTATCGGAATACTTTTTTTCCATATAAAAATAAAATATTCGTATTTATATTTAATTGGTGATATCAAATTATATTATATTAAAAAAAAATTTTTTCAGATTTCAAGATGAATGTAAAAGCGGCGCTGGCTATATGCATGGTGTTTGTTGGATGTTGTTCCAACGTGGTGTTCCTGGAATTAGTTGTCAAACAAGATCCAGGCGCGGGGAATTTGGCGACATTTCTTCAATTCTTATTCATATCGATCGTCGGCTTTTGTACGGTCGGCAAATTTGGGACGGCCAAAAGAAACATACCGTTCAAACAATACCTTCTACTCGTCGGATTTTTCTGGACCAGCAGTGTTGCCAACAACTATGCATTCGACTTCAATATAGCGATGCCGCTACACATGATATTCCGAGCTGGCTCCTTAATGGCTAACATGGCTATGGGAGTTTGGATTTTGAAGAAAAAGTACCCGCCAATTAAATACTTAGCCATCTTCATGATATCAGCCGGTATCGCAATATGCACTCTACAGTCTAGCGGCGACGTGAAAGCACCTAGAGATACCCACGAAGATCCTACAGAAGAAGCAAAACTACAGTTCATTGACTGGCTCTGGTGGTGCCTGGGTATAGCTATCCTTACATTTGCCTTATTCATATCAGCCAGGATGGGTATCTTCCAGGAATCCCTTTACTCGAAGTACGGGAAGCATCCTTGGGAGGCGTTGTACTATGCACACTTGTTGCCACTTGTATTCTGGTTGCCGACTTCGCCAAATCTAATGCAGCATGTCAAACTGGCGCTGGAATCTGATGTTATATCGTTCCTAGGATTCGATCTGCCCAAGCAAGTGGTGTGGATGACTCTATACGTATTGACGCAAGGATTGTGCATCAGTGCTGTGTACGTTTTGACAACTGAGTGTGCGTCTTTAACTGTCACTCTGACAGTTACTTTGAGGAAGTTCGTGTCGCTTCTATTTTCAATAGTTTATTTCAACAATCCATTCAAAGTTGGACATTGGATTGGTACGTTACTTGTGTTTGTTGGGACGATGATATTTACTGAGTTACTACAGAAGTTTATTATGTTGTTCATACCTCAAGTAGATGAAATGAAGAAGAAATAGATGTAGATTTTGCAAGGCTGGCTTGCTATTTTGTTTTAATAACGGTTGTTGTTTATTTATACTGAAGTATATTTGGCTTCGTAAAGAGTGTCATTTAAATGAATTAGTCACTTTATGTATGTAAAAACAAGTTCATGCTAGGTATTTGTTTTTATAAAAATTAAGTACAACATTTGCCTTTATTAAAATATTTTATGCTAGATATAACATTGAAACAATATTTTTTTATCTGGAACGTAATTATATTTTAATTAAGGAAAAACAAATATTAAATTTCTTTGATTGTAATTTTATAATTTATACAGTTTTATAAGTTCAAAGCCGTATTGCAAAATGTTAGCTATGAGTCTATAGTGCGATATCAGTGTTTTCTTTTAACGTTTCAATTCAACGTTTATCGTTTCAATGTTTCATAGATTTAGCGTGCTCATTAGTTATGTAACTGTTGTTTGTGTTAAAGACGATTTGTTTATGTAAGTATGACTTTACTGGCCAAATGTTAAAACGTCACTCGACTTTTTTTTAATGGCAATTGTCACGGAAATTCTTGCCAGTACCAAAATAATTTTTCTGTGGCTAGTATTCCTTCAAAACAAATTACATTCCTAAATTATAATCAACAATAACTGCATCAATGAACTGAGTGATGTTACATTTTAGAATTCGATCATTCTTATTTTCACGGCACACAAGTAGGAACACAAAATAATAAGAATGAGTTTTACATTATTTTTATAGAGCTATGACGTTGATTTTCATAAATAAATAAATCAGAATTGATGATTTCTAATATGACTTGGAAAATAAGTTTTCCATATTTTTATAACGATTCATTAGATTATGTTATCAATTGACTATTAAAATGTTTATTAAATTATACACATAGAAAAGTTTCTAAAGCTGAAATATTTAGAAAAAAGAATATTTATTTTTCGAAGTGCGATTTTATTCAACGCAAGGGAAGCCAAAGTTTCAATTAAATAAAAAGGAAAAAGTAAGCAGTTGATAATTTTTTTTTGATCTGCCGTCTCTTCTTATTGTTATATATTGTAAACAATTTAAAATGGTGTGTATTATAAAAAAACGTGATCTTGCTTCAAAAGATAAAAATAACACCTGTAATATTAAATCGTTATGTAAGGTACTTACTTATTATTGATTTTTTTCAACATTTTACGTCGAATTAAGTTTATGCAGGGTGATGGTAATTCAATGTTAATTTATTAATTTGCTGCTTAAATAATTTGATGATGAAGTTGTTAGTAAAGACGCTTTTACTACTCTTGTATTTACCTAAGTTAAATACCAGTTTGCAAAATATTTTCAAATTTTTCTTTCAAATATAAATGCTATCAATCGTTATCCTAATTAAAATTGTACAAGATACGTAACATAATATTCGTGATTACAAATAAAAATATAATTTGTTTGTTATTTATCATCATTACTGTATATTTTATTCAGATAAAAATTCTATGTTAGTATTTATGTAGGTGAAATATTCTTATAACTGACTTCTCTGACGTTTCTGGCTTGATTTTAAGAGTTGATGAAAAAATAGAGGGGTTATAAGATAAAAAAAAAATGTTTGTCAGAATCAGAAATTCATTTACTCATTTAGGGTGACAAGCACCGCTTATGACACGTCAAAACAAACAAAACAAATTAAAATGAACAACAGTTGATATACATCTCAAATTACAAATTTGAAAAATGATGAGTAATGGAGAATATCACTAAGATAAAACTAAATATAATATACTAATGTAGGTAAGTATATCAGTAGAATGCCTCATTTCCCCTTTAACAAACTGACAACACAGAGTAAAGAGAAAAGAAAAGGAGTCATTCCTTGTCAAAATGTCCAATTTAATACCATTTTTAGGAAATATTAATGTTTTACATACAACATACAATATTTAAAAAAAAGTTACTTTTGAATTTTAGCAAATACTTGCCGTCTAAATCTACTTTACATTCAACGCCACAATAATCTACACAAAAACATTGCAAAGTGACCTTTATTGAAAAAGCATTTAATATACGCTTAATCTATCGCTTAGTAAGCAAAATGTGTACCATCTTCATCAGTAATTTTTTTTCTCAGTATTCTGGATAACATTGTAAGAATATTTTTATTTCTTAGGATAAGTCTAATTGTTCTAGACAGAAAACACAGTACAATGCTAATGGTTGAAAAATCACTAGCCAAAGTGCTTTTTTATGATACTTACAATGCATTTCGTCGTGAAAAAATATGAATAAGTATGTCTACGTCTACGTGTCACGAAGCGTGATAAACTATTTTACATAGAAGGTCGAAGCTGAATAGGAAATATTTTCCCTATCTCTTTCTAATATGTAGCGAGTGAGAGTTGTAGTAATATTTCATATACTTTTTAAAATAATTCATAATTAATGACGAGATTAAATCACGAAACTATGCCTGAAATGTGTAGCTAATGAGAAAATGTTAGTATGTTGACTTAATTGAATTATATATTGAACAAATATTGCTTTCATATTGCACAATTACTGTGAACTGTAATTTTAAATAAATACATTTTTAATATATGATTGGAAACAACAATGTCTTTAATTATACCTTTTTTCTGAAGTTACAACGATATAGTTTAAAGATCAATAAAAATAATAACTTCTCATGTCTTTCAAATTACAAATAATGATCTTATCTCTATCTTAATAAAAAGCATCTTTTATTTAAGACCTAGAAACCATTGTAGGCATGCACATCTAAATCTTTCATTGATGTACAGAACAAAAAACTGATCAAATGCGTGTCGGGCCACGCGCAGTGTAGGGTTCCTTAGTTCATAGGTTTGATAAATGCAATGGAAAAAAAAAACATTTTCAATGGAGTTGTTCAAATATTTCGAGTATTACATTTGGTCGACTATAATAATATAATAATAATGGCAACCCATTATACGTCCCACTGCTGGGCACGAGTCTCTCCCCTTTTTGGGGGGAGGCCTAGAGCTTACTCCACCACGCTGCTCCAATGCGGATTGGTGGAGGTGGGTGGGTTAGTGGCCAAATCGATCGTCAAACATCTCTGTCTCAATTAGTCTAAAATCTTCTTCGGTCCTTTTAAATGCATCACTCTCTTATTTTCTTTCTTTAACTCATTATTGATAATATCCCTCTCTCTCATCCCAAGCAACAACCTGTATTTAATTTTTCGTTAAATTAGTTTTTTAATTCGTCATCCTCTCCTAAGCTAAAATTTTTCTTTAAAGACCAAACCTTTGGAGCACATTTTTTTCTCATTTTTAACTGACTTCAAAAAAGGAGGAGGTCATATGCAGGCACGTACATATGTACGTATGTTCACCGATTTATTCATCATTCTGGACCGATTTTTTGACATTCTAGTCTTGTTTGAAAGATTATACTTTCACGTACTTAATAATAATAATGGCAACTCATTATACGTCCCACTGCTGGGCACGAGTCTCTCCCCTTTTTTTGGAGGGCGGCCTGGAGCTTACTCCACCACGCTGCTCCAATGCGGATTGGTGGAGGTAGGTGGGTTAGTGGCCAACCCGCTGTCGGATGTTTTCAAACCGCCCATTAGGCCTCCGACAAGGTTTAACGACTGCTATCCATCGATAGCAACCGGGACCGACGGCTTAACGTGCCCTTCGAAGCACGGAAACGCGCATTTAATCAGCCACTAGCGGTCACCCATCATACTACCCGACCGCGCCCGTAGTGCTTAACCGAGTAGATCGTATACGATCTACACCAGCCGTTGGGCCATGCGCGCTCACGTACTTAATATGCACTTTATATTTATACTTACTTACATGTTATTTAGAAGTCGGACCATAGATCTTTAGTTTTGTAGGTAGGTACATACTTTGAGTATTAAAACCACAGCTCTTTGTTAAAACTACTTAACATATATTGCGGGAAATTGACAGTCCTGCTTTTTGAAGTTAGTTATAAAATCCGGGATTTTTTTATTGTAATGGAAGTGGCAAACAAGCGTTCAGTTCACATTGATGTTAAGTGATGACTGCAACCTATAGACACCCACACAAAGACCAAGGTCAAAATGCAGATGCGTTACCACTCCTGAAGCCTTAGGTGTTATGCCTCTGTGGCGGTAATTACAGGGCCGTACATTACCTGACCGGAACACGATAGTGCTGAACACTACCATTTAGCGACAAGTATATTATAATGTAATAATGCGGTGTTGCCTACGCCCGTCGAGCTCGAGCTCCGTCTCTGGAGTTCGAGCTCCGTCTCTGGAGCTCGAGCTCCGTCTCTGGAGCTCTACCACCAGCAAAAATGGGGATGAAAGTGATATCTAGCTATATAGGTAACAATTCCCGTATCTGTCAATTATACACTTGGGAACTAGATTAGTATTCAGATGGCTACCCAGGGATTTGTAAACAAAGGTCTTACATAATGGAATACTGAGTAAATTAATTACTGTAATGAATTTCAGTTGCTCAGTGGTAAGCCACAAATACGGGGTATTATTTTAGTTTTCTGTGGCTAATACTGATGCGACTGGTTTCTCGGCAATGGAGTAATATAATATATCATAGAGCAACACGGGCTACCGGCCGCGGCGGGCCGGAGGGGAGTAGCCTTTCAAGCAGCATATGCAGGCTTTCCCTCTGTCAAAGTACAAACACAAGTGACCCTATGCCTGTCGCCGAGATGTTTATATGTGTGCGTGCAATTGTTTATGTATTTTGTTAAAGTCAAGGTGTTAGTTTCGTAGTAATAGACGATTTTGGTTGTTTGTGTGTGTCACACAAATTTCCCTCTGCAAAAAAATGCCAGACTGTTTTGCATCTTCATCATCATAAATCTTCTGTGTAAATCTAAATATCACGTTTCATGAGATACAGCCTGGTGATAGACAAACGGATAGCGGAGTCTTAGTAATAGGGACCCTTCCCCTACCCTTCACGGAATCCAAAAAAAATACTGTAGAATTTGGGAGGGCTTCACGGTTCCCCCCTCCTTCGTTACAAACTTTCCTCCTACGACCGCCAGTGAATTTGTGAAATATTAACCTGAAGTTACGCTAGTAAAGCGCGCATGGCCCGGTGTGATGGGTGACCGCTAGTGGGAAATTAAAATGCGCGTTTCCGTGCTTCGGATGGCATGTTAAGCCGTCAGTCCCGGTTCCTATCGACAGATAGCAGTCGTTAAACCTTGTCGGAGGCCTTATGGGCGGTTTGAAAACATCCGACAGCGGGTTGGCCACTAACCCGTATAGGCACCAACCCGCATTGAAGCAGCGTGGTGGAGTAAGCTCCAGGTCTTCCCCCAGAAAGGGGAGAGACTCGTGTCCAGCAGTGGGACGTATAATGGGTTTCCATAATTATTATATTAATATTATACGCTATTAATTTACGAGCTAATTTTTCTTTTCTCTGAAGCGGTAGGCATGTTGCCTACCGCTTCAGAGAAAAGAAAAATATAATTCTACGTTATTATTATAATGGAAACAGAACCACATTAGGTAAAACGGTGGGACAGCTAATATGAATGCAATTATATTTAATTCAAACACAAGTACACTAATTGTTTCAGGACCGGTCTTGTGAGCGATAAGAGTTAATGGTAGAAACATTTTAATTTAACTGGTTTTCTGCGATGTTACAATTAGGTATTAATAAACATTAATCGGCAACCAATGTCAAGTACACAACAAGAAAGATTGCTCATCGAGACTGCGAAAGAGACACTCGGCTAGTTCCGACTTTGTAGAGCGTTATCTCTGTTGCACACTGCCTAGGTAAGCACTGTTAGTCCGGTATTGGTCAATAGTCCGGTATTGGTCAAAACTTGATCAAAATGGTCGACAATTGTCACATAGGTTGTTTTTTACTGGTATTAGAGCTCCAGTGACTGAGCTCGCGGGCGTAGGCATCACCGCATTACCTAATATACTTGCCGCTAAATGTCAGTGTTCAGTACCATCGTGTTTTGGTCAGGTGGCCCTAATGTAGGGCCCTGTAATTTCCGGCACCGAGGCTTAACACCTTAAGCCTCAGGAGTGGTAACGCATCTGTATTTTGACCTCTGGTCTTAGTGTGGGTGTCATAGGCTGCAGTCGTCACTTAACATCAATGTGAACTGCATGATGACTTTTATTACATAAAAACAAAAAAAATTGTCACATAGGTAAGGTACGAAAGAGATAACGCTATACGGACCCGAATTAAGCCGTCTCGTTTCTAAGGACCATGTGCAATAATTCTTGTTGGAAACTGCAGATATGTACCTACTTCTATAATAGGGATGTTTCGGAGGTACGAAATTACTTTTTATCATATCTTAAGATAGTGACTTGCAAATAGGATATTAAGATACAAAAATTATAATAATTCGTATGATGCAGAATAGCTAAAATGTGATGAAATATTGTGAACAAAGAAAATTATGTATCTTTAAATGGAAATAATGTCATTTTTAGATCCTTTAAACTAGGGTTCCTCAAACTTTCGGCTCCTCCTCCCTCCGTACCCCTGTTGAAAAGTATCCAGATGACAGCGATCCCCTAATTTAATAAATCTCCCCCCCAAAGAAAACACGGCACGGCTCTCAAACAGCTCAAAAACAACAGGGCGCCGGGTGATGACGGAATCACTGCTGAACTCCTGAAAGCGGGCGGAAGGCCAGTATTAGAAGCTCTTCAGTTGATGTTCAATTCCGTCATATCCGAGGGAAAAACGCCACAGGCGTGGCACAGAAGTGTGGTGGTACTGTTCTTTAAGAAAGGCGACAATACCCTTCTTAAAAATTATAGGCCCATCGCACTTCTAAGTCACGTCTACAAGCTGTTTTCGAGAGTGGTTACGAACCGTCTATCTCGCAGACTCGACGACTTCCAGCCTCCCGAACAAGCCGGGTTCCGTAAAGGTTTTAGCACCATAGACCACATACACACGCTGCGGCAGGTTATACAGAAGACAGAAGAGTATAACCAGCCCCTCTGTCTAGCGTTTGTGGACTATGAGAAAGCCTTCGATTCGGTCGAGATTTGGGCTGTGCTACAGTCACTCCAGAGGTGCCAAGTCGACTACCGATACATCGAGGTGCTAAGGAGCTTGTACGAAAACGCCACTATGTCGGTTCGCCTTCAGGACCAGAACTCGAAACCTATCCAACTGCAGCGAGGTGTGAGACAGGGAGATGTCATATCTCCGAAACTGTTCACCGCTGCATTGGAAGATGTCTTCAAGCTTCTGGACTGGAACGGACTCGGCATCAACATTAACGGCGAGTACATCTCCCACCTCCGATTTGCGGATGATATCGTAGTCATGGCTGAGACCCTGGAAGACCTTGGCACAATGCTCAATGGCCTCAGTAGGGCCTCCCAACGAGTGGGCCTTAAAATGAACATGGACAAGACGAAGATTATGTCGAATGTCCTTGTTACGCCCACTCCTGTTATGGTCGAGGGTACTACACTCGAAGTTGTTGACGATTACGTATACCTGGGACAAACGGTCCAGTTAGGTAGGTCCAACTTCGAGAAAGAGGTCAATCGCCGAATCCAACTCGGATGGGCAGCGTTCGGGAAGCTGCGTTATATCTTCTCGTCCAATTTACCGCAGTGTCTGAAGAAGAAGGTCTTTGACCAGTGTGTGTTGCCAGTGATGACATACGGAACAGAAACGTGGTCGCTCACTATGGGCCTCATAAGAAGGCTCAAGGTCACTCAGAGAGCGATGGAGAGGGCTATGCTCGGAGTTACTCTGCGAGATCGAATCAGAAATGAGGAGATCCGCATGAGAACTAAAGTAACCGACATAGCCCATCGAATAGCGAAACTCAAGTGGCAGTGGGCAGGGCACATAGCTCGCAGAACTGACGGCCGTTGGGGCAGAAGAGTTCTAGAGTGGCGACCGCGTACCGGAAGACGAAGCGTAGGCAGGCCCCCCACGAGGTGGACCGACGACCTGGTGAAGGTCGCGGGCAATCGTTGGATGAGGGCGGCCCGGGACCGTTCGTTGTGGCATTCTTTGGGGGAGGCCTTTGTCCAGCAGTGGACGTCTTTTGGCTGAAATGATGATGATGAAAGAAAACAATAAAATTGACTGTTGAAGAAAAAAGTGTTTTTATTTCATTATGAGCAAACAATGGGGTTTTTGGCGGGAACCTTGAAAGAGGCGTATGGTGCTCTTATTTTATTTCATTTTCTTGGTGTGTATTAAAGTTGGTGGCATTTTGTTTGATATAGGTTTATTACAGTGCCCGATGCCCGTGCAGTATAGTGAAATAGAATAACAGTGCGAAAACACAGGTTGCCTCCAAAACTTCATTCAACATCATTAATGTTCTGGTAAAGTAGCCATCGCTTTACTCGAATAACTTGACTGTAACTCACTTGACTGACATATTATACTTGATAACTTATATACTTGATACTTACATATTATACTTGATGACTATATATTATACTAACTTTTACGCTGCTTAAATAAATACGAAATATTGTTTTACTTGACACTGGCAATATGCGTAATAGCGATGCCATAATAACAAAAAAAAAAAAAACAAAGAGCAAACAAAAGAAGCGCGCATGGCCCAGCGGCTGGTGTAGATCGTAAGCGATCTACTCGGTTAAGCACTACGGGCGCGGTCGGGTAGTGTGATGGGTGACCACTAGTGGCAAATTAAATGCGCGTTTCCGTGCTTCGGAGGGCACGCTAAGCCGTCGGTCCCGGTTGCTATCGATGGATAGCAGTCGTTAAACCTTGTCGGAGGCCTTATGGGCGGTTTGAAAACATTCGACAGCGGGTTGGCCACTAACCCACCCACCTCCACCAATCCGCATTGGAGCAGCGTGGTGGAGTAAGCTTCAGGCCTCCCCCCAAAAAGGGAAGAGACTCGTGCCCAGCAGTGGGACGTGTAATGGGTTGCCATTATTATTATAATTAAACAAATAAAGTGCCTAAAGAAATATATTTTTACTATTATTGTGTGGGGGTGTGCTTACCTACTGTGCTTGTTTGTTGTCACAGATCGGTATCAAGTCGATTTATAGTAAATCTTGTCGCGAACCTTCTGCCGTGGAATGGCGAATCCCTAGAGGTTCGCGTACCCCACCTTGAGAAACCCTGCTTTAAACGATTTCAGGGACGAGTTGGGGGCACACGTGGTCGACCATAAAGTGAAGGTCGCCTATGAGGTGGACAGACCAGATAAAATCCGCAATGGGCGGTCTACTCTGAATGTGGTGGCCCACTCCAGTAAGGCAAAGACGCGCGGCCACAAGTGGCGAAGGATTGTGAAGCGAGCCACAAGTAAAATGTTTTTTTTATGCAATACTTAGATTTTCATGTGAAATACAGTAACCGAAGGAAAATATAATTAAACCGACCATAAAGTGAAGTACCTAATCGTGATATTCGTGACTTTTGTGAAAAGAACAAACAGCTTAATGCGATTGACAGTCCGTAATTAAACCTTACACCAAAAAGGCTTTGGTTCGCGACTTCAATTAAACTGGATCTCAAAGGATTCGAATACGAATGATGTTTGATTGTCAACTCGTGTAGATATATATGTGTATAATAATAATATATCTCAATAGATATATTAATATTTTTATGAGTTTATATCATTTTTAGATTGATGCTCGAGTGATATCAGCAAAGTATAGGTATATATGTGGTTACGATAGGGGGGGGGGTAGGTTACTCTACTATATATGCCATTTTCGCCATACTTGACATGTGGATTGATAATCGCAGTGGTGGCAGTTTTATGTTGGGACGCTGCTGTCCATCCCGCGTTGTGATATTTACTGCCGCCTATTGGAATGCTTTGATGGCCATTGTTCAGTTCAATGACTGTACTACCAGTCAGCGGTGGGATCGTCGAGTTGTCACGTTCCGATTTTTATATAACTTTATTAAATGAGTTTAAGTACCTAAATAAATTAATAAACTTAAATTAACTGCCTCAGTAGCGTAGTGGTAGCAGGCCACTACTACTACTACGCTGGGGGTCCTGGGTTCGATTCCCGGGTCGGGGACTATCAGAAATAACGGTTTAAGATCTTTTATCTCTGGTTCTATTGGGATTATTCCATTTTCTGGAAGTTTCCCAGTACCTCGGAGTTTAGTAATGTGCCTGGAGATGGCAACAGGTTCGCCACCTGTTACATGGGCCAAAACGTAACCGGCGAGTCGTGGGTGTTTGCATGTATGATTGAATGCATGCATTTACCTCTGCCTACCCCTTCGGGGATTACAGGCGTGAAGTTACGTTTTAAGTACCTAAATGATGAGTCTTCAAAAATACATATTGTTAATAACATTATACGGGGACAAGAATATAAATAATAGCACTCCATAATCGTAGCCTACGCAAGAGTTATTAATGTATGCATGTATCTTCACGCCAAGTCCCTTACGGGGTAGACAGAGAGTGTAGAGCGCCAGATCCGGTCCTGACACACCTCCCGTGCTTCTTCTACATACATCATCATTATCTTCATATATGCACGCCGATTCCTATTATGTGATGATATAATAGAATAGAATAGAATAGAAAAACTTTATTTGTAACAACTTATAAAAACAAAAAACTAAAACTAAGAACACAAAATCAAAGTTGTTACAAAAAGGTCCCCAATTCAGCATAAAGCCGATCTTACGAGCGGCGCTGGTCTTCCATTGGGGCCGATTTTGTGACATAGGACCTAAATCACGTCAGCAAAGCGTCTGAAACTAAACAAAAATAATAGGCGTTATAAACGTATCATGATCATCTTAACAGTTGAAACATCTCCCCATAGAAGGGTTGAAGGTACCATAATCGCCACGCTTGGCATGCAGAATGGCGATCATAGTACGTCACGTCCCTACACTGGCGACCAAAAATATATATAACTAGCTGTGCCCGCGACTCCGTCCCCGTGAGAATTTATGATTGTTCAGTATCTACCCGGACAAAGCCGTGGGCGCAGCTAGTATAAAAGTAGCCTAAGTTACTCCTTATTACATAAGCTATCTGCCAATGAAAGTGCCGTCAAAATCGGTCCAGCCGTTCCCGAGATTAGCCGGAACAAACAGACAGACAGACAAAAATTGTAAAAACTGTTGTTTTGGCATATGTACCGTGTATACATATGCATTTAGCAAAAGCGGTTATTTTTATATTACAAACAGACACTCCAATTTTATTTATTTGTAGATGATTTAAAAATATTATGCGGCGGCAAAAGTATGCATAGATTATAGCACTCCGTAATCTTAGCCTACGCAAGAGATATGAATGTGATGAAATATAGGTAACTATATCTTTATTCTACAATCTTAGGCTGGGTTGCATCATCTCACTTTATTTTAGTCCACGCCTACAATCCCCGAAGGGGTAGACAGAGGTGAATGCATGCATTCAAGCATACATGCAGAGCAGACATCCACGATTCGCCGGTTACGTTATGGCACAGGTGGCGAGTCTGATGACATCTCCGGGCACATTACCAAACAAGGTACAGAAAATGGAAAAATCCCAATTGAACCAGATATCAAGGATTTTACACCGCCAGCCCGAGAATCGAACCCAGGATCCCAACGTAGTAGTAGTTGGGTTGCTACCACTAGGCTACTGAGGCAGGTAACGGCCCTGTTATTTCCGGCACAGAGGCATAACACCTTAGGCCTCAGGAGTGGTAACGCATCTGTATTTTGATCGTGGTCTTTGTGTGGATGTCTATAGGCTGCAGTCATCACTTAACATCAATGTGAACTGCATGCTTGTTTGCCACTTCGATTACATAAAAAAAAAAGAAAAAAAAAGGTATTAAAGTCAATATTATTGTTACATTTAATCAAGTGTTGTCGCATTAACTACCTAAATAGGTATCTAACTTTACGCATGTATAATTTGATAGTATTTTAAGAATCTAAACTATTATCAATTTCTTAATGGTCTCATAGGCCCTTTGGCGGGCAGTATGTTACGCGAAATAAGTACCTATGTACGCGTTAAAGTATGCATGTGTTGTAATCTATGTTACGAATTGTTAGATGCACCAGTCGCAATTAAATCATCATTACGATACCACGTCTTTCTGTCTCTCTGAACCATACAGTCCAAAAGTGAACCTTAACACCACACAAATACCAATTCCATTGAGAAAGGTTGAGTTAAGGTTGAGATTACGACTTAGAATATGGGTGTTAGTATCTTCGATCTACAAGGTTACTTCGAAACAAAACTCAGGCACACCGCGGACACTCCGACAAATTTCCATACAAACGCTTAATTTGGTTTCTATAACACAGACATCAATCAGTGACGTATATTTACACGCGCACCTGTGTGCGTAGCACGTACAAAATACCAACCGTCGCCCATAAGAGGGGAAGAGGTTGAGTGATGCGAGCAAATCGGGCGGGACGTCGAAGTGTCCATTCTATACGTAGTATTATTACATATTCTCTGACTCGGGTACAAAACTGATTAGTAGGTTACGCTAAACGATCGCGATATTCGTACGATAGTCGTACGATACGACTTACACAATAGGCATTATAATATGACTCGGCACATAAATAATTGCTCGTCATCATTTCTATGCGGTAAGGGGATATTTTTTATTAGCAGCGTCTCAGAGTAATAAAAAACAGTTGATTCTATCTAAAGTCGCTATTTAAAGAACGCATTGCTAAATTGATTTTTTTTGTAGTGTGGGTTCAGTATATCAAAAGAAAAGAAATTAACTTTTACAGTATAACTCGTATGTATGCCTGTACGCTTGTCATAGTCAATTTGCTTCGAAACTGTTGAGCCGGTTGGGTGGTTTGGTATATGCATGTGTGAAAACGCAGTGACATAAGCATTTTTTTTTCACTGATGGTAGAGTTCCAGCGCCGGAGCTCGAGGGCGTAGGCACCACCGCATTACCTAATCTATCTGCCGCTAAATGGTAGTGTTCAGCACTATCGTGTTCTGGTTAGATGATAATGGGTATATGGCCGAGTTGTCACAAAGTACAACAAGTAACAACTTACCACCATTAACCATTGTGAACTTTGGTTTTTGTGTGCTTCATCACTTAACATCAATGTGAGCTGCGTGCTTATTTGCCAATAAAAAAAATTTGCAATGTCAATAAAATAATTTTAAACACCGTGGGGCACTTTTGGGAAACGAATAGGGTTTTTTTTTTCGCTTTATGTATTGAAAGTGCCAAATAAGCATACAATTCACATTGATGGTAAGTGAATACTGTAGCCGAAGCCTATATCACCTACGTAAAACGAGATTTTGATTTAGATGCATTAGTTACTACTCCTGAAGATTGAAATGGCTATTTATGTTTGATATCTACGTTTCTCTTATCAAAAACACATGAAAACTCACTAGACGTATATCAATATCTATGATTACACAATCTAATCTGTAGTACTACAGAGCGACTCTAACACAGAGCTGTGTTCAGTGGTAGATCCGAAAGAGAGTGTCGGTAGAGTCATTCCGACATCTAATGGCCGGTGGCTGTGCTAACGAAGCCGACTCTTTGTTTGTTAGGGCTGCCATCGTTTAAAATTGATTTTTTTTTAATTAAAATAAACTTTTTTGGCACTATTGCAAAAAATGATGAGAATTATTTTTTAAGAAGCGCGCGCACTTCTTAAGAAATGCAACAGTCTGAAGTTAGTTGCCAGACTTTTTTTGTCGTGTTGTTTGTGTGTTTTTTTGTCGTGAACTGCCTCGGTAGCCTAGTGGTAGCAGGCCACTACTACTACGCTGAGGTCCTGGGTTCGATTCCCGGGTAGGGGGTTATCAGAGATAATGGTGAAAAAGCCTTTGTCTCTGGTTCTATTGGGATTTTTCCATTTTCTGGAAATTTCCCAGTACCTCAAAGTTTGGTAATGTGCCCGGAGATGTCAACAGGCTCGCCACCTGTTACATGGGCCAAAAACGTAACCGGCGAATCGTGGGTGTTTGCATGTATGCTTGAATGCATGCATTTACCTCTGCCTACCCCTTCGGGGATTACAGGCGTGAAGTTACGTTTTGTTTTACTTCTGGTATATTGGATTGTTACGTTAAAAAAGTATCACTTATTACATGCGTCCATAAGTACACACACACTCTATTTTATTCAAAGGTCGACGGCAAAGTGGCTGCTCCTCCTTCTAGTTTGCTCTTTGACATACTTAACTGTCGTGTGCCCATTACAGTAATGTTTTTTTTAGGAAAAAAAAGGTATATATGTATGTTCCCATAGTTCTCAGGTATTGATTATTGTCCAGAAATAATTATATTCAGATGACTTCAATGTTGGAATGCATTTTAAAATTTTCTTACATCAAAAATATACTTTTATAGGTGATACACCTCCACAGATGGAGTTTGAGAGCGTGGGTGGCAACCTACGGTCTTGTGATTTATAGCTCAAAAGAATAACAGCTTGGGTTTCAGGACTAATGACACTAGTAACGCAATAACACTAGTAAAGTTATTTTGAAAGAAAAAGAAATCCTTTGTGTTTGTTTAACTGTACTCTTACGACATATAATTAAACTCTCGAATCATCCGACTCATAGTATATACATATCTAAATGACAGCTCTAGAAACACATGTAGCGTCCACTACATTAAGGCGCCAACTAGTGGAACACATATGAAAACCTCACAGTACTTGTCTAGTACGGTAATGGCGTGCATTCGAATTACATCGCACATGCGAAGATTTCTCAAGAGTTGGAATATATACAACTTCCCAACGTCAATCGTTGGGCCGCGGCCCGCCAGGCGCTACCATTTCGCCTGGTCGGAGGATCCTCCCTTTTCGTCGAAGGAACACTTCCACCCGTTCCTCCACACACATAATACTTTTTAAACAGTACCTGTATTTTTTTAAGCAATGAAATATAAATAGAAGTGTAAATGGAGACAAAGGTACGCATACCATTATAATTGCTGCAAAAACTGAGACACGCAGCAGTATCTAGCGAATATTATTTTATTTATAACTATATCCGATTGCTGGTAACCCTAACGAAGCTGACTTTTTTTGTCATATCTCTAGGGTTGATAACATATCGATTATAAAAACAATGTTTTTTTAAAACTCTCAAACATAATTAAACATGCAACATTCACTAGAGACGGCTGCGTATCTTGTTTTTGCAGCAGCTTTATAAGATATGACCCGACCCGGTTAGTCCAGCGGTGTGAAATGACCGTTTATTTCGAAGGGTCGCGAGTTCGATCCCCGCATCGGGACAAATATTTGTATGGCCTACAGGTATTTGTTTCGGATCTGGGTGTTTGTGTATATGTTGTATATGTACAACGGCACCCACGACACAGGTTTATACCTACTGTGGGGCTGTGAGTGTAAGCATATTTTTTTTATATGCGTACCATTACACATCCATTTACACTTCTATTTGTTTTTGTGTTTTTTTTTTCAATCAGTGATATAGCGACGTCATTTTCATTACAAAATCTATCTTTTATAGACTCTCTTCTGTTATTTGCAGAATTTAAACGTTAGAAACTTTTAAAATCTGCAACTTTAGCTGGAAAATACTTTTGATTATTACTGACTAATTAAAACGAATGCTTACTAATCTATTAACATTAAGTTCAATTATAAAGGCAAAAAAGTGATGAATGAAATTGCTGCCTCTTATATTAAAGGCACTCGGAGTGCTGAAAGAATTATGGCAAGTTCCATACATTGATTTGTACAAAACAAAATAGTATTTTACCATATAATATAACTGTCCAGGTAGCGGGCGTCGAACCCGCGAAAATGTGAAGCGGTGGAGCACTAATAATACTATTTTAATTATGTTTGAGAGTTTTGTCAATCTCTTTTTTAAATAAATGTTTTTCGGGTTGAAATGAGGATGTGTCAACCCTACGCCGTGTCTTTGACACAGTTCCACCGATTTGTAGAGACATCTTTTGTGTTTGATACCGCTGGGATTTTTATCAGGGATGGGGTTGCGGTCGATTAAGTCTATTTTGTTTGTTATGTTTGTTTTTTTAATAGGATTAAAGTTTCTTTGAGTGGTGGGAGATAAGGAAAGGGGCAATGCTTATCGAGCATGTAAATTTTTTTGCGCACGTCAGGTTAAACCGCCTAGGTAGTATAGTGGTAGGTTACTACCTAGCCTGTGGACACCTTTCGGTTGAATTGATGAACTTATTATCATTTCAGTACAGAAGGACACTTATGAGTACTGCGCTACAATCTTTAAGGGCGGCCACACAAAACTGCGATGCGATGCGATGCGACACCGCATCGCAGGCAATGTATTCGTACGAGCTCGCAGACATTTGCGATGCGATGCGAATTCGTAGTTATGTGTGTAAGCCCTAATAACTAGTAGGTATCTTTAGAAAATTCTAAAAATCTTTGTTTAATTTTTCAACGAACGAATCAATGGCTCTATGTAGCCACACATTTCCTATTACAAGAAACTAAAGTGGACTGCAAAAACGTTAATTAAATTGGACTCAAAATTTATTTAAAAGAACTTTTAATAAAGAAAACAGATCCTGATATAAAATATTATTTTGTTGACCATTTCGTTTTCATTATAATCCGGTCCTCATAAATGCAACGGGCACCGGCGAAACAATAAAGCTAGTCCGGAAACGAGGTGAAAACTGCACGGTTTTTGGCAACATTCGTCAAGAATGTCTACACTGCGCACCGTAGTGCCTTAACGTGAAATCTTCCATCACAAAAATATAGTAAACCCAACCTTATCCCCCAGCAATACGAATCCCCCAAATCCACCCAGCACTCCGGAGCAATGGTCCAACTTGTTGAAATTCCGACGCCGTCCAGTATACGGAATTGCCAATTTGGCGGGCGCTATTTCAAATAAATCTTGAGCTTTAAGCCGATCAGTTAGGGCAGATTTTGCACTGGCGGCTCGAATGTAAGTCGGTGAGTCGGGAAAGAAAATTCGCAAGCTAAGCTTTTGCTTGAGCGCCCACTAATTTTGCCCAATCGTGGTTAACGGTTAACGTGTGAGACATTTTTACGTCTCGTCCGGCCTCCGGGTGAATTTGTACTTTTTTGTGGCAATAGCAATAGACTGCGCTTATTTACAATGTGGCTAAATGTGGTTCTGTGTCTGGTGGGCGCATAATTTATGGGTATGTCGGTTAAAATGTAATGCAAGTCCCAAGTTGGGGATTCGGTAAAAAAATGTGAATTAGTTTCTCTTGTTTATTAACCGCGTTGAAGTATCTTTTCCTTTTCCTTTCCCTGTTTCTTTAATCGAGTTAATTAATTTGAGCTACATTAACATAATTCACGTTTTATGTTCCTGTGTAATTTTATAATAGATTTTTTTTATTGAGATATGGATGTTTGGTGATTACTGCAGTTAGAGGTTTTATGAAAATGGTTGATCATGTTTTTTATATAAAGGATATATATTTAAAGGAGTCTTCTTGGAGATATCTTCTTCGTTCCGACACTAAACAGCTCGAATAGAATATTCGATGTCATCAAAGGAGCTATCGATTGGCAAATGTATATTGTATACATACTTAGCATTAATTATTTTGAGAGACGGAAAAAAAAATAAAAGACGTTGATGTTGATGATGCGTTGCCATCCTTGAGACAAGATAATTATGCTTCTAAACGTAAAACGTAACTTCACGCCTGTAATTTCCGAAGGCGTAGGCAGAACTAAATGCATGCATTTAGCATGCATTTAAGCAAACATGCAAACACCCACGATTCGCCGGTTACGTTTTTGGGCTATGTAACAGGTGGCGAGCCTGTTGCCATCTCCGGGCACATTACCAAAACGCCGAGGTACTGGAAAACTTCCAGAAAAAGGAAAAAGCCCAATAGTACCAGAGACAAGGGATGTTAAACCGTTATCTCTGATAGCCCCCTACCCGGGAATCGAACCCAGGACCTCCAGCGTAGTAGTAGTGGCCTGCTACCACTAGGATACTGGGGCAGTACCACCATGCTGTTTCTAATGACGTTGCAATTAATCTACGTGTACTATCATCAGGTGAATGATTTACGCAGGTTAAATCATTCACCTCCAATGTAGGTATGTTCAATGCGTGCGATAGTTTCACAAAAACTCCAAAATGGCTCAACTAATTTTCATAAAAAATATTATATGTGTGAGCAGGGATCCCTCAAATTCACAATTGAACTCGATAACAAAATTGTCACCGTTTTTGGGTAGAACAACATTTGCACAACATCTATAGTTTAATGTCTGAAATTGGAGTCAGCAAGTTAAGTCATGTAGCCGACGCAGTAGGTATATCTTGATGATATTTGACTGCCTCGTTGGCTCAGTGGTCGCAATAGCGATGGAGAAGCCTGAGGTCCCGGGTTCGATCCCCAGGTCGGGAACAATTGTTATTAGGTTTTTTCTATAAGGAAATTCTAGTAATAGCCCGGAGTCTGGTACCGGTGCCTCAGAGAGCACGTAAAGCCGTCGGTCCTGCGCCCGATCTCTCTCCGGTCGTGTCGGATTGCCGTCCCACCGGACTATGAGAGTGAGGGATTAGAGAGTGCACCTGTGTTTGCGCATACACTTGTGCACTATAATATCGCCCGCGCAGTTGGCTAGTCTCGGTTGAGATTGGTCGCCGTGACCGAAATTCGGTCTGGAGGACATTATGATTATCTTCATAAGCGAAGTTCTTGGATAAGAACAATGCATGGAGCGCCAAACACTCTTATCTTTACAAGTCTGTTGGGACATCAGTGACGGTCTCTATTGGCTCTTAAAAAATAAGATCGATGTCGTCATCTTTTACTCTTTTTTTGTTTTGCTTCGGTTCATACCTTTTCTCATTTTCACCGATACCCACATTCACACAAAGCCTCTTCCTTACATCTTATTACAAACGCGAGCAGGGAGCGATACACTGCATATTTTGCAGAAACCTCACCTTAGCGTATATTTTATTCTGATGCACATTGCATCCTCGTACTTCCATGTAATAGCATTGGAGTAAGTTGAAAATTATGTATGACCAGCGCTTGTAGCTAAGGTAATCTTTTTGGTTTCTATTTATTTCATAATTTAAAGCTAAGATTTTTAAAGCAAAAGTAAGTTTATTGTTACATCTCCGTTGGTTCAGAGGTGAGCGACGACCTTTTGTACGGGTTACGGATCAGTACGAGTACGGTATTTATTTTGGATTTTGAACACTATAGTGCTGAGCACCACTAATTGACCGCAGATAAATCAGATAATGTGATGGTGCCTACGCCCAAGCGCCGTCACTTAACTGTGAATTGTATTCATTTCAAAGAAACCAGGCCTTGGTTAGTTTAATAAACTATCGTGGTAAGGCTATTCAAATTGAGAAACCATTAAAGTGTCTTTTCATGATAAATGGAAGTATTAGGGACACAACTCGTTGGATGTGAACCAAAGTGTATTAGACAGATACTTAGCATTTTAAATTGTTATTAGGTACATTTTGGTAAACAGTGTCGGATTGCCTCTGTATTATTTCTATATTTTTAGCTGACACAAGGAACTTCATCGGCATCAGATATTTTTAAATATTTGCTGCATTTTTTTTCTTCTCGTGACAATAACAAACACATAAAAGAAAGATTTATCCATTTTTTTTTAATCAATTTATTTTAATAGGTGTCGAGCCTGTTGACATTTCCGGACATATTACCAAAATGTATGGGTAACACTTAAAAAATGGCTAAAAACCCAACAGTACTTACTCCCCTTCCCCCTATTTACCTACCCCCCACGATCCCAGCAAAGTAGTAGTGGCCCACTACCACTAGACTATCGAGGCAGTTTGTTTTAAAATGTTGCAATAATTGTTGCAGATGGCGAGCCAATCAAGTTACCGGACAACCTGGAGAGCCTGCCGCGCGCTGAGCACTTCGCTGCGCAGAGGCACCGGTGGAACACCAATGAGGTCAGTGATACAGTATTCCAATTAAAACAACCTCGGTGCCGATTTAAGAGCATAAAGGGACCCCTTTACCGGCTACACTAAAAGCACTGCTTGGGTTGCTTACGCTGTTTGCCTGCATAAGACTCGTCTATGTGGAATCTGGCAGACCCTCTTTAGGGCATGCCACAATTTTTTTGTAATGGAAGTGGTGGCAAACAAGCATGCAGTTCACATTGTTGAGTGATGACTGCAGCCTATAGACCTATAGACACCCTCACAAAGACCAAGGTCAAAATGCAGATGCGTTACCACTCCTGAGGCCTAAGGTGTTATGTCTCTGTGCCGGAAGTTAATAGAACATCTGCCAGCTAAACTCGAAAAAGATACCCTGGCTGTCATTTAAGTCTGTCATCTATGACTAAAGTTCATACCTATAAAAAGCCTATATTATCAGGGATTCAGTTTCTCGAGAATTTCCAATTCTTTGTACGTTAAAACCTTTATCAAAATTAACTCCATCTTTTAGTTAAGTAGCTTAGTAGATTTAACTAGCTGTGCCTGCGACTTCGTCCGCGTGATTTATGATTGTTCAGTATCTACCCGGACGAAGTCGTGGGCGCAGCTAGTATAAAAGTAGCCTAAGTTACTTCTTATTACATAAGCTATCTGCCGGTCCAGCCGTTCCCAAGATTAGCCCCGCCTAACAGACAGACAAAAATTGTAAAAAATGTTGTTTTGGTATATGTACCGTGTATACATTTAATAAAAAGCGGTTATTTTAATATTACAAACAGACACTCCAATTTTATTTATTTGTATAGATACGTAGCGAACAATCGGTGCAATTGATGAAAGTGAGAAGTCATCTTCAAGGATCGTTTTACCAATCTCCACTAGGTGAATTATGCCATAGATTTTCAGTTCTCAAGTATAATTTATGAGAATGAGGTTTGAGTTCAGACTGAGCCGGGATGATATCAAGCGTCAACGATGGATCGAAGGATCATAATTGGCCACATTTTGTCCTCCTTCACGGTGAATTTTTCCTTGTATGTGACTCTGTACTAGAAAGAAGAGGTAAAATATTCTTGTAAAGCCGAATACTGGTGCAACATATTTATTTGTAGGGTTATTATGGAAAAAAATGTACAGTATCCAACAAGAGATATAATATGACCAATACAGGACATGTTCGTTTTCTTTTACGTGCTTACGTTGCAGTGTGCAGCAGAGATAACGCTCTAAACTAGTCGATTGTCTCTTTTGTAGGCTCTATGCAATATTTATTGTTGGGTGCTGTCCTTCCTGAAGCGCGCATGGCCCGGCGGCTGGTGTAGATCTTAAACGATATACTCGGTTAAGCACTACGGGTGTGGTTGGGTAGTGTAATGGGTGACCGCTAGTGGCAAATTAAATGCGCGTTTCCGTGCTTCGGAGGGCACGTTAAGCCGTCGGTCCCGGTTGCTATCGATAGATAGCAGTCGTTAAACCTTGTCGGAGGCCTTATGGGCGGTTTGAAAAACATCCGACAGCGGGTTGGCCACTAACCCACCCACCTCCACCAAACCGCATTGGAGCAGCGTGGTGGAGTAAGCTCCAGGCCTCTCCCCAAAAAGGGGAGAGACTCGTGCCCAGCAGTGGGACGTATAATGGGTTGCCATTATTACTGTCCTTCCTTAAGCTATCTGTCTGTTACGGTGTTTTTCCTGAAAAAACTATGTGTGTATAAATGTGAAAGTATGGAAGTTTGTTTGTTGCTCAATAACGTTAAAGCATCTTAAAATATTAAGCAATGGAGACACGCCGTCGAGCTCAGCGGGGCACCACGCCTGCACGCCAGCCAATCTTGGCACAACAATCGTGACACGATATAATCTACAGTTAAAATGCTGCGTAGACGATGATGGAAATTGCAAGATTTGAAGACAACAGTTACATTTTAATTTTTAGCGAACTTTGTACCGCCTTAGTGTGCTGACTCGTAGTGACTGATATTCGAAGAGAAACAGGTAAATCGGTACCTATAGAAAAAAGAACAGTTAGAGACACACACCTGCTGTTCTTTGTAATAAATAATGATGGCAACCCATTATACGTCCCACTGCTGGGCACGAGTCTCTCCCCTTTTTGGGGGGAGGCCTGGAGATTACTCCACCACGCTGCTCCAATACGGATTGGTAGAGGTGTTGGGGTTAGTGGCCAACCCGCTGTCGGATGTTTTCAAACCGCCCATAAGGCCTCCGACAAGGTTTAACGACTGCTATCTATCGATAGCAACCAGGACCGACGGCTTTACGTGCCCTCCGAAGCACGGAAACGCGCATTTAAGTTGCCACTAGCGGTCACCCATCACACTACCCGACCGCGCCCGTAGTGCTTAACCGAGTAGATCGTTTACGATCTATACCAGCCGCCGGGCCATGCGCGCTTCTTTACCACTTATTTATTGTTACCGGAAGACGAAGTGTAGGCAGGTTGCCTACGATGTGGACCGACGATCTGGTGAAAGTCACGGGCAATCGCTGGATGAGGGCGGTCCAGGACCGTTCGTTGTGGTAATCTGGCCCCGTAATAACTATCACAGAGACATAACAACAA
This sequence comes from Macrosoma leucophasiata, assembly GCA_036365455.1. Taxonomy (NCBI): domain Eukaryota; kingdom Metazoa; phylum Arthropoda; class Insecta; order Lepidoptera; family Hedylidae; genus Macrosoma; species Macrosoma leucophasiata. Next base: position 2,847,344 of record JAWQUS010000017.1, read on the forward strand.
AGGTCTCGGGGGTGGCAATAGTGATCTTTCGCTGTCATCACTTAACATCAATATGAATTGCATAATTGTTTGCCACCTTCATTACATAAAAATAAATCTTTGGGAAAGCCTTTGTCCAGCAGTGGTCTTTCGTCTAAAGCAGTGATTCTCAAAGTGGTCTATCAACCCCTGGGGGGTCTATGACAACCTGAAAGGGGTCTGCGTCAGCGAAAAAAGAATTTGGGGGTCCATGATATGAAAATGGGGGTCCACGATAATGGATCTCAACACATACACTGATAGTACCAATTTACTTACATCATACCGGTGATTCCCAAAGTGGTCCATGGGAGACTCGATGGGGGTGTGGAAATATCGGAATGTGATATAAATGTAGCAAGGACGGGGGTCCACAGAAACCCAAAAAAATTGTAAAGGGTCTACAAGAAAAAATAGTTTGGGAACCTCTGGTCTAAAGTAATGATGATGCCTTAATTGTGCATGTGACTTTATTGCAACTTGTAAGGTACCCGAGTTTTGTCCAGTTTGAAGTTGAACCAGATGTAGTCGTAGCCTGGGACCTTTGGGCGATAGACTAGGGGAAGTCTGTCACCCGATGGAATCAGGTCCCCGAGCTGGTTAGCGAGCTGGGGTTCCACACGCTACTAGTGATGTTTGGCGCTTTTATGAAAGCTGAGCTCCTGAAGATGGGTCTGCATCTGGGCAGCTGCCGGCGGATCGCGGAAGTATGCGACAGCATACCCGCGACTCCGTCAAATAAAGGCGCTGAGAAGGAACACCGCGAGGTTTTAGTGAGAATGAGTCTCACACTACCCGCCGTTTGTTTCTCTAGCTAGGCGGCGCGTGCCCATGAAGGGTTGCCCCGCAAAAAATGAGTAGTCGTAGTCGTTCCTTAAAAAAAATGGATCGAATTAATATAAACTAATTCGATCCAATTCCAAAACGTCACATACCATAACAGTTATTTATATAAACAGAGCCGTTTCATTAATTTTCAAACGTCACAGCGTACCGCGATGTGCCGGCGTATAAATCGTAAGCTAATTCATGCATAATGCAAACAGTCATGTGTCTCATATCTCGGGCCTCGCAATGTTTTAGCCTACTTAACCTGGGGTAGATTAACTGGGCCCCTACTACCTAACTTCGATTTTGAATCTAGATTTCGTTTCAGAATCAGAATCAGAATCATTTAGGGTGACAGGCACCTCGTATGACACGTCAAAAACAAACAAAATAAATTAAAGTGAACAACAATTGATATACATGTCAAACAAGATAAAAAATATATGTAAAGTCAAGAATATTACTAAGATAAAATTAAATGTAATAAACTAATGTAAAAAGTATATCAGTAGAATGTCTCATTTCCCCTTTACAAACCGTTAATTGTTAATTGAAAGTTTTTAGAGTTTGGTATTTCATAACTCTTATGAATCATGCGTCTGGTTGTTTGATTGTCACGAGTTAGTTTTTCTCGGGAATCTATGGAGGTATCCAATTAAAACTAGTAGCAAATATTCAAGTTTATATTTCCTAAAGGCTGTGAAAAAACCAGACTTATAATTGTCATGTTTAAAAAAATATTCGACATCGATTCAGATTGAAAATATTTTTTGTAAATGTTTCTTTCTGAGTTCATACAAAAAACATAAAACTTAAAAACAAAAAAAATACATAAACTTCAAAATATCTATAATTAACCTTTCACTAATGCATCTGGACAGAAATAACTAGCGCTCATCAGTCATCAAAGTACATTAAATTTACATGAACTAAAATTTTCCCAATTTAGTCTCTAACCGAATTTGGAGCAGGCAGTAATTATAAATCAATCAGAAACTCTTCATGTTGTGCCTTTTTTGACCTAATTAAGGAAAGGAAATAATTGCCCGGTAGGACTGGTGTTATTGCACTGTACAGCTACAAACAAAAGTAGTTATTTCAAAGGGCTCAAGCTTTTTTTCTCGTGAATTTACTTGGTTCTTGCCCAAAACGTGGCAATTGTGCAACAAACTTCTCTCTGAGGTGTTTCCTCCAGTGCTACAATAATAATATGGGATTCATTTTTACTGGTGGTAGAGCTCCAGTGACGGAGCTCGCGGGCGTAGGCACCACCGCATTACCTAATATACTTGCCGCTAAATGGTAGTGTTCAACAATATCGTGTTCCGGTCAGGTGGTAATGTACGGCCCTGTAATTTCCGGCACAGAGACCTTAGGCCTCAGGAGTGGTAACGCATCTGCATTTTGACCTTGGTCTTTGTGTTAGTGTCTATAGGCTGCAGTCATCACTTAACATCAATGTGAACTGCATGCTTGTTTACCACTTCCATTACATAAAAAAAAAATCATCAAAACTGATGTCAAAAGAGTCCTTCAGCGCTGGCGATTCCTCTGATGTTGCAAATGGCTGATCACTTAACACCAGTGTGAACTGCATGCTTGTTTGACACCTTCATTACATTTAAAAAATACATTTAAATTTCCGACGATTTGAGAGTAGTGAAAAAAGAGATAATTTAGAATGAGGACAGATAAAAAAAGAAAAAAACGGTGGTAGACACTGTTATTATTGTAATTTATGGACTTATTGACAAGGTGATATTATCAGAGACTGTAGCGCGAGGATTTATGAATACGGCGACGGTAAGGTAAAATGAAGAAATGAGTACACAAGTAGGTAATTATGATGCAAGCGATACAAATTCACATAAAATTTGTGTGTATGAAGTTAGTAAACGTAAATGAATATTAGAACACTTGTTGATTAGTGTAATATTTGTGTAGGTGATGTGTTATTTTGGATTCGATCGACAACTTATGTTCCTGGTTGTACTTCATTTACGCTTGATGGCTTTAGTGTTTTCTACGTTTCATTTGTCCGATTGAAAAAAATCGGTGAAGGCTATTCTTCATTGTGTTCATTATTCTATGATTGTTTACGTGTAAAATTCATTCAATCCATGGAAGAAAGTATAAATATACTACTAATTGCTTTAACGCTACCTACCTATATCTACTAAAGTACTAGACAGGATAAGAAGGAAGACATGAAGGAAAGACACTTCGAAAGTGGTAAAATATTTCCCCCTTTAACTTTTGAACTAAGACAATGAAAAATCTAAAAAATTAAATGTTGTAGATCTCTATAAAAATTTTCGACGAAACTCAATTCAAAAAAGATAAAGCTGGCAGTTTTTCAGATATCATAATTTTTCGAAATTTGCAAATGAAACTTTGTCATTGACAGGTACTCGTACATTGTATGAATTAGCCTAGAGAAAAAGGATACTGGTGAACATTCAGTGAAGGAAAGAATAAATCATCAATATAGCTGTAGACCTTTTCACCCTCTCCTGTTGTTTTACATTTTCAATACAAGAGCAAACTAGCAAACACCAAGTGCAAACAAAGGGAGGGTAGAGCACGCACGTTACAATTATGCCAATTGTATGAGAAAGTGAATAAGCCTTAGTTTGTCTGTTCAGTGTTTGTAATATTACATATGTTTACATGGTATCTCATCTTGTTGACTCTAGTTTAATTGCATTATTCTAAAGCAAGCGGCACCCGAAAATTGACGATACCTTAAGTCTTATGTAGTACTGACATATATTGTAATGTAGCAAACATTGCGAATAAATCGTTTGCTGAAAATAAAGGGGCATAAAAATACATAAATTATGGAGTGTGAGGAAGATCGACCGAGGTCAGTAATGAAGAAAAGAGAGATAGATATTTACGAGTGGCAAATACAACAGAAAAAGTGAGACTAGGAAGAGAACGATAGACAGAGTAGTTTCCAGGTTTTTTTGCAGCAATTTTATAATTAAAGGATTTTTGTTTTTTTTGCTATTATTTTGGAGCAAGCCGTTTTCGAAACCTACTGAGGGCCCGTGGCAAGGTGCAATGTTTGATGTAGACGGTAATGAAATGCGTCGGATGTCCAGCAGTGGACGTCTTTCGTCTGAATGATGATTCCACTAATCTGATTAAGTCGAAAAGAGGAAAGATCACAGGTGATGCACGAGAGGGTAGAATGGTAGAAGAAGATGAATTGCGAGATAAGGGCAGAAGCAAAATAAGAGAGCGGTAGAAGCAGAGAAATATAGAGAGTGAGTATAATAAAAATACATTACAATAATTTTATTCAACATTTTTTATTCAACTAGAATTTCATCTGGTAAATACTCTCTAAGAGTATTTACCAGATGAAATTCAGTTTCAAATTTGAGTATTAAATCATTCCAGATCATAGGAAACTAGGGTTTTTTATTCATAACTTTATTCTCGAAACCTGCCGAGGGTCCGTGGTAAGGTGTAATGTTTGTTGTGGCCGTAATGAAATGCGTCGGGTGTAAATTAGATCGCGTTGCGCGTGCCACTTGTTATGATAATGGGCGGAGCTTGCAATAGCAAGGGAAATGGATTCGGCCATCGAGTCGCCTTGACCACGTTTACTTAGATATTATTCATATTTATATTATAAAAACTGAATAACAAACCAAAGCACACGAAGGATGCCGTATCCTCGTGAATTTTGTTTTGATGGTGGCAAAGAAGCGTGCTCATTTTACTGGTAGAGTTCCAGTGACGGAGTTTGCAGGCGTAGGCATCATTACCTAATTTACTGGCCCGCTAATGGTAGTCAGTGCTATCGTCTTCCGGTCAGGTGGTTATGTACGGTCTTTCGGTAAAGGGGCATTGCAACTTAGGCCTCAGGCAGAGAATATGTAATAATACTACGTATAGAATGGACACTTCGACGTCCCGCCCGATTTCCCTGCCTCACCCAACCTCCTCCCCTCTTATGGGCGACGTTTGGTATTTTCTACGTGCTACGCACACAGGTGCGCGTGTAAATACACGTCACTCATTGATGTCTGTGAAATAGAGACCAAATTAAGTGTTTGTATGGAATTTTGGCGGAGTGTCCGAAATCTTTGTGGTTTTGTCCAGCAGTGGACGTCTTTTGGCTGAAATTATGATGATGATGCTTTACTAACTTACTCATATTGGACTTATTGGACTAATTCTTAACGCATTAGGTTGAGAGTATTTGATATCACATATATCTTGTATATAAATAACTAGCTTAGCCAAGTGTTTCTGCTGACCTTGACTAACTTTATATGAAAATGTCTCTAAGGTATTCTCCATCATAAAATGGCCGAGTGTATAAATGTACTTACATAAAGTCATAACTTCAGTTGCGCCTTTGCTTATTCGAATGGATAAGCTTGCTTGTATATGTGTTGTGTTTTTTCAGTCCCAACCTCAATTGGAACGAAATAAATAAAAAACATTAATAAATAAATATGCTTAAGCTCACAGTCCCACTATAGGTATAAATTTGTTCTGTGGGTGCTGTTTTACACATACACACCCACCATGACTTACAACATATTATTATTTTTGTAGGCCATTCAAATATTTGTACCGGTACGGGGATCGAACCCATGAGCCTCGGTTAAAACGGTTGTCACACAGCGCTGGACCAAATGGCTCGTCAAATATTTTAATGAACTTGGACAATCCTTCATTGCGCGTGTCCCAAAACGCACTTGGCCGGTTCCTCCAATGTTATATCAAAACAGAATTGAAAAAAATAAAGTATCAACAACTTGTCAATCAGGGAAATCAGTGCTCGCTGGAATAATCAGTGAAACTATCAAGAATTGAGCAATATCAAAAACGTACCGTCAATAATCAAGTTCTTTAAATAAGCCAAAAGATCTATCATATAAACCCTCTTCAGACAGTTATATCCCAGAAATGAGAGCATCTTAAAAACAAAAGCTGTTATAGCAGCAATTTTAATATAAATTAAAGTACATGCGATAATAAATAACATCCATGGAGATAAAATTCGCGGCTGCAATGGATGCTCGTACGTTATGGAAGATGTAAGTTGCTAGCTGACTGCCAAAATGTACTGACCTTAATATGAGTAGGGTTATGTAAGGTATTGATCTGAGTGATATCACCTTTCGTTAATCCGTACAAAGTAAGGGAATCAGGTAGTTTTATGAGAAGTAATACTCGTATACAGTGTTATTTGAAATTAGCGCATCACCTCTTACAGGCAGCCTCTCTTCATCAGAGCCAACAAAATTTTTGTGTTACAACTTTTTAAGACATAGCTTTTTTTTTAATTAAAATTTTCTCATCATACATATTATTATATAAAAATCAATTGCTGTTCGTTAGTCTCACTAAAACTCGAGAACGGCTGGACCGATTTGGCTTACTTTGGTTTTGAATTATTTTTGGAAGGTTTAAAAGATAAAAAAAATATGAAGGAATTGAAGGGAAATAGTAAAAACCACAATCCGTTTCTATCAAACCTTTGACACGTTATTTCATTCTGAGGCAATACCGCCGTCAGCTAGAACTTAATAATTTTTTTGCCTCTAAGCTGGCATTTACTCTTAGCGTAGGTATGCCACGCACCTTTACTTAGGCAAAATATCGCTACGTGCAACGGGGAGCGGGGTTGTAAGGTGACGCAGTGGCGGCAAAGCTCTTTTGAAGTTTTGAAAACTTTTTGTTTTTTTTTTTTAGGTCAAATATCAAGATTTGTAAAAAGTCGTATTAGAGAAAATTGTTGTTGGGATTGATCTAGAGAAGCTGTCTGTAAGAGGTGATGCGCTAATTTAAAAAAACCCTGTATAAATAAAATATTCAAAGTATTTTTTGGCCATTGGAATTCTGCCCGAGAATGACAAAGAATGTCTCTCAGCTCTTTGTTATCGGTTTGTGAAAGAAAAAATGAGATCTTATATAAAACTAAATAATTTCTTCATAAGATTTTGATTACCAATCTATTGTTTTCAGTTTGTAAATAGACACGTGAATTTCCACTATTCTATTTATTGATGTTTTACAAGATATTCAAGCTACAGTAAGTAAAAAAAATATTTCTGATTTTGAAACAAAAACCAAAGAAAAAAAAACGCTGGTATTTTTCTCGATTATTTTTTATGTATGTATGTATCTTCACGCCAGGTCCGTAAGGGGGTAGGCGGAAAGTGTGGAGCGCCAGATATTCCGGTCCTGACACACCTCCCGTGCCTCATCTACCTTCATCATTCTCTTCATACACGCACGCCGATTCCTAAGACTTTTGACCCCACCATCAGACATAACTCAACCTATTTGGTCATGGTAGGTCAGTCTTGGTCTTCCTAGGCCTCTGCAATGTATTATTATTCCTTATTCTTTATGTCTAGTTCTTAATGTCACTATAGTACACTCAGATTCCGGGTTCAATCCAAGGATCCGTTAAGTGTTATTGGAATTTTATTATTTGATGGGAGATTTCCTATGCCACCTCCACCTTCGAGTTTGGTAATACATGCGGTGATGTCAATAGGCGCCAACCACACCTGTAACAAAACATGGCTAGCAAATCATGGGTGTCTTCATGTATGCATGTATTTGCTACTGCCTTACCTTTTCTGGGACTACAAGCGTCAAGTTATTTTTTTATGTTATAGAAGTGGCAAACATGCTTGCAGTTCACATTGATGATAAGTGATGACTGCAGCCTATAGACACCCACACAAAGACCAAGGTCAAAATGCAAATGCGTTACCACTCCTGAGGCCTAAGGTGTTATGCCTTTGTGCCGGAAATTACAGGGCCGTACATATTATATATTTCAATTAAAGGCGAACTGAGACCCTCTGTAAATTTTTTTTTAACACGAACGAACAAAAACAACAGATCCTACAGTCATTTATTCAGTTAACTTTAGAACATAAATTACCTTATCTCAAATAATTGCATGAATTTGCAAACAAAGAACATCTAAACTTCCAAACTTCTCCAACGACCTTTACCAATAATGAAAGAAAAAAGAAAAAGTAACAAAATATTAAACCCTTGAACACAATTCGCGAGATTAATGACGCAGATTGAGTGTTTGAAAGCGAAAAAGCCCGGAATCCAGGACAGTCGTAATTTAAGCGACACTGTAAACACATTATTCGGCGCGCCATGCCGTTAGGGGTACTGTACACTGCCGGATACGTATGTCACGGGTGATAGGTGGTTCAGTGAGTAGCTTCAGTGAGTAGCTAAGGAGTAGTTAACCTTTATATTGTGACTGCCAGTGACGGTATTGTTTGTTATAACGACACAATCATTATTTTAGGTTCACGTAACTTCACGCCTGTAATCCCCGAAGGGGTAGGCAGAGGTAAATGCATTCAATCATACATGCAAACACCCACGACTCGCCGGTTACGTTTTGGCCCATGTAACAGGTGGCGAACCTGTTGCCATCTCCGGGCACATTACCAAACTCCGGGGTACTGGGAAACTTCCAGAAAATGGAAAAATCCCAATAGGAGCAGAGATAAAGGATTTTAAACCGTTATCTCTGATAGTCCCCGACCCGGGAATCGAACCCAGGACCTCCAGCGTAATAGTAGTGGAGGTTCAGTTATTTTTTATTAAAAACTAGTTATAACAATATCATTTTATCACTTAAAAAACTAAAAATTGGGTCATGGATCCAATTGTGCGTCGTATCGGGTAATATTTTCGTTGAGCGTTGTAGCGTTGTACTGTAAAATAGCGGTAATACAACCATCATATCGCGCAATGTTTCACAGTCCTTGTTTATCCCATGAAGTGGCAAACATGCATACAGTTCACATTGATGGTAAGTAAGTACTGCAGCCTATAAACGTCAAACAACAATAATTATAAATAAACAACCACGTAAAAGTACAGATGATAATGAAGATGCGTTGCCACTCCTGAATTAAATATAACTACATGCCGTGTTCAGCTTATGTGAGTATGGCCGTTTTCCGTTAGGGGTATTGTACACTGATGGAAACGTATGTCACTGTTGCAGTGCTAATAATAAAGGGATGTGTGTTTTAATTTATTTATTATTATATTAATTATTCTTTTTATGTACCTATCGCTAAGTACACACGAACGAAGTCGCGGGAAAACCTAGTTATACCTATATGAATATCACATAAATATACACCTTGTAAAATTTATTTATTTTGTATTTTTTTTCCTTTTTATCAAAATATCGCATATTGCTCACCAAAATTAAAATCAACGCCATCTATGTTTTTTGTTAATCATCAAAATCTTTGTCAAATAATAATAATAAGGGACGTCCTCCTCATATTCTGCGTTGTTTTGTAAGAGAAATACCGTCGTAGATACTAAAAGAGAATAATAAAATCGAAATTATCTAATAATGATAGCACACATTTTCCTTTACTGCACTAAGTAAACACGCGGGGAATAAGTTAAAGAATAAAAGGATCATGGCAAGATTTCTACAGAAAAAATGAAAAAAAGGTACACGGTAAAACAGCATGGAAATATTATCCAGTGAACCTAAACAACATTTCCTGATACTTAAAATATTTTTTACTCTCCGGAATAAAAAGTTTGAAATTGAACTTTAGTATGGAGTGCTTCTACTGTTGTTAGGAAAGACGATTCTTATTCCGGTGATTTAAAAATAATGTACATACCAGAAAATGTTCTTTAGGTTCCCTAGATAATATTTCTAATCCGTTTTACCTTGTACCTTTTTAGGGTACCGTAGTAAACAAGGAACCCTTATAGTTTCGCCATGTCCGTCTGTCTGTCTGTCTGTCTGTCCATCCGCGGTTTAGCGCAAAAACTATAAGTACTAGAGACTTGAAATTTGGCACAAGTATACACCTTAATTACGCCAACAAAGTGGTAGAATAAAAACGTGAATAAAAATATTTTTAGGGTAACCTCCCCTACAAGCAACGCGCGGATATTTTTTTTTATTTTCGATTTGTATATAGTGTGGGGTATCGTTGGATAGGTCTTTTAAAAATATTATAGGTGTGTGAATGTCATTTTTCGATTTAGTTAACTGTTCGTGACTTATTAAGCTTTAAAGTGCAAATTTTCGTCAGACTCAAGTGTCCCCCCCCCTACAGACCCGTTTGGTTGTTCTTAGAAATTCAAACGTTACGGCAATAGTAGCTACATATAACGAAATTAAAAGGAAAACTATCATACCTAAGTTGGCCCTGCAAGTTTATGAGTTATAGTCGACCAAATGTATTTTAATAGAAAATTTCGAACAACTCATAGAAAACATTATTTTTTTTAATATATCTCTTACTCTGTAACTACGGAACCCTACACTGCGCGTGGCCCAACATGCACTTGACCGGTTTTTTCTAACTTTTTTTGTACAAATCAATGTATGACACTTGCCATGATTTTTTCCTCCTTGGATTTCGTGGGAGACATTGCGCGATAGATGCATAAAAAGAATAACAAACATAATAATAAATTAATTAACACATACCTACATTCCTTTATTCTTAGCACTGCAACAGTGAAATGGTGCTGAGAGTGTAATCACGCGGGGAATGAGCACTCCCCATTACACTCCGCGTCTCATAATGAACTACTCTCGGTGTCGTGTCAACCATTACACTGATGTCGGACGGAAAGAGCGCGCCAGTACTCGATAAAAATCACCCCTTCATTCATAAATAATACTAGGTTTCTTTCCTTCTTTTTATTGTTATTTAGCAGCATATATGGATATCCTTCCCCTATCTGCGGCTCATTTCCTTTCTGGCTGTCAACCATCTCTTCTCCTTGATTTAATTTTAGTAACTTCAATCTACTATGTTGCGAAATACAGACAATGTCCACCTGATTCCTTTTCTTACCATGATCTGCTATATATGTCGTACAAGAGCGCGCCAGCGCTCGAAAATGCCGTTTGGCATTGAAGCCCTTTATCCATAAAATCACCTCTTCCTTTTTTTATGTAGTGGTAGTGGCAAACAAGCATGCAGGTCACATTGATGTTAAGTGATGACAGCAGCCTATAGACACTCACACAATGACCAGAGGTCAAAATGCAGATGCGTTGCCACTCCTGAGGCCTAAGGTGTTATAACTGTACCAGAAATTATTTCCTTCATAAACATAAATAAGACTAGATCTCTTTCCTTCTTTCTTTTTATAGTTATTTAGCAGCAAATATGGATATCCTTCCCCGATCTGCGATTAATTTTTTTCCCGGCTGTCAACCGTCTCCCACTGCAATACAATTTTCCACTGATGAACTTTTTTATAGATGCGTACAAGTAAATGTTTACCACAAGAACCGGTAGCTACTGAGTCAGGTTAAACAGAGATATAATGTCCTTTTTAGGGTTCCGTAGTAAACAAGGAACCCTTATAGTTTCGCCATGTCCGTCTGTCTGTCTGTCTGTCCGTCCGCGGTTTAGCGCAAAAACTATTAGTATTAGAGACTTAAAATTTGGCACAAGTATACACCTTAATTACGCCGACAAAGTGGTAGAATAAAAATGTGAAAAAAAAATTTTTTTGGGTAACCTCCCCTACTAGTAACGCGCGAATATTTTTTTTTATATTCGATTTTCATATAGTGTGGGGTATTGTTGGATAGGTCTTTTAAAAATATTATGGTTGTGCGAACATCATTTTTCGATTTAGTCAACTGTTCGTGACTTATTAAGCTTTAAAGTGCAAATTCCCCCCCCCTACAGACGAAACGGTTGTTGTTAGAAATTCAAACGTTACGGCGATAGTAGCTACATATAGCGAAATTAAAAGGAAAACTATCACACCTAAGTTGGCCCTGCAAGTTTGCGAGTAATAGTCGACCAAATGTATTTTACTAGAAAATTTCGAACAACTCCATAGAAAATATTTATTTATTTTTTTCATTACATCTCTTACTCTGTAACTACGGAACCCTACAATGCGCGTGGCCCAACATGCACTTGACCCGTTTTTATGTAATGGAATAGGCAAACAGGCAAGCAGTTCACATTGATGTTAAGTGATGACTGCAGCCTTTAGACACCCACAAAATGACCAAGGTCAAAATGCAGATGCGTAACTCCTGAGGCCTAAGGTGTTATGCCTGTGCCGGAAATTACGGGGCCATACATTACCACCTGACTGGAACACAATAGAGCTGAACACTGCCATTTAGCGGCAAGTATTACTGGTGGTAGAGCTCCAGTGACGGAGCTCGCGGGCGTAGGCACCACCGCATTACCTAATATACTTGCCGCTAAATGGTAGTGTTCAGCACTATCGTGTTCCGGTCAGGTGGTAATGTACGACCCTGTAATTTCCGGCACAGGCATAACACCTTAGGCCTCAGGAGTTACGCATCTGCATTTTGACCTTGGTCATTTTGTGGGTGTCTAAAGGCTGCAGTCATCACTTAACATCAATGTGAACTGCTTGCCTGTTTGCCTATTCCATTACATAAAAACGGGTCAAGTGCATGTTGGGCCACGCGCATTGTAGGGTTCCGTAGTTACAGAGTAAGAGATGTAATGAAAAAAATAAATAAATATTTTCTATGGAGTTGTTCGAAATTTTCTAGTAAAATACATTTGGTCGACTATTACTCGCAAACTTGCAGGGCCAACTTAGGTGTGATAGTTTTCCTTTTAATTTCGCTATATGTAGCTACTATCGCCGTAACGTTTGAATTTCTAACAACAACCGTTTCGTCTGTAGGGGGGGGGAATTTGCACTTTAAAGCTTAATAAGTCACGAACAGTTGACTAAATCGAAAAATGATGTTCGCACAACCATAATATTTTTAAAAGACCTGTAATTTGACCCTGTAATTTCCGGCACAGAGGAAAAACAACTTAGGCCTCAGGAATGGTAACGCATCTGCATTTTGATCTCGGTCCTTGTGTGGGTGTCTATAGGCTGCAGTCATCACTTAACATCAATGTGAACTGCATGCTTGTTTGCCACTTCCATAACATAAAAAAAAGTATAATATATCAATTATCCGGTATATTCGATTATGGTTACAAAGCTTAATAAGTTAAATAACATCCCTAGTATATTGCAAGTTATTTTGGCGAAATGTTAACAGTTACAAAACAATTAGGCTAATTGCCTCAAACATTACTGGGCTCTAATTGTTGTTGCTCTCTGAAGCGAACAGTCCCTTAAATATTTGAACAACATCAACATACATAGCAAAATCTGTATTAATTACAATATTAGCTGGATCCAAAACAGCTTTAAGATTTCCTTAATCTTCTTAACTGCCTCAGTAGCGTAGTGGTAGCAGGCCACTGCCATTACGCTGGAGGTCCTGGGTTCGATTCCCGGGTCGGGGACTATCAGAGATAACGGTTTAAAAATCCTTTATCTCTGCTTCTATTGGGATTTTTCAATTTTCTGGAAGTTTCCCAGTACCCCGGTGTTTGGTAATGTGCCCGGAGATGGCAACAGGTTCGCCACCTGTTACATGGGCCTAAAACGTAACCGGCGAGTCGTGGGTGTTTGCATGTATGATTGAATGCATGCATTTACCTCTGCCCTTCGGGGATTACAGGCGTGAAGAAGTTACGTTAATCTTCTTAAAAGGTCTTTTTTAAACCGCCTCAGTAGTCCAGCGTCATGTCTCGTTGGTCTAGTGGTCGTAGGTAGGGCGGTAGAGTGAGTGGAGTCCAATGTCCGATTATTTTATGTAAGGAAGATGGCAAGCTTGCAGTTCACATTGATGTGATGACTGCAGCCTATAGTCATCTACATAAACACTAGTAGTCAAAATGCAGATGCCTTGCTACCCCTGAGACCTAAGGTGTCTCTGTGATAGTTATTATGGGACACGGGACATACAATGTGAGGGCATAGGTACCTCCGCATCCGTGCTTCGGAGGGCACGTTGAGCCGTCGGTCCCGTTTGCTATTGATAGATAGCCGTCGTTAAACCTGGTCGGAGGCCTTATGGGCGGTTTGAAAACATCCAACAGCGGGTTGGCTACTAACCCTTATCTCCACCAACCCGCATTGGAGCAGCGTGGTGGAGTATGCTCCAGGCCTCCTCCCAAGAAGGGGAGAGACTCGTGCCCAGCAGTGGGACGTATCAAGGATTCCCATTATTATATTATTATTAAAGGTACTTTTACTGGTGGTAGAGCTCCAGTGACGGAGCTCGCGGTCGTAGGCACCACCGCATTACCTAATATACTTGCCGCTAAACGGTAGTGTTCAGCACTGTCGTGTTCCGGTCAGGTGGTAATGTACGGCCCTGTAATTCCCAGCACAGAGGCATAACACCTTAGGCCTCAGGAGTGGTAACGCATCTGCATTTTGACCTTGGTCTTTGTGTGGGTGTCTATAGGCTGCAGTCATCACTTAACATCAATGTGAACTGCATGCTTGTTTGCCACTTCAATTACATAAAAAAAAAAAAAAAAAGTTACCTCCACAATACTTATTTGATTTGCGCAAAATGGTACCGTTCAGCACTATCGTGTTTCGGTAAAATGTCAATGAATCAGAATCAGAATCAGAATCTCGTTTATTCATTTAGGGTGACAGGCACCACTTATGACACGTCAAAAACAAACAAAATAAATTAAAGCGAATAACAATTGATATACATGTCAAACAAGATAAAAAATATATGTAAAGTCAAGAATATCACTAAGATAAAACTAAATGTAATAAACTAATGTAAAAGTATATCAGTAGAATGTCTCTTTTCCCCTTTACAAACTGATAACAAAGAGTAAAAGGAAAAGAGAAAGAGTAATTTTAGTTATGCATGTGATGCGCACTGTCTAGCGTTACGTTCATCAAAAAATCTTCTTTTAAGCACCCCTATTCACACATCTTCTTTCTTTTCACAATCCTTCTCAGTAGAAGCAGTTCGCTTGTGGAATTCTTTGCCTGTGTCAATTAGACAGGCTCAAACTATTCTAAATTTTAAAAAACTAGTTAAAGAACACTATCTTTCTCTCTAAATATGTATTTTACCTCGTATATTCATTTTCTCCTTCCCTTCATAGATTTGTTAACTTCCTTTTTCGTTTTTCCCTTCAACCCATCGCTGTCGCTGCACCGTGCTCTGGATGGTCTCTCAAATTAGTTATATGTAATGTTTTCTTTGTTCTTGTACACCCTACTATTTCTTTCTTTCTATTTGTTTTCCTTATTTATTTAGGTTGTCTGGAAGAAATTGCTCTTTTAGCAATAAGACCGCCATTTGTACTGTGCTTCTTTTGTCTTACTACTATGTATTTTACTGACTTGGTGTACAATAAAGAGTAATGTTGTTGTTGTTGTTGTTGTTGTTGTTGTTGTTGTTGTTGTTGTCATTCTTTGTCATTCACCGGCAAAGTTCCAAAGGCCAATATGATCTGAGAAAATGTCAATGTAGTAATAGGGTCTGTAGCTGTTACGGGGCCATAATAGTAACATCTACAGACACTATCAGAGACACAACACTTATGAAAGAGGTCTAGGTCGTAGTGTCGACGACCCGGTTAGTCCAGCGGTGAGATGACAATTTGATTCGAAGGGTCGCGGATTCGATCCCCGTGACAAATATGAAGAAAGAAGAAGAAAAAACATTTATTGGCGCAGCCGATGAAATACTGCATAGAAAAACAATAGAAAAAAAATTGAACATTTAAAATACAAGTGGGTTGGTACGACAAAAAAAAAACAACATTTATGAAAGCATTGACATTATAACACAAAAAAAAGAAAGAACACTGTTAATATAAAAAAATAGGTACCTTGTAACAGTAGAAAAAAAAACAAGATCTCACGGCTGCACCAAAAAGTTCCCAGTTCAGCATAATGTCAAGCCGGAGCCTGGCGCTGGTTTTCAACTAGAAACTACTCGGTGGGACACGGATATCAGTCCTAAAAGTCTATATCAATATAATAAATAATTACTTTTTTTTTTTTTATGTAATAAAAGTGGCAAACAAGCATGCAGTTCACATTGATGTTAAGTGATGACTGTAGCCTATAGACACCCTCACAATGACCAGAGGTCAAAATGCAGATGCGCTGCCACTCCTGAGGCATTAGGTGATATGCCTCTGTGCCTGAAATTACAGGGCCGTACATTACCACCTGACCGGAACACGATAGTGCTGAACACTACCATTTAGCGGCAAGTATATTAGGTAATGCGGTGGTGCCTACGCCCGCGAGCTCCGTCACTGGAACTCTACCACCAGTAAAAACTAGGAATAAACCGATACATAAGTGCCAATAAATGTAACATATTATTATATTATATTTATTATATAAGTAGACTAGCTGTTGCCCGCGGCTTCGCCCGCGTGGAAACCGTTTCATAATCCTGAATTTTCTTTGCTATAAACCTCACGGAGCCCGAGACCTTTCCAACGAATGCAAAACCGTGGATATCGGTTCGTGCGTTCTGGAGTTATAGCGTCAGGAAGGAAAACCCGACTTATTTTTATATTATAGATAAAACAGGTTAAACTAAACACCCGAAACAAATATCTGTATGGTCTACAGATATTTGTTTCGGGTCTGGGCATTTTTGTGTGTGTGTACAACGGCACCCACGACACTGGTTTAAACCTATTATATGGCTGTGAGTGCGAGTGTAATACTATAAAAAAAATGTGTGTAGCCTTGTCTACCTCTTCGGTCTAAACAAATGTTATCCGAACTTGGAATACACGGAATATGTTTAATTTATACTTGATATGATTTATAACTTCATGGATTATTCGGACATGTATTAAAGGTTGGGTTACGTATACCCAACCTTTAATACGAAAAGACTCATAAAACCCAGATTTATTTTAATTTAAGCACAATCGTGATTAAGTTTAACGTGGAAATACCTTACGTAGTCTCTACGTATGCAAATTTAACGATCGCGCCTAAAGTATGGGGAGCAGGATATTTGACTCTTTATGGAGATCAGTGTCAACTTGTGTTTTAGCTTTGAAAGTCAATATTCGAGTGTATTCTTTGGTGTTTTTATTCTGGTTTGTGAGTAAACACGCTTTGTGGAATGTGATATGATTGAATACCTTTTTATTTGTAGCTTTAACTTCGTATCGGGCTGGTTTTTAATGTTATGAAGTGGCAAACAAGTATACAGCGCGAGAAAAATATGACAATTGATTTCAATTGTTCACACGCCGGCGGTTTCTCGCATCTTGACGGTTTGAGTGCCTTTTCAAATGCAAACATTCGCGGCGCGGTCGCCGTGCCGTGCAGAGTAGAAATTCACTGGTGGTAGAGCTCCAGTGACGGAGCTCGCGGGCGTAGGGACCACCGCATTACCTAATATACTTGCCGTTAAATGGTAGTGTTCAGCACTATCGTGTTCCGGTCAGGTGGTAATGTACGGCTCTGTAATTTCCGGCACAGAGGCATAACACCTAATGCCTCAGGAGTGGCAGCGCATTTGCATTTTGACCTCTGGTCATTGTGTGTGTGTCTATACGCTGCAGTCATCACTTAACATCAATGTGAACTGCACGCTTGTTTGCCACTTTTATAACATAAAAAAAAAAAAAAAATGTATGAGCTACTTAGCTTTCACAAGGCACGGCGACCGAGCCGTGACCGTGTGTCGCCCGTGGATATCCACTACAAATGCGGTTTCAGCGCGGTATCCGTTTTTGCAGTGATGTATTGAAAAGTATGGACCTGTTCACATGAGACAAGTACAACACGGTACGGCGAGCGCGGGGGTTCCAATATGCTATTCGATTACGTTGGTACCTTTAATGTAAAATGCTAATCGTTCATCAAAAAATCAAACCTTGAAATGTAACAGACTTTAACTTTTGACGACCCGGTTAGTCTAGCGGTGTGAGATGACCGTTAGATTCAAAGGGTCGCGGGTTCGATCCCCGCACCGGGACAAATATTTATATGGCCTACAAATATTTGTTTCGGGTCTGGGTGTTTGTGTATGTGTTGTATGTGTACAACGGTACCCACGACACAGGTTTATACCTACTGTGGGGCTGTGGGTGTAAGCGTATAAAAAAATAATTATGGCAGCTGACGTGAAAACGCCATACAAAAAAAAAGACTAAGTATGCATTTACTACGCGTTTCTAAAAACCCTATTTCTCGACTCTTATTGATTCTTATAAATTGACATATATTACTAACATGAAACATTCTCGTGGGGATCGTTAAAGTGGGTGGGCCAGTCACAAAGTAATACCTTTCTAACCCAAAAGAAAGCTCTCATCTTAGGAAAAAAACAAATTATCTACCGTTCATTGACCATGTATCCCTTTGATGCGAACTTCGGTAACTTAAGAGGAAAAAAAAACTTGCAAGGGAAAAACTTGCGCAGCTTTATAATATTATGTTACATACTTTTTACTAGACCTCCTTTGATGATTAGAAACTGACCTAGAAACTGGGATTGAATATTTAAGAGTGACGTAACAGGCACCTCGCTGTCAGGGATCGTAAAACGTGTCGGCCTGTTCCTGCCTGCTCTTCAGCGGTTTGAAATGAAAAATGTTGGTTTTATTTCCATTTCAAACTACCGCCGAACTGTTTGTTTTAGGTTTTAATAAACTATGTTATTTAATTGTTTTCATTGCCTTTAAATATTCAGTTGTTTGAAATATAATTGTACAAAGGTGGTACGTGGTTTTTACTGGTGGTAGAGCTCCAGTGACGGAGTTCACGGGCGTAGGCACCACCGCATTACCTAATATACTTGCCGCTAAATGGTAGTGTTCAGCACTATCGTGTTCCGGTCTGTATGGCCCTGTAATTTCCGGCACAGAGGCATAACACCTTAGGCCTCAGGAGTGGAAACGCATCTGCATTTTGACTTCAGTCTATACGCTGCAGTCTCTACTTAACATCAATGTGAACTGCATGCTTGTTTGCCATTTCCATCACATAAAAAAACGTGGAAAAAAATGTTTGCTTCACGCTAGGGGCTGTCCGTAAATACGTCAGGCTTAAATAATATTTTCACGAACCTCTCCCCCCTTCTTGTCACGCTCTGTGACTCCCCTAAAAATGTAACGTCACAAAAATATAACTCCTCTGAATGGAGAAATTTCAATAAATCAATAAATCTTTAATAACAAATATTTTATCTTATCACGCTCAGCGGACGTATTTTGTGAATGAACCATTAGTAAGATAAAAATCGGCTGTAGTTTTGTTTAACTTATAATAATAATGGCAACCCGTTATACGTCCCACTGCTGGGCACGAGTCTCGCCCCTTTTTGGGGGGAGGCCTGGAGCTTACTCCACCACGCTGCTCCAATGTGGGTTGGTGAAGATATGGGTTAGTAGCTAACCCGCTGTTTTTAAATCGCCCATAAGGCCTCCGACAAGGTTTAACGACTGCTATATATCGATAGCAATCGGGACTGATGGCTTAACGTGCCCTCCGAAGCACGGTAACGCGGATTTTAATTTGCCACTAGCGGTCACCCATCACACACCCGACCGCGCCCGTATTGCTTAACCGAGTAGATCGCTTACGATCTACATCAGCCGCGGGGCAATGTGCGCTTCTAATGTTTAACTTTTGTCTTAATCACATCAAAAACTTAAGACGATTTTACAGGCGGTTCTGTTATATTAAAGCTGATAGGATCAGAGTCAATTTTTGCTCTGGTATAAGCAATTTTTGTAGGAGACATATTGTGGTCGTTTCGTGAAACGGATTGAATATTTAAGAGTGACGTAACAGGCACTTCACTGTCAGGGATAGTAAAACATGTCAGCCTGTCCTGCCTGCTCTTCAGCTGTTTGAAATGAAAAATGTTGTTTTTATTTCCAATTCAAACTACCGCCGAACTGTTTGCTTTAGGTTTCAATAAAGCATGTTATTTAATTGTTTTCATTAGATATCTTTTTTACATAGATTTGATCGACACACAATAAATTGCATAATGGTTTTAAAATTTTGCCTCTAGGTAGCAACTTGTGTGATGATACAAATCTATAGATTGTTCAACTTAATCACATCAAAAATTTAAAGCGATTTTAATGGCGTTTCTGTTATTTAAAGCTGATATGAGATATTGTACTCTTAAATATTCAATCCTACTTTCATGAAACCACCACATGACCACTACAAAAATTGATTATTCTAGAGCAGCGATTCCCAAAGTGGTCGATATAGACCCAGAAAACATAGTTTGGGAACCTCTGTTCTAGAGCAAAGACTCTAGAACAGAGGTTCCCAAACTATGTTTTCTTGTAGACCCCTTTCAATTTATTTCTGGTTTCCGTGGACCCCCTCCTTGCTACATTTATATCACATTCCCATATTTCCAAATTTTATTCACGCCTACGTACACCTCCATCGAGTCCGATGGACCCCAGGAGGTCTATATCGACCACTTTGGGAATCGCTGCTCTAGAATAATCAATTTTTGTAGTGGTCATGTGGTGGTTTCATGAAAGTAAGATTGAATATTTAAGAGTGACGTAACAGGCACCTCGCTGTCAGGTTTCGTAAAACGTGTCGGCCTGTCCTGCCTGCTCTTCAGCTGTTTGAAATGAAAAATGTTGGTCTTATTTCGATACAAAATTATCGCTGAGCTATATGCTTTAAGTTTAAATAAACTATGTTATTTCACGTTTACACTATTCTTAATGATAATAGTTGGAAACATAATTAATTGCACAAAGGTAAAAAAAAGCCGCTCACGGTAGCAAGATAACAATCGGCTGTTTAACTTAAACATCAAAAATGTAAGGGAATTGTGTTGGGTTTCCAGTGATTTACGACTGATTACATGGGAGTCAAATATTGCTCTGAAATAAACATTTGTTGTATTGGTTTTTTGACTTCGTTTATGTATGAATGATTCGTTAATTGAACGCACGGCATTAAATCTAACATCTGTCCTTCTAACAGCGCTTCTATTCAGTCAAATACCGTTAAGGTGCCATAAAGGGTAGCGTTTAGTATTCGACACGCACGTTCACACGTTCTTACTGTTAACGTAACAAATAAATAATAATAAATAAAATATGCTTACACTCACAGCCCCCACATTAGGTATAAACCTGTATCGTGGGTGCCGTTGTACACATACAACACATACACAAACACCCAGACCCGAAACAAATATCTGTAGGCCATACAAATATTTGTCCCGGTGCGGGGATCGAACCCGCGACCCTTCGAATCAAACGGTCATCTCACACCGCTGGACTAACCGGGTCGTCAAAGTATCCACCTCGCTAGGTTAGGCGGTCTAAAAGAAATTATTACCCTTAGAACCAAATACCCATGTGAAAGTTGCTGCTGTGAAGCTGTTGAAGCAGTTAAAACACAATATTATCTATTCTTGTCATGGCAGTCTTTATTGGGACGAAATCCTTTACTACTGTAGCCACGTGACTTCTTCGGAATGAAAACGAATAGGTGACGTGTGGGTGGGTGCGTAGCGAATGTTGGGATTTTGGGATGACTAGCCGGTACGGCGGTGCTCGGTCGGCTCAGCGAAGTAAGCTCTCCACTTGCTGACTCAGTGAAGGCGGCGGCGAGCTCTAAAAAAATGTGTATATGGCCTCCGTCAGCAAGTTTTCCTGCGCCAGCATCTCAACTATGATCACGTCCCCGATGTTTCGAGAGCATATATGCCCAGGGAAAGAGTTATCCCTCGACTCCCAATCTATTCCCTCCTCTGTTGCGCTTCACGCGCGGAGGGAGGATGATGATTAATTAGTACTAAAAGGCAGCACCTCGGGGTTACCAATAAAAAAAAACTAGCAAACCGAACTTAACAACAACCCACTTATTCCGTTATCTGCCTTATAGAACACGACGCTATTGTGCTGAAGTTGTTAAGACACAAAGCTATCAAGATCATCATAATTCACCCACATTAAAACAACCACTCGGCTATACACCCAAACGACACACTTCAACCACAAATACTGGAGGATCTTTGTCTGCAAACAATCGCAAGGCATATACCACCCGATAACATCGCACATCCATCCGGCAATTGGTGGCATGACAGCCGCCATTAATATACGGAAACCTACATCCAATAAAAGAGGAGAGCCTTATTGCTTAATCCGCGATCTGACGATAGAACATGGGTCAGTAAGTCTGGTAGATATGACCCCTGCACTAGGCTTGCGCAGTGAGGATACGAAACTAAAACATTACATAGATTTGTTTCTTAACTAATTTGAAAGCTTAATAACTGAAATGGCTGTAAAATATTGAACGTAAGGTTTGACAATAGTGACCCTGCACAAATCTATCTACGCAATAAACCTATGAAGATCAAAATCCAGGCCAAAGTTAAGAAGTTGTTCAGTCACTCCGACAAGTAGGTACTGTAGAACCTTTTTCTGCAAATCGCAAGGCGAATACCATCCGATGACATCGCACATCCATCTGGAAATCGGTGGCGTGACAGCCGTCATTAATATACGGAAATCAACTTCCAATAAAAGAAGAGGACCTTATTGGTTAATCCACGATCTGACGATAGAACATGGGTCAGTAAGTCTGATAAATATGACCCGTGCACTAAGCTTTCGCAGTAAGGCAACAAACCTAGAACGGCAGATAGATTTGTTTCTTAACTGATTTCACAACTTAGGGAGGGATGACTGAAATGACCGTAAAATATTGAACGTAATGTTTGACAGTAGTGACCCTGCATAAATCTGCCGAACTATCTACGTAATAAACCTATGAAGATCGCAATCCAGGCCAAACTTATAGTAGGCTCTTCAGACTCTCCGACAAGTACTGTAGAACCTTTGTCTGCAAACAATCGCAAGACGAATACCACCCGATGACATCGCACATCCATCCGGCAACCGGTGGCGTGACAGCGGCCATTAATATACGGAAACATGCCGGATTTGTTTTGGCGCGCACAGAACACGATTAATTGATCCGGGACACGCCATCGGTATGAAGGACCGCGGAATTTGGAGGTTAAGAGGATTTTTTTTGTCATTAAGTTGACAGACAAGCAGACGGGCTACCTGATGGAAAGTGGTCACCGTCGCCTATGAACATTTGCAACACCAGGGGAGTTGCCAACGCGCTGCCAGCCCTGAAGGACTCTTTTGACGCCATTTTTGAAGAACCCCATATTGTAGCACCGAGGGAACACCTCAGTGGGAAGTTCCACAATTTACACGTTCTGGGCAGAAACGAACGAGAAAACCGCACCGTTGAACACACAGTCGGTGAGGGTGAAACTTCTCTCTTCGGCGGGTAGTATAGTAATACAATGATTTGAGATTGTTCAGACTTATTACGAACGAAAAATTACTCAAGCCTGCTGAGTTCTTCATACGTAGGACTGAGGACACTTTGTCAAACAGATTTTTTTCAGTACCACATCTATATAATATTATAAAGAGGTAAAGTTTGTAACTTTGATTGTTTTGTTTGTTTGTATGGGCTAATCTTCGGAAATACTGAACTGAACATGAACATTCTTTCATAATTAGAAAGCAACACTATTCAGAAGTACTGTAGTCTATAATCTATTATGAGAGTAGTAGCCTTTGGCGGCGTCGTGTGGCGGGTTGCTCACTTCCCTCTAAAATGGTCGAGGAGGGCAATGGCTGTCACATGCGTCATACTCGTGAACGGGTGCTGTTGGTGGGGACTGGTCTGTTCTGGTTTGCAGGGGCTACATCACATTTAGTAGATAGCAGTTTATTTGCATCTATGCTATGGACGTTGACATTATTTGATTTTTCACGATAATCTGTACTAGATTTAAGCTCTCATTTAAAAGAGCTCTTACTGAGTTTGTTGGGTAGCGGAGTTCTTCTCAGTAGTGACTGCACTTGGAACTCTGCTAAGTGAATAACATTGATCTTGACGAATAAGTTTTTCTTTTTCTTCATTTATTATCATTGAAGGAATTGAAAAATTTTATGATTATTATGTTTTAACCAAATAGTTTAAATTTTAATTTTTAATTTACTATTAATATATGATTTTGCTTTTACTATATGTAATGGTTATTCGCTCTAGGTAGTTTATGATTTATTGACGTGTTGGAAGTATCTGTAAAGATCTATTCGAAATAAAAATATTTTCTATTTCTATTTCTAATGAAGGTAACATTGCACCCGTGCGAAGTTGGGGCGGGCCGCTAGTTAGGTATAAACCTGTGTCGTAGATGCCGTTTAACAAACACAACGCTGTCAATTCAAGTCAATAAATTACCTTGTACACTATATTGAGAGAAGAAGCATAAAATGCTAAATCATTTTCAGCTATTCAAATCGTTTATTATACCTTCAATTAATTGTCGTAAGTATATTTCAAAAACAAGAATATCATAGCAGCAATTTGGTGACATATTGTTGTCATAAAAAAATGAGATAAAGTAATCCGACAAAAAACAACGATTCAAATTAATGTTTGAGTATTTTTCCATGATTCTGCGTATTTTTCTCTATCTTTTGATAGCGTGTACAAGGTGCGGGCCCAACGTAGAACTTATGCCAAAGGACTTTGGCATAATTTCTTTCAAATGATAATGTGTTTTCATCCATAATAACATGGATGGATACATCATGAATTGTGTCCGCTCCGCACCAAATCCGGACGTGTGTTAAGACGTTATATTAAATCAATGTGAAAAAATATTAGACATCAGTTTAGTCATTAAAAATCACGCCGTCCGTATAAAAAATGACATTTATTTTCACGTTCCACATAAATAGCAAATAGGTCAAGGAATCTGTTAATGATCTGTTAGCCATGTTCGCGATGACTTGCGATCTGCTTACTATCTTTATGGGTGCTTTTAAACGTAGGTTATATTGGGATTCCGTATACAAAATACAAAACGATGAGCAAAATACTTTGCCTTCGCTTGCGAATAATATACGAGTAGCCAATGTTAATCGCTGTTAATGTTACTTTTTTTTGGGAATTAATTCTTAACTTCAATATACCTAGTAGTTATTTAGTTTACCCATTGCAAACAACCTTACAATTTTCCTCTATTTAATATTCAGTGTTACGAGTCAACCCCAATCATTAAAATAAAAATATTCTTACGGATATTTCTTTTTTTATGTAATGGAAGTGGCAAACAAGCATGCAGTTCACATTGATGTTAAGTGGTTAAGTGATGACTGCAGCCTATAGACACTTACACAAAGACCGAGATCAAAATGCAGATGCGTTACCACTCCTGAGGCCTAAGATGTTATGCCTCTGTGCCAGAAATTACAGGGCCATACATTAGCACCTGACCGGAACACGATAGTGCTGAACACTACCATTTAGCGGCAAGTAGGTATATTAGGTAATGCGGTGGTGCCTACGCCCGCGAGCTCCGTCACTGGAGCTCTACCACCAGTTAAAATATATATCTAGCGTATATTCAACTAAAATGATAGTCAACCCGACGTTTCAGTCGCTTTTCAGCGTGGTCCCGGGCCGGTTAGAACACATCATGTCACGAATCAGTTTGGTTAACTGCAATTTGTGGACGTTCCATTATCTTTTATTTCGAATCTCTACTCGTTATTAGCTCTGTCTCGTTTCGTTGTACCCGCTGTCATATAAATAAATGGAACAAAAAATTGGCAGTTCCTAAACTGAACCACAAACGCTACGGTCCCCGACAATAATATGGATATAAATGATGAACTTACAAAATATCTTAGAAAAAAACCGATGGATTCCGATCTACTGAAACAAATAGTATAGGTGAAGCTATCGAATGAAATCGTGTAGGTTAATCAGCTTTTATTTTTCGAATATATATATTAGCTATAAGCAGGTCAAACAATAGTTTTTTAATAAACATAATAAATACCATTAATTTTGAATCGCCAATTCCCAAAAAATGTTAGACTTCTTTACTTGAATGTTAGGCTGTCATTAAGGCTATAGCAATAAGGAGAACCGCCTAAATTGGTCATTATTATTCATATAAAACGGTTCTAGCTTCGTTTAGGCCTCGTTACATGCTAATTTGATACAATGTATTAAACACGCGTACCTCTTGTAAGCTAGTATCTTTACTGGGACTATCATTGTTTTATATTATTTTTTAATCGCCTTCAAAAAAGGAGGTCGTTTCCAGTTCGTCACGATCAATTTTTTACTGTGGTAGAGATCCAGTGTAGGAGCTCCAGGGCTTAGGCACCACCACATTACCTAATCTATCTGTCACTAAGTGGAAGTGTTCAGTAGGCCCTGTAATAAGTATCACAGAGATATAATAACTTAGGTATCAGCGGTGGTAACGCATCTGAAAAAAAAACTTTTTTTTTTTTATGTAACGGAAGTGGCAAACAAGCAGATCACATTGATGTTAAGTGATGACTGCAGCCTATAGACACCCACACAAAGACCAAGGTCAAAATGCAGATGCGTTACCACTCCTGAGGCCTAAGGTATTACGCCTCTGTGCCGGAAATTACAGGGCCGTACATTTATGTATATTCATCGATTATTTTGTCAATTGTGGACAGTTATTACATTTTTTCGTGTCGTTTGAAAGCGTACACTTCCGAGTTAGACCTATCAGCAACAAGTTGGGATCTTATGATGGCATTAGAGAGAAATCAAGGGAACCCCTTAAAAATTGTACGGATTTATAGGGTTTTCGTTGCGTTTTCTTGATTTATGTAGGTATTTGCATTTGAAAATCATATTAGTCATAGTTAGTGTGATAGGCTTCGGAACACCGAAGGTCTGACTTCTTAAGTTACCAAAAGTATGACTTGCAATGCTCTCTGGGATTAAATCTGTATTCTGTTATTTTTCATTTTTTTGGTGATGTGATTATCTTGTTTTGAAGTCTGTATATTTTTCTTACATAAGGACAATAATATTAGTTGTAGTATGTAATTAGTAATTTAATTCATTGAATTATTTATATTTGGAATTTGAATCAGGTATCAGCGAAAGATATCTGTGATTCACTTTCAAGTCAAGATTGCACTCGAAAATCAGCATCGAGCATCTTACCTGATTTAATGCTGAACTGAACACTTTTTTTGGCATAGCTGCGTGACACATGTTACGCTTTTCTTTAGTAAAGTTTATTTATCTTCTATAGTCCTAAACTTATTCCCCCCTCTGATAACTACTTATAGCATAGTCTTCGTTTATTTTCTTTTAAATATAGGTTTAAGTCTCTCGGGCTTCGTTCCAAATACATGTTTTTTTTTATTATTTTTTTTTTTTATGTAATGGAAGTGGCAAACAAGCATGAAGTTCACATTGATGTTAAGTGATGACTGCAGCCTATAGACACCCACATGAAGACCAAGGCCAAAATGCAGATGCGTTACCACTCCTGAGGCCTAAGGTGTTATGCCTCTGTGCCGGAAATTACAGGGCCGTACATTACCACCTGACCGGAACACGATAGTGCTGAACACTACCATTTAGCGGCAAGTAAATTAGGTAATGCGGTGGTGCCTACGCCCGCGAGCTCCGTCACTGGAGCTCTACCACCAGTAAAAGTTAATTTTTATTATTTTCAATTGCCTTGGTGACTAAATGGTCATTATTGGTAGGCTTAATGGTTATAAAATAAATGATATTGCAAATTTTTTATCGTTACGGTCTTTCGGTACTTTGTTTCAAATTAAATGTAGGTATAACACTACATACTTGTTTAGTTAAATAAAATGTTTCTCTATATATTATGGGTTAAACATTTCTTTAGTTAAATTAGGCATTAAACGACGTAAAAATAAATTATGTTTAACATTGGTGAAAGTCATTTTAATAAATATTTGTAACCCTGTTCGATCGGATTAAAATATTGTACGGAACCTTTCGTATGCGTGACTGAAGCCCATTTAGCCGAGTCGTGTTGTTTATTATACATATAAAAGATTTTACGTTTTTGATGTAGGTGTTAGGTACCAGTTTTATAGCCGTATACCAGGGTGGGTATCGAACCCGCTACACTTGAATTAAGCGAAAGTCACACACCGCTCAGCCACTTGGCTCGTCAATACAAACACACACGCGCACGCACGCACGCGCGCATATAATAATGAATCGAACCCAATTAATATATATTTGGTTTTGGATGGATGTGTGCGCTAAAAACCGCACCAGATTGTATTCCTATTATGACCATTCTTATTTCTTTCATTTTTTATATATGTCAACTTTTATGATTCTTTGTCTGTAATATACAGGCGGACATCGCAAACAATAGTTTTTTTCATTTCAACCTTTGCGTAACGAATTCAAAAAAAGGACCAGGTTATTTACGCTACAGAAGGTAAATTACCTCATTCCCGATTGCCTTTATAATACCGATCTAACATTTATTATTGGTGTTACCGCGAACCAATTTCAAGGGACCCCATCTACGCAACGCTTCAATGATTAAGCTATACCCAATGATCTTTCAATATGACTAAACGCCCGACCTCACTGAAAGCATCGGCTGACTGAAAAAAGAAAAGCGAAAAAACATCGCATCGCGTTTTTTTATTGTATACGGCTCATTAGACGCTGTGGCTTCGAAATACTTTTTGTCAAAGGACAACCACTTTTATGCGAATAAGAATCTTACACACGACCGTTAAAGTACAATTTCCAGTGGCGCCATCCTCACTGAACCCTACCCCAGTGAATTGGGACACATTTTTGTTTAGCCTAAAGTGTTTTTTGTCGGACATTTTGTTCGGGGAAGTCGTATCGGGCTTAAAATTGAATGCGCTGTGTTTATGAATGTACGGTAATTAGCTTTGCTTGATTAGTCGTTTAATTATTTAAATGGATTAATGGGATTTGAGTCGAAGAGCTTTGGTTTTTTTCTCGCTTTTGATTATTTTGTTTGGGCCTTGTTTATACATTTTGTTGACGAGACTTTGGAATTACGCTTCATAATCGTTGTTCACGATGTTGTTATGTGTGATTAAGATCGGAAATAGTTTAAGGAAATAATCTGTTGGTGTAAAAGATTTAGCAGAAGAACTTAAGAACTCTTTCAGAGTAGGCAAAGCAATACGACAACACGATAGCTATTTGGAGTAGCTTGAGCGGTGCGGTTGTCGTAAATTAGGTAATGCGTTGTTGCCTACGCCCGCAAGCTCCGTCACTCGAGCTCTACCACGAGTAAAAACCGTAATCGCGTATTTTTAAGCAGTATGATTACAAAAGCTTATTAACGATGTATAATAATAAAACACTACGTGTGCATGGAAACTTTAATTTACTTATCCAACGGCAAATGCATGTTTTAATTTTTTGTCCTCATCAAATATTTATTTGCAGAAGAATGTTTTATACTTATCTCGTACTTATATTGTACACAAGCTAATTAACGTAAACAAATTCATAAAAAAGTAAACTCACAAAAGATATGAGAGAAATCTGGTAATAGAACCACAAAATAAGCTACAGTAACGTAAGAAAAGGACAACAGAACTAATCAATTGCACAGACTCCGAATTTCTTTGAACACTAAACAAAGTTAATATCCCAAAAGGAATCTAAACAGCTGCTCATTTATACACATATTCATCCTGTCAGTGGCACAATGAGATCGAATCGTATGTCGCATACATTACCCGAGGCAAAGTAAACATTTCGGAGGTAATGGGCAATGTTATCCTAAATGACTGTACAGTAAATAAAGGGCGTATTGGGTCTATTGGCGTATTGTACGCCGCTGGCGCTAGCTGGCTACCTAGAATTCTATGACCGTCCAGTTCGAACAGCCGACCGTTTGTTTCGAGGGTAGTGTATTCGATCCATGTACCGAGACAAATATTTATAGGGCCTAAAGATATTTGATTCAGGTTCGAGTGTATGTTTTTTTATGCACTGTAAGTGGCAAACAAGCATGCAGTTCACATAGATGTTAAGTGATGACTGCAGCCTATAGACACCCACACAAAGACCAAGGTCAAAATGCAGATGCTTTACCACTCCTGAGGCCTAGGATGTTATGTCTCTGTGCCGGAAATTACAGGGCCGCACATTGACACCTGACCGGAACACGATAGTGTTGAACACTACCATTTAGCGGCAAGTATATTAGGTAATGCGGTGGCGCCTACGCCCGCGAGCTTCGTCACTGGAGCTCTACCACCATTAAAATGTGTATGTGTTTGTGTTGTGTGTATACAACGGCACTCACGATACAAGATATATCTAGTGTAGGGATGTGAGCGTATTTGATTTATTTATTTCTATAACGTAACTTCACGCCTGTAATCCCCGAAGGGGTAGGCAGAGGTAAATGCATGCATTCAATCATACATGCAAACACCCACGACTCGCCGGTTACGTTTTAGGCCCATGTAACAGGTGGCGAACCTGTTGCCATCTCCGGGCACATTACCAAACTCCGGGGTACTGGGAAACTTCCAGAAAATTGAAAAATCCCAAAAGAAGCAGAGATAAAGGATTTTAAACCGTTATCTCTGATAGTCCCCGACCCGGGAATCGAACCCAGGACCTCCAGCGTAATAGTAGTGGCCTGCTACCACTACGCTACTGAGGCAGTTCATATTTCTATAACAATACGTTAAAAGTCAAATAAAATTAATGTTAATCTAATAAAGAGATACCTAATTCAGTACCAAGATGGAGCCCGTATATTTAACACCAGCAACTTAGGCGAGAACCCAAAGTTTAATGTGCCACGAAATTACTTCACAAAGGTTTAACGTAAAAGATAAAACTAATAACTAAAAAGATAACGGCCAAATAGAAACAAGAATGAGCGGCAAAGTGCAAAGTTTACGAATGCAACTTGCCGCTTCACTTAGCCAAACTAACGTAATAAAAACGCGCTGGTTACGTGTGCTAACGCTATTGCTACATTAAAGTTTATGGGGAATATACTAATGTACTATAATGTTCTTTATAGAAGATTTGATCTCTGTTTTATGGTAAACTAGCATTGTTAACAATAGATGTCGCTACTTTCACCCAAAAACAATCCAAAAATTTTGAAGTAAAAATACGATAGTCGGGTGTGGACTTCGGTAGCTCAGTTCGGAGAGCGGCTGGTCTAGAAATCCCAGTGGTCGCGGGTTCAAGTCTGGCCCGAAGTCAAAATGTTTCTTTCCATTTTAGCTTTAAATAATTTACACGTATGTATGTGAAATTATTGAAAATGGCTAATAATTTGTTATCATGATCTATTTAGGCTTCCAAGCACATGTACTTACTTTCGTAAGTCTATGTATGTTCTCGGCAACTATAAGTCATATCGAGATGCTTTTTTCATTTGATTTAGGTATACAACTTGCAGCTTACTTAGCGAAACTAACGTGATAAAAAACGCGCTGGTTACGTGTGCTTTTTTTTTTTAAGTAATAAAAGTGGCAAACAAGCATGCAGTTCACATTGATGTTAAGTGATGACTGCAGCCTATAGACACCCACACAATGACCAGAGGTCAAAATACAGATGCGCTGCCACTCCTGAGGCATTAGGTGATATGCCTCTGTGCCTGAAATTACAGGGCCGTACATTACCACCTGACCGGAACACGATAGTGCTGAACACTATCATTTAGCGGCAAGTATATTAGGTAATGCGGTGGTGCCTACGCCCGCGAGCTCCGTCACTGGAACTCTACCACCAGTAAAAACGATATTGTGCTAACGATATTGCTATATTAAAGTTTATGGGGAATATACTATTGTAGTATAATGTCCTTTACAAGAAGATTTGATCCCTGTTTTACCGTAGATTACCTTTTGCTCGCGACTTCGAGCGCCAGAAATTCGTTGCGAAAATCGCAAACTTCCATATAAACTATTTTAACCTTTCGAGATAAATAAAAAAAAATGTGCCTGTTTTTCGCCCATGCGGCTCTCAAACTATCTACATTCCAAATTCATAAAATCGGTTCAGCCGTTTTGAATTGAAAATGGTACATATGAACAGACAGACATACACGTTTTCGTTATAAAAGGAAGTAGGGATAGTCGAGATTCCAGTGAGTGAGGTTCTAGATGTAGGCACCACCGAATTATCTAAACTATCTGCCACTAAATAGTAGGGTACAAGACTATGGCGTATTTATTACAGTGCTGGCACACAGTCACATGCCATTTAATATTCCACGCTGAATTAAGCTTGGAACCAGGGAGGAAGAAGCTGCAGCAGAGGGGGATGCTCTGGTTCTGGGGGATGCTTCGAAAAACATCGTATTACGTATGTAATCGCTATCGCTATCAACTTAATAATGGAAGATGGAATTTAATAACTTAATTGATGTAAGTTGCTCTCAGATGTTACATTCAAAAACAGACAAAAATACTAATGCAATTCGTCGCTTTTGGAAAATATCGTATTACGTATGTAATATACGTACGTAAGTATATGTACCGTGTATACATACATATGCATTTAGTAAAAATCGGTTATTTTTATATTACAAACATACACTCCAATTTTATTTATTTGTGTAGATATAGAAGAAGAAGATAGGAAGGCACCGGTGACAAACAGCTGGTTCCGATTTTAAATTGATTGGACAGATATTTATGTGAGATACTCGTATATCTACGTCATCTGTCATGTTACTATGGGATAGTGTGGTAAATTGACTTCCTAAAGCTGGAATCATCCTATTTTTTTATGTAATGGAAGTGGCAAACATGCATGCAGTTCACATTAATGGCAAATGATGACTGCAGCCTATAGACACCCACACAAAGACCAAGATCAAAATGCAGACGCGTTACTCCTGAGTCCTAAGGTGTTATGCCCCTGTGCCGTAAAATACAGGGCTGTACATTACCACCTGTGACTGGTACACGATAGTAACTTAGTCTAAAGAAAACGAACGTGTTATGTGATAGTAATGAACACTACCATTGAGCGGCAAGTATATTAGGTAATGCGGTGTTGCCTACGCCCGCAAGCTTCGTCACTGGAGTTCTACCACCAGTAAAAATCCTATTATGGGGAGTGTCCTGTCTGATATTTTAGTACATATAAGAAAACTAACTGTTGCCGGCGGTTTCGCCCGCGTGTATGGCGTTTTATAAATAACTATATAATGGCCTATGTTCTTTCTCAAAGTCAGCTTTATCTCTGTACCAAATTTCATTAAAATGGGTTCAGACGTTTGGACGTGAAAAGGTAACAGACAGATAGACAGAGTTACTTTCGCATTTATAATATTAGTAGGGATGAATGTGATATAATTTTATTTGGTATTTTTAATCTGCTGTCATGTTTGATGGCTGTTAGTATGTAAACTTGATATAAAAAGTTGTTTACAGCTGGATAAACGGATATTAAGTTGCATGTAAAATGACAAATAAATTATAATTATAATAAAATAAAATACTATTTTTTTATCTGACAAATTTGAAAGCTGTATCTGAAAACGTACGCTTATTTGCTTTACAATAAAAAAAAATGGAAACGTAAATTTGTTTTATTTTAAAGAAAAATGGAAAGAAAAAATTGACTTCAGGCGAGACTCGAACTCGCGGCCTACTGGGAATCTAGTCCAGCCGCTCTTCCAATTGAGCTACTGAAGTCCTGCCCGATTTGTCAAATTTTACCTTCACATTTATTGCCTTGCTTTATGGTAGCAGTAGCGCCATCTATTGCCAACCATGCTAGTTAGGCAAGTCGGTAGCCTCGGAGTTCGAGTCTCGCCTGAAGTCAAATTTTTCTTTCCATTTTTCTTTAAAATAAAACATATTTCACAAGCATGTGTTAATGCGAAGTAATATAAAAACAACGTAAATTTGGGTTTATTACGTCATTCCATATTTACAGGCAGTACCTTTATTTAAAGTGCCATTTTTTAAAAATCATTACCAGAAAATAAACTAGTATCAAGCTTAAGCTATTATACGTAGAAGAGGCTATAATTTTTCCGAACATACATTACATAAAAGCGTTGTATCGCCGATAATTTCCTTCCACATTTAACAACAATATTGTTTTAAAAAGCGTGACTTGCAGCTTCTAGTTTCTGAAGTTTTTTTTTTTTTGTCATTATGGCATCGCTATTACGCATATTGCCAGTGTCAAGTAAAACGATATTTCATATTTATTTAAGCAGCGTAATAGTTAGTATAATATAGTCATCAAGTATAATATGTAAGTATCAAGTATATAAGTTATCAAGTATAATATGTCAGTCAAGTGAGTTACAATCAAGCTATTCGAGTAAAGCGATGGCTACTTTACCAAAACATTTACAATGAAGTTTTGGAGGCAACCTGAAAGGTCGTGTTTTCGCACTGTTATTCTATTTCACTATACACGGGCACTGTAATAAACCTATATCAAACAAAATGCCACCAATTTTATTCAATATAACTTAAAAATACACCAAGAAAATGAAATAAATTAAGAGCACCATACGCCTCTTTCAAGGTTCCCGCCAAAACTCGTTTCTGAAGTTATTGGCATGTATCTCGATATATTTTGTTAAATCAACCGCCAGGGGACTTCTTAAGCTCCGATCACACGATACCCTTTTTTATGTAAAAGTAATTTAAAAGTATTATTTTGATATAAGCTGCTCTCCAGGAGCCAAATTATATGAAATAAATGAATAAATGACGACCCGGTTAGTCCAGCGGTGTGATTCGACGATCTTTTGATTCGAAGGATCGCGGGTTCGATCCTCGTACCGGGACAAAATCTGGGTGTTTGTGTACAACGGCACCCACGACACAAGTTTATTTATACCTAGTGTTCAGCTATGAGTGTAAACGTGTAAGCGTATTTTTTATGATATGGACTCATATAGGTAGCACGTCTCGAGACGGCACTAGTCTACTTCACTGGGTAGTCGCAGTACAGAGGGTGCTATTAGTCTAAATAAAAGTTACCGCAACTGCCCTGTGGGTACTATACGAATACGATATGCTTTTACACGGTAAACAATCGATTTGCCCTCAGTATTATCGATGAAAGTCCAAAGATGCTTACAACAGTTTTGTTATGCATCATTAAGGGAGAATAGACCATAATCGCCACGCTTGGCAGGTGGATTGGCGATCGCGGTGGTGGTAGTTTTATTGCAGGAAGCTGCTGCCTATCCGCGTTGTAATTTTTACTGTAATGGTTTGAGCGCCATTGTTCGTTTGACTGATTGCACTAGCCGAAGAATTTAGTAATAGAAGTAATCCTCCAAAAGAGGGCGTTATGGTCGTCATGTTGCGATGCCTAGGCTAAGCATAAATGGTAATTAATAGTTACTTGAACTATATACTTGTTTGCTACCTTATGAAAAAAAACGACCTTTAAAAAACGCGTCAAAAATCGGAGCGTGTAAACATGCCTTAATAATGGTCGCACCATAACTCCCTAATGGATTCGCGCTCTGAGAGTAAGTTTACATAGATGTAAGTACCCGAGTTTTAAGTTAGATTTTATTGTGTGATAGGGATTGTAGAAGTAAGTAGAGTAGTAATCCTCTACTAGAGGGCGTTATGGTCGTCAAGTCGCGACGCTTAGGCTAAGCATAAATGGTAAGTAATAGTTACTTGAACTACGAGTATATACTTGTTTGCTACCTTATGACATAAAAAAATACCCGTCAAAAAATCGGAGCATGTAAACAGGCCTTAATAATGGTCGCACCATAACTCCTTAATGGATTCGCGCTCTGAGAGTAAGTTTACATAGATGTAAGTTCCCGGGTTTTAAGTTAGATTTTACTGTGTGATAGGGATTTTAGAATTCAAATATATTATGCCTATATGTGAATACATACAATGCAACACGGAATAAAGTGCAATCCGGTTAATAGGAGAAACTACACCGAATTTCTGTCGACAAAAAACTTCAAAGCCGTGAAAGCCAATTTAATTTCTGCATTATATTTAGTCTTGATTAAATAAACTTCTCACTGATGATAGAGCACCAGTGACGGGCCTCGCGTAGACAGACTCTGATGGTGTCAGCTTTCGGTATTTTAGAAGATTCCCACATCTTCTAAAAAACCGCAAAATCCCAATAGTAGAAAGAAAAATTAAATTTCGTTCAGGAATTGAACCTGCGACCTCAGGATAAGCAGTCATCAGTATTGTCCTGGCACCGCTAGAGTACTGAGGCAGTAAATTTACAACATAATTATGTGTTGTTTATTCTAGTTTTTTTTGTTTGGAAGGTGGCAAACAATCATGCAGCCCACATTGATATTAAATGAATACTGCAGCCTATAGACATCTACGCAAAAACAAGAGGTCAAAATGCAGATGCGATGCCAACCCTGAGAACTATGTTATTATGTTTCTGTGAGAGTTAGAACTAGGCCATACAAAACCGGTCGATTATGTTCTTACTTAATTAATTTCCCAACAAAAATTAAATACATCTTCCAAAATTACTCTATAAATTCACACGTAATTCAACCTGTCACCTTACGTAATTAAATGCATATAAAAAAATTCTTGCACACGCATAGCAATAGAGATTTAGACACGTAATAAGGCATTATATAAATCGGACCAATTAGGTGGTTCAGTTCAGTATGTAGGCCATCAGATTAAGAGTGGAGCATTGAGTCGAAATGTATGAGTTTAGTTAATGTCCTGGGCGCAGGCAAAGCAGGGTAAGGGAAGCGATACAATAAGTTTTTTTATGTTAGCAGAATGGGTGGTAAGTGAATGCTACCTTCTATAGATATCTTAATATTTTTTTTTTGTCATGAATGTGACAAACAAGCATGCAATTCACATTGATATTAAGTGATGACTGCAGCCTATAGACGCCTACACAAAGACCAGAGGTCAAAATGCAGTTGCGTTACCACTTCGGAGGCCAAAGGTCTGTACTGCCTCTGTACTGGAAACTACAGGGTCTTACATTACCACCTGACCGGAACACGATAGTGCTGAACACTAGTTCAATTAGCGGCATGTATATTAGATAATGCGGTGGTGCCTACGCCCACGAGCTCAGACACTGGAGCTCTTCCACCAGTAAAAACGCAGATGCGATATTACACACAGTTGCAATAGATGATATGATAGTAAGTAAAGCCTGCAACCGGAATCTATTATATAAAAATAAGTCGGGTTTTCCTTCCTGACGCTATAACTCCACAACGCACGAACCTATTTCCACGGTTTTGCATTCGTTGGAAAGGTCACGGGCTCCGTAAGGTTTATAGTAAAGAAAATTCATAAAAAATTTCAACGCGGGCGAAGCCGCGGGCATCAGCTAGTCTATAATATAAAAATAAGTCGGGTTTTCCTTCCTGACGCTATAACTCCACAACGCACGAACCTATTTCCACGGTTTTGCATTCGTTGGAAAGGTCTCGGGCTCCGTAAGGTTTATAGCAAAGATTAAATTCAGGATTATAAAACGACATCCACGCGGGCGAAGCCGCGGGCAACAGCTAGTTTTCTATAAAGATTCTAGGTCTAAGTTGATATGCCTCTATGCCGGAAATTTCAGGGCTGTACATACTGGAACACGTACTGAACGCTACCATTAAGTGGCAAGTGGAATACGTAATGCAGTGGTAGCTACGCTCACGAGCTCTATCACTGTAGCAGCTACAGTGTATTATTGTACAGTAATTATACAGAGTAAAACGTAACCGGCGAATCGTGGGTGTTTGCATGTATGCTTGAATGCATGCATTTTACCTCTGCCTACCCCTTCGGGGATTTCAGGCGTGAAGTTACGCTATTTTACTTTTTTTTAATATACAGATGTACATAATGTAATGTACAGTACACAGGGGGTACAGCTACGCTGTAGCTCTACCACCGGGGAAAAAATAATGCCTCATTAATATTTAGTGAAATACTCATTGTGCCCCAATACTAAAATAACACGACCAAAGAAAATGGCGCTAACATTTTACAATTAAAGTTTGACTGGGAACACATCTTGGATTTAATCGGGGAATTTAAATTAAGCTGAATTATCTTACATTATCATTTCAAGCCTTTTTTTTTACTTTCCTTTTATTTACTTCAGCGTTTCCCAATCTTTCTTTTATTGAGCCCTCCGGACTTCCATGGAAAGGCAGGGGAAGGCAACTGTTTTTTATCTCTAGGGAGCGGCCGTAACGATAAGATCTAACCTGTCCTCCTCTATAGTCAAACTGCCCCCTTCTATATCCGACGACGCCCTTCGTCATGCCTCTCCCGGACCATAAATAATATTAACGCATTCTGCAATAACCATTAAAGTCAATGCTACTGTTATTGTTAGAAGACAAAAACCGTAATCTATATATATAAAAATCTATTGCTGTTCGTTTTGTTTTTTTTTTGAATTTGAAAAAATTTTGGTTTTGAATTATTTCTGGAAGCCAGTGAAGGTTTAAAAGGTAAGAAAATATAAAGAAATTTAAGGGAAATGGTAAAAACCACAATTTTATTTTCCAATACAAATAGTCCGTTTATATCAAACTTTTGACACATTATTTCAACGTTTTCGTAGGTTTTCGCGAGCTTCATACATTGTAGAAATTAAACTTGCGGATTTTCTCGCGTATACAACACTCCCAGACTTCTTAACGTATGAAGAAGTTTGGGAGTGTTGTATACGCGAGAAAATCCGCAAGTTTAATTTCTACACATTATTTCAATACAAAATTTGCCGGGTCAGCTAGTAATTAATATATTTAGATGATTTGGAGCAACTGAAAATTAGTGCGTGTATTTTTTCAAATCTGTTCTGTTATCTTGTCTGTTGAAATAAATGCATAAATTTCAGTAATTCATGGAATTATTATGTATTTATATGTATAAGTATATAATCTGTTTTTAATGTAGTTTTTTTTTTGTAAAATGTTCTTTTTTGTATGCGTTTTAAGTTAACATACTGCCTAATATATTTTATTTAAAGAAAAATGGAAAGAAAAATTTGACTTCAGGCGAGACTCGAACTCGCGGCCTTAGCATAGTTGGCAATAGATGGCGCTGCTGCTACCATAAAGCAAGGCAATATATGTGAAGGAAAGATTTGACAAATCGGGCAGGACTTCAGTGGCTCAATTGGAAGAGCGGCTGGACTAGATTCCCAGTAGGCAGCGAGTTCGAGTCTCGCCTGAAGACAAATTTTTCTTTCCATTTTTCTTTAAAATAAAATATATTTCACAAGCATGTGTTAATGCGAAATAATATAAAACAAATACTGCCTAATACATAAATGATCATTATTTGCAATTTATGCTGCTGACACGTCTGAATACAGTATCGGACAAAAATGGTCAAACATGTATGTGCACACCTTAGGGTGAAACGGGACACCTTTGTAATGGAGTACAATTTTCGTTAATGTCAATGCATTTGACCTGAAGTAAAACAAAAAAAAATCCTAATTTATTAAATAAGTTTGTGGTAATCAGTACCCACTTTTTTAAAACACAAGTAAACAACGAGATCATTATCTTGAATACAGAAGCAGCAAATACCGTTGTTCAGCGGTAGCTTAAGCGCTACAGTGCTACTAAAATATCTTTACGACACACGCTTAATGCCGTCTCAAATAATAGGTGTGCTGTAACTGGTTGAAGGTTACCTAACTGTTTTACTGGTGCTACAGTTCCAACTCTAGCAGCTCGAGGGCGTAGGCACCATCGTATTACCCTAACTTATCTGCCGGTAGTGTTCGGCACTATCGTGTTCCGTGAAATAAAACTAGTTTTCGCATTTATCTCGCGTACAATCTAAAGATACAATTAGTAACTTTTGTGTTAATCGTGAACGCTACGCAAGACGTTTGCGAAATAGATGGAGGTAACTGCACATAATCATTTTTCAAACTGCTGTCACACAAATGTCACCTCAGTCTGCCCGAGACCACGTAGGCTGAAAAGCGATTGAAACGTCGGGTTCGATTTTAAATAATAATTTTAGTTTAATATACGCGCGATAGAGACGAATCGCGCATGGCCCAGCGACTGGTGTAGATCGTAAGCGATCTGCTCGGTTAAGCACTACGGGCGCGGTCGGGTAGTGTGATGGGTGACCGCTAGTGGCAAATTAAATGCGCGTTTCCGTGCTTCGGAGGGCACGTTAAGCCGTCGGTCCCGGTTGCTATCGATGGATAGCAGTCGTTAAACCTTGTCGGAGGCCTTATGGGCGGTTTGAAAACATCCGACAGTGGGTTGGCCACTAACCCACCCACCTCCACCAATCCGCATTGGAGCAGCGTGGTGGAGTAAGCTCCAGGCCTCCCCCCAAAAAAGGGGAGTGACTCGTGCCCAGCAGTGGGACGTATAATGGGTTGCCATTATTATATATTATTATACGCGAGATAAATCTGAAATTAGTTTTATTTCAATGAGCGCAGCTCGCGAAAACCTACCACAGTGACCACTTTCCATCAGGTGGCCCGTCTGCTTGTTGTCAATCTAATGACATTTAAAAAAATCAAAGTACTTAGGTACTAAGTACTGGACAAGAAACTTGTGATTATAGATCAATGACTGATGTATTGCTCATCTTGCGTTATTGCATTTACTACCGACGTATTGCAATAGTTTGGCCACCATTGTTCAGTAGACTGACTGCACAAGCGGTAGAATTTACCACCAGTGGGTGGTGGGATCGTCACCTTCCGACACTTAAACAGTTATAAATGTCTAGCCAATAATAGCCAATAATAGCCAATAATAGTCCATAACCTGTGAGATGACTCTTTCATGTCTTTATCTGGTATCACATTAATTTAATGCAAGTAAATTTAGTGCTAAAGATAAAACAGTTATATGACTGCTTGCGTGATAGATAACTCTTATTAGGGTTTGATATATGTCGCTACATAGCTTTGAATGAAATGGTTTCTCACCTACCTGATACCTTGCCTTTTTAATTTACTTGCCTTGAGTACTTTTTATGAAATGTGTGTTTCTTTATTTTGCTAATTTCTCTAAAATAATCGTTTTTATGCCATACAGTGGCAAACAAGAATATAGTTCCGATGTACTGTACTGTAGACTCTACAGTATCACTGACCATCCATACCTGGTATAACCATAGTAAAATTCACATTTCAAGCAAATTCCTGGTAAAATTCCATTAACATTGAAATACCTGGTAAAATCAGAGATTTCAATGTGAATGCGCTACTCCAGAGTTGTTGAGGCTTGCTGCTGGAAATAAGAGAGCCGTACATTACCATCTGACTTAAAAATGGTCATGGTATTTCAGATTTCTTAATTAGATTAGAATATTTTTTAAACCAGCGTGAAAATAAAACCAGTAAGGCCACATAAGTAATTTGAAATGTGACAGCTAACAAAAAACGGATGTAACTCTTTATAGTTATTTGTAATTTGTTATAAATGAAGCTCTATAGACGAACGGCATATATTATAAAACCTAATTATTAAACGAAATTACCATTTCGCCATTGATAGCGATCACAAGAAACCTTTTAACAAAAAGATGTGCCTATTTCGAATTAAGTGGAAAGGTAATTTGTTAGAACCTTGACCTTCAAGTAATATAAGACCTAAGTTTACTAGGTTTATCGTCCAGATCCTAAAATTTCTCACTGTTAAACCGAAATAATTCTAAACGGTTGTTAACATTACGTTAATTGGATTTTATCGTCGTAAAACAGAGTTTAAATTTATTTCATGTGTATTATTTGCATAATTTTGAATTTATATATTCTTATGAGATCCAGTTGTTGTAAAAAATATTTTAATGTGGACTTATTTTTACATTTTTCTTAGTACAGAGCATTAAATCTTTATAAATTGACTGTAACTACTTCTCCTATGTTCACTACTGATTCTACAATTTCAGGGATATAGGGATAGATAGTAATGCGACGTCATTACCAAATCTATCAGCTGCCAAATGGATGGCCTAATTTCTGTCACGGAGACAAAAAAAATTGGCCTCAGAGGTGTCGTCCAGTTTGTGTCTATAAACTGTATTCACTTATCATACACGTTACATATCTATGTCATAAAGGGATACAGCTTTTTAGATTTGAGTGAGTATCGAATACACTCACATTGATTGGTATGTCTTCTGTGTACGTATGCCACAAGGTTTACCATAAGCCCTTTTTTATTGAACAGATGTCGGTAACGGTGGATGCAAAACAGGATTGGGTTTTGTTTTGTTTACGTAAATATTTCCGGTTAACATTGAGGGTATTTTAATGTAAATTTAAGGTTCATAAATGTAACGTATGATGGGAATGTTGAATAGGTATGAAGTCGCTATTCTTAATAATTTTATATGAAAGCGATTTGCAAATGGGATATGAAGATACAAAAATATGAATCGTATGAAACGGAAGTGTTCAGTAAGTTAGTTCCTAATGTTCAGTCATTTTATATGAGCCTTTTTGTGTTTGAGTCAGTTTCACAATTCCCAAAGTTTTGAATCGGCATATCTTAAAAATAGATGTTTCAAACACAATATTTTTGTATACCTAAATGAAAACATTTTCACGTCAATAAATCACAGCAAACGCCATTGCAGTCCAAAGCACCTAAAACACGTAACGTTTTGTAAGAAAGTGTTTAAATGCACAAAACACACACAATTACGGCAATGAAATACCCAAAATACTGAAATACTCACTTGGAACCAATAAACCATTTTGTAAAACCGATAGCGTACAGTGAATCACAATTAAGCTATACAACCCAATTGCCCGTAAACAGTGCCAAAACGTGGTAACTCGTGAAATCCAAAAACCGCAATGAGTGAACCCCTCATTATATGCAAATACGTGTATTTTAATAACCATACCAAACAAATTTTACGCTATTACGGGGTGTTTCTTATCTTTATGTAGACTTTAATAATAGCAACTTATGCAATATGTCAGGCATGCACTAGTTGGATTTGTTTTTGTTTAGTATTCTTCTTAATAATTTTTATGCATAATTTTTGAAATTGTAAATATCATTTTGTTAGATACTAGCGGCTGGCTCCTGCTTCCCATGGGTGATGAATGTTACATACCTATGTCACTCAGTGAAAAGGCGGCTTTCTAATGGTGAAATAATTCGCAACGAGTGAATATACGTCTACCAAATTTGAAGTTATCTTGTGGTTTTCTTAGTATATATAATGTGGTATATATAATGTTAGTACATTATAGTTTAGATGTGTGTATCTTCACGCCAGGTCCCTAACGGGGTAGGCAGAGAGTGTAGAGCGCCAGACATCCCGGTTCTGACAAACCTCTCGTGCCTCGTCTACCTTCATCATTCTCTTCATACATGCACGCCGATTCCTAAGACTTTTGACCCCACCATCAGACAGAACTCGACCTATTTGGTCATGTTTGTCATGTCATAGTTTAGATAATTAACATTATTCACTTCTTAATAATCTCTTCTTTATCAATTTAATTTTTCATCACTAATTGAATGCACCTTTTCGACAGATTCATTTAGCCCTAAGGTTGGCTGGTAGAGAATACCACTAGGTATTAAGCACGCCTTATGTACATCAATTTGTGCACAAAAGAATAAATAGATAAATAAATAATTTTATTTTGTTAATTTCAAATTATAGATGATAATTTCCATGAAAAAAAATTAGTAAACACATTTAACCATGACCCTTACCCTAGCTGTACTAAAACATGGTAATCCGCGGAATCCAAAAACCGTGTGTCCAAAAACGTGGTAATCCTTCATTATATGTAAATCTGCTGATATTAATAACCACACACACAAACGGCAGTATTTCTTATCAAATATAATTATAAATACGATTTCAGACAATGAAGAAAGAAGAAGAAA
Source organism: Macrosoma leucophasiata (assembly GCA_036365455.1). Taxonomy (NCBI): domain Eukaryota; kingdom Metazoa; phylum Arthropoda; class Insecta; order Lepidoptera; family Hedylidae; genus Macrosoma; species Macrosoma leucophasiata. Next base: position 2,890,824 of record JAWQUS010000017.1, read on the forward strand.
GAAGAAAAAACATTTATTGGCGCAGCCGATCAAGTACTGCATAAAAAAGCAATAGAAAAAAAATTAAACATTTAAAATATAAGTAGGTCGGTACGACAAAGAAAAACAACATTTATGAAATCATTGACATTAAAACACAAAAAAAAAAGAAAGAACACTGTTAATATAAAAATAAATAGGTACCTTGTAACAGTAGAAAAATAAAACAAGATCTCACGGCTGCACCAAATAGTTCCCAGTTCAGCATAATGTCAAGCCAAAAAAATCGCGGTTTGTTAGATATTATTTTGCATGCATGAAAAACTGAAAAATAATGAGAGTAGGTATCGATTTAAATAGATATTATAATAAGAATCCCTTTAGATATCACACTTTTAAAAAAATATTTTTCTTTTAGCAAAAACCTTCTTTTGTCTAAGTTTTTCAGGACTATCAGTTTTATAGTGAATTGTTCGTCAGTCATTCAATCATTATTAGTCAGAAATGGAAAAGTGTCGTATAACTTTTACACATGAATGTAGGTATTGTTCTTTCTATTATATTAGATTTAGTATTATATTTCAGTATTAGAATCTTACAAGATTTTAACTAGACTTTTAAAATTAATAGCGCTGTTATAACTCCACATACCTAGTTCTGAATGTAAAGGAATGTGATCTGATATTTTTCACTATCGACGTTTTATCGGAATCACAACAATCGCGCTTCTCTTTGAGCGAGGCGTGTTCAAGCGGCTCTTTGCGGAGGAGGGTACTTCTGCGATCACGTGAACCTCTCGCTGGAATAATGTCAGCTAACTAAGTCGTATAGACATACCCCCTTATTCATGAACGTATTTTAGCTAAAGTGTTCCTAATCTCTCCTTTGTCCTTTTCTATCCTACACATTTGACAATGCAACTGACAAAGACGAAGCATTCTATAGCTAAAATGTATCTAATGTACGTTTATGAATAAGGGGGATAGTCTTAAAGGTTAATCAATTTACACAGTAGAATGTGTCATCGTCCACGATGATCAGCTTCAAATGACGAGTAAAACTTCAGCTATTTTGTTTTACTTATTGGCATATTTTTTTTTTTATGTAATAAAATTGGCAAACAAGCATGCAGTTCACATTGATGTTAAGTGAAGACTGCAGCCTATATACACCCACACAATGACCAGAGGTCAAAATGCAGATGCGCTGCCACTCCTGAGGCATTAGGTGTTATGCCTCTGTGCCGGAAATTACAGGGCCGTACATTACCACCTGACCGGAACACGATAGTGCTGAACACTACCATTTAGCGGCAAGTATATTAGGTAATGCGGTGGTGCCTACGCCCGCGAGCTCCGTCACTGGTGGTAGACACCAGTAAAAGTAGTTATCGCCTTAATTGTAATGACTAAGTATTATATCAGTTGACGTTGACTATTTTGGACGCGAACAATCATCGGAAAAGACAGAATTAGGGATAATCATTGTAAGCGGTCTTTACATTAGTACACACACATTATTATTTATGCCATTGAATCAGTAATTAGTGTTCTAATCATTTCCGTTTATTTTTTAGACGTGTGTGTGATGTGACCTAATACTGTTCGCTATCACGGCTCGATATCTCTTTGTGCGAGCCATGTTCAATTTTTCTCTGCGGTGAAGATTGTTTCTATGATCACAAGAACCTTTCACTGGGATAATAATAATATCTGCTAAGTCATGTAGGATTAGTTCTATCGGTTATACATTAGCTTAATTAGCTTAGCGTACATACTACCTACTAATAAATAGAACATCGTTTTAATTCAAATGTCTTAAGAGTTATTGGATAGTGACCCTGATCATTATGGACGCTGACAATAATTATGTGCTCTTTTATAAGAAACATTAGAATTTATTGTGATGATTTTTGGTGAACCAGTTTCAGTATTTTTATATATTACTAGCTGTTGTTATCCTATGTATTAATCCAAGTTACTCTGTATGTGTGTGCCAAATTTCATGAAAATCGGTTCAGTTGTTTTTGCGTGAAGGAGTAACAAACAAACAAACATACAAACTTTCGCATTTGTAATATTTATATATACGAAACGATTACTATTTAAACCATGGACTAAATAGGTAAAATCTAAATCTCATTTACACTCGAGACATTTTAAGGATCAAACGCAAATCAAATACTTTTAGCGTTTGATTCCGTTATCAAAATATGAACCAATATTGTTCAGTATCACCTGACGAAGAGCGGTTGTTTCTTTGAGTGAGTCATGTTTAAGCGGCCCTCCGCAGTGAAGGGTGCTTCTGTGATCGCAAGAACCATTCACTGTTATAATGTGTAATAAGTCGTGCAAACCTAGTTCAATTAGTAGGTAAACAAATATAAAGAAATTAATGCAGCACATTTTGTATGCGTCAATCAATGCGAAGTTAATTCATTTTGTAATTTTAAGTCTTTATACATTTTAACCGTGGCATAAGTCAATAAAGTTATGGTGATTACATAGTATTTAAGAATTCTTATTATTCTCTTAACATACCAAATAAGGTCCAAATCTATGTCACTTTGTGACTTGTGTCCTTATTTTAAGTAACAGTTAATATTTTCACTGAATCTGTCATGAAAATATTATGTATTAGTATAAATATGTTCTGATATTTTTTCACCATCACATGACAATCAGGTCGGCATTTCTTTGAACGAGGCATGCAAAGCAGCTCTATGTAAAGGGTGCTTCTGTGAACGGAGATCCTCTCGCCGGAATAATGTCAGCTTACACATATTAGTTTCATTTATTAGCATTCACGCTGATATGCGCTCCATTATGTTGACATCTTGCCTTCGGATCGTACATGATTTACTGGCTGTTTCCCGCGGCTCCGCCCGCGTGTATGTCGCTTTTCGCGTAACCTATCGATAATCATCAAATCATCCCATGGCATCCCACTAGAACATTTTTTTCGGGATAAAAAGTAATCCTATAATCTAAGCCAGCTAATACAATATCTGTATAACAAATTTCATCAAAATTCGTTTAGTAGTTTCGGCGTGATTGACGGACAAACATCCAAACAAAGAAACTTTCACATTTATAATATTAGTGTAGTTAGGCGCGTCCACACAGAACGAGCAGTTTTGCGAGGCCTAATATACCCAATAATTTATTTACAAGCACACACAACCTCAATTTTGTATGGTTAAATATTTTTCTGAACGAATTATGCTCTAGATTTATAGTAAAAAGTGTTTTTTTTAACCTGAGTATCACCATTTATTTAATTATCGCAATTCTTTTATAATGAGGGTCTCAGGAAAAAATATTTTTCTTCTCATCTGACACTAAGTTATCAGTTAACACTAAGTTTTCATTTGTGTCACTTGTTTTTAAGCTGCAGAAAAAATTGTTCCTCTGAATGCCTACGGCTATGAAAATATCTAATATGATCCGATATTTTTCACTATCACATCAGGTCGGCATCTCTTTGAGCGAGGCGTGTTCAAGCGGCTCTCTGTGGAGGATGCTTCCGTGCATAATGTCTGCTCACACTTTGTTTTATTTGTCAGTTGACGCTGACTATCATGGACGCTGACAATTTGTGCTCTAATTTCAACACTTTTTATGGCTTTATGGCTGAATATAAAGCATAGTATATACTCGTAGTAACATGTATTATATTATACATTGTAGGTAACATAATACGACAATGGCTGAACATAAGCCCAATAAACAAAAAGCGGATAAGTATGAGTCGGACTTGCGTTCACAGGTTCACAGGGTACAATTGATGAATTGCCCGTGTTACCATAAATTTGGCCTTTTTACAGACTTTACCTATCACAAAATGGCTATTTTTTATATTGTTTTTTTGGGAAATACATTTTTATAACTTGTTTCCTCAGTAAAATATCATCCACTTCACGGAATAGACTCTGAAAAATCACGTTGCGCATTTGGCCGCCCTTACATATTTTCGTTCCGCTCCGATAACTTTTTACGTCCATAACTTTATAAGCTCATTGTACATATATATTATATATCAAATTAAAGCTTTTTTTCTCATTATTATAATACACGGGAGCAAAATTAAATCGGCCGCAAATAAGAGTTGCGGGCTGTTAAATATAAAATAATTTTATTGAAAATACTTTCGGCCAAATTCTGATAGGCAATCTCGTGGATATATAATATATTCTCTAGATTAATAATATATTCTCTAGATTATAAAGTTGCGTAAAAATTACGTTTGCAGCCTATCTGGATGAACGAAATGATTCATGCAGTGGGATCCTAACATACAAGTGTTCCGTTTTTTCTTTGTACGTAACCCAAAAAAGCGTAAAAGAGCTTCAATAAAATCAAAATGATAATACGTATCATATCATATCAACCAAAATAAAGCGTCTGTAACAATGTTATAACACACTCAATATTATGATAAAAAAAATGTATTGTCATTTTTACGGTTTTACGCGACGACAACGTAAACAAATCACAAAACGTACCGTTTACCGATATTTTACCATCGCTGCAAGCACCATGTTCGTGTGTCAACTATTTACTGTACAACCTGTGAAATATCGAATAATAAAAACGTGTATGAAAACCGCGATCCTTCTTCATATTTAAAATAGTAACAGGCAGCTTTCGAATATTTTTGTCAGAGTTGCACTTTGAAAAAATGGACAGTTTTTAAACTGTGTGCGTGGACTAAAATGACATTTTAATTAGAAAATTTTGTCTATGCATTCAAAATTCAAATAGATGGTACTGATGATGTCATTAGTTTGGTCAGGTCTTGACTTACTATTGCCACTTCTTTTTTAACCGACTTCCAAAAAAAGGAGGAGGTTCTCAATTCGTCCGAATCTTTTTTTACTTGTCAATAAACTCAACTTATTGTACTTTGTTGCAAGTCGACAGTGAACAATTAAGATGAATGAATGAACCAGATAGGGTTGTGCGCAATGATAAGTTATGTGTGGTGTAACATTAAATTAATTATAAATTTATTTTAACTAATCTTGCAACTATAGTTCTGGTGGTGAACTAATTAAATCGTCAATCGTTGAGTTTTTATATGACTAAATTATTGACTGTGCGCTGTGCGGTTAGTGACATCAATCTTAAAAAACCCATTTAGATACATTGAGCTAGGATTTTTTGTGTGAAAAATGTGGTTATGAACTTTAAGTTTATTTCAATTCCTGAATTCAGATACTTGAAATTCAAGTGCGAATTTTTGGCATATATAAGGAACGTGTGCTGTGCTTTTTCTTGTAAATAAAGCATATATACATAACCATATTCCGTAACTCGGTAGTTATTGCTAACTGGGATTTTATTTCTTAATATATGGAGTGCTGCGGCTGCGAGAACCGGTCACCGATCACCGGCAACACATGCTTCAATTCTCATTATGCTACTGTTCATGCACTGTGAAAAAATTAAGGCTAAGGCTAAGAACTCACGGCACGATTATCACCCGCGCTTGCCGCGTTTGCGAGCCCGCAGCTTCTGTAAAATGCAGATATATGCCTCCCGCCATGTTTGCGGTGGTCGCAACCGCGGCGGCAGCGTAACCGCGCAAATAACCGGTCTCGCGAGTATATAAATAAAACCGCAGTTTATTTTATGTTACTAAGGTGGCAAATAAGCATGCAGTAAGCTCATTGATGTTAAGTGATAACTGCAGCCTATAGACACTCACAGAAAAACCAGAGGTCAAAATGCAGATGCGTTACCACCCCTGAGACCTTAGAGGTTGTTTCTCTGTGATAGTTATTACGGAGCCATACTTTACCATCTAACCGGAAGACGATAGTGCTGAACACTACCAATTAACGGCAGATAAATGGTACCACCGTGCGATCGCGGGAGAAAACCGCTCCGTGAGTGCTACTCTAAGAACGAAAAAAGGAAACGAAACATAGCAGCGAAATATTAGGCCTATACAATGTTTAGCCGCCAAGTCTGATATCGCATCAGGCTTGGCGACTTACAAGAAGGGTAAATGAGTTGAGAGTATATTTAATAACTAGCTGTGCCCGCGACTTCGTCCGCGTGAGAATTTATAATTGTTCAGTATCTACCCGGACGAAGTCGTGGGCGCAGCTAGTATAAAAGTAGCCTAAGTTACTCTTTATTACATAAGCCATCTGCCAGTGAAAGTCCCGTCAAAATCGGTAAAGCCGATCCCGAGATTAGCGGGAACAAACAGACAGACAGACAGACAGACAAACAGACAAAACTTGTAAAAAATGTTTTGGTATTTGTACCGTGTATACATACATATGCATTTAGTAAAAAGCGGTTAATTTAATATTACAAACAGACACTCCAATTTTATTTATTGGTATAGATATAGATGTATAGATGAAGGTTTCAAAGCGGGTCAATTCTCTATAACAATTTAGACCGAGAGCTATTTAATAGAAAGAAGAAAGAAAGAAAGAAAGAAAATTTTTTATTCTTTAACTTACACAACACAGTAAATAGAAAAAACAAAAAGCAAGGATATCACCAAATGCGATTGTGTGAAGCCAAAGAAACGGTACCCATCTCAGCTTATTGCTGCAGCAGTGCTGCAGCGCTGGTATTCTGATGGGACCTTGAGTGACAATTACGAAATACAAGGCAGTTAATGCCTATTTAACCCAATTATATAAAGGCATCGCACTAAGGCTCAGAGTGTCATTTGAGACATATGAATATTTCATTATAATATATTACATAAGCGATTACGTGCGCTTACAATGTTCGATATTATTACTATCAAACAGCTCTCGTCTTGCCCGCGGACTTCATAACTTGTTTTACTATCACTTACACAATGTAAGCTATCTCTCAGTTGCTATCTAGTCGGCAAGTTGGAACTTGTCGCTTGTTCCAAGGCGTTGAAACTTGGTGGTTGTTTTCCGATACAGCCGATACCGACAATGTAGGTTGATATTCAGATTGCTTTCAAAATTGTGTTCGGACGTGATGGGCTTTGGTTTTTAGGGTTCCGTAGTAAACAAGGAACCCTTATAGTTTCGCCATGTCCGTCTGTCTGTCTGTCTGTCTGTCTGTCCGCGGTTTAGCGCAAAAACTATAAGTACTAGAGACTTGAAATTTGGCACAAGTATACATCTTAATTACGCCAACAAAGTGGTAGAATAAAAACATGAAAAAATATATATTTATGGTAACCTCGCCTACATGTAACTCTGAGATATTTTTTTTTATTTTAGATTTTCATATAGTGTGTAGTATCGTTGGATAGCTTTTTAAAAAATAGTATGGGTGTCCCAGCATAATTTTTCGATTTATTTAACTGTTTGTGACTTACTAAGCTTTAAAGTGCAAATTTTCGTTGGACTTAAGTGTCCCCCCCCTACAGACTAAACGGTCGTTGTTAGAAATTCAAACGTTACGGCAATAGTAACTATATATAACGAAATTAAAAGGAAAACTATCACACTTAAGTTGGCCTTGCAAGTTTGCAAATAATAGTCGATCGAATGTACTTTACGCGAAAATTTCGAACAAGTCCATACAAAATATTTATTAATTGTTTTATTTCATCTTTTACTCTGTAACTACGGAACTCTACACTGCGCGTGGCCCGACATGCACTTTACCGGTTTTTGATTATGAATTTACGTCCCAAGCGATAAGGCTTTTAATCCGAATTGACGGTAATTTAGGGTCTACGCGATAAATTACCATTAATTCGGATTTCTGTCATAAATATGAAGTGTATTTGTGTTTGCCACAACATTTATTAGCAAATCTTTTATAGTAACAAATCATACTAAAAGTCTCATATTAGTCATCAAAGTACAATCAGTATGAACATGAAATCTATCTAACTGTAACTAACATACAGAATTCGCATACATTCCTCATTCCCCACAAAATTCGATTCTGCCACGAAACACTAATGAGTGCTTCGTCGAAAATTACCACAATTCCCTAAAAATAGGGGAGCCCCCCCATCGGACGGGCAAGCGGGGAACAATAAAACGTCGGGCACACGCCGAGCGACAGTAAAGAGCCAGTGACGGCGGCACCGCCGGGGGAATTGAGCTAGGGATGGGATGGTGTCGATAGTCACTGATATCGATATACGTTCATAAATCAATTTTTTTTTATCTTATTAAGGTTACAATAATGCAAGTAGTTTGCTTGAATGATTAGTAAATTCTATGATCCAAAGACATCGACTGCAAAGTACAGTTGCGATGATACTCCTAAAGCCAGTTCTTTTGCTTTTGTAATTGAAATTACAATAACTGTGTTTCTTTAAAGAGTTGCTTGAAGAAAATACATGCACGCATCCACGACTATTCACCTAAGTTTTGTCCCAGCTATGTGCTTTTTATCAAGTATGTTTGCACATTTTAAAATTTTATTTCACAACTGGAAAATTTTAACCTGGAAAGCTTGAGCAAACTCGAAATTTTACTACTTCAAATCGAACGGCAGTGATATGCTACATGCTTCATCTGTGCCACCTAAGGAGGAGGAGGAGAGAAATAATTATCTAACCTTTCTTACTTTATTCCTACAATAATAAAACGATATATAATAAAATATTTTTAAACATTTGTATGGCCTACGGGTATTTGTTTCGGGTCTGGATCTTTGAGTACGTGTTGTGTGTATACAACGGCACCTACGACATAGATTTATACCTCATGTGAGGATAAGCTTATTTTTTTTTATTCATCGATACCGACATATATTTTCTTCACCCATCACTGTTCCGGAACTAATTCCTCAGATATCTGCCAGGCAACGATTTGAATATCGAAAACTGGGTGTCGTACAAACAAAACAGCCCCCAAATCGGATTTTTATTTTTATTTTTTTTAACCTAAATAGAATTAAGTTAAACGAAGTAAGATAAAGTACTTCACGCCTGTTTTCTCTGAAAAGGTAGGTTGATGTAATTTTATTTTATGCAATGCAGGTGCAAACAAGCATGCAATTCACATTGATTTTAAGTGATGACTGCAGCCTACTTGCCGCAACTTTTTAGTGTTTTATACTATCGTGTTCCGGTCAGGTGCTAATGTACGGCCCTGTTATTTTCGGCACAGAGGCATATTACCTAGTAGCCATATCAGTAGTAGCAACGCATCTACATTGAAATCTCTTGTTTCATGTATAAAGGCTAGTATTACTTACCATCAATGTGAACTGTATGATTGTTTGCCACTTCATGACATAAAAAAACCCTATATATCCTAGACACCCACACAAAAACCAGAGGTCAAAATGCAGATGCGTTGCCACCCCTAAGACCTTCGTTGTGATGTCTCTATGATAGTTATTACGGGGCCATACCTGCATTCAAGCCCACATAACAACAATTCGCTGGTTACATTTAGGCCCGTGCTATAATACGTTAGGATCCTAGATATAGGATATAGGATAGATATAATTCAATACAGATCGGTTACTGAATGTATTTTGCTTAGCTACTTTATTGTTATTGGAAGTTACAATGTATGCTATAGAAATAGTTAAACATAAAGCAATGCAATAGATGTGAAGGAAAGATTTGACAAATCGGGCAGGGCTTCAGTAGCTCAATTGGAAGAGCGGCTGAACTAGATTCCCAGTAGGTCGCGAGTTCGAGTCTCGCCTGAAGTCAAATTTTTCTTTCCATTTTTCTTTAAAAATAAAATAGTTAAACATGGTTAAATATAGCATATAATAAAAAATTTGAGGCGTAGATAAAACTAGCTACCATATTTTAATACAGATCCTATGCATTAATTTATTGCGTAGCTTTAAATTCTAATACTGTGTTATTTGGTTCACTTTTGAAATTTACAAACAAAAAATCACTCATAACATTTTCCTTTCAGTTTTCAGGCCAATACCAATCTAGATACCTATCTATTTCTTTAAATAAACATTAGATATCACCTAGAAATGTTTGTATAAAAGATGCTACGAAACAAAACTAAAATCTGAAACGGGGAGAGAAATAAAAAGGAAATATGTGACAGATGTACTAGAAACTTCCAGTGGCTTATTGTAGAAAAACTTGTAGCTTTGGTCGTAAATCAAAATGTCTGTGAAGCGGTCTTGGCGGAAATGTAGGATCTCTGATTCTTTCTTTGTTTCTGTATTTAAGTATGACTCTTTTTCATGTTATTTAAAGATTTTAATAGAAATATTTTTGATATGTTTTATACAACTTATGCTTCATTACAATTCTGATTAAGTTATTTAAGTCAATAGGTATTTCTTGTATATTTTATAAATATATGTAAAAATGAAATGACCATTGTTGGTCTTACTAAAACTCACAAACGGCTAAAAACATTTGGTTAATTTTAGTTTAGAAATATTCGCAGAAGTCCAAGTGATATTTTTATTATTTTCCTGCTAATTTTGTAAGAAAAATAGTAAAAATAACTATTTTTTTTCATACAAATGACGACTGAAATCTTTCATACATTCTTCAATTCTAAGTATTCGATACGAAGTTCGCCGGATCCGCTACTTTTAATGAAACTGCCCCGAAGACTTAAATTAGCATGTAACTTCTGCTTGAGCTGTGACAGAAAACGAAAGATCGAAATATATTTTTTTATTAGAAGTATGTAACCGACTCTTCTCATTACGGCTGTAGTTTATTTCGACCAGCAATCAGAGTACACAAAAGGCTAAACAAAATTTTTTGCGAGCAAAGCCGGGTTCGGCGATTGATATTAAAAAAATATGACTCTTTAATATAGTATTTTAAAGCCTCAGATAAAATTAATTAAGAATTAAACCAACGCACGTGCAACTCTGATCAATATTGTCACTGTGTTTTAAATTACAATTCTATACAAGTCAAACATTCGTACGGACGCCAGCGAATTCGGATTCATGAATTCACGAAATAATTTCATTTTATTGTTCCTCGCGTGACTGGCTAAAAAATAACCTCTACCACTGTTACTCGATTAATGACATTACGTGTTTCCAACCACTTTACTTTGATAAGTAAGTGACGTGTAGAAAATATGAATTGAAATTTTCATTGCGGGCTATTAGCTAACCGTTGTTTTGCTTTATTTGACAGATAGTTTTGGTCTAACTAGATTTGAATAAAAGCTGAGTTTTTGACACACAGTTTTCTTTGCTTAGAATCATTTTAAATATTTTTACAATGCCGCTACGGAAAATACCAGGTGGATTTTAAAGGAAAATAAACGTAGACGTTTGTAATTCCTTAATCACTGTAAACTAAATTCTCCTAGTTCTTACTTGGTATCATTGTTATAATGGTTTTGTAAATGGTGTTAACTGAGCAGCATGGCACGTAATATCTATCACAGAGGCGAAATAACTTAGACCTCTGGGGTGGCAACGCATCTGCATGTGAGCTCTGTTTTTATGTAAATGTCTAAAGGCTACAATTACTTAACATCCATGTGCCCTGCATGCTTGTTTGCCACCAAGATTTTTAGCCTTTAGTTACAATACAAGTATTTGATATCAAAATTGGTTTATTAATAGTTGGAGGTATGGAATCAATTACGTAATGTTTTGTCTCTTTCTATCTTATAAAATCTTTTAGTTCCCATAGACTCTATGTCTAGATTTAGGTTTTTAAATTGATAAACTATAAGATTCTTTAAAAGGTTTTAAAACTAAGATTTCAAGATCAAATTATTAAAGATATTCAAATTAATTGTACATGAAATATATGACGCACATGCTCAAATGTATTTCAGTTAATATTCTGTTCATCATATCTTATATCTATCAGTAAATACGAAATATCACTTTTTCTCAACATATCAAACTGAAGCGAGCAGAGTCGCTAAAAAAGGTTGGTTAATATCTCACACAAAACACGAACATAAAAACGAGTCGAATTACGAGAACCGATCGCGAACCAACGTTAGCGGTGAAACACATCGTCTGTACGTTTGTACGTACACAACTGTATTATGTAAAACAGTGGAACTTCATTCTGTTTGATGTACGGTGTTCTAATGTCGTGGCTTCATGGCGTGACGTTATCTGACGGCGGGAGATTTGCCAATGGCGTTTGGAAGAATTTTTGGAAATGTTTTAAAGCCTCAGTTTCTTATCTTAAGTTGCTAGACGTAGACGTAGACGTTGCTAGACGACGTCAACTAAAAATATTAGTTGATTATAAGTATGTAATTTTAATTTAGTTTTATTAGATAAATTTCTTTTTTTTTTAATATTTCTATTAATAAGAATAGTCATTATATTAGCACGTGAAGGATAAAAGTGTATTTTTTACGATAAGTGCGCGGACGGAGGGATATGAAAAATTCTTTCACCATTCGAAAGCTATATTATCCACGAGTAACATAAACTCAAACTCAAAAATTCATTTAATCACTTGGAAATAGTAGAATTTGCTTGTGATAGGTCAAATTACAAATATAAAATTAAAGCGAATAACAACTGATACGTTGATTAATATGTCAAAGTAAATAAATTAATAATAGTCCAAAAATACTTTATAATAAAAATAGGTATCAACAGAATGTTCCATACTCTCTTTTACAAACGGCAAGATAAGACTAAACAAAAAAAAATATGGGACATTTTTTGTCATTCACTGGCAGAGTTCCAAAGCCCACATTACTGAGAAAAAATCTGCCAAAACAAAACTCAGTAGGGTCTTTTCAAAATATGTTCCTTAAAACTATTTTCACAATATGACACTTATAACTATGTTTTACAATATCAAGTACAGTGCACATTCATTTCACAAGATTATTGTTTAGTCTTGTGGAGCTAGACCAGCATTTGTCCAGGCATCTCTATCCTTTAGATAGTCATCGAGTCTATAGTACGCATTTTTACATAGTGTGCGTTTAATACATGACTTGAATTTATTATCTGTAAGTTCAAGAATGTTGGACGGAATTTTGTTATAAAACTGTATACAACATGTTAAGAAACATTTATGGGTTTTCGATAGGCAAAAACTTGGAAACACTAATTTATTTTTATTTCTGGTATTATAAGTAGGTATATCATTAATTTTCTTAAATAAGTGCAAGTTTTTCCTAGCATACAATATATTTTCATAAATATATTGGCAAGGGACCGTCATTATATTTATTTGCTTGAATAATTCTTTCAAGGAGTCACGACTATTTAAGTTATATATCGCCCTAATAGCTCTCTTTTGTAATATAAATATTGAATCAATTTCAGCTGCCCGACCCCACAACAAAATACCGTAGGACATGACACTGTGAACACATAGTATAATATGTTGTGTTTCACAAGACAAAGTAGAGGTTGTCACAGAGGAATTCAAACTTACAGGTACACTTCATGTCGAATTTCAACCATTAGGCGACCACTTTCATACAAATACATCCTAAAACCTAATTACTAAAAGATTTATTTTCGTTGTTATTACAATTAAAATTGATCTGCTTAGGCAGATAAAGAATAATAGATAAAAGAAAATAAATAAAGGAGAAGAAGTAGCTTTCTTCTTATTAGAGTGTTTATGGAACTTCCTTATTTATAGACTTGAAAATTTAACTCGTCACATTTTAAAATGATCCGTATGGCGAAGTTGGTGATCTTAATAGAGTGAGAGGTTTTTCCATTCAAAATGTACAGCTAAAATGTGAAAATTTAATTGTTATTTATAAATAATGTTTGAAATAAATTTGTTAATAAGAATGCAACTTTAAAATTCACCGGAGTAGATTTTAAAGAAAAGGGCTATTTTTCTCACGGTATATAGGCCATATAGGCTTGCTCGCGGGTTAGTGCACTAAATAGCTTCGTCATTCTAGCAAAGCTTCAAACTGGTAAAACAAGTCCTTTGTAGCAAAGTATATGCAGACGAAATCGCAAGCAAAAGCTAGTATACTTACAGTATTCATAAGTCATATCGTATAAGTGACGGAACGTTATCTTATGCTGGGAGATTTGCCAATGCAACTGCTTGAATCGTGAAAATATGTTTTGGAGGTGTTTTAAACTAAAATGTTTTCTATAAACTATGTCTACATTTTAGAAACGAATTAAAGCTATTTTAAATAAACAAACTTGCTTCAATGAATCTAAATCTACTAATCTACTTTAAGATCTATAATATTAAAAGATCACGGTGTAGATTTAAGGAATTTAGGTGAAATCCAAAGCATCTTAGCCGACACTCAACCGATTAGTAAAATGCTTTGCAATGGTATATGTAATATTATAAATTCTTTATTAGGTGACATTAATTAGCAAGCACGGGGCTGGCATAGTAAAGTAAAAAAAAATATAGACAAAAAAAAAAATCTAAGTAAGTGACGGATTTGCAAATTTTATGTTGCTATGTCTCTCTAATAGTTATAACGGGGCCATATATTAGCATTTAACATACGAGGCCATTGTCTTGTTTTAATTTAAGCATCAATATAATTTTATAATAGGACTTTCTTACTTATTTTTACAGTTGACTTTTAAACGTCAATTGCCTAATGGGATCAGGCAAAGAAGTCTTCTTTAAAAAAATGTATGTCATAGTTGTTTTAAAATTGTAATATATGTAGGTACCTATGAGATAAATAAATAAAAATATAGAGGATTTAGGAAATAAATAAAAAAGTGTGATAATAATTAAATACAGAAATATTATACATACGCTTTTACACAATTGACGCCATCGCCTCTAAAAACCACCGCCAGCACCAGCAACGCCACCAACACCACCACCAGAGTTTACCAACAACACCTACGCCACCAACGACGTCAACGAAATCCGAAAGACGTCCATCCGTCTCCGCTGGACAAAACCTTTCCCGAAGATGCTCCTAAAAGTGTTGTGCGTCATAAGGAAAGAATATGCCATAATTGCCACGCTTGGCATGGTGAATAGTGATCATAGCGGCGATTGTTCTATGCCGGGACGCTGCTATGCTTTATGTTACTAACAGAGAAAAAACCCGGCCATGTGCGAGTCGAACTCGTGCACGAAGGGTTCCGTACAAAAATGGCATTAAAAATACGTTTGTTAGAAGGTAATATACAACATAAGACCTAAAAATTCTGTGAAAATTTATAGCGTCTACTTGCTACCGTTATTGATATCGAGCAAAAAATATACGAAAAAAACACGTTTAATGTATGTCGCCTTGGACCCCTAAATATTTTCATTTTCTTATTTTTAGTATTTAATTTTGTCGTCTTAGCGGTAACAGAAATGCATGATTTGCAAAAGCTTTTTAGCTTTCTAGCTGTCACTGTTTATGAGATACAGCCTGGTGACAGACAGACGGATGGACGGGCAGACAGACAGACAGCGGCGGTTTAGTAATAGGGTCCGTTTTTACCTTTTAGATACGGCACCCTAAAAAAGACAAGATAGATACAGAATAGTTTTAAAATGTTCGATAATAGGTACATGATTCTTTAAACTGTTGTAACTTTTTTATTTCGGAACCGATTAACATGAAAAGAACACTAAATGTTAAGTGAAACTTACCACAATATATTAGTGAAAACCACAAATCGAATAAGCCGTTTCTGATATTAGCTTTCACAAACACACAGACAAGCAGACATTTTTCGGGGATAAAAAGTACCCAGTGTTGTGCGCCAAAGGTTAAAGTATAATCATACCATGTTTTATTGTAATCGGACCGGTAGTTTTTATGAGATGCTTGAACAAACAGACAGACAGACAGACAAAAAAAAATCTAATCACTTATTTGTGTTCGATATCGATCTAGTAACATCCCCTGGTATTTATTTTTTCAATATTTTCAATGTACAGAATTTACACTTCTACAGATTTATATATAAGTACATGAATATTTTCAAATTGTGCAAAAGCATATCTGCTTTTGCACAATTTGAAAATATTCATGTACTTGCAAAGATAGAGAGACATTAAGCACAATTAGCTCTTTCCATAGTTTTTTTTATGTTATGGAAGTGGCAAACAAGCCTGCAGTTCTCATTCATGTTAAGTGATGACTGCAGCCTATAGACACCCACACAAAGACCAAGGACAAAATGCAGATGCGTTACTACTCCTGAGGCCTAAGGTGTTATGCCACTGTGCCGGAAATCACAGGGCCGTACATTACCACCTGACCGGAACACGATAGTGCTGAACACTACCATTTAGCGGCAAGTATCGTATATTAGGTAATGTATGCACAAGAGCTAGTATTATAATGATGTATAAATCGTTACAAGCCCAAATTCTGAAATAAACTTTGAACCACATAAATAGTCTTCACTTGAACAAAACATCACACGAGAATCAAACAACGTATCTTCAAAGTAAACACACAAAAACATTGTTTCGTCGCAAAGCGTAAATTCAGCAACATAAACTTCCAACCAGTAATGTAAGCAAAGTTAAGAATCAAAGTCGATATATCTTTTGAATAAATCCATGTAACTCACTCGCGAGTTTCGTCGCTTAGCGTCATTTTAGCGGCCCCAAACTTTCGCACTGAAGGCTTTAAGGATGATTAATGTAATTTTAATGGCATATTGTTTATAACGATACCGGGCCGTCTTTTATTAATGCGGATCTTGATATCGTCTAAATATATTTTGCACTTTCCAGATTGGATAACATTAGGGTGCTTGTGGGTTAAGATGACGCTTTGGGACGTGTAAAGCTATTTTAAATTTTGTTTTGTCATGTTTTAAAGATAATTTCAAAAATACTCGCGTTTAATCCTAATTTCACTGATTTTATGAACTTGGTCGTGACGCTATAAGATATATTTTCATGGTGCAAACTGTAAAATGAGCGAGTTTTAACAACACGGTTTAGACAATATGGACCCTAGTTTAAAGGTTTTCGTACTTTAAAATCACAAAATGTATGATCGTTGTTTGGAGTAATTGAGAACTGTATTGTGGGATAAAGATCGTCAGGCAGGCCTTATTGTGAATATTTCAATTTTTTTTTAATTTTTTTAATAAATAATTAAGAAACAAAATGAGTAAAAAGCACTTGTCTAAATCTATCTATTGTTTATATTTTAATATTTTTAAATTTTTATTTAAATTTCAAATCTGTCTATTTAAATAATCTATTTATACTCTTCGTCTCAAAAAAAAATTAAGAATAGCCGAACTTCAGCACAGTTTAAGTTAAGCTAAGCTAAGCTACCTTTTTCGTTCGGCGATTGCCTGGTGAAGTAGACTAAGTAGTCGAGACGAGTCGCCTTCATACAAAAATTAAAAAAAGAAAACATTTAAATCGAATTGTCAGATATAGAAACTGGACGGCTTAAACTTTTGAGGTCAATACATCAATGGTAATTTGATTGCATGATCTGTCCGAGTTAGTACAGTTATGTCAAACATTATTCCATTATGTATGATTTAAGCGAATCCGACGTGATTCAGTCAATAGTTATGGGGCAATAAATAAATTAGGTTCCTTTTATTACGAAGAGTTATGGTTTAAAGTTAGTTGGTAGAAATAAGGAGGCCAAGGGAACGTTCGAAACATATTTATATGATAATTAGAAACTCGATCCAATTTTTGACGTGATTTTTGAAATAAAGCAATTTTGAAACAAAGAAATTGATGATCATTAATTTCGAAGTAGATAACCGGCAAAAATGGAGATATTGAACAGTATTAGAACTTACCCACTACGCGACCCTTCGAATCAAACGGTCATCTCCCACCGCTGGACTAAAAGTGTCGTCAATAATAAATAATACAGTAAGGCAGTCAAAAATATTTTGATAAATTGAGGTCCTTTGTAATAACTTTTATAAAAAAGTCCCATAACGCGTTTATTCATATTTTTCCAATTTTGGTCGAATTTCATTCAAACGTTTTGCCGAAAAATAGGTTCAGAAATCCCAGTGTTGATGAAAAGATAAAAAAATATTTGAAAAATTTGTGAGTAAAACTGAAATATATAGCTCACATACTATTTATTTTGGTTTAACAAACATAAGATAAATCCGAAAACTAGTTTTATTTCCATCAGTGTAGCTGTAAGCTAGTAGCTAGCGAAAACATAAACACATACTATACCTATTTATTATTTATGTATATATAACAGAAAACATTTACTTACCAAATCTTTAGTCCTAATAGTTTCGAAAAAAAATGGCCGTGCTATACCAACAAACGAATAGACAGACAAAACGAATCTTTAAGGGTTGGTTTTTGCCATTCGGCTACGGAACCTAAAAAAATATGTTGAATTCCTTTTACTAATACATTAAAGCAAGCATAAACTGTTACGTTATTTATAACCACAAAACTAAATTTTCAAACTGATTTGAAAAGTAATAAACTCGACGGATACAGTTTCTAATTTAATTTGAAAAAAAAGGAACGTCCGCCATATTGGGAACGAAGGAGGCCGGAAATTAAAGTTGACTTCATCCCCGAGGCGTACCTTTGTCGGTTTTGTTTGGTTTTTTATTAATTTCCACAGTATAGTACTTGTTATAATGTGAACGGAAATGCAGCGTAATGAGTCTATTTCTTATTTCTTGTTGATGTAGCATGCTATGGTGTATGCACACAGAAATCTAATAATACGACGATAGAAGTGGTGGTGGAGCTCCAGCGACGGAGTTCGCGGGCGAGGCATTACCTATACTTGCCGCTAAATGGTAGTGTTCAGCATTATCGTGTTCCGGTCAGGTGGTCATGTACGGCCCTGTAATTTCCGGCACAGAGGCATAACACCTTAGGCCTCAGGAGTGGCAACGCATATGCATTTTGACCTCTTGTCATTGTGTATGTGTCTATAGGCTGCAGTCATCACTTATCATCAATGTGAACTGCATGGTTGTTTGCCACTTTTATTACATAAAAAAAAAAGTTTATAGTAATTTTTAAACAAAAGTTCGGCTCGTCTCGGCCGCTACCAGAGCACGTTCGTTTCGTTCGCTCGGCTCGCGTGCTTTTTTACATACAACCTGACCTAACCAATTTTTTTCTAGGAGACGCCATAGCAGTCACTTGTAAGTCTTAATTTAGAACATGAAAACGATCTGAGGTGACACGTACTTACTTACAAAAGATTTTTGCTGTACAAATAATTCGACTGCAGCAATTAACATAGTCGGAACAACATTTTGACCAATTTTGTTTTATTGCATTAGAAGTCTTAGAATGTCCATAATAAAAATGTAAAAAATGTTGTCCTAGCATATCCATAATATGGACATTCTATGACTTCTAATGCAAGAAAACAAAATTGGTCAAAATGTAGTTCCGACTATGTTAATTGCTGCAGTCGAATTATACTACTTTAACTTTCGGCACCCTAACCCATTGAGCTACTTAACCGCTAGTGGCACTCTATACTCTATATTTTCATTGGTGGTAGAGCTCCAGTGACGGAGCTCGCGGGCGTAGGCACCACCGCATTACCTGATTTACTTGCCGCTAAATGGTAGTGTTCAGCACTATCGTGTTCCGGTCAGGTGGTAATGTACGGCCCTGTAATTTCCGGCACAGAGGCATAACACCTTAGGCCTCAGGAGTGGTAACGCATTTGCATTTTGACCTTGGTCTTTGTGTGGGTGTCTATTGGCTGCAGTCATCACTTAACATCAATGTGAACTGCATGCTTGTTTGCCACTTCAATTACATAAAAAAAAAAAAAAATACACTTCCTACGATTTATATATTCCATTAGTAAACAGTGATGATGGATATCATAGTAATTTCAATAGAAACCGCTGGAAAATATGTTTTCGACGTCTGGGAAATCTTGCTTGCCTAGTGTTTGATATAGTTGATATTAAACATATCGGTTATTGATTGTTGTGTTTCCTTAGCGATTTCAAGTTATTTATGTTTTGAGTGCTTTTTTTTTAATTTTTTTTTATGTAAAGGATGTGGCAAACAAGCATGCAGTTCACATTGATGTTAAGTGATGACTGCAGCCTATAGACACCCACACAAAGACCGAGGTCAAATGCATATGCGTTACCACTCCTGAGGCCTAAGGTGTTATGCCTCTGTGCCGGAAATTACAGAGCCGTACATTACCACCTGACCGGAACACGATAATGCTGAACACTACCATTTAGCGGCAAGTATATTAGGTAATGCGGTGGTGCCTACGCCCGCGAGCTCCGTCACTGGAGCTCTACCACCAGTAAATGTATGCTTACCAAGTAGTCGCAATGTTTCCATATTTACATTGACCGAGAACTTAGAGCTTAGAATTGTAAGGTTACAATTGTCAGACCTGAGGTTTCTGGTTCGATCCGCGTGTCAAAAACTGGTTGCCTGTAAAGTCGGTTTTACGGGCGAAGATTTTACGTGACAACGTCTTTTTCTCGGTAGAAAGGCATTCGCCGGTCCGGCAGGCCTCTCTCTCGTCGGTGACTCATCGTTACGTTACCGGGCGTTACACTTTTTCATGAGTGACTCAAAACGAGTGAGTCAAACGAGTGAGTCAAAACTTTTTTTTATATGCCTGTGGACTTTTTTCTAGATCTAAGAAGTCTTCTCAAAGAAAAAATATTGGACCGTACATTGTATAGTTGAATCTCATAGGGTTTTGGCAGAGTCTTCGATGAAAACTCCCAGGTGGCTTAATTTTTTCCTACACCACTTCTATTTATTGTTATTACAATAAATTTACACAAAACTAACAAATTATATGTATACACAACCCTTCCTTGTGAATCACTCTATCTATTGGTGAAAATCGCATGATGAAATCCGTACAAGTAGGCAATGTTTGAGTTTATCGCGAACAGACAGATAGACAGACACGGCGGGGACTTTGTCTCATAATAATATGTATCGATAGAATTGAAATGAAACGCAAAATATTGTTGTCTTTGTATGCATGTATCTATGCATATGCCTCTGCCACCCCACTGAAAAAAAAACAGACGTGAAGTTATGTTTCTTAGCTTTAAAACGTTTTTCCACAGAACAGTAAGTGGTTTTCCCCATCACCAAAGTAATCCGGCTAATGACTCGACGTAGTAAGTGACGTAACAATAAATCTATGCAAGCAAACATTTCAAGTCCCCACCCGGTCCATAGCTTGATTAGAAATCGTTGGAGAATAGGCCCGGGGTGCCACAATTACTGTTGTTTTATATTTGAGTAATCTTACCCACGGGTGATTAATTAATTTGAACATGCATGCATGTGCATGGTTTGTCTGTATAGTTATGTCCAAGGCGCAAAAAATGTATTCGGTGGAGGGTCGGGTAGATCAGACTTCTACTACCCGTAAGTTACCTTACGTCCGTTACACTTACACACACACAAAACACACACACACACACACACACATACACACACACCACACACACACACACACAATGATCTTTATTGAACACCGAACAGTAGATAAAGTACAATTTTTAGAGAAACACAAATGGCGACTTTCACTACGCGGCGATTTCTTCCATGTCACCAATTTTTAGCATAATATAATAGGTTGGGGAAAAAATCTTTTTGCATTATAGTATGTATGAACTTGTAATAAAATCTCTTTGGCTGTAGTATTTGTATCTGGCTGGTTTTGGTATCATTGAAAGTTAAAATTTTAAAGAACATAATTCCAAATTCAAATTAGGCAAATGTGTGATTTTCATTTGTTTTTCGTACTGTCAAGATGAGTGAATCTAATGAAGAAATTCGATACATAAAAAACTTTTTCCCTAACCTAATAAATTAAATAGTATACTTATGTTTCTTAGCTTTAAAGCGTTTTCCCAATCACCAAAGTAACCCGGCTAATGACTCGACGTAGCAATTAAGTGACGTAACAATAAATCTATGCAAGCAAACATTCCGAGTCCCCACGCGGTCCATAGCTTGAATAGAAACCGTCGGAGAATAGACCCGGGGTCCCACAATTACTGTTGTTTTACATTTGGGAAATCTTACCCAATGGTGATTAAGATAGTTTGTCGTTTATTTATTGTGTAGTTGCCCCTTGTTCCCCAGTATCATTTGTTATGTGACAAAATAATTATAAATGTCGTCAGTTTTACTTTTTTTTATGTAATAGAAGTGGCAAACAAGCATGCAGTTCACATTGATTATGAGTGGAGACTGCAGCCTATGGACACTTACACAAAGCCCGAATTCAAAATGCAGATGCGTTACCACTCCTGAGGCCTAAGGTGTTATTCCTCTGTGTCGGAAATTACAGGGCCGTACATTACCACCTGACCGGAACATGATAGAGCTGAACACCACCGTTTAGCGGCAAGTATATTAGGTAATGCGGTGGTGCCTACGCCCGCGAGCTCCGTCGCTGGAGTTCTACCACCACTATATAAATAATCGTGTGGTCAATTGCATTAAGCTATTGAGTTTAGTGAGCAGATAATTACTGCAAGAATTGATGTCTCCGTTACGATCAACAGTAACTAAAAAAAACTGTTTACCAGGGCGATATTTGTAGTTTCTCTGTTAGATCGAATCGGAAAAGAGGAGATCCGCTTGAGAACTAAAATAGTCGATACCGAATGCGAGTGGCAGTGGACAGGGCATATAGCTTGAAGAACTGACGGTCATTAAATCAGAAAAGATTTTGAGTGGCGACCGCGTACCGGAAAACAAAGATTTTGTGGTGATGTCATGTCTATTACCGTGTTTACGTATGTGTACACGCAAGAGCGAGCGTGCGACTGGCCACTTCGGAAGGTACGCACACTGACATACCTACTGTACATGTACATATCATCACGTCTAACCACAACCTAAACCTAACCTAAATCTAAAAAATACAGAAGTAATGTTAAAATCCGCAAATATAATTTCTACAATGTATAAAGCTCGCAAAAACCTGCGAAAACGTTAAAGGTAATGTTTGGCGGCTGTATATTCTAAAGATATTCACGAAAAGCTATTTACACCGTTTTAGGTAGCTTTTTATATTAACAGTGTTCTTTCTTTTTTTTTTTGTGTTTTAATGTCAATGATTTCATAAATGTTGTTTTTTTTTGTCGTACCAACCTACTTATATTTTAAATGTTTAATTTTTTTTCTATTGCTTTTTTATGCAGTACTTGATCGGCTGCGCCAATAAATGTTTTTTCTTCTTCTTTTTCTTCTTCTTCTTCGTTAAAATTAACAAATTGTTCAATTGTTGATAGTTGTAGGCCTTTATTCGAGAAACTTCGAATACTACCTTTAGCCTGTATGTACATCCGATAACTTTGTGTCTTTGTAATGCAGCATCCACGCACTTTTATACTACAATCGGATGCTACTAGCAGAAATTGTAGCGTTAGAAATCGTTTCAAACTACACGTTCCGAGATGTAGAATTGAATTGTTTAAAAGAAACGCATCTGTTAACGCCATTCGAGTATATAATAAGTTACCGGACAGTTTTAAACAATTGCGATTACCAGTGTTCAAAAAAAGGCTGACACAATGGTTGCAACAGCACTGTTTTTTATTTTTATATTTATTTTTTTTATTTTGGCATCGCTATTACGCATATTGCCAGTGTCAAGTAAAACGATATTTCGTATTTATTTAAGCAGCGTAAAAGTAAGTATAATATAGTCATCAAGTATAATATGTAAGTATCAAGTATATAAGTTATCAAGTATAATTTGTCAGTTAAGTGAGTTACAATCAAGTTATTCGAGTAAAGCGATGGCTACTTTACTAGAACATTTACAATGAAGTTTTGGAGGCAACCTGAAAGGTCGTGTTTTCGCACTGTTATTCTATTTCACTATACACGGGCACTGTATTAAACCGATATCAAACAAAATGCCACCAACTTTATTCAATATAACTTAAAAATACACCAAGAAAATGAAATAAAATAAGAGCACCATACGCCTCTTTCAAGGTTCCCGCCAAAACTCCAACAGCACTGTTTTTATGACATTAATGAATATATGACAAATAAAATAAAACTGTAACTACCTAATTGCTTCCTAGTAAATCGAATATTAATTTGAGACATAATAATCTGAATTTCTGACTTTCTTGTTTTGACATATTTAATCACACAACTTGACATAATTTACTTTAATATAAATTGACTTTAATAATTGAAATCCAAACTTAAATGCAAAATCATGACATTTTACAGGTATTTACAATTTTATATTAAAACTAATAAATTTAATTGTTATGTTTAAAATATTAGTAATAATATTGTAAATTTTATGACTTTCTCTGTTGTTTCCTAAATGTACTTTAGTGAACTATAATAATAATTAAGAAACTAATATCTACTATTTGAAATTCAACAGAAAAAATGTATTTATTTCTACTTTGTTTTCACACCATTGTCATGGTAGAATATTATAATCTGCTTAAGCTGTACTCTCACCAACTGTACAAAACTATGTAATATTCTCGTAAATAAATGATTATGATTATGATTATGAATTTGTTCTACTATAATAAAAAAATAAATGCTTCAAATTACACTGTCGTTTCAAATATCGCTGTGAGGTAACTGGTGCTTGATATGGTACAAATACAAAATTAAACCATAATCACAAAACTAATGGTCATCACATCCTAATTTGAACAGACCACAAATGTAATGTGAACCACAAATTTTATGTACGTGAACGGATTCGTTGTTAATTTACTGTTATCGAATGAATGGGATATTATTAAATTGTATGAAACTGAAATACGTATAAGTAGGTTTTATGTGAAAAAAGCGGCGAAGTGCGATTTGGACCCACGTTCACAGATTCACAGTAATTAAATTTAAAGTAAATTAAAAGAGTATTGATATCCACAAAGACCCACAACAATCTTCTTTTAAAAAAATTTAAGTTGATTGGACCAAGGAACTACGTTGCCCCAATACACACTTTGTCCCCGTTGATACCCTTTAGGGGCAGAATTTGGAAAATGCTTTCTTATTGTGCCAACATCATACAAAGAATACAACCTCCAATTTTCATGTTTCTACGAGCAGCGGCTTAGGCTGTGCGTTGATCCGTCTTTCAGGACAAAGAATTTTACATTTTTCAACCAGCAATCACAAAATGTAGTTCTAGAAATTCACAAATGCGGTCGGCACTTGGATGTAGTTAGAGGTGTACATGTACGGTATGTTAGTGTGTGTGCCTTACGAAGCTTCCAGTCGCGCGGTCCCGCACACACTCGTTTACACGTATATAGACAAGACTTCATCACAATCAAGGGTCAACTGCGCTCGTAATTTCCAAAAACTATAAATACATTATCTATTAACAATGTTGGATCGTCCATTGTTTAACTTTTTGCGCATTACACGGTGTACTTTAAGCTTAAAAAAGCGGTGACGATAAAGCAAAACAAACGGTCTTCCGTCGCAAACAAAAAGCCTAAGCATCGCAGATAGCGGTGAAATCTTCATTTGTAACCTGATTGCCGACAAGTTTACAACAGCCGGCCTATCGCTGTAAATCTCGCTACTTTGCGAATGCCGCGAGAATATATGGAGGTGATATTAATTCTGGATTCGTGCTGGCAAGCGTCGATTTACCTGTTTTAATGTCAGACCCAAGAAAAGTGAATGTGGAAAAGTTTTTTAGGGCTGGTTTGAAATTTAGGTCATGGTTTTTCTAATAATGGTGTTATTTGTTGCTTTGACTTAAATATTTAACACTAGCTTTTGCCCGCGACTTTGACATATTTATGTCAAGTAAATACAAGCAAGGCGAGTATATTAGGTAATGCGGTGGTGCCTACGCCCGCGAGCTCCGTCACTGGAGCTCTACCACCAGTAAAAAAAAAAATGTTTTCTCTTTATAATATTTGTGAAGAAGTAAAGATGATAGAAGATTTATCAATTGTAAATAGTTGCGATGATAGTTTCTGGTGAATATGATGATGTAATATTAAGTTATTCCCAAATGAAAATATTTTCAGTGGGTCACTGGGAATCTTACCAACGATTTCCAATCAGGAGAATTCCAATCGCCTAAAAAAGTCTCAAATCGAAAAAATTATATTACTTTTTTTTCTTCTTTTATCTATATATATAAAAATCAATTGCTGTTCGTTAGTCTCGCTAAAACTCCGCATCTATTAAACCTTTGACACATTATTTCATTCTGAGGCAACACGAAGTTTGCCGGGTAACCGAAAATTTTATGTGGTTAACATAAAATTTTACCTGATGAGTAGTCAACATTAAGTTAGCGGTGAGTTAACTGTTATAGTAAGACCTTAGGTATTTAATAAACAGGTTTAAAATGGGACGTCCCCCTGTTTTTAGGGGGTAACCTTAGGGGGTAAAAGTGTGTCGTTTCATTCATTATGTTGACCCGACGATATTCGTGTCGTCTGAACGTGTCAAAAATTTGACAGAAACATGTAACGTATCTAAATGAAACCAAAGAGTATACAAATACTACGTTATGAATCCAAAGGTTTCAATATAGATACGTGGCACTCTTTAGGCTTAAGGTATTATGCCTCTGACGCTCACTATGGGCATCATATGAGGGCTCAAGGTCACTCAGAGAGCAATGGAGAGGGCTATGCTTGGAGTTTCTCTGCGAGATCGAATCAGAAATGAGGAGATCCGCATGAGAACCAAAGTAACCGACATAGCCCACCGAATAGCGAAACTGAAGTGGCAGTGGGCAGGGCACATAGCTCGCAGAACTGACGGCCGTTGGGGCAGAAGTGTTCTGGAGTGGCGACCGCGTACCGGAAGACGAAGCGTAGGCAGGCCCCCCACGAGGTGGACCGACAACCTGGTGAAGGTCGCGGGCAATCGTTGGATGAGGGCGGCCCGGGACCGTTCGTTGTGGCATTCTTTGGGGAGGCCTTTGTTCAGAAGTTGACGTCTTTTGGCTGAAATGATGATTATGCCTGTGCTGGGAATTACAGAGCCGTACATTACCACCTGGAGGCATGGAGCATAATGGTGTTGAATGAACACTTCAATTTATTGTATACTAGGTAATGCGGTGGTGCCTACGTCTACAAACTCCTTTACTGGAGTCCTGCCACCAGTAAAAACTGTTTGCCTCCATTCTTACCTTAAATTATCATCACTACTTACATTGGTCAAATACTTTCACTATTAGTTGAATATTTTTCAGTTATGCTGCATACAAATAAGAATCTCGAAGTTATCTATGTAATATTCAAAA
The DNA here is from genome assembly GCA_036365455.1 of Macrosoma leucophasiata. Classification (NCBI taxonomy): domain Eukaryota; kingdom Metazoa; phylum Arthropoda; class Insecta; order Lepidoptera; family Hedylidae; genus Macrosoma; species Macrosoma leucophasiata. The sequence continues at coordinate 2,917,861 of JAWQUS010000017.1, forward strand.
TAAGTTAACCATTCAACTTCATCAAGTCCTTTAACATACTCGTATAATGAAATAAAAATATCTAAATAAATAGACACTATTAAAGAGTATCTTCATTCCATCGGATCACTTGTATCCTAAAAGGCCGACGCCGCCGGCAAATATTTGCGGAATTAACTCTAATTATGACAGTGTTGACGTCATTCAAGTCTTTATGACGTCATTTGCGTTACAGACGAGCGCTTTCGGCGGCAATAAACGAACGTTTGGCCCGCTACTGTTCGAGCACTAACCTTGGTTTGTGATGAGCGGAGCGGGTAGCGGGAGCGTTTTTATGTAACTCAAAAATGTACTAACTAGATCTTCAGTCGTTTTCCCCCGATTATCGTGATAACGATAAGATGTATTTACAATGGCAACTGTTTTATGCTATAATAACGTTACAGTATAGTTAAACTTCCTAGGCGGAAGTGTCAACTGTCTGGGGTCAGAGTAGGTTTTAGTTGCCCTCAGGTATTATGATCCTCATAAGACTAGTAAAAAAAGTCACTGCAGTACAAATGAAAATCATAACAATTACTGACTTATTAAGTCCAATTATGATTTTTTGTCATCGATCCAATGGAACTCCTGATTCAAATTGAAGTCAAATTATAATTTATTTTATACTAGCTGTGCCCGCGACTTAATCCACGTGCGAAAAAATATGATTGTTCAGTATCTACCCAGACAAAGACGTGAGCGCAGCTAGTATTTTTTTTTTTTTTGTTAAAAGTAGCCTAAGTTACTCCTTATTACATCAGCTATCTGCCAGTGAAAGTCCCGTCAAAGTCGGATACACTCCAATTAGACTTATTTGTACGTAGGTATGTATGTATGTTTGGATGTATGGAGATAAAGTAGCCTAAGTTATTATTAATATATCAAAATCGGTCCAGCCGTTCCCAAGATTAGCCCCGCCAAACAGACAGACAGACAGACAGACACACAAAAATTGAAAAAAAAAATGTTGTTTTGGTATATTTACCGTGGATACATACATATGCATTTAGTAAAAAGCGGTTATTTTAATATTACAAACAGACACTCCAATTTTATTTATTTGTATAGATGTATAGATATATACAACATAAGACCTGAAAATTCAGTGAAAATTTTAAGCGTCTCTTGCTACCGTTATTATTATTAAGCAAAAAATATACGAAAAAAAACACGTTTATTGTATGCCCCCTTGAATCCCTTAAGATTTTCATTTTCTTATTTTTAGTAATTAATTTTTTGTTTGAAATAAAACTATTTTTACGGATTTATCTCGCGTATATTAAACTAAAATGATTTTTAAAATCAACCCGACGTTTCGGTCGCTTTTCAGCTTCCGTGGTTCCGGGCAGACTGAGGTGACATTTGTCTGACAGAAGTTTGAAAAAATTATATGTAGCTACCTCCATCGATTTCGTAAACGCCTTGCGTAGCGTTCAGGATTAACACAATAATTACTTATGGTATCTTGAGGTCTTGCAGACTGCTGCGGCTGGGATTTAATCTTGCTAAGTATGGGATCCCATGATGTTGATAATCGCCATCCATCTTCTCTATTGAAATTTGGGTGTTTTTTAATTTCAATAGCCTCGCGTACCATTCGTGGAATGAGTTTGTGTTCTCTAGCGAGTATTTGAATTTTATCAAACCGGATGTAATGGTTCGGCTTATCCGCTATGTGTTCATAGACTGCAGACTTCCCTGTTCTTCGGTTTTTGACATCAGCAATGTGCTCTTTAACGCGGGTGGATACAGCTCTCTTCGTTTGACCAATATATGAGAGTCCACAATCACAATCTTATTTGTAAATGCCAGAATTTTGTAATGGAATATTACTGAATCACACCATCACCCTGCACCCTGCATTCACCTTATCTGCCGTTGGCTCATCTCTATTTCAGAGAGCACGAGGCATCTGTGACGACCACCATCTTCAGGGGGAGCTGAAGCACCTACGCCAGGTGCTACATAACAACAAGCTCCATGTACCACCCGTCCGTCACAGAGGCCGCGTGAAACCACCTACAGTAGAACGACAACCAGCTATACTACCTTACGTTAAGGGTGTCACAGATAAAATCAGCAACATTTAAAAAAGAATTCCATTAAAACAGTTTTCAAACCATATAAAAAGATTCATCAGTATTTAAGACCCATTAAAAGTAATATTCCATTACAAAATTCTGGCATTTACAAATTAGATTGTGATTGTGGACTCTCATATATTGGTCAAACGAAGAGAGCTGTATCCACCCGCGTTAAAGAGCACATTGCTGATGTCAAAAACCGAAGAACAGGGAGGTCTGCAGTCTGTGAACACATAGCGGATAAGCCGAACCATTACATCCGGTTTGACAAACAGACATTTTTTCCGGGATGAAAAGTACCCAGTGTTGTGCACCAAAGGTTAAAGTTTAATCATACCAAGTTTCATTGTAATCGGACCGGTAGTTTTTCTGTGATCCTTGAACAAACAGACAGACAGACAGACAGACAAAATTTTTTCTAATCACGTATTTGGGTTCGGTATCGATCTAATAACATCCCCTGGTATTTATTTTTTCAATATTTTTAATGAACAGAATTTACACTTCTACAGTTTTATTATAAGTATAGACAACCAAGGTGGCAAACAAGCATGCAGTTCACGAGTTTTGTGATGTACATATATTTCAATTTTTTTTAGATTGTGTTATTATCATTATAAGTTACAAATTACTGATATTCAATTGTATTGTGTTATATCGCTGATAGTAAATCACGCACCCATGCCACACACACGTATGTAAATATGTATATTCAAATAATAAACACAGAAATCGCTCGTCCTACTCAATGAGTGAGCACCACTATCTATTATCGTTCAGAGAATGCCAATTCCTCAGGGCGAAAATACTAATGACTCCTCCCTTATTTTCCTTTATTAACATTTGGGAAAAATAGTACTCTCAACGAATGTTATGATAATGATCGTGAGCGTTCACCTTAACAGTCATATTAAGTTTAAGCTTTTAAGGTTTAACGGAACGCGTTCTAAATATTAAATTTTAAATGACAAGGTTTCTGACAACTTTTTGTTAGTAAGTAGAGAAAGATAGATAAATCACTTTATTGGTTCAGTCGTCATTAATACAATTTTACTGGTGGTAGAACTCCAGTGACGGAGCTCGCTGGCGTAAGCACCACCGCATTACCTAATATACTTGCCGCTAAATGATAGTGTTCAGCACTATCTTGTTCCGGTCAGGTGGTAATATACGGACCTGTAATTTCCGGCACAGAGGTATAACACCTTAGGCCTCAGGAGTGGTAAAGCATCTGCATTTTGACCTTGGTCACACCGCGGACACTCCATACAAACGCTTAATTTCGTCTCTATTACACAGACATCAATCAGTAACGTGTAGATACACGTGCTCCTGTGTGTGTAGCACGTACAAAATACCAACCGTCGTCCATAAGAAGGGAGGAGGTTGAGTGAGGCGGGGAAATCGGGCGGGACGTCGAAGTGTCCATTTTATACGTACTATTAGAATAAAAATAAATAATAAAAAATTAAATACGCTTACACAGTCCCACAGTAGGTATAAACCTGTGTCGTGGGTGCCGTTGTACACAAACAACACATACACAAACACCCAGACCCGAAACAAATATCTGTAGGCCACACCAATATTTGTCCCGGTGCGGGGATCGAACCCGCGACCCTTCGAATCAAACGGTCATGTTACACCGCTGCACTAACCGGGTCGTCAAACTATTATTACATATTCTCTGCCTTGGTCTTTGTGTAAGTGTCTATAGGCTGCAGTCATAACTTAACATCAATGTGAACTGCATACGTATTTGCCACTTATATTACATAAAAAAAACGATTTAATTAAAAGGTACCATCTCTATTATTGTTCTTAAAAATATAATTTGTCAGATATCATCATACGGTAACATGAGTACCCAACTGTAGTGACGCGCGCGGAGTCTTGTATGAGAATGGTTTTTCTTTCGGAGTGAATTACATATGTTGACATAGCCTATAATGATATTATTCTATAGGTCTTTTGGCCCAATTTGTATTTGATTGTACCTAATTCTACTTTATTATTCTATGCGACAGTACATCGACTATCGATGACGGTACAGGTACAGGTACAGATGGGTAATCTGTACCTGTACCTGTACCGTCATCGATAGTCGATGTACTGTCGCATAGACAAACAATATTCATGATGTACGAGTATCCGAAAAAGGGTACATTCGAGTAAAAAATACAATAACAAATACCAGACCGCTATAACGCGGAAATATGTTTTTATGGCAAATTACAGAAAAAGGGTTTCACGAACAAATTGAGTCCACACGGAGAAATATGTCCCGGTATACATTATTTATTATGCCAGTATAATATACGTATGTAAATGAGCTGTGTTTACACGAGATGGCTTCGCGTTTATGAGCACTTGCCTGAATGGTACTTAATAGGAACATGGGAAACTGTCCTTATGGCTGAATGCATTACATATTGGTTCGACGAGTAAATTGGTGTGAAACTTCCTACAGTTTATTTTTAATCAAGTTTTTAAATTATCATACAATGAAGGCGGTACAGTATTCAACAAAAAAATGCACATCGAGCTTACGAAGGAGACCTCGGTTTATTTCGGGTCTATAGAGCGTTATCTCTTTCGTCTTCTTATCTATGTGACCTTGGTCAACAAGTTAATATGCAAAGATTTGTTTTTTTTTTCATTGTAATGGCATTGATATTACGCATATTGCCAGTGTCAAGTAAAACGATATTTCATATTCGTTATATACAGCGTAAAATTCAGAGTCAGTCAGTCAATTACCAGATTGAACAGTCAGTCAGTCAGAGTCACAGTCAGGAATTCCAGTAAAGTGATGGCTACTTTCCCAGAACATTTACAATTAAGTTTTCGAGGCAACCTGAAAGGCCGTGTTTTCGAACTGTTATTCTATTTCACTATACACAGTCACCGTAATAGACCTATATCAAACGAAATGCCACCAACTTTATTTTATATAACTTATAAATGCACCTACAAAATGAAAGCAAATAAGAGCACCACGCCTCTTTCAAGGTTCCCTTTAAAACTCCAATTTTCTGCGTAGATTTTATTGCTAGGAAATATACCCGAACTTTAGTTTGGAACATAACCTGAAATCAAATTCTATTAATTGAAGTATAGTTATTAACAATTAAATACATAAATATAAAACCGTTCGTCTCTTCAATGGTGAGTGCTCTGTTGAATTGTTTGACATGGTGTCACCGTTTTTTTTCCTACACCGTACTATCCGTCGAGAGAGTGAAGTTCCACCCTCACCGACTGGACACCTGGCAGCGCTCAGCGGTGCAATTTTCTCGTTCGTTTCTGCCCAGAACGTGTAAATTGTGGAACGAACTTCCCTTTGAGGTGTTCCCTAGGTGCTACAACATGGGGTTCTTCAAAAATGGCGTCAAAAGAGTCCTTCAGGGCTGGCAGCGTTGGCAACTCCCCTGGTGTTGCAAATGTTCATAGGTGACGATAAAAAACAAATATGTATTAAATACAACTTTGAGTATGTACCTAAAATAAAAAATCTTTAAAAATCTTTTCAAATCTACTCATTTACTGGTGGTAGAGCTCCAGTGACGGAGCTTGCGGGCGTAGGCCCCACCGCATTACTTAGTATACTTGCCGCTAAATGGTAGTGTTCAGCACTATCGTGGTCCGGTCAAGTGGTAATGTACGGCCCTGTAATTTCCGGCACAGAGGCATAACACCTTAGGCCTTAGGAGTGGTAACGCATCTGCATTTTGATCTTGGTCTTTGTGTAAATGTCTATGCTGCAGTCATCACTAAACATCAACGTGAACTGCACGCTTGTTTGCCACTTCCATTACATTAAAAAAAACTCTCGCCTGATTCTTGAAAATATCCAATTTCAACAAGACATGTCCTATGCTAAATTTATAAACGCCCAGGGACCATGTGATCCTGAGATTTATGCGCCGTTGTAATCCGAGGAATAACTAAGTGGCCTGGGTTCGGGGCAGGAAACATGTCATTTGCTGTTTTTGGACAGGGCGAGGTTCGGCGGTGCTTTGTATGTATTAAGTGGTACCTATTCGTTTTTTTTTGTTGTTTTAACGTCACGGTGACATAAAATACCACATTTTTAAAGATCAAGAACAATCTATGTTGAAAGTGTGAGTCTCTATTATGATTGCAGTTAATTTGTTATCGTAAATGGAACCAAAATCAAACTCCTTACTTGCAAATGACTGCACCAAGTTGGATAAATCTTTATTTTATGTGTTAGTTATAGTCAGGATAGGGTTGGCATGAAATAAATAATCTATACTTATAATAAAACTGTAGAAGTGTTATAAAAAAATAAAAGCGAATTTAAAAATCTCAGATGGAGGTACAAAGTCCGCCGGGTCATTTAGTAAGTAATAATACAAACTCAGAAACAAAAACCAACTTTAAAGAATGGAGAGTATCTGCAAAAATATCCTCAATGTGGAAATGAGCACGTCTTAATTCTCTCCCAACTGTCAATTATTTCAAGTTAAGCGTCCAGAAGGGACGGGAAGGTCGGAACACCATAACAGTAGCGCCAGTGTTGACCTAATGAAAATTTAAATGCATTTAGAGTTATTGCCCTGAACATTGTTGGCTCGGTTCTCAAGGACTAAGGGTCGGTCATTCTACAGCGAATACAAGGTCTGTTGAAAACAGAAAGCAATTTAATAATGTGAAGTTTCCCTTGAAAATTCTGAAGAATTTAATGCCGGGGTGTGATTGAGAAAATTTCCTTTTTAGGCTATTTCGACTCGACGGGCCATATCACATTTTGCGGTACACATGATTCCTGAATACTTAAAAATTCTAAAGTTTTTTGATTGATGTCAAGAAGGAAGGATCGATTTGATGTATGGGTAAATTCTTTTAAATTTATGAGACAAATACCTGTTCACAAAAGATAGTTAAAAAACAACAAAAGGCAGAATATTTCATCAATAACGTAGTCATCGAGCGAGTCAGTTGATGTGAATATTTTTCATTAATATATATATATGTTTTTGGTTAAATCATTAATTTATGAAATAAAAAAGAAATTAATGAGTTGATGAGTAATGTGTGTCCTGAATGTGGAAATGAATACGTCTTAATTAAGCCCCAACCGTCAATTATTTGAACTGAAGAGTCCAGAAGGGAGAAGGTCGGAACGCCATAACGTAGTAGTAGCGCCAGTGTTGGCCTAATGAAAATTTTAATATATTTAGAGTTATCGCCCTGTACATTGTTGGCTCGGTTTTTAAGGTCCAAGGGTCGGTCATTCTACAGCGAAAACAAGGTCTGTGGAAGACAGAAGGCAATTTAATAATGTACAAGTTTCACTTGAAAATTCTGATGTATTTAAAACCGGGATGTGAATGAGAAAGATTTCCTTTTAGGTTTCAACTTGACTGGTCATATTTAAATTTGCGACAAAGACAAATGATTTAAGAAATTCTCCGACTCATTTCAAGTAGGAATGTTCGATTGAATTTTATTGACGAATTCTTTGAACATTATGAGACAAATACCTGTTAACAAAAGATGTTTACGAAACAACGGAAGATAGAATCTTTCATCAATAGAAATGTATTTAAGTACTGCAGATATTTTTGTTCTGAAAACTACTTAAATAATTTTGTTTTTACTAATCTATCAGTCACTTTTTTCGTCAGGAAGAAACTACATACAGTAATTTAGAATTGAATAAAATTGATAGACCAAAAATTTAAGATTTTAGGGAAAATTTTAATAAACCTACACTTATTGTTGTGTAACAACCTAAAGTCATTGTTCCTTACATTTTGTTTTGAAACTAAATAATAATGCCCCACAATTCCTTTCCAAATCGGATGCTGGAGAAGAGTCAGGTGTCAGCTGTCAGTTATAGAGCAGTAACGGCAGTATGGACTGCTGACAGATAAATTATTCCTTTATATTTTTTTAACTATCTTAGGGCCAAGTCGCACGGTTGTAGGCATTGATTTTTTTTACAAGAATGAGAGGTTGCTTCTTTATTTGAAACATAATAAGTCATGTAACGAGCAGGAAGTTTGTTACTGTATAATAATATAAACATTAACCCCTTTATTCATAAACGTACATTAGATACGTTTTAGCTATAGAATGCTTTGTCTTTGTCAGTTGCATTGTCAAATGTGCAGGATAGCAAAAGACAAAGGAGAGATTAACAAAACTTTAGCTAAAATTCGTTAATGAATAAGGGGGTTAATGTATATAATATATTCGATTTATTTTAGTTATCATCTTTTTCTAAAACTCAGTGTATTTAAGGTACAACATTTATCACCTAGTCTTACGGAACAATATATTTTATCCCACTTTTCATTTGAATTCATATTCAGAAATCCTCTTTCGAAAGCGACAGTTTATAAATCACCCGACGGACGTGATACTGTCGACGAGTCCCTTAACACATTTATTTTTTTTCGTTGAATACCTAATAATGTAATTTCCATTTGTTTTCCGTTACGTGTTATTTTGGTGTCGTGTTTTAAAATTATTAGTGTTGGTCCACGACTAACACTAATAATTTTAAAACAGTGCACGATTCCTAACTTTCCATCTTCAGAGTTCCTTACCGTATAAGATCCTGGAGAAGAGTCAGCTGTCAGTTACAGAGTGTACGCCGTCGAAAGTGAAATTCTTCCTTTCAATTTTATGATTAAGCCGCACGCATGTATTAATTGGACTTTCTTTTTTTTTATGTGATGGAAGTGGTAAACAAGCATGCAGTTCACATTGATGTAAAGTGATGACTGCAGCCTATAGACACCTACAGAAAGACTAAGGTCAAAATGCAGATGCGTTACCACCCCTGAGACCTAAGATGTTATGCGTCTGTGCCGGAAATTACAGGGTCGTTACAAGAATGAAAGGATACTCCTAATTGTCATGATTTAAATATAATAATCCGCATTATAACTAGGAAGTACGTTACTGTATGTAAACATTTATACGATTTATTTTCTCTTTTTCCAAAGCTTCACGTCCAACAAATAGCATTTATCACCTGTTCCAATTAGTCCGGAAGGTAGCGTTGCATTTTTGGCAGTGATTTTACGTCGATTGCTTGCCATGTCCTACCATAGATCTCGAATGACTCATAACTGAACCAAGAGTCAGCTGGTGCACCCGCGGTGGGTGTGGAATCGGGAGGTTGCGGAAGTGGTAAAAAAAAAAATTGACACTATACTGAGCTGAAAAAAAAATCGTCAGCTGCATCGTGGAGGGGGGATTATGCGTCAGCTGCTCGCATGAAGTTGTAAAAAAAAACCTAAAATAAAGTTATATTACGCCGGATGAAATTTAACTACGTGATTGCTTAAATATGGCAAAGTACGAAAACAACAATCAGCTGCGTCTATAGTGGTGGAAAGACCGTCAGCTAACGCAGTAAAAGGACAGATTATTCGAGCAATACACATAATCTTTCACAGTATATTTTTGTACTGTTTTATTTATAAAAAAATGCATAATATGGAATGAATTCGATTCCAAAATGAAATAAACATAAAATAAAATGAAGGCGAAGTAAAGAAAATAACAAGTTTGCAGAAGCTATTCGTTGTCGATGGTATCGCTGCCATAATCATTAATCAATAAGAATCACTATCCGAACATTCCTGCGGGAAATCTCTGTTTTCGTCTTGATCGAGTTCTTCAGCTCGATTCTCTTCTTCATCATCTATAAATGAGGATGTTAATCATCAAAATTAGGCTACCAGAAATATACAAGCTCAAAGAAAGCGTCAGCTACAAAAATTCCATACCGCCAATAGTCTCGCTGCTATCCGTTATACTGGTGGCTGATAGGGATACTTGATCTCCCTCGACCCTTTGAATATACATTTTTCGTCTTTTTCTTCCCATCCCCAGTTAGTGGAAGATAGTTGAGTAGGATCTTGCAGGTGAGCATGGCTCCAAAAGTGCGCTTTATATGACGTGCGCAGTAAATGCTGGCGTAGCTCGGATTGACACGGTGGGAAGATCGCCACGTCACTTGAGTATATCGAGTGGAAAAAGTGAGTGAGTGAGTGTAGGTATAGTGAGTGTTTTCAATAATGGCGTTATTTTTTTTTTACTTGTAATTCATTTATTTAATACAATTTATATTTGCAAGTATTATAGAGAGGTATAGTAGATTTGAGGCATAAGTTTGTAGAGTTGGCAGCACCGATCCACACGGACAGGCAGATGTTGCTTTGAAATTTTGGGGGGAGACTTAGGTATCCCGAAGGTCGTATTATAGGTTCAAGCAAGGCCAGATTCTATCTCAAAATACGTTTAAAAGGAAACGGCCTAATAGCAATGCTCCAAAATTTTAAATCTCGACTGAGTCAGCTGACGGTTTTTCCACCCGCTACAGAAGCAGCTGATTGTTGTTTTCATAGGCTAAATTATTTGAAGTATCACGTAGTTAAATTTCATCCGGCGTAATATATGTAACTTTATTTTACTTTTTTTTTACAAGTTCATGCGAGCAGTTGACACATAATCCCCCCTCCACGATGCAGCTGACGATTTTTTTCAGCTCAGTATGGTGTCAACTATCTATTAAAAAAGTTTTAGCCAGCGTACTATTACTTAATTTTATTTTTTTTATTACCTCTTTCGCAGCCTCTCACACTCACACCCACCGCTACTTGAGCAGCTGACGGTCGATTCAGTTATTAGTGATATAAGATCAACTATCGATGTTAATATCAGCCGGCTTACTATGACTTTTTCATTTGCAACGCTACGACCTACCTCCCGGACGAAATAGATAAAAATATTTTATCACGTTTTTAACTTGAATTCATATTCTGAAATCCTCTCTCGAAAGCGACAGCCGGTAAATCATCCGACGAACGTGATGGTGTCGACGAGTCTCATAACACATTTATTTTACCGTTGAATAATAATGCAATTAATTATTTTTTTTGTCTACGTGTGCATTTGGTGTCTGTCGGCTTGTGTGTTCATTGGTGTTTGTGTTCAACCATCAAGGAGAGACGCCGGCGGCGTATGAACTATGGAGATCAATTGTCATATTTATCTCGCGACCTGACGAGTTAATAGTAGGTGGCGCATTATTTGTACTTGTTAGGGTCCTTTACCCAAATGTGACCTTGAGGGAAAGAATCAGCTCTTTGTTGATGAAACCGAAAAAATAGTTGCATCGGCGAAGTGTGATAGGTGGTACTAATAGCTAATCTCTCTATGCAAGGATTGTGGCAAACAAAAGTACGGTTCACTTGAATGTTAATATGATATGAAGTAGTGACAGCATCCTATAGATATCTATACAAAAACCGGATGTCTGAATTCTGATGCCATGCCATATGCCATACATAAAGCGCTATTACTCCAAGGCATAGAGCAACACGGACCACCGACCGTCGCGGCGGATCGGAGGGGAGTAGACATAGCGCTTATTACCGATGCAAAACAGTCTGTAATTTTTTGCGGGGGGAACCACGTGTGATACGCACACACTACAAAAATCGTCTATTACTACGAAGCTCACACCTTGATGTTAACAAAATACATAAACAAATTTACGCACAGATTTAAAATATCTAAGCGACAGGTATTTTGGCATATACTTTGACAGAGGGGAAAGCCTACATATAGCTACTCCCATCCGGTCCGCTGGTTGCTCTATGCTCCAAGGTAATGCATTAGTGAAAGATAAAAAATCAATACAATAACATTCCCAATGTGATTGAAAAGGTACTGCCAACTTAGTTGGCAAGGTACCCCTATCATTATTTGTAACTAACAGCTTTTTTGGAACCACCTCCTGACCCAGACCGACTTTCGAATTGATTGCCTAAGCAATAATGCCTTCTATAGCCATGATGTAACATGGTCCATTTTTTAATGTAATGGATGTGGCAACCAAGCATGCAGTTCACATTGATGTTAAGTGATGACTGCAGCCTATAGACACCCACACAAAGACCAAGGTCAAAATGCAGATGCGTTACCACTCCTGAGGCCTAAGATGTTATGTCTCTGTGCCGGACATAACAGGGCCGTACATTACCACCTGACCGGAACACGATAGTGCTGAACACTACCATTTAGCAGCAAGTATATTAGGTAATGCGGTGGTGCCTACGCCCGCGAGCTGCATCACTGGAGCTCTTCCACCAGTAAAAAAACGTTTATAGGAAACTTGGCCAACTGAGAGTTGGGGATGTGTACAAGATATGATAAAAAGGTAGAAGAATATTATTGACAAATAATAACACTGTTTTTTATATTATTTCGCATTAACACATGCTTGTGAAATATATTTTATTTAAAGAAAAATGGAAAGAAAAATTTGACTTCAGGCAAGACTCGAACTCGCGGCCTACTGGGAATCTAGTCCAGCCGCTCTTCCAATTGAGCTACTGAAGTCCTGCCCGATTTGTCAAATCTTTCCTTCACATTAGCACAGTTGGTAATAGATGGCGCTACTGCTACCATAAAGCAAGGCAATAAGTGTGAAGGAAAGATTTGACAAATCGGGCAGGACTTCAGTAGCTCAATTGGAAGAGCGGCTGGACTAGATTTCCAGTAGGCCGCGAGTTCGAGTCTCGCCTGAAGTCAAATTTTTCTTTCCATTTTTTTTTAAATAAAATAAATAATAACACTACTCTGTTGTTGAATTTGGTGTCAGCATCAAAAGATGTGACAGGTCAGAATAATGAAGAGGGTTATTATTATAAATTACAGTTTTTTTTTTAATTTTGGCATCGCTATTACGCATATTACCAGGGTCAAGTAAAACGATATTTTGTATTTATTTAAGCAGCGTATAAGTAAGTTTAATATAGTCAATCAATTATTTATTTAAGTATGTCAGTCAAGTGAGTTACAGTCAAGTTATTCGAGTAAAGCGATGGCTACTTTACCAGAACATTTACAATGAAGTTTTGGAGGCAACCTGAAAAGTCGTGTTTTCGCACTGTTATTCTATATTATATCACTATACACGGGCACTGTAATAAACCTATAACAAACAAAATGCCACCAACTTTATTCAATATAGCTTAAAAATACACCAAGAAAATGAAATAAAATAAGAGCACCATACGCCTCTTTCAAAGTTCCCGCCAAAATTCTAAATTACAGTCTCACATGAATAGTATGTAAATCAAATCATAACAATTCAGGAAATATTTTAGAAGTTTAATTAGAAATTAATTTCGTTTTCGAATTTTTACTAGTTTGTTTAGGTATTTTGTTTATTCTAAATTCAAGTAAATTGCGTTTATTGCGTAAAAGCGTAAATTCTGTCGCTTAGTTGAGGAGGTACGTGTCTGTTGGTATTAGTCCGCTTTTCTGTGAGCGAAATCGATTCGCACTTGGCTGATGTAAAACTTAATAAATAATGACGGAACCCTACACTGCGCCTGACCGGTTTTTTTATTGTTCCAATTCACTTCGGTATACTGTAGCATAAAATATACAGTGCACAGATTGAATTAAATTCAAAACTATTTAAATATCAAGCTTATGTATATTTTATATTTTGTTACAGGAAATCGCGGCGATTCTCATCAGTTTTGACAAACATACAGAATGGCAGTCAAAGGAGGTCAAAATTCGGTGAGTATAGTATGTAGTAAAAATTAAAGTCAATATACAGTCTCGTTGCTTTGGAAAATAAAACCAATTTTTAAAGGAAAACAATGAATACAAACAACTCTAATACATTTTATTATGCTAAAACTTATAACGCTTTATCTATTCAAATAAATAAAATAATTAATATAATTGTGAGACAGATTGTCTTATGAAATATATAATATCAAAGATTTTAAAAGCAAACAATGACATGATTTTTCCTAGGATTTAAAAATTGTTTCGAAATCATTCAGGAGGTTTTACTGCTACACAATATTGTGAACCTTTATAAAATAACAAAAAAAAAAACATTCGATGAGGAAAGTCCATAAATACTTCGGTCCATACCGTACTAACATAAATTGTTGCTAAAGTGACCCAAAACCGAAGTTTCACTGAACAAAACATCTGTCATACACATTTAAACACACAGTGACCCGCAAATCGATCCTCCGCTTCCCTCATTGGAAGTCAGAAGACACCGGGGTCATGAATTTCAAACGAGCTCCCTCTTATCCAGTTGAAAAGTAAAACACGACCGTACATGCTAAATCCGGGGAAAGTATAAAAAAAATCCCGCAGAATCATGAATTAAACTATCAGTATACTTACGACTTTCCTTTACTCTGTGACTGTACCTAATTTGGCGCCCAACTGGGGCCCGTTCGAAGTTGTAACAACTTTAAGCAAATTAAAACTTTTGGCCGTGACTACTGCTCGCTTAGTCTGCGCCACTGAAATATTAACTCTTTATGAGGACGTAGTGTACTTTTGAAATTTCGATGCCCCCGGATTCCGGTCGTTAGTTTAAAATTTAACACAAATCTTGGTGATAGTTTGGGATGTTACTGGAATATTTTTTCGTGATTCCTCTTGTTTGTGACAAGTTGCGGGTAGTTTGGTTTCGTTAAAACTTTCGATTGGATTTGCTTGGCTGTGATGGTAGCATTGAATCGATTCCAAGCTTTACCAATGTATTCGTACGATTGTTAATTTATGTTGATTCAATGTGACAATAACTCATGACTTACTTTTATACTATAATGTTTCTATGAATGAATATAAAATAAAATTATAAGTTAGCTGCAATTATCTGTATTATATGTATCATATTTTAATACCTCATGTGTGTGTCATGAGGTAAAAATGGACAAAGTAAAAAGGTATTTTGAGTTGGAATTTTAAAACAGTTGGGCACCGTACCTCAAAAGAAAACCACTATTTTTTTAACACCAATATGATATTTGGCCAAAAAGCATTCAGTATTCGGCCGAATATCGAATAGTTGCCGAATAAACGTGGCTCTTCTACTTAGTATTATAAATGTGGAAGTTACTTTGTATATCATTACCGGTTACGAAGAAGAAGAAAGAACATTAATTTGTATCAATGTAACAAAACAAGTACGAAAAGAAATATATGTGACAAACAAGTAAAAAACTACACTAATACAAATTGGTTCTAACTCAGCATATACTAGTTGAAGAACAACCAGCGCTGGTCTTCCGTTAGGACCACCAAGTTTCGTCATAGACGGTTTTACATACTTAATTAATAAACTGCCACTAACAAACCGCTTTGCCGATTGCGATGAAATCTGAATAGAAATAATCATCAATCAAACATCTTTTTTGTGGCAACACCAAAGATCACGAGCATGAAGTCTTTGGAAACAATTAGTCAGAATATTAATGAAAACAAGAAACTAAAAGAGCTTATTTCGTACTTACATACATGTAGAAAAAACACAGTCATAATATTCCACAGAAAAGCAAAAATATTTGCATTTTATCATGTATTTCGAGAGAAGAAATGTCAGCGTAAAGTAGGCACCACGTAGGTAGTCAACAATTTTGTACAACAGGGGCACATAGATGAAAGTTAGTTGTTTCTCGTCTCCAGGGCCGGCTAGGACTTTTATTACGCAGTCAATCTAGTTCAAATCTCAATGGTACGTCCTTTTTATATATCTGGAGTTAAGTTTCACTTTAACGACTAGAACTTCGGGTTGGTTTTAGAATTGTTTTGATTCTTTTGTTGTGTTGCAAATGGGTGGAAACTCAGTTCAGTTTTGAACCCAAGAACATATTAGTTCAGTTTGTTCCAGTGAAATAAACTTATAGGGATTCCAGATAAGAACTGTTCTATGCAATGCTCACTATTTCACTATAAAAACCTGGTCTACGAGATTTAACATGATGTAGGAGTAGTGTCACATTATGTAGTCGCTAATTTTGCCTTAATCTTTGGGCCACGGTCCACCAGGCGGTATTACGTGACCTGTTTAGAGGATCATCCCTTTTCATCGGAGGAACATTGCCACCTGTTCCTCCACAAGTATCCCTCAACCAGCAATGTGAACTGTATGCTTGTTTGTCACTTCATGATATAAAAAACCCGTGGGAGTAATTTCCTCCCAAAAATTTCAGCTTGAGGAAAAAATTGATTTAAAATGGCCGGTTCTGTTTACTCTTGAGCCCTGCAAAAATAATGTTGAATTCTCTTGTTTGTTATTCATTATTTATGTCCTCACTTCATTCATAGTACAGTACGTTGACTTTTTTTATTCTTATATATTTCAATCGGTTACAATGCCTTTACTTTTGATTAGTACTCGTATTATTGATGCGCCCACTAATATTCATAACATAAGTAACATAGCATATATTTCTTTGAGCTTCGGTAGTTTAGTGGCAAAGCGGTTGAACTAGTATTAAAGAGTGTTACAATCACTAATATCCGGCTCGAAGGACCACAAATGTTGCTATCACTTTCTGTCACTGATCAAACCACTGCACTGATGGTAGAACTCATTTAATGTGTTAAAATCAAACCCTTATGCTTATCACTTTCGACAGTAAGTGATCGTAACAAAGAGTATTCGTCATTGCGAAAAACAAAACCAAGACTATGTTATTATTATTATATTCAGCAGTTAACCTTAACTTAATTCACGGTTTACAAAGCTAACTTAACATATCAATCGCGAGCGATAATCACAATGGTGCGTAATTATCGTATACACTAATCACTGTAATTGACGATTATCTGATGGGGATTAGAATTTAGATGGGTCTGTGTATTGATTTGCTTATTTACGATGGATGTCTATCGTTGTGACTATTGCTAGCCATTACCTACGAACTTAGGTAAGTAATTTTTAGTTACGTGGTATTGTATTACCGACGCAATCCATTCAGAATCAGAATCAGAATCAGAAACTCATTTATTCATTTAGGGTGACAGGCACCTCTTGTGACACGTCAAAAACAAACAAAATAAATTAAAGCGAATAACAATTGATATACATGTCAAACAAGATAAAAAATATATGTAAAGTCAAAAATATCACTAAGATAAAACTAAATGTAATAAACTAATGTAAAAGTATATCAGTAGAATGTCTCTTTTCCCCTTTACAAACTGATAACAAAGAGTAAAAAGAAAAGAAAAAGAGTCATTTTTTGTCATTCACCGGCAAAGTTCCAAAGGCCAATATGACCATTGATCTATCAATTCATAAGATGAAGATTGAAAATAATCGGCCATTGGATACAATAATGAAGATTTCGATAGTAGTGAGTTATTTGATTTAATGTTGAAAGTTATATTTGCAGTTTTAATATTCTGCCTTAATCATCAATACAAGTTGAACAAGGAAGAATTGTTCGTTTTTAGGGTTCCGTACCTTTTTAGAGAACAACACTGAGCAATTCGACATTTTTAACCGTTTTTTGTCACTAAGTTTGCGCTCAGCGGGGAACGGTCACCTGACTGTCCGCGAGTCGAATCAAACGATCAGCGGACGGTGCGTATTGTCAACTAGCGGCCCGCCCCGGCTTCGCGCGGTGCAATGTTGCCTACCCTCTCCTATTCGCCTAAGCGTGATGATTATACATAGATATAGCCTAAAGTCTTCCTCGATATCTTTTATAGTTTAGGCAGCGTACGCAAAATAAGTAACTTTTCTGGTTGATTTTTTACACCTTGTGTCTGAAAAACCCAAATATCTTACGGAACCCTATTTTTTCCAAAATAAAATATAGCCTATGTTACCCGTGGATAATGTAGCTTTCGAATAGTGAAAGAATTTTTAAAATCGGTCCTGTAGTTATTGAGCCTATTCATTACAAACAAACAAACAAACAAACCATAAAATATTACCTCTTTATAATTATTGTAACATTTCACATCCCTCTCTAACTTAAACAAATCTGTAAAAGTTAGACAAGGATGCAATCCAAGCTAACTCTTCTAAAATCTTTCGTAAAATGAATCGGCACTTTTTTGTAGTCGTCATTTTTCCTAGAGCGCGGCGCGAGCGGCAAAGATACGATAATTCGCAAAGTGACCTAGAGGCTTAATGCTCTTATCCTCTGCCCGCAACGTTAGGGCTAGTATGAAAATACATACAATTTAATCCAAGATTCACAAAGCTTGCTTAACCTATCAATCTAGGCCGATAATCGCAATGGCCACATAATTATTGCATACACTAATCACTGCAATTGACGGTCACCGGAGCGGGATTAGGGCTTACATCGGTTTGATGCTACTTGTGCATTGATGTTGTTCAGATAATTATCTTATTACTAGCTGACCCGGCAAACTTCGTATTGCCTCAGAATAAAAATATGACATGTGTCAAAGGTTTAATAGATACGGACTATTTGTATGGGAAAATGAAATGGTGGTTTTTACTATTTCCCTTCAATTTCTTCATATTTTCTTACCTTTTAAACATTCCCTGGACTTCCAAAAATCATTAAAAATCAATATTAGCCAAATCGGTCCAGCCATTCACGCGTGATGCCGTGACCAAGGAAAACGGGTTGCATTTTATATACATAGATATAGATAAACATGAGAATATGAGAGTCATGGTTTTTGTACCTGCACTTGGAACTCTGCTAAGTGACTGACTATGATTATTATTTTTCCTTTATGAAGGAATTGAAAAATTTGATGTCATTATTAACACCTATTGGATTATTATAAGTCATTCACACAATGCAAGTGTCTTAGAAATTTACTCTTTTATAAGTGATTGAAAAAAAAAATACAATTAAAAGCTCGTGAAGTGTTTATGAATGTTACATAAAGCCAAGCCATTTCAAGGAAATTAAAGGCGGAAAATTATATTTGTATAATTTAACGTCACTGATCGATGAGAATCAGAGTAAGCCGGCGACCTAATTTCGTAATGCAATGTTATAAGCCGTGAATCGTCAACAGATCATCGCGTTTGCGTAATCCGTGACTTACACCTTCAATGGGTCGACAGCTTTGTTAATAATGGCAACCCATTATACGTCTCACTGCTGGGCACGAGTCTCTCCCCTTTTTGGGGGGAGGCCTGGAGCTTACTCCACCACGCTGCTCCAATGCGGATTGGTAGAGGTGGGTGGGTTAGTGGCCAACCCGCTGTCAGATGTTTTCAAACCGCCCATAAGGCCTCCGACAAGGTTTAACGACTGCTATCTGTCGATAGCAACCGGGACCGACTTAACGTGCCCTCCGAAGCACGGAAACGCGCATTAAATTTGCCACTAGCGGTCACCCATCGCACTACCCGACCGCGCCCGTAGTGCTTAACCGAGCAGATCACTTACGATCTACACCAGCCGCTGGGCCATGCGCGCTTCTGACAGCTTTGTTACGAGTATTTAATATACCAATGTTTGTCATTTAACAGTATGTAAATTATAGATTTAATGACTTTATAACATTTTTTATTTATTCTTAGATTTTTTTGACGTGACAACGTCTTAAATTAGGTTGCGGCTCGGAGTCACTCATGAAAAAGTGTAACGCCCGGTAACGTAACGATGAGTCACCGAACGAGAGAGAGGCCTGCCGGACCGGCGAATGCCTTTCTACCGAGAAAAAGACGTTGTCACGTAAAATCTTCGCCCGTAAAACCGACTTTACAGGCAACCAGTTTTTTTTTATGTAATAGAAGTGGCAAGCAAGCATGCAGTTCACATTGATGTTAAGTGAAGACTGCAGCCTATAAACACTTACACAAAGACCGAGGTCAAAATGCAGGCCTAAGGCCTAAGGTGTTATGCCCCTGTGCCGGAAATTACAGGGCCGTACATTACCACCTGACCGGAACACGATAGTACTGAAAGTACCATTTAGCGGCAGGTAATGCGGTGGTGCCTACGCCCGCGAGCTCCGGCACTAGAGCTCTACCACCAGTAAAAAAGATGGAGAAGATAACGGGCTTCGTGAGCTGGAGTCCCAACTTGGAGAGCAAGGGCTATATTTCACCGAGAAGCCATGGCGGTTCAATCAGACGCTGCCACCAACAAAATGTATACAGCTCTATAAAGCGTTACTCACCTGGTGTTCGATTGGTTGCGCAATCAATTTGGCGGCGCGACCGGAGCTCAGACGCCGGCACACCATGATACTGGTCTGTACGGTATCTTACTTACTCGGCCGCCAGTCCGGACACCCCGGTAAAGCGACTGGTTGCGCCGCCATAGTGTCCCGGTCAAATACAGCCCTGTTTGTTTCTTTCATTTGAAATATTTTCCGCTATAGTTTTTAACGTGTGTATGTATCTTCACGCCAGGTCCCTAACGGGGTAGGCAGAGAAGGTAGAGCGCTAGATATCCCGGTCCTGACACACCTATCGTGCGTCAGGACCGGGATCATTCTCATTTACATTTATCATTCTTTGTTTTGTAAACTTTTAAATATAGTTTTTTAATTGTACTGTTCATTTTTCGCAATGACACATGCGAGTGTACTTAGGAAATTAAAGAAAAAACGGAAAGGAAAATTCGACTTCAGGCAGGAATCGAACCTGCGACCTCAGGATAACCAGATTAGCCATAGTTTTTTAAATATGTGAAGAATGACAATAGAAGCACCTGTCATGTGGAACGTAGCTAAATAAAACATAATCGACGAGTCGTTAACGAGCATGGATAAATTCAATGTAAGCCTCTTATTACCGCTTCGAGGAAATAATAGGCGAGAAATTATATTTGTATAATTTAAAGTCATTGATCGATCATAAAATCATAGTAGGCTGCGACCTAATTTTGTAATGCAAAATTGTCGTAAATTGTCAACATATCATCGCGTTTGTGTAATCCGTGACCGTCCGGGTTTAAACCTTCATTGGGCCGAAAATTTACTATTTATTAAACGAATATTGGTCATTTAATAGCGTTTAAAATATTTATTCAGTGATTATTTATGTAACTTCACTTGACTGGTGGTAGAGCTCCAGTGATGGAGCTCGCGGGCGTAGGCACCACCGCTAACTTATATACTTGCCACTAAATGATGGTTCAGGACTATCGTGTTCCGATCAGGTGGTAATGTACGGCTTTTTAATTTCCGGCACAGAGGCATAATACCTTAGGCCTCAGAAGTGGTAACGCAACTCAACAGTACTCAACAATTAATATTGCATATCAAGCCTACGAAAGAGACGATCGGCTCATTTCGACTTCGTAGAGCGTTATCTCTGCTGCACACCACCTACGTAAGCATTGACAGTTCGGTATAAGTCAACATTTGATCAAAATGGTCGACAAACGTCAAATAGGTACGGTGCGAAAGAGAAAACGCTCTACAGACCCGAAATAAGTCGAAGTGTCCTTCCTAAGTTCGATGTGCATATTTATTGTTGAGCAATGTACATGAGCCCTATTGAAGAACTATAGACCCATCTCGCTTCTGAGCCATGTCTACAAGCTGTTTTCGAGGGTGATCACGAACCGTCTCGCTCGCAGGTTTGATGACTTCCAGCCTCCCGAACAAGCCGGTTTCCGAAAAGGCTATAGTACCATAGACCACATACACACGCTGCGGCAAGTTATACAGAAGTCCGAGGAGTATAACCGGCCATTATGCTTAGCGTTCGTGGACTATGAGAAAGCCTTTGATTCGGTTGAAACATGGGCTGTACTGCAGCCTTTACAGCGTTGCCACATTGACTATCGGTATATCGAAGTGTTGAAGTGTCTGTATAAAAACGCCACCATGTCAGTCCGAGTACAAGACCAATGCACGAAGGCGATTCCTTTGCAGAGGGGAGTAAGACAGGGAGATGTCATCTCACCTTTGCTCTTCACCAATGCAATGGAAGACGCCTTCAAGCTCCTGGAATGGCAAGGACTAGGCATCAATATCAACGGCGAATACATCACTCACCTTCGGTTTGCCGACGATATTATAGTCATGGCAGAATCGCTGGAAGATCTCAGCACAATGCTCGAAGACCTCAATCGAGTGTCCCAAAGAGTGGGCCTTAAAATGAACATGGATAAGACCAAGGTCATGTTCAATAACCTTGTATCGCCCACTCCAGTGTCCGTTGGGAACTCGATGCTCGAAGTTGTCGACGACTACGTCTATCTAGGACAAACCATACAACTAGGCAGGTCGAACTTCGAGAAAGAGGTCATTCGCCGAATCCAACTCGGCTGGGCAGCGTTCGGGAAGTTAAGGAGCGTTTTCTCGTCAAACATCCCGCAGTCCTTGAAGACGAAAGTCTTTAACCAGTGCGTTTTACCGGTGATGACCTACGGTGCCGAGACGTGGTCTCTCACTATGGGTCTCGTACGAAAGCTCCAAGTCACTCAGCGGTCAATGGAAAGGGCTATGCTCGGCGTTTCCCTACTGGATCGAATCAGAAATGAGGACTAACTGACTTTAAGAAGTTAAGTAGGTTTTATAAGGAGTTCCACGAAGTTCAACTGCTAACTTAATATATCTGAGTTGGAAGTAGTTTTTATGGAGTCTACTCGATAGAATCGTATATTTCTCGTACCTATTTCGTGCTAAGCATTTTTTTACTGCCGATTAAACTTCTACAATATTAGCTTTCTGTAATACGATTTGGGAATTAGTCTTGTGTTATACTTGACTCACCCAGGGCCGTGCCACTATCTCTTATAGCAGGTTTTTTATTTTAGAGTTGGTCTCATACTAAAAGTTGTTCATAACGATGAGTAAAATTACCTCTTCAAATGTGATCTTATAAAAGTGTACTGAAAATAACGTAACTTGACGCATACAAACAAGCATACATGCAAATACCCCCGTTTCGCCGATTATGTTTTGACCCATGTAAGCAAGGTGGTGAGCCAATTGCCATCTCCGAGGTACCTACTGGGAAACTTTTAGAAAATAGAAAAATCTCAATAGAACCAGAGGTAAAGGATTTCATACCGTTATCGCCTTGTAATGTCTAGAAAATACTGACTCAAATAAAAATGTTTTTTTTTTGGGGTTCCGTAGTAAACAAGGAAACCTTATAGTTATAGCCAGGTCCGTCGGTCTGTCTGTCTGTCCATCCGTCCGCGGCTTAGCGCAAAAACTATTGATACTAGAAACTTGAAATTTGGCACAAGTATACACCTTAACCACGCCAATAAAGTGGTAG
This sequence comes from Macrosoma leucophasiata, assembly GCA_036365455.1. Classification (NCBI taxonomy): domain Eukaryota; kingdom Metazoa; phylum Arthropoda; class Insecta; order Lepidoptera; family Hedylidae; genus Macrosoma; species Macrosoma leucophasiata. The sequence goes on from JAWQUS010000017.1 coordinate 2,940,982, forward strand.
AATGAAAACGTAAAAAAATAATTATTTCGGGTACCGCCCTTATATGTAACGCGCGATTATTTTTTTTAATTTTTCGTTTTCTATATAGTGTAGGATATCGTTGGATAGATCTTTTAAAAATGTTAAGGGTGTGCTATCATTATTTTTTTATTTAGTTAACCGTTCGTGACTTATTAAGCTTTAAAGTGCCAATTTTCGTTAGAGTCAAGTGTCTTCACCCTCTACCAACTAAAAGGTTGTTATTAGAAATTCAAACGTTACGGCAATAATAGCTATATATAACGAAATTAAAAGGAAAATTATCACACTTATGTTGACTTTACTGGTTTGCGAGTAATAGTCGACCAAATATAATACTCGAAATTTTTGAACAACTCCATACAAAATATTTTTTTTTTCATTGCATTAATCAAATTTATAAACTTCGGAACCCTACACTGCTTATGGCCCGACACACACTTAACCGATTTTTTTTAATTTTAAGCAGCCTATTGCCTCTGAAAGTAATTTTGTTAATCTCATAACATCACTCGCTTCCATCTCATTGGACCACGGAACTATGAAAATCAAAATTTACATTTTCAATTCCGATGAAAGCCAAGAAGGACCTAAACAAACTTGACTCGGAGGCTGTACATCAATGGAAGTGGCAAACAAACGCCAATGATTACGTAGGCAGTCCGTTCCCATTTACATGACGAGCTAATTCGGAGTAAATCACTCGATTGAATCGATTCTAGTCCGGTATTTATCGCTGCGATTACCATGATGGTGATTGAACATTGGTATTAGCTGACGAATAGTGGCTCGATTGGACATAGTTGCTAATCGATTTTGCTATTGCACGTCATCGTGAGTGTGTCGTCTTGCGTCACTGTCAGCAGTTCATTCGTAATCGATTAATCTTCCGATAATCGATTTGTTTGTGTTTTTTGTTGGTGCGACGCTTATCCTTGAATATAGGTCATGGCGTAAATAAGTTGTTGGTATCGGTCCAAAATATCGTAACTTAAATGGGAATGCTTTTACGTTAATTATTGTTTTCAGTTAGTGAGAGTTATAAGTAGAGTGATACGTGGCTTAGTGAAGTCACTTCGCTATGAGAAAGACCGAAAGATGTCCACTGCTGGATAAATGCGCAAAGAAGCATATAGCTATGCAACGTCTTGACGAATATGCCAAAATCACCGCCTGGCACAACCGCAGGACGCTTCTTCTCCTGAGGTATCCTCTGCCTGTCGTAAGAGGCGACTAAAAAGGGGAATGAATCGCGGGCGGCCAGAGTGGGGGCTCTAGTCGTCCAGCACTCGCAGTTCCGTGAGGATGGCGACTGTGGTAGCCGCAGGTCGTTGTGGTATGCGCAGAATGGGGCAGTCAGAGTCCCCGTGGACGAGCCTAATGGAGGCGATGTGCGTGGGGGGGAACCGGAGCAGTGTTTTAGTGTACCCGGATCCCCCTCTCCTTTGTGCACTGGTGGTTTTAGAGGGTTCCAGTCCCTCATATCCTGACTCTCTCCCCCCCGAGAGCCGGTTGAATGCGAAGACACTATAACCTCTTAAAAAATGCTTCGGTCCATCCTGCGTTATTGCACTTACCTACTGGAATAGTTTGACCACCGTTGTTCGGTTTACTGACTACACTAGCTGGAGATTTTTTTTCACTAGTGTGGGGTCGTCACGTCTAATAATTAATCCCGAATTAATGTTGTATGGAGTTGATAATTCTTATTCATAATTGCACATTCAGATTTTTACTGGTTGTAGAGTTCCAGTGTATCGTAGATGCTCGAGGGAGTAGGCACCACCGCATTATCTAATTTATCTGCCGCCAAATGGTAGTGTTAAGCACTATAGTGTGCCGGTTAGATGGTAATGTATGGCCCCGTAATAACTATCACAGAGACAGAACATCTAAGGTCTCAAGGGTGGCAACTCATCTGCATTTTGACCCCTGTTTTTTGTGTAGATGTCTATGGACTGCAGTCATCACATAACATCAATGTGAGCGGAAGGCTTATTTGCCACCTTTTTAAAATAAAATAAAAATACTATATTTCCCCAACCATATTTGATCATTCACATATCATTGAAATATATCCAACGGAGTTGTTGGGATGACGACAACACTATGACAATACGATAATTGGTCGGCGACGTATTGATGTTTACTACCCAATTTAATTGGTTTGTACAGCTTATTCTGTTACAAAGGAAACGTTAATGGGAACTTGTGCCGTCAAGTTAAATCTTCATTTACGTAGTTGGTAATTGTTTTCTTAATCAAAAATTAAGATTTAGAATTGTATTTGTTTCTTATAATGAGAATTGGGTTTGTTCGTTTTCAAGTGTTCGTTAATGAAATATTTAAGAATTACATTCGAAACGTGCGATACGTGACGGTACTCACACCCTCAGTTACCAAACTTCTGCAACCATAATTATATAAAAAAAAATCGTTAACCCTGATTTTATACCGAGGTACTAATATTCATATTGTTAAAAGATAAGATAAAAATAACAAAACATAATAGATATTATAAATACGGCATTTTTTGGTAAAACTACCGTTAAAAGATCAAATGTTTTGACCAATTTACCCTAAAGCTTAACAATACGAAATGAAGCCTATAGGCACTTCAACAATGCTGAAAACTTCTTTTTGGCGTCAGATAGATAAGGCAATGCGGTGGTAATAATTCATCAATTTACTTGCTTTAGTTTTTATTTGATCTTGTTTAAGATTTTCTTTACGTATATGTATGTACTAAAGGTGAATATTAGATAAATTCAATATTGTCCCATCTGTAGTTCATCATTCACATACTATTGAAATATCCTGTTGTTAGACTGATGACAATACTGTAATTGTTTCGTGACGTATTACTGTTTACTATCCAATTTAATTGGTTTGTCCAGCTTATTGTTACATTGTGTTACAAAGGAAATGTTAATGGGAACTTGCGTCTTCAAAAGTTGAGTCCTCATTTACTTAGTTGATAATTATTTTCTTAATTGAAAATTAAGATAAGGACTTTTGTTTTGGAATTGGGCTTGTCCCTTTTAAAGGTCTGACCAGACAGACAGCGCGACGATGGGTGGCGTAAATCATCCACCAAAAGGCGTCGGAATCAACTGATGACTAAAGCTGAATTTGCACCGTCTCTAACCGCATATGATTTCTACTGGTGGTAGAGCTCCAGTGACGCAGCTCGCGGGCGTAGGCACCACCGCATTACCTAATATATAACACCTTAGGCCTCAGGGGTGGTAACGCATCTGCATTTTGACCTTGGTCTTTGTATAAGTGTCTATAGGCTTGTTTTATATTATTTCGCATTAACACATGCTTGTGCAATATATTTTATTTTTAAAGAAGTTGGTAATAGATGGCGCTGCTGCTACCATAAAGCAATGCAATAGATGTGAAGGAAAGATTGGACAAATCGGACAGGGCTTCAATAGCTCAATTGGAAGAGCGGCTGGACTAGATTCCCAGTAGGTCGCGAGTTCGAGTCTCGCCTGAAGTCAAATTTTTATATCCATTTTTCTTTAAAAATAAAATATATTTCACAAGCATGTGTTAATGCGAAATAATATAAAACAATTATTAAGGGTAAAAGCGACTTATTTACGATATTCAATAAACTGAAAAGTCTATTATATTGGTTGCCTAACTAGCATAGTTGGTAATAGATGGCGCTGCTGCTACCATAAAGCAATGCAATAGATGTGAAGGAAAGATTTGACAAATCGGGCAGGGCTTCAGTAGCTCAATTGGAAGAGCGGCTGGACTAGATTCCCAGTAGGTCGCGAGTTCGAGTCTCGCCTGAAGTCAAATTTTTCTTTCCATTTTTCTTTAAAAATATGTCTATAGGCTGCAGTTATTACTTAACATCAATGTGAACTGCATGCTTGTTTGCCACTTCCATTACATAAAAAGCGACCATGGGATGATTTCACGAGTTTCCACAGTTTACGCGAGATGTATAACACGCGGGCGGAGCCGCGGGCAACATCTAGTGCGATACATGTTTGACACGAAATATAATTGTAAATGAACGTTGAAATATCAATTGAACCCCTAATAATAGGTTTTCAATAATCGTCAGCTAAAATGATCTCATTTAATTTTATGTGTTGTACTCGCTCCCATATTGTGTTGCAAATAATTTGTGCTAATTATGATTTAAAGTTATGTTCCGTTTGTTGTTTTTAATAATTTTAAAATATATTCTACAGTAAAACAATTAATGCTTCAAATATATAGAAATTTTGGGTTTTTTTATCTAGGTAATGGAATTGGCAAACAAGCTTGCAATTCACATTGATGTTAAGTGATGATTGTAGCCTATAGACACACAAAGACCAAGGTCAAAATGCAGATGCGTTACCACTCCTGAGGCCTAAGGCGTTATGCCTCTGTGCCGGAAATTACAGGGCCGTACATTACCACCTGACCGGAACACGATAGTGCTGAACACTACCATTTAGCGGCAAGTATATTAGGTAACGCGGTGGTGCCCGCGAGCTCCGTCACTGGAGCAATACCACCAGTAAAATGCTTAACAATTTAACCATCGACTCGATTTCTATAAAAAACTCGTAGCATGTAAAAGATATATAGATATAATACACAACTTCACGCCTGTAATACCCGAAGGGGTAGACCGAGGTAAATGTATGCATACATGCAAACACCCACGATTCGCCGGTTTGGCCCATGTAACAGGTGGTGAGCCTGTTGACATCTCCGGACACATTACCAAACTCCGAGGTACTGGGAAACTTCCAGAAAATTGAACTTTTTTTTAAACGTAGGTAACAAACAATCATGCAGCTCACATGGATGTTAAATGATGACAAATTAGCTGAAAATTATGCTCTACCAGTGGAGCTTTAGCACCATACACAAGAATCGTAAATCGAATCTGTTATTAGATTCGATTATTACTCAAATATCGTGAAAAACATCAAAACCAAAATGGTACACAAATCTCTAAAATACAACTGACAAATGGCTTTATTTATCAACTCCGCCGCTATCGAATCCCGAAGTCCTCACCGGATCCCGGGTTTCCGGGATTCCGGGATTCACGGGAACACGTTCCGGCGCCGCGCCTATAATTTGCGGGGCGAGACCCGTTATTTGCTGACGGACGCAACGCGGATTATTTGTACAGCCTGATTTATTTAGGGTCAGGGATTGTAGAGGTTTCTATTAGCAATGTGTTTGAACTCTAGGGTTATAATTGGTCTTTAATTTTTGATTCGTTTACATCACGCGTCTGCGAGTTTGGGACGATGCTTTGAATTATTTAGACGTTGGAAATGTTTTGTTATATTGAAAGATAATTGGATTCTTTTACTGGTGGTAGAGCTCCAATGACGGAGCTCGCGGGCGTAGGCACCACCGCATTACCTGATTTACTTGCCGCTAAAAAGTAGTGTTCAGCACTATCGTGTTCCGGTCAGGTGGTAATGTACGGCCCTGTAATTTCCGGCACAGAGGCATAACACCTTAGGCCTCAGGAGTGGTAACGCATTTGCATTTTGACCTTGGTTTTTGTGTGGGTGTCTATAGGCTGCAGTCATCACTTAACATCAATGTGAACTGCATGCTTGTTTGCCACTTCAATTACATAAAAAAAAAAAATGTGTGTCCTTAATAATATTTAACAGGTTGCCGTTGAGAAATAAAGATACAGGAACAAGAGTACCATTAATCTCAAATGTATGGACCTCCGGCCATGTATTGTACACAATATCATTAACAGGCAAAATCAATATAAAAACGTTTTTTTACTGCATAGTTTTACGTATTTAGCTTTGTTTGCAGTTACAAAATATTATTTGCCGTTAGAATTGCAACCCAAACCAACATGGCGAATATGACGGGCGATGTCATTTTGACATTTTCACTTTTTTTGTTTTTTGATTATATTTTAGTACTTGGAGAGAAAAGTAATATTTTCTAAATACTTTCGAAATCGATTTCATGTGTTTATACTAAGAACTTATACAATACTAAAAACTTATCGATTTCCAATTTAAAGAAGCGTCGGCTTTACGCCGCCATGTTGAATATGGTTGAAAATGATAAAATCGTTTGAATTAAATGTGGTAGTAACTCTTAAATATATTCTTGAATAAATTAATTGTATTTTTTTCGGATTCTTCTTTAATTTACCCATTTTTTGAGGATGTGTACGAACTAGAGCCGAGTTCGCAACATCTCCTTTAATAATAATATATTTTGAAATACATGAGTAGTTATTAGACAATTAAATATTACATGCCTGTAATATTTATTTACATACTAGCTGACCCGGCAAACTTTGTATTGCCTCAGAATGAAATAATGTGTGAAAGGTTTGATAGATACGAACTATTTGTATGGGAAAATAAAATTGTGGTTTTCACTATTTCCCTTAAATATTTTCATATTTTCTTACCTTTTAAACCTTTCCTGGACTTCCAAAAATCATTCAACACCAAAATTAGCCCAATCGGTCCAGCCGTTCGCGAGTTTTAGCGAGACTAACGAACAATAATTGATATTTATATATGTAGATAGATAAAGATAGGTACCTACATATGAATTGTGACATTGTAAAAAACATTTCAATCAGTGCATGTTTTCGTGAAATACAGAACCTTAAGGATTTTCATAGCGTTTTGTATATTTTTACTATATCAACCTTCATATAAAACAGAAGATACATTTTAAAGAGGAAGTACCTGGTTGACCGAGCTTCGCTGCGTAGCGATTAGTATGAATTGCATATACGACTAACGTTAGTAGACTAATGGTTTTTCTATTCATCAATAGATGGCGTTAGTCGTCGGTTATGAAGAAAATTTATTATTAACTTGAAACCGAGCTTTTCTTCTATTCATCAATAGATGGCGTTAGTCGTCGGCTATGAAGAAAATTTATTATTAACTTGGAACCGAGCTTTTCTTGGACCTGGAACCTAAATAAATCGATTTCTTGACCCGAAAAACCCCTAATCTGTAAGTTTCAAGAAAATCTTTTTAACCGTTTCCGAGATCTTGATTCTATATATATACAAGAATTGCTCGTTTAAAGGTATTAGATAAGTTAAGTAAAGTTTATCATTGTAGATAGGTACGCAATTTTATCTGCGTTAATAGTTGATTTGAGGTAATTTTGTGAAGGTATTATAATAATTTTGCCCAGCTTCATATTTTTCAATTTGTGTTTACAATACAAACACATGGATGTGTAGTCTAGGCCTTATCGAATATTGAAGGATTCATTACAAACGTACGATTTAAAACTGGCAACCCTTTCCCCAATCCTACTTACTCTCCTACCCTAACGAACTTCACTTTCCGAGTCTGTTAGATTCCCAATTATAATATTCGTTGCATTAGCGCTAGATATTGGATTTTTATTTCAAATTATTCATCACTAGATGTAAACCCGGCTTCGCTCGGGTGAAATGTGACTCATAATACACATCTAGGTGTAAAATGTAGGTAGATATCTGTAGTCATCGGTTCTCAAGGAATATTAAGGGTATTGGGTACCGTTGACAGCAAGACATAGATTCGTATAGCTTCGTTTATTGTGTTTAAGAAATATAATAAATAAAAACTGCAAAAGTTTTTACACAAATATTTTTTTATTTGAAATCAACATTCAAAATAAACAAACATAAATTATGTAACAAAACATATTTATATTTTTTAAGTTTTATTCTCTGTAAGCATCTTGTTATAAGCACTCAGTTTTTTTTCTACTTGGCAGGTAGATAAGTAACTTACTAATTTTATTAAAAAAAACCGGTGAAGTGCGTGTCAGGCCACGCACAGTGTAGGGTTTCGTAGTTTTTAGGTTTGAATAATGTAATAAAAAAAAAAAAAATAGAGGTCTTCAAAATATTCAAGTAAAATTTACAATTGGTCGACTATTACTCGCAAACTTTTAAAGTCAACTTCAGTGTGATAGTTTGAATTTCTAACAACAACCGTTTAGTTGGTAGAGGGGCCGTGGTTGACTCTAACGAAATTTGGCACTTTAAAGCTTAATAAGTGACTTATTACGGTTAAATATATCGAAAAATTATATTAGCATATCCCGAACATTTTTGAAATCAGTTGAAATCAATGTTCTCGACTCAGAATAATATTTTTTTTACGATCTTCAATTGCCAATAGGTTTCGATCGAGTCTACCGTAGACCTGCACGAAATTATTAATATAGATTATTTTAAAGTGGCATCGCTATTACGCATATTGCCTGTGTCAAGTAAACTATCACATAAAAAAAATATTTAATCACTTGTAAATAATAGAATTTGCTTCAGGCACATTAGTCATAGTTCTTTGTGAAACGGAACGTTTATTAACTTACCAAGATGGCGACTGCGGTCTGTTTGTCAGTGCAAATAGAATTTAACGAAATTCTCCATAATCCGAATTTTGCGGATACATGTTTTCGACTCAGAATAATTATTTTTTTACGATCTTCAATTGCCAATAGGTTTCGATAGAGTCTACCGTAGAACTGCACGAAATTATAAATATAGATAATAAAATCGCTTTATTCTACATAGAACGCATACATTTACGTACATGGATATTGGTATAGCAATTTTACTGGTGGTAGAGCTCCAGTGACGGAGCTCGCGGGCGTAGGCACCACCGCATTACCTGATTTACTTGGCGCTAAATGGTAGTGTTCAGCACTATCGTGTTCCGGTCAGGTGGTAATGTACGGCCCTGTAATTTCCGGCACAGAGGCATAACACCTTAGGCCTCAGGAGTGGTAACGCATTTGCATTTTGGCCTTGGTCTTTGTGTGGGTGTCCATATATAATGTGAACTGCATGCTTGTTTGACACTTCAATTACATTAAAAAAAAAAAAAACAAAATTGTAGACAAATACCTTTTTAATACAAAGTAATAAATCTTATCTAGTCATGCATTGGACAAATTGGGCCGATTTACCAAAGAAGGTAAATATATTTTATATTGTGGTCAGACTATTCGTCTTCCATACTGACGTTTGATCGCGAACGCCTAATCGGGCGGGTATTTTTAGCTATAGTATTATCCGAGTATTCGTAAATAAGGGTGACTATTATTACAGGCATATTTTAATTTATTGAGGCCGTAGTTTTCTCTGGGATATTTATTTGTAGGTGAACAATTACATGAATCTTTAACACACGTAGCTAAAATATATTTGTATATTGGCCTAATTGGAATTGACACGGAATTGTCGTGTTGCCACGGTTTATTTCTTGTAGAATTAAAAATTAGATTACAAATACTCTAATGAGGGCCTGTGATAGACAGATAAACGGGCAGATTGATGTAATAACGAATAGTAGGTTGGCAAACACCTACGAATGCAAGTAACATATTAGTCGCATGTAAAGGAGTAGCGAGACTTTTGACCAAAGATGTCTCGAATAGGATGTCAATGTCGATAACTCCGAAGGTGGCACTGGGAAACTTAAAAAAAATCGCCTAATACTTATCCCGACTCGGAAACTGAACCCAGGATCCCAGCGTAGCAGTAGTGGCCTGCTACCAATAAACTTCTGGGGTAGTTATGAATTATGAAAAACCAAATTAAATAATGTCTGATGGTGGGGTCAAAAGTCTTAGGAATCGGCGTGCATGTATGAAGAGAATGATGAAGGTAGACGAGGCACGAGAGGTTTGTCAGAACCGGGATATCTGGCGCTCTACACTCTCTGCCTACCCCGTTAGGGACCTGGCGTGAAGATACATACAAATTAAATAACACGTAACAATAAATGTAACACTTACCTCACTGAGAAATCGAAATGCAAATAATTTATATTAAAAACGCGTCACAAATCTCTCCCGCCGACACAATCCGCCATTGAATTGCTAGAACAATTCAAAGAGATCACACCTCAATCAGCATGCCAAAAGCAAATTGCACGACCCCGGGATCGGATCCCGGTCTCGCACTTGAATCACTACTAATTGATAGCCGGCATGGAGCGGTTTCATTGGAATATTTTAGAATGCCGATTGATCAATACTCATTCGGGTCAGGTTCTGTATCTAAATTTCAATCGCTAGGGCAGCGGTATGATTTTATGATGGATAAATTAATTGTGGACGATATGCTTATCTTCTATATATTATATATATAAAAATCAATTGCTGTTCGTTAGTCTCGCTAAAACTCGAGAACGGCTGGACCGATTTGGCTAATTTTGGTTTTGAATGATTTTTGGAAGTCCAGGGAAGGTTTTAAGGTTTCCATTTTCCCATACAAATAGTCCGTATCTATCAAACCTTTGACACATTTTTTCATTCTCAGGCAATGCGAAGTTTGTCGAGTCAGCTAGTTTATTATAGTAACATGTCCATATTACATGTTTTTACTGGTGGTAGAGCTCCAGTGACGGAGCTCGCGGGCGTAGGCACCACCGCATTAATGTACTTGCCGCTAAATGGTAGTGTTCAGCACTATCGTGTTCCGGTCAGGTGGTAATGTACGGCCCTGTAATTTCCGGCACAGAGGCATTACACCTTAGGCCTCAGGTGTGGTAACACGTCTGCATTTTGACCTTGGTCTTTGTGTGGGTGTCTAGGCTGCAGTTATCACTTAACATCAATGTGAACTGCATGCTTGTTTGCCACTTCCATAACATATATATATATAAACTCTTCCGTATCTGACTGAGTGACTGACGGACAACACACAGCTGAAACGTACTATATAATAATAATATACTAATAACGGCAACCCTCCACCACGCTGCTCTAATGCGGGTTGGTGGAGGTAAGGGTTAGTGGTCAACCCGTTGTCGGATGTTTTCAAACCACCCATACGGCCTTCGACAAGGTTTAATGACTGCTATCTATCGATAACAACTGGGAGCAACGGCTGAACGTGCCCTCCGAAGTACAGAAACGCGCATTTTAATTAGCCACTTGCGGTCACCCATCACACACCCGACCGCGTCCAAAACACCAGCCGCGGGGCTAAGCGCTTCAAATTTTCTGTACATAAAGGAGATTAATTATATTTGAGGGTAAGTACTTACAATTTAGTGACGTTTGAGTGATCGGCCATAAGCCACTTAAACCTTAACTAAGCACTTGGTTGTCACTTTCAAAGCATAAAACAAAGTTTCATACTTACCAGTATTCACTTGCCATCAATGATATGTTTTATTGTCATGTATATACTATATATATATATAAAAATTATGTTTGTCTGTCCTTAATAGAATCATAAACTATGATTATTTTATTATTTGATCATGTCTTTAGTCATAAGTCAGTTGTCTTTAGCAAAGTTATTGTGCATGAGCACGGTAAATAGATATTTACTGTGGCATGAGTCCACGAAAGTTTCTGAGTTGGTACGACCAATTTTCGACAGATGGCACCACTGTCATTTTCATTTTGGCGTAGAGCAATGCGCGCAAGGTACAGCTAGTTTTTACCATAAAAATCAAAGTTTGAATGAAACAGGTCAAAATCAAAATGATTTTCACCAACCTAGGTCGAATATGTCCAACAAAAGCCGACTCCATAATTAATTCAACTATTTAAATAACGTTATGGAACACATTAATCATACAAGAATTTCAGTGATTCCGAGTTAAAAGACGAAACGAATGTAGCTTAGCATTATTATATTCAGCTTAGTTATTAAATAATGGTCGAATCCGTCCTGAGCGGTAAATCATTGCAGGTAACCTAGTATTAAAACAGGATTTTAAACGTGGAACGTTTCTTTGGATTATGAATCGGTTTGAATAATGACTGGGCGGCCCAATGAAATTGTATTGCTGTGACAAATTGCTTTTCTGTAATTAACGTTTTATGACGTGTTTCTGAAGTTACGTTTTTATTGTACGTGTTTAGCCGCGCAAGTGCGTGATTGTATGTGGATTGTATTCTACATGTGTAGGTTACATGTGAGGTGATTACGTTATACCTAGCTGAGCCATTACAAACGTGCGAACTATTTATTTTTTTATTATTTACTTTAACTTTCTCTGTAGGTAATCAGAGCTATTGACAATCGACAATTCCTTTCTTTGTTGTAACACACAACACTTCGATATGCTTAAAAATTGTAGGTAAGCGAGAGATCTAATAAAAAATATTTATGACTCAGTTTGCACGTTCGTAATGGCTCAACTATAGTAACATTTTTTTAGAATTTTCTCTTCAATACCTCCCAACATATTCCAATACAATAAAGCAAACACCAATCTCAAACACCTAATAGAGCCATCACATAGAGTGGCCAATCATAACTCCGGTAATACATGCTAATACACCATTACATTGTCGCTGACGGAGCTCGTTAATGCAAGAGCTATGGGTAATGTATTCACGATCGAGCTAATTGCAATGTGGACGAAGAAATTGTTGGTCGTGGCTGCTTCGTTGCATTGAAATAAAATTTTGTTCAATTGATACAGCGTTTTGTTTTGTCGTAAATTTGTAATTTCCGGCAAAGAGGCATAACACTTGAGGCCTCAGAAGTGGTAACGCATCTGCATTTTGACTTCTAGTCTTTGCGTGGGTGTCTATAGACTGCAGTCATCACTTAACATCAATGTGAACTGCATGTTTGCCACTTGCATTACATATAAAAATAAAGCTTTTAGAGTGGATTTTTAATAATGCAACGGAATCAATCAAGTTTACGTATTTGTTAGTTAATTTTTCAAAGTCAGTTAATCAGACATTTGACATGGTGAATGCTACTTTAAATTTTAAATCAAAATTATGGTTAAGTTTAATTTAAAACTTTGTGAATAGTATTCTGGACAAATATTTGTTTTGTTATTTAAGTATTTCTTAACCGTTTCCGATAACCGGCTGGACCGATACTCATAAAATTTTGTGTGCCTATTGGGTAGGTCTGAGAATCGGCCCAATTTTCATACCCTTAAATGATAAGGGGAATGGATTCTCAAAAAAAATTTTTTTTCGTGTTTTTCGATTTTCCATTTTTTTTATACCTCTGAGGCGGTACGAAGTTCGTTGGGGCAGCTAGTTTTGCTATATTTACCAGTCTAAATGCGTTTTTCAGAACGGTTGCTCAGTTCTGTGGCTAACGCAAAAATCTAAATTATTATTAATGTTCTGTGGCTGACTAATTCGGGCTACACTCATATAATTTTCCGGATTTTTTTTTTCAAACCTCGAACTGCCTCGGTAGCCTAGTGGTAGCAGGCCACTACTACTACGCTGAGGTTAATGGTGAAAAAGCCTTTATCTCTGGTTCTATTGGGATTTTTCCATTTTCTGGAAATTTCCCAGTACCTCAAAGTTTGGTAATGTGCCCGGAGATGTCAACAGGCTCGCCACCTGTTACATGGGCCAAAACGTAACCGGCGAATCGTGGGTGTTTGCATGTATGCTTGAATGCATGCATTTACCTCTGCCTACCCCTTCGGGGATTACAGGCGTGAAGTTACGTTACATTTTTTTTTCAACAACAAAAAAACACATATTAATTTAGCATACGCGATTATCAGGTAGTATGTTTATTGTTCTACTTACTTATTGGATACAATAAGGGGCGTTCAGTTTTCGTTTAGACTATCGCTACCTTAAATAATATAGTTAAAGTGGTAGAAAAATGCTTAAGGAACAATAAATGCATTCACAGCGTCTTGTGTAACTGTGATTCTAACCCCTAGTTTGCACTAAAAACATTAAACGTGATGATGTTTCGCAACTCGTCGCATGAAGTATGAATTGCGATGAATGTCTTGTTGGTGCTAGCGTTCGCAGTTCGCACTGTAGTCAAACCTATCATTTTAACATGTTTTTATGTGAATGTTTCATCAATGCAAACTCACGGTTAGCATAATTATCGTAGAACAAGTTTATCTTACTCAATTACCGATCAAACATGAAAAGAAAAAAACCATAAACATCAACGTCACAAGCCCGAAGCAAGTTTTAATAATTTTCAGGCCACAGAAAGTGTCTGCTCAATATACTTTTCAAAAGTTGCATTTTTTTCCAACGGCGTACCGGCACGATCGCATGTTCACTGATTGCAATTAATGTTGGCCATATCTTGACGGTGTCTGTTGCCGATTTGAGCTGCATTTTTTGGGATTCTCTATTTATAGAACCTCGCGTGCCGTGGTTCCTTGCTTAATTTTGTATCAGCTATAAATATTTTTTTACGATATGCAAATGCTTTCATATTTAAACGACTTCTTTGGGTAGAGCCGGACTATGAGAGACATGGGACAGTTTTAATTTAGTTTGAACTTCTTTCATGCGTAGAAGAAACCCCTTAACGCATGTTGCCACAGTTCAGTTTTATCTTTCGTATGAGCTAAAAGTAGCTTTTTTACTGCAAAGAAAGTGCCTTTACATTAAATGAACTTAAGATATGGAAATGCTTTACATTTAAACGACTTCTTTGGAAAGAGCAGGATTATGAGAGATTTGGGACACTTTTAATTGAATTTGAACTTTTTTCGTGATCGTTGTCACAGTTTAGAGTCTTGTCTTTGGTATGAGCAAAAAGTTACTTTTTTACTGCAAAGAAAGTGCCTTCAAAAACAGACTTTTGGGGAGAATGAGGATATAAGAAACATGGGGCACAAGCCTAAGACATCAGAAAGAGTTTCCTTAATGTATGTACTCTTCAAAAGGTGCATTTTTTCCAACGGCTAATCGGAACGATCGCATGTTCACTGATTGCAATTAATGTTGGCCATATCTTGACGGTGTCTGTTGCCGATTTGAGCTGCATTTTTTGGGATTCTCTATTTATAGAACCTCGCGTGCCGTGGTTCCTTGCTTAATTTTTTATACGCTAAGAGTAGAGTTTAACGATACGCATAATAAATAATAATCAATATATATATAAAATCAATTGCTGTTAGTTAGTCTCGCTAAAACTCGAGAACGGCTGGACCGATTTGGCTAATTTTGATTTTGAATGATTTTTGGAAGTCCAGGGAAGGCTTAAAAGTTGTTTTATATTATTTCGCATTAACACATGCTTGTGAAATATATTTTATTTTAAAGAAAAATGGAAAGAAAAATTTGACTCCAGGCGAGACTCGAACTCGCGGCCTACTGGGAATCTAGTCCAGCCGCTCTTCCAATTGAGCTACTGAAGTCCTGCCCGAGTTGTCAAATCTTTTCTTCACATTTATTGCATTGCTTTATGGTAGCAGCAGCGCCATCTATTGCCAACTATACTAGTTAGGCAACCGATATAATAGACTTTGTAGTTTATTGAATATCGTAAAGAAGTTGCTTTTACCCTTAATAATTGTTTTATATTATTTCGCTCTTCCATTTGAGCTACTGAAGTCCTGCCCAATTTGTCAAATCTTTCCTTTGGAAGAGCGGCTGGACTAGATTCCCAGTAGGCCGCGAGTTCGAGTCTCGCCTGAAGTCAAATTTTTCTTTCCATTTTTCTTTAAAATAAAATATATTTCACAAGCATGTGTTAATGTGAAATAATATAAAACAATTATAAAATGTAAAAGCGACTTCTTTACGATATTCAATAAACTGCAAAGTCTATTATATCGGTTGCCTAACTAGCATAGTTGGCATTAGATGGCGCTGCTGCTACCATAAATCAATGCAATAAATGTGAAGGAAAGATTTGACAAATCGGGCAGGACTTCTGTAGCTCAATTGGAAGAGCGGCTGGACTAGATTCCCAGTAGGCCGCGAGTTCGAGTCTCGCCTGAAGTCAAATTTTTCTTTCCATTTTCTTTAAAATAAAAGGTTTAAAAGGTAAAAAAATATAGTTGTAGGGGAATAATAAAAAGCACAATTTCGTTCTTTTCTCTTCTTTTTTGTATGAGACATATAGTCCATATAGTATATCAAACCTTTGAAACATTATTTCATTGTGAGGCTATAGGAGGTTTGCTGGGTCAGCTAGTATAATATATAATAATAAATAACGATACGCATATGCTTTCAAAACGACTTCTTTGGAAAGAACCGGATGGGACACTGGGACGCCATGGCGGCGCAACCAATCGCCGCCAACAACAAAACATATATAGCTCTATAGAGTTTTACTCGTCTAGTGTCCGTTTGGTTGTGCAACCAGCTCGGACGCCGGTACACAATGTTCCTCGGGCCGCCACGCTGGTTGCGCTACCACTAATTACTAATTACTATAGCGCTGTAATGTGTCTTACTCACTTGGCCGCCAGTCCGGACACCATGGTAGAGCAACTGATTGCGCCGCTATGGTGTTTCGGTGAAATATACCTTAAGAGTATTAAATATTTAAAAAAAGGCGAAAACGGCAAAGTATTGTTTGCTTGTAAACTTTGGTGCATTTTATTGATAGAAGTGTAAGCAATTAAAGAAAACTTGCTCTGAACTCTGAAAATACCAGTAGCAATACTAGGTGGATAGGTTAGTAATACAATTTTAGTATTGCTTGTAATAAGTCATAATTTTCCCAAAAGCACATCATTTTCGCAGCGAAACGAACGATCGCATGCTCACTGATTGCAATTAATGCGACCGATATCTTGACGGTGTCAGTTGCCGATTTCAGCTGCAATTGCATTTTTTTGTTGTATGGTCCAATTGATAAGATTCTTGCCCTATTTTTTTCCTCTTTATAGTGCTATGAAAGTATATAGTTCACATTGATGGTTAGTAATATGCCTTTAAAAACATATGTACAATTTTAATATTTCTATTTAGATGTTACAACTCTTGCGACTTATGATATTTGCCATTATCATTTTATGAGTGGTAGTGCTCAGTACCTTAATAGTGAGGCGAGAGAGTATAAAACCGGAGTAACTGACATAGATAAAAGTTTAAATTATTATTTTTATTTTACAAGACATAACACAATTTTTTAAAAATATTATTGACCATTCTTATTAATTGTATTTTGAAATTATTATTCTTGAACATTAATGACGATTATTTGAATTAGGTATTATTGTTATTTTATTTTAATATTTAACGTAACTTCACGCCTGTAATCCCCGAAGGGGTAGGCAGAGGTAAATGCATGCATTCAAGCATACATGCAAACACCCACGATTCGCCGGTTACGTTTTGGCCCATGTAACAGGTGGCGAGCCTGTTGACATTTCCGGGCACATTACCAAACTTTGAGGTACTGGGAAATTTCCAGAAAATGGAAAAATCCCAATAGAACCAGAGATAAAGGCTTTTTCACCATTATCTCTGATAACCCCCTACCCGGGAATCGAACCCAGGACCTCAGCGTAGTAGTAGTGGCCTGCTACCACTAGGCTACCGAGGCAGTTAATTTAATATTTAATTTAGCATAAATCAAATTATGTTAAAAACTATTTGTGAATTGGTAATAATTATGGGTTAATTTGCCTGAATAAAAAAGATTTTATTATTATTATTTATTATTGTAGTCAACCGAATAGCGAAACTCAAGTGGCAATGGACGGGCCACATAGCTCGAAGAACTGAGGGCTGTTGGGGCAGAAGAGTTCTCAAGTGGCGACCGCGTGCCGGATGGGCAGTCGTATAAGGTGGAGCGATGACCTGATATAGATCACGCAATCACTGGATGAGGGCGATCCACATCCGTTAGTTGTAAAAAAAAATTGGCGAGGCTTTTTTCCAGCAGTAAACGTCTTTCGAAATACACAATTCAGGCACGGCGCGGAAAGCGGTGGCGCGTTCGTAGCGTGATAATCTCCCAGAGAAAGATTTACAGGATATTCTATCCTGTATATCGAAGTGGAGAAAAATTCCTAGTAGTAAAGCGGGCGTAGATAGGGCAAACGCTAGGAAGGAGAAGATTAAAGAAGAATTTGATTTTATGGAATTACCCATTAATATTGTACCACACACCAAAAACCCGACTAAAGCAGTTCGTGTGGCGTTCACATAATTTATTCCAATCCGATTGAGATATTTATTTGCTATTTTACAAGTTCCGTACTTTATCGAGCGTCCGATGGCAGTAATTTTAACGTTTTTAAACTATAAATAGTGACCCGAAATGTGGAATTGTTAGAATCGATTTATTAACAGTTGATCATGCAATCGTTGCATGCAAACCTCTTTTTTTGTACGCCCAAATATGATTATTAGTGTTTTGCGAACTTTTAGCATTAATTGCGTTCAAGTTTCGCATCGGATAAGCGAAATGTATATCTTGTTTTGCATTCAGTTGGGTATTTATGTTTAAATTAATGGACCTTAAAAATGTATGTTTTGCTTTAAATTTGAATATTTGTAACAGTTACAGTTGTTCGTGGTTATATTCACTGCTATATTTCAAATAATATTAATTTTTATATCCTTAGCTAGTGCTACAGTTTTGATTTCCGATGTAGAAAGTTCTTGACTGAAGAATAATCGCAGAACTCATGTAAAAAGTTGGTAAATTAGTTATTAATGTAATGTTAATTGTAAATAGATATGTTTGTGGGACATCACTATCAAAATATTCAAGAAAATGTTACCCGACTTTCGGGTATGAAAAATAACAGAAAATAACATATGTATTAAGTTTTGATTATACTGATCATAATGGTAACCAAATGTAGTTCATGAGCAGGATGGTCGTGACAATATATTAGTATTCGGAAAAACACTTTTTTAATTATATAATTCGAATATTGTAATGGTATCACTAATTGGGTCTTATTAAAATAATTGTAGTTTTTAAGATTCCGACTTTTTTACGTTACGCTCTATAACAATATATTTTACACATAACTTTTTACACGATCGGCACGCATTTGACCTATATTGATTCTAATATAAAAAATAAATAAATAAAATAAATTACGCTTACACTCACAGCCCCACAGTATATAAATAAATCTGTGTCGTGGGTGCCGTTGTACATATACAAACACCCAGACCCGAAACAAATATCTGTAGGCCATACAAATATTTGTTCCGGTGCGGGGATCGAACCCGCGACCCTTCGAATCAAACGGTGGTTCCGCACCGCTGGACTAACCGGGTCGTCAAATATACCTAATTTAAAATTGTAACGGCCTCATTTTGTAGGTGGCTGTTTGTCTACGAGATATTAAAAAAGGTAAGGACCTCGGGCTGGAAAATTGTTGGTAATTAATTGATCGATTTTATGCTTAGGTCGTTTTTAGGGTTCCATGGACTAAAAATCTTTTTAATAAAGACTGCCCCACTTAACGGCCTCAGTAGTCTACTGGTAGTAGACCATTACTGCTACGTTGCAGTCCTTTGTTCGATGACCGAATCGCTAATGTTAACGATTTTGATTTATTTTATCATTTTGTGCTGTCTGATGATAAAATCAATAGCGGTCATATAAAATCAATAGCGGGCCCATTAAAACAATATCGATAACACTAATTAAATGAAAGATTATCACTATTGCTTTCATATGCGGTATGTAAAGACAAGAAAGATCAGAGGAACAACTTGATATTTGATATTGAAATTATAAAATATGTCGCAATTTACAGTATAATCTTTATATATATATATATATATATATATATATAAATGCAACCCGTTTTCCTTGGTCACGGCATCACGCGTGAATGGCTGGACCGATTTGGCTAATAAGTATTGATTTTGAATGATTTTTGGAAGTCCAGGAAATGTTTAAACGGTAAGAAAATATGAAGAAATTGAAGGGAAATAGTAAAAACCACCATTTCATTTTCCCATACAAATAGTCCGTATCTATCAAACCTTTGTCACATGTCATATTTTCATTCTGAGACAATACGAAGTTTGCCGGGTCAGCTAGTTATGCCATAAAAATATGTTTGTTGGTACTGGGGCCCAGATTGACGTTTTTGTTTTTATGTCTGATGGTTGACATACAAGCAAACGGGCCACCTGATGGAAAGTGGTCACCGTCGCCTATGAACATTTGCAACACCAGGGGAGTTGCCAAAGCGCTGCCAGCCCTGAAGGACTCTTTTGACGCCATTTTTGAAGAACCCCATATTGTAGCACCTAGGGAACACCTCAGAGGGAAGTTCGTTCCACAATTTACACGTTCTGGGCAGGAACGGCAGCACTGCCAGGTGTCCAGTCGGTGAGGGTGGAACTTCTCTCTTCGGCGGGTAGTACGGTGTAGGAAAAGAGACGGTGGCATGTCAAACAGTTCAGCAGAGCACTCACCATTGTAGAGACGGTACAACACGCACAGACTCCCAATGTCTCTGCGCAGGCTCAGATGTTCGAGCCTGTCGGTAAGTCCTGGATCGTTAACAATACGAACGGCGCGTTTTTGTAGGGAGTCAAGTGGACCAAGCTGGTATTTGGGGGCTCCCGCCCACAAATGAGAGCAGTATTCCAGATGGGGCCGCACTTGGGCCTTATAAAGCTGTAGTAGCTGCTCCGATGTGAAATACTGCCTCGCTTTGTTGATTGACGTTGGCATTTTCTTGGCATTTGTTAGCACGAAAGATTATCGAGTACATTCGTATTGCGATCATATCGAAGCGTAGGTACACGTAACACGTAAAATTTTTCGAATGTCTAAATAAGCACAATCGCTTGTTTTGACATTAAAGTGTAACTCTACTTACATTAGGATGAAATCACAACGTTAAGGTATCGAGCCTTCGATGGAAGACAGAATATGTTTGTGTGCTACCATAGAGCCACTCGGCCCAACGGTCGCGGCGGCCCGGAGTCCACCAGAGGGGAGCAGCCATAGCGTTTATTACCAATGCAAAACGATCTGTCATTTTTTGCGGGGAAAAATACGTGTGATACACACTCACACTACAAAAATCGTCTATTACTACGAAACTCACTTCTTGACTTTAACAAAATACATAAACAATTTCACGCACACATTTAAATATCTGGGCGACAGGCATAGGACCATTTGGTCTTGTACATTGACAGAGGGGAAAGCCTGCATATGGCTACTCCCCTCCGGTCCGCCGCGGCCGGTGGCCCGTGTTGCTCTATGTGTGCTGCCAAATCGTCGTACTCCTTGATCGTTTACGACGCGATCTCGACAGTTTTTCGAGCTTGGCCTACAGAACCCAGCGCTAGCAGAAAACGCACCTGTAATATTTTTCTTCATTGACTTTACAAATTATCACGGCACGTTATGGCTGGCTGTTTGTCAATCGCAGATTAAAAAGGTCCGTAAGGACCTTGGACCGACAGTGTATATTTAATTAATTGGTTAATTAAAGGACATTTTCATATTAATAAGTCCTTGCCCTTATTCGTAATGGCGGCTTTATTTTCTGTGAGCTTTCCTCGAGTATATTTTTGTTGTTTTATCAAATTTGTTGATTTATTGTCGTAAATGTAATCATAATTAGTATTTTGAACGTGAGAGTTTGAGTAGTTATATATTACAAACTAGCTGTTGCTCGCGGCTTTGCCCGCGTGGATGTCGTTTTATAAATATGTTTTTCCTGAATTTTATTTGCTATAAACCTCACGGAGCCCAAGACCTTTCCAACGAATGCAAAACCGTGGAAATCGGTTCTTGCGCTCTGGAGTTATAGCGTCAGGAAGGAAAACCCGACTTATTTTTATATTATAGATAAATAACATGTTACAAAACGTCTCATTTCGTAATAATAGCGTATCATATCGATTCCAAAAATGTAGAAGGATAGTTAGCAATTATGATATATCTAAGTCCAAAAAGGGGATGAGTAGGGTATACGTATATACCCTATATACCCACATATGAGTAGAGTTGTACAAAATTAAAACATAAATTTGAAAGTAAACACTCTTATAAAAGAAATTGTGATATTTGCGACGTATTTACCCATGACCGGAAACGGGATATCACGAATATACATAAGCTAGTTTTTTTCTTCTATGGCAATCGTCCTAATTCATTTCTGCCAGCATCACGTTTGATAGGTAGCTTTTAGATCTTTGGTACATCATAAAACTTGCAATGGTAACTTTAACAGATCTTGTGTTAAAATATTATGAGCTAGTTAGGAAATATGACTCCAGAAACAATACAATCCTTGTTTTTTTATATTATTTCGCATTAATACATGCTTGTGAAATATACTTTATTTTTAAAGAAAAATGGAAAGAAAAATTTGACTTCAGGCGAGACTCGAACTCGCGACCTACTGGGAATCTAGTCCAGCCGCTCTTCCAATTGAGCTACTGAAGCCCTGCCCGATTTGTCAAATCTTTCCTTCACATCTATTGCATTGCTTTATGGTAGCAGCAGCGCCATCTATTACCAACTATGCTAGTTAGGCAACCGATATAATAGACTTCAGTTTATTGAATATCGTAAAGAAGTCGCTTTTACCCTTAATAATTGTTTTTTTTATATTATTTCGCATTAACACATGCTTGTGAAATATATTTTATTTTTAAAGAAAAATGGAAAGAAAGTTCGAGTTCGAGTCTCGCCTGAAATCAAATTTTTCTTTCCATTTTTCTTTAAAAATAAAATACAATCCTTATTTCATGCCATTTTGAAGTGTTGGTATGTTTCGT
This sequence comes from Macrosoma leucophasiata, assembly GCA_036365455.1. Classification (NCBI taxonomy): domain Eukaryota; kingdom Metazoa; phylum Arthropoda; class Insecta; order Lepidoptera; family Hedylidae; genus Macrosoma; species Macrosoma leucophasiata. The sequence goes on from JAWQUS010000017.1 coordinate 2,963,443, forward strand.
TACATACATAAAAGTCAGTTAGCAAAACTGGCGCTGACACACGGCTTATGATACCGGGTAACTAACATCGCGTTATTTATGCGTCGAATACGCGATTTATTTGTCGAATCGCCGTGAATCTGACGAATAACAGCCGCGACGCGTATGGATATATGGCGCTGTTAGCCGCATTTATTGCACGTGTAAATAAATGTAAGTTTAGGTGTTTTGAGTTAGAGATACACTTTTGAAACTGTTAGGTAACGTATCAACAAAGTGAAGGTTACGAAATGGTTTGTGAAATTTATTGAGAAAGTCAGCCAGTAATATATTCCAATTAACACCACACGGATTTCTGTGTAAAATATTATTATTATAACGTTTCAACTTTATAAACTCCTTTTCTTTACATTTAAAATCTTGTTTATTACAAGGCACCTTTCTTGAGCAAAGCATAACATGGAGATGGCGTGAAGATGGGAATCAGAATGCGCGGACACATTAGCAGACATATAAATAAGTAAGGAATTAAGACACAAGCAATGTCATCTTTGTGTAACGTTAATAAGATATTTGTTGTTACATTTCGTCATACAGAAGTCAACGTAAAAGAAAAAATGGCGGATGATGCCGGGAAACTAACATTGCGTTATTTAATCGCCGAATACGCGATTTATTCGTCGAGTCGCCATGAATCTGACGAATAAACCCGCAACGCTATATTGTACCCGTAAATAAATGTATGCTTACGTATTTTGAGTTAGAGATACTCTTTAGAAACTGTTAGGTATTGTGTCAATAATGAGGAATAATCTGTATGACTCTGATCTTGACTGATATTTATGACATAGCTCGAAGAACTGACGGCCGTTGGGGCAGGAGAGTTCTTGAGTGGCGACCGCGTACCGGAAAACGAAGCAGACACGCCTCCCAAAAGATGGGCAGACGATCTGGTGAAGGTCGCGGGCAATCGCTGGATTAGGGCGGCCCAGGACCGTTCGTTGTGGTAATGTTTGGGGAGGATTTGGTCAGCATCTTAATCTTAATGAAAATTTGTTGGGAAAGTCGGCCAGTAACATGTTCTTATTGAAGACTTACGTGATTTTGGGAGAATTATTTTCGAGTTGTCGACAAAACTAGTTAGGAAATAAGGCACAAAAATTGTCCAGTAAGCAAAACTATCGCTGACATACGACCAATGATACAGAGCAAAGAGTTATTTATGTGTCGACTAAGCGATTTATTCGTCGAATCGCCATATATGGCTCTGTTAGCTACGTTTATTGCACGTGGAAAAAATGTAAGCTTAGGCGTTGTGAGTGAATGGTACACTTCTGAAATGTATGCGTCACGAGATAAAGACAAATTTATGATTGAGAATTATGGGTAATCTATGTAACTCGCCAGTCGAGTTACCTCTGTGGAACCATTGCTGTATAGTTGCTAACCAACCAGCATACAAAAAAAACCTTAAACATATTCGCAGAGTATGGTATTTTTAAATTACTTTTCGGCTAATACTTGAACTTTATAGTGCATTACCTAATCTGATAATGCGGTGGTGCATACGCCATAGCGCGTGTAGTAAGGATTTTGGATTAGGGTTATGTATGCGACAAATACGCGATTTAGTCGTAGAATCATCATGAATCTGACGAGCCATCGGGTATATAACGATTCATCGTTCCTTTCACAAATGCAAGCCGATTCGTAAGACTCCTGATTTTTTATTTATTATTCCATTACAGCAATTCATAAAAGTCATGAGTTCTTATTCACTATTTCCATATATAACGTAACAACATGTCTGTAATCCTCGAAGGGGTAGGCAGAGGTTTTATGCATTCAAGCACACATGCAAACACCTACGATTCGCCGGTCACGTTTTGTCCCATGTTACAGGTGGCGAGCCTGTTGACATCTCCGGGCACATTACCAAGCTCCGAGGTACTTAAAAACTTCCAGAAAATGGAAAAATCCCAATGGAACCAGAGATGAAGGCTTTCACACCTTTATTTCTGAAAGCCCCCGATCTGGGAATCGAACCCCAGCGTAGCAGTAATGGCCTAATACCACTAGACTACTGAGTCTGACTTCCATATATAATTATTATATTAGCCGACCATACAACACTCGCACCTAAAGTAAGAAAACATCAATTATAAACCAAAAGTGTTAGTGAATTTGGCCAAGTGCCGATGTATTACACTGATAAATACGAGAAACAAAACATTGTAGCAGTTTCTGAGCCAAAAACTTAGTGCAACTAAAACATATGTGTTTAAAAGTTTATAAACAAATAAATAAACAAGCCGACGCGTTCCTTATTGCATGCGGGCTTGACCTGTCACCTGTGACGTGCAATGATTTGTGTATGGAACAGGTTGCGCTTTAACTTGTATTAATAAGAAGCGTTTATAAATTACTAAGGAAGGTGTTTTTTAAAGGGTTTTTGTGTAATGAATGAGGCATTCGAGCATGCAGTTCGCATGGATGTTATGTGATCTACTGGTGGTACAGCTCCAGTGACGGAGCTCGCGGGCGTAGGCACCATCGCATTACCTTATATACTTGCCGCTAAATGGTAGTGTTCTGTACTATCGTGTTTCGGTCAGGTGTCAGGTAATATACGGCCCCGTAATTTCCGGCACAGAGGCATAACACCTTAAGCCTCAGTAGTGGTAATGCATCTGCATTTTGACTTTGGTCTTTTAGTGGGTTGTCTATAAGCTGCAGTCATCACTTAACAACGCGCATTTAATTTGCCACTGCTTCACCGAGTAGATCGCTTATGATCTACACCAGCCGCCGAGCTATGTGCGCTTCATTAAGGTGCATACTTGTGCCAAATTTTAAGTCTCTAGTACCCATAGTTTTAGCGCTAAACCGCGGACGGACAGACAGACAGACGGACATGACGAAACTGTAAGTTGTTAACTACGGACCCCTTAAAAACTTGAAACCTACATTATAAACCGAAAATTTTGGTTTGAGTAATACATCCTTACTTTCAATATAACAACATTAATCTTAGTTACATTTCAGACATGGAATAATTCTCGAAATCCTATTCGTTTTGTCAAACATTATTACAATAGATTTCTTGAAGAATGAAAGATTTTTGCAATTCGATGCGAACACAGCTCTCGGGGTATTGTGGGTCTTGCACTGGCGTTTTGATTCAGGGGTTAGAATAAGGTTGAACTAGTGCTTCTGTGAAATCTTTATTGAGAACAGCGTATATAGTATTTTTACTGAATTTGTGTTTTATGTGAATAAATTTTAAATAAGCATATAATAATAATAATAATGGCAACCCATTATACGTCCCACTGCTGGGCACGAGTCTCTCCCCTTTTTAGGGGGAGGCCTGGAGCTTACTCCACCACGCTGCTCCAATGCGGATTGGTGGAGATATCGGATGTTTTTAAACCACCCATAAGGCCTCCGACAAGGTTCAATGACTGCTATCTATCGACAGCAACCGGGACCGACGGCTTAACGTGCCCTCCGAAGCACGGAAACGCGCATTTTAGTTTGCCACTAGCGGTCACCCATCACACACTCGACCGCGCCCGTAATACTTAACCGAGTAGATCGCTTACGATCTACACCAGCCGCGGGGCCATGCGCGCTTCAATAATAAACATATACCTAATTCTCGTTAATGTTAAGGGAATGTCGTAGCTTACATATAAAACATATTAAACAGACACAACAAACACATTTGATTGGTCAACAAATGGATTTAAAAAAAAATAAAAAATAAAATACGCTTACACTCACAGCCCCACAGTAGGTATAAACCTGTGTCGTGGGTGCCGTTGTACACATACAACACATACACAAACACCCAGACCCGAAACAAATATCTGTAGGCCATACAAATATTTGTTCCGGTGCGGGGATCGAACCCGCGACCCTTCGAATCAAACGGTGGTTTCGCACCGCTGGACTAACCGGGTCGTCGGATGAAACTTGTTATTTTTTTCTATAATTTGACAGCTGTGAACATATTTTATTTGATAGGCAATACATACAAGACGTATTTGTTTATGTATGAAATTTGATAAAAACAATGTTTCATTCAGTAAACATATAGGTGAAGTTCGACCTAGATTCGGCTCCTCTACTATCTATCTACTTGTTTTTCAATCCTTCGACATCAAAAATAGAAGCATGAACTTACATTATATAAGCAAAAAGAATAATGAAAATGATACTGAAAGCTTGAAATTGAAACCCATTCTTCACCTCAACACAATATCTACAAAATGTTTAGAATGAAGAATTCAACACTTAAGTTGTCCCACCGCGAACGTGTTCGCAATTTGTCACCACTCGTGAACATAGTTTTATTTCAATAAGTGAGTGTATAGTTTATACTCGTAGCCGAGATGCGATATTTGGATTTAAGGCTCCCCCACACAGGAGCGTTATTATAGGTGGATAATATCGCATGCGTTACTGCGATATCTGTTTTCGGTACATTTTGTGTTAGGATGGTCTATAATAGGACGTTGCTTTTCTCCGTCCTGCGATATTCCGATATGAGTTCTAGAATATTTTGTATCACAACGCAAATGATAATAACGCGATAATAACGTTAGTACTTGTAGGACGTTTGGTTCTATCGACAGTTTGAGAGTGGTTACATGACTGTATGAGTGTCCTAAAAACGTTTCTATAATATGGATATCATATCATCAGATGAAGAATGCTTATTACTAACAGTAGCAATGGACGATACTAGCATACTTGAGAGAGATGGTATAATAGAGCCGTCGCGGCGCGGCGCTCTCTCGTAAGAAATATCGGACGATAAAAACGCAGCTGTGTGCAAGGAATGTAAAAGGAATCGGGACGCATTATCGCAATACCGCATGCAATATTATCGAGCTATATAACGCGCCTGTGTGGGGAGCCTTTAATCGAGCTCGTCGGATTAAACATGGGAGATACCTTACACCTTGTTGAGTGTTTAATTTATTAAACTATTTAATTCAGTAAGTAAATTCCTTCACTAAATTACAAGTACACGCAGAAGTCGCGGGCAAAGGCTAGTACAAAATAAAATAAATCAATAAAAAAACAAATGAATTGCAAATAAAACGTAACTTCACGCCTGAATCACTGAAGGGTTAATTGTATCATATGTGTTCATACAAATAAAATGACTTATCTAGTTTAAATGGAATATAGTAGTACATACCTATGTCATGCTAAGGGAATTACTAGTATCTCACGCATCCGAAGTGATGAACATTTTTAACTTGGAAAAAAACATTTACTATTTTTTTTAATTTCAACTGTTTAGTTTCGATAGTACTGAAGGCAAATCGTTCTTTCTCGAGAAAACAACCACCAAAATTTCAACCTCTATAAGAAATGTAAATGAAAGTCTAAAACTTAAAACAATTTATCTTCATCGAAACCATGCGCAAGCTTTAAATGAAGAATTCAACATTAAAGTTGTTTCAAAACGTGCTCACAGTTTGTCACCTCGCCGCAAATAGGCGTAAATTGGTCCGATTCGAAGTTGCGGCGAAGTTTCTAAGCGTGTTAGGTGAACTGGCCTTTTGGCAATGAGCACCGTTTATTTGATTACTCGTACACCGCTCGCAATATTAAAGTGCAATAATGTTATTAAAGGAGGAATAGTCTGGCTTAATTTGTTGTATGTGAAGTGGATTATAATGACGTATTTTACGCGGACATGTGAAAAAAAAAGTATTTCTTATAAAAAACGTATTTTGATTACAATCGTTTTGTTCTATTTATTTCTCACAATAACACATGCGAGTGAATTTTAGAAATTAAAGAAAAAACTGGCTGGACTGTTTATCCTGAGGTCGCAGGTTCGATTCCAGCCCGAAGTCATATTTATCTTTCAGTTTTTGACGTGACAACGTCTTAAATTAGGTTGCGGCTCGGAGTCACTCATGAAAAAGTGTAACGCCCGGTAACGTAACGATGAGTCACCGAACGAGAGAGAGGCCTGCCGGACCGGCGAATGCCTTTCTACCGAGAAAAAGACGTTGTCACGTAAAATCTTCGCCCGTAAAACCGACTTTATAGGCAACCAGTTTTTTTTTCTTTAATTTCTAAAATTCACTCGCATGTGTTATTGCGAAAAATAAATAGTACAATTATTAAGGGAACAGCGACATCTTAACGATATTGTGTAAACTGCAAAGTCTATCATATCGGTTGTATAATTATTAATAAGTTATCAATGGATGTCGTTCACCAACCCTATATCAATTAAAAATCAAAAAGGGAAAGCAAAATTTGACGCATCGGTGTGGGACTTCGGTAGCTTAGTGGTAAAGCGGCTGGACTGGTTATCCTCAGGTCGCAGGTTTAATTCCTGCCCGAAGTCAAATTTTTCTTTCCGATTTTTCTCTAATTATAATTTGTTAAATTCGTTTTGTTAATAGTTCAGCAGTTAATAACAGAAATATTAAACACAACGTCGGTTTGTTCACTGCAGAACTTTATTGATTCTGTAGACTGACGGAAGAAAGCGAACGCGATATAATTGAACAATGTAGTAGCTTCATGTAGATTAGGCAATCTGATGGTATCTATGCTTTTCAGTCCCGTACTGGAGCAGTAATAGAAAGACATCTATTATATAAAAATAAGTCGGGTTTTCCTTCCTGACGCTATCACTCCAGAACGCACGAACCGATTTCCACGGTTTTGCATTCGTTGGAAAGGCATCGGGCTCCGTGAGGTTTATAGCAAAAAAAATCAGGATTATAAATCGACATCCACGCGAGCGAAGCCGCGGGCAACAGCTAGTGACTGTTTAAATAATATGTTACGAATTATGTCCGATAATGAAACCCATTTATCACTTCACAGAAGACAAGCCATCCACAAACCGTTTTAAACGAAGAATTCAACATTAAAGTTATTTCAAAACGTGCTCACTCAGTTTGTCACCTCGCCGCAAATAGGCGTAAATTGGTCTGATTCGAAGTTGCGGCGAAGTTTCTAAGCGTGTTAGGTGAACTGGCCTTTTGGCAATGAGCACCGTTCATTCGATTAGTCGTACACCGCTAGCAATATTAAAGTGCAGTAATGTTGTTAACCGTGCAATCGCTTGGAAAATTCAATATTGTAAAATTTATTACGATAGTTTTTTTTTGTGTTTGAATTTGGACGGGACGTAAGATTTTTTCTTTAGAATTAATAGTGATATAGTGAAAGTCAATATTAATTGGCGTTGGGACGTGACGTCCCCACCAGCCGAACAATGGCGGTACAACAATTTTTTTTATGTAATATGAGTGGCAAACAAGCGTGTAGTTCACATTGATGTTAAGTGATGACTGCAGCCTATGGATACCTACAAAAAGAACAAGGTCCAAATGTAGATGCGTTACCACTCCTAAGGCCTAATTGGTAAAAGTTATATATTCAATTTTTTTTTCAGATATTTGATAAACTTTACATAATATATTGAAAATAGAAAACAGTATATATTACATATATTATACAAGTTTAAAAAATACTAAATCGCCTGCTGCTGCGCAAAGGGGCAAAGGGGCCAATGTACGGCCCAGTTATTTCCGGCACAGAGGCATGTGTTATGCCTCTGTGCCGGAAATTACAGAGTTAAGTTAAAGGGAAAGTTTATCAAATATCTGAAAAAAATTAAATAAATAACTTTTACCAATCCTTTTAAAAAATTGTAAATAATCTCATTTTAGTTTAAACAAAATCTTTTCAGGTTTTAGGTATCATATTCCATTGCTATAATTTTAATATTAAACAGATACATTTTCTATTTCACCTACTGTGTAAGTTTGAACCAAAAGGAGTTGGTATCTCGAATAGAAACTTATTATCAAAGTAGATTAGGATTGCGCGGTGTTCGTTGAATATTGAACAGTTTCGAAGCGATTGATAGTGTTTCAATGTAACTGTTCTCTACAAATTTGTGTATATTCATTAATGCCTGTATTACCTGAAGGGGTGAGCAGAAGTAAATGAATACATTTTTACTGGTGGCAGAGTTCCAGTGACGGAGCTCGCGGGCGTATACACCACCGCATTACCTAATATACTTGCGAATAAATCGTAGCGTTCAGCACTATCGTGTTCCAGTCAGGTGGTGTACGGTCCTGTAATTTTCGGCACAAAAGCATAACAACTTAGGCCTCAGGAGTAGTAACGCATCTGCATTTTGACCTTTGGTCTTTGTGTGAGTGTCTATAGGATGCAATCATCGCTTACCATCGATGTGAACCACATGCTTGTTTGCCACTTTCTTAACTTAAAAAAATCATTTTACTGGTGGTAGAGCTCCAGTGACGGAGCTCGCGGGCGTAGGCACCACCGCATTACCTAATATACTTGCCGCTAAATGGTAGTGTTCAACACTATCGTGTTCCGGTCAGGTGGTAATGTACGGCCCTGTAATTTCCGGCACAGAGGCATAAGACCTTAGGCCTCAGGAGTGGTAACGCATCTGCATTTTGACCTTGGTCTTTGTGTGGGTGTCTATAGGCTGCAGTCATCACTTAACATCAATGTGAACTGCATGCTTGTTTACCACTTCCATTACATAAAAAAAAAAAAAAGCAAAAACGTGCAAACAACTACGATTTGCCGGTTACGCTAGCGAGTGTTGGTTCGCATAATAGTTTGTTGACATGCACTACTTCAAATAGTGGCCAATTTTGGTCATCATCAGGATGCCACGGACCAATAGGAGCTATAGGTATAATTGGGATTTACTCATATTTTGGCAAATTTCTCATTGCCACCCTTGGAGTTTGGTAATGTGCCCGGAGATGACAACAGGCTCGCCACCACATGGGACAAAACGTAACCGGCGAATAGTCGGTGTTTTCATGTACGTAATATGCTCTTTGGAAAATATAGGCGTAAAGTTATGTTTTTTAGGGTTCCGTACCTTAAAAGGAAAAAAGGAGCCCTTATAGGATCACTCGTGCGTCTGTCTGTCTGTCTGTCCGTCTGTCACAGCCCATTTGCTCCGAAACTACTTGACCGATTGAGTTGAAATTTGATGAATATATGTAAATTGGTGACCCAAAGATGAATACGTCAAGTAAAATAATACATTTTACTGGTTTTTACTGGTGGTAGAGCTCCAGTGACGTAGCTCGCGGGCGTAGGCACCACCGCATTACCTGATTTACTTGCCGCTAAATGGTAGTGTTCAGCACTATCGTGTTCCGGTCAGGTGGTAATGTACGGCCCTGTAATTTCCGGCACAGAGGCATAACACCTTAGGCCTCAGGAGTGGTAACGCATTTGCATTTTGACCTTGGTCTTTGTGTGGGTGTCTATAGGCTGCAGTCATCACTTAACATCAATGTGAACTGCATGCTTGTTTGCCACTACAATAACATAAAAAAAAAAAAAAAAAAAATAGGGGGGCCACTTTCGGGGGGTAGATCAGAAAAATAAAAAAATATATATCGCAAACTGTGTCGTGTGACATATTAAATGAAAGAAGTTGTTGTCAGCATATCACATATATTTTTTTATAATTTTTGCATAAACAAAGTTGAAGTTATTTAAGAAAAACGACGAAAATTGACCAGTCCCCCCCCTATCTCCGAAACCACTGAACTTAAAATTTTGAGATAAATGTGGAAAATAGTTCTTTGACTAAAGATTACTGGAAAACCTATAAAAAGTTTGAGTATTCAAATTAAAATATTATAAATTCTTAATAATATAACCCCTCCTGCCGGTACCACCGTAACCGTTATGTCCCTGCATTTTAAATCTGTAATATTTTCGAAAATATTTTTTTAAATTACGGAACCCTCACCACGCGAGTCGAACTTGCACTTGTCCGGTTTTTTGTAATTTATATAATTTACTATACTGTCCGAGGTCGGGATCAAGAGTCTTAGCAATCGGCGTGCATGTATGAAGAGAATGATGAATGTAAAAGAAGCGTGGGAGGTGTGTAAAGACCAGGATATCTGCCGCTCCAAACTCTCTGCCTACCCCGTAAAGCACTTGGCGTGAATATACGAGTACATACATACATACATACAGTTTTTTTATGTTATGGAAGTGGCGAACAAGCATGCAGTTCACATTGATGTTAAGTGATGACTGCAGCCTATAGACACCCACACAAAGACCAAGGTCAAAATGTAGATTCGATACCACTCCTGAGGCCTAAGATTTTATGCCTCTGTGCCGGAAATTACAGGGCCGCACATTACCACCTGACCGGAACACGATAGTGCTGAACACTACCATTTAGCGGCAAGTATATTAAGTAAATAGGTTTGAACATAATGATAAATGTAGAAGAAGCATGGGCGGTGTCCAAAGGAGGCTCCATCTCTGCCTACCTCGTAAAACACTTGGCATGAATATACACACATACAGGTGTGTATCATCTAAGGGTAAACTAAACTTACAAACTTATTAATGCATAATATTCATCTATTAATAGAACTAGTTCAGTTAGAATAACCTGTAAATATAGCTATAAGTGGATTTATGGGGTAGGACTCCCATCACCCCTTCACCTCGTCAGCCTTCGATAGCCAATTTCCGCCATCATGAGTCGGCAAGCTTAACTTGTACCCAATAATATATGATTTCATTACTTCAGTTTTATTCCAAGTTGTATATTCTTGATATTCTGTATTCTTCAAACATATATCTTTTGTAATATTTATTTTTCGCAATAACAAACGCGAGGGTACTTAAGAAATTAAAGAAAAACCGGAAAGGAAAATTTGATTTCTGGCAGGAATCGAACCTGCGACCTCAGGTTAACCAGTCCAGCCGCTTCTTCCGTAGCTTAGTGGTAAAGCGGCTGGACTGGTTATCCTGAGGTCGCAGGTTCGATTCCTACCCGAAATCAAATTTTTCTTTCCGTTTTTTCTTTAATTTCTTAAGTACCCTCGCGTTTGTTATTGCGAAAAATAAATACTACAAAAGAGAGATACATATATATATATATAAGTCTGTTTCACTACATGAAAGAAATAAACCTTGTGTTGCTGTAAAGAAGATTTATTGTTAGTTTTTTTTATACAGAGACTATTTTATTTAGGTAATATAAAACAATATGAACTCAAACCTGTAAAGAAGAAACGACAATGAAAGTTTATTCTTTCACTTTTAAAACATAAAATAATATAATATTAAAATTTTCATTGATTATCCAATTGTCAATCAACTCGTATTTAAATCTGTCATCTGACATTCTGAATTCATTTCTTCTTTAAAATCAGACAGTTAAAAAGTTAAAAACTATAACCAAACTTCATGGTAAGTAAACACACAGAGTGCGAAGAAAGAAATAGTATTTCTTTACATCTCCCCCCATGGGGAAGAAAATTCACCCGTGAATTTTCACTCCAGTTCTCCATTTGATACTTGCACATTCTCACCCTCTGTTATCTGTACTGGAATTAGTTTTGTGATATGAAAAAGATTTGACTCTGTTTTTTTATGTCCTGTATCTATCTCGTAAATTGTATTAGATTTCTTTTTAATTATTTTATATGGTCCAATTCTCAATTCATCTAGCTTTTTCCTATTTAGTTTATTCCCATTTTCTATATATACTAGATCTCCCACACTGAATTCTCTTTGTTTTCTATTCCTATCATACCTCATTTTGTTATAGTAATGTGATTTCAAGGTATTATTAAGCGCTGTTTTCTTATCTCCGATCCAGTCACTATTTATACCTCCTTGTTGTAGTTCTTTTGGTAAAACCTTAACATCTGTTCCGTATAGCAAATAACATGGTGCATAGCCAGTTACTGAGTGGTTAGTCTGATTGTATTTTTCTACACATTCATGTGCTATTGTAGTCCACGCTCTGTTTTCTCCATCTTCATTGATTTTGCATCTAATTTTGTTAACTATCGTTTGATTCAACCTTTCATTTAGGCCATTAGAAAACGGTGCATTCACTGCTGTAAAAATTATTGTTATTTGTTTGTCAGTAAGGAACTTCTTGAATTCTTTAGAGTTTATTCCTGGATACTGGTCGGTAAGGAGCATCCCAATCTCTTCGGTTTCAGCGACCTTATTTATTAGCTTTATAAAGTCATGTGCACCCTGGGTTTTTGATGTTATAATAAATGCATATCTAGTGAAGTGGTCCACTAAAAGATGTATGTATTTCTTGGTTGATCTAGAACCACCAAAACCTCCAATTGTGTCTATTGATACTATTTCAAAGGGTCTTGTCGCTGGGCCTAAATATGACATTAATCCGTATTTGTGTTGTCCTCTTGTTTTGTTTTTTATGCAAATTTCACAATTCCTACAAACATTTTTAATATTTTTCGTTAAATTTTTTGTTGCGTACAGTCGTTAGCATTTGTCCCACTCCAATGTGACATAGATCTTCATGTATTCGCTTTATAAATTTAATACTGAATTCTTCTGTTATTATTATTTTCTCTTTGTTCCTAATTCTTTTGAAGTATAAATTGTGTTTTTTGATTATTTTATTATTGTTTCTCTGTATTTCTTTATTTTGATTCTGATCTATTACAATATCTTCTAATGTAATTAAGTTCATAACTTTCAGTTGTTCTTCTAGATTATCCTCTGGTTCTAATACAGGATTCCGACTTAAACAGTCCGCTTCTAAATTATCTTTTCCAGGGGAATATTTGATTTTAAAATCATATTGTGAAAGGTAATAAGTCAAATCACCTAGTTCTTCGTCTGTTCTAGCTTTTAAGTTCATGTTTTCTAATGGTTTATGGTCTGCGAATGGACTATAAGATTCTTCTATAAGCGCATTATCCAATAATTCGGCTATTTGTTCTGCTATCTCTTTTTTGTCTTCTATAGTGCATCTGTATGGCCTCTTGCTGCAGTATTTATCCATTAATAAATCTATTCTTGCTTCATATCCTTTAACCATTCCCACGTCATACTTGTTTTTGGCAAAAACTGATTGATATTGTTGTATTAGCTTATTTATTTCTTCCCTTTTATCATCATCTAAATGACCAACCTTTATTTCAAATTCCTCTTCTTTGATATGTTCATTAAAATTAATTTTGTTTTCGTTTTCATATTTATTACCTTCATTTTCACCTTCGTCTATCTTTTTCTCCATTTTGTTACTATTCTTTTCATGTAAGTATTGTTTCTGAGTTATTTTTAACTCCTCATTTTGTACTAGCTTGTATTTCTTTATCATATCTAATCCTATTAAGAAATCATATCTGAATTTGTGTTCGTCAATGATGTACACATCCACATTTTCTTCTATTTCAAAAATTTTTATTTTTAAATTTGTCAAACCACTTGTTTTTTGGACACCATTAATTGTTACTATATTTTCTTCATTCGAGTTATGTCCTTTTGTATTTAGTTTTAGTAATTTGGAATTAATTAGAGATACATTTGAACCTGAATCGTATACTCCATAAATTTCTAATTTATTATTTAACAGTAGTTTGATCTTAATTAATGGTGTCACTACTAGTTTTTTTGTTCTGTTTCATTTAACTCTGCTTCAATCACTGAATTATTTACATGTTTAATATATCTTTTATTTAATTTATCATCTTCTCTAACTCTAAACCAGCATGTAGCTTCGGAATGATAGCGAACCCCTTTATTTAATTTTACGCATATTTTGCATGGATAACGTCCTTTATTTGTAATATTTATCCTTTGATTTTCATACTTTCTATACGTTCCATTTCTATTTTTATTTACCAAATGTTCATACTTTCTCACCTCATTGAATAAACATACTATATCGTTCATTGCTTCTCTATTTATCTTCTCTAATACAAAACCTGGCAAACCTACCGCTATCAGATCCACCAGTGTACCTGTATCAATTGAATTTCTCATGTCCAATAAAAGTTTTTCCTTTTTAATGGCATAGTCCACTAATGAACCATCCTTATATTTAAATAACAATGCATAGGTCACTTGGTTCCAGTTTTGGTTTGCAAATGACTCACACAACTTTTCTTTCCAAACTATCCACTCTGAGTTGAGTGTTAATTTTATAATCATTGAGCTGTACCAATCAACACAACTTTTATCCATAAATAGTCGGAGAATCTCAATTTTTTGTTCATCTTTCATAATACCGAAGCGAGAACATTCTCTCTCAAAAATGTCAATCCACTGCCTTGCATTCGAGTTTTTGCTCGTAAATTTCTCAATCACAAACTTCTCTGCGACATATTTCAGATTCTGTTTTTTTAAATCATGTGTATTTTCTATTAACTTTGTAAACATTTCTTCCAATGAATTCGAATCTCTAATTTGTTCTTCAGATGCTCGGTTATGTTCAATTTCCTCCAGATATTGTTCTCCAAATTGTAAGTTACCATCAGCATCTATGTAAATTTCTCGTAATTTATCTGTCATAGTTATCCAAACTCTTCGTGTCTGATGTCTTTTCTTTAAACTATTTTTTACTTTGTTATACACGGCTGTCTCAATTAATTCTTCGTGAAATCCAACAGACTGTAATTCCTCTGGTATAGCAAATTTTTTTCCATCTTTAGTTGTGATTGAGGTTACACAACAAATATTAGATTTTCCATCATTCGCCGGTAAAATCGTGAATTCAAAACGTAACTGCTCCATTTGCATCTTTTTATAAACAAAATTGTCGTTTTATAAGTCTGTTTCACTACATGAAAGAAATAAACCTTGTGTTGCTGTAAAGAAGATTTATTGTTAGTTTTTTTTATACAGAGACTATTTTATTTAGGTAATATAAAACAATATGAACTCAAACCTGTAAAGAAGAAACGACAATGAAAGTTTATTCTTTCACTTTTAAAACATAAAATAATATAATATTAAAATTTTCATTGATTATCCAATTGTCAATCAACTCGTATTTAAATCTGTCATCTGACATTCTGAATTCATTTCTTCTTTAAAATCAGACAATTAAAAAGTTAAAAACTATAACCAAACTTCATGGTAAGTAAACACACAGAGTGCGAAGAAAGAAATAGTATTTCTTTACAAGATACATATATATATATATATATGTATCTTCACGCCAGGTCCCTAACGGGGTAGGCAGAGAGTGTAGAGCGCCAGATATCCCGGTTCTGACAAACCGGGATATCTGCGCTCTATATATCTCTCTCTTATATCTTTTTCTGAAATGTGCGTATATATTTAACATTAGTGAAACATTTTCCTTAAAATTAGCGTAGCAGGTTATTGATTGATGAAATAACAAAAATCATATTATTATAGCGCAGTCGTGGTATATGTTTTTATGTTTCAACCAATGAAATACAAATAATATAATTATACAATAATAATATTTCAGAAATGTACATACAATGATATGAGCTTATTCTTTTGTCTGTTTAGAATATAATAATTTTTATTTGTTCAAAATGTAGGTTACAATGATGGTAAAAGGGATACATGTGGTGACCCTATACATTTTGTCGCGAAACGACGTACAATTTTTTTTTACAATGTTATCTATATTTATCTATACAATGTTTTGTTACAATTATAATTATTTTACAATATATTGATACATTAAATTTAACTGCCTCAGTAGCGTAGTGGTAGCAGGCCACTACTATTACGCCGGAGGTCCTGGGTTCGATTCCCGGGTCGGGGGCTACCAGAGATAACGGTTTAAAATCCTTTATCTCTGGTTCTAATGGGATTTTTCCATTTTCTGGAAGTTTCCCAGTACCTCGGAGTTTGGTAATGTGCCCGGAGATGGCAACAGGTTCGCCACCTGTTACATGGGCCAAAAACGTAACCGGCGAGTCGTGGGTGTTTGCATGTATGCTTGAATGCATGCATTTACCTACCCCTTCGGGGATTACAGAAAGAGACAATCGGCTAGTTTCGACTTCGAAGAGCTTTATCCCTGCTGCACCCTGCTTACGTTAGCATTAATAGTCCGGTATTGGTCAAAAGGAAATATTGCGAGCTCGGCTCTGGTTCGTACACTACCTCCAAAAATCGGTAAATTGAAGAAAAATCCGAAAAAAATTCAATTTGTTTATTCAAGAATATATTTTAGAGTTACAACCACATTTAATTCAAACGATTTTATTATTTTCAACCATGTTCCACATGGCGGCGATACAGCCTACGCTTGGGATAGTACCTATGTAGATAAAACAAAAAGCTAATGCTATCTGTATCTTACTAGTGCATCACATCTTAACAAAAAAAAACGATGTATCGAATCGATCAATTTAAAGAAGTTCCGATGAATTTCTTTTAATTGGAAATCGATTAGTTTCGATTATTAGTGGAATTTGTCAAAATTACATCGCCCTCCATATTCGCCATGTTGCTTTTGAGTTGCAATTCTAACTGCAAATAATGTTCTGTAACTGCAAACAAAGCTAAATAAGTGAAAATATGTAGTAAAAAACGTTTATATATTGATTTTGCTTGTTAATGATATTGTGTACAATATATGGCCGGAGGTCGATACATTTTTGCAGCAATACAATAATTTCCTTTCATATTTTACCAATTCACATGCAAATAACAGTTCAGAACATAATATATTTTATCAATTACTACATTACAATCATTACCAATCTATTTAAACATTGATCAAATTATATTTGGATAGTAATAACATTTCATTTTGGCTAGTCTGTAGTAGTCTAGAGACTAATAAATGATTCTTCCGTTTCTTATATTGTATCCACGCTCTAATTGTAATAATCAAGTCTTCCTAATAAATAAAAATAAAAAAATAAATTTCTTTTTGGATAACTGTATGTGGTTTAAGTGAAGAGAAGTAGGCATTTCTTCATTACCTAGTCCATCTGCCGCTAACTGTAGCACTTTTTTTTAGGTGGCAAACAAGCATGCAGTTCTTATGTATGTCAAGTGATGACTGGAGCTTCTAAACATCTAACTTATTATCTTAAAACAGAGGTTAAAATGCAGATGCGTGGCCCCTCCTGAGGCCTAAGTTGTTGTGCTTCTGTGATAAATATTGGAGGTCCATATATATAATGTTAATGTTTTTATTTGAAAATCCGTTCCATATCGAATAATTTACTCGCCTACACAAAATCATGGCAACCCGCTCGTAAAACCCGCTAGCTTAGTTCGTTTTACAGTCGACTCATAAATTCAAAGTCCGAACGGTTTCTATAATAATTCAAATGATGTTCGCAAAACTCGGCAACTTTGGCTCACAAAGTTTTGAGATTAAAGACTAAATCTTAGTGAGGTTTTTTGATATTTTGTAAGTGGAGTATTGATTAGCCATTGAGAAGTTTAGATATTTGATGTTCTAAGCAATATGGTATTTAACAATGTGTAATTATTTTTTTTAATAAATGACTTAGTCCGAAAGTAATATAGAAATGAAAAGTAAAAACATAAAAATTATTAAAACCGATTTCAATAATTTTTATTGAACAGTTTCGAAACGATTGATAGTGTTTCAATGTAACTGTTTTCTACAAATTTGTGTATTTTCATTGACGCTTGTATTACCTGAAGGGGTGGGCAGAAATAAATGAATACATTTTTACAGTAGTAGTATTTTTTTGGTACAGTAGAGCTCCAGTGACGGAGCTCGCGGGCGTAGGCACCACCGCATTATCAAATAAACTTGCCGCTAAATGGTAGTGTTCAGCACTAACGTGTTCCGGTCAAGTGGTAATTCATGGCCCTGTAATTTCCGGCACAGAGGCATAACACCTTAGGCCTGAGGAGTGGTAATGCATCTGCATTTTGACCTTGGTCTTTGTGTGGGTGTCTATAAGCTGCAGTCATCACTTAACATCAATCTGAACTGAATGCTTGTTTACCATTTCCATAACATTAAAAAAAACTGGGAATCTAGTCCAACCGCTCTTCCAATTGAGCTACTGAAGCCCTGCCCGAAGTCTGAAGTCAAATTTTTCTTTCCTGTTTTCTTTAAAAATAAAATATATTTCACAAGCATGTGTTAATGCGAAATAATATCAAACAATTATTAAAAAAAACCTCCAGAATCTACGAGAACTATAACTTACATTGATATAGAGAGATACGTACGGTATATTTTGGCGGTGTTTCACTAGATTTCACTCGAAACATACGTTTTCTTGCCAATTCCACTGCCAAAACCATTTCAATATTGCGCATCAATCCAATGTTTTGGTGCGCAGTTTATTCAATCAAGCTGACATCCGTGTTAACCTTTTGGATTCATTTGTATACGTGTGTTTGTAGAATAGAATAGAATAGAATAGAAAAACTTTATTTGTAACAACTTATAAAAACAAAAAACTAAAACTAAGAACACAAAATCAAAGTTGTTACAAAAAGGTCCCCAATTCAGCATAAAGCCGATCTTACGAGCGGCGCTGGTCTTCCATTGGGGCCGATTTTGTGACATAGGACCTAAATCACGCCAGCAAAGCGTCTGAAACTAAACAAAAATAGTAGGCGTTATAAGAACTAGTATACCGTTGTAACGTTAGTTGCCGTTGCGAACAGTTCTAATGCCATTGACTTGTCAATCTTGACATTTGACATATTACATATTAACATATTAATTACAGAAAGAAGAACAATTATGAATTACAATCTTATCGCTTAAACTATATTATGAAGAAAAGTGCAAATAATAAAAGGAAGCAATAATATACACTAGAAATAAATATGTAATGCTTTATCATTTTTATATTAGAGCATAAAAGATTGTTTTTTTGTTATTTTTTTACTGGTTGGAAGCAGTGATGTTTGGATGATAGATAATATAAAGTTGTTATGGCGAAATCAATACATAATAGAAATTATGATTAAATAGTTTTTTTTTAACGTTTATGGTGCTTTATTGGCAGTACAAAAAAAGGGCTTCAATTGACCTTTCGGCACAATATAAGGTTCCGAAACTTGGTGTCATTAGTGGCATGGGTGGCATTGGTGGCGTTGATGTCATTGGTTGGTGGTATTGGTGGCGTTGGTGGCGTTGGTGGCTATCCTGGCGTTGGTGTTGGTGGCTGCGTTGTGTTGTCGATGGCAGGAACAAATCCAGAAATAGAATTCAGAAGTTTCACAAAGTAGATTGTGTAACTGTTTGTATAACTCCTACCAAAGTTATACATTATACCAGTTGTAATGACTTAGGCTTCAGGAGTGGCAACTTCTTCTTATTCTTGGGGTGCCTCTCCGACTAGCGAAGGTTGGCGGTCACTATGGCATATTGTTCCTGGTTTCTGGCGAGACGAAACAACTCGGCTGCACTTGCTATTCTTGTCCACTCTCGGATGTTACGTAACCAAGATTTCTTTCTTCGTCCAACTCGTCTTTTACCTGCGATTTTTCCCATCATAATCAGTTGCAGCAACTCATACCTATCATGTCTCAGTACATGTCCGAGGTAGGCCACTTTTCGTTGTTTGACGGTCTGCAAAAGCTCACGTTTTTGTTTCACGCGTTGAAGAACTTCCTCATTGGTTAACTTTTGAGTCCAGCTTATAGCCAACATTCGTCTGTACGTCCATATTTCAAACGCCTCTATACGTTTCCTGAGGTGTTCTTTGATCGTCCAAGACTCGCATCCGTATAGGAGAATAGGCCAAACGTAGCAACGAAGCATTCTAATACGCAAGGGGAGTTTGATGTTACGGTTGCAGAGAACACGCTTCATTTTATTGAAAGAACTGCGGGCTGTTTCAATGCGGGTTTTTATTTCTTGATCACTTTCCCAGAACTAATTTAACCAATGAGAGTAGCAACGCGTCTACATTAATATGTCTATTTTCTGTGCACATGTTTATGTGCTACAGTATTCACTAACTTATAACTGTATGCTTATACACGCGTTTCGATGTTGCCACTTTTAATTTAAAGTATAAATAAACTTTAAGAGTGGCAACATCGAATACGCCGACTGAGATATTCGGGGCTGTAACATTCATAATTCACCAATTCTTTCGTAAATTTTGAATCCCTGTCATTTTCGCAGCTTGATGAAAAAAAAGCGAACGACACAGTCCTGTTCCAAATAAAAAACCAAAGTTCAATTAAAATAGAATGTCATTAAACATGTTTGAAACGATTAACTTCGTTAAAGCTTCTAATAACTCCCAGAGATTTGAATTCGTCGCTAATTAGTGGGAACAATATTTTCGTTTGGATTCCATTTGAAAAGTGAAAAAACGTGGATAAGAGATTATTTTTTTTGATCTCCCGACGAAACTCCGTCTAATGATGCTTTATTTGAAAACGTAACATCACGCCTGTAATCCCCGAAGGGGTAGGCAGAGGTAAATTGCATGCATTCAAGCATACATGCAAACACCCACGATTCGCCGGTTACGGTTTGGCCTATGTAACAGGTGGCGAGCCTGTTTACATCTCCGGACACATTACCAAACTTCGAGGTACTGGGAAATTTCCAGAAAATGAAAAAATCCTGATAGAACCAGAGATAAAGGACTTTACACCATTATCTCTAATAACCCCATACCCGGGAATCGAACCCAGGACCTCAGCGTAGTAGTAGTGGCCTGCTACCACTAGGCTACCGAGGCTTTATTTGGTAGAACAAAAATCGGGCTTTGATTCATGTTTTAGGATTTTTATCTAATGCCTAGCTGTCCCGGCAAACTTCGTGTTGCCTCACAATGAAATAATGTGTGAAAGGTTTGATATATACGGACTATTTATATGGGAAAATAAAATTGTGGTTTTTACTATTACCCTTCAATTTCTTTATATTTTCTTACCTTTTAAACCTTCCCTGGACTTCCGAAAATCATTCAATACGAAAATTAGTCATATCGGTTCAGCCATTGTCGAGTTTTAGCGATACTAACGAACAGCAATTGATTTTTATATACTCGTATGTAGGTAGATAAGCATGGTTTAATGCCAAATGTTAGTGTTCGGGAATTTGTTATTTGTGTGTCGGCCATTTCAGTTTTCAGGCTTATAAATCGTCGAGATTTTAAGCGTTCGAGCAAGTAATACTTCGGGCCTTAGTGTTCGGGCATTTGTTATAAGGGCTTTTGTCATTCGATATTATATACCAGACCCTTTCTAAACACATACGTAGATATAAATTTAATTAATCGTATCGTATTATTGTTCCAGGCCAAAAAGCGGTTCAATGTTGCTGTACAGCCGAAAAAAAGTGCGATACCGACGCGACGGGTACTGCTGGAAGAAACGGAAGGATGGGAAGACCACACGGGAAGACCACATGAAACTCAAGGTGCAAGGCACAGAGGTTAGTAAATTTTGTTTGTTTTATATGTATAGACACTTACAAATACGACGAGTTCATTGATATAAAAAGTTCAGTAGTTTCGGAGACAGGGAATGGTCAATTTTCGTCGTTTTTCTTAAATAACTTCAAATTTGTTTATGCAAAAATTATAAAAAATATATCTGAGATGCTGACAACAACCTCTTTCATTTGATATGTCACACGACACAGTTTACGATTTTTTTTTATAATTGTTTCATTTATCCCCCTAAAGTGCCCTGCCTCACTGTTTAAAATGTATTATTTTACTTGACGTGTTCATCTTTGGGTCACCAATTTAGATATATTCATCAAATTTCAACTCAATCGGTCGAGTAGTTTCGGAGCAAATTGGCTGTGACAGACGGACAGACAGACAGACAGACGCACGAGTGATCCTATAAGGGTTCCTTTTTTCCTTTTAAGGTACGGAACCCTTAAAACATACACATATTAAACTTTTTTGTTTAAGTGAACTCACTTATATAATAATTATATATATTAGTTTGAGTTTATTCTTAGTACATCCGGTTAGACCAGGGTGACTAGCTGGATTTGCTAAGATTTTTTTTTATGTAATGGAAGTGGTAAATAATCATGCGGTTCACATTGATGTTAAGTGATGACTGCAGCCTATAGACAGCCACACAAAGACTCCTGAGGTCTAAGGTGTTATGCCTCTGTGCCGGAAATAACTGTAATTTCCGGCACAGAGGCATAACACCTTAGGCCTCAGGAGTGGTTCTGCATTTTGACCTTGGTCTTAGTGTGGGTGTCTACAGGCTGCAGTCATCACTTAACATCAATGTGAACTGCATGCTTGTTTGTCACGCCCATTACATAAAAAAAAATAGCGGTAATGCGGTGGTGCTTATGCCCGCGAACTCCGTTCGTATATATTTAATTCTTAAAATTCCTAAACGGAGGTGAATTTATGGGAAGTATTAGTGGTTTTTTTTTCATTATATGGACTAGTTAAATAATAAAATTTGACACTTCCGTAATGTCGTGATTCTATTAATGGAGATGTTGCAAAAATGTATGGACCTCCGGCCATGTATTGTACACAATATCATTAATAGGCAAAATCAATATAAAAACGTTTTTTACTGCATATTTTCACTTATTTGGCTTTGTTTGCAGTTACAAAATATTATTTGCAGTTAGAATTGCAACTCAAACCAACATGGCGAATATGGCGGGCGATGTCATTTTGACATTTTAATTTTTTAAATTGTTTTTTGTTTAGATAGAACTTGGAGAAAAAAGTAATATTTTCTGAATACTATCGAAATCGATTTCATGTGTTAATATTAAGAACTTAAACTAATCGATTTCCAATTGAAAGAAGCGTCGGCTGTGTCGTCGCGATGTTGAATATGGTTGAAAATGATAAAATCGTTTGAATTAAATGAGGTAGCTCGCAACATCGGTAGTAACTCTAAAATATATACTTGAATAAATAAATTGCATTTTTTTCGGATTTTTCTTAAATTTACCCATTTTTTGAGGATGTGTACGATCCAGAGCCGAGCTCGCAACATCTCCTTTATCATAAATAATATGTACTACTGGCAATACAGTATAGTCTATTGTAATATAATTTGTACTCTAGCAACACAGTATTGGTGCTCGGGATTGGATAGTTCTTTTCATTGGCTGTCTGTTTACCCAATTAAATATACAGAGACAAAATGGGGGAAATGGACAGATTTGTGGAGGCACGAGCAGCCAAGGGCATAGATTATACAGTATATAGGGTATAGATTGGCAACTGAACGTAAAGTTTGGGAAAAGTGAGGGGCATTCACCACTAGATAGCGCTTTCATGTGATTTTACATAGGTACCAATAGATGGCGCTTGTATTTATTTGTATAAAGGATACCTATATTATAAAGAACTCTGAATATATATTTTTTAATTCTAAACAAGTGGTTTATTACCTCTTGTTTAGAATTAAAAAAAAAACATTGATAAACAATATTTAAAGGCAGCCGATACGCCGTTTAATTTTCTGTTTAATGTAAATAACAACACTGCTTATCAAGTCAAAAATAAAATAAGGTATATACTTTTGAAGTGTTTTATTTCAAATTTAGTTCAACATAAGAACATATGTAGATATATAATAACTGAGAATATTTTAATTGCTTGTGATACGAAAGAAAAAAAAGTTAAGGGGAAATACAATTGATACATTGACAGTCAATTTTATTTTATTTTTTCAATTAAATAAATAATCGTTCAAAAATTACTACAACTTAAAATAGTTCAATACATCACCAGAATGTTACATTTTCTCTTTTACGAACTGACAAAACATAAGTTTGGCAAAATAAAACTAGACATTCTCTTTCCATACCTTCACTTACAAATAATTTAACAGTAATGATAATAATACATCACAAAATCATTATTTTTTTACAGTCAACAGTTTTGTACAGCTAAATCAGCATTGAGCCAAGCAACAAAGCATCTTATAAATAATAAACGTACAGTGAAGATTTTCAGATTAAAAAAATTGAATTACTTAAAAAGTAACAATACATCACTTTTATGTGCCATTTGGTAAACAAGAATTTCAAATTCAAAATAGGTATAAAACTTCGGAAATTTATATTTAGAATATTTCCCATCATCACTCCAGCTGAAAGACATCTACTGCTGGACAAAGTCTTCCCCAAAGATGCCCACAACAGAGTTGTGCGGTATTTGAGGAAAAGATTCTTGCATAAGAAAGAAAGAAACATTTATTTGACACACAGCGAGACACATAAAACAGACATAAAACGTTGCTAACAATAAACAAAGAAAAGACAACACAATTTCTAAAATTATTAGGTACATACCTTCACGTAATATGTGCCTCACGGCTGCGTCAAAAATGTGTCCTGTTCAGTAAATGTCAGGTAACTTCGTATATGAGGTACCTAACGCTGGTTTTCAACAGGAACCTTAGCGAGAATGAACCACAGATGTGAAATGATTTATAATGGCACTAATACTTATACATGGTACATACAGATATAATACATATAATAAAACCATTAAAATAAAATACTTAATAAAACGATAAATGTAATAAATACTACCAATAAACAAATAGATAAATACCAGAGTAAATAAAATTACGAGCCATAGACAATACAGGTCAATTCATCATATTTTTCAAAACATTATTAAATGCATTTTTATTTTCTTAAAAAAAAATACTGAGCAATATTATAGTGAATATATAATTACTATAATTATTTAAACATGAAATATTAATTAACAAAAGATACAGAGTTACTAGTGACATCTCCTGCCATATTGTGACATTAATTAGCAAAAGTTTATTTTCTGGCGGGGCATTCGTCGCTAGTTGGCGCTAGTGTATATGGAAAAAAGTGTTGAATTATTTTGTACTAAGTTTCATGGCCCTGGCCAAGGGCCATTACGAAATATACCACGGAATAGATTTATCTATTCTGTGAAATATACGATCGAATTAACAAGTTCTGCTAAGTAACTGTAATAATGTTGTTAAAGTAATAATATACGAAGAGATTATATTAACCAAAGTAAACGATATTATACGAAGATATTCTAATCAGTGACATCTGGAGTTTTATTTATGAAAGTAACGTAATAAAAATCAAATATACTATAGGTCGCGCCAGGTAAAAAGAACGCTGGCGGTCAAGCTGCGCAGTAGACGATTTATCGATCTATTTGGTAGTATGAGGTGCGGCGTTTTCAATCTGCCTACCAATACACGAAACCGCAAGCGAAAGCTAGATCAAAAATAAACCAATAGGGCTAGTACTTTCGTGCGCGAGTGTACCGATGCGCGAACACATCCCTTCTACTTTCTTCCAGCGTTTTTTTTTACGTGGCGCGAGCTATAACAGAATTTCGGTGTCGACCCCACTAAACACCTGTTTGCGTGTCGCTAGCTTGTCGGGAACTCTAAACGATATTTTTGTCTGGCAATATTTTAACCTGTTACCTTGGTTTCATATCCCTTTACGGTATATTTTTGTTTATATTACTCTTGTAAAGCTGATTTACTGCCGTATGTAATTATTTCATTTGTTTTTTATGTTTCATATTACAAAGTTTGTTCATTTGTTTTGTTTTACCAATGTGTTTTATTTACATGTTATGATTTATTTACTTTGTTTACGCTTTGGAGATTGGGATTAAAAGGAATTTATGTTTTATTATTATTTATCATAAAAATAATACAAAGAAGTTTTGTTTTGGAATGGAAGTGGGCAACAAGTTTTCAGTTCGCATTGGTGTTAAGTGATGACTGCAGCCTATAGACACCCACATAAAGACCAAGGTCAAAATGCAGATGCGTTACCACTCCTGAGGTCTGAAGTGTTATGCCTCTGTGCCGGAAGTTACAGGGTCGTACATTACCACCTGACCGTAACGCGATAGTGCTGAACACTACTATTTAGCGGCAAGTATATAAGGTAATGCGGTGGTGCCTACGCCGCGAGCTCCATCACTGGAGCTCTACCATCAGTAAAGGGAGTTGGGTGTTGTTTTAATTTTCTTTTGAATTTTCCCATTTTGCTACAACACTTTTTTTTTATTTTAGTCCATAGGTTTCGGTTGTTAGTCACATTTTTGTAAATGCTCTAATTTGGTTTATCTTATTAATAGGATGCTTGCTTTGTAGGATTTTATAGTATACATCAATATGTATATCTAGATATTTATTTACCTACTAGCTGTTCCCGCGACTTCGTCCGCGTGAGAATTTATGATTGTTCAGTATCTACCCGGACGAAGTCGTGGGCGCAGCTAGTATAAAATTAGCCTAAGTTACTCCTTATTGCATCAGCTATCTGCCAGTGAAAGTGTCGTCAAAATCGGTCCAGCCGTTCCCAAGATTAGTCCCGACAAACAGACAGACAGACAGACAAAAAATGTTGTTTTGGCATATGTAGCGTGTATAGACACATATGCATTTAGCAAAAAGCGGTTATTTTAATATTACAAACAGACACTCTAATTTTATTTATTTGTATAGATATAGATGATACTTAAATAAACAAAAATTATAATACATTCGAAGAAACTTTCCTTATGTTGCTATTCTTTAAGTAAAATAAAAACTATTTCAGTCAACTCAAAAATATACCTATGCGAGATGAGCAAGAGTAATAACATTTGCACGTCTTTTAACCGACTTAAAAACAGGAGGAGGTTTTCAATTCGCCCGAATCTTTTTTTTTTTTTTTGGTACTATGGCATCGCTATTACGCATATTGCCAGTGTCAAGTAAAACGATATTTCGTATTTATTTAAGCAGTGTAAAAGTTAGTTTATTATAGTCATCAAGTATAATATGTAAGTATCAAATAAACACCAAGAAAAATCTGGGCGCATATAAAATCCACAAGAAACGATAATAGCTTTCCATCCACAGTTTCTTATGGTAACGATTTTGCTAACTCGGGAGAAGAGGTCTGTAAACTATTCTCTGATTATTTCAAATCTACGTTCTTATCACCTAATACCGCAGTTAGCGATGATGTTCATTCTGAATGTCCTAAATGTTCTTCGTCTTTGATTAGTAACATAAATGTGGATTCTTACTCAATTTTCAAGCTTCTTAAATCTATAGATCTAACTAAGGGCGCCGGTCCAGACCAAGTTTCGCCAATTTTTATTGTAAATTGTGCTAAGAGTCTATCTATACCATTAGCTATAATATTCAAGCGTTCAATTTTAGAAGGCATAGTTCCAAAAATTTGGAAAGCAGCATTCATCTCACCTATCCATAAGAGTGGCAGCAAAAGTGATGTTACAAAATATCGGCCGATTTCTAAACTTTGTATTATTGCTAAAGTTTTTGAAAAAATAATTTACACTCAAGTATACTCATCACTATCTAACACGTTCATTACTGAGCAACATGGGTTTTTAAGAAATCGTTCCACAACTTCGAATTTATTAAGTTTTACAGATTATGTAACGGAAAACATAGATTCAGGTGGCCAAGTTGACACTATCTACACCGACTATCGAAAAGCTTTCGATAGAATAGATCATAGCATCCTTTTAAAAAAACTTCTGTGTGCTGGCATTCATGGTAATCTTTTCAGGTGGTTCACATCTTATATTGAAAATAGATCCCAAGCTGTAGTGGTAAACGGTTACATATCAAACTGGATAAATGTTCCATCAGGAGTTCCCCAGGGATCACTGTTGGGACCACTTCTTTTTGCGACATTTCTTAATGATATTAGTTCATGCTTTATTCACTCAAAAATTCTGCTGTTCGCGGATGATATGAAAATTTTTACAAAAATTAATAATATCTGTGACTCGAATTTGCTTCAGGATGATTTGGAGAGATTTGAAGAATACTGTTCTATTAATAAATTAGATCTAAATGTGACCAAATGTTTTGCTATCACCTTCACTAGAAAACTGAGCCTAATTAAATTTAAATATTCACTTATGGGCATACCACTCTCGGAAGTCAATGAGATTCGTGATCTGGGTGTAGTTATGGACTCAAAGTTATTATTTGATAAACACGTAGATATTATCTGTAAAAAAGGTAACAAGGCATTAGGATTTGTCAAGCGTGTATGTTCCCCATTCAAATCGGTTAAAATAGCAAAAATACTTTATTGTTCTTTGGTACGTAGCCACCTAGAATACTGCTCACAAATTTGGAATCCACAGTATGATAATTATATAAAGCGAATCGAATCAATTCAGGAAAGATTTTTAAAGTACATCCAGTATAAAAGCAGATGCCATGACAATACATATAACGCCAGATGTAAAAGACACCACATCCTGCCACTGCAAGAAAGGCGTCGTATTTCTGATGTCGGTTACATGTTTAAGATCGCACAACATGTCGTGGATTCACCACAACTACTCTCAAAACTAAATATTTGGGTTCCTACAAGATCAGTCAAACGACCAATTTATCTTTCCGTGGCACAAAGTGGCACAAATTATAGACGAAATTCTTTCTTTGTACGAGCTGCGATTGAGTGTAATAGATTGATTGACCAACCTGACTTAGATCTGTTTATTTCCAAACCTCGAAGTGTTAGGAGGGCTCTCTTCCGGCACTGGTTTGACATGCGATAAGCCTTTGTTTCTTGTTATTTAGAGTAGTGTAAGATAGTGTTAGGTTATAATTTAAGTATATGCTTGAGGGCAGTGACCGGCAATGAGCGTCTTAATTAAGTCACACTAGATTCTCGGTAGTTATTGTCTATACTTTTGTTATTGTTATATATATATTTTTTTTTTTCTTTTGGGTTACAGTGTTTTGAAACAACATGCAATTCTTTAGTTGTTCAAATGCGGGAACTTCTAAATGGTCTTAAGTAGTTTTAGTTAGACTGTATATAAGCATATATGACTGTTTGTTCTCCTCAAGAAAATAAAATAAAATAAAATAAGTTATGAAGTATAATATGTCAGTCAAGTGAGTTACAGTCAAGTTATTCGAGTAAAGCGATGGCTACTTTACCAGAACATTTACAATGAAGTTTTGGAGGCAACCTGAAAAGTCGTGTTTTCGCACTGTTATTCTATTTCACTATACACGGGCACTGTAATAAACCTATATCAAACAAAATGCCACCAACTTTATTCAATATTACTTAAAAATACACCAAGAAAATGAAATTAAATAAGAGCACCATACGCCTCTTTCAAGGTTCCCGCCAAAACTCCGCGGATCTTTTTTATTTTATTTTTTAGATATTCTCTCATAACCTGAGATCTCCAGCTTGGATGATTTTAGTTTGGTTGGCATATTTCCTTTATCGATCCAGCCTAATACAAACATTACAATGTCAGTGACCCTTAAGATTATCCCTTCCTAAAATCGCTCATCGCGCTCAGATATTCTTTCGTAACCTGAGATCTCCAGCTTCGACGATTTTTGTTTAGTCGGAATATTTGGTTTATCGAACCAGCACAATACAAACATTAGCATGTCAGTGACCCTTAAGATTTCCCCCTACCAACGCTCAATGCGCCTAAAGGAGTTTCTCTTCAAAAATGTGCAAGATCACGACAGTTTTCACCTTGTTTAGGTTACGTCTTATTTTGTTGGACTGGAGGTCATTGAACCTTTGGGGTTAAAAGCTAATTATAATAAACCACTTATAGCTAAGCTATGAAGCTTAAATGTGATCATTTTTTTAATTCCTCCGTATTATGGTTTTAATTTTTTTTTTATTAATCATCATTTCTGCTGGAAAAACATCCATGCTAGACCAGAGGTGGTGGTAGTGGCCTCTCCACAAGGTGGATATGCCATAATCGCCACGCTGGGTATGCAAAATGGTGGTCGCAGTGGCGATAGTTTGATCCCAGGACGCTGCTACCCATCTTCCGTTATTGCACTTTGGAATGGTTTGACACAATGAAATCATATATAGTAAACATATAGTCATCATTTCATATGTACTGTATTTTGCATTTCTATTTCTCGAACGAAACTGTAAATACAATGTTTAAAACTGCACAAACTAAGCTGTACAACCCACAAGACTTTCAACTGTTCGCGTTGGCCACAAAAAAAAACAAATTCGGGGAATTTCATTTCGCGATGACAGTTGAGGTCGAGAGCCTGACGTTTGTAATGGCTGATCTGACATCAACTGAGTGCAGACAGCTCGAGTTGGGAAAATTGAAGCGAGTCATATTGCTCATTTGACTAGAATCGTTCTGAATAGCGTTGGGTCAAGTATTTGTATGCGGGATTGTAATATCGAGTGAATTGCTCGTTCGATTATGATTCCTTTCTAGTTTTTATCTGATATGTAACTGTATTTGCAAACGTTATAGCTAAATTATAAGATAATTTTCAAATTTATTGCGCAATTTTTGTTGGGTATTTCCACGGAAGCCATGAATGTAAAGCTATTTTAAAACTATACAAGATAAGCTGTACACTTGGGTCACAAAAAAGCAAATTCGGAGAATTTAATTTCGTGATGTCAGTGGAGGTCGAGAGCCTGACGTTTGTGATGGTTGATCTACTGTTAACTGAGTGCAGACAGCTTGAGTTAGGGAAATTGAAGCGAGTTATATTGCTGATTTGAATAGAATCGGTTTGAATTGTGATACTTAGGTCAGCATTATTTGTGCGCGAATGACTGGAATATCGAGTGAATCGCTCATTCGATTATGATTTCTTTGAGTTTTTATCAGATGTTGATCCATTCGAATATGAACATGAAGATTTTCAAATAGAAATGCTTAGATCGTCTTTTCAGTCCCATGTCACGGGGTGAGGCGAGCCGGTTAGTCCAGCGGTGTGAGATGACCGTTTGATTCGAAGGGTTGCGGGTTTGATCCCCGCACCGGGAAAAATATTTGTATGGCCTACAGATATTTGTTTCGGGTTGGGTCTTTGTCATTGTGTCTTTGTGTATGTGTTGTATGAGTACAACGGCACCCACGACACAGGTTTATACCTACTGTGATGCTGTGAGTGTAAGCGTATTTTATTATTATTTCACTCATTTATTCATTGTACATATTAATTATTTTTTTACATATAGAATTTCTGAAATTTTCCCCTTCAAAGATGAGGGCAAAAGCTGGTTAATTTTTTAAATATTTAAATTTCCTTAAGCGTACTCAACGATTCTAAGAAACTTATGGCCGAATACACAAACGTCACTCAATTTTAAGCAACCCTCAAATGTGCGCTATCTCTATCGTTTGAACGTGTTTTATAAAGACAAGACTTTTAAGTCCCACTTAGATTTAAGTGACGTTTGAATATTTGGCCGTTAGCTTGTCATTGTATCAACACTTAAAACTATTTCACACAGATACATAACAAAAAATATTAAAAACAACGGACGTGCCTCTAGAAGCCGTCCGAGTCTCCAATCCGATGAATAAGCAAATGTATTCCCAATTAACTCCGGCAACCGCTAATTGCATCGGCTTGCTTATATTTTATTTTTCCGAACGAGATTCGACCATTGAATTGATTACGTCGATGGTTATTCATATTTCACTAATGAGATGGAATGTTATGGATACCGGATTGCGGTTTTGTGATTGAGTTTTCGGTTTTAATACTCGTGATCCGCTCTCAACTTCGCCAATATAAGCGTATATACCAATATAGTAAAGCTGAAGTGTAGGGTGGTCTTTATTTTTAACGGATTTCAAATAAGGAGGTTCTACGTTCGACTGCAGGTTTTTTATGTTTGTTAGTTTATTCGATTATTGACCGACTTCTACCGACTTCTTCTAACTAGAACCGATTCTCACCAAATGTATAGGTCGCGCCACGTAAAAAGAACGCTGGAAGAAAGTAGAAGCGATGTGTTCGCGCATCGGTACACTCGCGCACGAAAGTACTAGCCCTATTGGTTTATTTTTGATCTAGCTTTCGCTTGCGGTTTCGTGTATTGGTAGGCAGATTGAAAACTATATTACATAGAATAAAATAAAATGAAATAAAAACACATGACGCGCAGCTTGACCGCCAGCGTTCTTTTTACCTGGCGCGACCTATACACAAAATTTCATAATGATCGATCCAACCGTTTTGGAGAAGTACAAGTAGTTACAAACACTGAAACACGAGAATTTTATATACCTATTAGACCTATTAGCTGCCCCGAAGAATTTCGTATCGCCTTAGAGGTATAAAAAAATAAAATGTCTATAAAATCGAAAAAAATAAAAATAGTTTTGGGAGAATTACCCCTACCATTAAGGGTATAAAAAATAGACTTCAACCAATTCTCATACCTACCAAATATACATACAAATATTTATAACATCGGTCCAGCCGTTTCGGAGGAGTATTGCTCCAAACACAGTGACACGAAAATTTTATATATTAGATATGGAAAAACCACAAACAAAAGTACTTAAAATTAATCCATTTGATCCTATTTTCGCGATAGCCCAAATTACACCGGAGCTTGACCACCGACCCATATATCAGGAGTAACGGCGAACTCGTAAACCAATTAACTTGCAGTTTCTCGCTGTGTATAATTTAGTCTTAATCTCGCGTTGCTAAATCCTTTATGATCGTTGTAATTCCATGGAGCCACGGTTGGGGATATGCCAATTATGGTCCACTAAAATTCAGGTTGGAAGTTATTGTTCGGAGGAAAATGCGGATTTTTTTTCTAAATGAAGTTGTGAAGAGGCGATTTTCTCGTTCGAATTTTGTATTTATTTTAAAAAGGTAAAGTTTGTAACTTTGTTTGTTTGTAAGAGCTAATCTTCGGAAATACTGGACCGATCATGAAAATAATTTCACAATCAGAAGCTACACTATTGAGGAGTGCTATAGGCTATATTTTATTACGATAGTAGTAATGTAGGGTACATTGTACCCGTGCGAAGCCGGGGCGGGCCGATAGTCTTTTATAAAGGTATGCACCTTTTATTATCACATTAAGTTTAAATTTTTAGTATCAAAACGAAGCAGATAAATCGAGGATGTTTGCGTTAATGCAAGCATTTGTTTTTATAATTTTTTGGAATAAATCTTATCTTACAAATTATGGGTATAAGGGGTCGGAGGAGATTTAAAAAAGAATATGATTTAATTAAAGTTCTATATTTTAGGAAAATATATTTACAATTTGGATTCTCTTATCCTAATTATACTAATTTGTTGGCCTCGACTACTCAGCGATTGAATAAAGGCGATCAACCACGGAATCGACCGCTTGGTTCGGTCACAATGCAAATATGAACAGTGTGGAAACTACGTACAAAACCTTGAAACGTTACACTCACACAAACATGCGCATCGACGAGGCCTCTAAGCGGTTCTCGCGGTGCTGCAGTACTGAGTCACTCGCTACATCGAGCGTCGATGCGCATGTTTGTGTTAGAGTGCCATTTCGAACGTTTTGTACGTAGTTTCCATACTGTTCATATTTGTACTGTGGTTCGGTGATAGAATCCTAACATCAGTTAGCCAGGCGTCGCTGTTTACAGATGACCACGCTGGTCTTCACCGAAAAGGTTTCGCAAAAGCCATTGTAGCGGGACACACGATTGTGTAATAGCGGTGTAAGGGCTGCATAACATACAATCCCCCCCCCCCTTTTTAGGGTTCCTTAAAAGGAAAAAAGGAACCCTTATAGGATCAGTCGTGCGTCTGTCTGTCTGTCTGTCTGTCCGTCCTTCACAGCCAATTTGCTCCGAAACTACTTGACCGATTGAGTTGAAATTTGATGAACATATGTAAATTGGTGACCCAAAGATGAACACGTCAAGTAAAATAATAAATTTTAAACAGGGGGGCCACTTTCGGGAGGTAAATCAGAAAATTAAAAAAAAAATCGTAAACTGTGTCGTGTGACATATCAAATGAAAGAGGTTGTTGTCAGCATCTTAGATATATTTTTTTTATTATTTTTGCATAAACAAATTTGAAGTTATTTAAGAAAAACGACGAAAATTGACCATTCCCCCCCCTATCTCCGAAACTACTGAACTTAAAATTTTGAAAAAAATGTGGAAAATAGTTCTTTGCCTATAGATTACTGGAAAACCTATAAGAAGTTTTTCATTACATTTCTTACTCTGTAAATGCACTAAATACAGAACCCTACACTGCGCGTGGCCCGACATGCACTTGACCGGTTTTTTTTTCAAAGTATTTTTTGTTGGCTAAACATTGTAAACATATCTCTAAGACGCACCGCATGATTTGCTCACTGCTTAAACAAGCCATGCGGTGTTAGCCAGTTGGTGTGGGTTTGGATGTGCGCCAATTAGTTAGTAGGTAAGAGTAGTTAGCTGGTGTCAACTCATTATTGATCTTGAGTAGTAAGTGTTTTTGAAGAGTGTGTTTATATATTAGTCAAGCGTCAGAAAGTCCGCCGGCAGCCACATCAAGGTAATAAAAAAAAAAATCTTTATTTCATAAAACTTAGTACAGTATTCCAAAAATAAAGTGGGCTACGGTGTTATCATAACTAAAAGTATCAATCATCTGTAGCCGAACTAGGCAAAGCCTGTATCTCGACTATCAGCGCCAAAGTAACGCAAAAGATATCATTTCTCGGCGTGAAAATTTCTGCCGACCCATTTTCATATAAAAAAAATAAAAATATATATCTATCTACACATATATAATAAAACAGTAAAATCCGCGTGTCTGTATATTGTATATATTTACGAAAAACCAATTGGGGCGAAGTTAAAATAGTATTAGAACACTTTTCAATGATTTTTAATTTTTTGTCTGTCTGTTTGTCTCTTTGTCCAGTCTAATCTCAGAAGATACTAGACGGATTTGAATGAAACTTTTTGTGGTGTATATATACTAAGCCTGGCCAACATTAAGGCTACTTTTTAATGCGGGAAAATCACTAATTCCCACTGGAATCTCTACATTTTATTTCATTTTCCTATACAAATAGTCCGTATCTATCAAACCTTCGACACATTATTTCATTGTAAGGCAATACGAAGTTTGCCGGGTCAGCTAGTTTTCAATATTGCAGAACGTAGGATCATACAAATATCAACCATTGACCAGGTTTCGCACACTCCTATTTTTAGCTATAAATCTACAAATACATCGATGCGATTCCACTGTAAAATAACAGCCCTTACTGAGCTAGAAAGAGAAGTCTAGGAAATACTGGGTCGGAATGAGAGGCATCATCTAATTAAATATGATGGCACACATTTAGTACTGTCCAAATAAAATTGTTCTTTACTTTGTCATTTAGACCATAGAGAAACGACGTTTATTCAAAATGATTTAACCCTTCGGATTACGGGCGTGAAGTTGCGTTTTTAAAATGTAGATAAAACTCTATTAAAAAGTGCGTCAAACTAATAAAAAAAAGCAGTTACAACATTTTAAAATGCAAATACTTAACTATCCTACCCTGACAAAAAATGAAATAAGCAATATGAATTATAGTAGTATTAATTAATTAATTACGGACAATTTACGCGTGCGCGATGTCATACCATGAATCTCTCAGAGGTTAAAAGTGAAACTTTTATGCATGTACGAGTACTAATATTATCTAAGTATTTTATGATGAAAATTTCGGCTAAACATTACACAAAGCTCCAAGATACACCGAATGATTTGCTGTCTGCTTAAACAAGCCGCGCGGTGTCAGCCAGTTGGTGTGGGTTTGGATATATGCCAACTGGTTAGAAGGTTAGAGTGTTTAGCTGGTGTCATCTCATTGTTGATGCTGAGTAGTGCTTTGTATATTATCAATTACTACTAGAACTGCAACTACTTGACTGCCTCGGTAGCCTAGTGGTAGCAGGCCGTTACTACTACGCTGAGGTCCTGGGTTCGATTCCCGGGTCCCCTACCCGGGATCCCCCTATTTTACCCCTATCAGAGATAATGGTGTAAAGTCCTTTATCTCAGGTTCTATTGGGCTTTTTCCATTTTCTGGAAATTTCCCAGCACCTCGAAGTTTGGTAATGTGGCCGGAGACGTTAACAGGCTCGCCACCTGTTACATGGGCCAAAACGTAACCGGCGAATCGTGGTGTTTGCATGTATGCTTGAATGCATGCATTTACCTCTGCCTACCCCTTCGGGGATTACAGGCGTCAAGTTACGTTACTAGAACTGAGTTCTTAACTGCTCACCTCATTTTCTAATATCAAAATAAACGGTGCGCAGCGAAAGATAAATTTATTTAAGCTTTATAGTCCCAGCAAGATACGTTTTTTAGTTCCAGCAGTGTGTTTCCATTGTTATGTTATGGCCATTGAGAAATGGCCATACATTTGAAAGCAGGACATTACGGTTTTTTAATAATTATCGTTATTATCACACTATGTCAAAATAGGAATGTACTACAAAGTGGCTATCGCAATTCTCATATTCCCCGCTACTTCCCTACTAATTCAATTCCCTACTACTGAACAAAAAATACAGAAAATAATTCTTTATGAAAAGTCTATAGGTTTTAGGGTTGTCTCTATAGAAAATATCACACGTGGGCGGTTTTTTATCAGTCAAGTAGACGTAGATTAATCTATTTAGTATACGTATATATTAGATTTCCGTGATCATTATCATATTCACATGCTCCGCTAAACAGAGGGATCCCTAGAGGGTCGCCTCGTATAATCATAGGAGGTCATTCCATAATTCGGCATGCAAATTTGAGGTCCCTGTGATGTGGGTCCCTCAAAAGGGCTGTGTTTCTTGTTTTCAGCGTATTACCATTTATTGTTTTCCACGGATTTTCTTCTAAATATAGTCGTGAGAAAATACAGACACAGAAGAAAGAATACACTACGAAAGCAGAGAATATGTAATAATACGCCGTATAGAATGGACACTTCGACGTCTCGCCCGATTTCCCCCCCCCCCGCCTCACCAAGCCATTATACGTCCTACTGCTGGGCACGAGTCTCTCCCCTTTTTGGGGGGAGGCCTGGAGCTTACTCCACCACGCTGCTCCAATTCGGATTGGTGGAGGTGGGTTAGTGGCCAACCCGCTGTCGGATGTTTTCAAACCGCCCATAAGGTCTCCGACAAGGTTTAACGACTGCTATCTATCGATAGTAACCGGGAGCGACGGCTTAACGTGACCTCCGAAGCACGGAAACGCGCATTTAATTTGCCACTAGCGGTCACCCATCACACTACCCGACCGCGCCCGTATTGCTTAACAGAGTAGATCGCTTACGATCTACACCAGCCGCGAAGCCATGCGCACTTCGCGTAGTCAGTGCGACGACTTATTTCACGATTGTTTTAGGTCATAACCCTACGTGCTACATTTCTGTGTGCGCGTGTACTGATTGATGTCTGTGTAACAGGTAACCAGAATAAGCGTTTGTATGGAATTTTAGCCGAGTGCCCGGGGTGTGACAAAAGTAGGTATCAATTACCATCACTGTAAATTGTGAACTCGATTGGATTTTGAATCATATAAAACACATTATTAAATCATATAAAAAACTTGCCGCTTGATATACTTGCCGCTTGATATATTTGCCGCTAAATGGTAGTGTTCAGCACTATCGTGTTCCGGTCAGATGGTAATGTACGGCCGTGTAATTACCGACACAGAGGCATAATACCTAAATCTCAGGAGTGGTAACGTATCTGCATTTTGACCTTGGTCTTTGAGTAAGTGTCTAAAGGCTGCAGTCATCACTTAATATCCATGGGCACTGCATGCTTGTATGCCACTTCGTTACATTAAAAAAAATATATATTAAAAAATAAGTAAAAACCAGTCAAGTGCATGCCGGGCCACGCGCAGTGTAGGGTTCCGTAGTTACAGAGTAAGAGATGTAATGAAAAAAATAAATAAATATTCCAATGAACTTGTTCGAAATTTTCGAGTAAAATACATTTGGTCGACTATTACTCGCAAACTTGCAGGGCCAACTTAGGTATGATAGTTTTACTTTTAATTTCGTTATATGTAGCTACTATCGCCGTAACGGTTGAATTTCTAACAACAACCGTTTAGTCTGTAGGGGGGGGACACTTGAGTCTAACGAAAATTTGCACATTAAGGCTTAATAAGTCACGAACAGTTAACTAAATCGAAAAATAATGTTGCGAACATTATTTTTCGATTTAGTTCCCATAATATTTTTAAAAGACCTATCCAACGATACCCACACTATATGAAAATCAAAAATAAAAAAAAGTTACTAGTTAGGGGAGGTTACCCTAAAAAACGTAGACGAAAGTCTTTAACCAGTGCGTTTTACCGGTGATGACCTACGGTGCCGAGACGTTGTCTCTCACTATGGGTCTCGTACGAAAGCTCCAAGTCACTCAGCGGTCAATGGAAAGGGCTATGCTCGGCGTTTCCCTACTGGATCGAATCAGAAATGAGGAGATCCGTAGGCGAACGAAAGTCGCTGACATAGCCAAGCAGATTTCCAAGCTGAAGTGGCAATGGGCAGGGCACATAGCTCGGAGAACCGATAGGCGCTGGGGCAGAAAGGTTCTCGAGTGGAGACCACGTATCGGCAAACGCAGCGTAGGACGTCCACCTGCAAGATGGACCGACGACCTGATCAAGGCTGC
The DNA here is from genome assembly GCA_036365455.1 of Macrosoma leucophasiata. Classification (NCBI taxonomy): domain Eukaryota; kingdom Metazoa; phylum Arthropoda; class Insecta; order Lepidoptera; family Hedylidae; genus Macrosoma; species Macrosoma leucophasiata. Next base: position 3,001,683 of record JAWQUS010000017.1, read on the forward strand.
AGGTACCCGCTGGATGCACGTCACTTCCGATCGGTCGGCATGGAGGTCCTTGGGGGAGGCCTATGTTCAGCAGTGGACGTCTTATGGCTGATATGATGATGATGACCTTAAAAAAAATTTTTTCACCATTATATTACCCTAAAAATCGTGATATTAAGACTTTCGCACACGCTATCTCTCCAAACTTACACCGCGCCTCAAGCACGCAGTCTTGTTAATGCACAAAAAGCACCAGGTAGCGGTAAAGTGCACGTGCCACAAACATACCGATAACGTCCAAGTGAGTTGTAATGCCCATTGTGTACCATGTTGAGGTGCCAACGTTTTTCTGTTGATTAATGATCTGGACTGCTGTGTTGTAGAAGATATTCCGTAATTAAATTTGACTCAAGGGAACATAATGGTGACATTATTGAATAAAGCACATTATTATTATTTAGCACGTTTTTTATTTAGCACGTTGATTATGAGAATTTAAATTATCAAATGCTTTTGTAGCTCTATAACAATGTTAAACACAAAGTGTGATTAAGAAACGACTTCACAGTATATTTTATTTTTTTGGGTTATTATGAGCTCAATATACACTTAGGTCAAAGTTTAGTCAAAATTAAAAAAAAGTGCTTATCTTTAATTCTATCTACATTGAGTTCTGAATAACTGGACTATACAAAGTTAAGATTAAGTGTTAACACTTTGCAATAAGATTATTCTACCTTTTTACTCGTCAAAAAATAAACAAATGTCATGGAAGCTTAACTATCCCAAATCGCCTTAGGGTCAAAACTCACTAGAGCCACCCGGCACCCGACCAGCGCCCGACCGCTTCGAGCGGTCTGCTCTCATTATATCAACTCCGCTCCGTATCGACACCGGATCGCCTCGACGATCAGGCAGGCGGTGCTCGGTGACCACGAGCTTTTCTTGCATTGACTTTGCATTGCCAACGCGCTGTTCCCAAGTGGACCTCGCGTTGTCCGCGAGTGGTTCTCAAGTAATATCGCGTCGTTCACCCGTGGACCACCCGTCGACAACGAGTGGACGCCGTAAAACAAGGTGGTGATGGTCGGGTGTCGGGTGGCTGTAGTGAACTATAACCCTTATTCTCCATGCACGTGTTAAAAAGTGTTTAGTTTAAAATGAGTAATAATGAGCATATATTTATGTATAAAATAATTCAGAAAATAATGATAGCATATTCTTACCTACAAATCTAGTACTATAAAACCAAATACGCACGATAAATACAAAAAGAAAAAGCATGCACAGGCTGTCAAACTCAGCGCCATATTCATTTAAAGGCAGAATAAAGTACTAGCAATACAGATAAATAAAAAAGTCGTATTACGACCAGATATCCTGAATAAAAAATATTTTATGGCGTATAAATAAGTTGCACGGGATCGTGGCGGGAAAAAGCGGGATGCATTCGACATCGCGGCCATTTTTGTCAGGAAGCTTCGGATAAAGAATGATGGGTATGAGGAAAAACTGTCATAAACCTATACTTTGTACAGACGTAAAGCTGGATCGTAAATATCGATACTAAAAAACGTGTGACATACGAAAAGTATACAGCAATACCTTTATAATATGGGGATCTTAAAAACTGGCATCAAAAGCGACGTTCAAGGCTGCCAGTGCGTTGACAACTCACCTAGTGTTGTGTAGCAAATATTCATTGACGATGGTAACCACTTCCTACGAGTATTAGGCCATTCTTTTGTTAAAACATGGGAAAACCTTTTAGGGCAACTGACGGAGGGCAGTGTGAGACTCTTACCTACTTAAACCAAGTGGTATCCCAACTCATTCATCTTCAGTGACGGGGTCACGGGAACAGTTTCTTTTACTGGTAGTAGAGCTCCAGTGACGGAGCTCGCGGGCGTAGGCACCACCGCATTACCTAATATACTTGCCGCTAAATGGTAGTGTTCAGCACTATCGTGTTCCGGTTAGGTGGTAATGTACGGCCCTGTAATTCCCGGCACACAGGCATAACACCTTAAGCCTCAGGAGTGGTAACGCATCTGCATTTTGACCTCTAGTTTATCTGTGGGTGTCTATAGGCTGTAGTCATCAGTTAACATCAATGCGAGCTGCATGCATGTTTGCCACTTTCATAACATAAAAAATAAGTTTCGTATTACATCTGTGACCCCATCGGCGGCGGCCCACAACCGGGCTCATCTCAAAGGTCCTTCCGTCACCAACCACATGAGTGGCATGCGGACCACCTGCACGTCAACCAGCTGCATCACCATGGTCTGTCAGCTTGTCTGTTAACCTTTTAAAAGAACATCAATAATATTTAATTTATTATTTTATTATTTAATTTTAATTTTTACTGGTGGTAGAGCTCCAGTGACGGAGCTCGCGGGCGTAGGCACCACCGCATTACCTTATATACTTGCCGCTAAATGGTAGTGTTCAGCACTATCATGTTCCGGTCAGGTGGTAATGTACGGCCCTGTAATTTCCGGCACAGAGGCATATCACGTTAGGCCTCAGGAGTGGTAACGCATCTGCATTTTGACCTTGGTCTTTGTGTAAGTGTCTATAGGCTGCAGTCATCACTTAACATCAATGTGAACTGATTTATTTGAGTCCTGAGAGTGACTGAAAATTAGTACTGGTAATTTTCAGTACCTGCCCCTAAATGGTTGTGTTCATCGCGATTATATTCCAGTAAAGTGGTAACAGCTTAGGACTCAAGAGTGGCAACCCATCAAAATTGAAATCTTTAGTTTTTATGTTGATAATTATAGACTACATTATTTACCCTCCCTCACTATCTTAATCATTTCAATAATTACTGTTAATCTGTCGTCTCGAGAGAAAATATGACAATTGATTTCTAATTGTTCGTGAACCGATATCGGTCCAAAGACTGTAGTTTTTAGATATAAGAATAAGAATAATAAGAATAAGAAACATTTATTTGACACACAGCGAGACACATAAAACGTAACAGGTAACAGAAAAAAGACATTACATTTTCTAAAAAATACATACCTATACACGTAATATGTGTCTCACGGCTGTCAAAAAGGTGTCCTGTTCAGCAAATGTCAGGTACCTTCATATAAAAGGACGCTGGTTTTCAACAGGACCCTTAGTGAGTGAACCACGGATGTCAAATTTATAATAAAGGATAATTGTACTAATACTAATACAAGGTACATACATACTGATATAAAACAGATAAATTATGATGATATAAAACCTAGAGGTCAAAATGAAGATGCGTCGCGCCCTCTTAGGTATAAATTTTGTATCTGTGATAGTAATCACGTGGCTTCACATTACTGGGATGTTTTATTTCTACCCAAGCTTCCAAGTTTACATTGAAAATGTTAGGGTAAAACACAATACTGTCACATCTCTAAAGAGCTAAGTCAACACAGACAATTCATCCATGTTTTAAAAGAAACACGTTCTTAAAACAATAACAACAGTATGTAAGTTTCAACCCAATAACAGTTAACCCTGGCGCGCCGCCAGCCTACCTTGCAATTACGTAAGCACCTTGTACCGCGGGATAAATCAGCCCGCCTCATAATGCGAAAGGGTTAAGTTGTGTACTTTTCCAACATTTTGCACCGGGATTATAAAAGGTTAAAGCGATTTTGCGAGGTAAACGTTCACGGGGTTACTTTTTTGCAGATTACGCGAGATTTTTGTTTTAGGAATATTTTTAAAATATTTTTTAATTTTTTCAATGTCATACATTATTGCATCGACAATTTGTATATTTTTATTCAAAAAGCTTTTTGTGTAGACATCCTCGGATGGCATTAGCACAACAAGCAAATGGATTTAAACTAAGGCTGAGATTCACAGACCGCACTACGACTTTATTTTGAATTGGAGTCGAAGTATCAATGCATATTTTGTGTTACAGACCTACGTGTCAAAACTCTTACTTGATAGAAAGGACATTGAAACTAAGCAAAAAATAAACAGAGTAAAGTAAAATAAGAATTGAACTCGTCTGTGAAACAAAATGAACGTTGATAGTTCGACTTCAAGTCGAAATAAAGTCGAAGTGCAGTTTGTGAAATACTTATGAGAATCATACTTAGAGCGAGAGCATACCTTTGTTTTTTCTTCATAATTAATACATTACCTTCTTCGGTTCAGTACATAGATACTTACATGTCCTCTGTGCCGAATTAAGGCTTTTTAAGGCTCCAACTCTAAGCAATCTACGTCCTTCTGTTCAAGTTTTCTGTTTGGTGAGCAAAACAGTGAAACTCCCCATATATAATTAATGTTTGTTCAACAAAATAAAATGTGTATGGCCCCTGGTGGTATGGGTTCGATTCTGATTAGAGATAAAGGCGTACCATTCCTATTTTACCTCTGATATTATTGGGTTTTTTCCTTTTCGGCAGTTTCCCCGTGTCACCCTCTTCAAATCGTGTGTTTGCAGATATTTATGCTTGAATGCCTGCATTTGTCTCTGCATACCCCTTCGGGCAATATAGGCGTAAATTCATGTTACGTACTCGTACATTGTACAAGTAATTCTTGCAATCGGTATCTTCAGACATTAGCTATTACTAAATCACTGGCGACGCGGCAAAATGACTAGCACAGCACAAACCAGGCTTTAAGAGATTAGGTAGTCTACGGTGATATAAAGGGCTACTCACAAATAGCTTACAATTCACAACCGACCATTTACTCTCTTAATAGACGAGTTTTAATGAATACCTAGTTGTAGAGTGTCACTTTTATAAAACACTAGATGCTAGGGGTCACGAAAACGCTATCGCACACATCCGCGACCCCACCGGCGGCTGCTCGTTGCCGAGCCATCCTCGTGCCTCCCTCCTTCCAACACTAGTGGCGTGCGGAACACCTGCACGCCAGCCAGCCCGGGATCTCTCCATTCGGGCGACGGACATCCCCTAGAACGGCGCCCGAAGATCCCTGCCCCGATCACTCACAACGCCAGCCGTCTTAATACGTCCGGGCGGAGGAGTCCAGGCGCACACAGTCTGGCCTCGGGGGAGCGGGAGTGACAGGGATGAACTGACCCTCAACCGCCCCCCCGCGGCCCCATCACTTCCCTATCTGACGGCAGGACCACCGCTAGGCGGGAGTCACCGCGGGACGGGTGGGCAATAGAGTGCAGGGCCAACGACATACCCGTACACCTCTTCCCCAGCCGTCTCCTCTCCACAGCAGCGAGTGGCGGGCAGAGCCACTCCAAACGTCGCTCCCTCTCTGGGTTCCTCTTGGCTTTGCCGGTGTAAGGCCAACCACCGGGTACTGAGCTCCCCCGCCACGACTAGGCAGAAACTCTCGAGGGGGACCGTCCATAACGCCTCCGACAAGGTTTAACGACTGCTTACCGTTGGTCCCGGTTGCGACTTATAGCAATTCGAATTGTAAACTGCAATCGACGAAAAGAACAGCTGTCTCTTCTGGATGTATTTCTAAAGTATTCTGAGCTTGGCTAGGCGCCAGCACACCTCGGATCTGTCGCTAAACACATTTCAACATCGTGATCTATTACTGGACGCAGGTGGACTCCATTTGCTATTCCTTCTTGTGAAAAGAAAATTTCGATACAGAATTACTGTGAGCTGAAGTTATTTTTGTACTTATTTTAAAAGGCAGATTTTATTTTGTTTGTGTTTGACATATTTTTTGTATTTTTAAGCTAAATTGCTTACGATGTGGGAAAATTGTTATGGAGCGAGCTACTTCTTTTGGATGATTGTCTTAAAACATACTCTCACTTTTTTTCTATTTTTAACCGAGTTCAAAAAACGAGAAGGTTCTCAATTCAGCCGGTATATATATACGTACATACATATTTTTTATGTATGTACGTGAATTTCGCCAAGATTTCTGGACCGATTTACGTAATTTTGTTTGATGCGGAATAGTTTCGAATTGGTCCCATAAAAATTTGATTCAGATAGGCTAATCAGTTTTTATTTTATGAGCTTTTTTTTACTTACTTTCACCTCAGATTAAAGGAATATGAATAGACGGCGAGTTGTCATAAAGTGCTTTGAATCCACTGACGTCCTAGATAGTCCTAATGCGCATGACAACAAGATGACAACAAGTGACAATGACACATTTACTCATCGACGACACAACACAGCATATTAACTCCTTCGTGGATAAATTTTTTTCATTGATTTCGTATAGTCGTGTAATAATTTTGTATCGACACACCTAAACAATTTTAATTAGGTATCTTATTGTCACGTAGCTAAAAGATTCAGATTTTACAAATTTCACAGATGTGAACATTAATCTAATTGATAATGCAGTAATAAACTAAAAAGTATTAAATAAATATAACTACGTTAAGAAAAACCGACTTCAAAACTGAAAAGTAAAAAATAATAAAGTTTTAATTGTAATTATATACTACCTACTATTTATATGTCCTATTTACTAATAGGTTTGAAGTCGGTACCAAACTTCACGTCTGTAATCCCCAAAGGGGTAGGCAGAGGTAAATGCATGAATCCAACGGTTACGTTTTGTTCAGTGTATTAATTTGCTCGTATTCATATTTAAGTGATTCAAATATAATTATTTGTTTAAGGCTTGGCACCGACTTCGAACATATTAGTAAATAGCACATATAAATAGTAGGTAGTAAATAATTACAATTAAATCTTTATTATTTTTGACTTACTTTTGCGCCAGAATATGCGACAGACCTCTGAAACGATTTTTAAATTAGAGAAAAAAGGTTAAGTAAAGATTGCGACTTAATGTCAGAAACAGGTATTAGTGATATTATTTCAGATGAAATGAGACTCGGTAGAGTGTAGCGAAAAAACTGAACAGTTGTCTCTTCTGCAGCCATTTCTTAGCAATTGGTGCGAACTTGGCCAACAGCCAGGACCTCGGATCTGTCGCTAAACACATTTCAACGTCGTGATCTATTGCTGGCTGCAGGTGGACACCATTTGCTATTCCTTCGCGAAAAGAGAATTCGATACACGTTTACGCTGATGTGACATATGAGCTGAAGATTTGATTTCCTTTTTTGACACCGGCTGTTTGTTTTTATAAATTTCATTCTAATTTCTTCAAAAAATGTAACAATTGCTCGATTTTTTTGAAAATAAAGATATGTTTTGTTTACATGCACATGAAGCTTACACTACAAATATCAAACCAATCGTTTAGTATTTTACTTGAAGTTAAAAGAACAAATAAAGTTTAGAATAATTGTACTCATAACTATGGCACAGCCTAAATAATGTATTATAGTGTGTGGTAAGGAGTGAAATCGATTAAAACAAATAATTTGGCGTATTGTAAATACCTGTTGTTTACACTGTTAGGTGCATAGTGGTACGCTTTTTGTTTTTTTTTTTTTATTCTCCAATTAAAGAGCTTTGTCAAAGACCATGACGCTCTATACGTTCACATGCATTACATTCTTCATTTAAAAAAAATAATTAAACAACATTAGCTCACTGACAATTGATATAGTTGCAACAGTATTCTGTCGTCATCCGTAGTAGGATCTGCCAGGACACTGTTGCAATGTCCTATTTCTAATGAAGCCCTGCGATGAGCCTCACCTCGAACACATTCAACCAAAATAACATCTACGTTATGAGATCCACTTTTCTGTGTCATATGCACACTACATTAACTTACTATCATTTGAATTTTAATATTATTAACCGCATTTTTTACACAAAAAATCCTAGCTCGGTGTATCTAAATGGGTTTTTATAGATCGATGTCATCACTAACCGCACAGTTAATAATTTAGTCACATCATCACACCATAAAAACACAACGATTTACGATTTAATTAGTTCACCGCCAGAACTATAGTTGAAGGTCAGCTAAAATAAATGTATAATAAATGTAAAATTACACCAAAAATAACTTATCATTGCACACAACCCTATCTATCTTAATTATTAACTGTCGACTTGCAACAAATTACAAGTTGAGTTTTATTGACAGGTAAAAAAGAAACTCAAGTGGCAATCGAATAAAAACTTGATCCTCAGACCCGAAAGAACGTTACCAACGCCCTAATCGACTCATCAATGCTGATGTCAGAGCTTTATCTTTTGTTCCACCATTCGAGTCAGCTCCTCATTTCGATTGTTACAATTTAGGTTATATCATTACTAATACCTTCACGACACGGATTGCTTTCAGTCGTAAAAGTCTAATTCACTCAGGAGTTTCTCTTCGTCCGGATATTAATCGGTGGTATGTGGTATAAGCTTTGGCGGGAAGAGATCTGGTAGAGGTCAAGAGTTTTTACAATGTACGAGATAACATTAGGCTTGTAATATATTTTAGGTTTAAGGAATTTATTCTCAAAAAAGACAGTACATTGCCACTTCCATGAGAACATTATTAACACAATAAATGTATTAATTATATGTAATGTATGATATGTATGTCGTCGCCGTCGTTTAATTTTAACGAAAGGAACGCGATTAAAATCTATTCTGTAATTAATTTACTTTACCTATAAATATCGCAATTTTAACGATCTCTTCTAATATAATAAATAGGAAACATTTGTGTTTTTGTAAGTAAAGTATGTTTGTAACGTTTTCATGTAAAACTTACTGAACAGATTTCAAAAATCGTACTAGAGTTATGAGTAAAAAAAATGTACGAGTATTTTATATTAGTTAAATATGGAAATTTGCTAACCGCTTTTTCCTTATACCACGCGTAAAACACCATCCGGATGTCCCCCGAAAAACCTACTTCGGAACCGGTTATTGGGTCGAATGGTCTAGCAAAAATACGAGTCCGCAGTTCGCCAACTCGATTTAGATGCCGATGACCATTTGCGTTCTTTATAGTTTATCTATTCGATTGGAGGGTGGTCAAATGAGCGTTATCGATGCGGTAACTCGATTATTGTTCGATTTCGATTTTCGATTTGATTAGGCAAACATTGAGTTGGCCGAAGATGTTTTTCTGATTGTTGTTTTTTTTTTTTAAATAGGGAAAGAAGACGATCATATTTGTTTACTGTAATACGAAATGTGGAGCGAGAATAAGCCTTGTTTTCGTGGGATATTCCAGTCTAATATTAGGCTATTTACCACTCAAATATTACGTATTATTAGCGTTTAGGTACTTTCTGTTGGATTCATTTTAGTGTTGGCTTTGTGGCACTTTGTAGAAATCGCAACAAATTATACATAAATACATATCCTTCTTCGATGAACTTAATTTAAAATTACACTGTCGTAGACAGACGCTTGATCTAATTAATTGTTGCTACCTGGACTTCACAAAAATTGACAACTATTTTATGGATATCTTTGTATACAGGGTTTCTTAGATTAACGCATCATCATTATGTAGGGATAAAATTAAAATTTAAAAAACTTTCACTTATAAAAAGTCGTAGAATAAATGTTTTTAGGATTGATATTGAGATGCTGCCTGCAAGAGGTAATGCGCTAATTTCAATTAACTCTGTTTATTTGATTGGTCTAACAAAACGTTTTAAATTATTAGAGGACAGTAAGTAAATGTGGGCTAGAGCTTTAATATGGGTGTGGAGGAACGGGTGGAAGTGTTTCTCCGATAAAAAGGGAGGATCCTCCGACCAGGCGAGGTGGTAGGCCTGGCGGGTCGCAGCCCAACGGTTGACGTTGGGAAGTTGTATATATGCCAACTCTTGAGAAATCTTCGTATGTGCGATGTAATTTGACTGCACGCCATCTATCGTACTAGACAAGTACTGTAAAGTTTCATTGTATTCCACTAGTTGGCGCCTTAATGTAGTGGACGCTACATGGGCTACAAACAATTCTCGAAAACCTGCAGTCGAAAGACGCCACTAACGACGATCGTCCATTGCATTAATTCGCTCTAACATCTCACTCACTCTCGTCAAATGCGCGCGAGCTGTCGCCAGTGTCGGCCATTCTTGTGTTGCTGCTGTCGAAAGTTTTCTGAGGTATCTAGTATTATATGAATTTGAATATCACACATTTTTAATGGTGGTAGAGTTCCAGTTTAAGGAGTCGAGTCACCACCGCGTTACCTAATCTATCTGCCGCCATGTATATATCTTCGCCAGGTCCCTAACGGGGTAGGCAGAGAGTGTAGAGCGCCAAATATCCCGTCCTGACATACCTCTCGTGCCTCATCTACCTTCATTATTCTCTTCATACATGCACGCCGATTCCTAAGATTTTTGACAAATGGTGGTGTTCTACACAATCGTGTTCCAAATAGATGCTTATGAAGGGCTACGTAATAACTATCACAGACAACAAGTATGATCCCAGGGGTGGCTCCACATCTGCTTTTGACCTATGGTTTTTGTGTAGATATCTTTACGCTGCAGGCATAACTTAACATCCAAGTGAACTGCATGGCTGTTTGCCACTATCGTTAGGTTGTTTATTATAACGGCTTCGTGGGTGGAATGTTACCTACCCTCTTCTATTCATTTTAGCGTGATGTTATATAGCGTATAGCCTTCCTCGATAAATGGGCTATCTACTACTGACAGAATTTTTAAAATCGAAACAGCAGTTCTTGATTAGCGCATTCAAGCAAGCAAACAAACACACTCCACAACTTTATAATATTAGTATAGATACCTATTGATACGTTTAGTAAAACTTACTTTAAGTAGTTTTTTTTAAGTATACGTATTGAAGCATAAGAAAGATGTAGAACGAGAACCAATCATCCAAGAACTCGTGAATATTTCAAGGGCTCTTTCATACACTTGCGAGACAAGTACAGTCGGGAATACTAAAAAGAAATTGGATGCATACATTAGGGGACATTCAGATTGATCCGCGTGAGTTTACGTTTGTGCTTGTAACGGTATCAACTTCTTTTAGATAAATTTACGTACTTAACTTCAATACAACTTCTGATCTCCGGATTGGAGAAAAGAGTATTCGGATCTTTAAGAGTTCTGGAATAGACGATGACTAAGATTAATAATAATAAGGAACTATTCACAAAATTATATTATAGAACAGAATTGCGTTTTACAATTAAAAAGCGCAGAATGGAATTAATTATAATCCTTGTGATATAAAATTATGAAACCGTAATAACTTTCATTTGCTTGTCTGTCAATCTTTAGACATAAAAAAGTGAAATCACTGTGTGTCTGATGCTTGGCTTACGGCATTGCGCGGAAACATAACAGACATATGCGATTAGGGGCGATTCAACTTTTGTTCTAGTGAATCATTTTCGGCAGGGTATTTATGTAATTTAGAACTGGCCTTTGCAGTGACTTCATTAACGGTTGTTTTTTGTAGGATAGCAAACGTCACAGCATTGTTGAGGTTTTGTTTGGCATGGCTTGAATGGCATGGCAAAAAACTAAAACCTTGTAAGTTTAGTGGAGAGAAAAAGTACACATATTGAAGCACGAGCAAATCGGACTACCTGATGATTAAATCTCAAATGAACAAGACGGACCTCTTGTAGAAACAATCGTTTGTTGTCTGTCTGTCTGTCCAACTTACTTTCAACTCAAGCAGTTTTAAGGCAAATTGGAAAATTGGCAGACGGACAGAATGACAGAAATGTGAATGATCCTTTGAGGGTATACCCTTATAGGATCGTTCATGTTTCTGCTTTCTTTTGAAGTAGTGCATTCTAAAAGTCATAGTGAATCGCGATGACATTCAATTGACGTCTTGATTGAGTCGAGAGAATGACATTTTGTGTGATGATAGGTGCGAGGTATTCAGTAGTAACCTACTACCTCTACTTCTACTATTACGGCTAAGCTACCAAGATATTTAAACCGACTCGTCCCACCTGTTTGCGTTCGGCGTGGCGTTCTGTGTGACGTCTTCCATAATATTTAGTACTGTTTCGGCTCGATTGGTCCGATGGTGAAAATGAAACTCGCGATTGGTCCAATTAGCGGTTAGTCCAATTATCGCGAATTGGACCAATTGTGAAATGGATCAATAGCTAATTGGACCAATCGATAATTGGACCAATCCCTAATTGGACCAACCACGAATTAGATTTTCACCATTGGATCAATCGCACTGACACTTTTAGTACATTACAACGGTTCAGCGCCGGGCTGACGTCCCGTCACACCACGCTGTCTGGCCAGACCTTAAGTAAATGCAAGTCAATTTGAACTTTGTTCATAAAATTCATAGATTCAACAACACGTAGAAAGAAAAACGGCCACCTCAAAGAGTTTTGAATATCCAAGACGCGTTCTTCAGGCGCTTTTGGGACAAGTACAGTCGGGCATACTAAAAAGGAATTGGATGCATAATATTAGGGCATGCTCAGACTGATCTGTCGTGGCTTTGAGTTTAATTTTGTTTCAAGATTATAACCTACGCCAAGATTGTTTCACGCCTGTACTACTCGAAGAGATCATTATCATCTCAGCCAAAAAATCCACTGCTGGACCAAATCGGGGGATATTAAATAATCGCCACGGTTGGCATGCGGATTGGCGAATGCAGTGGCGGTAGTTTTTTTGCGGAACGCTGGTAATAAGGTGGTATAAGGTACCAAATAAGTTTAAAATAAATTAATGACAATTTGAAGTTTACTCATAAAATTATAAAATACAGCAACACGTGGAATGAAAAATGATACCTCAAAGAGTTTTGAATATCAGACACGCCTCCTTCCGACGCTTCCGGGACAAGTACAGTCGGGAATACTAAAAAGGAATTGGTTGCATATATTAGGGTGTGTTTATACTGGTTTGTCGTGACAGATAAGTTTACGTTTGTTGTACATATCAATGTACCACATTCGGATGAATTGAACTGTTAAAAATTGAGACTGACTGAGACACGTGGGAGCCCCAGTAGACTGGGAACCGGCTCAAAAACACCATCTTTACTATATAGAAATAGTTTATTTTTTGACACACACACACACACTAAATAAACAAATGATAATAATAATAAAGAAAAAAAAAAAAACAATAATAAAAACAGAAACAACTTAACACAACTACCGGCATGATGTATGTGTGAGACCAAAAAAATGGTACCCATCTCAGCTGATTGCTGTAGTTGGCACTACAGCGCTGGTGTAGCCATATGGCCAGTCTAATGCTTCGTGAGTGCATGCAAATAATCCTGATGATTGTTTTATATTATTTTGCATTAACACATGCTTATGAAATATATTTTTAAAGAAAAATGGAAAGAAAAATTTGACTTCAGGCGAGACTTGAACTCGCAGCCACTGGGAATCTAGTCCAGCCGCTCTTTCAACTGAGCTGCCGAAATTCTTTCTTTCTTTTCTTTTCATTTTTCTTTAAAAATTCTCCTGATGAGGCATTGTTCCCGGCGATGTTAACAGGGTCGCCACCTGTTACATGGGCCAAAAACATAACTGGCGCATTATGGGTGTTTGGGTGTATGTTTGAATGCATGCATTTACCTCTGCCTACCCTTTCGGTAATTACGGGCGTAAAATTACGTTATTTTGAAAATATTTGTACAAACATTCGGTATATTTTGGTACAAAGTAATTCGAACGTTGTAAATGAAGGTAGCTTCAACAAACATTTTGACGATTTGTCGTGGCACCTACGCCACGTACACTACGTACAGTCACTTGAATAATACATTCAGCGTTGTGACCGATGAGTGGCACGTGTAAGATTGAAGCGGTGAGCGAATAGAACAGCGGTAGAACCATATGACTTTTTTTAAATTAAAATAAAACACCTTAACACTAACAGTCCCACACCAGTGTCGTGAGCGCTGTTATATTAACATTACACATTTTACTTGTGATAGAGCTCCAGTGACGGAGCTCGCGGGCGTAGGCACCTCCGCATCACCTAATATACTTGTCGCTAAATGGTAGCATTCAGCACTATCGTGTTCCGGTCAGGTGGTAAAGTACGGCCCTGTAAATTTCGGCACAGAGGCATAACACCTCAGGAGTGGTTACGCATCCGCATTTTGTCATTGGTCTTTGTGTGGGTATTGGTCTTTGTATAGGCTGCAATCATCACATAACATCAATGTGAACTGCATGCTTGTTTACCACCTCCATTACAAAAAAAAAACATATTTATACACCATAATATCTACATATTTGTCATAGTGTTGTCTCACATAGCTGGACCAACTTTACTAGGTCGTCAAACTAAGTTGAAACGCTATGTAACTAGGTAACATGGCAAATAAAACAAAATTTAAAGACTATCTAAATTGAATCGCAATTAAATGAAATTGTGCTTGGTAGTTCCTTGAAGGGTAGGGAGCGGAATATGTCTACACGTACAAGTATTCACGATTCCTTTGTATTACCTTTACAAGGACAAAACAGATATGTAGATGAAAATACATTATCAGCATGAAATTTTAAGACTTTTGTTATTGGAATAATGTTTGTATTTGAATTTTGATTATTATCTAAGTTTCTGTTTTAAGGCGTCCTCGGCCAGAAAAAAAAGATCATTTTATTGTCTCCGAAATTTACCTCTGCTATCTGCCAGTGAAAGTCCCGTCAAAATCGGTCCAGCCGTTCCCAAGATTAGCCCCGCCAAACAGACTGACAGCCAGACAGACAGATAAAAATTGAAAAAAAAATGTTTTGGTGTATGTACCGTGTATACATACATATACATTTAGTAAAAAGCGGTTATTTTGATATTACAAACAGACACTCCAATTTTATTTATTTGAATAGATATGTAGGTCTGATCTATCCATGGTTCTTGAAGCAGTCGTGCATTATTGTAGGTATATGCAAAAGCTACCAGCTGTTTTGATGTTCACATAATGGTTGTCGCTTCCGCTCCTCACTTAGGACGTTTGTACAGAGGCTTTCTGTGTAACACAGTTAGTTCAGGTGCCAATTGTGAGTTAGCATTGTTTTAGGATCGGGATCGAGCCGCTAGAAAACACTTATGGCGCCGATTGTACCTGACCCCGTGTTTGAATTAGTCAAAAATAGTGGGTCACTTTTGTTTTGTTATATATTATTTCGCATTAACACATGCTTGTGAAATATATTTTAGTTCGAGTCTCGCCTGAAGTCAAATTTTTCTTTCCATTTTTCTTTAAAAATAAAACACTTTTGTTTTGTTTATTACTGTTGTTCATCAATTTTAATTGTAATCAATAATTAAATAATGAAACTGTTGCAGTGTTTCTTAGAGACTATTACAGTTAGTGTATGCTAAAGTGCTACCAAATTAAAAAAAAAATTACAAGGGTATTTTTCCTGCAATATAACGACCTTATTTATTTTGTTGACAATGGCAGGGACATCAAAATAACTGTAAAGCCACTATTATAATAAGTAATATTTGAGTAATCATTCATCTGTTTATAAATGAGTAACGATTCAATTGTCTATCTAAGTAAGGTTGAAATGTAAATAAGGTACAGACATTGATATACAAAAAACCCAAGATGCACACTCAACGTCTCAAAACCGTCCGCTCGCAACTAGCGCTAAAATGAACATTTAGCGCTCATTTCAAATAGTATTACGTCAATCTTAGAGCAGTTCATACGTCAAAAATGCCGAAGAGTTCCGTTAAAATTGTAAAAATAATACGTCTATACCGATGAAAACGGATGGGATATCGTACTTTCGGTAAGTAAAAGACTTTATTGATTTACATTTGTCATATAAATGAGTAAATATAGCGAGTTTGAATTGATTTTGATTTAATTTTGTTTATAACTTCACTCATCGATCTTAGTATAATACGGCAAACTTCAATAGTTGTACGGTCTACGGTCATAGAAACGTATTAGGCTCATTTTGTTTTAGTCGTATAACGGCTCTGTTCTTGTCAATGGAGTCGATTTTCTGAAATCACACATATTATTTATTACTAATTTAATAATTAACTTTTAAAGTATTTATTTAATAATTAACGTAACTTCACGCCTGTAATCCCCGAAGGGGTAGGCAGAGGTAAATGCATGCATTCAAGCATACATGCAAACACCCACGATTCGCCGGTTACGTTTTGGCCCATGTAACAGGTGGCGAGCCTGTTGACATCTCCGGGCACATTACCAAACTTTGAGGTACTGGGAAATTTCCAGAAAATGGAAAAATCCCAATAGAACCAGAGACAAAGGCTTTTTCACCATTATCTCTGATAACCCCCTACCCGGGAATCGAACCCAGGACCTCAGCGTAGTAGTAGTGGCCTGCTACCACTAGGCTACCGAGGCAGTTAATAATTAACTCTTAAATTAATCTTATATATTATTATGTATTAATACATTTTTAGTATTTAATAATTTGATAATTGACATAGACAAAGTGACCTAATTTGTTAGTAATGTTATTGACAATTTATGGATTTTATATTATTTAATCAATGCATAAAATTATAATTATTGCTTTTTTATTCCATTTTAACACATACCGAATATTTTTATACATACATAAACTAAAAACATAATAATATTATTTCATATCGCATAGCTATATGAATTGTAATATGGGCATAAAGCATTTAAAAACTGTGAACGTAAATTTTACAAACTCGATAAATAAGCACCTGTAATAAGATACAAAAATAAATCAAACAAAATATTTATATTATTATTTTATTTATTTGACTCTATTCAATTCCTTGTGCCACTCATGAATTTTGGTCGCAAAATTTGTTTAGTTTTCGCATTTTGTTTAAAAAAGAGAACTTAAACACGTACTACTAAGGTTCACTTTGTAAAAAAATAAGGTCATGTGTTATCTATAACTACATTAGTACAACTGTCGACAGTTTCGAGTGCGAAGTTTGTACGCAACTGTGCATCTTGGGTTTTTTGTATATCAATGGGTACAGATTTGTTTTTATTCAGATATAAATCCATAAGGAAATATTAATGAAAATATGAAAGTCAGCTAATATTTCGCTTTAAAAATATATGTTAGGTGATGACGGCAGCCTATAGACACCCACACAAAGACCAAGGTCAAAATGCAGATGCGTTACCACTCCTGAGGCCTAAGGTATTATGCCTTTGTGCCGGAAATTACAGGGCCGTATATTACCACCTGACCGGAACACGATAGTGCTGAACACTACCATTTAGCGGCAAGTATATTAGGTAGTGCGGTGGTGCCTACGCCCGCGAGCTCCATCACTGGAGCTCTACCACCAGTAAAAATTCTATTGGAATTTGGTACCTCAGTGTAGCAGTAGTGACCTCTACACTACCGAGGTAACAAAATATTACTAAATCAAATGTCAGAAAATGCAAATAAATATGCAGTATTTATAAAAAATGTGAACGCGACTGTACGTGATATTAATCATTTTACACCTTTCATCGCGTCCCCGAGGCGCAAACCTATATACACAAGACAATGCGACATTAATTTAAACTAAGCATACCCTTTGTCGACGAGGCGTATCCACTCTACCGTCTACCAGTGGAAGAGATTTCTTCCGCTAGTCAATTCAGTCAACCGAACAATGGTCCTCAAACCATTCTTATAGGGTTAATGCAATAACGTAGGATGGGTAGCAGCGTCCTGTAATAAAACTATCGCCACTGCGAACGCTAATCGCTATGCTTGGCCTACGTGCCTGTGGGGCTGTGAGTGCAATCGTATTTTATTTATTATTTATTTATTGTTTCTTGAGGGATAAAATCATGAAGAGGCAAACAAGCATGCAGTTCACATTAAAATCTGTGGATCTATTTATGTTGCATTATGGAATCTGTATTTATCATACATATTCCATCTAATAAAATTCATCACTTCGGCCAAAAGATGGACAAAAGCCTTCCCAAAGACGCTCACCATAGTTTTGTACATCATTGGGGTTAACATATCTCCAAATGATGTACAAATACCATACGTGTCATATGTCATAATCGCCACGCTTAGATGCAGATTGGCGATCGCAGTTTGCCTGACCGCACTAGTTAAAGTCGTCACGTCACGCGATCTAATTGAATTCAATAAATGAAAAAGGAAAGTTGCAAATTAAATATCATATTGAATTTATAAAAAATGTGAACGCGACTGTACATGATATTAATCATTTCATACCGCTCATCGCGCCCCCGAGTGGAAAACCTATTTTTATTTTTTTACGCCGTCGGATTATTATTTGAGCATGAAAACGAAACGATTATCGTATTTTCGAAACTGCATTTTTTATTCTTTGTTTCACACGCAACGTTATTTTTATAGCGCTTTCTGTTGATGTAAATGGCACACAACTATTCAGCCTAGAATATGATAAGTGGTTACTGTATTGAACTGGAAGTGGTACTAAAAGTGCGATATAGATGAAGTTTTTTAAATGTCCTCGTTAACGATAAATGTGGAAGGGTTAGAAATTGCAATAACGTAGAATAGGCAGCAGCGTCTTGCATCAAAACTACCGCCACTGCGAACGCTAATCCCTATGCCTGTATGTGGTAGGTTTTCGTACTAAGACACTTGGACCTCTAATGAGATAAATAAATAACATTTACTCATTAATTTATTTATTTAAAACCTTTATAAGTTTATATTACAATTTTACAGTTAACCCCCTTATTCATAAACGTATTTTAGCTAAAGTATTGCTCCTTTGTCTCTTTCTATCCTGCACATTTAATAATTCGAGTGAGTCTATTCAATTCGATTAATTACATTTTATATTTATTAAATTTTTGTATTTTCGTTTTTTAAAAACCTACAAATATCACGCATTTTAAATATATAATATAATATTTGAATTAAATTGTATGTAATGTTATTAAATTATAAAAAAAAATATTTTTCAATTAGCCTATCATAAAATTTCAATGTTTAATAATATATGCTATTTTTATTGAGAACCTCTCTTCAAGTAAATTCCTCCTCCATGTGTCTCCAGCCAGTTCGATCTTTTGCCTTGTCTAACCAGTCTGTCCCTGCTGACTGTGATATTTCATCAGTCCATCTTTCCATTGGTCTTCCCCTTCGTCTTTTACCGGTAGGATCAGCCCAAGTGGTTACCTTCTTAGTCCATTTGTCGTTTGGCATAAATGCGATTTGACCAGTCCATTGCCATTTTAATTTTTTACAATGCGTTATGGCGTCTATTACGTTTGTGATTTTTCTAATATTGGCGCTTTTTTGTTTATCTTTTATTTTTAAATTAAAAACACTTATCTCCATAGATCTTATCTTCTTTATCAGTATTTTATTAGTCGAGTATCCTCTGAAGGTGGGGTCAAGAGTCATAGGAAGCGGCGTACGTGTATGAAGAGAATGATAAACGTAGAAGACGCTCTTGAGGTGTGTCAGGACTGGGACACAGAACAGACCTGTTCTGTGACTGGCATATCTAGCGCTCCACACTCTTTGTCTTATTCATACGTTTACTTACTTAATCATTCTTAAGCAAAAATAAGTGGAGGTTTTTCAAATTTCGAGTCCAAAGAGTCTCTTTGATCTTTCAGGCTACAGTTATACAGTTTTAAAAATATTTTTATATTTGATAACATATATGCTGCTTGTTTTACTGTTGTGGTACCCATTCCCTATTGTCCAGCTATTTCCATTGGTCATTGATGAGTTCAGATTTTATTAGTTTTTTGAGTGTTTAAGTTAAACTACGTATTTGCAGCCATGTATAAATAAAACCAATTTGTTTTTTTTTCAATATTCACCATGTAAATTAAATATTGGACAGTAACAGATTAATTAATTGTTGAATTTCAATTGTCCACAGTGTATCTACGGTTGTTACGTGCACTCCGCCATCTTGCCGACTTTTCATCGGAGATGCTATTGGCTTTTACAAGTAAGTATCTGTACTATTTTATTTTTAAAGAAAAATGGAAAGAAAAATTTGACTTCAGGCGAGACTCAAACTACTGGGAATCTAGTCCAGCCGCTCTTCCAATTGCGTCAAAGTCAAATTTTTCTTTCCATTTTTCTTTAAAAATAAAATATATTTCACAAGCATGTGTTAATGCGAAATAATATAAAACAAGTATCTGTACTGATTAATAAAATTGATGAAACGTCTGCTGGTAGAGTGCCGCAGCCTAATGCAAGCTAAGGCATTCATACTCTTCGAGATAACACAGGTTTCTTTTTTAATGTAATATAAGTGGCAAACAAGCATGCAGTTCACCAGCTTATAGACACCCACACAAAGACCAGAGATCAAAATGCAGATGCGTTACCACTTCTGAGGCCTAAGGTGATATGCCTCTGTGCCGGAAATTACAGGGCCGTATATTACCACCTGACTGGAACACGATAGTGCTGAACACTACCATTTAGCGGAAAGTATATCAGGTAATGCGGTGGTGCCTACGCCCGCGAGCGCCGTCACTGGAGCTCTACCACCAGTAAGCTACTAATACTAACCTTTCAATCGCGAAAGGTCACTTTTGACTTTGTTATGAAACTTAATGCGTCATATCGAAGATAGGAGAACTTTCCATTATCGTACAAGTATAAGTGTGCTGCCTACAGTCATAGAGCAACACCGGAGGGGAGTAGCCATATGCAGGCTTTCCCGTCTGTCAATGTACAAGCCCAAATGGGCCTATACCTGTCGCCTAGATGTTTGAATGTGTGCGTGAAATTATTTCTGTATTTTGTTAAAGTCAAGGTGTGAGTTTCGTAGTAATAGACGATTTTTGTAGTGTGCGTGAGTGTCGCACGCATTTCCCCCCGCAAAAAATGACAGACTGTTTTGCATCGGTAATACACGCTATGGCTACTCCCCTCCGGTCCACCGCGACCGGTGGGCCGCGTTGCTCTATGCCTACAGTAAACACTTTGTACGAAACACGAAGCGAAGTTCAGTAAACTTGGTATTAGTTTCCGGCGGGTTTCTTGATCAACAGGTTCTGATGAACTTACGGTTAACGTCTGATTAGATTAAGTATCCGCTAGTTACGCTAGTTAGGATCTATATTACAGTGTTTAATTATTTAAGTTAGACTGAGAGAATTCAACCAAATGTTTTACCATAGGGGCAAAAAAACTGGTTTATTCCCGCTGTCCCTGAGCCCCGTGTTTTCTTTGCTGGATCATCATGTATGTCACTTTAATACTAGCGCGGTGATAACGCAATAGCTTGCCTATGTGAATAGGCACAGGTAGAAAGGCATTACCCTACTGAATGGGATCCTACAAAATCAAAATCAAATCATTTATCCCAAATAGGTCTACAAGCAGAGAATATGTAATAATACTACGTATAGAATGGACATTTCGTCCTGCCCGATTTCCCCGCCTCACCCAACCTACTCCTCTCTTATGGGCGACGTTTGGTATTATCTACGTGCTACGCACACAGGTACACGTGTAAATACACGTCACTGATTGATGTCTGTGTGTGTAATAGAGACCAAATTAAGCGTTTGTATGGAATTTTGGCGGAGTGTCCGCGGTGTGCTACAAGGACACTTTTGCATTGTCGTCTTACAAGCTACTTAAAGTGAATGACTTATTATAATAATCGAATAGGTATTAATGAATACCAATTTAATAATAACATTTAACCGATATGTAAATCATAAAATTTTTCAATTCCTTCAAAAAAGGAAAAGAAAAATCCGTTTGTCATAATCATAGTCATTCCCTTAGCAGAGTTCCAAGTGCAGGCACTACTGAGAAGAACACCGCTACCGAACAAACTCAACGTGTTGCTGTTTTGTCAAAGCCTTAGATTCAAAACATACTCGTATTAAATAGAATTAAAATTAAAATAGAATTTAGATAATGTGAACGTCCATGGCATATAAATATTTGCTTAGTAAGCGATCTATTCGGTTAAGCGAATACGGGCGAGGTCGGGTGTGTGATGGGTGACCGTTAGTGGCAAATTAAAATGCGTGTTTCCATGTTTCGGAGGGCACGTTAAGCCGTCGGTCCTGGTTGCTATCGATAGATAACAGTCGTTAAACCTTGTCGGAGGCCTTATGGGCGGTTTAAAAACATCCGATAGCGGGTTGGCCACTAACCCGTATCTCCACCAATCCGCATTTGAGCAGCGTGGAAAAGTAAGCTCCAGGTCTAAAAAATAATAATAAAAAAGGGGAGAGCTGTATAAACTGCATGTAGCAGTGTGCGCGCGCTTTTAGGCGTTAAGTGTTGCAAAACTTTATTTTCAAACTAAACTGCCTTAGATAAGTGTGAGCGAAGAAATCGCTTTGGATCGTCACTACAAATCCCAAATTTACGCTTAAAGTTTAAATTATTTCGGTGCGTTAATCAAAACTTCCATCGTGCGTATGTAATACGTAATTCGCGGCCCCGGGGATCCGAGACAGTTCCAACTTGGATACGCCATTCATATATCAACGGCTCAAGTGGAAATAAACTGAAAATATGACTGCGAATGTTAAGCGGTATTGAATTGATACGTTTCAATATCAAAGGCTTCGTGTTCTTATAAAATTTGCTTATTTTTTTTGTTACACAATTGTACAAAATAGATAAATAAGTTAAAGGCTTAATTATGTTAGCTGTAGTGACGGGGCTCACGGGTGTGGCAACACATATATGGGCTGCAGTCATCACTTAACATCAATGTGAGATGCAAGCTTGTTTGTCACCTTCTTTACATAAAAAAAAACTATTGTGTTGTGCTTTCCGGCACAGAAGCATAATACCTTAGACCTCAGGAGTGGGAACGCATCTACATTGAAATCTCCAGTCTCATGTCGATGTCTATAGGCTTACATAATAGTAATAATAATAATGGCAACCCATTATACGTCCCACTGCTGGGCACGAGTCTCTCCCCTTTTTGGGGGGAGGCCTGGAGCTTACTCCACCACGCTGCTCCAATGCGGATTGGTGGAGATACGGGTTAGTGGCCAACCCGCTGTCGGATGTTTTCAAACCGCCCATAAGGCCTCCGACAAGGTTTAACGACTGCTATCCATCGATAGCAACCGGGACCGACGGTTTAACGTGCCCTCCGAAGCACGGAAACGCGCATTTAATTTGCCACTAGCGGTCACCCATCACACTACCCGACCGCGCCCGTAGTGCTTAACCGAATAGATCGCTTACGATCTTCACCAGCCGCTGGGCCATGCGCGCTTCGTATGCAGTATTACATACCATCAATGTAAACTGTATGCTTGTTTGCTACTACATAAAAGTAAAAAAAATATTGTAGATTATAATAACAGTTCATGTATCTAGCAAAATTCACAATAAGTAATAGATTTATTTAATGAATCTACATGACCGCATTTTATACAAGAAACTTGGCAACATGCAGTTGTATAATATTAAAATGTATGCAAACAATACATTTGCGGATACAAAAGAATTGCTTTCACTTCTTCATTTACTTTTTGAAATTTTATTTCTGAAGTTAATAAGGTTTTATGTGATTCACTGGTATTTTTTTTTTTTTTATTTTTTTATGTTATGGTAGTGGTAAACAAGCATGCAGTTCACATTGATGTTAAGTGATGACTGCAGCCTATAGACACCCACACAAAGACCAAGGTCAAAATGCAGATGCGTTACCACTCCTGAGGCCTAAGGTCTTATGCCTCTGTGCCGGAAATTACAGGGCCGTACATTACCACCTGTCCGGAACACGATAGTGTTGAACACTACCATTTAGCGGCAAGTATATTAGGTAATGCGGTGGTGCCTACGCCCGCAAGCTCCGTCACTGGAGCTCTACCAACAGTAATGTCGGTGGTTTGTTAGTGAACCATTTCTGTGGACCCTGAAGCTTCTATCTCGATAGTCCAGTAGTAACTACTGCAACTACTACTACCACACCACTTTTACTGGTGGTTCCAGCGTAGGAGCTCGAGAACGTAGGCACCACCGCATTTTTACTGGTGGTAGAGCTCCAGTGACGGAGCTCGCGGGCGTAGGCACCACCGCATTACCTAATATACTTGCCGCTAAATGATAGTGTTTAGCACTATCGTGTTCCGGTCAGGTGGTAATGTACGGCCCTGTAATTTCCGGCACAGAGGCATAACACCTTAGGCCTCAGGAGTGGTAACGCATCTGCATTTTGACCTCGGTCTTTGTGTGGGTGTCTATAGGCTGCAGTCATCACTTAACATCAATGTGTACTGCATGCTTGTTTGCCACTTCCTTTACATAAAAAAAAAAAAAAAAAATACCCAATTTATCTGCCGCTAAATGGTAGTGTTTAGCACTATCGTGTTCTGGTTAGATAGTAATGTATGGCCCCGTAATAACTATCACAGAGACATAATAACTAAGGTCCCAGGGTTGGCAACGCATCTGTATTTAGACCTCTGGTCTTTGTGTGGGTGTCTGTAGGCTGCAGTCATCACTTAACATCGATGTGAACTGCAAGCTTGTTTACCACCTTCATTATATATATAAACATATAAAAACCTACCGCCCCTGCGATCGCCAATCCTCATGCCAAGCGTGGCGATTATGGCATATCCTCGTTATGGAGAGGCTTTGGTCCAGCAGTGGATGTATTTTGGCTGATATGATGATGTTGATGATGAAGCAATGAAAGCAGTTATCAATCAAACTTATTTAATCTATCTATCATGGTATTTATGTTAGTATAGCCGTGCAACAGTCAAAACAACACAAAAATATTTAAAAAAATCAAAATCAAACTTTCGTCCGCGAATGTCCAATAAACACGTTGACCGAACCATTATAAAATGACATTTGGAAATGCCATGAAATCCGCAGTAGGCACGCGGGCCAAAATACGCCAGTAATTGAATTTCTGATTGCGACCAATGCACACGACTGTACCATGTAACAGGTGTCAATACTCGATAGTGATGATACGTGGTAGCATTAAAAATGTATGCTAACGCCTCCACTAGTTCGGTATCTCTGATTTCTGTTTCGAATATTTGAATTGATTCCGACAGAGTTTCGGGAACGTTTCGTGGAAAGTTCGCTATAGTGACGTCACGTTCGATGTTTGTATTTGAAATAAGACGTAGCTATCGATGTTTTTATTTCGCACAATTTATTTAATGAACTAGCTGTGCCCGCGACTTCATCCCCGTGAGAATTTATGATTGTTCAGTACCTACCCAGACGAAGTCGTGGGCGAAGCTAGTGTGAAAGTAGCCTAAGTTACTCCTTATTACATAAGCCAGTGAAAATCCCGTCAAAACCGGTACAGCCGTTCCCGAGATTAGCGGGAACAAACAGACAGACAGACGAAAATTGTAAAAAAATATGTTTTGGTGTCTGAACCGTGTATACATACATATGCATTTAGTAAAATGCGGTTATTTTTATATTCAATTCAAATTCAAAAATTTCTTTAATCACTTGGAAATAATAGAATTTGCTTGTGATTATTTCTATGTTAAATTACAAACAGACACTCCAATTTTATTTATTTGTATATATGAGTTAAAGAGTTGATTGAGTTGAAGATAACGAAAAATATTTTTACTACGTATGTATGTATGTATCTTCACGCCAGGTCCCTAACGGGGTAGGCAGAGAGTGTAGAGCGCCAGATATCCCGGTTCAGACAAACCTCTCGTGCCTCGTCTACCTTCATCATTCTCTTCATACATGCACGCCGATTCCTAAGACTTTTGACCCCACCATCAGACAGAACTCGACCTATTTGGTCATGGTAGGTCAGCCTTGGTCTTCCTGGGCCTCTGCAACCATCCACATTCGCATTGTATATCTGTTTAGTCATTCGCTCATTCGACATTCTTTCTATATGCCCGAACCATCGGAGCATGCCTTTCTTCATTTTTACACCGATACTATCATTCACACAAAGTCTCTTTCTTACATCTTCATTACGAACGCGATCGGTGAGTGATACACCGCAGATCTTGCGCAAAGATCTCATCTCGACCGCGTTCAACTTACTTTCATGCTCTTTCCTGCATACCCAGCTCTCGCTTCCATATAAAAGCGTTGGAGTAAGTACAGCATTATGTACGGCTAGTCGAGCCCGCTGGCTGAGATGTTTAGATTCTAGTAGCTTACCCAACGCTCCATTCACGCAATTCCCAGCAAGCACTCTTCTTTCTATGTCAGTGGTGTACCTACCATCCTTGCTAAAAGCACATCCAAGATATACAATTTCATCAACCTGTTCTAACACTGCATCATCTACTACTACCCTTGCATTTGTTCTCTGTTCATCTCTTTCAAATACTAATACTTTAGTTTTATCCACATTCAATTGTAAGCCTTTCTCCATACAATCCTCTTTCATGACTGTGACTAGTGCTTGTAGCCCAGATGGTGTAGAGCTAACAATGACCGCATCGTCTGCGTAAAGCAGACAGTTTACCACTAAGTCACCCATACGCACTCCCACATCCATCAACTTCACCCTCTGGAGGCATTTGTCCAGATATATAATAAACAGCCTAGACGAAAGCACGCAACCCTGTTTGACACCGATGTTAACATCAAACCAGGGTGACATGTTACCATCTACCCGCACACATGCTTGACAGCCCACATACGTGGACTGTATTGCACGGAGCAGACTGCCATCAATACCATACTCTGGCAAAATGTCCCACAGCTCCTTTCGTAATACCCTATCAAACGCCTTCTCCAAATCCACAAAACCGCAGAAAACCTTCTGGCTCACAGCCAGATGCTTCTCTACGATGTTGCGGAGGGAGAAAACTTGATCCATACATCCTCTTCCAGTTCTGAAACCACCCTGTGCATCCCACAACAACCCGTCGGACTTCTCTTTCATTCTTCTTTCTAAGACTTTCCCATACACCTTAGCTGCCAAACTGATCAAACTGATCGCTCGATAGCTGGTGCAGTCCATACGTGAACCCTTGCCTTTATACAAAGGCACGATGACCGCACACCGCCAATCCTTTGGGATTCTTCCGGACCTCCAGCAAAGGTTGCACAACACCCAGAAAGAATCGCAAAGGGCAGCACCACCATATTTGATCATTTCGGCAGAAACCTGATCAATACCCGCAGCCTTACCACATTTCAAACTTCGTATCGCCCTTACAATCTCATCTATTGTTATATCCTCACAAGCCGGCACCGTCAAGTCAGCAACTCTGGCGTCAGGGTTGTGAGCATAATCATACATTTCCCCATAATACTCGCTCCATCGTTTTAACACATCTTGCGTGTTCTCAAGAATGTCACCCAACTTAGATTTTATTCTATTCATTCCAGAAACTGGAGAAGAGCTTCTAGACTTTTTCACCTCCCTCCAATAGAGTTTGATGTTAGTCTCAAAGCTCTTCGCCAGTCTCTCATCAGCTTCCACTTTATCTCTCTCACGCTTTTCATTCACTAAAATCTTGGTGTCATTCTTGAGCCGACGGTAAATTTCTCTCTTCTCATCTCTCATACCACTATTCATTTGCAAAGATGCTACATAATCCAGCCATGCTTTCTTCTTTCTTTCAACGGAGTCTTGCACCTCCTTGTCCCACCACGCATCCCCTTTCAAGGATTTGCGTATCTTTGCATAACCACATACTTCTTTCGCAACTTCCACCATACTATCTTTCATAACTTGCCAACATTCATCCACGTCCAAGTCCGTAAGACAAACCTTGTCTAACTTTTCACGGACTTGACGTTCATACACTCTCCTTGCACTAATGTCTTGTAACTTTTCACTCTTTATTCTTTCAAGTCCTCCGAAAGGCACACGGACACGCCAATGTCGCCATTTCTTGAACAGACCCCTAAACCGGCTTATTACCAAGTAGTGATCTGTGTCATTTTTACTACGTGCAACAAATAAAGCCTATATAATAATAATGGAAACCGTTGATACGTCCTACTGCTGGGCACGAGATTTACCCCTTCTTGGGAGGAGGCCTGGAGCTTACTCCACCACGCTGCTTCAATGCGGGTTGGTGGATATAAGGGTCAGTGGCCAACCCGTTGTCGGATATTTTCAAACCGCCCATAAGGCCTCCTACAAGGTTTAACGACTGGTACCGACGGCTTAATGTGCCCTCCGAAGCACAGGTACGCGTGTTTTAATTTTCCACTAGCGGTCACCCATCACACATCCAACCGCGCCCGTATCGCCCGTATTAACCGAGTATGGATGGAGTAGATCCCTTCCGATCTACACCAGCTGTGAGGCAATGCGCGTTTCATATTATAGCCTATAAAAAAAACGTAACTTCACGACTGTAATCCCCGAAGGGGTAGGCAGAGGGTAAATGCATGCATTCAAGCAAACATGCAAACACCCACGATTCGCCGGTTACGTTTTGGTCCATGTAGCCTGTTGCCATCTCCGGGCGCATTACCAAACTCCGAGGTACTAGGAAACTTCCAGGAATTGGAAAAATCTCAATAGAACCAAAGATAAAGGATTTTAAACAGTTATCTCTGATAGTCTCCGACCCGGGAATCGAACCCAGGACCTCCAGCGTAGTAGTAGTGGAATATATCTAAATATAGCCTATACAAGTAGGTAAACTTGTCATTCTCATAAAACAGTAAGTACACTCACTAAGCCAAATATTTGAATTAGTGTTACTTAGAACTATAGACTTTTTGTAGAAATTAAATTTGCGGATTCTCTCGCGTATACAATACTGCCAAACTTCTTATTATACCCGACGTTTCGGTCGCTTTCCAGCTACTACGCTACGTACCGTGCTCACGGGCAGACTAGCGTAGCGTAGTAGCTGGAAAGCGACCGAAACGTCGGGTATAATAAGAAGTTTGGCAGTATTGTATACGCGAGAGAATCCGCAAATTTAATTTCTACAAGTATGAAGCTCGCGAAAACCTGCGAAAACGTCACAGACATTTTGCATCTTTCAGGCTAAGTAAAAACGTTTTAAAGTGAAAACTTTTTTAAAATCGTTGTCATTTGAATGTTGATGAAACGAAAAAGCGACAGTAAAAATACTGCTGGACCAAAGCAAGGGGGAGCATAAGGGGGATATGCTATAATCGCCCAGTTTGGCATGCGGATGTCATGCGCAGTGTCGTGGTTTTATCGTAGGACGCTGTTGCCCATCTTGCGTTAATGCACTTACTACCACCCCATTGGAATCGTTTGGCCGCCATTATTCGGTTGACCTACGGCACTAGTAGAAGAATTCTCTTCCAGAAGAATAAAATTCTTCTACTAGTGGGCGGTGGGGTCGTCACGTCCCAACGCCAGGAGAAGAATGTTTAGCTTTAGGTTTAAAGATCTTTATAGTCATAAAAACATACAGAATCAGAATCAGAAACTCATTCATTTATTTAGGGTGACTGGCACCTCTTATGACACGTCAAAAACAAACAAAATAAATTAAAGTGAATAACAATTGATATACATGTCAAACAAGATAAGAAAATTAAGTATAGTCAAGAATATCACTAAGATAATACTTAATATAATAAACTAATGTAAAAAGTATATCAGTAAAATGTCTCATTTCCCCTTTACAAATTGATAACAAAGAGTAAAAAGAAAAGAAAAAGAGTCATTCTTCGTCATTCACCCGCAGAGTTCCAAAGGCCAGTTCTTTTAGAATGAGATATAGATTACGTAGAAAAAAACGTTACATCACGCCTGTAATCCGCGAAGGGGTAGGCAGAGGTAAATGCATGCATTCAATCATCCAAGTTATACAATAAGTTGATTTTTTTTTTTTTATGTAATTGAAGTGGTAAACAAGCATGCAGTTCACATTGATGTTAAGTGATGACTGCAACCTATAGACACCCACACAAAGACCAAGGTCAAAATGCAAATGCGTTACCACTCCTGAGGCCTAAGGTGTTAAGCCTCTGTGCCGGAAATTACAGGGCCGTACATTACCACCTGACCGGAACACGATAGTGCTGAACACTACCATTTAATGCGGTGGTGCCTACGCCCGCGAGCTCCGTCACTGGAGCTCTACCACCAGTATAAATAGGATGTGATGTGATAGGATGTTAAATGTCACAATAACTTTAACAGATATCGTGATGCAACCCAGGCTTAATCTTTTCATGAGCCGTTGCAAAAATAATGCTTCACATAATTTAACACAGTACCTAAATCAAAACATTATCGGACCAACTATTTGTTTGCGCACAACTTCTGTAACGACTTGTTATTACAATATTTTCCACATAAACCTGTTTGTTTTTAATTCGCAATCCAGTTCGACTCTAGTTCTAAACTCGGGTTGACTTTCGGCTGGGAAGCAATAAAGCGAGGCGGTTGAGGGTTGGCATATGTTTTACCAATTTCGGAGAACTGAGGTTATGCGGTTTAAGTGTTATTCTTTTAGTTATATTATAGAGTATTTGATGTATATATGACCTTGGTCTTTGTGTGGGTGTCTATAGGCTGCAGTCATCACTTAACATCAATGTGAACTGAATGCTTGTTTGCCACTTCCATTACATAAAAAAAAAGAGTAGGTAGAAGTAGGCTATCGGGGATCGAAATTCGTAAGTGATTTTGACTGAATTTACTTGTAATTGTTGTGCCCCTGTGTCAAAAATTACAGGCCCGTACATTACCACTCAACCGGAATATGTTAGCGCTGAACACGCATTTAGCGAAAATTTCAAAATCAAAGTTAAAACGAACTCTTACAACCCATTTTTTTAAAGCAAACATATTTTTGTCTAATTTACTTAAAAGGATTGTGCAATGATTTACTTGTGTATCCTACTAATACTATAAATGCAAAATTTTGGGAGATTTTTTTTTAATGTAATGGAAGTGGTAATCAAGCGTGCAGTTCACATTGATGTTAAGTTATGAGTGCAGCCGATAGATACAAAAACCAGGGAGATGCGTTGCCACCCCTAAACTAAGTTGTTTTAAATTCTTATCTATTCTATTCTTATGTCTGTGGCATAGTTATTGCGGGGCTATACCATTTTCTAAGATATTGCCATGATCTTAAACAGACAGTGACACAATACGCTATTATGTCTCAGAGTAAGCAATGGAACTAGAACTAGACAGTTCTTCGTAGCTGCACGCGCGAGCGCGCAACCACGGAAAGGGTCGAGGTTAGTTCCTCCTTCCCCTGGCATTCTGCCCTAGGTTGTCTAGGGCGTGGAAATTTTGATTGGGTGGGTATCGTGCGTGCTAGGACTCACCGGGGGCGTGTTCAATTTTTTTTTTTTTTTTTTAATTTTTTTTTTTATTATTTATTTATTTATTATTTTTTTTGTGAGAGCTTTTTTAAAAAGTAAACAATGGTATGTAACCTTAGGTTAGGTATGTCACATAGTTGCCGTAGAGACGGGCTCTGCGCAAAGTCTACACAATGTAACCTCGTAGATGTGCTACGCTTCTAGCTACGCCGTAGCCAATATATGATCGTATGAATTGGTTGGGTATGTACCCGTATTTTTAACCGAGTTCAAAAAACGAGAAGGTTCTCAATTCGCCCGGTATATATATATATATATATATATATATATATTTTATATATTTATGCTACGCTTCTAGCTACGCCGTAGCCAATATATGATCGTATGAATTGGTTGGGTATGTACCCGTATTTTTAACCGAGTTCAAAAAACGAGAAGGTTCTCAATTCGCCCGGTATATATATATATATATATATATATATATATATATATATATATATATTTTATATATTTATGTATGTACGCGAATTTCGCCGAGATTTCTGAACCGATTAACGTAATTCTTCTTTTGTTTGAAGCGGAATAGTTTCGAATTGGTTCCATAAAAATTTGATTCAGATAAGCCCATCAGTTTTTATTTTATGAGCATTTTTTTACTTACTTTCACCTCAGACTAAAGGAATAAGAATAGACGGCGAGTTGTCATACAGTGCGTTGAATTCACTGACGTCCTAGATAGTCCTAATGCGCATGACAACAAGATGACAACAAGTGACAATGACACATTTACTCATCGACGACACAACACAGCTTAATTACTCCTTCGTGGATAATTTTTTTTCATTTGTATCGACACAACTAAACAATTTAGGTATCTAATTGTCACGAAGCTAAAAGAGTCAGATTTTACAAATTTAACAGATTTGAACATTAATCTAATTGGCAATGCAGCAATAAACTAAAAAGTATTGAATAAATATAACTACGTTAAGAAAAACCGACTTCAAAACTGAAAAGTAAAAAATAATAAAGATTTAATTGTAATTATATACTACCTATTATTTATATGTGCTATTAATAATAGGTTTGAAGCCGGTGCCAAGCCTAAAACATATAAATATATTTTAATCACTTCAATATGAATACGAGCAAATTAATACACTGAACAAAACGTAACCGGCGAATCGTGGGTGTTTGCATGTATGCTTGAATTCATGCATTTACCTCTGCCTACCCCTTCGCGGATTACAGGCGTGAAGTTACCTACTTTAGTGATTTTGGCTTTGCACCGACTTCAAACTTATTAGTAAATAGCACATATAAATAATAGGTAGTATATAATAACAATGAAATCTTTATAATTTTTTACTTTTCAGTTTTGAAGTCGGTTTTTCTTAACGTAGTTATATTTATTGCATACATGAATGGTTACAATTATGTCACACTATAGATTTCTTAATAAACTCTTTCAGTTTTTTTTAGTGTTACAAAGGTGGCAAACAATATGCAATTCTATTTTAAAGAAAAATGGAAAGAAAAATTTGACTTCAGGCGAGACTCGAACTCGCAGCCTACTGGGAATCTAGTCCAGCCGCTCTTCCAATTGAGCTACTGAAGTCCTGCCCGATTTGTCAAATCTTTCCTTCACATTTATTGCCTTGCTTTATGGTAGCAGTAGCGTAAAATAAAATATATTTCACAAGCATGTGTTAATGCGAAATAATATAAAAACAATATGCAATTCACATTGATGTTAAGTGGTAACTGCAGCCTATAGACACTCACAGAAAGACCACAGGTCAAAATGCAATGCGTTGCCACCCCTGAGACCGTAGTTGTTATGTCTCTGTGATAGTAATTACGGCGCCATACATTACCATCTAACCGGAACACGATAGTGCTGAACACTACCATTGAGCGGCAGATAAATTAGGTGATGCGGTGGTGCCTACGCTCTCGAGCTCCTACACTGGCACTCTACCACCAGTAACCCCTTCACAATTTCTGTGAAACACTGCAAATACACAGTATTGGTTCATGTACTAATAATGCCATATACAATGTATAGAAAATTAGTGACATACATTGTATATGGCAGGAGTCTCAGAATCGCTCGGAGGGTTTGGATTAAGATATTTGTTTTATTTAGAAATACATTTACTTCATATATATTTAACCAATAGTTTTGAATACATATTTTTATTGAAAAGAAAATAGTTCGGCTTATTTTTCTTATGAGGTGATGAGTTGATCTCTATTTGCCTACATGCAATGCACACAACAGATAGAAATGTAACTCTCATACAGGCTTTGATTTTGCTTCCATTTACGCAAAGAAACTAACTGCAACCATAACAAACACTCACACTTTCAACTTAAACAATGCTGGTATTCGATTGGTCGCAAGGTCATTTCGCCGAGCGGCATAGAAACGTCCAATAGCCTGATGCGCTGCGGTGTGTCTCAATTATGCCCTGCCCACGGTGTGTCTCTTTACGTGCTACCTTTTTTTTTTGTTGGTACACTTATTTGCAATATTATTCGTAGCTTTAATACTTTAAATTGAAAATGAAACAAATTATCATTTACACCTCAAATATGTTTTTTAACATTTCGCATTAACACATGCTTGTGAAATATATTTTTCTTATTTAGGACTTCAGTAGCTCAATTGGAAGAGCGGCTGGACTAGATTCCCAGTAGGCCGCGAGTTCGAGTCTCGCCTGAAGTCAAATTTTTCTTTCCATTTTTCTTTAAAATAAAAAAATACCTCATATATGGTTAAAATTAACAACAAATTATGACGTTAAGAGCGAGTTAATGAAAAACCACAATAACTACAATAAAACACACGTGCTAGGCAGCCCTGTCCAGCGGCCATTACATAAATAATGCCGCCATGTTTATTGCCGCCATTTTGAAGACAAATGGATAGTTATTACGGCGTACTCCGTTTTACATTCGCTCTTCCCGTTGAAAATTAAAATATTGTACTTATTTTATAGGTAGTTCAACGGCGAGTGCCGATTTACTGTTTCTGTATTTTTTTAAAAGTTTATGAGTATATGTTTTTCACATTGTGAGAAATGAATGGGTTGTAATTTCTCTCGAATCACTAAACAGAATGGTGTGACGCGCAATTTTTATTTTTGGGCGGAACATATCGTGCGTTGATCGTTTATTGCAATCTCGCGAAACAATTTGTAAGGAAGCAATTGTCTTTGGAATTGCTTTTTGTGAGTTACGATATGCAGACGGGTCAGGACAAATGTTATGTTATATATACATATTTTTTTTTTATGTAATGGAAGTGGCAAACAAGCATGCAGTTCACATTGATGTTAAGTGATGACTGCAGCCTATAGACACCCACATGAAGACCAAGGCCAAAATGCAGATGCGTTACCACCCCTGAGGCCTAAGGTGTTATGCCTCTGTGCCGGAAATTACAGGGCCGTACATTACCACCTGACCGGAACACGATAGTGCTGAACACTACCATTTAGCGGCAAGTAAATTAGGTAATGCGGTGGTGCCTACGCCCGCGAGCTCCGTATGTTATGGCTATTAGTAATTTTTATTGTTACATTTTTTGTGTGATCGGTACTTACTTCATTTTTATGCCTAGTCATTTTAAAATAAAATTATGGATTCATGGTATTAACAGTTTACGTTACCTTTATGAAAGACCTGAAGAGAATGGGATTGTACTTGTAAATGCCTTAAATAAAACTGTCGGTATTTTTTAAATCGTAACATAAAAAGAAGATTTACGTCCAAATACTAAAACGTCACTCAAATCTAAATGTAACTTAAAAGTCTTCTGTCTCTATAAAACACGTGCAAACGACAGACAGAGACAGAGAGGGTATATTTGAGGGTTACTTAAAACTAAATGACGATTGAGTATTCTGAGTATTTGGCCATTAGTTTGTTAATTAAAATTAAATTATTGAATAAATACGCTCACACACACACTGCCCTAATGTAATTATAAGCCTACTCGTGAGTATACAAAATACCCTGACCTGAAGAAATATCTGTTAGCGGTACGGGGATAAGGTGTAGTGCAGCATGCAGTACTCATGGATAGTTTTACCACAGTCTATAGACATCTACACAAAAACTAGAGGTCGAAATA
Organism: Macrosoma leucophasiata; assembly: GCA_036365455.1. Lineage (NCBI taxonomy): Eukaryota > Metazoa > Arthropoda > Insecta > Lepidoptera > Hedylidae > Macrosoma > Macrosoma leucophasiata. Next base: position 3,036,814 of record JAWQUS010000017.1, read on the forward strand.
AAGATGGAACCCCTGAAGTATAAGTTATTTACCGTGATAGTTAATATGTGACCATATACCTACATCCTCAAGCTCCGACATTAGGACTCTGCCAACATTATGAATTAAAAATAGTTTTACAACATACTTTTTAGGATTCCGTACCTTAAAAGGAAAAAAGGAACCCTTATAGGACTACTCGTGCGTCTGTCTGTCTGTCTGTCCGACTGTCACAACCAATTTGCTCCGAAACTACTCGACCGATTGAGTTGAAATTTGATGAATATATGTAAATTGGTGACCCAAAGATGAACACGTCAAGTAAAATAGTAAAATTAAACAGGGGGGGACAATTTTTCAGGGGGTAAATCAGATAATTAAAAAAAATACTCGTAAACTGTGTCGTGTGACATATCAAATGAAAGAAGTTGTTGTCAGCATCTCAGATATATTTTTTTAATAATTTTTGCATAAACAAATTTGAAGTTATTTAAGAAAAATGACGAAAATTGACCGTTTCAGTCAATCAGTTCGGTAGTTTCGGAGATAGGGGGATTCCCTCCCCCTATCTCCGAAACTACTGAACTGAACTTAAAATTTTGAAAAAAATGTGGAAAATAATTCTTTGCCTATAGATTACTGGAAAACCAATAAGAAGTTTGAGTATTCAAATTAAATCGAAAATTCTTAATAATATAAGCCGCCCTGCCGGTACCACCGTAACCGCTATGTCCCTGCATTTTAAATCTGTAATATTTTGAAAAATATTTATTTAAATTACGGAACCCTCACCACGCGAGTCGAACTCGCACTTGTCCGGTTTTTTATGACATGAGGTGGAAAAAAGTATACAGTATATTATAATAGTAATCAAAAAATGTAGCCTACAAATATCTACATAAAAACTAAAGAGTTCAATTTAGGTGCGTTCCCACTTTTGAGCTCTAAGTTATGAGCTTCTGTGTCTGAAATAACAGCGCTGTACATTACTACCTGATCGGAACACGCTAGTGTTGAACACTTCCATTTAGCGCAAGTAGGTAGGTGGTGCTTTAGCGCAAGTAGATTAGGTAATGCGGTGGTGCTACCGCCCGCGGACTCCGTCACTGGAGTTCCACCACGAGTTAAACCTACCATCTACTTTAGTGTACGTCCTAAAATAGTATCTTTCATACATTTTCAGAACCCAGATATAGTGCTGGTCCACTACCTGAACGTGCCCTACCCGGATGATAACAAGCTGGCGACGGTGGCGCCGAGCCTCGCGCTTTGGGCTGACAAGAAGGAATGGACGAAGGATGAACTAGTCAGCCAGTTGAAACCAATGTGTAAGTACTTTTATTTGATGCGAAACAATAGCCAATTTAACTAACATAACACATGTCTAGTTTGCTTCACTAAATTTCTTTTTTTTTATGTAATGGAAGTGGCAAACAAGCATGCAGTTCAGATTGATGTTAAGTGATGACTGCAGCCTATAGACACTTACACAAAGACCGAGGTCAAAATGCAGATGCGTGCGATGCAGGTGTTATGCCTCTGTGCCGGAAATTACAGGGCCGTACATTACCACCTGATCGGAACACGATAGTGCTACCATTTAGCGGCAAGTATATTAGGTAATGCGGTGGTGCCTACGCCCGCGAGCTCCATCACAGGAGCTCTACCACCAGTAAAAAAAATAGTTCTGTTTTCAAACCCAAACCAAGAGATGGATCCAGACAATGGGAGGCATAGACATAATTAAATGTATTTTATTAACCGATTCTAAAAAAATCTACAAGTGATCTCGTTGTTCGTATACACTGAACATTTACATATACGGTTCCGTACCTCGAAAGGCAAAAACGGAACCCTTATAGGATAGCTTTCTTGACCGTCTGTAAGTCTGTCAAGATCCTTTTTCTCAGGAACGCATGGAGATATTAAACTGAAATTACGCCACATACGTAAGTTTACTGTTCCTTGGAACTGTAAAAAAATTAAACCTCTAAGCCAACGCATTCTAAAGATACAGACGTTTATGCCGCAAATCTTCTCTCAAATTTTTGAAACTCGCAAAGGGAACCAAAACGGGCTACTTCCTGTGAACTCAGAATCTTGAAATTTGACACGAATCATCGTCTTATAGCAATAATAAAGGAAACATTCCGAAAATTGTACATTTTTAATAATCATTAATAGTTTTCTTATTTTTGAGTTACTATCCCCTTCCTATGGACGCGTAGATAAATTCCTATTTAATAGATTGAAATTCATTTCAAGAACTCAAGTCTTACACCTTCAAAATGTAACAAAATTAAATCCATAGAAAAAATAATAAAAAAATAATAATAAAATTTCACTAAAATGTCCTTCAGTTAATGAATAATCATCTTAGAATTAAAATTAAGCACGATGAGCGTCGCGCGTCGTGATCAGTATAATTATGTGAAATAGTAAGATCCACAGGAGACATTGCGAAGTAATTAAACTTGTTAGATACACAAAATGATTTGGCTTTCACCAAAATTTGAACATGATATGGGAGAACCCAACCATGTGTGAACTACGATGAGACGAAATACGCTCGGCCGCATATATTATGCGCCGGCTCGACCTCACACGTGCGTGATGAATATAATAAGTTTGACAAACCTGTTATATCGCGATGGACTTATGAATTATAATTGAAAATTTAAATGATTAAATGATTATTTTGTAAGAGTATGAAGAATATGAGGCAAGAGCATGAAAGTAAATTGATCGCGGTCGAGATGAGATCTTTGCGCAAGATCTGCAGTGTATCGCTCACCGATCGCGTTCGTATTGAAGATGTAAGAAATAGGCTTTGTGTAAATGAGATGATCGGTGTAAAAATGAAAAGAGGCATGCGCCTATGCTTCGGCATTCTTTCTATATGCCCGATATAGAAAAAATGTCGAATGATCGAATGACTAAACAGATATACAATGCAAATGTGGATGGTTGCAGGAGCCCAGCAAGACCAAGACTGACTTACCATGACCAAATAGGTCGAGTTTTGTCTGATGGTGTGGTCAAAAGTCTTAGGAATCGGCGTGCATGTATGAAGAGAATTATGAAGGCAGATGAGGTACGAGAGGTAACTATGTCAGGACCGAGATATCTGGCGCTCTACACTCTCTACCTACTCCGTTAGGGGCCTGGCGTCAAGATACATATATTGAAAGAGTGATTGTTATACATTTATTACTTTCCTACGATACGAGTACACTGATATCTTAAAATATTGATCTTAAGAACCACTTTTTTATGTTTATGGAAGTGGCACACAAGCATGCAGTTCACATTGATGTTAAGTGATGACTGCAACCTATAGACACTTACACAAAGACCAAGGGTCAAAATGCAGATGCGTTACCACTTCTTAGGCCTTAGGTGTTATGCCTCTGTGCCGGAAATTACAGGGCCGTGCATTACCTCCTGACCGGAACACGATAGTGCTGAACACTACCATTTAGCGGCAAGTATATTAGGTAATGCGGTGGTGCCTTCGCCCGTGAGCTCCGTCACTGGAGGTCTACCACTACAGTCTTAGCCTGGGTGGAACCACGATATTTATTAAAGTTAAAGCTATTGTAACATTTCACACCCTTCCTTAACTTATAGAAATCTGTTAAAGTTAAAGAAAGTTAGAGAAGGATGTGAAATGTTAAAATAATTTTAACTTTAACAAATATCAACCCTAGATAAGTACAATTATTACAAACCTTTCAAAAGTAAGTGCGACTTGCTTTTATTTTTTAATTCTGTTCTAAATATAATTTGTCAAATTCGTCTTTATTTATACGTTTATTTATGTTTGTACGTATTTGTTATATTTATTCACATGTATATGTATGTTTATATATATATATATATATATATATATATATATATATATATATATATGTTTATATGTATATAAATACTATATTTATGTATAAGTATGTATATTTGTGTCCATTTATTTATATATATATATTTATTACAATACTTTCCCTGTGAGATATTTACGATTTTGAATTTGTTTTTTTTTCTATTTGCACCACAAACTGTTCTTTTCTACCCAAAGGTTGACTGGTAGAGAATGCTATTTAGCATTAAGTCCGCCTCATGTATTATTTCATGCAAAGTTTAAATAAATAAATACCATTTCTTTTTTTAATTTCACGTTTTCAAATAAATATGACGGATTCTATTCATAAAGAAATGTAAATACAAATTTAAATACGTGCTAGTATGCAACAGACTGGATAGGCGTGTTTAGAGACGCAAAACGCTCAGCCGCATATATTATGCACCAGCTCGACCCCACATGTGTGTCATGCGAATTAATTTGTAATGTTATTTTCGTAAATATGCTTTTATTCTTAATACTTACTGGTGGTAGAGCTCCAGTGACGAAGCTCGCAGGCGTAGGCACTACCGCATTACGTTGTTACTGTTTGCCACTTCCATTACATAAAAAAATGGCAGACAAGCATGCAGTTCGCATTGATGTTAAGTGATGACTGCAGTCTATAGACACTCACACAAAGACTATGGCCAAAATGCAGATGCGTTACCACTCCTGAGGCCTAAGGTGTTATGCCTCTGTACCGAAAATTACAGGGCCGTACATTACCACCTGACCGGAAACGAAAGTGCTGAACACTACCATTAAGCGGCAAGTAAATTAGATAATGTGATGGTGCCTTCGCCCGCGAGCTCCGTCACTGAAGATCTACCACCAGTTAAAATTTTAAATAGAAAACGTGTTCAAGAATACACGTTTTTAATGAATACATGACAAAAGTTTATAAATTTTAAATATTTTACCACAACAAAAACAAACAAACAAACAATTACACTGATCACCATTAATTTGAATAAACAGACGGATGGCAGTATAATCGAATAGACTACTTTCTTTTATAGCTAAATGACGTAAATTAACGCGACAAGCCAACTTTGGCCTCAAAATGAATATTTATAAAGGGGAAGTGATATAATCATTAGCGTACCTAATAGCAGTTCCCAATGAATTTGTTACAGCTTAAATGACTTCGTGTTTACGGGTAAACAATATCCGGTGTATTGTGAGGGCCCGGTTTCACTCGGTTGGCGTCTCACAAACAGGGACTCTCACAAGGGAGAACGGTCTAATAGGTCGTCTGACTAACCTGCGGTTCCAGCTTTCGGCATTTATGTTGTCTTGATCCTGTGGTCTTCGAATTCTTTCTTGTTTTCACTCCCGGCCGGGGTGTCGAGTCACGGGTGGCCCTGGACCAGCCACAAAACGCGCGCTTTCGGGATAACGATTTTCAAGCGTCTTTTATCCCGTTGCAAGTTTGATTCGCTACAGGTTGTCGCGAGAGGTGACGTCAGTGACGTCTGATGAGTGTAGACAGAGATTAGGTGTTTTATCTTCCTAAGATTTTTGTTTTAAAGAGAGCGTAAGTTGAAGGTTTTTAATTAAATTCATTACCGTCCGGTGCCCGAATGTTTCGCCTTATACTATTTTCATGAATAATTCCAATTAAACAAACTTAGTCTTTATCTTAATGAAGCTTTTTAAAGATATAAAATAGATTAAGATGAAACCCACCTTTGGTTTTAAAGCTAAATTTAGGATAAATAGGATAGTGACATACTCGTTTAATGACTTCACGACTTGCTACTGATATACTTCTTTATTTTTCAGTTTTCAGCGAAGATGAACCTGATGTTAACAGCGATTTGGAAATATCGGTGAGAATATTATAAAATTATTCACCTAAGAATATTTTTTTCTAAGATTATTGCAAAACTCTTCCATCAAATTGAAATGTTAGGGCAAAATGTTCCAGACAGCGGAGACGGTGGAGGCGATTGTGGGGCAGCTGATGGAGAAACAGCGAGCAGCCAGAGCAGCAGCACTAGCGAGACAATTAGAATGTGGATGTCCAGACTCAACATGTCAAGATTCCAGAACTTGCGCTCACCCTTTGCGACGCATACAGGCGGCCAAACCACCTGCATCTGATCATCACGTGTCTTCAACTACCGGCCCCTCTCCAAGACCTATTGCGCAGCCACCTCGGCAGTATACTAGAGACCATAGAACAACAACGCAGTCATCACCTCTCTTACTCTCTTTAGGACAAATCCAAGGCGGCGGTGGTCTTCTCATTTTGAACGGTGCTGGTAACAGTGCACAACAGCACTCCTCTCTAGTTTCTCCTTTATCGGTAACTTCATTCGTTTGTGAAGAACCAAGGGATAGGTACCGGCATCAGTACAAGCCAACATTTGTCCTGAAACGGGAAATACCAGATAGTCGGCCTTCATCCTGTATACAGACATCTGATACAACTTATGAAATTGAGACTCGAGTGGAAGAAAAGATAGAGATTGGTACTTTCGAGAGGAAAATCAAAATGGAACCAAGGTCTCGTGGTCAAATTATTGCTAGTGCACCAGTCACGCCTTCCCGGTATCCTGATTTAGTGGAACGGCTAGAGAGTAAGGTACTGACGGATAACTGTGATGACACATTAGTTTTGTTAGGTACAGATGGCAATCTGACGGCAAGTGGTTTTTTTGACGAAACATTGGAGCTATCCCATGAGGACATTCAGAAAACTTTGTCAGCGAATATGCCAACATGTGAACTGGATAGAAGTGTAGTGCAAACTACTGAAACAGCTAATGTGATGGTATCTGGGATTGATACTATGGACTTTATAGAGAGTTGTGAAGCAGTGGCATCACCGACTCACGTCGTGGACGATAACGTGTTCGTCAATTTAGATGCTTTTGATATGTTAGGGGATTTCCCAGAATTGGAAGTACTTGATCCTAGTACGCTATCAACAAATCCAGTGGTGAGTTGAATTTAGCAGTACTTATAATTCAGACACTATTTAATTTGTACACAGGTACCAACACTTAACTCTTGACAAAGGAATTATAAATTTAAAAAAAACGGTGAGCGACAATAAAGCTTTACCACTATAATGAGCTTATTCTTTTGTACCTCTACTTAATTTATTATATGAATTGATACATTAAGTAATTTTAACACCAAATAATATAGTCATGATTTATAATGCGGGTATAATTCTCTCATCGATATAACTTTTTTCACAAATTATTTACGATAAATCTTTAAATTCAATATTATATTTGGTTTCAAAAATGATAATTTTGAATTGGATCAGACTTACGGTCGAGATTAAACTTAAGCACGTCCTAAAAGTAATTTTCCGTTATTTTAAAATCAATTGCCAACAATAAATTAGTTATGTGAACAGATTTAATATTCAAGAGCAGTCCGTTACGTTCCAGACTAATGTAACGCTATGTGACAAGTCACCACCGGTAGAGGATGGTAATGAAAAAATGCAGACTGACTGTAACGAACAGCTGAACATCACGGACTACTCCCCAGAGTGGGCTTACCCTGAAGGCGGAGTGAAGGTCTTAGTAGCTGGACCTTGGACGGAGACCTCGGATCAGTATACGATCCTGTTTGATAACTTTCCTGTACCATCTACGTTGGTGCAGAATGGTCTGCTGAGGTGTTATTGCCCAGGTCAGTATTTTTGTATTCCAGTAATGTAAAGATTAAATTAGCCTGCAGTTCTTATTGATAGTTAGTCGATACCAGGTATAACATAAAAATCAACATAAAAATCAGACATTTCAGTGTAGATGCGTTGTGACTGTTGAGACCCAAGTTCTTATGCTTCTGTGCTAGATAATGCGAGACTGCTCATGAACACCTGACCGGAACTCAATAGCGTTAATCTCCAACATTGAGCGGAAAGTACTTGACCATTTAGTGGTAGGTAGAAGAAGTATATATACTGGAGTTCTACCACCTTCAACATTGGATGTAAGCCGCAGTGCATAATAAAACGTGTTGGACCCTCCATGTCCCCACGCAAGACTGACAAAAGTCCGGGGTTAAAAAAAACTGGTCCGGGGAAAACTGGACGCTGTGCTGACTAGAGACATGATAATAATAATGGTAATCCATGAAACGTCCCACTGCTGGGCAAGAGTCTCCTCTCTTTTGGGGGAGGGCTGGAACTTACTCCACCACGCTTCTGCAATGCGGGTGGGGGAGATATGACATAGTGGCCAACCCGCTGACGGATGTTTTCAAACCACCCATAAGGCCTCCGAAAAGGTTTAACGACTGCTATCTATCGTTAGCAACCCGGACCGACCGGACGGCTTAACGTGCCCTCCGAAGCACGATTGTCTAAAATATGTTTTAATTATATTATTTCAATAAGTAAATGAATTCTTTACGATAGTGGATGAAATAATATTATCTCTACTCTAATAGTAACGTAACGTATTGATTGATTCTTAATTATATGTACACTATATATATAAATTCCTTTTCACCGTTCCGGTTTCATGTCTCATTCTTTTGCTATATCGGAAATAAAACTCTGGATCATGCTCCCTGTTGTGATATCCGGCAATCTTCCTCTAAATTTTCTTTTAAAGTGAAGCTTAAGAAACACCTATTGAGTCAATTGTCTTAACCTTTTTTTTTTTTTTTTTTTTTTATGTAATGGAAGGTGCAAACAAGCATTCAGTTCACATTGATGTTAAGTGATGACTGCAGCCTATAGACACCCACACAAAGACCAAGGTCAAAATGCAGATGCGTTACCACTCCTGAGGCCTAAGGGTGTTATGCCTCTGTGCCGGAAATTACAGGGCCGAAATTACCTGAAAGTGTGTCATCATCGTTACAAGTTTTTTTAACAAATTAAGCATATTTATTTATACAACTATATTTATGTAAATTTATGTGTAATTTCAACATATTTAATTATTATTATATAGTTATATATGTATCTTATTATCTATATATCTATTGTTATATTTAGTGTAGCGTTAAATATTATTCGATAAAGTATTTATGTACTGAAGCATAAATAAATAAATAAATATATCGTTTTCAGCTCACGAAGCTGGCTTGGCTGCACTCCAAGTAGCTCGCGGAGGGCGCGTAGTATCCGATACGGTTGTGTTCGAATACAAAGCTGGTCCAACACCGGCACCATCATCGCCTGCGTCTGCGCCATTACCGTCGCTGGACTTTAGGCGGTTCTCAATCCTGCAGCGCTTGCAGCGATTACACGGCCGTTTGCAGGTGAAGATCGAACCGATGGATGATGGTAATCAGGTAAATATTCTTTGTACATTTTTCCTATTATCATTTCTAATCGTTTGTTGTTAGGCATTGACATGATACATTGAAAAAATATATAAGTTCTTTATTAGTAGTGAGTGTAATTTTTGATTTTACGAACTGAGCATCTATTTTGTTATTTTAAGAGAAACTTTGAAGTAGGTAATTGTCACATATGCTACCGTTTATGGAAGTGAAAAAAAGCATTTAAGGGTGGTTTGAGCACTGAGGTGAATTCCTTCTGTTGAATTATCAAATACAAAACGTTTGTATAAAAATACTGAAAAAGGAACTCATCCTGATAAATTGATAGTATTAAATCCATAGTATTAGGCTTACGTGTAAGTATATTGACGTATCCATGCTAAATCTGTAATTGAAAGGATCAACATTAATCAACTACAAACTCAATGATAATGGTCTTACAGAAATTTTGATGTAATAAAATCAAATAAAAAATCGTTTCGTGATTTCAGATTGAAGACGTGCAGCTTTACTCCAATCCAAAATTCGAAGAGCGTCTCGTCACTTTCTGCCGATCTCTGAGCTCCCGATCCATTGGCACCTCAGAGGGTTTCACAACGGAACCCGGCGAAGATGGATCCACGATCCTCCATCTTGCAGCTTCTTTGGGCTACACTAAGCTGACAACTGTGCTACTAAGGTGGAAACAAGATGACAGCAGCCTGGCTTTGGAGAAAGAAGTGAATTTGGGTGCACGGGATAGTGATAATTGCACGCCTTTGGTAACTATGATGATATTTTTTACTTAGCATTTTTAACATCATCATCACTCCAGCCGAACGAAGTCCACTGCTGGACAAAGCCTGCTCCAAATAAAATACGCTTACACTCACAGCTCCACATTAGGTATTAAATAAACCTGTGTCGTTGTGTAGATGCCGTTGTACACTAATTACAATACAACACATACACAAACACCCAGACCCGAAACAAATATCTGTTGGCCTTACAAATATTTGCTCCGGTGCGGGGATCGAACCCGCGACCCTTCGAATTAAACGGTGGTTTCGCACCGCTGGACTAACCGGGTCGTCAAAAACGCTTACAATAGTCTTGTGCGTCATAAGGGGAGAATATGCCATAGTCGCCACGCTTGGCAGGCGGATTGGCGATCGCAGTGGCGGTAGTATTATCGCAGGACGCTGCTGCCCACCCCACATTGTTATTTTTACTACTTAATCTATCCAGCGCCAAATTGTAGTGTTCAGCATTATCGTGTTCCGGTTAGATGGTAATGTATGGTCCCGTAATAAATATCACAGAGACATAACAACTAAGGTGACAGGGGTGGCAACGCATCTGCTTTTTGACCTCTGGTTTTTGTATAGATGTCTATAGGCTGCAGTCATCACTTAACATGAATGTGAATGCTTATTTGCCCCCATCATTACTAAAAAAAATAAAAAATACGCTTACACTCACAGCCCCACATTAGGTATTGGATATAATAATAAACCTGTGTCGTGGATGCCGTTGTACACATACAACACACAAACAAATACCCAGACCGGAAACAAATATCTGTAGACCATACAAATATGAATACATATATAAGCGCGCATGGCCCAGCGGCTGGTGTAGATCGTAAGCGATCTACTCGGTTAATCACTACAGGCGCGGTCGGGTAGTGTGATGGGTGACCGCTAGTGGCAAATTATGCGCGTTTCCGTGCTTCGGAGGGCACGTTAAGCCGTTGGTCCCGGTTGCTATCGATGGATAGCAGTCGTTAAACCTTGTCGGAGGCCTTATGGGCGGTTTGAAAATATCCGACAGCGGGTTGGCCACTAACCCACCAACCTCCACCAATCCGCATTGGAGCAGCGTGGTGGAGTAAGCTCCAGCCCTCCCCCCATAAAGGGGAGAGACTCATGCCCAGAAGTGGGACGTATAATGGGTTGCCATTATTATTGTTCCACTTATTTATTTAACTCTTATTTCCTATTTTTTTACATATATAAGTATCAAAAACAAATATATATATAAAAAAAAATGTTTGCCGCCGGCAGCGGGAACGGGGTCCAAGTTACCGGTGGTTAGGGGCGCAGAGAGAGGAATCTTCTCACTATTCGCGCCGTGTCAAGGAGCTGAGCTGACCCAGCCGTCCAACGTGAGCCTCTTAAGGTGTTGGTCGAGGCTCTTGGCGATAAGGCCGTTTACCGAGACGACTATCGGTACAATGATCGCCGAATCCACATGCCACATGCTGACAATCTCGTGACGAGAATCTCGTGAAAGCTGAGAAGGATAAGGAGTTAAAATACCTTGATCTAGCCAAGGTATTTTAACTCCTTATCCTTCTCAGCTTTCACGAGATTCTCGTCATGGGGGATGGTGACGTCGACGATCATTGCGCGGCGCTCCGTTCGATCTACCAACACTATATCAGGTTTGTTAGCAACAATGGTCTTGTCAGTGATGATAGATCGATCCCAGTACAGTGTGATACGACCATTCTCGAGAACTGGGTCGGGCACATACCTGTAGTATGGCACTTCCTCGGCTACCAGACCATATTTCAAAGCAAGTTGCTGGTGTATGATCCTGGCTACTTGGTTGTGTCTATGCAAATACTCCGCATTAGCTAGACTTGAACAGCCGGACACTATATGTCTGAGAGATTCGCCGGGACGGTGGCACGCCTGACATAAGTTCGAAGTTCAAAGTTCAAAGTTTTATTGCTTTCATGTACATGGTTTAGGTGTTATTTTAAGTAATTTGTATCGACATGATACCCGTCGGGCGTTGCAATTAACGTAGTTATATATTATTATTCTATATCTTAATCATAATACTTAGGCATTTTAATTATGAGTGAACGTGAAACAGAAAAATGAGTAAGTATGTGTATTTCGTCCATTTTAATGAGTACGGTTGTCACTGAAAAAATCACTCAGACTGTAATACGATTTCTCTATTAAAAAGTTTTTTAGACGTTTTATAAACACATTAAAGTTAGGCTGGGTTTTAATATCGTTCGGTAGGTGATTATAAATTCTTATTGCACTTACGTACGGACTACACTTATATATTTCTAATCTACAACTGGGCAGACTAATGTTATTAGCAAGTTGCTTTCTAACTGAGTGATGCTTTTGTTGTTTAGCCTTTTCGAAGATTTTAGGGTTAGTTTTTATAAATTTACTTATCTCTAGGATATTTATGCATGTCAATGTTAATATTTTTAACTGTCTTAAATGATTTTTGCAAGATGATGTACGGTCAATATTTGTTATAATTCTTAATAATTTCTTTTGTTGTAAAAATAATACTGTTTACTATTTCCCCATAAAATTATTCCATAACTCAGCCAGGAATTTGCGTACGCATAGTAGGCCGACATAGTGGTTTTTTGATCGGTACTTCTTTTTAATTCGTACAGTGCAAAGGAAAAGCTCGACAATTTTGCTTTAATTTTTTCGATGTGGGCTCTCCAATTTAAATTCGAGTCTATTTCTATGCCCAACATATTACAAGATTTTACCTTTTCAAGCGTGGTTTTTTCTATTTGTTAGTTCCACATCTAGAGGTTATTTTTGGTATGGTAAAAATTCTATTAATTTTGTTTTGGAATAATTCACTACTAAGTTATTTTTATTTAGCCAACTTATGACCATCTGGAAAGTGTCAGTCAATTTATTTTTAAATTGTATCGTATTTTCATATTTAAATAGTAAAGATATGTCATCAGCAAATAGTACGCAGTGAGTATTTATATTCTTAGTCAACTCATTAATATATATTAAAAACAGTATACATCCTAATACACTGTGGTATAGAGTTGTCCATTTTATGTGGTCTAGATCTATAGTTCGTGACTCTATTTTTATTAAGTTCACAATGTTCTATTTCCACACGTTGGGTTTTATTTTCCAAGTACGATTTGAGCCAGTCATGTGCGTTTCCTCGTATTCCCGAATCATAGATTTTAGACAAGAGAATATCGTACCTTATGTCAGCCGTACCGTCTCTCAGAATATACTAGTCCGGTAGTTATTAGTCATAATTACTTCGTCCATAATCGCAAAGACAAAACCTTCAGTTTCCCCAAAGAGGTCACCGAATCGCAGCCGGGATATAAGAATGTTGCAAGAAAGTCAATTTGGGGTCCGTGGAGGGCCCGGTAGAAGCGACCATGAAGCTCCTTGCTTTGCCATACCATCTCGCGGTCGTTGGTCGTGAGTACCGCAGGTTTGCGCCAGTTTTCCTTAGCTAGTGAAAGTGGGGTGAGTCCGCTGTCAACTGCCACCACGTCCTGTTGTATTTTCCCGTCTGAGGAAAGAAAATAATTTCTCAGACTGCACACCTCGCGGTTATGCAGGGTCTTGGCGTTAAGAAAAACACGGCCGCACACCTCCGCGGGATGTACAGTCTCATGACGGATGAGCGCGGGTGGTGCATCCGGTGTGATGTCAGCAGAGAGCGGACTTGCCTGTCTAGGGCATCCAAGTCAGTATGAGTCCACCTGAGTATGCCGAAGGAGTACACCAAGACCGGCATGACCCAGCCGTTGAAAGCGCGCACCTTATTTCCGCCCGACAAAAGACTCTTTAGGACTTTTTTCAGGCGGCCGAAGAAGCGCTCACGCAGCGACTGCCTCATGTCGGCCTCGCATATACCTAACGCCTCCAACATACCCAAGTATTAATAGGAGTCAGATGCGGAGAGTGAGCGAAATGGAATGGAACCCGGGAGTTGTATTCTCTCGGATTCCATTATCTTTCCATGTTCAACATGCATAACAGCACATTTTTCGATTCCAAATTCCATTCTGATGGAGTTACTGAAGTTTTCAGTGATCTTCTGTAATTCCGCCAGTTGGGAATTATTAGAGCCGAACAAATTATTATTGTTACTATATTTATACCAATATTTGTCCCGGTGCGGGGATAGATCCCGCGACTCTTCGAATCAAACGGCAAGAAAAAGATCCACACTGTTGGACAAAACTTTCCCCAAAAGACGCTCACAACAGTGTTGTGTTATGCGTCATTAAGGGAAAATATGCTATTATCTGCCTCAATAGCCTAGTGGTAGCATGCCACACTACTACATCGGGGTCCTCGGTTCGATGCCTGGCTCGGGAGATATCAGAGATAACGGTGTAAAATCCTTTATCTCTTTTTCTATTGGGATTGTTCCAAGTTTTCCAGTACCTCGAAGTTAAGTAAGGTGCCCGAAGATGTCAATAGGCTCTCAAGGTGGGAGTTTGCAAGTATTGAAAGAAAGAAAAAATATGTACCCGATATATATTATTATGCTATAACTTGGTTGGCGGATTGGCGATCGCAGTGGCGGTCATTATATTTACTACCGCCCATCTTATGTTATTATATTTACTACCGCCCCTATTGGACTAGTTTGTCCACCAGATGTCACCTCGTTATTTTCACTCAACGTTTATTAATTTTTTATTAATTTATTTCATATAATTAGGCTCCTGGAGAGCACTTTAACATAGTCATTTTTTTAAATTAACCTAGTGTGAATAACCACTAATAATTATCAAAAACACATGATAAATAAAAAAAGAAACCAAAGAATATTGTATAATCAATGATTTACAAATTCCTCCATTTCCCCATTTCAAAAGGAACTGAGAAAGAATGAATTTGGTTGTCGTTTCAACTTAATATATTTTCCAGATGGTAGCAAGTGCAGCAGGCCACGTGGAAACAGCAGTAGTTCTGGCCCGTTGGAGCGCCGGCACCAGGCTGGAGGCGGGCGCACGCGCCGCCGCCGCCGCCGCACGACGCGCGGGCCACACGCGTCTCGCCGCCATTCTGGATCGCATACACCCGCCTACTGGGGATGCTGTGTTTCGACGACCACATAGGTGAGATTCAAACATTGTAAGATTTGAACCAGAAAAAAAAGGACAGGGTTAAAGCAGCTTTGAAATATTATTTGGAGAGCCTAAAAATATTTTCCGATTTTTTAAATTATTTTCGCTCACCGAAAGCAGGGATGGCTTGAAGGCGTGGGGACGTGACGACCCCATTGCCCTATAGTGTACAGTGACGGTCAAACTATTCCAAAAGAGCGGTAGTAAAAATATTATTTGGAGAGCCTAAAAATATTTTCCGATTTTTTAAATTGTTTTCGCTCACCGAAAGCAGGGATGGCTTGAAGGCGTGATAGTGTACAGTGACGGTCAAACCATTCCAATAGAGCGGAAGTAAAAAGAACAACGCGGGCAGGGCAGCAGCGTCCCATGATTAAATTACCGTCAGTTCATTAATCCGCCTACCAAGCGTGACGATTAAAGCATATTGCCCCTCAATGACGCACAACACTGTTATGTGTGTCTTTGGGGAAGGCTTTGACCAGTAGTGGATGTCTTTCGGCTGGAGTGATGATGATTTAAATGCTTTTGTAAAAAAAATTAAGCATAGTTACTATAAAAACCAAACTTATCCATCTCCACTAGGGCTAAGTTCTTAATTAAGAAGTCTGTTTTCACAAGTGGAATTTCCATCATTCAAATGGTACTGCCGCGAAACATCTTTTACGATATATCTACATGATTTACGTTTTGAATGTTTCTTGGCCCTGCTATCAGACTAATTGGTAATAGTCTGATGTGGCCATGTCAGCTATATTATATCAGCTACCTTATTTCACATTACCTATGGCCTAACTGGTATTAGAATAATTTAGTACAGACGCACAATGGCATAGCCACCACAGTATTAGTAAATCCACTATCTGCCGTTAAATCTTCCGTGCTAGAGAAGTCTTCAGTGCTTATTAAATACTAAATTTGTATTCAAGGTGCCAAAAATATTAAAATACGCTTACACACACAGCCTCATATTATATATTATATAAACCTGTGTCGTGGTTGACCTTGTACACATACAACACATACACAACCAGAAACAAATTTCTGTAGGCCATACAAATATTAGTCCCGATACGGGGATCGAACCCGCGACCCTTCGAATCGAACGGTCGTCTCACACCGCTGGACTAACCGGGTCATCGGTTAAAAATATTATAATTAACAAGAGAAGCAAAAATCTGAGTGGCGTCACATTCATATCAAGAATGAGATTTTCTGGTTTTGCTAAATGTTTAAGCAAAAATATTGCTATAATCTTCAGCCATCTTCATCAAACATTCATGTGATTCAACAGATTGTTTCATTTCATAATTCATGTTTCATTTTGAAAATTTCAGCCTGTCCCAAAAAGGGCGTGCAGGCAGTTTGGAGAGCAACTTGGTGAAGCGTCCATCGATAGACAGCGGCATCAACATGGCGGATGCCTTCAGATCCAGCTCAGCTATTGACAAGAGTGAAAGTAGCTCTTCCGCCAGGTAATATTACATTATCTAATCAAAACAAGTATTGCTTATAATATGTCGTTACCACTATTGTTACTATGCAGATATTTGTTTAGCGGGTGAATTAATTCAAAATATTTATAAATTGGTGTTATTTTGTAAATGATTTTAGATGGGAACGAAGCATGTCCTTACCTTTGGACTCTGACACATCAGAAGATAGTCTAGGCGATTCAAAAGTGGGTCGTCGAATGGATCTTGCCCTCTGTAAGTCTTCATGATTCAACGAATACTTCATCCATAGACATTTAAATTTTGATTTGCTGACGATTATTTATTTTTTTATTGGCACGGCGCCTATAATTCGGTCGAACAGTTCAATCCGTATCGTTGCGTAGAATCTGGATAACGGTCTCGGCGGCGTTCGTTCTGGATTGTCATGCGGCGTGAGTTCCTTCTCAGAATTGGGCACTGGATATCAAAATTTGACTCATTGAACCTCGTCGCCGACGAGATTGAATGAGAAGGAGCTTTCGACTTATATAGCTTTATTCTGGTTATATTTTAAGACCAGTGCGTTCGATAGTCACGCGTAGATATAAGGGGGAAGGAGCTCACGGGCGCTGGCAAGGCGTGACACTGAGCCGGTTGTCCAGGCGAGACGGCGCGCCGAGCAGCGAGCCCGATCATAGACGTGGAGGCCATATCCAACGCATCGTCGCCCGCGCCCTCCCCGCCGCCGCCCACGCAAGGTCAGTTCTGCCACCGAAACGGTATAGACGGTGACCTATATTGGCGAATAGATTGGATTTTACCTTCAAATCTATCGAAAAAATTAAAAATAAAATCATCCATATAAGCAAATGCAACTTTCAACATTTTGTCTACAGCTAAAAATGCTGTTTTGAACCAAATTAAGTCGATAGATTTGGAAATATTCTAATTTGGACAGTAGAATTGGTTTGTAGTTGAAATACTTTTAACAATCTCGAATTTTGCTTATCCGACTATTTTAAACATAACTGACGATAAGCTGGCGTTAAATCCAAAATTATGAAGCACTTCTTCGCAGACTGTTCTATACCATTTCAAGTCGCAGCCATCTCTCCGCTCGACTTGTCTATCGATGTTGTGAATGTAGTAGATGCATGGCCACTCTGGCCGGTTCTTCTTCTTAACGTCTCTCTGTCCCTTTGTTGCCAGTGTAGTTCGGTCATGGCCATAGGTAGACCACTTGTAGATTCTTCTGTATTTCTGTATCCAGTATCGAGCGGAGATTCCCCGGTGTTGATGTTAGTAGTATCCATTAAAGTTTAACCGACATGAATGCTTTTTTTATTATAGTTACTGAAACCAATGATTATAATTGGTTATTATGATTCAAATCAAAACATACATAGTTATAAGTTTTTCTATCTTACTATATAATTTATCAGTAAGATGATAAAAATTCTTATATATAATTTTCTCCTTAAATTATTGTCGGTTCAACTTTTCGATGTTGTCCATCGATGTCGCTTTAAATGGTTCGATTGGTCCACTACACACAGTGGCTTCATCATCAGCCACGACGGTGTACACAACAGATCAACACTGCATGAAGGCCACGCTTGCATGATCGGTATTCAGTAACGCTTTTTATGTGTAGATAACGCTATATGAAAGGTGAGTGCCTAAATATTGTGTATCATACACTTAATACATTCTTATTCTGTTTTCATTCGTTTCCTCAGGTTTTGATTATTTTTGTTTTTATAAGGGAGACTATTTTTCGATTTCTTATCTTAAAACATTATTTTTCAGTATTGTCATTATTTTGTCATTTTAAGTTGAGCATCTTTACTACACCTTTATCAAGGAAAATTCACACGAAGTAGATTTTATACTAACGGATTTATTCCATGAAGCGAGTTCAGCTGAATCAATGCAAAATACCGAAATTTAAGTCTTATCACAATTAAATTACGTACATGAAAACTGAATTATTGCAAGTATACCTACTCTAATATTGAATATCAGAAGTAAGTAATTTTAAAAATTAATATCCAAAATACGAATGGTGTAATAAAGATTTTTGTAACACAAAAATGACACAAATGGAATGAAATAAATGTCTGTAATATTCGTGTATTTATTGTGATTGATGTTACGTGTATCTGTAGGGCTTACATGATTAGATACATTTATTCCCGAATTTAACTTGGTTTGTTTAATGTGTCAAACAATGTTTTTAACACCATGAAATTGGGATTATAACTTTAATTAGAAAAACTCGTATACATGTTCTTCTAAAAAAAACTGAACATATTGAAAAAAGGATAAAGTTGAGGAGTAATAAGAGTGTTTTTCAAAATTTGCTAGACTACGCTTTGACTTGGCACTGGACGCAAGTAACGATTTTTGTTTACTTAAAGAGATTACACCATTCAATATATTTCAGGGGAGCAAGATGACCGAGTGTTCACGCTCGCGGAGCAAATAATAGCCGCGATGCCAGAAAGAATAAAGGTGAATAAATTTACAGTATTATTTTAAATCTTTTGATGTACACTTATAAGTTTCAGACGATTTTATTGCAATGCAATGTTGTGTTGAAAAATAATCATACGGGAATAAACGAACGTGTGCTTATAAAGTTAGTTTTGATATACCTACTCATATTTTGCAACTCTACAAGTTGAATTTTTTTTGTATCTATAGTATATATAGTATATACCATAAGTTAATATGGTGCTAAATTTCACATTTAATATTTTACCAAATAATACTATCTAAAAGAGGGGTCATATAAAATTTGAAATCAGGAATAGCACAGTATTTGTTTATTGCTGTTTTTGTCATTGTTCATAAATTTTGACCATTATTCAAAAATAATAGGTTGGGGAAAAAGTCTTTTCGCATTATAGTATGTATGAACTTGTAATAAAATCTCTTTGGCTGTAGTATTTGTAACTGGCTGGTTTTGGTATCATTGAAAGTTAAAATTTTAAAGAACATAATTCCAGATTCAAATTAGGCAAATGTGTGATTTTCATTTGTTTTTCGTACTGTCAAGATGAGTAAATCTAATGAAGAGATTCGATACATTTTAAAATTTTACTACAAAAAAGGTAAAAATGCAACGCAAGCCGCGAAAAAAATTTGCGATGTTTATGGACCTAGTGCAGTGTCTGTGAGAGTAGCACAAATTTGGTTTAAGCGTTTTCAATTCGGATTTTTTTTATGTCAAATATGCACCTCGCTCTGGTCGCCCTATTACGGATAAAATGGATGCCATTTTTGAAAAAGTGGAGCAAGATCGACATATCAGTAGTTACGACGTAGCTGAAGAACTGAGAACTGATCACAAAACAGTTTTGGCGCATTTGAAAAAAGCTGGGTACAAAAAAAAGCTCGATATTTGGGTACCTCACGAGCTCGCTAAAAGAAACCTAATGAACCGTATACTCATTTGTGATTCTTTATTATGACGTAATAAAACCGAATCATTTTTGAAGAAGCTGATAACTGGTGATGAAGAGTGGATCACGTACGACAAGAGCGTGCGAAAAAGGTCGTGGTCAAAGGCAGGTCAGGCTTCAGAGACTGTGGCGAAACCCGGGTTAACTCGCTATAAGGTGATGTTGTGTGTGTGGTGGGATTGGAAGGGCATTATTCATTATGAGCTATTACCACCAGGCAGGACTATCGTTTCTGAACTCTACTGCGAACAACTGATGAGATTAAAGCAAGAAGTTTTTTTTTTTTATTATGTAATATAAGTGGCAAACAAGCATGCAGTTCACATTCATGTTAAGTGAAGACTGCAGCCTATAGACACCCACACAATGACCAGAGGTCAAAATGCAGATGCGCTGCCACTCCTGAGGCATTAGGTGTTATGCTTCTGTGCCGGAAATTACAGGGCCGTACAAAAGAGAGAAAGCGGCCGGAATTGATCAACAGAAGGGGTGTGGTGTTTCATCATGATAACGCTAGACCTCACACATCTATAGCCACTCAGCAAAAATTAAGAGACTTTGGCTGGGAGGTGTTAATGCATCCGCCGTATAGTCCTGACCTTGCACCTTCAGATTTCCACCTGTTTCGGTCTCTTCAGAATTCTTTATGCAATGTTAGGTTAACATCACGAGAGGACTGCCAAATCCACTTGTCGCGGTATTTTGATAAAAAGTCCCAAAATTTTTATAGCAATGGGATCATGTCCCTAGCCACAAGATGGCAAAAGGTTATCAAACAAAATGGTACATACATACTTTGGTTAAATTTAAATAAACTATATTAAAAAATGTTTTGAATTATCTTAAAAAATGCGAAGAAAATTTTTCCCCCAACCTTATATTTACAGCAAATTTTGTGCACAGTTTAATACATTTGCACTACTTCAATAACAATATAATCCTTATATTTCCATCAGAACGAAAGCTCATCCTTATTGTCAAGCCTGGACAGCGGGGGCGGGACAGAAGACTCGCTGATGGTGCCTCTCCTCGACGACACCACCACCTTTAGCAGCGACTTCACCTTCGAGTTCTCCGACAACACTTACAGGTCTATCAGCTTTATTGCTTTTGTATGTTTTGTGATTTTTTGAAACTATAGCTAACTATATCAATCTAAATTGATAAGAATAAAAGAAGAACTTGATGGACTCATAATTAGGCATAGTTATTGCGTACCTTAAAATTAAATGTATCTCATCGACTTCACCTTCGAATTTCCGGACAACACTTAAAGGTTGCCATTGTAATCTTCTGATTTTTGAAAATTTATTTGTACATATTTATAAATATGCATCTGATTTCGTTTTCATCATCGCTTAGAAGATATTCGGTTCGATTCTGGTATTCGGTTACTTACCTATATTCGGACGAACAGACAGAAAGCGGAGTCTTAATAGGGTCTCTTTTTTGGGTACTTAGTCTGAATGGACCAAAAAGAATGGACCGTTGTCCATTCGACCTTAATCAAAAATAGTCTACGAAGGGACATACCGATTTTTCGTAATCCTAAAAAGACTCAAATTGCAAACACGAACAGCTTTACAGAACAAGTTTACAGATATTACGATACCACGACAGGTTAATACTCCCAAGTCAATGACAATAATATGCTTTTTCATGAAATGTGAAAAAAAAAACATGTACATAGTTCGGATTTCAAATCTACACAATTACCAACGAACTTCATGCGTTGCCAATTTTTAATCTTATCTTTTGTTTCTTACTTGTGGCATTTGATCGAAAAATAAGCGTACATTTTAATCTTTAGTACAAATATTTTTTATAAAAACCTTAAACAAACTATCTTAAAATTTATAAATAAATAAAGCAGTTATGCATCAAAAATATCCACATCTCAGTCGTACTGCGGCAAAGTTCCCAGAAGGCTGGCAGCATTGACACGTTCAATGGCAATGCTTATTCTCTGACCGAAATATTGGCCAGCCCTCTGGTCACAGGAAGTGTCGACCAATCGCTTCGCAATGTTTCCAAATAGGAGACGAGCACCCCATGGAACTAGGACCGTTTCGACCCCAAAGGGCACGAATAGGTAATCATCTGAAAGACTACTGTATTTGCGCCGCTTTAGAGTCTCCGCTCTTGTGGCATTCGTATCTTTAATTAAAATGTTTGAACACACTAACATCATAACGTATATTTCTAGATACTGCGGTGGGTCGACACCTTGCTCCTCCGGGTCGGTGTCGCCCGGGTCTGCGCTGTCCCCGCCGCCGCCCTCCCCGCGCTCGGCGCTGCCCTGCACCCCGTCGGCGACGCTGCAAGAGTTCCTCAACGCTACCAACCATTTTTCTAGTCTTACTTTGAATGGTGAGTGCAGAATGACGATTAGTAAACAAAGTTAATAAGTGTTGGTGGTATTGAGAAGGCACGAAACTTCCGCAATGGAGACTTTGAGAAAATGTATTGAGCTCCATACATTTTTATTTATTTATTTAAACTTTCTGCACAATTAACGCACAAGAGGCGGACTTAATGCTAGACAGCATTCTCTACCAGTCAACCTTAGGGTTGTGTAGAAAACGTAGATTGGTAGTGCATTGAAAATGCATAGGATACGATATTTTTGTTGAGAGAAGAAGCATAAAATTTCAGCTATTCAAATCATTTATTATTCCTTCAATAAATTGTTGTAAGAATATTTAAAAAACAAGAAGGTCATAGTAGCAATATGGTGACATAAAATAATTTGAATTTTTGATATTTTGTCAGAAATATAAAATTTATATTATGTAATTAATTTTGTATGACAACAATTATTGTTGTAATTACATAAAATAAATATTTCCGACAAAATATCAACAATTCCAATTATTTTTTGAGTATTTTTCCATGATTCTACGTATTTTTCTCTATCTAGATAGTGTACAAGGTGCGGGCCCAATGTGGAACTTCTCCTTTATTTTTTACAAAGTAACGTACTCGTAAAGATTGTAGACGTAAATATTGACGGATTTACAGGTTTACTTATAATTGGTTTATTGAAGTGCTCTATTTCTCTACCAGACCGTGAACAGCGCGAGCTATACTCAGCGGCCATCACGATCCAGAAGGCGTATCGGCAGTACCGCGGCCGGCAACTGCAGCGGCGTGCTGCCGCCGCCGCTATCACCATACAGAATTGCTACCGCCGGTACAAACAGGTACGAAATGACATCAGTTTATTTGGTATTGTCTTTTCCTACCTCTAGACCGCGAACAACGAGAGCTATACATTGCAGCCATCATGATCCAGAAGGCGTATTGGCAGAACCGCGGCCGTCAACTGCTGCGGCGTTCTGCCGCCGCCGCTACCACCATACAGAACTGTTACCGCCGGTACCAACAGGTACGAAGTGATGTTTATTGGTATTGTATTTACCTGCCTCTAGACCGCGAAAAACGAGAGCTGTACTTGGAGAGATCATGATCTAGAAGACGTTACTTCACGCCTGTAATTCCCGAAGGTTTAGGCAGAGGTAAATGCATGCATTCAAGCACACATGCAAATACCCACTATACGCTGGTTACGTTTTGGCCCATGTAACAGATGGTGAGCCTGTTGCCGTCTCCGGGCACATTACCAAACTCCGAGGTGCTGGGAAACTTGAATATTCTCAATAGAACCAGAGATAAAGGTTTTTAAACCGTTGTCTCTGATAGCTCCTGACCCGGGAATTGATCCCAGAACCTTCAGCGTAGTAGTAGTGGCGTACCACTAGGCTACTGAGGCAGTTCTCTCAATCTAGAAGACGTACCGCTTGTACCGAGCCCGGCAGTACAGTGATGCGCCGCAGCCGCCATGACCACACAGAAATGCTACCACCATTACAAACAGGTACGAAGTGATCTCTGAGTCTTTCTATTAGAGTTCCCTATTCTAACTGCCTCAGTAGCGTAGTGGTAGCAGGCCACTACTACTACACTGGGGTTCGATTCCCGGGTCGGGGACTATCAGAGATAACGGCTTAAAATCCTATATTCTGTTTCCTCTGGTTCTATTGGGATTTTTCCATTTTCTGGAAGTTTCCCAGTACCTCGGAGTTTGGTAATGTGCCCGGAGATGGCAACAGGTTTGCCACCTGTTACATGGGCCAAAACGTAACCAGCGTATAGTGGGTATTTGCATGTGTGCTTGAATGCATGCATTTACCTCTGCCTACCCCTTCGGGGATTACAGGCGTGATGTTACGTTTTCCCTATTCCTTAGACCGTGAACAGTGAACAGTGAGAGCTATACTGGGCAGTGATCACGATACGGAAGGCGTACCAGCAGCACGGCCGGCAGCTGCAGCCACCGCAGCCATCTTCTCCGTCCTTAGACTGGAATGATGAAAAGTAAATTTTCGTCATATTGGCGCAAATATACTTTTATAGGTTACTAGCTGCCTACTAGCCCGGACGAACTTCGTATCGCCTTAGAGGTATAAAAAAATTAAATGTTCAAAAAATCGAACATACCTAATTATTTCCCTTAACATTTAGGGATACACTCGTAAAAATAGACTACAACCGATTCTCATACCTACCAAATATACACACAAAATTTCATAATGATCGGTCCAGCCGTTTCGGAGGAGTACCTATTGTTATATACACTGTAACACGAGAATTTTATATATTAGATTATTTAAGAAAATCATACAT
This sequence comes from Macrosoma leucophasiata, assembly GCA_036365455.1. NCBI lineage: Eukaryota > Metazoa > Arthropoda > Insecta > Lepidoptera > Hedylidae > Macrosoma > Macrosoma leucophasiata. Next base: position 3,061,429 of record JAWQUS010000017.1, read on the forward strand.
AGGTACATGTTATGGTCGTTAGAACGTCCCTTCCTTTCAATTATTAATATTAATTTGGCGACCCAGTTAGTCCAGCGGTGTGAGACGACCGTTTGGTTCGTAAAGTCGCGGGTTCGATCCCCGCACCTGGGCTAATATTTGTAAAGCCTACTGATATTTGTTTCGGGTCTGCGTGTTTATGTGTTTTCTGTGTACAACGGTACCCACGATACAGGTTCATACCTAGTGTGGGGCTGTGAGTGTAAGTGTATTTATTAATTAAAGATTTTTTTTTATGTCATGGTAGTGGCAAACAAGCTTCCATTTCACTTTGATGTTAAGTGATGACTGCAGCCTATAGACACTTACATGAAGACCAAGGTCAAAATGCAGATGCGTTACCACTCCTGCGGCCAAAAGTGTTATGCCTCTGTGCCGGAAATTACAGGGCCGTACATTACCACCTGACCGGAACACGATAGTGCTGAACACTACCATTTAGCGGCAAGTAAATTAGGTGCCTCAGGTTAACTGCCTCAGTAGCGTAGTGGTAGCAGGCCACTACTATCACGCTGGAGGTCCTGGGTTCGATTCCCGGGTCGGGGACTATCAGAGATAACGGTTGAAAATCCTTTATCTCTGCTTCTATTGGGATTTTTCCATTTTCTGGAAGTTTCCCAGTACCCCCGGAGTTTGGTAATGTGCCCGGAGATGGCAACAGGTTCGCCACCTGTTACATGGGCCAAAACGTAACCGGCGAGTCGTGGGTGTTTGCATGTATGATTGAATGCATGCATTTACCTCTGCCTACCCCTTCGGGGATTACAGGCGTGAAGTTACGTAAATTAGGTAATGCGGAGGTGCCTACGCCCGCGAGCTCCATCACTGGAGCTCTACCACCAGTAAAAAATTTTTTAGAACTGATCGTGTATATTTTTATATTTCGAAATAACTGCTCTAATAGTAACTTAAATAATATATTATTTATCTCTGTGTCAGTTCGCGTATCTGAAGCAGATGCATGCAGCGGCCACCGTTATCCAGCGTGGGTATCGCTCGCACCGGGAGCGACGTCTAGCTACTACTCCTACCAAGTAAGTTTTTATCTTTTTTTTATGTAATTGAAATGGCAAACAAGCATGCAGTTCACATTGATGTTAAGTGATGACTATAGACACTTACACAAAGACCGACGTCAAAGTGCAGATGCGTTACCACCCCTGAGGCCTAAGGTGTTATGCCTTTGTGCCGGTAATTACAGGGCCATACATTACCACCTGACCAGAACACGAGAGTGCTGAACACTACCATTTAGCGGCAAGTATATTATATTAGGTAATGCGGTGGTGCCTACGCCCGCAAGCTCCGTCACTGGAGCTCTACCACCAGTGAGTAATCACTGTTAAGCTGCGTAAAAATTAAGCGCGGCAAACCATCGAACACTGGTGCGCGCGGCGGCCGATGGATTGCCGCGCTTAGTTTGTACACAGCTTTACAAGCCTCAGGCTGGGTTGCACCATGTTATAGTTAAAGTTGTACAGGCAAGCTGCACATTGTATAACTTTTATTGTGGCAACCTTTGTAAAACGCTGATCTTACGCTCCTGCGTGTGACGCTTCCTACTTTTAATACATCAGTCTAATAAACTCATTCAACGAAACAACTTGTTTCCGTTACATACTAACTTAACAAACTAACATACAAACTTTATATATGTACCATACATATTTTGGTCCTTCGAGCCTTTAAATAAGGACACATACATACTTTTGTCCATTAAACTAAAGGACATTTTTTTTTTTAACCTTAAACTTTTAACTTGTGAACGTTTATTGGAAAAGCAGTGTGGTTGGAATGCAGTGCAGTGTAGTGATTAGTGATTGATTAATACGTAAAAGTAACAAGGGCAAGCCTGTGGTCAGGCTTGCTACACCTCACACGTTCGTAAAACTGATGACTATATAGAAAAGCGTATAGAATCTCTCGATAATTTATGGTCGGAGTTTGGGGGAAACCACCAACAACTTTTAACAGTTGATGTTAAGAACCATGAGTATTTTGTGTCTAACGCATATGATAAAGTCCAAGAGTTATACAATAAAACGCGTCTTGCTCTTAAAAACTATTTACAAACGTCGACTAGTTCGACGGGCACAACATCTAAAACTGATGAGTTGATTAATCGGCAACGTACGAATTTTAGAGCTTTTACTAGATTAGTTAGAGGTTTTGACATTGATAGTATTACAGAGAAATGGCATTTGGAAGATAAATTGCAAATGCTGCACTTACGTTGGAAAGCTATTGATGTTTTACACTGGCAGATAGATAATATATTACTTGGTTCAGATAACAATTATGAACTTGAGTACTCGGAACACGAAAAGGTTTATGAGGATACCAAAGCGTTATTGAACCGTAAATTAAGTTCTACAACGCATCTGATTCAATCTACACTTCACATTGATATACCTATTTTTAGTGGTAATTATGCACAGTGGCCGGGTTTTATGACATCCAGAAGGAAGCCAATTCAAAAAGGCCTACAAGACGGCGCAAACAACGATCCTTCCAAAATTATATTTGCATGCTTCTCTTATTGATGACTGCATTTATACCCGGTTATACTCAGAAAACTTTAAACATAACATCGTTAGATCCAGCTAAACATATTTACTTTGACAAAATTGTGGAAATGAATGTCATACAAGACGAATGGAAGGTGGTGGTTTACTACAATACATCGATGTACTGGCATAGTTTTGAGTACATGGAGTCCCTAGTGTCACATTTAAAAGGTTACTTAAAAAACAGAACTATCGATCAAACTATTGAATCTCAGTTAACTCATGACATAAACGAATTGAAGCACTACAATATGATACTACGTTCGGAACATGGTACACGCGTAATGATGACTAATTAACAGGAGTGGGCTACATAGCGAATACTTTGTTTGGTATACTTGATGAAAAGTTTGCTCAAAGGTATGAAAAGGACATAAAACTTATACAGAGTAATGAAAATCACCTACTTAACTTATATAAAAACCAAACGTCTATCATAGGAGGTGAGTATAATATACCAAAACGAAATGAAGATGTCATAAATAAACAATTTATACTAATAGATAAACATTTAGCGGCTGAAGAAGAGAAAGTAAAACTAGTACAAGATAGCATTATATACATTACTTCATTGACAATTGCTGCAAACCTGATGATATCTAACGTACGAAGAGTCTAACAATTACTACTTGATATGCTGACAGACATTCGTAATGAACATCTAGATGTTCACCTGCTAAAGCCAGATGAATTCCAAGATCAACTCAACATAATTTCAGGACGCCTACCAAATGAGTTGTCTTTACCATGTTCAAATAGCCGCCAATGTGCAACAGAGATGTATAAACTATCACAAGTGCATGCAAGATTGTCTAATGATTTCATTATATTTGAAATAAAATTACCACTTATAAATAACGTTCAATATGAGATTTACCGAGTTCTGCCAATACCCTTGATACAAAAGCAAAATTCCGTAACTATAATACCTACCCAAGAATATAGCGCAATTAACTTAAAAAAAGATGTCATATTTAGGATTTTTTATATTATTGGTTAGTACTCGTAGTTCGGCTTCGTATTTACGCTTTAATTTCTTAACAAGTGTGTTGCAATGATTACGATACCTTGTAAATGTCAATTTTAATATCTCATACTTTTAGTACTGCAATATTTGCTGTTAATTTGTTTTGATTTATCTTTAGAATAAAGTGGTCCAGACAGCTATTGTCTCGTGTAGGAAGTATGTGTCCCGGCAAAAGACCATGCGCGGAAAGCATATTGAGATAAGAAGCTCGGTTATAGCTTTCATATGTAGATTCGTTTTGTTTTGTAATCAGATTAATATGTATGTCTCCCGCTAAAATAATATTTTGATTGTCTTTTATATTGTTTAACTCTGTTTCAAGTGAGTCGATAAATTTTAGTACATTCGGTTGTGAACGGGATCTATAAATTCCTAATATAGTACTCGTACAATTACATATGTTAAGCTGTACGCAGGATGCATTAACCATTAAAAGTTCTTTAAAAATCGGATTTAACTTAGATTCCGCGTAAATGACTACTCCGTCGTTCTGATTATAATTATTAGTGGTGGCATAATGTGTATAGTTACTTAATTGGGATATGGGTTTATTTGGGTTAAGGCGACATTCGGTAAGAATCAAAACATCAATTTCAAAGCTAAGATCTGAGAGATTGGCTTCAAAGTCTTCAAAATTGCAATAAATGCTTCTAATATTTTGTTGAATTATCGTTAAATTACGTTTGTTATAGTTTGTATCCTTATTTAAATTCACTATATCACTTGTTACTGCCGTGGCTACAGTGATGTCATCTAATTCTTTAAAGTTTTTAAGGTTGTCATTCATTTTATGTATATTAAATAGCACTGAGTTTGACTACGTAATGGAGTGGTTGTGTGTGGAAGAGATGGATAGTAGCGCGCTGTATGACTGTGAACACAATTGTGTGGGTGTGTAGTTGTTTGAATCAGGTAGTTGAGAGTGTGTGCTTTGTATGTGAGATGGTGGATGTGTAGGAGAGTGTTTGTAAGACTGTAGATTATTGTAGTGAAAAGATATGTGTTGAATGTGTACACAAAGTTAAGCATTACAAATAAACGAGATACCAGTAAGTATTTCGAAAAAAGTACATGTGAACACTTATACATTACTAGTCAAGTTGCGTTGTACAACTGTTTGATTTGGGCCTCACTAGTGATGATTATTATCGGAGAGCCCTCATCCTTCCTTACGTTTACGTAAGTGTTATGCCTCTGTGCCGGAAATTACAGGGCCGTACATTACCATCTAACCGGAACACGATAGTGCTGAACACTACCATATAGAGGCAATTATATTAGGTGATGCGGTAGTGCCTACGCCCGCGAGCTCCGTCACTGGAGCTTTACCACCAGTAAACAAACTGTTTATAACTCGTAAAATTTTCTGAATAATTATTTTTTTGGGGATATTTGTATAATGTCGTTTTGTCATCACTCAGGCGGACATATTCTCAACGGCGCCAAAACCAGGCAGCGAGAAAAATACAACAGTTCATGCGGCAGACTAAGATAAAGTAAGTTCCTTTTCTAGTTAATAAAACTTCTAGCTTCAATGGCGCCGGGACGTGACGACCAGAGGCGGTTCTTCCTTAAGATGCTGATACAGTGCATTCCCACGAAAATTATATACTCACCTAACAATAACATATTGTAATTTTTATTTCTCTATATAACATACTATCTACGTAAGGACATTACAATCTTTGTATTCTACAATATCTAAACAGGTCTATTAAATTCTCATCTTTATTACGCGTACATTTTGCATCAAGTTGTAACGAGTGGAGCGCCAGCAAATATATAATAATACTACGTATTGAATGGACACTTCGACGTCCCGCCCATTTGCTGCGCTTCACCCAATCTCTGCCCCTCTTATGGGCGACGGTTGGTACTCTACAGCGAGGTTGCGAGCGGCCTAGTTTTGATTAATTTGTAATCGAATATTTTATTTATTAACATCAAGATGGTGCTTTATTGTGCAGTGTATGGCTGTATGTCAACAAGTTGTGACAAAAAAAGATCCTTTTTCAGTTTCCCGAAGGAAAAAATACCTAAGGTAAAATAATTATGTTCACAATTACAAAACTTTTTTATTTAACTAAAAACTTTTTTAATGTTATAATTTCTTACCTTTACGCTCTGTGATTGCATTGCATTAGTAATAAAAGTGTTTCAGTATATTGAATTGAAGAGACTTGTCGACGTAATGAGTAGGTAGTGAGTGTTATTTTCCAATACTTGTGCTATTTGTTGAAGTAGTGTTTGTTTTTTATGTTTTTAAAATGCACCGGTAAACTGGATGCAACTGGTAAGTAAAAATTTGCCTTACTGTTGAGCCGCAGTTGGCCGATATCGGACAAGAACAATAAAATTAGAAATCAATTGTCATATTTTTCTTGTGGCCTGACGGGGTGCATAGTGTAAACCGGGTCAAAGGATAGATAGAAAGAAAGATATATCAGAAAGAATAGTACATAGTATTAATTTATTTCTTTAATGTCGGTCCGAGGCCTAAAGTCATAACCTCATCATAGCCCTACGTGCTACGCTGTGTGCGTGCACGTGTGACTACACGTCACTGATTGATGTCTGTGTAATAGGTAACCAAAATAAGCGTTTGTATGGAATTTTGGCGGAGTGTCCGCGGTGTGATATTACACAGACATCGATCAGTACACGCGCACACAGAAATGTAGCACGAAGGGTGAACCTTAAGCAATCGTGAAATAAGTCGTCGCACTGACCATGTGACGAAATTAACTAAAAATATACCGCTCACACGCCCGCTGGCAACCTCACTGTTGAAGTTTATTCAACTGCCTCTCGAAAGGGGGTAATGGGTGAGGCGGGGAAATCGGGCGGGATGTCGAAGTGACAAGTGTCTATACCATACGTAATATTATTACATATTCTCTGGCTATGGGTTCCACTACAATTTGTTCTAGCGATCGACTAACCGTAAAACTTTACAAAGAGCATGTTTACGTAAAAATCTTTGCAGTCATGATACTACATGTATTTCAAGATTAATATCACTACAAGCCCCTTGAAGCTAAGAGTAGCTACAAAAATTACAAAATGAAACGTCAAATGTTAAATTGAACACATTACAAGCTCGGGATAGGAGCGAGGTCGTCTTTCATAAAGCGTTTGAGCTTTCAAAGGGAATTCGTGACTTAAGTTGTCTTTTAAAAAGTTTATAGCTACGTTTACTGTCGAGTTATTTTTATTTAGGCTTTTACTGATTTGGACTGGCACGTGAAATGTTTTTATAGGTCCTAATTTAAGATAGTAGGTACCAAATATCGTGAAGGGCAAATAGGATCCAGGGTTCTTCATCATAGGATAATATTTGATAGGGTTCCATAATTGTGATTTCAAAAATCTCCCACGGGTCCTGGATTAGTTAGATTAGATACCGCTATTACTTCTATACCGCTGACTAGATACCAAAGCGTGTTCATTATTTTTGACATAAAACATCAAATTAATAAGAATAAAATATTTTATTTTTATAATTAATTTATATCTTCTTTACATCTTCTATACAGTTTCATCGCATTTGGTCCAGTTCGCATTGGGTCCACTTGATAAATTTCGCTTTTGGTCCACTTCTCAAAACGTCCGTTTCGCCAAAGGTCCACTTTGCCAAATATCCATTGCGAATTTGGTCCTTTTTTGATAATGAGAGCATTAGGTAAAATATCTTAAATTAAGTTAAACATCTTCAAGCAAAGAGTTCTTACTACCCCTACATAATAATAATAATAATGGCAACCCATTATACGTCCCACTGCTGGGCACGAGTCTCTCCCGTCTTTGGGGGGAGGCCTACATAGAACGATATAACTAGTCAATAAAAAGTTTGCATGTATGCTTGAATACGCATTAACCTCTCCCATCTCTCTTGAGGAATAAAGGCATAACATTACGTTTTTCGCGCAGATCCTCATTCAAGATTCAATTTCTTTTATTCGTTGCCGTTTGTTTTTGTTGCCTCTCAAACCCTATAAAATGAACGTGAGAAAACATTTTTAAGGTACCCTCAATGCTGATGCCAAACTTTCGTCGATAGTTCCACAGCAACTTTCGCTTGGTGATAGAGTTACACAATTAATTAGTTTCGTATAGTTTCAAAGGCACGCAACTCTGCGTCTTATGAAAAGTTGCTGTTATTTGGTTCCATTGTTTGAGAATGTTTGTCCCTGTTGTTATTGTTTCTGAGTCATCATTAATTTCTTAAGGGGATTCTTCCATAATTTACTTTGATAGTGGTTATAATTTTTTACCGATCTCAAAAAAGCGTTTAATTAATAAAAAAATACAACTCCTTCGCTTTTTGAGATTATATTTTTATTTAGTTTGTTCACCGATAACACATTCGATATCACATAACCTGTTCGGAGGAAATACCAGTGGCTTCCCGTAGCTGGTATCTCCTCCGAACAGCCACGACGATGACAACAAACACATGACGGTTTGTAAGTGATTAATTAGGCGAAGTATCGCTGTATCTCCTCTCACAACGAGGGAAGGATATCGCGTAAAGTTTGATAGATGAGGTGATAGCCAACCAGTCAGTTGCCATTTTCATAGAGACCATCATATGATATAAGTATCTATATGGCAAAATATCGACACATCTTCCTCTCTATTTCTTGTAGGGTCTATTTTTTATCGTCTTACCAATCCCACTTTTTTACTAATCCACTAACTGTTGTTTTGAAAAGATAATAAAAGGTAGCTTTATTTGCGAAACCATATCGCGGATATGGCATTCGCTACTTAGGCACGTGTACTTATTTTTACTTTTGGAAAAATACAAACTAAGACACACTTAAGATAAAGTACAGATAAAATCAAATGCTCATCAAACCACCCTTAACAATCTGAAACGCCTCCGATTCCCGAAGATAATAAACGAAAAAGGAAATTCAGGATAGCAATTTTTACTCCTCAAAGTTTGCACGAATTTTAATAAGAAAGTTACTACCCACAAAGTCGGTTTAGTCAAGTGACTACAGAATTCTATTGCTTTATCACTCCCTTCTTTGGTAAAATCGAAATAATTTCGGCTAAGATTTTATACAGGGCGGCGATGGTGTGTATTATTTTTCACTGATTTAAAATTATAAAAAAATATTCAGGGTAGAGTCCAACTTTCATAGAGATAATCTTACGTCTTTTTCTTGTCAAAAGGCTAGACGTTAACATTAATTAAGAAGTATATATCAACATTAATTACTAACGTAAACATACTTTTAAGAATAATTCGTTACTATATTATACTTTTAAGTTTTATCATTATTTTAAGAGTTCCGTTTATTTGTGTAAGGATATGGATCTTATATGATGACTGCAGCCTATAGACATCCACACAAAACTAGAGGTCAAATGCAGATACGTTGCCACCTCTGAGTCTTGAGTTGTTATGTCTCTGTGATAATTATTACGGGGAATTATAAACGGGGCTTATGAAAATTTATTGTATAAATTAATGAGAGTGATTTAAAATCGTTGCCACCTAATCTATGCCACCGTTCACAGTATTCCTCATCCTTTAATCCCCTTCTTTGGTTACTGTGCAATTAAAGCCGTTTCGATTTCAAAAGTGGCGATTCCATTCGGGGTGTTTGTAGCGAATTGATAAATCGCCTTGGCTGTAACGTTTGTTTGCGTTAAGTGAATTCTTCAGCTGGAATTTCTTCATTAGGAAACTGTTTCTTATCACGAAATAAGTGGATTTCATGAACTTATTCTTGAATAAGAATTTACGAAGTTCTCCTCTAGTTGGGTACTATAGAAACTTTATAGGCATGGTATACCTACGTTAAGAAAAATAAATTGTGTGCTTGTTGTTTAAAATTAGAATGTTGGGAATTATATTACTATGTTTTAAGTCAGTGAATCCCGAAAAGATGAAAGGGTATGTGTATTTGTGATCTGTATTTTCGTTTCGATATTGAAATACGTACCTAAGTTATAATTAAAAAATATAAAAAAACGGAAGTCGGTAAATTGACTTGCAATTGAATTATCCACCATAAACAAAAATGAAAATTGGTACACGAACTCTCACGAAGTATGTTTGTTTTATTCAAATCGTGTAATTTTTTTTCATGCTAGCACTTGGGAGGAATTTACAACAAATGTAAGTTAGATATAAGTTATATAATTAAAAACGAGTAGTTATTGAAACAATTCAAAATTGAAAAGCTTTAATGTTCGGTCCATAATCCTAAGCAAATATTATTATACATATTTTTATTCCATGAATGTGGTAATTAAATATATTTGTGAAATTGACGATAAGTTAATAAAACTAGAGGTACCAAAGAAGATTTCACAAGTCGCTTACCATTCCTGAGCTTAAGCCGCTCAGTTCCTTTCCAAAAAAAATTGCGTGCCTGTTTATTCTAAATAAACTTTAATTAGTGTAAAAATATGCAATATAAAATATAATATGTATGTATATGTATGATATACCTGGAGCTCACGGACAATGTGATCTCTTAGTTAATAATTTTGATTTTGAATTTTTCTTTTTATTTATATCTAGTTCTTGCAAAGAAGCAATTAAAAAATTAAATAATTTTTTACTAATTATTGGACTGATTTAAATTTGTTATACAGTAAGTTGTACAAGAAAAGTATTAAACATTTAAAGTTGCAATTCAGTTTCCTTTGTTAAAACTTTATTTTAGAAGATTGAATTGATTGATTGAATGAACTTTATAATATTAGACTAGAGACATGTAGCCATATTTGGGTTTCAACTACTCCGTACCTGATATTGTGGCATTTTTTCTGAATCCATGATCGATTTTTAACATATTTAAGTATTTGTCAATCAAGAAATCTTTATTTGCTGATATGTGTAATCGCTGAACAATCATTCGGTTGGTCTTCGCTTTAAGTTCTTTAATCAACCCCCTCTATAATTATATGATTAGTTGGGGCAGTTATGCAATTATTGTAAATCTTGTGTACGAATTTTATATTGAATTGTGACGAAGGTTTGTAAACAATAAAGTTAATATTAAATTCAATACTACTATTCTTATCTTGGAACTGATCAGTGATTAGAGTAGACAATGAACAAAAAAAATACTATACCGCCCACCTCAACTGTTGTTTAAGCAAAGGCCTATCATTAATTTAAAGAAAAACCTCATTATACTAAAGAAATACTAGGCGAAAATGTAGGCCAATCAATATTCTAAGGATAAGTATTTACAAATGAAAGTAAAGAGAAATAACCTGTGCCAGGTTGCAGAACGCGCGAGCCGAAAGCGTGAAGGTGGCCCGGCTGTGCCAGGATGTCCACCGAAACTCATTGCCGCCCACCACCAGTACACCACCCACGCCCAATAGGTAAATATATAATTTATTTATTTATTTATAGTTAACTAGACATCGGACATCAAGACAATTACACTAACTAAATCAGATGCATGACCAATCAAAACAAAACAAAACGTGGATTTCTAGTTTTTAAATATGTATAATTTATATACATAATAATATAACTTATGAATCTCTAAGCGTTATGAATATTTTGCGTATAATTTTGTGACCAGAGACCTATTTTCTATCTTCCCAATATTTGATAGGTATTAAATTTATGAGTAACTATTATTTTTGCTAGTATTCATAACTTGACGCCTTTGGATAATATCTGACCTTTGGTCAAGCTACATCTTACTACCTCTCTAGTTATAATGTCTTCATTAGTGATATGTATGTCTGCCTTTTTTATTTTCTCTCGTTATTTTCTACCAAGTACCTACACTTGAAAGCTTTTTGTTTAGGTTAAAAAAATAAATCATGAAATATTTTTTTCCCCATCAAATTTCTAAGAAGTTCTCATAAAGAAAATGGTGTGAATACAATTTTCCTTAACAATTATTTATTGCTTGGGAGGCTTGAAAAGAAATATGGACATAGATGAGTATTGGAATAAAATAAGCTTGCAAAATGTTTCGTTGACGGGCATTAATAAAAGTAAAAAAAAAAAAACGAAATCAGAATATTCAGAGCATTAGGTTATGTTCTAACTTATTCTCTTGTTTTAGGATCATTGATTATTTAGCACCCAAATCACCAATGGACGCTGATGATGATCTTCTCCTCGAGCTTCTGTTTAAGATGTGACCTGACCTACGTAATGCTCCTGCACTGGACTCTGATAATATAAAGTTCGATAATATTTACGATATTTCTTTTCATATTTATTTTGAAAGTTTTGATGTTGTTCGTAGTAAAATGGTTCCTGAGTATCAAATGCCAATAAAGAAACTATAAGTTAAGTAATCATTTTGAGCATAATGTAATGTTGGTTGGATCGGAATACTATCGAGGTTTGTGGTAATATAGTAAAATTATTTTTGAAGAATATAATACTCACCCGATGATCAGGAGCCAATGGTTTAGTATAATATAATAACTGCCTTCATTTATCACGTTCTCTCGTATTTCATTGAAGTGAATCTATCTACAGATTTTTTAAAACAAGTTTCATGGAGTGAGAACTCAGGCCTTGAATAGTGAAGTAATTATTGTTTTACAATGATCTAATGCTATCTCCCTATTTAAGAAAAAAATATTGAAACGGAGTGTTGACTTTCCTAGGCAATAATTGTTAACCTCGTCTACCCATTACTTTTCATGTTGTGCGTTTGCATTTTGTTTTTCCTTAGAAATGACTTGTTCAGAGTTTGGATTAAAATTCTTGTTTACGTTAAACTCTTCAGGTCATAGACAGGGTTATATTTAGTATAAATTTGTATTATATTTTCATAACGTATTTTTGAGAAATTGGTTTAGGGCGTTTATTGGAATTATATTTTTGAAAACTCTAAATTGAATGTAAAGTAATTTACCTAGATCAACATGGAAATTGGCATCCTTTTTTCAGATATTTCCTAAATCGTTGCCATTCTTGATTCAATGTCATTGTTGTATTTCAATTAGTACAAGATTGAATATTAAGTTTATCCCTTAAATTTTTTTCCTTAAATTTCAAACATGAAATTGACTCTATTTATGATTTCTACGGTGGAGTTAAAAGATTGTAGGTTAAGTACAAATTCAAATTATTAAAAAGCCACTGTTCTTATAAAGTAGATGCACCTAGCGTATAATACAATAAACCCGATGAGCTGTGAGTATTTTGAGATTTTATCGTATTTTAAGAAAAAGTAATTAGTTTTACTATTGGTCTAAAGTTTACCGTATAGGTTTCATTCCAGCCTAAATAGGTTAATTCTTTTTAGTCTGTGCAATGGAAGCGTAAGACATGTAACAGAAATAATCTACGGACTTAACATTAGTCTTGGTTACAATTCAATCTCATGAAAACTTTGTACTTATTTCATTCCTTTCCTTCCCAATTTCATTATTAATTTTATTTTACATCATAGTTTAAAATATACTTTCATACATATATTTCCCCCACCCCTAGTTCCTACTTCAACTATTGAAAATACTTAATGAATTATCGATACAATCTAAAATTAGTTCGTTAGATAGTGATCTTTTGTTTTTTAGATCCATAAAGCTAAATGCCATACTAATCTAGCGTTCATGAAAAAATAAGGTTGTGCACCACTTAAATATAGAGATAACTACCTAAATATTCCCTTTTTCTGAATTCTCTGATATTTTAACGTAGCAACATAGTTCATAGACTAAGAAATTAGAAGTAATCATAGCTTAACCATAAGACGACCTGCCGTCGAGATATTTTCGATTCGTATTTTTATAAAGCAAAAGTTACGAACGACTAAGATTGCTTTGCTTGTGCAGGGCCATGGTTCTGATTGTTTTATTAGTTTATTAACTTTACAAAATATGATTTAGTGAAATTATTTGTTTATTTACATTCCGAATAATCGTTATAGTTGGCATTATTCTGTTATATGAGTCAGAAATCTGTAATTTTATTAAAATTCCTCTAGTTTCAATTCTAGGTTGAATTTCTGCATTCCATACCAGTTGATAATTTATAGTGAGATTTTGAAAAGCCCAGAGTTGTCATGTAATAGGCAGCTGGTCAGTTTGACAATTTTCAACGATCGTCGTTATATCGAGTGTTTGATAGGACTTTTTGCGATTCAGAATTTTTAGTAACGGTTTGTCTAATATCGAATGTTGATAATTTCGATTTGTAGTTAATAATTTAAAGGGACGGACGTGTGGGAATTGTTAATGGTGAACCAGCGATGATAGATGAAAATTATGAATGTAACGCGACGCAGTTCGAGTATAACCGTCCAGTTGTGGCGGCTTTTGCACCCTCTGGTAGCGTAATGGCAAAAGTCGTATTGCAGTTACAAGCGAAACTTAACACTGTCGACTATGAGAATAGAGACGCGATTCGCTTGCGAGGCACGGGGCACCCGAGGGCGCACGAATGCAACATGTACATTTTATATTTTTGGATTGCTAATTTTAAGATGTTATATTTATATATGTATACGTAGTAATGGCGGGTACGATACCAGTATTTCGAGATGTATTGCGCCAAAAGTTTTGATGTATTAATTTTCCATGGAATTCTCTCGTTTTTTCTTTCCGAATGAATAGTTCGTTTAGCTAGTGGTCATGTATAAATATTTTTGGATAGCGTGCACGATTGCTTCCGGAGCGCCGATGATATAATGAAACGAGCGTGAATAAAGAAAACAAGGAATTAAAAAAAGTAAAAAAAAATATTTTAAATGGTAACGCGATACTTCTGAAAGCAATAATATTTTTGTGGTAAAATTACTCCAATTTATAGAAAGAGAGTATTTTATTATCCACGCGATCGTCACAAACAGTTGAATTATATAGAACGCTTCTTAGTGCTACCGTCATGTGTGCTCCTCCTTCAAAGACTCTTCAGCCAACTTTTCTGTACGCAAATACGTGTAATTAATTACGTCAAAGGAAAATTTTCTCCAGTTTTGCCAATTGGCAAAATCTCGAGAAAAATATTACAAATGAACTAAAAAAGTAATTTGATGTTTATGTTTTCAGCTTATTTATTTTTATTCTATTAAGTACCTTGAAATTAACTACCATGAATTTGATTTTGGATTCAAATGAATATCTATTTCTGTTTGAATTTAGATTTTAATGGTTAAATTTTTTCAATATTTAGGCAATTTGATTGCTTTAGTCTGTTTTCAGTCAAATTAAACTTAATTGAATTTAACTTCAAGAGAAACTGTGTTTAGAAATTTACTATTTATAGGTTTCGAGTTACATGCTTAAAAACTACGAGTCTGCTCAGACATAATATATACAAGTACAATGTTGCCAATATTATTACGGCGGAAATTGCCTAGCCTGGTTTTATGTACCTAAAATTATAATGATTTGTGTGATTGTGTTATTTGAATTCTCTGGTACAAAATGACCATAGGAGCACATTTAACGGAAAGCCTTAGTGATTGACCACTGCTAAATAATAGTGCACTAGAAGTAGATATAGTTAGACAAATTACTACTTATATATATGAAAAAATAATAAAAGGAAAAAATCTTGAAAATCTATACATAGAATTAAAAGTTTAACTAATACTTTTTATAATTATTATATTAATAAGCTTGTTCACACATTTTAAAATCGTATTTAGTAAGTACAGTTAAGTATAATGAATAGAAACGTATGTATAAAAGATACTGGAATGAGATGATTAGTGAGACTACGGTTGGTATTTATTTGAATTTTGAAAGGGCTGAGATTGAAGCAATATAAGTTAGTGCGCTGAGTGTTTGTGTTATTATTTTTAATGATAATGACTAAGTCATTTTCGTCATTAACGATTTTGAGTTTAATGATTTACTTTTTAACTTAATTGATGTTTTAATTTAATTAAATATACATCGTTATGATTTTGCCTTGTTGACATAGAACACTCAACGAGTTGACTTGTCTTATTCAAATATATACGCCAAAGGCGGTTTTCTTTGAAACATTGTGATAAAAAGGCAAAGAAGTTGATTTGATGCATCTATTGAAATTTTTAATTTTTAGGTTATAGTATAGGCGATATTGTATCTTGTTTTGTAGCGTTTTAGGAATCGCTGTAGCTTGCTTGTGATGCTTGGAACGATGTATTGTTAAGCTAAAACGAATTCTCTGGAACAATTAGTAATTCGGTGTGTATTTAATCAGTATTTTTATGATCTGATGAGTCACTTCATAGACAACGACTAACCCATGAAGGGTTGATCGTTGTCCATGAATTGACTACTTCTTGGGGTACTTTTAAGATCGCGAAAATGGTATCATTTCGTTTTTGTGCTCAGGAATTGGCAACAGATTTTTCATCCATAGTATTGTCTAGTGCACGAAACTTAGATGGAAATATATAAATCTATATATCTACCAGCCAAATACGTGTCAAGCCATGTGTAATGTTGGACTCAGTTCCACAAAGAAACCGATTTCCTCAAATCAAGTACCTATAGAATAGGTAACATAAAGAATAATCAGTTTAAGTCATTAATGCACAATATGAGGTCCTATCTTATAAAAGATTACTTACTATAAACTATTCCCAGGTCTCATTACCAAAACTATTTAATTTTATTCATACGACCCGGTTAGTCCAGCTGTGTGAGATGACCGTTTGATTCGAAGGGTCGCGGGTTCGAACCCCGCACCGGGACAAATATTTGTATGGCCTACAGATATTTTTTTCAAATTTTCAAATTTAAATAATTTATTGCATCACATATGGTTTTTTAGGATGTTACAAATACTCGTAGTAATATGGTGTACAGCACATGCACCCCGTAAGGATATAGCAAAAATAAATCTTAAAATCTAATTTTAATCTAATTAAACATGCTCATATTATTTCGCTATTAATTGTATAATTATTTATGAATGACTTAAAATTACTAATAACTTGTCGTGATCTAGAATTAAACTAGCCAAAATCTAGTGTGTGTTACAAAATAACAACACATTATTGCTTAGTGTTGTAATTCATATAGGTAAGAGGTAATAGCTCTTATGAGTACATTGGTATGGGGGCATCCATAAATTACGTGAGATGTTTAAGAGGGCAAGGAGGTCGAGTCAAATCTCATCCAATCTTACGTTGGAAAGAGGGATCTCGGCAAATATCACGCAATTGTTTTTCTGATTGTCTGTGTGAGGAATTAGTCTAATAATTCTAATAATTCTATTGTTTAATCTTTATTACACTTATAGCTCTGAGCAATATTAATTACTAGTCTTAACTAGTCGTAAATAAAAGCACGAATCATTTTTTTTTCTTTTCACGATAAAATCCAACGCGTTTAGGTAAATAAAAACCCGCATTTTGGAAAATCTCACGTGGGATTGGGGGATGGGGCAGGGGGGTTAAATAAAATCTCACGACATCTCACGAAGGGGGAGGGAGGGAAAGAAAATTAAAAAAAAAGTACCCCACGTAATTTATCGACGCCCCCTATCCAATCATTGATTAAAATACCCGTACGCGTGTGCTCAAGCACTGTATGAATTTTGTTCTATTCGCCAATTTTCATTAATTATTGAAAGTCGTTCACCGGCCTCGTAGACAGTTAAAATCCAGAAGAGAGAAAAAAAATTGATGATTGCATGTGGGGTTTAGGAAGCTTAGTCGTAAAATGGCTGGAATAGTCATGTAGGGGTCGAATGCCGCGTGTTATTTTATTTTTTTTGTCTTTCAATTTACTCTCACCTTAAACTATGGACAAAAACAAAATATGTCATATTTTTTTTATAGTTCCTAAAAATTCTTCATTCTATAAACCCTTCAAAGATTATGGGCGTGAAGTAGCTTTTTTAAAATGTAGATAAAACTCTATTAAAAAGTGCGTCAAACTAATAATAAAAAGGAATTATTTTAAAATTCAAATACTTAACTATCCTACCCTGACAAAAAATGATATAAGCAATTTGAATCATAGTAGTATTAATAAATTACGGACAATTTACGCGTGCGCGACGTCATACCATGAATCTCTGAGAGGTTAATGGTTTACTTACATTAATGTACTTAACAATACATCGATCCTAACACTAAAACATTATTTTTAAACAAATTGAGCCTGCCTAAAATATAATATTGCATATCACTTACACGTTATGACTTTTAATAACCGCAATAATTTATTTTAATAAAATGCTAGGACCTAGTCGTTTGTTTCATGTTTATAGTCGCCATTTTGTTTTATGGGGTTGTAAAGGTTTTTGAAAAGATAAGATTTTCAACGTGTATACTTAAATTTAATGATTTGTAAATCATTATTCATGCTATCACAAATGTGTTCACATATTCAATTATTGTTTTGAATGCTGATTTGTTACATTAATAAGTTGTTACATTAGTAAAACATGATTTTATTTAATAGCTATTTCTGTTTTAATACTGTTAGATACTAAAAGTATGTTTTATGTTTTGCCCTTTATCCTTTACTTTTGAATATCTTGCCGATTTATTTTTGTGATAACCTTTATATAAAATATATTTAAGTCACGCAATATACATTAATTCATCGTTTTAAAGTTAAGATTCAGTTGTCAAAACGATCGTTACAACCCTTTTCCATTAACTTAAATACTGTTGCTTGTATAAATTTTTATATTGTAGTGTATACGTATTTGATAGCGAATTTTATGAAGTTATTTTTAATATATAAATAAAAATTTGTTTGTACGCAATTGTAATCGTTATTAACTAAGTTTCTCTTTATTATAGAGAGTGTAAAAAAATGTTAAGTACTGCCAGTTTCAAGGATTCTAACACCAAAATTTGGAGGATGTGTGAGAATGTGATTTGTATTATGTCCAATAGATACCTTGATAATTTGTCACTTTGGTTACAATTTATAATCTGTCACTTAGGTGACACTAAACTCGACTTTTAATTTTATTGTCCGTCAACAATTGGATGTGAATGTACGATCAAAATAGTAACAAATCGTACTTGTTAAATAGAGTTTATTTTTAATTTTGATTGTTTTACATGTATGTTTTACCGATTTACTTAATTTTAAATTTTAGTTTACCGTATGGAAAATGTTATTCTTTAATTTATGAAGCGTTATTGTCTAAAGATTTTTTCTTTTTTTTTTTTCATGAATAGTTTAAAAATGCACAAACTTGGCAAAAAGGTCACTAGTTGGTTCCGTTAAGGAAAAAATATGTATTGGTATCATGAAACTTGTGAATGAGTGAGTGAACATTTCTATTACATAACTGTCAGTAACTTTCGAAGACGTTCCAGAAATAATAATAAATAATTTATAAAACGAAATGGATTTATGGATTTATCAACTAAATTTTAAGCGAGATCTAAGAACCCAGCTAGTGATTCTTTATAATTTTATTATTAAAATTATTATAAAAGTTATTTTTTTTTTTGAGAAATCTAAAGAGGCAATACAAAAAGCAATAAATATAGTCAATTCCCAAACAATAATGCTTCAAATGGTGATTTTGATATCAAATTAATTATAATGTAAGTCTAATAAAGTATTAATTTAATTTATTTAAACTTATTTTAATTTTTATATTAAATTTGTAGTAAAATTGTTATTATATAAGGTGATCAGTATTTTTGTCAGTCAGATCAGAGTATGTTTGAAGTTTGGAAAATTTTATGCTCTGAGTATTTTGATGCAGTTTTGAGCATTGTATTAAACATAATTCATTTGATTCATCAAATTTTGAGCCTTTTTATTTCAAAAGCTATAATATTTAGTATTGCAAAAAAAATTCAAAAATATAATTTTCTTAAAATTTATTTTTGCAAAAATTTTAAAATTATAATGATCACTTTAAATAAATAATTTAGAAAATTAATAAAATTCAGTATTCCCACGTGATATCATAAGACGTAAGGTAATGGACATAATGTGTGAGACGAGTATTTACTGGTTATTGCGTAATTTAAACAAAAAAATATCTTCCTTTGTAATTATTGTAATCTATAAACACTACAAAATTGTGATTCAAAGCAATTTAAAATAATACTGCTGATTATTTATGGTGTTTTGATTTCTATCCTATCATCCTTTACCTTTGAGGTAAGCATGTTGAAAGAACTACGAGTAGGTACATACAGACATTTTAACTTTTTATTTTTATGAAATGAAAGTGGCAAACAATCATGCAGTTCACATTGATGTTAAGTGATGACTGCAGCCTTTATACACCCACACAAAGACCAGAGGTCAAAATGCAGATGCGTTACCACTTCTGAGGCCGAAGTGTTATGCCTTTGTGCCGGAACCTACAGGGCCGCACGTGACTGTACATTAACTGATGGAGGGAGTAAGTAACCCTTTATTGTACACCGATACACAAATTACAGGCATTACTAGAGCAATTTCTTCCAGACAACCTAGTTTTAAAAGATATAATTCGAAGAAAATAGCGATCAACCTAGCATTTCAAGGCTAGATATACTTCAAAGAAAGAATTACTAACTTTTTAAACTTTTAACTGATGGAGAGAGTAATTACGTATTATTTACTTACGTAAGTATATATTGTATATTAGGTTAGGTAAAAAGTTTCTTCGCATTTTTTAAGATAATTCAAAACATTTTTAAATATAGTTTATTTAAATTTAACTAAAGTATGTATGTACCATTTTGTTCGATAACCTTTTGCCATCCTGTAGGTAGGGACATGATCCCATTGCTATAAAAATTTTGGGACTTCTCATCAAAATACCGCGACAAGTGGATTTGGCAGTCCTCTCGTGATGTTAACCTAACATTGCATAAATAATTCTGAAGAGACCGAAACAGGTGGAAATCTGAAGGTGCAAGGTCAGGACTATACGGTGGATGCATTAACACCTCCCAGCCAAACTCTCTTAATTTTTGCTGAGTGGCCATAGACGTGTGAGGTCTAGCGTTATCATGATGAAACACCACACCCCTTCTGTTGATCAATTCCGGCCGCTTTCTCTCAACTTCTTGCTTTAATCTCATCAGTTGTTCGCAGTAGAGTTCAGAATCGATAGTCCTGCCTGGTGGTAATAGCTCATAATGAATAATGCCCTTCCAATCCCACCACACACACAACATCACCTTATTGCGAGTTAACCCGGGTTTCGCCACAGTCTGTGAAGCCTGTCCGGCCTTTGACCACGACCTTTTTCGCACGTTCTTGTCGTACGTGATCCACTTTTCATCACCAGTTATCAGCTTCTTCAAAAATGATTCGGTTTCATTACGTCGTAATAAAGAATCACAAATGAGTACACGGTTCATTAGGTTTCTTTCAGTGAGCTCGTGAGGTACCCAAATATCGAGCTTTTTTTTGTACCCAGCTTTTTTCAAATGCGCCAAAACTGTTTTGTGATCAATTCTCAGTTCTTCAGCCACGTCGTAACTACTGATATGTCGATCTTGCTCCACTTTTTCAAAAATTGCATCCATTTTATCCGTAATAGGGCGACCAGAGCGAGGTGCATCTTTGTGCTACTTTCACAGACACTGCACTAAGTCCATAAACATCGCAATTGTTTTTCGCGGCTTGCGTTGCATTTTTACCTTTTTTGTAGTAAAATTTTAAAATGTATCGAATTTCTTCATTAGATTCACTCATCTTGACAGTACAAAAAACAAATGAAAATCACACATTTGCCTAATTTGAATTTGGAATTATGTTCTTCAAAATTTTAACTTTCAATGATACCAAAACCAGCCAGATACAAATACTACAGCCTAAGAGATTTTATTACAAGTTCATACATACTATAATGCGAAAAGACTTTTTCCCCAACCTATTATATTGTACACCAAAATACAAAAAACAGACACAACTGGACACATAAGAACACAGTACAATTATACGGTATTATTGCTTCGAGAAATTTCTTCCAGACAACCTAGCCTTGAAAGAAATTATTCGAAGAAAATAGCGATCGGTGTACACATATTTAAAACTAAAAATTAAGTACATAGATACGTTGAACGGAACATATGATACATAAAGCTAATTCTAGCAAAAAATGGGAAAAAATGGGAATTTTTTCCCGTTTGTCACCGCGAGGACATTGCTAGAGTCGACAAATGGGAATTCATTGTTTTACCACTTGTCCAGTTTAGGACTTTAATTTACTGTATTGAAATTGAAAGACGCATTGCAACTCACCAAAAATTTCTGGAAGACCATCTTTTCACTTCAATGATTCAATAAAGTTCATTAATTTAACTCCGTTTTTACACAGACACTTCAGAGTCATTGGTTTTAGGCTTTTACTTAATATAATGCAAAATCACAAAATATGCATCTCGAATTGGCGGCAATTTTCAGGCAAGTAAGTGTTTTCTCTCGACGCCGCTAGCCGTGTGGCGCTAGTGTCGCCTCGACGTATGAAGGTGCAACGAACTCCTTGGTTTAGGCACGACACTGAGCTCGATGGCGCGTGTTTTGAATTCGCGCCGCGTTGGTGGTTGGTGAAAACCCAACACCACTTGTTGATAAGTTGTAACTGGGACATACAGATAACACAACATCTGTAAAATTAATTCGCAAATCATTACTTCGAAAAATACAACACTCATGTAAGAATGGGTGTGAATGTTCCGATGATTGGCATATTGCGTGTCAGATAATAATATTTAAGATTGCGTGCCTTATATAATATAGATGAGTGTTTATTTAGGTTTAATATGCTGAAGGTTTCTAATACTGTGTGATATTATTGCCCCGATAATAATATGGTCTGTAATAATAGTAGGCATACTTGTAGAATAGATTTTTTACAAAAAAAAAAATCTTTTAAAGTTCCGTATCTCAACAGAAAAAATTAAACAAATGTGGGGGCCGACCGCCTAGCTGAAATACTTTCGTTTAGGACATTATCTTGTCCGTTTCGTACCGCCTATTAAAACATTTTTCTCTTAAGTATATACCTGCGGACGAAAACACTTCCAGGAAAATGTTAGGTGGTACGAAACTGATAAGCTGTTGTCATAATTGAAAGCTAAACGAAAGCATTTGAGTTAGGCGGTCGGCCCCCAGTTGTGCGTCTGTCTGTCAGTCCGTCTGTCACAGCCATAAAGCAACACGGGCCACCGGCCACCACGGCGGACCGGAGGGGAGTCGCCATAGCGTTTATTACCGATGTAAAACAGTCTGTCGAAGTTTTGGCGGGAACCTTGAAAGAGGCGTATGGTGCTCTTATTTAATTTCATTTTCTTGGTGTATTTTTAAGTTATATTGAATAAAGTTGGTGGCATTTTGTTTGATATAGGTTTATTACAGTGCCCGTGTATAGTGAAATAGAATAACAGTGCGAAAACACGACCTTTCAGGTTGGCTCCAAAACTTCATTGTAAATGTTCTGGTACAGTAGCCATCGCTTTACTCGAATAACTTGATTGTAATTCACTTGACTGACATATTATACTTGATAACTTATATACTTCATACTTACATATTATACTTGATGACTATATTATACTAACTTTTACGCTGCTTAAATAAATACGAAATATCGTTTTACTTGACACCGGCAATATGCGTAATAGCGATGCCATAATAAAAAAAAAAAAACTGTCATTTTTTGCGGGGGAAAATGCGTGCACACACGCACACTATAAAAATCGTCTATTACTACGAAACGCACAACTTGACTTTAACAAAATACAGAAACAATTTCACGCACACGTTTAAACATCTAGGCGACAGGTATAGGCCTATTTGGGCTTGTACTTTGACAGAGGGGAAAGTCTGCATATGGCTACTCCCCTCCAGTGTTGCTCTATGATCACAGCTGTTGCTATAGTGTTACAATGTATTTGTAATTGAAAGATTTGGTCGCTCGATTTAGTACCTCACGCGCTCTGCCTACCGGATGCGCGAGTAAGCGTGAAGGTACGTAATTAAAATATTAACCTAGGCTGTGTCGTACGCCGTGCGATATGAAATGAGCGGCGCGTGGACAGAACCGGTTCTGGTGAACGGGCCACCGTTCGCCGGAGCGGAGGGCAGCGGTATGACATTCGTGCTGGAACATCGGACATGAATAATACTTACTTCTAATTCTTTACACCATACCTATATCTACTGCCAAATAGTTATTGCTTAGTGCCGTTAGTGCTTATACTATTTTTGCCTGTACCTACTTGTGCTATATCTATATACTTGCGGAATATAACCCCGATCTCGGGTAAGTTGTGCATTTATTTGTAACTTATTCTCACTGTAGGTACTAAGTGCTCATATTATCATTGCCTCCTATTTGTTTCACTACGACCACATCATTGATTACTAATGGCTATACATATAGCAAACTATCATCTGGCTGCTTTGTGTTTAATCATCTCATCAACCATCAAAGTGGTATAGGGGACACGTGATACCATTTGAGCGTGCTCTTATTTTCCACCCTTGGGAATTTCCAGGGTTTTTATTCTGGGTCTAAAACGACCTGGGTTGATGCTGTCCTGTCCTGTTCGCGTGACGTCAGATTCTTCCCCGCGTCGCGCAACGGTCTACAGAGCGGCACCGGGAGCACCGTCACCGGCTTCTAGTGCAGGATAGTGTTGCTGTATTTGTTCCTATCAGTGCAAACAAACGATAGTCGATCCACGCCCTATTCTAACTTAATTTCTCATACTCATTAAAAATTAAGATTAGGTTTTAATTTTAAATTAGTTTAGTTACCAGGTAGTACCTACCTAAATAGTCTTAATTGTAGTTAGGGAGATTAGATTATAGAATAATTAGAGTCATAGTATATAAGAAGATATTCTATAAATTATTAAAACTGTAGTACCTAACTAATATTGGTTGTTTTATTAATAGTCATTTTAATAAACGTAACAGTGGCGCCCAACGTGGTTTAAGATTTCCTTTGTTTGCACTGGTTTACCGTAGTTATTGGTTATCTTTGGTGATGGTTATTGCTCGATACTTACCTACTTACTTTTAAATTAAGTTAGTTTATTATTAATTAAGTAGTTTGTTAATTGTTAATAATAAGTACCTATTAGATTTATAACAACTCAGTACGTAACAAAATAAAAACATGCTAATCTCAATTGTTATTTTGATTAAGGTAGTAACTTAATTAATATTATTTAAAAATACAAATTATTCCTGAAACTAATTAAGAGTAGTACCTAATAGTTTTTAGACGTTATTATTATACCTATTTCGTTGACATAGCATGTTTTTTATTAAATTTTTAAAGTAGGTATATTGATTGTGATTGTGTTTACCTTCATGCTACTTACTTCATTTTTCTGTATTTTTTTTTATTGTTCTCATGCATTGTTGCTTCTTTCATTCTCTTATCGTTAATATTTGCACAACATATCCGACTACTGGTTTAACATAGTCAAATAATAACTGCCGTACCTATATAACTTCACGCTTGTGTTTTCCAAGGAGATGGATAGAGTGATATACTTATATGCATAATTAATGTTTATTATAAAAATCAAAGAACAGTAGGTATACAAAATAATTTATCACACACATAAGCACATTCCATTTTTAATATTTAAATAATTACATTCTAATGATATTTACAGTTTAATAATAGCAATATAAAAAAAAAAAACTTACAATGTCTAGAGAAATTAAATTTTTATCTTTGCAAAAGGCTGAATTAGAGTATGAGGTAGAGGTACGGGGAGAATCACCTGCGGACAATGTCCAAGGCTTGCGGAAACAAATTATCAAGCAGGCCAGGTGTTTACCTTCCGAGGACATTCTGGAATCGCATCTAGAACCTGCTGATGACATTGCTGGTGTAAGGGAGAGTTTATCGAAATTAAAGAGTAACGTACAGAATTTAAAGTTAAAATCTGATAAAAACTTATTTATAAGGTCAGATAATCTTGCTCTCCATATACATCATAGTCTCTCAAGGATACAACCCGACACCGTAGAAACTTCTAGCCAGTTTAAGGATTGCAACCAAAAACTTCAAGCTGCTTATATAGAACTTGCTAAATACGCTACACCTACTACATCAAAAATAGATAGCTGCGACATGGATGTACCGACCACTAATATCTCGGTTACATGTGATCGCGGTATAGGCACAGACTTAGGCAAATTAAAATTTGACGGAAAGTCATGCGTCAGAGCTTTCCTTCAAAAGGTGAATGAGTTCATAAAAGCAAGGGATATTAAGTCAAACCGAGTTTTAGCTTTCGCTACCGAGATTTTCACAGGAGATGCTTTACATTGGTATCGTAGTAAAAGTGGTTCCGTTGAAACTTGGGAACAATTAGTTATATTACTAAGACAGGACTTTGATCAATTTGACTATGATTATAGACTAATGAACGAGATACGCGCTCGAACACAGGGTGAATCAGAGTCCATTGTCATCTATATTGCTATTATGGAGGGAATGTTTTGTAGATTGTCGAAAATAATGAGCGAAGAGGAAAAATTAGAAATACTTTTACACAATATCAGACCCTTTTATTCTCAATCCTTGTCTTGTTGTCCAGATATTACATCAATATCCGAACTGCTAACTAAATGCCGCAACTATGAGAACTTACAAACGCGCATTTCCCAGTTTAAAGAACCCCCTAAAGTAACTACTGATACCTTAGCACCTGAATTTGCGTATACAAGGCCTTCTACAAGTTACAATACCTCGAATCCTACACATAAGCAATTTAGAAATATGAACATAAGTGCTGTAGAATCAAATCCAAGTAGTGCTGTATACAAAGAAGATACAAAAATTTTTAATCAAGTGTTCTGTCCTAGATGTCGATCTACTGATCACTCTTTAAAGAATTGCCATAAACCACGCTATATCATCTGTTTTAAATGTGGGAAGAAGGACGTCCGCTACCCGGATTGCCCTGTTTGTCAGAATAAACTTGTCAATAAAAGTGTAAAATTCAACCAAAAAAACTAATTATACAACGTAGCAGCAATCACTTTGACAGTAAGGATTGGAGTGATTGGCTAAACTATATCAAAATTTTTTTTGGTACATACAGCACTGTTGCTACGGTTAGAAATTATTCACTAAATAATGATCCACGTCCTTACGTAAAAGTTAAAATAAATAATTTAAAATCTTTATCTGTACATGGTCTGTTAGATTCTGGTTCTGTTGTTACTATTGTTGGAAATAATTTTCATTGTTATTTACAAAAACATGGATTTGAAATTTTTAGTGATGAAATCATATCTATATCTGCAGCTGGAGGCCAAATAATGAAGTCTTTAGGATTTTTTCTATTGCCTGTGTGTTTCAATGATAAATGTATTGTTATTAAAACCCATGTAGTTCCAGAAATTAAAACTGCTTTAATTTTAGGCATTGACTTTTGGACAAAATTTGAAATATTTCCTAAACATATACAGAATATAAGAATGTTGTCCCAACATGATCAGTCTTTAAACAACGTCTCTGAAATATCTTCAAATCCTATTATACAGCCGTACGAGATCTTAGAGGACTTCCAAAAACTCGAAGCAGATGACATTGTCGAACAATTTAAGCAAATTGCCTTCGAAAGTAAAGGCCTTGGTAGGACTAATTTAATACACCACCGCATTGATACAGGTGATGCTCCTCCTATAAAACAAAGATATTACCGTTTGTCGCCTGAAAAGAAACGAATAATATCCGAACAGGTCGATGAGATGTTAGACCTAAAGGTAATACAACCATGCGAAAGTCCGTGGTCGTCGCCTGTATTGGTGGTAGATAAAAAAGACGGCAATCCACGTTTTTGTTTGGATAGCAGAAGGCTCAATTCAGTTACTAAAAAAGATGCCTACAATTTACCGTATATATCGGAAATACTTGACAATCTCAGAGATGCTAAGTACCTATCTAGTATTGATTTATCGAAATCTTTTTGGCAAATTCCAATTTTTGACCCTGATCGCGAAAAAACTGCATTTTATGTACCCGGTAAAGGCACCTTCATGTTCAACGTTACTGCTTTTGGCCTCTCTAATGCTCCCGCGACTCAACAGCGGTTAGTTGATACACTATTTGGCCCAGAATTCGAGTTACAAGTTTTCTGTTATCTTGACGATATAGTACTTGTAAGTAGAACTTTTGAAGAACACGTTAGTTTGCTAAAACGGGTCCTAGCGAAAATTAAAATTGCAAATCTCACTGTTAACCTAGCTAAATGTCAGTTTTTCAGAAGAGAATTACGTTACTTGGGTTATGTAGTTAATGAACACGGTCTACGGACTGATCCTGCTAAGACTGAAGCTATTTTAAAATACCCTACTCCTACGAATAAAAAAGAAGTTAAGAGATTTTTGGGTACCGCATCATGGTATAGACGTTTTGTTCCTAATTTTAGTTCTATTGCTGGTCCTTTAAACAGATTGACCTCTACAGGAAAGAAGTCTCCACCTTTTAATACTCTACTGCTCTTTGGCATAGTCATCAGAAGGTCTCTCAGCGTTACAATTTAAGACGTAAACATGTAGAATTTAGCGTTGGAGACACTGTTTGGTAACGTTGCTTCCTTCAAAGTGATAAGGGTGCTCATTTTAGCAAAAAATTGGCACCCAAATTTGAAAAGTGCAAAGTAAAAGAAAAGAGATCACCTCTGGTCTATATATTGCAAGATATGTCTGGTCGAGATCTCGGCGCGTGGCATATAAAAGATATTAAATTAAAATTGAACAATTAATAATAGAGTAACGAATCTTTACATTGCTACATTTGTAATATCAGTTTAGCTGTACTTATTTCAAGCGGATTTTTCTGTGGTAAAATCCTTATCTACGGGGGGGAATACTGTTACAATGTATTTGTAATTGAAAGATTTGGTCGCTCGATTTAGTACCTCACGCGCTCTGCCTACCGGATGCGCGAGTAAGCGTGAAGGTACGTAATTAAAATATTAACCTAGGCTGTGTCGTACGCCGTGCGATATGAAATGAGCGGCGCGTGGACAGAACCGGTTCTGGTGAACGGGCCACCGTTCGCCGGAGCGGAGGGCAGCGGTATGACATTCGTGCTGGAACATCGGACATGAATAATACTTACTTCTAATTCTTTACACCATACCTATATCTACTGCCAAATAGTTATTGCTTAGTGCCGTTAGTGCTTATACTATTTTTGCCTGTACCTACTTGTGCTATATCTATATACTTGCGGAATATAACCCCGATCTCGGGTAAGTTGTGCATTTATTTGTAACTTATTCTCACTGTAGGTACTAAGTGCTCATATTATCATTGCCTCCTATTTGTTTCACTACGACCACATCATTGATTACTAATGGCTATACATATAGCAAACTATCATCTGGCTGCTTTGTGTTTAATCATCTCATCAACCATCAAGGTGGTATAGGGGACACGTGATACCATTTGAGCGTGCTCTTATTTTCCACCCTTGGGAATTTCCAGGGTTTTTATTCTGGGTCTAAAACGACCTGGGTTGATGCTGTCCTGTCCTGTTCGCGTGACGTCAGATTCTTCCCCGCGTCGCGCAACGGTCTACAGAGCGGCACCGGGAGCACCGTCACCGGCTTCTAGTGCAGGATAGTGTTGCTGTATTTGTTCCTATCAGTGCAAACAAACGATAGTCGATCCACGCCCTATTCTAACTTAATTTCTCATACTCATTAAAAATTAAGATTAGGTTTTAATTTTAAATTAGTTTAGTTACCAGGTAGTACCTACCTAAATAGTTTTAATTGTAGTTAGGGAGATTAGATTATAGAATAATTAGAGTCATAGTATATAAGAAGATATTTTATAAATTATTAAAACTGTAGTACCTAACTAATATTGGTTGTTTTATTAATAGTCATTTTAATAAACGTAACAATAGTTAAGTAAATTAACTGATATCAAAAATAAGGGCAGTTTAAGAGGATCAATGTTGGAGAAGGCTTTGTCCAGAAGTGGACGTTTTTCGGCTGGGTTGATGGTGATGATGATGATGACACGCATCGTAGAATTGACATTGCTCTTCTCCGGAGGCAACCTTCCCAAAGACTGGCAGGATTACCACGTTGAATGGCAACGCTATTATTCTCTGTGCAAAGAATAGACCAGCCCTCTGATGACGTGACGTGACCAAACGTTTCAAAATTTCCCTAAATAAATGATGACCCCATGGATCTAGCGTTTCGACTCCAAATAGCTCAAACATGTAGATGTTTGCAATGTTATTCTACTAACACTACTTGAGAGACACCGCATTTGCAGTAGCAGCACCAGAAAAACGCTCAGTCTTATCTATACATCTATACAAATAAATAAAATTGGAGTGTCTGTTTGTAATATTAAAATAACCGCTTTGAACTACCTAAAAGACCGATTTAGCTACTTATATTCCTCACATCCCCTCACTCTACGATCCTCCACTAATCTGCGACTAAGTACTCCCTCGCATTCCACCTCCTTCTATTCCAACTCCTTTACTATTGAAGCCGTTCGGTTATGGAATTCCTTACCCATAGGTGTTCGTCTGTCTGATACTATTGATCATTTTAAATTGTCTATGAAACTGTTTTACTTATCCGTTTGATCAATTTAGTGTGACTTTTGACCGTTCAATTTGTTGTTATCTCTCTTTTTGCTTTACATAGTTGACATACATATTATAAAATTAAATGTTAGTTAAGTTAATGTCTTATTTAGTACATCCCACTCTGATGTATTTCTTTTCACCTGTTCTTAGTAGTGATTGCCTGGAAGAAATTGCTGCTAAGCGATAAGGCCGCCATTTGTACTGTACTTTCTTTTGTGTCTTTGTATTGTAGCTGATGTAATAAGGAGTTACTTAGGCAACTTTTATCTCCATACATACATACATACATACCTACATACAAATAAATAGAATTTGAGTGTCTCCGATTTTGACGGGACTTTCACTGGCAGATAGCTGATGTAATAAGGAGTAAATTAGGCTTTTTTTAAATAATATAATATAAATACGCTTACACGCTTACACTCACAGCCCCACACTAGGTATAAACCTGTATCGTGGGTGCCGTTATAAACACACAACACATACACAAACACCCAGACCCGAAACAAATATCTGTAGATCATACAAATATTTGTCCCGGTGCGGGGATCGAACCCGCGACCCTTCGAATCAAACGGTGGTTTCGCACCGCTGGACTAACCGAGTCGTCAACTACTACAGGCTACTTTTATACTAGCTGCGCCCACGACTTCGTCCGGGTAAATATTTTTTTCTCACGTGGACGAAGTCGCGGGCACAGCTAGTTACTATTTTAAAACTGAATGGATGTTTGTTAGTTTTCTGTTTTGAATGCTCAATCACGCTAAAGCGGTTCTACGATACATAAGTAGGGTACCAACACATGGTTGTAACACATAGAATACTTTTAATTAGTTAAGTAAAGTAGGTAGCATTTCGCCCGTGCAAAGCAGCGGCGGGCCGCTAGTAAATAAAGAGAAATTTATTACCTCTTCGGGGTTTGTTTACTTAAAAAAAAACAAACATTAACATAAAAATAATAATATGTCGATGAAACTATTATTCATAAGCGTATTTTAGCTAAAGTGTTGCTAATCTCTCCTTTGTCCTTTTCTATCCTGCACATTTGACAATGCAACTGACAAAGACAAAGCATTCTATAGCTAAAACGTGTCTTATGTACGTTTATGAATAAGGGGGTTAGTCTCTATCATAGAGCAACGCGGGCCACCGGTCGCGGCGGACCGGAGGGGAGTAGCCATAGCGTGTTTTACCGAAGCAAAATAGTCTGGCATTTTTTGAGAGGGGAACACACACTTTCCTAAATTCACACACAACAAAAATCGTCTATTACTACGAAACTCACACCTTGACTTTAACAAAACACATCAACAATTTCACACACACATGTAATCATTCCGTGTCATAATAGTGTAAAGAATGATCCAACTACATCGACAAGTCCTAAAAACCATAGTTGCGACAAGTGTCGATAAATTTTATCGATAAATTACTTAACTCTGGGAAATAAGTCTTAAATGAAATACACTTTGTATTATTATAAAGATGGACTTTATTTATTATGTACTACCAATTTAACAAATAATCTTGTCACGTTATGCGCACGTATAGTCCGGTCAATTTAGACCAAAAAATAGAGTGAAGTTACATAAAGTCCCAACAAGCTGAATTTTTAGTGAAATTTTTCAAATCATAATTAAAGACAACGTCTATAAGTTCCCCATCATTCCCGTGTATGGAAAAAAAAATATTCAAGGTCAAAGGTAAAAAAAATGAGTTTTTCTCGATTTTCAGCAAAATGGTAAGTTTTATCAAAAAAGTATCCAATGCAAAATTTGTAGATCATAAAATTATCTATAATAAATGTATCAATATTTTTTTTCTTATGAGCCACCGTTTCTGAGATATAACGATTCAAAAAGTTATAAAAGTTTTATCAAAAAAGTATCCCAAGCAAAAATTGTAGATCATAAAATTATCTATAAAAAATGTATCAATATTTTTTTTCTTATGAGCCAACGTTTCTGAGATATAACGATTCAAAAAGTTATAAAAGTTGTTATCGTCATAATATGCACATGTTTCCACGCCACCTATGAGGTAGTGTACATAGCGCGTTTTTTTTTTAATGTGGTTTCCCCAGTAGTGCCTACTCCACGGGTCAGTTTTGATGCTGTTTAATGTAAAACTATTGCAAAATAACGGAAATTTTCAAAGATTGGAAAAGATCAAAGCGATGTAAATTAAAAAAAAATGTTGAAGTTCATTCGTCTGATTCGTAAGTTTCAAATTCTTGTTTTTCTTCTTGTTCTTCTTCCCCTGCTTGGTGGATTTTTTAAAATTTACCAGTAGTTTCTGAGATAAGCGCGTTCAAACAAACAAACAAACTCTTCAGCTTTATAATATTAGTTTAGATTTTCGCTCGGTGAGTTTCATGTGACTCTGTCACGTGTTCGCAATACTAGCAGCCTATGTGCTTTCATATCCGATGGCCATCAATGCGTCTATACAATATCATGTAGAGAGAAGCATTAACGTAAACCAGATTTTTTTAACTAACCAAAAGTGTTTATGATTCAAAATTTACCTAAATTTATATCCAAAAAAGCTGCCCAAAGTCACTTTTCCACGCGTACGAAGTCGCGGGCAGAGCTAGTATTAAAATAAAACCCACAATATAATAAAATATTTTTTTTTTATATGTATTTTTTTTTAGAACTACTATGTATGTTGAAAATTCTTAATAAGAACAAGAATAAATGAGCGAATAGTAATAACTAATAACGGTGGCCCAGAGCAGTTTGTGGCGAATACAACTACTACATAATATATTATATATATTAATAAGAAAATTTATACACAATATATATTAATAAGAAAATTTAATCTCAAAAATATCTCTGTATATAAGACTCTTTTGCAATATTTATCGATAACTATCCACAAACCGACAACAACACTATCGATAAGCGGCACCGGCGACAGCGGCTTCTCGGAAACGAACTCGGATCAGTCGCTCGACCGATCCCTGTATCGTATAAGGCATACCAAACATTGCGCCCGACTGTGTTGTTTATATCAGTCCGAAACAACACGACCGATATTATGGCATTTTACACCTTAAGCTTGATGTGTTAGATCTCTTTTTACAGTAAACAACACAGCAAATCAGCATTTTTTTGGACGTCCGTTCAGTCGCACAACTAGATTTAGTCTAATGAGCAGTCCAGCTGCTTTAGACTAAATCTAGTTGACTAGTTTTATTATACGCACAGGATTTTTTAAAGCACTTAATCTTGTACTTTGACAGAGGGGAAAGCCTGCGTATGGCTACTCCCCTCCGGTCCGCCGCGACCGGTGGCCCGCGTTGCTCTATGGTTTCTATCTTTCAACTCGATAAACAAATGTCTTAAAGTATTCCCAAAGGTTAAAACAAAACAGCATAGAGCAACACGGGCTACCGGCCGCGGTGGACCGGGAGTAGCCATAGCGTTTATTACCGATGCAAAACAGTCTCTCATTTTTTGCGGTGGGAAATACGTGTGACTACGAAACTCATACCTTGAGTTTAACAAAATACATAAAAAATTTCACGCACACATTTAAACATCTAGGCGACAGGTATAAGAACACTAATTGTGCTTGTACTTTGACAGAAAGTCTCCTTGGCTTCTCCCCTCCGGTCCGACGGCCGCTGGCCCGTGTTGCTCTATGTTAAACAACCATCGATTAGGTAAAGTAAGAAGTTATTGTATCACAGAAACTTTATCCAGGATGGTTCCTTTTACGTTACTGAATTATTCATGTGCATTTAATATTCTGACCCAATAGGGGATATAAAAATCTATTAATAAAAAGGTTTTTTTTGTCATTGATAATACTATACGGGGTTCAGATTTTTTGTTAAAATAAATGTTCTTTTGTGAACTTTGCATGTTACAGATATAAATAGGAGAATATTTATGTAAGCCATATTGAAAGATGCGGGATACTTCGGTAGAAAAATGAAAAAAAAAAACTTGGTGGTAGAGCTCTAGTGACGGAGCTCGCGGGTGTGGAGACTACCACATTATCTAATATACTTGCCGCTAAATGGTAGTGTTCAGCACTATCGTGCTCCGGTAAGGTGGTAATGTAATGTGTGTAATTTCCGGCACAGAGGCATAACACCTTAGGCCTCAGGAGTGGTAACGCATCTGCTTTTTGACCTTGGTCTTTGTGTGGGTGTCTATAGGCTGCAGTCATCACTTAACATCAATGTGAACTGCATGCATGGTTGCCACTTCCATTACATAAAAAAAATTGCGTTGCGAGACATTATTAAATCTATAATCGAGTAAACCGACACTCGGGAGGCACGTAAAATTTTAATGGCCGCGTATTTTATAGACGCAATTGGACTTTTTTCAGATTTATAATTCAATTTCAACGAGCCGGATGTGCGTAAAAGATGTCCTTTGTTGAAATCTGTTTGAGAAATATTTTATTGCTGTGGATTTATTTTGTGGAATCAGGTTTAAATTTTATATTATCATTATAAATTTAGTTCCTTTTCTTTAGATTCGTTTTTTCTATGACATCATCATCATCATCATCATTTCAGCCAAAAGACTGCTGAACAAAGGCCTCCCCCAAAGAATGCCACAACGAACGGTCCTGGGCCGCCCTCATCCAGCGATTGCCCGCAAACTTCACCAGGTCGTCGGCCCATCTTGTGGGAGGCCTGCCCACGCTTCGCTTTCCGGTTCGCGGTCGCCACTCGACTTTTTCTATGTAAACGGGAAATATTTTTTAAAGTAGATAGTTTCAGGAACTGTAGCTAATGGAAGTAATATATGACCGAAGATTAAAGATTTTTAAGTGAAAAAAGAAACTTTTACCACCATGTATTTTTCAGTCTACAGTCCAATGTGAAATATGTAATAAATAAAACATACCATTTTTTAAAAAGTTGTAAAATTTATTATTAGTTAAAAATTATTAAAATTAGTCGCTTCGGTTCATGAAATATAAATGGCGAAATAAAATTAAATCTAATTGTAATTTATTTATACAAATCAAATGAATTAGTATTTACTATAATTCTTTAAAGATCGTCACATTCAATAATCATATCATAAGAGACGTTAGGAACACGACGTACATGGAGTGTCCTTCCAGCAAAATTCTGTTTGCTTAATTTATTTTCGTTATTATATTGAACTGCTTTCACATTTAAAGGCGATATTCTATGTGGTGCTTGCAGTATTGCATTATTAGGCATTGTATTAGAACATAACACTGGTTCAGCGTAATGATAATGAACACAGCCAAATGTAGTGTGCGTTAGACTACATTTCGAATTTGGTTGGTTTACTCTCGTAGTAAGTTGGTTGATTATATTCGGAATTGGTTGGTTGCTGACGTCTGCAGTTAGTTGGTTCACCACTTTCTGGGCTGGTTGTTCCACTCTTCCAAGTTGGTTGACTTTTGTTTTTGAAATTGGTCTTGAAATGGACAGATTGTTCATTTTCGTTGGCGGTTGGTTGATTCCATTCTGATTTAGTTGGTTGGTCACTTTAATTGTTGGTGTGGAGCGCGGAAAGTATTTTTCGTGAGCGTCTAGCCATTGATGCACCTATAAATAAATAATGGTCATTAAAAACAATTTGGTGGTAAAAAAAATTTCAACGTAACTTACAAAAAACAGTGCAGGGAATTGATTTGGGAGGGGGACAGGGAGGCGGCCCGCATTAGGGCCCACCCGTTTGGGGGCCACCCTCTGCAAGTGATTTTTAAATAACCAAAGTTGGTTAGCGGGTGCAAACGCAAACGAATGTGGAGTATTTCCTCTTTTTTTGCTCATCCGCTCCGGGTGCCATTCATGTTGGCTAAAGTCACACCGCGGACACTCCGCCAAAATTCCATACAAACGCTTATTTTGGTCTCTATTACACATTCATCAATAAGTGACGTGTTACACGTGCACCTGTTTGCGTAGCACCTAGAAAATATCAACCGTTGCCCATAATAGGGGGAGGTGGTTGGTTGATGCGTGGAAATCGGGCGGGACGTCGAAGTGTCCATTCTATACGTAGTATTATTACGGTTGCTATAGATGGATAGCAGTCGCTAAACCTTGTCGGAGGCCTTACGGCTTGAAAACATCCGACAACGGGTTGGCCACTAACCCGTATCTCCACCAATCCGCGTTGGAGCAGCGTGGTGGAGTAAGCTCCAGGCCTCCCCCCATAAAGGGGAGAGACTCGTGCCTAGCAGTGGGCAGTATAATGGGTTGCCATTATTATTATTATTATTATTACATATTCTCTGCTTAAGTGGCTCATTTCTTGATTAAAGTGTACAATACATTATTAACTTACAAAAGCAAATTTGCACTCGTGAGATTCCTCCATTACAAAGTAATTCAACACTTGTTTCACACTAAATATTCGATATCGAAATGAAGATATTGTATACAACACAATTCTTTAAATACAGCACCATTAAGTATGTATTATTATTAAATAGTTAAGAAACAAAGGATTATTTTAATTATCTATTTTGAACTCATTAACAAATAGGAACTATTCATTAGCTAACTAATATAATAATATAGTTATAATACCACTTTTGAAATAATTACGAAATTAGTAATTTATTTAGAAAAATATGTTTTTTTACTAATTTAATGTCACGTTTTGAGAGATAGATTAGTATAGTTTGGGAAAATCACGAATGTAATTATTATTGTATACTCATTTTTTTACCGTCTTATTTTGTTAAGTGAATAGGCTTTTACTGGTGGTAGAGCTCCAGTGACGGAGCTCGCGGGCGTAGGCACCACCGCATTACCTAATATACTTACCGCTAAATGGTAGTGTTCAGCACTATCGTGTTTCGGTCAGGTGGTAATGTACGGCCCTGTAATTTTCGGCACAGAGGCATATCACCTTAGGCCTCAGGAGTGGCAACACATCTTCATTTTGACCTCTGGTCTTTGTGTGGGTGTCTATAGGCTGCAGTCATCACTTAACATCAATGTAAACTGCAAGCTTATTTGCCACTTTTTTTACGACAATTTTGGCCTACCAAAAAATGGCCGCAAGTTTTTTTCTATAGGTATATTTTTTTGGTAAAGGTTATTTTTCTAGTTTTTTCAATAAAATATCGTCCACTTCACGGGAATATGTATAAATACTATGAAAAATCACGGCTGCCGTTGCGCACTTGGCCGGCCCTACATTTGTTCCGCCCCGATAACTTTTATTATTTATATATTGTCAAATTGAAGCTTTTTTTTTATTTATTATAATACTCGGGAGCCAAATTAAATCGGCCTCAAATATGAGTTGCTGGCTGTTAAATATAAGATAATTTCATAAAATGCTTGCGGCCAAATCTTGATAGGCAACCTAGTGGATATATATTCTCTGGATTATAAATATGGATAAAAAATAAGTTTGCAGCATATCTGGATGAAAGAAATGATTACGCAGTGGGATCCTAACCTATTATATGTCGATAATATGTAGAATATAAACTGCTTTACGTAAAATAATATCCTATTAACATATAAAATAACTAGCTGACCCGGCAAACTTCGTATTGCCTCACAATGAAATAATGTGTCAAAAGTTTGATAGATACGGACTATTTGTATAGGAAAATGAAATTAAATGTAGAGATTCCCGTGGGAATGAGTGATTTTCCCGCAGTAAAAAGTAGCCTAAATGTTGGCCAGGCTTAGTATCTATACATCACAATAAGTTTCATTCGAATCCGTCCAGTATCTTCGGAGATTAGCCTGGACAAAGGGACAAACAGACAGACAAAAAATTTAAAAATCATTGAAAGTATTCTAATACAATTTTAACATCGCCCCCAATTGTTTTTTCGTAAATATATACAATGTACAGACACGCGGATTTTTCTGTTTTATTATAGGTATGTATAGATGATGTCAACACGTATAACACAAATTGCGAATAAAATATTCAAAGCTTACCTCAGCATTCATATTTTGTAAGTTCATACGCTCGTTTATCACCAAGTGCCCAAATTTCGAACAATCACCATTAAAAAACTGTAATATCATAAAAGTTGAACGATTAAAATGTACAAGCGTATTAATTTTTCAAATGACAGTACCCTAAAGCCGTACAGTCATGCGCGTTAATACCGAAACCTTGGAACTTCTGTTCGGACAATATATCCATGCCGAGCAAGAATTAAAATTATTTTCGGATAATTCGTCCAAGCGGAGATAGAATTAATTTCTAGAGTTTTAGTTAGCCGGCCGTGTAGTTTCGTTAACGATTATGACTTGGGAATAAATGTTTTAATATAGAAAGGGTTCTGACCTCTCTTCTAAAATGGAGGCCATTTTATGTTTGGATGTTTGAAAAAGTTATTTCCAAATTTGATGTTTTGAAGGAAATGTTTAACGATAGCTGTTTGCTTAATTTTTATTTCTAACTAGCGGCCGGCCCCGGCTTCGCCCGCGCTGCTCCGTCCCTTTTAGTCATAGCGTGATAATATACAGCTTATAGCTTACCTCAATAAGTGGGCTATCTAACACTGAAAAAACTTTTCAAATCGGACCAGTATTTCTTGAGATTAGCGCGTTCAAACAAACAAACAAACAAACTCTTCAGCTTTATAATATTAAGTATAGATTAATATGTTGGAGTGCAATTAGGCAGATAAGCAGCGCTCCATTTCCTAATGAGTCTACTAATTGGTTATTATTAAAAAAATAGGCATTAAGTTACATAATTATTGCATTGCTATTGTGTTTTGATAAGAAATTCTTGTTTGTACCTGTTAATGTTAACAAAAAAGCATAACAGACATGTTTTTTAAGTGGAGGAGGTAGGTAAATACGATTTGAAATTGATAAGAGAGATTGGAACATTCCGTTGATACCTACTTTAATTCTTAACTATTTTTGGACGATTATTTATTTATTCTTAGAGTATGGTATTGATGGCAGTCTGCTCCGTGCAATACAGTCCACGTATGTGGGCTGTCAAGCATGTGTGCGGGTAGATGGTAACATGTCACCCTGGTTTGATGTTAACATCGGTGTCAAACAGGGTTGCGTGCTTTCGTCTAGGCTGTTTATTATATATCTGGACAAATGCCTCCAGAGGGTGAAGTTGATGGATGTGGGAGTGCGTATGGGTGACTTAGTGGTGAACTGTCTGCTTTACGCAGATGATGCGGTAATTGTTAGCTCTACACCATCTGGGCTACAAGCACTAGTCACAGTCATGAAAGAGGATTGTATGGAGAAAGGCTTACAATTGAATGTGGATAAAACGAAAGTATTAGTATTTGAAAGAGATGAACAGAGAACAAATGCAAGGGTAGTAGTAGATGATGCAGTGTTAGAACAGGTTGATGAAATTGTATATCTTGGATGTGCTTTTAGCAAGGATGGTAGGTATACCACTGACATAGAAAGAAGAGTGCTTGCTGGGAATTGCGTGAATGGAGCGTTGGGTAAGCTGCTAGAATCTAAACATCTCAGCCAGCGGGCTCGACTAGCCGTACATAATGCTGTACTTACTCCAACGCTTTTATATGGAAGCGAGAGCTGGGTATGCAGGAAAGAGCATGAAAGTAAGTTGAACGCGGTCGAGATGAGATCTTTGCGCAAGATCTGCGGTGTATCACTCACCGATCGCGTTCGTAATGAAGATGTAAGAAAGAGACTTTGTGTGAATGATAGTATCGGTGTAAAAATGAAAAAAGGCATGCTCCGATGGTTCGGGCATATAGAAAGAATGTCGAATGAGCGAATGACTAAACAGATATACAATGCGAATGTGGATGGTTGCAGAGGCCCAGGAAGACCAAGGCTGACCTACCATGACCAAATAGGTCGAGTTCTGTCTGATGGTGGGGTCAAAAGTCTTAGGAATCGGCGTGCATGTATGAAGAGAATGATGAAGGTAGACGAGGCACGAGAGGTTTGTCAGAACCGGGATGTCTGGCGCTCTACACTCTCTGCCTACCCCGTTAGGGACCTGGCGTGAAGATACATATTTATTTATTCTTAATATAACAATAAAAAAAAATTGTTATCACATTATTTTTTTTTAGTTTGACCTTTTTAAAAAAAAATATATTTACAAGTGATTAAAAGTTTAAATATATTTATTTCTCACTAAGAATTAACAAAAAATCAATTATGAATCTTGAATTTGATGTTAAGATGTGTTTCAGTGTCGGAATTATTTTACACATAAAGAAAATAATGAAAGAAGCAAGAGCAATATAGTTCAGAATAATTCAAGAATCGTATTACCAATACTTCATGAATCAACTAAAACCGGGTTATAGAATAGTTTCTCTGAATATCTAACATAGATATACTATGGTCACCAGATCGTGAAAATCTAAAATCATGTTAGAAAATCATGGAGGCAAGTGACCCTCCAGTCCCCATATGTTGTCTTAGGTATTGGTTCAAAATATGAGACGCAGCGACGAAAAATCTGTTGAACTGTTCGACATGGTGCCATCGTCTCTTTCCTTCACTGTACTACCCGCCGAAGAGAGAAGTTCCACCCTCACCGACTGGCTGCTCAACGGTGCGATTCTCACGTCCGTTCCTACCCAGAACGTGTAAATTGTGGAACGAACTTCCCTCTGAGGTGTTCTCCCTAGGTGCTACAATATGGGGTTTTTAAAAAATAGCGTCAAAAGAGTCCTTCAGGGCTGGCAGCGCGTTGGCAACTCCCTTAGTGTTGCAAATGTTCATAGGCGACGGTGACCACCTTCCATCAGGTGTCCTGTCGGCTTGTCTGTCAACCTAATGACAAAAAAATATATATCGACCCGTAAACATCTACACATATTATTCCTGCATATACAAAAATGGTTCAAATGTCAGTGTTTATTAAATTAAACGAAGAGTCACACTTTACACTTCTCAAACGTCCACAAGATTTGACAGCTGTAGAAAATAAACTTGCGGATTTTCTCGCGTATACATTCGCGACCGAAACGTCGGGTGTAAGAAGAAGTTTGGGAGCGTTGTATACGCAAGAAAATCCGCAAGTTTATTTTCTACAATGTATGAAGCTCGCGAAAACCTACGAAAGCGTTATTTGACATCTGATTCAAGTCCACCAGTTTATCCCTTTTCTTTATGTTAGCGTTCGTTAACTACCGTACGATCGTCACGACTACGCTTGTTAACAGTGTAACTTGACTGCCACTTAGTCAATCGCAGCGGCGTTTCTCTTAATATATCAAAAACTCTTACTGGTGATAGAGCTCCAATGATGGAGCTCGCGGGCGTAGGCACCACCGCATTACCTAATATACTTGCCGCTAAATGGTGATGTTCAGCACTATCGTGTTCCGGTCAGGTGGTAATGTACGGCCTGTAATTTCCGGCACAGAGGTTTACACCTTTGGCCTCAGGAGTGGTAAAGCATCTGCGTTTTAACCTTGGTTTTTGTGTGGATGTCTATAGGCTCCAGTCATCGCTTACCATCAATCTGAACTGCATGCTTGCTTGCCATTTCCATTACATAAAAAAAAAAATATTTTGTTCTTTTTTTTATATAGGCTACAATTTAAATTTCACAATGCTAGCTGAGATTACTTACGTGTTTTATGCTCATTTAAATACCATATTTATTTTGTAGGTATATCCGAATAAAGACTGATTAGAATAGCATTATGTTACAGGTTGGATTCAATTTTATGCTTTGGTGTATACGATACCAAAGTTTCTGCCTTCAATTATAAATTTGGAATCGTTTGAGTCTCTCTTACTAGTTTCATTAAAACTCATCGCATTATCTAGAGTTCTAGACTATACGTACATTAGATACGTTTTAGCTATAGAATACTTTGTCTTTGTCAATTCCAATTGTGCAGGATAGAAAAAGACAAATGAGAGATTAGCAACACTTTAGCTAAAATACGTTTATGAATACTTTACTTTACTGGTGGTAGAGCTCCAGTGACGGAGCTCGCGGGCGTAGGCACCACCGCATTACCTAATATACTTGCCGCTAAATGGTAGTGTTCAGCACTATCGTGTTCCGGTCAGGTGGTAATGTACGGCCCTGTAATTTCCGGCACAGAGGCATAACACCTAATGCCTCAGGAGTGGCAGCTCATCTGCATTTTGACCTCTGGTCATTGTGTGGGTGTCTATAGGCTGCAGTTTTCACTTAACATGAATGTGAACTGCATGCTTGTTTGCCAGTTTTATTACATAAAAAAAAAAAAAAAAAAAAAAAATGAATAAGGGGATATGAATTTATTCTATACTTTTTACAAAATAAGAATTTGATAAAACACCGTTCGAAATACATTATTTTTCAAACGTTTTTCTCGCCATAAATCTTTACTTACACCACGAGTCAAGAAGCTACCAAGCGAAAAATTCGCCCGGACCCTTTTCAGCAAAATCGGCTATTAAAACACGAACTTTATGCATATGGGACCCAATATTTAGAACAAAGAAAGCACCCGGTCTAAATAGAGGGATTAAGAACTGCGTCTCTTGAGTTATGGAGGCGCTTTAAAAGCATTTTTTAACAAAAATGTTACGTTTTTTAAAGTAAGGTCAGAAATAAAATTTGCTGAAATATTTTAAACTTTGAGTTATATATGTTGATAATGTCCTAATCTGAATGAAGCCCCGCGGCTGGTGTGGATCGTAAGCGATCTACTCGGGTAAGCATTACGGGCGCGGTCGGGAGTGTAATGGGTGACCGCTAGTGGCAATTTAAAATGCGCGTTTCCGTGCTTCGGAGGGCACGTTATGCCGTTGGTCCCGGTAGCTATCGATAGATAGCAGTCGTTAAACCTTGTCGGAGGCCTTATGGACGGTTTGAAAATATCCGACAGCGGATTACTCCACCACGCTGCTCCAATGCGGGTTGGTGGCGATAAGGGTTACAGGCCAACCCGCTGTCGGATGTTTTCAAACCGCCCATAAGGCCTCCGACAAGGTTTAACGACTGCTATCTATCGATAGCAACCGGGACCGACGGCTTAACGTGCCCTCCGAAGCATGGGAACGCGCATTTTAATTTGCCACTAGAGCGGTCACCCATCACACACCGTACCGACCGCGCCGTATCGCTTAACCGAGTAGATCGCTTACGATCTACATCAGCCGCGGAGCCATGCGCGCTTCTTGTGGTGGTGAGGTAATTTATATTTATATATTAAGATGAATTTTATTTTTATAGGATATTATTCTTATTTGCCATAATGTCCACTATGATTTAAGTTAAATTATATAACAGATGTTAAAATTTGAAAGTAAATTTATCTCTAGTTCCTCTCATTTTTAACAATGCGGCCTATAAATCTAAAACTAAAGCGTAAACGTCACAATATATCACAAATTTTACATTCGCAATTCACAGAGAATAAAATTGAAAGTATCCTTTACGAGTATTATTCATAGAGGCGTTTGTGAAATATTCGGTCTAGAATCGTCAGTTTCGATTTAAACTGTTCCAGTGTTCCAGTGTCTGCTCGGTTGTCATGGTGATTGCACGTTCTAGTTATCTGTTGCGGTATAAAGGAAAAGAAACAGCGATTTTAATTTTTATCCCGACCGCATGGATAATTACATTACAGTGCTCATCAAGAAATAATGCAAATCGAGTCTATGAAAGTGACAATCTGCTAGTTCCGGTTTTGTAGAGCGTTATCTCTGCTGTACATTGTCTACGTAAGCATCCGTATTGGTAT
The DNA here is from genome assembly GCA_036365455.1 of Macrosoma leucophasiata. Lineage (NCBI taxonomy): Eukaryota > Metazoa > Arthropoda > Insecta > Lepidoptera > Hedylidae > Macrosoma > Macrosoma leucophasiata. The sequence goes on from JAWQUS010000017.1 coordinate 3,105,206, forward strand.
TGGTCAAAACTTGATCAAAATGGTCGACAAACGTCAAATAGGTAAGGTTCGAAAGAGAAAACGCTCTACAGATCCGAAATAAGCCGACGTCTCTTCCTGAGGTCTATGTGCATTATTTTTTGTTCGATACTGTACAAATACGTAATGGAAGTGGCAAGCAAGCTTGTAGTTCATATTGATGTTAAGTAATGACTGCAGCCAATAGACACCCACACAAAGACCAAGGTCAAAATGCAGATGCGTTACCACTTCTGAGACCTAATGTGTGCCGGAAATTACAGAGCCGTATATTACCACCTGCCCGCAACGCGATAGTGCTAAACACTATAATTTAGCGTCAAGTATATTAGGTAATGCGGTCATGCCCGCGAGCTCCGGCACTGGAGCTCTACCACCAGTAATAAATACCTTTTTAAAATGCATTTCAAGTCTTCTATCCGTTACATCCCATAACTTCCACCGCGGAAATAAAAGAGCAGTATCTGGAAACAACTACTTTTCAGCTCGATACAACTTTGCTGTTTTTGTTAGAACTGCTTTCGAGGCGATGATACCATATGGATGTATTTCAGAGACGTATTAACGTTGTACAATATTTAAAACGAGCAATTTTGAAACCATTTATACAATGTGTCCCAGGGATGAGTAACCGCCCGGCGTTTTTCGAATATTTGGACAAAATTAAGGATAATTACATATATATATATGAGACTTACCGGCTTTTTGTAGACATTTTAGTTATGTTTGATAATTTTAATTGACAAACTATGATTTCGGCTAGTCAATAAAAAAAATGAAAGAAGAAAGATGTAAAAACTTAGGAAATATCGTAAAAAAACTGCAGCACGTCACGCGTATTTACAAATAAACTAAAAAATCGTTAAAAAAAAACAACGTTGGTAAGTCCCTTAAACCCTTAATTTTATACAAATATGCGAAAAACGCCGGGCGGTCACTCATTCCTAGAACATATTGTATATTTTCATTCCAATTTTCATTATATCCGCATTGTATAACAGATATACAATGCGGATGTGGATGGTTGCAGAGGCCTAGGAAGACCAAGATTGACCTACCATGACCGAATAGGTCGAGTTCTGTCTGATGGTGGAGTCAAAAGTCTTAGGAATCGGCTTGCATGTATGGAGAGAATGATGAAGGTAGATGAGGCACGGGAGGTGTGCCAGGACCGGGATATCTGGCGCTCCACACTCGCTGCCTACCCCGTTAGGGACCTGGCGTGAAGACACATACGTGAATGTGTTTTGGCTCTTTAGTTTTTTTTGGAGTTTATTGGGTACGGAAATTCTATGAGGAGTAAAATCAAATCATAAATCAATCTGTCAGCAAAGAAAAAAAAACCTTACACCGAACGGTGTGGCGACCTTTCGACCTCACCTGGCTTAGTCGGTTGCGCCCACGATTCCCTTCTCGAATACCCAAAACTGAAAGATGAGAAAGTCTGAAGTTTAAAGAATTATAGGTTTATCGTCGTGGCGATGAAACTTAAGGTGAGACGGTGTGTCTTCAAAAGTACCATATACCAAAGGTTCTGTCGGCAAACAGTCAGTAGGTGACTACTCTGCTGGGGAAACGGCAATAAATAAATCATCCTGTCGACGAACAGTCCACTGGCAAATCGGTCGTAGGAGTCATTGTGTGGACAGTAGTGTCCCAAAAATCAACGATAAACCGAAAACGAGTGATAGGCCAAATCCTAATAATATTAAAAATAGATACATATGACAAATATTTTTTTTCACATTTTTTCTAATGACTGTCTTAATACCCGTTTTCGGTTTATCGTTAATTTCTGGTACAACCTGGATATGGAAAATAAACCTCCAAAGGGGAAAAAGAACTACAGAAGTTAAGTTAGCAAGCAAAACAAGTCCATAACTAATTAAATATAAATCCTTACAAATGTTTTAAAACAAAATAAGAAAATATTTAGCTAGACCAAACTTCACGAAAGCAAAACTTAATCCTTTGAAAACGCGTTGAATTTCGCAAATGAAGCAAAAGCCTTAAGACTTTTAAATAAATGAATACTTTGCCAACCTCTGGTAGAATAGCCAAGTAATTTGGTGAATTTTGTATATCCTTACTTTATTCGAGTAGAAATATAAACTTACAAGCAATTCATACTAATAAGTAGTCTACCTGATGTTTAACCTGAATGTTAAACATTTTTCTTCCACATTCATGGTTTAACTGTGGAAGTATCTAAGTAAGTAAGTATATTTTCGCGTTTAAGTGAATATGATGATTGATTAAGTTTGCAATTAAAAACCTTTGTAGATTAGTAATGACGAAATCGGTTAAGCTAGCGTATTCTTGTGCAGTCATAATTACAATAAGCCTATAATAACTTAACTTATAGCTGTTCAGCAGATAGAATAAAAACTAGAATAAAAATTTAAAAACAAAACTAACAGATATATCATGAATTTCTTCCATTCCTTCATGAAAGGAAAGAGAAAAACAATTGTACATATCGTGCCATAGTCATTCACTGTTTTTGTTGTTACGAAGGTGGCAAACAGGCACGCAATTCACATGGATGTTAAGTTATGACTGCAGCCTATAGCCTATACTTGTCCACTATTGGACAAAAGCCCCAGTGGAAGAAACCTTCCCCGATGTTTGGGTCATCACGTCCCTATGACTTATGTATGTATTTACTATTGCTTCATCCAGTGAACTCAAAAATTGACTGGAGTGAATTTGCGTTCAAATTTAGCAAATTATTTAACATCTGCGTTGGCTCAGAACTAAGCTTGTTTTCAACCGATATTCCAGCGATCATTCAAGCTATCTTACTACCATTATAGATGTGATAGTATGCATGTTTGTTTCTTGCTCAATCACGCTTAAGCGACTGGACGTATTTCGATGAAATTTTGTTCAGAGGGATACTATAATGGCAAACAAAGGATACTTTTTATCCCGTATGTATGTATCTTTACACCAGGTCCCTAACGGGGTAGGCAGAGAGTGTAGAGCGCAAGATATCCCGGTGCTGATCTCTCGTGCCTCATCTACCTTCATCATTCTCTTCATACATGCACGCAGATTCCTAAGACTTTTAACCGCACTATCAGACAGAACTCAACCTATTTGGTCATGGTAGGTCAGCCTTGGTCTTCCTGGGCCTCTGCAACCATCCATTTTCGCATTTTATCCCGTTCTGAGGTTAAATAGGGAATTTTCAAGAGCACGCGCACGAAGTCACGGGCAATAGTTTGAAATCGATATAAAACAAGAAAAGCTAGTTATGAGCGTGTGAGCAATAAATCCATTACAATTTAATTTGAAATCCTTTCAGGGGCGGTTAACAAAGGACGGGCAGTCGCCGTTGCATTATTCAAAGATGCGCCGTTTATTCTCACTTTGCTAAATGAATTAAACCGCCTTTTTCCTTTGCTTGGGTGCCTTTGCACTGGCAAAGTAGGACCTTTTTTATTAATTATATTATGGCTGCTTGGGTATTTCAATAAGAAGCTTTAATGATATTTATGCTAAGTTTATTCCTTTGAATATAATACACTCAATTGTTTTAGTCCTTTTGTGTGCATAATTTTGTATAGGTTTGATATATTTAGAAATTTATTTAAATTTAGAGATAAGGCATTCTAAGTTTAAACACTGTAAATTGCTCCCCGTACAAGTTCATGAAAATTATTTATTGTTGAAAGATTTTTTCTTAATTTAACGAAGGTGGCAACCAAGCATGTAGTTCACACTGATGTAAAATTATAACTGCACCTAAAGACAGCTAAGTACTACAAAATCCAGAGGTCAGAATGCAGATGTGTAGCCACCGCTGAGACCTTAGTTCTTATGTCCCTGTGATAGTTATTACGGAGCCATGCATTACCATCTAACCGGAACAAGATAGTCTAAAACAGTGGTTCTCAAACTTTTTAAATGACGGAACCCTTTTGGGAATCCAAATACTTGATGGAACCCTACGATAAAACAATTGCTTTCATAAGTGTATTTTTTATTAATCAGCATAATAAAAGTACAATGTAATCGTTACCTACTAATTATTATTTACTTCACCACTTGGCAAGGACAATAATAGAAAACATTAAAAAAGAAAAAATCTAACTAGTGGGAGGCATGAAACTGTTTTTTATTTTTCATCAATTGGTTGATATCAGGTTTGATGGAAGAAAGTTGGAGTCTCATATCAGCTTCGGCGTCCAGTCTATTGCGATATTTTGTTTTCGTGGCTGCGTAGGTAGAGAATCCTGTTTCGCTCAAATATGTAGTTGGGAACGGGAGAAGAATATCCAGAGCCATTTGGCCAAGCATTGCATATTCATCTTGGAACCTGCACCAAAAATCATTGAGAGGCGTCGTTTTAAACAGTGACTCCATACTTGTGTCTGAAGACATTTCTAAAAGAGATTCATATATCTCGTTTGACATGTTTTCAGGCTTTTCCAAGTTGGGTAAAAAAGGATTATGAATCCATGAATTTACTTTAATTTTTGTATTGTGTTCTTCGGGAAAATACTTTTCAAAAGATGCTCAGTTTGATACTGAGATATTGGACCAATTCTTCAAACACATAATCTTCAAACATTTCTGAGTCGTTTTCGCTAACAAACTCACTGAGTAACGTAAAGATTTCTATTTTTTTTTTTATTCTCCATTTAAAGAGCTTCTTCAAAGACCATGACGCTCTATTTCTATTTCTTTCTTACCAATGCAAATGATGCAAAAATCGAATTTTCTTTTAAAAGCAGTTATTTTATTATAGGCCTGAATCACTGTTGTCTGTTTACCTTGCAACGATAAATTCAATTCGTTAAGTTTTTGAAAGATATCCGCCATAAAAGACAATCGGAACAACCAAGTTTTATCATACAAACGGTCCTTCAAATTAAAAGAAGTATTTGCTGAAAAAACATTTGTAACTCGGCTCTCAGTTCAAATAGCCTTGTTAAAGTTTTACCCCGAGACAGCCATCGCACTTCTGTATAGAGCAGCAGTGTTTTATGTTTGCTGCCATAAAATTAATTATTTATAAAATTATAAAATTAAATAAAAAATATTGTTCTCATTATTGTGTGAGGATTCACACAATAATGAGAACAATAGGGATGGTAGTGGTCGTGATTTGATAAAATTAATTATTTTTACCGCTTCATCCATTACTAATTTTAGATTTGACGGCATTTGCTTCATCGCAAGTGCTTGTCTTTGCAGAATACAATGACTAGGCGCTTATTTTTAATTCGTGACACTGCTCCTGCTGTTTTACCTGTCATCGCCTTGGCCCCATCTGTACAAATATCAATTCAATTATTGTTCCAACTGAGATTATTTTCTTCAAAAAATATATTTATTTTATTAAAAATTTCTTTCCCGGTAGTGTTTGAAAGCAGCGATGAACACATAAGCATGTCTTCTTCAAAAGAATTTTTTTATGGATATCTCACAATAACCAGCAGGATAGCCAAACCAGCGACATCAGTCGACTCGTCCATTTGCAAGGCGAATCGTGTATTTTGTAGACGTGTAACTAGTTCTTGTTTGACGTAGCTTGCCAGATCATGGATTCGTCGTGAAACAGTATCGTTTGATAGCGGAACAGTAGAAAGATGCTTTGCAGATTTTTCATTGAGCATACATTTTGTTATGTATAATACACATGGTTTTATTAATTTCTCAGCGATAGTATGCGCTTCACCTGCTTGTGCAATACGATAGCTAACTAAATATGCTGCCTCCTTGGCCTTTTCGTTGAACGTTTGTATTAAATGCATCATATTTTTTTGACTTTGTAATAACTGATCTTTTTTGCGAACAAAAATTCTTTATTCTTGTGTGTACACTCGGGGTGTACAGTTTCTAAATGTCGGCGCAATTTGGCAGGTGCCATGGAACTATAAGGAACCAGTTTACTACAGAGCATGCAGAGAGGTGAGCCGTTGGAATCAACAAATCCGAAACTGATATAAGATTCATCATACTTCCTTCTTTTCGTCTTTGAAACCGCCGAGCTTGACGTCGTGGCATCATCTTCTGGATCGGTGATTGCTATATTCTCCACGCGCACTGCTTTTGAACATTCAGCGTCATTAGAAGATGTTGTTGCAACACGTTTAACACCTTTAAGCCAACGTTCCATTCTTCTTTATTTATAATGTTACACGTCAGGATAGTGGGTTTTAAATAAAGCACAATCGTTACTGCGTATAAGAGACTAAATTTAGTACCTACAGTGAGGAAATGTATAAAACTGAGACAACAGAATACAGCAGGCAGTAAAACAATGAACACTAGTTTCTCGTTAGCGAGCTTGTAAGTAGGTAGTAACTTATTGCTCCGAACGCTAATCGTCAACTGACGACGCGAGATTTTTTTGTTTTTTTTTAGGTCGGGCGTTATGTAGGCGGCCTGTCTCGAGACGGCACGAGTCTACTTCACCGGGCAATCGGCGAGCGCAGAAGGCGTTCCAGCCTAGCAAAAAAGTTAGCGCAACTGCTTAAGGGTGACCCATGCGGGTCCGTGCCTCGGCTTAGGGCGTTGCGGAGGGACATAAGAGACATATGCGATTATGGGCGGTGCAACTTTCGCTCTACTCCATTCGGTTGGTGATAACCGGAATGTCATCGGCCTCGCGGGGCCGGGGATAAGGTCGGATCAGGGGCGGGCGCGGCGCGAAACGCGTCGGTCCGTTGTATTGTTGGCGGTTTGTGGAGTGTGATTCTGTAGGTGATTTTGCATAGCGGCAATGGCCAACGTGGTCTCATCGTCCGGATCTTTTAAGACGTGCCTTGGACGTCTCCTTTTGGCGCGATCAAAAGGAGTGTAAATCTGCACTGAGTGTAATACTGCAGCTTCTTCTCCTTGATAGTTCTGAGTAATTCCACCTTTTTATTCATTCGACGCAGCACCTCAACATTAGTGACCTTTTGGACCCATGGTATTCTGAGCATACGTCTGTATATCCACATTTTAAACGCTTCAAGTTTAAAGCATAATGCTGAGGTTAGAGTCCAACTCTCCATTCCCTAAAGTAAGACACTGAATACATAACAGCGGACCAATCTAATAAGTATTTTAAGGTTAAAGCGTTGACAATACAGAATATTTTTCATTTTTATAAAAGCACTACGGGCCTGTTCTATTCTGATACTCTTGTTCACTATCCCATTTCTCGTTTACATAACTACCTAAATATTTAAACTTATTCACGCGCTCTATTTAGTTATTTTCTATTTGGTTTTTTCGCGCATTCCACAGACCGGCAAACTTAGAGCGAACGGGTTGTACAAGTATAAAATTGTTGATACCAAACTTATGAGGTATTATACCAGCTATTGTAACACATGTTTCTACAAATACAAATAAATAACGTTCATAGCGTTTTGTGCGGCCGCGGAGCGACCAGAGAGAGGTGTTTTGTTTTTTTTTTTCTAAATTCTTGCGGAACCCCGACAGAGGTATCACGGACCCCTAGGGTTCCGCGGAACACACTTAAAGTATAGCTGGTCTAAAACACTATCATTTAGCGGTAGATAGGTTAGGTAATGCGGTGGCCTACGTCTTCGAGTTCCTACACTTGGAACTCTACCACCAGTGAAAATGTTAGGTGTATGTTCTTCACAGAGACATCGCAAGTTTTAAAAATATTTTTTTTTAATGAAATTGAAGTGGCAAACAAGCATACAGTTCACATTGATGTGATGACTGCAGCCTATAGAAACCCACACAAAGACCAAGATCAAAATGCAGATGCCTTACCACTCCGGAGGCCTAAGGTGTTATGCCTCTGTGTCGGAAATTACAGGGCCGTACATTATCACTTAACCGGATAGTGCTGAACACTACCATTTAGCGGCAAGTATATTACGTAATGCGGTGGTACCTACGCCCGCGAGTTCCATCCCTGGAGCTCTACCACCAGTGTATAATATCATTATATCTTTCCAAACACCAACTTTAGAGCATAAAACCTAAATTTTCCACTAAACTATCTCTTAGCACAGCTTAACTGCCTTAGCCGGCGGTCCGACTAATACCCGGCGTGAAGTCACCAAGCCAAGTTAACCCGCGGCTTAATTCTAATCTGAGGATTAAACTAAATTACCCGGACCTTACATTTGTCATGGAAACAATGCTTTGGCTGTGTCCTAAATTTAATTGAAAAGAGGAACTAAGTAAAAAATATTAAGGCGGGCACAAATTTGCGAAATGTAACATGCAATGTTACAATAACTTTAACTTTAACAAATATCGTGGTGCAACCCAGGCTAAGTATATCAGACCAAGAAATTATGTAGTAAGTGTAGTAAACATTTTTGTACGTTTTATTTTATATTATGTAATATTTTATGTAATTTGTTGGTATTCAAGTACGTATAATTTTTTTATTTTTGTTTTTGTTTAGTTTAACCTGTTTTATCTACTTATATAATAAATATAATATAATTTATTTGCACTTATGTATCGGTTTATTCCTAGTAAGTATTTATTATATTGATATAGACTTTTAGGACTGATATCCGTGTCCCACCAACTAGTTTCCAGTTGAAAACCAGCGTCAGGCTCCGGCTTGACATTTTGCTGAACTGAGAACTATTTGGTGCAGCCGTGAGATCTTGTTTTATTTTTCTACTGTTACAAGGTACCTATTTCTTTTTATATTAACAGTGTTCTTTCTTTTTTTTTGTGTTTTAATGTCAATGATTTCATAAATGTTGTTTTTTTTGTCGTACCAACCTACTTATATTTTAAATGTTTAATTTTTTTTCTATTGCTTTTTTATGCAGTACTTGATCGGCTGCGCCAATAAATGTTTTTTCTTCTTTTTTCTTCTTCTTTTTAGTTTTTTTTTTCAAATTTATATTCTTTTTATATGTAATGGAAGTGGCAAACAAGCATGCAGTTCACATTGATGTTAAGTGATGACTGTAGCTTATAGACACCTACACGAAGACCAAGGTCAAAATGCAGATGCGTTACCACTTCTGAGGCCTAAGGTGTTATGCCTCTGAGCCGGAAATCACAGGGCCGTACATTACCACCTGACCGGAACACGATAGTGCTGAACACTACCATTTAGCGGCAAGTAAATTAGGTAATGCGGTGGTGCCATCCGCGAGCTCCGTCACTGGAGCTCTACCACATTTAATATCTACACAAAAACCAAAAGCCGCAATGCAAATGCATAGTTTTTCAAAAGTTGTAGATGTTTTGCCTCTTTAATTATATTTACGACACCATTCATTCCTATTTAACCAGAGTAGATACATCACTAACAATCTTAATCACATACAGTTTTGTTGAAATACAGGTTTTTGTTATCGACTGTACCATCAACAAGAAAAGTGTCTATGAATGGCTATGTATGAATGGCTTTTATAAAGCGTTGTACAGTCGAGTGGTCATCTTCGCGTGTACTGTTTATCGGGGGAATATTGGAGTTCGAACTTCTGGCAGAACTTGGATTAAACCGGCCTTCAAAGGCATGCACTTTGATTTACACGATACGATACGATGTGGATGGTAACAATTTTTAAAGCGAGTTAATGCGGGATTATTATGTCTATCTTATGTTATCTAGTAGACTAGCTGGTATGAAATGTGGAAGCATCACAGGCCGATAGATTTTCGCGTTTATGTGAATATGATGATTGATTAAGTTTTCAATTTAAAACACCGTGTTTTGTAGATTCGTAATGACGAAATCGGTTAAGCTAGCGTATTATTTTATTTAAAGAAAAATGGAAAGAAAAATTTAACTTCAGGCGAGACTCGAACTCGTGGCCTACTGGGAATCTAGTCCAGCCGCTCTTCCAATTGAGCTACTGAAGTCCTGCCCGATTTGTCAAATCTTTCCTTCACATTTAATGCCTTGCTTTATGGTAACAGTAGCGCAAAATCGGGCAGGACTTCAGTAGCTCAATTGGAAGAGCGGCTGGACTAGATTCCCAGTACGCCGCGAGTTCGAGTCTCGCCTGAAGTCAAATTTTTCTTTCCATTTTTCTTTAAATAAAATATATTTCACAAGCATGTGTTAATGCGAAATAATATAAAAAACAATTAGCGTATTATTGTATAGTCATAATTACAATTTATATGGGTTAATTAAATAGTGTTTTTTTTATTATTTTGCTTAATGTAAACTTATCCCCTTATTCATAAGCGTACATTAGATACGTTTTAGCTATAGAATGTTTTGTCTCTGTCAGTTGCATTGTCAAATGTGCAGGATAAAAAAAGACAGAGGAGAGATTAGCAACACTTTACCTAAAATACGTGTATGAATAAGGGGGTTAGAGTTTTTACATCTCTCATATCATGAAAGGGACAAACAAGAATACTTTTGTAGTATATCAAAATATAATGAAAAAACGGAAAAAAATTATAAGAATAAAAATAAACACATTTTTTTATTATTATATACACACAACGTTTGCTCGGCTCAGTATTGAAAAAAAAAAAAATATCGTGATGTGTAAAAAAGCCCTGTAATCATCGGCGGTCGGCTAGATAGTTGATTAGAGGAGTTCGGCTCAACCGAACTGTGATGCAGCTTAATAAGGGTTGGACCTCATCTAGCCCATACTTGCATTTTTCTTTGTCTTCTCTATTTATGTCGTTAGTAAGAGTGGGAGGGAATGATTGCGGGCGATGACTGTAATCGCGGGTACATACAATTTTCTTACCCTTTCAATAATCCTTCTTATCCTAAAAAACATGTTTGTTAATCATGTCCGTAAAGCAGATGCGTTTTCCAAGTCTAAGATTTTTAACTTTTTCGAAAAACACAAGACCACATACTACTACTACTAACATGAAGTACGCATGCATCATCATGATCACCACTTTAGCCGAAAAATGTCCACTGCTGGACCAAAGCCTCCTCATAAGAGAGGCCATAATGTAACGTTGCATTTTTGCTATTTCCTTTCACATAGGAAGAATAGCGACACCTAGTGTTATTTCACCCAACTATGTCGAAGGCTACTCAGCTCGATCAGATGAAGAGTAGACAGGCACGCCATCTAGTAGTTTGCTGCGGTACTTCGTTGACATAGTCAATAGGTAATGTAATTAATTTAATATAAAAAATAATAAAAATTAATACATACACCTACTATAAATATTTAAAGAAATATGATAAAGTTTAAAATAATAAATAATAACACTATTTAGTAAAGTTCATTCTGAACATTATGGTGGTATAGAATCGGGTGGTTATGGTCGTGCAAAGGAACCTTCGAGAACGAAGGACGACTAGGAGAGAGCTTGTCAATGGTCATGAGACGGTGCCAAGAGACAGTGCGTTGGTGAAAAAGAAAGCCTTAATTTTCTAGGCCATCATGGCCAAAAAGTTTTAAAATAGATTAAAAATGTTAAATTGAGGTGAGTTTCTCGTAATTGGTGTTAATATTTTTCGGATTCGATAATCGATTGTCAAATGGCGTGATAAAAAACATGGTTGGTTTTTGTTACAGCAAGTTTCCCTAAAATCGGGAGGAGCTGGGATGCTGAGGCTTTTATTTCTAGATAATATTTAGCTAAAAGTCCTCGTGAGTAGTTTTTTCATCACTTTCTATAGTTGGAGTTATGTTGAGTTTGTCCTGGACTCAACATGGAGCAAACTGGATATGTAATATTAATAAGTGTCTGTATTTCGTTTCAGATGCGGGTTTTAATTTTAATTTTAATTTTAATTTAATTTTCATGTTTTTGTTTCATTTCCCAATTTTTTATTGGTACTATGAAACATTTCATTGAACATAATGTCTTGGTAGTTTATTTTTTTCTTTGAGTAAACTTACAACTTTCTGAAGACCTGCGGGACTTATGGAGCTTGAATGATGACGATGCACAGTAGGACCTGATACCCGGATGATGGTGGAGGAAGATTGAGGAGACCCTACACCCCACTCACCGTAAGCGGTGTGATCAGGTACGAGGTCATCGTGTAGCCCCTTTAGGCATTGCCATCATAAAACAGCTAAAGTTTTTTTAAGTAATCAGGTTAATAAAGTTATTTAATATTAATTACTAAAGGAGCAGTAATCTTCACCACTCGAACCCCAAATTCAGAAACACGACCCTGTATCATGGGGTTTGGTACCATATCATAAAATATTGTTACAAGTATGATAAGTAGAATAATTCAAATAAAAGGTTTCATTCAACAATAAATGTCAGTGTGCCAAACTCAGTAGTTTTATTTATTCAAAAGTCAACGGGGTTTCAGTAATAAATATAAATATTCTGCTAGCCGGGTAACTCCAAGGCTTTCAATAATCGCCACGATTGGTTTGTGGGTTGACGATTGAAGTAGCGGTAGTTTTATCGCGGGCTGTCCATCTCTCGTTATTGCACTTACTACCCAACAGAATAGTTTGTCTGCCATTTTGGTTTACTGACTGCATAGAAGAGAATTCATCCGTTAGTGAGTGATGGGGGTTACCAAGTTCCAAAGCCGTCACGCACACATACACATAACATACTCCTCTGCTAGTTTCCTGGCACAAAATCTTACAATGTATAAGTATTTTAGGTATAGATGGCTCGCCTCTAATAGGCCACAGTTAACTTCATCGGGCAATAATCGACCCGAAATGGCTCTAAACCTAAAAATTATTATATAGACCAGTCATTGTTGCCAATGCTACGGTAATTGCCGTACAGTTTTTACGGCCTTCGGACCAAGGTCATCCAATTTACGGCCTACAGTTTTATTAGTATCCGTAGGTCAAGAATTGGGTGATCTTTAAATAGAAATTGAATTTTAGGGGTGATAAAATAAATAAATTTATGTATGTATGTATCTTCAAGTCCCTTACGGGGTATGCAGAGATTATGGAGCGGCAAATACCCGACATTAAATTACTTTAATTTATTTTAAATGTGTAAATTTTTCTTGACAACCCTAGAAAGATCTAAACTAGTCCAAACGGTCGTGGACACCTAATGAGTATGTAAAGTTTCGATGACCGCACACCGCATTGATTGCTATCGGAGTTAAAGTGTATTGGTTCAGAATGTAAAATACTGTCGCATCTATTGACTTATGTAGTACTACTACTAGTAGTTTAATATACATACTAATAAAGGTAAAAGCGTCGGGACGGGCGAATCGCAGGTGTTTGCATGTATGCTTGAATGCATGCATTTACCTCTGTCACCCCTTCGGGAATTCCAGGCGTGAAGTTTTTTATGAGTATATTATCGATACAGGGATCGGTTCAATACACAGACCAATCATCCTTCCTTTGGTTCCATAGTCGATGGTTTAATACAACAGCCTGTTAGGTAAATGCAGGCTTTGTTGTTACTTTTAAGATATAAATCTACAGAAAATTCGATTTCTCAAATGTATTTTCTTGGGAAAAGCACAAGCTTCTAGTGCTGACAGTTGTTTTGTTTACCAATTTATATGCTTCACGTCCCCACTCGTGATAGGATCTCGTAACTCGGTCAAGTGTTGAGATCTCGAAAATCGTTTCTATTCTGACGTAAGTGGCGTAGAGTAATGGAAATTCAGAAGTTGGTCGTTCAATGTTTCAATTTTATTGGAAAAAAAATATGTGACGAAAGCTTATAATTACTGACTGTTTAAATAAGTTCTTTATAAAAAAAAGTTGGAGCAGGAACAGTTATAAGGCTATTTTACGTTTATTTAGTATTAGCTGTTGCCCGCGGCTTCGCCCGCGTGGATGGCGTTTTTATAAATATCTAAGTAGCCTATGTTCTTTCTCAGTTAGCTCTATCTCTATAACAAATTTCATTTAAATCGGTTCAGTCGTTTGGACGTGAAAAAATAACAGACAGACAGACAGAGTTACTTTCGCATTTATAATATTATATTAGTAGGCAAGTAGGGATTATTATTATATTTTTGAAGTGAAAACGAATTCGATGAAACCAAGAAGCGACAATAAAAAAGACAAAAGATGTAACATGGGAAAAATAGATAAGAAGCAAACAGTAAAGAGAGACACACATAAATTTATAAGATTTAACGTAGAAGAAAATGTGAAAGAAGCATTATACAGTGTTTCTTTTGAAAGTTTCACATCTACCACGTGTGCATTGCACACATATTTTTTTATTTAAAGCGAAACGCAACGTCTGTGTGACATTATATTTTTTTGGAATTGGAAGTTCAAAAAAGAATGTAACAAAGAATAAAACCCTCAGTTCAATACTTTCCCAAAACTAAAATCCTTACCAAATCCAAGCACATCACGGAACACCGATTCGGATTCAAGTCTAAAAAGGTTGGTTTTCAATTACGAAAAAAACTTGCCAATTTCACGCACTGCCCGCTGTCTACTCTGTGGCGAGCGTGACCGGAATTTTAATTCGACAAACGTACAATTTCATCGCGATGAGATGAAATTACGCAAACAATGGCACACGACACGTGCGAGTAACGTCACCTGCGATATAATGCTTGAATATTTACGCTCTTTAATTCGTCGAAGGACCATTGTCATTTTTATTTTGGAGTATAATATATAATATACTAACTTACTCATTTCGTGGTAACAAATAACGTTTGTATGGTTATTCACTTCGTATCCACGGATATGTGAATACAAAAAAAAAACAAACATCTCAATTGATTCTGTCGCAGGAATCTTATATTGTCAGGAGAAAAAATAAAGGAGATGTTGCAAAAATGTATGGACCTCCGGCCATGTATTGTACACAATATCATTAACAGGCAAAATCAATAAAAAAAACGTTTTTTACTGAATATTTTCACTTGTTAAGCTTTCTTTGCAGTTACAAAATATTATTTGCAGTTAGAGTTGCAACTCAAACCAACATGGCGAATATGGCGGGCGATGTCATTTTGACATTTAAATTGTTTTTTGATTATAAAGTACTTGCAGAAAAAAGTAATACTTTTCTAAATACTATCGAAATCAATTTCATGTGTACTACGAAGAACTTAAACTAATCGATTTCCAATTTTCAGAAGCGTCGGTTGTATCGCCGCCATGTTGAATATGGTTGAAAATGATAAAATCGTTTGAATCAAATGTGGTAGTAACTCTAGAATATATTCTTGAATAAATTAATTGTATTTTTTTCGGAATCTTCTTTAATTTACCCATTTTTTGAGGACATGTACAATCTAGAGCCGAACTCGCAACATCTCCTTTAGTACGCTTATGTGCAAAAACAAACGAACTCAACTGCAGTAAGCAGTTTTAAGATGAATTTGTTTCAGAAGCCTCACCAGTCTACGGTTATAATACGCATAATAATGTAACCTGAATTTAGAAATAATATTGTTCTTATTTCATCGCTTGAATCACAAGAATCACCAAAACCTTCTTAACTGATATTTCGGTCTCTTTACAGCTTTTAGACGAACAGCCAGATCTCAATGCTTTTGATTATATTATAGACTGCACCTATTTCGAGATATTTTATAAATGGTTTGAAGTGTCGATCAAAGATCGACAAAAATGGATTGATAATGAGCTCTTACCTCTGAGTGAGTGAGGCTTAAGTTGTTTTAATGTATAATAGATATCTATTACGCGCCCAAACATGCGATGATGCCTAAAGCTAGTTTTCTATTCCAGTACCTTAGCATGATCTTGTTTTCGACGACCTGGTTAGTTCAGCGGTGTTAGACGACCGTTTGATTCGAAGGGTCGCGGGTTCCATTCCTGCACCGGGACAAATATTTGTATGGCCTACAGATATTTGTTTCGGGTCTGGGTGTTTGTGTACTGTTGTGTGTGTACAACGGCATCCACGACACAGGTTTATATCTAGTGGGTTGTGAGTGTTAGCGAATTTATTTATTGTTTATTTTTATAATTTATTTAATAAATATTTCAATATAAACCCACTCAATTGTAATCGGGATTTCCTCTTAAAATCTCCAACACCTTATGGAGACGTCCAAAGTTCCATTTGGTGACTTGCAACGTACTACATAAGGATAAGAGTTTCCCTTGAAAAGGTGAACTGACCCAATTTTGGTCCCTTTTCGTTGGTTTGAAAATATTTTCACATTCGCAAAGGGTTACGATAGGTGGTTTCATACCCAACTATACTATCCGATAACAACTCGAAAAAGTTAAGTAGTTTTGTGAAGATTTCCAAGTATTAAGTAACTTTTAATCGATTTTTCGGCGACTATATAGTGAGAAACTGCGGGCACAACTAACACGCGTAAAGTAAACAAGTTACAGTATCCAACAAGAAATAATTCACATCGACAAATTCAGCCGCATGAAAAAAGAATCATTGCGAAAAAAAACGTAACTTCACGCCTGTAATCCCCGAAGGGGTAGGCAGAGGTAAATGCATGCATTCAATCATACATGCAAACACCCACGACTCGCCGGTTACGTTTTAGGCCCATGTAACAGGTGGCGAACCTGTTGCCATCTCCGGGCACATTACCAAACTCCGGGGTACTGGGAAACTTCCAGAAAATTGAAAAATCCCAATAGAAGCAGAGATAAAGGATTTTAAACCGTTATCTCTAATAGTCTCCGACCCGGGAATCGAACCCAGGACCTCCAGCGTAATAGTAGTGGCCTGCTACCACTACGCTACTGAGGCAGCGAAAAAAAAAATTTAGAAATATATTTTTATTATTAGATTATGACATGTGTTTGTTTCGTGTATTTTTCGTGTGATCGTATTGTCGTTCTTGCTAGCAGGATCAGGCGTTGAAATGATAACTTAACGAAGATGGTATAAAAATGTATAATTTCCCTTTTTACAAATTACATTACAAAAAACGAGTAGTATAACGTCTAGGGGCTTGTAACGAGAGCGATTAATGTGCACTTTTTGAAATTTGTCGTTCATTAGTCGGCGCGAACGGAGACCGGTGACCGAGGAACCATTCGGACGTCGTTCATTCGTATAGCCGCGGTAACAACATGTATGTATGTCGAAAAAAAGTAATTTTTGATCCACCCCAGTCATGACGTCCTGTACTATTTGAACTAGATGAAACCATATTATTGGAGTTTTGGCGGGAACCTTGAAGAAGGCGTGTGGTGCTCTTATTTTATTTTATTTTCTTGGTGTATTTTTGAGTTATATTATATAAAGTTGGTGGAATTTTGTTTGATATAGGTTTTTACAGTGCCCATGTATAGTGAAATAGAATAACAGTGCAAAAACATGGTCTTTCAGGTTACCTCCAAAACTTCATTGTAAATGTTCTGGTAAAGTAGAGATCGCTTTACACGAATTACTGACTATGACTGACATCACTTGACTGACATTAAAATAATTGATTGAATGAAACTGACCGAAAATATCGTTTTAGAGTTTTGGCGGGAACCTTGAAAGAGGCGTATGGTGCTCTTATTTTATATCATTTTGTTGGTGTATTTTTAAGTTTTATTGAATAAAGTTGGTAGCATTTTGTTTGATATAGGTTTATTACAGTGCCCGTGTATAGTGAAATAGAATAACAGAGCGAAAACCTGACCTTTCAGGTTGCCTACAAAATTTCATTGTAAATGTTCTGGTATAGTAGTCATCGCTTTACTCGAATAACTTGACTGTAACTCTCTTGACTGACATATAATACTTGATACTTGCATATTATACTTGATATTATACTAGCTTTGACGCTGCTTAAATAAATACGAAATATCGTTTTACTTGACACTGGCAATATGCGGAACAGCGATGCCATTATATAAAGAAAAAAAATATTCGTATAAACAGTAAACAATAAGCCTACACATAATAGAAACACATCAATCTATTCAAACATCAATTCGTTTCAGTATAAAGCAAACAAACAGGGATAATGCAGCTTAAAGTCAGCGAAAGTTACAATTTGAAGTGAGTCGAATTGGAGTTATACTGTAGTTCGAGCGAAGTTAGCATCAGTAAGCCTTATGGTAAATTTACTTAGCTCTTTGTGTGTCAATTGGGCGGCTAGCGAATGGATTTTATTGTTGGAAGTTTTGTTTGTTGATTTGATATCTATATATGTAAAGAAATACTATTTCTTTCTTCGCACTCTGTGTGTTTACTTACCATGAAGTTTGGTTACAGTTTTTAACTTTTTAATTGTCTGATTTTAAAGAAGAAACGAATTCAGAATGTCAGATGACAGATTTAAATACGAGTTGATTGACAATTGGATAATCAATGAAAATTTTAATATTATATTATTTTATGTTTTAAAAGTGAAAGAATAAACTTTCATTGTCGTTTCTTCTTTACAGGTTTGAGTTCATATTGTTTTATATTACCTAAATAAAATAGTCTCTGTATAAAAAAAACTAACAATAAATCTTCTTTACAGCAACACAAGGTTTATTTCTTTCATGTAGTAAAACAGACTTATAAAACGACAATTTTGTTTATAAAAAGATGCAAATGGAGCAGTTACGTTTTGAATTCACGATTTTACCGGCGAATGATGGAAAATCTAATATTTGTTGTGTAACCTCAATCACAACTAAAGATGAAAAAAAATTTGCTATACCAGAGGAATTACAGTCTGTTGGATTTCACGAAGAATTAATTGAGACAGCCGTGTACAACAAAGTAAAAAATAGTTTAAAGAAAAGACATCAGACACGAAGAGTTTGGATAACTATGACAGATAAATTACGAGAAATTTACATAGATGCTGATGGTAACTTACAATTTGGAGAACAATATCTGGAGGAAATTGAACATAGCCGAGCATCTGAAGAACAAATTAGAGATTCGAATTCATTGGAAGAAATGTTTACAAAGTTAATAGAAAATACAAATGATTTAAAAAAACAGAATCTGAAATATGTCGCAGAGAAGTTTGTGATTGAGAAATTTACGAGCAAAAACTCGAATGCAAGGCAATGGATTGACATTTTTGAGAGAGAATGTTCTCGCTTCGGTATTATGAAAGATGAACAAAAAATTGAGATTCTCCGACTATTTATGGATAAAAGTTGTGTTGATTGGTACAGCTCAATGATTATAAAATTAACACTCAACTCAGAGTGGATAGTTTGGAAAGAAAAGTTGTGTGAGTCATTTGCAAACCAAAACTGGAACCAAGTGACCTATGCATTGTTATTTAAATATAAGGATGGTTCATTAGTGGACTATGCCATTAAAAAGGAAAAACTTTTATTGGACATGAGAAATTCAATTGATACAGGTACACTGGTGGATCTGATAGCGGTAGGTTTGCCAGGTTTTGTATTAGAGAAGATAAATAGAGAAGCAATGAACGATATAGTATGTTTATTCAATGAGGTGAGAAAGTATGAACATTTGGTAAATAAAAATAAAAATGGAACGTACAGAAAGTATGAAAATCAAAGGTTAAATATTACAAATGAAGGACGTTATCCATGCAAAATATGCGTAAAATTAAATAAAGGGGTTCGCTATCATTCCGAAGTTACATGCTGGTTTAAAGATAGAGAAGATGATAAATTAAATAAAAGATATATTAAACATGTAAATAATTCAGTGATTGAAGCAGAGTTAAATGAAACAGAACAAAAAAACTAGTAGTGACACCATTAATTAAGATCAAACTACTGTTAAATAATAAATTAGAAATTTATGGAGTTTACGATTCAGGTTCAAATGTATCTCTAATTAATTCCAAATTACTAAAACTAAATACGAAAGGACATAACTCGAATGAAGAAAATATAGTAACAATTAATGGTGTCCAAAAAACAAGTGGTTTGACAAATTTAAAAATAAAAATTTTTGAAATAGAAGAAAATGTGGATGTGTACATCATTGACGAACACAAATTCAGATATGACTTCTTAATAGGATTAGATATGATAAAGAAATACAAGCTAGTACAAAATGAGGAGTTAGAAATAACTCAGAAACAATACTTACATGAAAAGAATAGTAAAAAAATGGAGAAAAAGATAGACGAAGGTGAAAATGAAGGTAATAAATATGAAAACGAAAACAAAATTAATTTTAATGAACATATCAAAGAAGAGGAATTTGAAATAAAGGTTGGTCGTTTAGATGATGATAAAAGGGAAGAAATAAATAAGCTAATACAACAATATCAATCAGTTTTTGCCAAAAACAAGTATGACGTGGGAATGGTTAAAGGATATGAAGCAAGAATAGATTTATTAATGGATAAATACTGCAGCAAGAGGCCATACAGATGCACTATAGAAGACAAAAAAGAGATAGCAGAACAAATAGCCGAATTATTGGATAATGCGCTTATAGAAGAATCTTATAGTCCATTCGCAGCACCAGTAACTTTGACATTTAAAAAGGAAGAAAATAAAAAATCAAGGCTCTGTATAGACTTCAGGGATTTAAATAAAATTGTAGTTCCTCAGGCTCAACCCTTCCCATTAATTGACGATTTAATGACAAAAACAAGAAATTGCAAATTTTTTACAAGCTTAGACGTTAATTCAGCTTTTTGGTCTATACCTCTACGAGTAGAGGACAGGAAGAAGACAGGGTTTGTAACTCAAGAGGGACACTTTCAATGGACTTGCCTACCATTTGGTTTGAAGACTGCTCCAGCAATATTTCAAAGAATATTGTGTAACATACTTAGAAAATATAAACTAACCGATTTTGCTGTTAATTATATAGATGACATCCTGATATTTTCAAACTCATTTGATGAACACATAAGTCACTTGAAACAGTTACTAGAAGCAATTCAAACGGAAGGATTTCGACTAAAATTTATAAAATGTACATTTGCATCAGATTCGGTAAAATACCTGGGACATATCATTCAATATAATTCTATCCAACCACTGAAGGACAATCTCATTTCGATAAAAGAATTTCCAGTACCAAAAACCCAGAAGAATATTCGACAATTTTTGGGAAAAGTAAACTTTTACCATAAATATATACCAAGGAGCGCAATAATTCTTGACCCATTACATAATTTGCTAAGAAAAAATCAAAAGTTTGTTTGGTCTGAAGAATGTCAAAATGCGTTTGAAAAAATAAAGAGTCTCTTGTGTTCACAGCCAATACTAGAAATTTATGATCAAAATCTACCAATAAATATTTATACTGATGGTTCTCTGCTGGGTGTTGGAGCAATTTTAAAACAAGTACAACTAGATGGTAAAGAAAAACCAGTAGCCTATTTTTCAAAAAAACTGAATGGAGCGCAAAAGAAGAAAAAGGCAATATATTTAGAATGCTTAGCTATTAAAGAAGCACTAAGATATTGGCAGTACTGGCTGATAGGTAAATCGTTTACAGTCTACACAGACCATAAACCATTAGAAAACATGAACTTAAAAGCTAGAACAGACGAAGAACTAGGTGATTTGACTTATTACCTTTCACAATATGATTTTAAAATCAAATATTCCCCTGGAAAAGATAATTTAGAAGCGGACTGTTTAAGTCGGAATCCTGTATTAGAACCAGAGGATAATCTAGAAGAACAACTGAAAGTTGTGAACTTAATTACATTAGAAGATATTGTAATAGATCAGAATCAAAATAAAGAAATACAGAGAAACAATAATAAAATAATCAAAAAACACAATTTATACTTCAAAAGAATTAGGAACAAAGAGAAAATAATAATAACAGAAGAATTCAGTATTAAATTTATAAAGCGAATACATGAAGATCTATGTCACATTGGAGTGGGACAAATGCTAAAGACTATTAGTTCACTGTACGCAACAAAAAATTTAACGAAAAATATTAAAAATGTTTGTAGGAATTGTGAAATTTGCATAAAAAACAAAACAAGAGGACAACACAAATATGGATTAATGTCATATTTAGGCCCAGCGACAAGACCCTTTGAAATAGTATCAATAGACACAATTGGAGGTTTTGGTGGTTCTAGATCAACCAAGAAAT
Source organism: Macrosoma leucophasiata (assembly GCA_036365455.1). NCBI lineage: Eukaryota > Metazoa > Arthropoda > Insecta > Lepidoptera > Hedylidae > Macrosoma > Macrosoma leucophasiata. Next base: position 3,127,049 of record JAWQUS010000017.1, read on the forward strand.
ACATACATCTTTTAGTGGACCACTTCACTAGATATGCATTTATTATAACATCAAAAACCCAGGGTGCACATGACTTTATAAAGCTAATAAATAAGGTCGCTGAAACCGAAGAGATTGGGATGCTCCTTACCGACCAGTATCCTGGAATAAACTCTAAAGAATTCAAGAAATTCCTTACTGACAAACAAATAACAATAATTTTTACAGCAGTGAATGCACCGTTTTCTAATGGCCTAAATGAAAGGTTGAATCAAACGATAGTTAACAAAATTAGATGCAAAATCAATGAAGAAGGAGAAAACAGAGCGTGGACTACAATAGCACATGAATGTGTAGAAAAATACAATCAGACTAACCACTCAGTAACTGGCTATGCACCATGTTATTTGCTATACGGAACAGATGTTAAAGTTTTACCAAAAGAACTACAACAAGGAGGTATAAATAGTGACTGGATCGAAGATAAGAAAACAGCGCTTAATAATACCATGAAATCACATTACTATAACAAAATGAGGTATGATAGGAATAGAAAACAAAGAGAATTCAGTGTGGGAGATCTAGTATATATAGAAAATGGGAATAAACTAAATAGGAAAAAGCTAGATGAATTGAGAATTGGACCATATAGAATAATTAAAAAGAAATCTAATACAATTTACGAGATAGATACAGGACATAGAAAAACAGAGTCAAATCTTTTTCATATCACAAAACTAATTCCAGTACAGATAACAGAGGATGAGAATGTGCAAGTATCAAATGGAGAACTGGAGTGAAAATTCACGGGTGAATTTTCTTCCCCATGGGGGGAGATGTAAAGAAATACTATTTCTTTCTTCGCACTCTGTGTGTTTACTTACCATGAAGTTTGGTTATAGTTTTTAACTTTTTAATTGTCTGATTTTAAAGAAGAAACGAATTCAGAATGTCAGATGACAGATTTAAATACGAGTTGATTGACAATTGGATAATCAATGAAAATTTTAATATTATATTATTTTATGTTTTAAAAGTGAAAGAATAAACTTTCATTGTCGTTTCTTCTTTACAGGTTTGAGTTCATATTGTTTTATATTACCTAAATAAAATAGTCTCTGTATAAAAAAAACTAACAATAAATCTTCTTTACAGCAACACAAGGTTTATTTCTTTCATGTAGTAAAACAGACTTATATATATATAAAAATCAATAGCTGTTTGTCAGCCTCGCTAAAATTCGAGAACGGCTGGACCGTTTTTGGTTTTGAATGATTTTTGGAAGTCCAGGAAAGGCTTAAAAGGTAAGAACATGTGAAGAAATTGAAGGGAAATAATAAAAACCACAATTTTATTTTTCCACACCAATAGTCCGTAGGTATCTACTCGTATCAAACCTTTTACACATTATTTCATTGTGAGGTATTACGAATTTTGCCGGGTCAGCTAGTACATATAAAAATCAATTGCTGTTCGTTAGTCTCGCTAAAACTTGAGAACGAATGGACCGATTTGGCTAATTTTGGTTTTGAATAGTTTTTGGAAGTCCAGGGAAGAAAATGTGAAGAAATTGTGAAGGAAATAGTAAAAACAATATATTTAATTCTGAGGCAATACAAAGTTTCCCGGATTAGCTAGTCGTTTTATTATTTTACGAATATAATTTTACACGTTGACATTTTAGTGGTTGTTTGTAAAATGATTTGCTGTTGGTGGGACAGTTGATCTATATTTTTTTAAAGTGATGTCGTATCACTGAGACAGTAACTTAGGACTGCATTTTGACCTGTAGTGTTTGTGTAGATGTCTATAGGCTGCAGTTCATCACTTAACACTATGTGAGCTGCATGATTGTTTGGCACCTTCGATAAATAAAAAAAATGTACTAGTAAATTTATCTGTATTTTTATCCTATGTACTCATAATTAGTTTGAATATTTAACATTATTTTTTTCATATTTCATTTAGTGATTGACAGACAGTTTTACCTTTTAGGTACGGAACCCTGTACACTGTACAGAAATTAAAGCTATGATACAGATGTCACAAACAAAACCAAGCAGTTAGTTAACAAATTAGTTTTGGTTTATTGTTACTTCAATGGACCACAAAATCACAAGCAAGCTTTAGGTTACCCGATGGGAACATAACCAAAAAATATTGTCGTTCTCTGAAATTTGCGGGTTTAAAAAATGGATGGTAACGAGCGCGTTATGACCCATTTTTCATCTTAGCTAAGCAATATATTTTAATGAAAGTAAATTAGAGTTGTTTGACGACAAAATGTTGGTAAATGTTCAAGTATTTTATATTGTAGGTTGTCAATACGTTTTATTCTTTATAAAAACCTTAAACAAACTATCTTAAAATAAATAAAGCAGTTATGCATCAAAAAAATCCACATCGCCATCGTACTGCGGCAAAGTTCCCAGTTCCCGTTTTATTCCAGTTTTGTTTTTTATATTAGTTTAAAGATTGTTCGCATAGAAGTGAAAATGGGCATAAAACCACATCGTAATGTATGGTCCCGTTATAGCATTTTTTTATGTAATGGAAGTGGCAAACAAGCATGCATTTCACATTGATGTTAAGCTATAGACACTGACACAAAGACCAAGGTCAAAATGGAGATGCGTTACCACTCCAGAGGCCGAAGGTGTTATGCCTCTGTGCCGGAAATTACAGGGCCGTACATTAGCACCTGATCGGAACACGATATTGCTGAACACTACCATTTAGCGGCAAGTATCTTAAGTAATGCGGTGGTGCCTATGCCCGCGAGCTCTATCACTGGAGCTCTACCGCCAGTGAAAGTTAAGGTCAAAGTGTTAAAGTTAAAGTCCATCCATTCTCCAACAGGTTTATGTTTGTTAAGAATAGAGAAGGATGTACAATTTAACATTAACTTTAACAAATATTTTGGTGCAACCAAACCTTAGACTCGTCGGGTGGCAACACATCTAATAATAATTTTGATGTTCTGATTTTAGCGATGGACTCCTAAACTACTAAACCTATTCAATCAAACTCTGCACCGTGTGCAGTTTAATCCGACTGGATAGAAAGGATAGTTGATATCTTAATTTATAGTCGCAATATGTAGTACCTAAATTGCACCCGAGCGAATCCGGTGCGGGCCGCTAGTAGATTTATATAAAAAAAGTAAGGCAGAGACGTCACGACTCCAGCACCCAATATTGAAGAGAATTCTTTCGCTAGTGTAGTCATCCAACTGAAAAATGACGGTCAAACCATTCCAATACGGCTGTAGTGCAACATACACTCAACAAGAAAAAAATAACTAATAAATCATGTCAAAAATAAAATTATACAAAATGTAAACGTTCTATGCCAAGCAAAATTAAATCCATACGATCTCATAATAATATGTGAAAAATATCAGACAATCTACGTTAGATTGTAAAACGTTATCCCTCAGGTCTTGGATAATAGCACCCCATCAGCTGGAACGCCATCGGAGGGCAATTCCGACGATAGACGAAGCTACTAAATGGGTGCTCGTCTCCTGCAATTTCATTTGAAAGGGGATAATTTATCTGTTGGCGGATAGAGTAATCTTGTGTGTTACAATGTATGCGAGTGTGATTTTCTATTGTTGGATATAACGCTTTCCATTTCATGACTTTTCTGATTAAATGCGCAATCCTAAAATGAATTCTTATGTTATTGGAGTCTTGTTAGATATTTTAGAATGTTTTAGTCAAGTGGAAAGAATTTCATCGTTATCTGTGGGTCTGCCCGTGACCACGGTAGCTGTAAGGCGACCGAAACGTCTAGTATAAGAAGAAGTTGCGAGTGTTGTATACGCGAGAATATCCGCAAATATAATTTCTACTGTAATACTTGTTAATATTGTAAAACGTTATCCCTCAGGTCTTGGATAATAGCACCCCATCAGCTGGAACGCCATCGGAGGGCAATTCCGACGATAGACGAAGCTACTAAATGGGTGCTCGTCTCCTGCAATTGCATCTGAAAGAGGATAATTAATCAGTTGGCGGATAGAGTAATCTTGTGTGTTACAATGTATGCGAGTGTGATTTTCTATTGTTGGATATAACGCTTTCCATTTCATGACTTTTCTGATTAAATGCGCAATCCTAAAATGAATTCTTATGTTATTGGAGTCTTGTTAGATATTTTAGAATGTTTTAGTCAAGTGGAAAGAATTTCATCGTTATCTGTGGGTCTGCCCGTGACCACGGTAGCTGTAAGGCGACCGAAACGTCTAGTATAAGAAGAAGTTGCGAGTGTTGTATACGCGAGAATATCCGCAAATATAATTTCTACTGTTAAACTTGTTAATATTGTATAATGTTATCCCTCAGGTCTTGGATAATAGCACCCTATCAGCTGGAACGCCATTGGAGGGCAATTCCGACGATAGACGAAACTACTAAATGGGTGCTCGTCTCCTGCAATTTCATCTGAAAGAGGATAATTTATCTGTTGGCGGATAGAGTAATCTCGTGTGTTACGAAGTATACGAGTGTGATTTTCTATTGTTGGATATAAGGCTTTCCGTTTCACGAATGTATTTTATACTTGCTGCTAGTTGGGTTATTTCTTGTTTTAAAATACATGGGCAAGAGTTTCAATAGCACCTATGAACTACAAATGTGTTGAATGAGTTTTATTAACGAACTGTCTAAGTATGGTCAGATTCCCGGGCAATAAATACTATTAGGATGAATACCACATTTGGAGTTTGTTGGTGTGGTTAAAGTCAATATGTCAATATGCTCGCCATCTATAACATGGGACAAAACCTCGGAGCTCCATTTAATTGAAATACATTTAGTTTAAAATTCTATATTAAAGTAAGGCTCCCGTAAACTCGAGCATAAGAGTGACATCTATGAAAGATGTCATTATATCAGAAATAGAAACACTGAACGGTCATATAAACATAGGCTGGATGAAGACTGACGGGATGTCGCGCGCCTATTCTATGAACACAATTTCATTGTTAAGGTAACTTCATACTACTTGCATTTTTTAAGTTTATTGGCTAAAAACTTCTTGATCTGTTCGTTGTTTTGTTGCAGGGGATACTTGCATGTGTATTCCCCGACCTGGCGGCCTTACCTGGTACTCCGCGCGTAGCAAGTAGCTGACTGCTACCGTAAGCCTTACGGTAGCAGTCAGCTACTTGCCACGCGAAAAAATGATTTTTTTATTTTGAGGTGAACATATCTTTATTGTCGTTGTGATTAGAAAGTCGATGATACAAAAAAAAGATCCGTACGAATTGCTACCTCTTCCTTTTTTTGGAAGTTGCTTATAAATAAGCGACAGTAAAAAGACAAACACGTAAGTTCATAAGATTTAACGTGAGCGTAAATAAGATACGAAGCATCAAACTGTGTCTATTACGGATGTAGCGTCCACTACATTAAGGCGCCAGCTAGTGAAACACACATGAAACCTCACAGTACTTGTCTAGTACGATAGATGGCGTGCAATCGAATTACATCGCACATGCAAAAATTTCTCAAGAGTTGGCATATATACAACTTTCCAACGTTAACCGTTGAGCCGCGGCCCGCCAGGCACAATCACCTCGCCTAGTCGGAGGATCCTCCCTTTTTGTCGGAGGAACACTTCCACCCGTTCCTCCACATGTACATTTATGAAGGTTTCACTTCTAGTACGTGTGAATTGCATACATATTAAAATTTATTTAAAAGATTTAAGTACATAGATTTTTTACATTTTTGATCAATTTTAGGCGCAGTAGAGAAATACGTATATTATTTAATATTTAATTAAAAATTTAATTAATTATTTTAGGTCACTGGTTTAGAAATGTGTACCAATTTTTCCCGCATCCGTACCAGTACTTTCAGTAAAAATTTGCTGTGGCAGACGGATAGACAGAGACGGGCTACCATCTGGGTTCTCATAATAAAATAACTATGAAAAATACATCTTTTGTGCAATTAAGACGCGGCGCTTGCAACGCTTTCAATCTGACAACACATCAAAAGCTTTTCGCAAGTGTCAAGAGTAGAGTGCGGCCCATTCGACGGATGACTGCCCATTTGGCTTGGAGCGGACGGCAAGGAAAAAAAATTCGGAATCTTTCTGTTTTCAGCTGTGCCCCTGTACGGTGGGTGACACAAGTATGTTTTTAAGTGTAAAAATCTTTGTTCTGCGATTAAATACGTTGATTTTGTTAGAATAAAAACCTTTTTACTTCACCGTGTCATGAGTGCTGAAAACTTTTCCCATTAAATTACTTGTTTATTTAGAATTTGTATTCTTTAATTAGTCGGGTCAAATGCTATAAAATTAACCATGCCGCCACTGCTAAACAGAGGTCTCAGGTGTAATCCTAGGAAAGTTTGTGTTATTGGTAGACCATCAATATTGAGACCAGCCAGGGTTATTAATACTGAGTTACTGACCACCTAGTTTCATGTAGGTAGTGAGAAAGTTTTACTGTTGGTCGAGTTCTAGTGTCGGAGTTTGATGGCGTAGGCACTACCGCATTATCTTATCTATCTGCCGCCAAATGTTAGTGTTTAGCATTACTGTGTTCCGGTTAGATGGCTTTATAATAATTATCACAGATTGAAAACCTCTTCCTTCAGACTCTTTCTTCTCGACTTCAGAAGTGGAAATGCATCTACAATTTGACCTTCGGTTTTTGTGTAGATGTTTATAGGCTACAGTTATCGTCAATGAGAACTACATGCTTGTTTGTCACCATCATATCAAAAAAAAGTATGTGAAATAAAGAAAAACATAAATATAGTAGCACGCGGGTTAATATTCACTGGTACCATGATATTATACATATGTTAGTGGTACATTGTCAGCTATGAGGGTCACTGGAATCTCCTGAAAATTAAATAGCATTTACCTGTTAACGGTTAAAATTTGCATGTACTGTTATATGAAGTTATTGACAGCTCTCTATTTGCTTGTTTCTTCCTTTTTTATTTTTGTTCCTATTATTGTTGTTTTTTTAAATCCTTTTTTATTTTTAAAGCGTTGTGTAATTAATTTTATTCTCGCTGTTCACTAAATATATAGCTGTTAAGATGTAAACAAATAAAATGGTTCTAGCGGAAGACCACCGCTGGTTGTTTTACAATCAGCAAAATGCTGTGGTAGAACGAATTTATACCGACGCCCAAAAAATATAATTGCTATTTATAATATGTTCAATGTTGTAGAACTTAGATACATTGTTATAAATAAACATTTTTTCTTTCTTATTACATTCTGTTGATACCGATTTTAATTACTAAGTATTTTTGGAGCATTATTTGTTTTATTTTTGTTTACTTTGACATATTATTATTAATCAACGCATCAGTTGTTAAAATTCGCTTTAATTTTGTATTTGTTATTTGACCTATCACTAGCAAATTCTGTTATTTCCAAGTAAATTAATACATTTTTGAGTTTGAGTTTATATAGCTCTGATAGCGGGTTATTCGTCAACTCGACACGGACGACCGGACACACGTATGTCCAGTTGGTTAAACTTGAAATTGTAATGACTTGTTATTTCGTCGTCTGGACACGACAATATTTTTGCGTGTGTCCACATAGTGAAACTTAAAAAAAATACCATTTTGTTTTCGCCAACTGGACACACGTTCACATTTTAACAGAATTCATGTCAAAGTACAGTCACGCAGCTTATTTTTCAAGACAAAGGACTTCATTTAGTTGCCAATATCCCAACTATCCGTCAACCGAACAATGGCGGTCAAACCATTCCAATGGGGCAGTAGTAAGTAATTGCAATAATGCAGGATGGGCAGCAGCGTCCTGCGATGAAACTACCGCCACCGCGATCGCCAACTTATATGCCAAGCGTGGCGATTGTGGCAGGGGGGAGGGTATGTATCCGTATATGTATATGAGGGTATTTATGTAATGAGGGTATGTAATAATATGGCTAATACAGTAAAACTTGAACAGTTTCAGCATGTAGATCGCATCGGTATTCTCGTATTTGCCCATCACATCTGTGCGTTCACCGCTAATTAAACCCCATTCATTGTAGCACCACAGTTCCAGGGCATTCCGCTCGCCGTTGATAAGAGTATCGGTATCCTGGGCGTTGACATATCGAACGAAGTGCAATTTGGGAGTCACATTGAGTGTATGACCAAGTTGGCATCCAAAAAGTTGGGGTGCTTAACAAAGCGAGGCAGTATTTCACATCGGGGCAGCTATTACAGCTTTATAAGGCTCAAGTGCGGCCCCATCTGGAATACTGCTCTCATTTGTGGGCGGGAGCCCCCAAATACCAGCTTGGTCCACTTGACTCCCTACAAAAACGCGCCGTTCGTATTGTTAACGATCCAGGACTTACCGACAGGCTCGAACATCTGAGCCTGCGCAGAGACATTGGGAGTTTGTGCGTGTTGTACCATCTCTACAATGGTGAGTGCTCTGCTGAACTGTTTGACATGGTGCCACCGTCTCTTTTTCTACACCGTACTACCCGCCGAAGAGAGAAGTTCCACCCACACCGACTGGACACCTGGCAGTGCTCAACGGTGCGGTTTTCACGTTCGTTCCTGCCCAGAACGTGTAAATTATGGAACGAACTTCCCTCTGAGGTGTTCCCTAGGTGCTACAATATGGGGTTCTTCAAAAATGGCGTCAAAAGAGTCCTTCAGGGCTGGCAGCGCGTTGGCAACTCCCCTGGGGTTGCAAATGTTCATATAAATATGGCTTTGATAATAAATACAGAAATTTAATTGCTACTTTAAATTATAACTACTTCATTTTTTGTGATATTTGAAGTAATGATTTTAAATTATTATGTATATTTAGAGAATATTGGCTATTTTTACTCTTTTCCTATAGGTAGTCAAACCGTGTCTTTATTTTAATAAATCGTACTTTAATTTGATTGTTTGAAACATATTTGTTTTATTTTAAAATTTAAACCATTAGGATTTAGCAGCAAACATATGAGTCAGTTTATTTTCATAATGCAGTACTAGATTTTGCTCGCGATTTCGTCTATTTGACTTTACTGTAAAGTTTCATCCAAATCCATCCAGTAGTTTTTTCTTGAAAGAGTACAAACATCCATACTCACAAACTTTAGCATTTAAAATATTAAGTAGGATGTAATAAACCAGAAGATTATGCACATGACTGTACCTTTTTTGCAAAAAAAAGTGATAGCGTCCAGTTGGTGAAAACATAAAAGTGGTTTTATTTAAGTTTCACCATGTGGACACACGCAAAAATATTGTCGTGTCCAGACGACGAAATAACAAGTCATTACAATTTCAAGTTTAACCAACTGGACATAAGTGTGTCCGGTCGTCCGTGTCGAGTTGACGAATAACCCCTGATAGCAACTGAATCTGAACTAAAACACAACCTTTGTCGCCGAGGGTACAGTCATTAAATGTCCTTAATCGAATGAGTGTCGTTCAAGCGATAACAGGTTGTCGTAACATTATCATTGGCCGGGCAAATCGAATTTTTGGTGAAAATAAAAAATCCGATTGCCCTGGTAGCTTAATGGAAGTGGGTCAATACTGTGCTTGGTGTCCTGGGTACAATCTGTGAATGGGACACAAAGGAAAAAAACGGTCTCTTATGGGGTCACTTTAAGGGGATAGAAATAAAATGAAAAATCAAGGTTTGGAGAACCAAAACGGCTAAGAAACTTTATTGAGTTAAACTTATTTCTTTTTTATTCAATCAAAATAAGTGGTTTTGAAGTTATTCAAGAAAACATACGAAACTTGACCAACTTCCTTAAGTATTTCTGAAACTAAGGAACCATAAAAAAATAGGTAAGTATTATAAATAATTCTTAACTACGTATATATTAGAAAAAAAAACTGTTTATAGTAGATATTTTTTTTACGTAATGGAAGTGGCAAACAAGCTTACAGATTACATTGATGTTAAGTGATGACGGTAGCCTATAGACACCCACATAAAGGTCAAGGTCAAAATGCAGTTGCGTTACCACTCCTGAGGCCTAAGGTTTTATGCCTCCGTGCCGGAAATTACAGGGCAGTACATTACCACCTGACCGGAACATGATAGTGCTGAACACTACTATTTAGCGGCAAGTATATTAGATAATGCGGTGGTGCCTACGCCCGCGAGCTCCGTCACTGGAGCTCTAAACCCAGTAAAAATTAATATCAAGCTAAAAAATAATTAGATTGTTTTTAATTTTTATACCGATACTATGTTTCTTGCATTTGCTTTTCATTGCAGATACATTAGGATTACTTACTTCTTCCAAGAAACCTTTTACTTTTTTCTAAACTAATGAAATGCTATAGATACTGGTGGGATAGTTGCAGTGAAGGAGAATCAGAATCAGAATCAGAAACTCATTTATTCATTTAGGGTGACAGGCACCTCTTATGACACGTCAAAAACAAACAAAATAAATTAAAGCGAATAACAATTGATATACATGTGAAACAAGATAAAAAATATATGTAAAGTCAAGAATATCACTAAGATAAAACTAAATGTCATAAACTAATGTAAAAAGTATATCAGTAAAATGTCTCTTTTCCCCTTTACAAACTGATAACAAAGAGTAAAAAGAAAAGAAAAAGAGTCATTCTTTGTCATTCACCGGCAAAGTTCCAAAGGCCAATATGATCTGAGAAAAACTTGCCGGAAAAAACTCAGTCGGCTCTTTTAAAAATATCTCTTAGGCATATTTTTACAATTTTCCATAATTTAAACAGGCTTAAAATTAACAATATAATATCAACATTACACTTTGATTATTACATTTAACACCTTTGTGGAGCTAGATCAGCATTTAGCCAAACATTTCTATCCTTGAGATAGTCCTCGAGTTTGTAGTAAGCCTTTTTACATAGAGTGCGTTTAATTAATGCTTTGAATTTACCATCGGTGAGTTCAGCAATCCCGGCTGGGATCTTGTTATAAAATTCTACACTATATTTTAGGAAAGATGTATTAGTTTTCGTCAGTCGAAAACTTGGCAGAGACAACTTGTTCTTATTCCTCGTATTATAACTATGCCTATCGGAGATTTTATCAAACAGATGTAGATTTTTCCTCACGAAAAGTATATTTTCATAGATGTAATGGCAAGGGACTGTCATTATATTTATTTCTTTAAATAGTTCTTTCAAAGAATCACGACTACGTAAGTTATACATCGCTCTAATGGCCCTCTTTTGTAATACAAAAATTGATTGTATGTCAGCCGCTCGACCCCACAATAAAATACCATAGGACATGACACTGTGAAAATAGCTAAAATAAACAAGTCTTGCAGGGTCTATATCAGTTAATTGCCTAATTTTTCGAACAGCATAAGCTGCGGCACTCAGACGTTTCGCTAACTGCCTAATATGTGGTCCCCATTGTAACTTCGAGTCAAGCGTTATTCCCAAGAAGGTAGCGTCATCAACAAATTGAATTTTGTCATTGTTTATAAAAATGTCTCCTTCTTTACTTTTTACATTAGGGAGGGTAAAACGGATACATTTGGTTTTTTTACTATTCAGTGCAAGATTATTGACAGTAAACCATTTATGTACTTCTCCTATGACCTTATTTACAGTATCGTAATCTGGATTCCGTCTGTTCATTTTAAAAACTATTGAAGTATCGTCTGCAAATAAAATTGTTTTGGGCATACTATTAGGCATCAAATGAAGTAAATCATTAACGTAGACTAAAAACAGAAATGGTCCTAATATTGAGCCCTGTGGGACACCCATTCCTGTCTTTGCACCTTGAGATTTTACTCCATTCACTTGAACTACTTGTTCCCGATCCTTAAGGTATGATTGAACAAGTTGAAGAGCTTTATTTTCAAGTCCATAATGATCAAGTTTGCCAATTAATGTATTGTGGTCCACGCAGTCGAACGCCTTTGAAAGGTCGCAAAATATACCTATAGCATCTTGTGAATCCTCCCAAGCTTCAAAAATATGTTTTAATAAAGCAACACCGGCATCGGTTGTACAACGTCCTTTTGTAAAACCAAATTGCTGTTCGTGTAAGATGTTATTTGTATTGAAATGTTGCAGCAATTGAGTAAGCATCAGTTTTTCGAACACTTTACTGAGAACGGGCAGAATAGATACCGGTCTATAATTATTAGGGTTTTTATTGTCACCTGATTTAAATAGCGGTATAACTTTACTAAACTTTAATAAATCTGGAAAGACTCCCTGATCAATACATAAGTTAAAAATTGATGCTAAGTAAGGAGCTAAGGTATCTATAATCGACTTACACACCACAACAGACATGCCATAAATATCTTCGGTAGCTTTTATTTTAATTTGATGAAAAGCTGATCTTACAGACTGTGGGCTAACATGTTTAAACCTAAATTGAATAGTACAAGCTTCTACGTTATTTTTCAGAATATCAATGGATAATAAAGAGGATGAGTTTAAGGGTTTTGTAATTTCAAAGGGAATCTTAGCAAAGTATTCTACAAAGTGCTGCGCAATGTCAGGATTCGAACTCACAGTACCCTGAGATGTCTCCAAAATCACGCGACCATCACTCCGTTTATTTTTGCTTGCTTCACTATTTATTACTTTCCACGTAGCCTTCATCTTATCGTCTGAATTTATTATTTTCCTACTCAAATATATAGACTTTGCCTTTTGACACACATTTTTGTAAATTTTTGAATATGTAGCAATATATTTATTAAGTTTTTCATTTTGCATACAATTCTTAAGGCCATATAATTCGAATAATCTCTCCCTACTTTTACGAATGCCAGTTGTAGCCCAATCACAGAAACTAAATTTATATTTGGTAGATTTAGTTTTAATTTTAAATGTTTTATTAAATTGTGTATTAAGTACCTTAAAAATTTGCTCATAACAATTATTTGCACTACTTAAATCAAACTTTTGAGAATATAACTCTTTAGTTAACATGTCATTAAAATAGTTTAATTTAGCAGAAGTTATTTGTCTGTATGTTTTTTGTGTTATATTTTTACTATTAGCAGTGGCAAAAGTCATTATTTGCCCGCTATGATCCGAAGGCATGCAGTTAACAATATTTTTATCTAAATATTTAAGATCACAAAATATATTATCAATACAAGTTGCTGAGGTTGGACTCACTCGAGTGGGTTCCAAAAAAACATTACTTAGATTGAACGACATAAAAAGATTCAATAGTCTACAACTATTATAGCTATTTTCCAAAATATTAATGTTGAAATCTCCACATACAATAACAGATTTTTTACTAGAACAAGCTTTTTTCAATACATCCTCCATAGTGGAGTCAAATACGTTAATGTTTTGGTAATTTGGTGGTCTGTAAACGCACACTATTATATGCTTCTCCAGCTCAACACAAGATATTTCCGCAACATGTTCCACTGATAAGTCAACTATGTCCCTACGTTCCCTGGAATTGATTGAATTCTTTATCATAATAAGAGTACCTCCATGATGCATAGTTTTTCGGGTATAACAACTTACTACAGAGTAATTTTTATAATTAATCAACACTTGGTTTTCTTTCAACCAATGCTCAGTTAAACAAATAATATCAAATTGAAGTTTCTCTAATACTAATTCTAATTGCAATATCTTAGAAGGGAACCCTTGAATGTTTTGGTGAAATAATACCAAATGACTACTTCTGTTTAACATAGGAGTGCCAGAAGATACCGATTTATTTGAATGCTTGTTATTGGTAACTTCCTTTGTCTTAAAATCTAGTTTAAATTATAATAATACAGAGTTCGTCCTCCATCCCCATAACCACCACTAGACAGCGAGGCCATACAGTGTGTATTTCCTCGCTGTGCTGGAGAATACTCCACGTCTCTAGTGATGGAAGATGTAGACTGAGGTTCAATATAGCTTGAGGGCGTGGTGCCTACGCCCGTATTACCTAATCAATCTGCCTCCAAATGGTAGTGCTCAGCACTATCGTGTTCCTGTTAGATGGTAATGTAAGGCCACGTAATAACTATCACAGAGACATAACAACTAAGGTCTCGGGGGTAGAAACGTATCTGCATTTTGACCTCTAGTCTTTGTGTGAGTGTCTATAGGCTGCAGTCATCGCGTAACATCAATGTGAACTGCATTTGCCACCTCTACAACATAAAAAAATTAAATGTCTAAAAAACATTCACGAATGAAACTCATCGAATTATATTTCTTTCAATTCATTATTCATACTGAGAGAAGTTCAGGCGATATTTCCTAACTCTCTGAATTTAAATATATGGAAAGAACTCGGTTATTGAATTATTTAGATCGACATGGAGATGAGGTCGATGCAGTTTGATATAAAAACACAGATTGGGTATTCAAATGTAGGTAACATATAAAAATACGTTTATCACGCCTATAATAACTGCCTCGGTAGCCTAGTGGTAGCAGGCCACTACTACTACGCTGAGGTCCTGGGTTCGATTCCCGGGTAGGGGGTTATCAGAGATAATGGTGTAAAGTCCTTTATCTCTTGTTCTATTGGGATAATTCCATTTTCTGGTATTTTTCCGGTACCTCGAAGTTTGATAATGTGCCCGGGATGTTTGTTGATGTAACAAAGTTTTGACAACGCTCCTAATTATATGTAATCCACCTGTCAAATCCGCGGAATAGTTTCGAAGATGTTATATCTTCGAAACTATACCGCGGATTTGATCGTTTCTGTTATTCTTTTTCAATCGCTATCAGTTTTCTGGAAAAACATTTACTATAAACGTATATTTATATTACGAACTAACTACCCGGCCTGGCTTCGCGCGGGTGCAATGTAGATTGTAACTGGTAATTTAATGCTATTCTCAATTATCAATTGCTACCCATTAATTTATTTAAAACGATGATTGAAGACTGACTATTAAATTAAGGGCCGTAAGGTTAACAACAAGGACAACAGAAAAAGTTAGAATAGAAAGGGTTAGTAGAATAAAAAAAAATCTGAGCAACTATCCTTTTTTTTGTAAAACCCTTCTCCGGACAATTACAAATTCATCAAAAAAAGTAATTACCGAAATGGGTGCAGCCGTTTTTGAGTTTTGCGCTCAGCAACATATTATGTATGTAACGGAATTTTTGAGTTTATGTATGTATGTATGTATGTATCTTCACGCCAGGTGGCGAATGTGGATGGTTTCAGAGGCCCAGTAAGGCCAAGGCTGACCTACCATGACCAAATAGGTCGAGTTCTGTCTGATGGTGGGGTCAAAAGTCTTAGGAATCGGCGTGCATGTATGAAGAGAATGATAAAGGTAGACGAGGCACGAGAGGTTTGTCTGAACCGGGATATCTGGCGCTCTACACTCTCTGCCCACCCCGTTAGGGACCTGGCGTGAAGATACATTTTTGAGTTTAATTATAATCTATCTCTGTCTCTCAGCCGTCTCTGAGATTGGCGTGTACAAACATACAGTCAGCGAGACAAAAAATGATAGTTATTGTTTTGAGTTCTATTGCTCTTGTAAAGCTCCCCCGCAATAGTTTTTTTTCATATAAGTACTTACTATGTGCTCAGTTACAATTTTATTACATTACTTTTTACTGGTGGTAGAGCTCCAGTGACGGAGCTCGCGGGCGTAGGCACCACCGCATTACCTAATATACTTGCCGCTAAATGATAGTGTTCAGCACTATCGTGTTCCGGTCAGGTGGTAATGTACGGCCCTGTAATTTCCGGCACAGAGGCATAACACCTTAAGCCTCAGGAGTGACCTCGGTCTTTGTGTGGGTGTATAGGCTGCAGTCATCACTTAACATCAATGTGAACTGCATGCTTGTTTGCCACTATCATAATATAAAAAAAAACATCTCTCTAATTTCTACATCTTGCGGTACTGCCTTTGATAGACTATAGTACCTAAGTTTACATACGGAAGCGAAGCAGATGCGGTCTAGATGGCGCGGGCGGTCGGATCGGGTATTGAACAACTCGGCCCAGTAAACTCGAGTACCAGTAAAACTCTGTGTCCAAACCCTTATCACGTTATCTCGCTTTGCTTTGTAAACTCCAATTATGAGGCAAGTCAGAAATTTTATTTGCAAATAAAATGTTGATAATTCAAGAAGCTGAATTGAGAAGAGTCTAGAACTGGCAGAAAATAATAAAGGTCGACAGAAGCCATACGTCTATCGGAGACGGATGTTTACAGTCGGAAGTGGAGCAGACGCGGTCAAGGCGGCGCGGGCGGTCAGATCGGATATTAAAGATCTCGGCCCAGTGAACTCCACTACCAGTAAAGCTTTGTGTCCAAACCCTTATCACGTTATCTCGTTTCGCTTTGTTAATTCATATTATAAGGCAGATCAGAAAATTTATTTGCAAATAAAATAATATGTTAATAATTAAACAAAATAAATTGAGAAGATTTTAGAATTGGCAGAAAATAATGAAAGTTTCCAGAAGCTCTACGTCTATCGGAGACAGTACCGGAAGGTTTTGATTCATAGAATTCTATGTAAAAGTGAAATTAGTATCTGTCCTTACATACACATTTACACATGTCTTTAGTTATTACTTAGTTATAGTTTAATTTCAAACCGCATTAGTAGTAAAATATTGATAATATAATTTATTCATATTCCATGACTATTTCTGATAGACGCATAATAAGTGTATAGTACCTATGTTTACATTCGGAAGTGAAGCAGACGCGGTCAAGACGGCGCGGGCGGTCGGATCGGATATTAAACAACTCGGCCCAGTGAATTCGACGACCAGTAAAGCTTTGTGTCCAAACCCTTATCTCGTTTTGCTTTATGCTGGCTTTATTTATTTTAGATTCGTTTACCTTCTTTAACATAAGAGGTATACTTTTGCAGGGAATATCGTATATAAATATTATAAATGCGAAAGTTTGTATGTTTGTTTGTTACTCCTTCACGCAAAAACTGCTGAACCAATTTTCATGAAATTTGGCACACACAAAGAAAGTAACTTGGATTAACATATAGGATAGTTTTTATCCCGGAAAAAAAATCAAATCATCCCATGGCATTTCTGTGCTGCTATCTATCTGTGTATGCTATGGGATGATTTGATGAGTTTCCACAGGTGACGCGAAAAGCGATCTATACGGAGCCGCGGGCAACAGCTAGTTAGGTATATAGAGATGAAATATGTAGCCTATCAACTTTTGAATATTACCAGTAAATTTTTTATTCGCAATCTTTGTCGATTGCGAATGAAAGGAGAATTCTCCCGCCAGTGCATTCAGGCAATCTAACAATGGTGGACAAACCATTCCAAAAGGGCGTTAGTAAATGCAATAACACGGGATGGGCGTCATACACGTCTTGCGATAAAACTACCGTCACTGCGATCAAACGTGGCGATTATAGTATATTCTCGTGTAAGGATGCACAATTCACTTGTGGGCATCAATGAGGACTGTTTTGTCCAGCCGTGGACATTTTTCGGGAAAATAATGAGAATGTCTTTAGTTTAACTAAACAATCTTAAGATAAATATAGAGTTCAATTTATTCATTATAAAAAAGACCAAAATACTGTGGAAGTAATGAAGATCCAAGAAAAAAAATTCAAATAGAAATTCTGATTTGCTTAAAACCTTTTTGACGAGAGATTACTTTGATTCCTTTTTTGGGTTTTTTTTGCTCACTAAACCCAGACGCGGTCAAGATAGGTCGTATCCAACAATTCAGCTTAATGAATACTGCTGTCAGCGACAGACCTCTGTGTCCATAATAATATCTTTATCAATTCATCTCGTTCTACTTTATCAAGGCTTTATTCTTTATTATATGTTTTTTTAATGTAATAAATGTGCAAACAAGCATGAAGTTCACATTGATGTTAGTCAAAGTCAAAGTCAAAGTCAAAGTATTTTATTGCTTTCATGTACAATTGTTGAGATGGAAAATATTTTGGGAATACAATCTATGATCGACATGATACCCGTTGGGCGTAGCAATTTATATAACACAATTTATCTTTTAAATAAATAAGTAAGTAGTAACAATGTCCAATACGTAGGTATTTCTAATTACAAAGAGTGAATGTGAAACAGTATTACTATATAGGTATATAACTATTTGTCACTGAAAAATTCGTTCAAAGTGTAATATGTTTTTTCTGTCAAAAAGTTTTTAAGTAGTTTGTTGAATGAATTAAAATTAGGTTGTTTTTTTATGTCATTTGGAAGGTGATTGTAAATTCTAATTGCGCTTACGTACGGACTACACTTATACATTTCTACTCTAATGCCAAAGCATACAAAAGTTATATTTTAATTGATGTCTAGCTGTGTAATGATTTTGTGGCTTTGCTTTTTCAAATAGCATTGGATTTTTCCTCATAAATTTACATAATTCTAAAATGTAGAGGCATGTTAATGTTAATATTTTTAATTGTTTGAAGTGCTGTCTACAAGAAGTTGTACTGTCAATATTTGATATAATTCTTATTAGTTTTTTTTGTTTTATAAACAATTCTGGTACGTGCTTACTATTTCCCCATAAGATAATACCATAGTTAAGCCAGGAATTAGCATACGCGTAGTAAGCCGAAATAGCTGTTTTATGATCTGTACTCCTTTTTAATTCATATAATGCATAGGTAAAGCTAGACAATTTTGATTTTAATTTTTCAATGTGTGCTTTCCAGTTAAGATTTGAATCTACCTAAGAGGCTACAAGACTTCACTTTTTCCAGACGAATTTTATCTATCTTAAGTTCTGTGTTCAAAGGTGTTTTTTGGTGTGGCAAGAATTCTATTAATTTAGTTTTAGTATAGTTCACCAGTAAATTATTTTTATTTAACCAACTTACGACCCTGCTGAAAGTTTTAGTCAAGTTATTTTTAAAATCTGAGGTATTGTTATATTTGAATAACAATGAAATGTCGTCGGCGAATAGTAAGCATTGAGTGTCTATATTTTTAGATAGTTCGTTAATATATATTAAAAATAATATACATCCCATGACACTGCCTTGGGGTATAGAACCATTCATTTTATGTACACTAGATCTGTAATTCGTAACTTTATTGTTGTAAGGATCGCAATAATCAATTTCTACATATTGGATTCTATTTTCTAGATATGATTTTAGCCACTCGTTAAGTTGACTGCTGCCTATAGACACCCACACAAAGATCAGAGGTCAAAATGCAGATGCGTTGTCATCCCTGAGACCTTAGTTACTATGTCTCTGTGATAGTTATAACAAGGCCATACATTACCATCTAACCGGAACACGATAGTGCTGAACACTACCATTAAGCGGCAGATAAATTACGTAATGCGGTGGTGCCTACGCCCTCCAGCTCCTACACTGAAACTCTACCACCAGTAAAATATGTCCTGTCAATAGTCTATTTCCATATGTCTCATCTTGTTCATTTTTAAAATATAATAATATGATAGTAAAAATATTGTCACACAATTTACACCCTCTGTATAGACACGCGAGTAACTTAGCGGGCAAGACGGCCGGGTCGGATATTAAACAACTCGGCCCACTGAATACGACTGCCCCAAGGCCTTTGTATTCAAACCCTTATCACGTTATCTCGTTTCGTTCTGCACTGGGTCTATTTAATTTAGCTTCATCCGATTTGAGGTACCTTTTTTCATGTGGACGGCAAAAATTACAGTGACATTGGTTTTTTTTATGTCATAAAATAGCATACAAGCATACTGAGGCAGTAAGCTATTTTCTTCAAATGAAGCACGTTTTACAGTGAAATAAAATGATGCTTATTAACATTATATTTGTTGTGTTTAATATTTTACTGGTGGTAGATTTCCAGTATAGGAGCTTTAGGGCGTAGGCACCATCGCATTACCTAATTTATCTGCCGCTAAATGGTAGTGTTCTTCACTATTGTGTTCCGGTTAGATGGTAATGTATGACCCCGTAATAACTATCGCAGATACATAATACGAGTAACTAAGGTCTCAGAGGTGGCAACGCATCTGCACTCCTGTGGTCTTTGTGTGGGTGTCTATAGACTGCTATCAGCATTTAATATCAATGTAAACTGCATGCTTATTTGCCACCTTCATTAAAAAATGTATTACTTTTTAGGATTCCGTAGTAAACAAGGAACCCTTATAGTTTCGCCATATCCGTCTGTCTGTCTGTCTGTCTGTCTATCCATCCGCGGCTTAGCGCAAAAACTATTAGTACTAGAGACTTGAAATTTAGCACAAGTATACACCTTAATCACGCCGACAAAGTGGTAGTTGTGTGGTCTTTGTGTGGGTGTCTATAGACTGCTATCAGCATTTAATATCAATGTAAGCTGCATGCTTATTTGCCACCTTCATTAAAAAATGTATTTCTTTTTAGGATTCCGTAGTAAACAAGGAACCCTTATAGTTTCGCCATGTCCGTCTGTCTGTCTTTCTGTCTATCCATCCGCGGCTTAGCGCAAAAACTATTATTACTAGAGACTTGAAATTTAGCACAAGTATACACCTTAATCACGCCGACAAAGTGGTAGAATAAAAACATGAAAATTAAAATTATTTAGGATACCTCCCCTACATGTAACGTGAGGATATTTTTTTTATTTTTTGTTTTCTATATAATGTGTGGTATTGTTGGATAGGTCTTTCAAAAATGTTAGGGGTTTGCTGGAATTTAAAGTTCCAATTTTCGTTAGAGTCAAGTGTTCCCCCCCACTACCAACTAAACGTTTGTTATTAGAATTTCAAACATCACGGCAATAGTAGCTACATATAACGAAATTAAAAAGAAAACTATCACACCTACGAGTATGTTGGCTTTACTAGTTTGCGCGTAATAGTCGACCAAATAGAAACACTCGAAAGGAGATGTTGCAAAAATGTATGGACCTCCGGCCATGTATTGTACACAATTTCATTAAACAGGCAAAATCAATATTAAAACGTTTTTTACTGCATATTTTCACTTATTTAGCTTTGTTTGTAGTTACAAAACATTATTTGCAGTTAGAATTGCAACTCAAAACCAACATGGCGAATATGGCGGGCGATGTCATTTTGACATTTTAATTTTTAAAATTGTATTTTCATTATATAGTACTTGGAGAAAAAAGTAATATTTTCTAAATACTATCGAAAGTGATGATCCCAAGTGTCGGCTGTATCGCCGCCATGTTTAACATAGTTGAAAATGATAAAATCGTTTGAATTAAATGTCGTTGTAACTCTAAAATATATTCTGGAATAAATTTATTGTATTTTTTTCGGATTCTTCTTTAATTTACCCATTTTTTGAGGACGTGTACGAACCAGGGCCGAGCTCGCAACATCTCCTTTTTAAACAACTCCAAATTTTTTTTTTTTCATGGCATTAATCAAACCTAAAAACTACGGAACCCAACACTTCGCGTGGCCAGACACGCAATTGACCGGTTTTTTTAATACGGATATCGTAATTAAACATAAGACAAGCATTATACAAAGTAAGTATCGACCGAAGGAACACAACACAACTAAGTTATTTTATTTTAAAGAAAAATGGAAAGAAAAATTTGACTTCAGGCGAGACTGAAGTCCTTTTAGGACTTCAGTAGCTCAATTGGAAGAGCGGCTGGACTAGATTCTCAGTAGGCCGCGAGTTCGAGTCTCGCCTGAAGTCAAATTTTTTCTTTCCATTTTTCTTTAAAATAAAAATATATTTCACAAGCATGTGTTAATGCGAAATAATATAAAACAATTATTAAGGGTAAAAGCGACTTCTTTACAATATTCAATAAACTGAAAAGTCTATTATATCGGTTGCCTAACTAGCATAGTTGGTAATAGATGGCGCTGCTGCTACCATAAAGCAATGCAATAGATGTGAAGGAAAGATTTGACAAATCGGGCAGGGCTTCAGTAGCTCAATTGGAAGAGCGGCTGGACTAGATTCTCAGTAGGCCGCGAGTTCGAGTCTCGCCTGAAGTCAAATTTTTTCTTTCCATTTTTCTTTAAAATAAAATATATTTCACAAGCATGTGTTAATAATATAAAACAACAAGTAAGTTACGCAACGAAAGTTGTATCAAATTGAGTTCCTAGATCTTCTGAATTCCTTTTAAGATAGACCGCATTAATTTAGATTGTTTGTGCCTCCAGACAAAATCTTGTTGCTAAGCCATTGTAATTTTGGTTTCAAGCTTCTATTATATAATAATCTAATCTCAAATGTTTTAAGACGCGAATTTATATCAAAAATATTTTTAAATTGAACTAGAGTTTTGGTGAAAGTAGAATAAAAGCAACTTATTTCAAGTTTACTTGACGCTAGGCGTATAAAATTATTCAATAAACGTAACTTCACGCCTGTAATCCCCGAAGGGGTAGGCAGAGGTAAATGCATGCATTCAAGCATACATGCAAACACCCACGATTCGCCGGTTACGTTTTGGTCCATGTAACAGTTGGCGAGCCTGTTGACATCTCCGGGCACATTACCAAACTTTGAAATACTGGGAAATTTCCAGAAAATAGAAAAATCCCAATAGAACCAGAGATAAAGGCTTTTTTCATCATTATCTCTGATTACCCCCTACCCGGGAATCGAACCCAGGACCTCAGCGTAATAGTAGTGGCCTGCTACCACTAGGCTACCGAGGCAGTTTAAGGCATTATTCAATAAATTATACATTAATTAAATTCCTATAAGAGGTAGCAAACAAGCATGCAGTTCTCATTAATGTAAAATACTCCAATACACCCACACGAATACTAGAGGTCAAAATGCAGTTGCGTTGCTCCCCTGTGAGCTTAATTGTTATGCCTATACGGGGTAATCTATTTGGGTCAAATAGTAGTGATCAGCACTATCGTGTTCTGGTGAGACGGAAATGTATGGATCCGTAATAACTATCACAAAACTAAGGTCTAAGGGAACACATCTGCATTTTGACCTGGTTTTTGTGTAGATATCTATTAGATTAGGATCCCACTGCAGAATCATTTCGTTCATCCAGATATGCTGCAAACCTAATTTTTACGCATATTTATAGTCTAGAGAATATGTATTATATCCACTAGGTTGCCTAACAAAATTTGTCCGTAAGTATTTTTAACTAAATTATTTTATTTTTAACAGCCAACAACTCTTATATGCCGGCGATTTAATTTACTCCCGTATGTCATAATAATGAGTAAAAAAAATGCTTTAATTTGAAATTTATATAATACATGTACGTTATGGACGTAAAAAGTTATCGGGGTGGAACGAAAATAGGTAAAGGCGGGCAAGTACGCAACGGCGGCCGCGATTTTTCCTAGTTTTTATACATATTGCCGTGAAGTCGATGATATTTTACTAAAAACAAGTTAAAAAAATCTTTCCTTTAAGAAACATATAAATAAAAATACTTGCGGCCATATTTTGATAGGCAACCTAGTAGATATACATTTTCTAGATTATAAATATGCGTAACGATTAGGTATGCAGCATATCTGGATGAACGAAATGATCTACAGTGGGATCTTAACCAATATGGGCTGCATTCATCAATTAAAATCTATGTGAACTGCATGCTTGTTTTCTTCATAAAAAATAATGTATTTACATCCTGTATACACATCCAGCTATCCTTAGGGGACAAAGCGTTAAGTTACGTTGCCGCACACCCAAAAATATGCAGGGCAGCATTAAATCCAGCGAATCTGAAGTATTCCAATCTATATTTATTAACGTCAAGGGACGAATACTGTCTCCATGAAACTGTACACCTAAATCGAGCAAGGCTCGTTTAAAATAAGCTCCTTTTATTTTGGGAAATATTTCTTGATCTCTTGATTTCCTTTTTTATTTATGTTGAAGGGCCGCAATAATAGATAAAACATTTTGATATTGGCTATACACCTGGGAGATCTGGTAATTAAAGAAGGGTCTGTCGAATAGTGACCTAGAGCATAGTAAACCAAGCCGATCTTTTGAAAATTGAACTACTCGTTTTTGGTGAATGTGTCTATTTAAGAATAAATAGATGGAACGATTAAC
Organism: Macrosoma leucophasiata; assembly: GCA_036365455.1. Taxonomy (NCBI): domain Eukaryota; kingdom Metazoa; phylum Arthropoda; class Insecta; order Lepidoptera; family Hedylidae; genus Macrosoma; species Macrosoma leucophasiata. The sequence goes on from JAWQUS010000017.1 coordinate 3,150,985, forward strand.
ATTCAATCTCAGTCGCTTAGTTTTTGAACATGTTTTATTTCATAGTGAGCCAAGGCAAGTACACACGTAATCATGGTTTACTCTACATTAACATTTGATTGTATTAGCACTGGTATTTTTTTACACTAATTAATTATTATACTTTGTCCCGCGTCATTCTGCATAATGTACATCCGGTTAGTCCAGTGGTGTGTGACGACCGCTCGATTCGAAGGTTCTATACCCGCACCGGGACAATAAATTATTATTTGTATGGCCTACATATATTTGTTTCGGATCTGGGTATTTGTGTATGTGTTGTGTGTGTGTGTGCACAACGGCACCCAAAACACAGGTTTATACCTAGTGTGGGGCTGTGAGTATAAGCGTGTGTGTATGTATCTGTGAGTGTATTTATAAATGTGTAATAAAAAATAAATGAATTATAATAATTGATTTTTAATTACACATTTATAAAAAAAACAGCTCTAGGTATTTTTAAGTGGAATTTTTACTGTAAATAGACTTCAATGAACAACTTATAATTACCAAAGATTTGTAAAGCAAGCTCAAAGCAGAAAAAGCGCTAGAAACAAAGTTTTTTTGCTGAAAACAACTTTAACTTTGAATAACTCATGTACTAGCCAGTGTTGTTAATAGGCTTTTTATATTATTTAAGTTACGTTAAAACTTTCTTGGACTCTTTTCTTAAAATGACCACGACGAAAAAGTAAAGAAAGACTTACTTTTATGCTGCAAATAATAATATAACTAAAGTGTCATTAAAAAAAAATGTTTCCATGTAAAATATTTGTTTTAATATTTTAATTATTTGTATTGGATTACTTTTGAGGTTGGATATAATGTGGAATCACAATCATCACCTTTAGTGGAATATCATTACGTTCAAAATGGGTGTAGCTAAAGAGTGTGTCAATCACAAATGTTACTTTTATTTCGATTAGTTCGATTCATTAGTTCGATCGTCAAACTAGTGAGATAACATTTTTTCTCTTTGTCTCGTGTTGTTTGGGTGTGATGAGGAAGGAAGGAAAAAAAAAATAGACCAACTTACATTAAGTTATACTATAAACTGATTGGAATTTCAAACAGAAACGAAATAAAATCCAATTAAATTCAGATTCATTTTTCCCAATGTACCGGGAACTCATATAAATTAGCATACTGCACGTTCGGAAGATTACTGCAATATTGCAGAGGTGTGGGAGATGTGTTATCCCCGGTCGACCTTTGGAAATTTCGTGTGATACTCAAACCTCGCGGGGCCTGACGATTACGGAAACATAAAATGAGCATGGATTTTTATACATTCAGCAACGTGACTATTTTCTGATGAGATTAATATTATGTTTTAAAATAAAAGAAAGTTTATTTTACGTTGCTATAATATGGTTAAGTTTTGGTTTTGAGAAGTGAAGGGAGAAGTGAGTTCTTACTTATAAAATTAGCTCGAAGAATTAGCCAGCAATGTATTGCCTATTTTTTTGCCATTAAATGGTAGTCCAGGTTACTTTTCAGTTAAAGCCCATATTGAAACTCTTTCGACGCAATTATAGCCTAACAAAAGAATACTAACAATTTGAAAAAAAAGACTACACACAAACAGGATGTATATCTCATAGTTCAAAAGAGAACAAAAAACTAACAGAACATGAAATAACAAACAAAATATTTCAAACACAGCTTTGAATTTCAAGCAGAAACGAAATAAAATCCAATTGAATTCAGATTCAGTTTCTCCAATGTACCAGGGATTCATATAAATTAGCATACTGCACGTTCGAAAGATTACTGCAATATTGCAGAAGTGTGGGAGATGTGTTATCCTCGGTCGACCTTTGGAAATTTCGTGTGATACTCAAACCTCGCGGGGCCTGACGATTGCGGAAATGTAAATTGTGTTTTATATTTTAATAATACGCTTACACTCTCCACCAATTTACTTTAATAATATGTTAAGCTGTGTAGTTATTAAAATTATTGTGGTTATAAATAAATATATAAATAAATGGTAGTGTTCAGTATTATCGTGTTTCGGTCAGATGGTAGTGTATGGCCCTGTAATAATTTTAACAGAGACATAACAACTGAGGTCTCAGGGGTGGAAACGCATCTGCATTTTGACATCTGGTCTTTGTGTGTCTATAGGCTGCAGACAAACATGACACAATGTGAACTGCATGCTTGTTTGCTACTACCAGTACTACATGAAAACGCATGTTTATTAACATCGTCACATAAAAAAAATGTTTGAAGATAAAAAAAATAAATTATTATGTGATATATTCTTAGGTTTTCGCGAGCTACACTCATTGAAATAAAACTATTTTTACGGATTCATCTCGCGTGTATTAAACTAAAATGATTTTTAAAATCAACCCGACGTTTCGGTCGCTTTTTAGCTTCCGTGGTCCCGGGCAGACTGCCCGAAGTGAGTTCTTACTTATAAAATTAGCTCGAAGAATTCGCCAGCAATGTATTGCCTATTTTTTTGCCATTAAATGGTAGTCTAGGTTACTTTTCAGTTAAAGCCCATATTGAAACTCTTTCGACGCAATTATAGCCTAACAAAAGAATAATAACAATTTGAAAAAAAAAAGACTACGCAAACAGTCTGTATATCTCATTGTTCAAAAGAGAACAAAAAACTAACAGAATATAAAATAACAAACAAAATATTTCCAACAAAGCTTTGAATCTCAAGCAGAAACGAAATAAAATCCAATTGAATTCAGATTCTGTTTCTCCAATGTACCAGGGATTCATATAAATTAGCATACTGTACGTTCGGAAGATTACTGCAATATTGCAGAGGTGTGGGAGACGTGTTATCCCCGGCCGACCTTTGAAAATTTCATGTGATACTCAAACCTCGCGGGCCCTGACGGTTGCGGAAATGTAAAATGAGCTTGGATTTTTATATATTCAGCAACGTGACTGCTTTCTGATAAGATGAATATTATGTTTTAAAATAAAAGAAACTGTACTTAACGTTGCTATAATATGGTTAAATTTTGGTGTTGAGAAGTGAAGGGAGAGTTTTTACTTTGCTCGAAGAAGTAGCCAGCAATGTATTGCTTATTTTTTTTGCCACTGAATGGTAGTCTAGGTTACTTTCGAGTAAGAAGCCCATATTGAAACTCTTTCGACGCAATTATAGCCTAACAAAAGAATACTAACAATTTGAAAAAAAAGACTACACACAAACAGGATGTATATCTCATAGTTCAAAAGAGAACAAAAAACTAACAGAACATGAAATAACAAACAAAATATTTCAAACACAGCTTTGAATTTCAAGCAGAAACGAAATAAAATCCAATTGAATTCAGATTCAGTTTCTCCAATGTACCAGGGATTCATATAAATTAGCATACTGCACGTTCAAAAGATTACTGCAATATTGCAGAGGTGTGGGAGATGTGTTATCCTCGGTCGACCTTTGGAAATTTCGTGTGATACTCAAACCTCGCGGGGCCTGACGATTGCGGAAATGTAAATTGTGTTTTATATTTTAATAATACGCTTACACTCTCCACCAATTTACTTTAATAATATGTTAAGCTGTGTAGTTATTAAAATTATTGTGGTGATAAATAAATATATAAATAAATGGTAGTGTTCAGTATTATCGTGTTTCGGTCAGATGGTAGTGTATGGCCCCGTAATAATTTTAACAGAGACATAACAACTGGGGTCTCAGGGGTGGAAACGCATCTGCATTTTGACCTCTGGTCTTTGTGTGTCTATAGGCTGCAGACAAATATGACACAATGTGAACTGCATGCTTGTTTGCTACTACCAGTACTACATGAAAACGCATGTTTATTCACATCGTCACATAAAAAAAATGTTTGAAAATAAAATAAAAAAATCATTTTGTGATATAACAGAATATTTAATTTTTTGGTCCTGAGAAGAGATAGACCAGTTTTTCATAGTAGAATTTAAGTAGTTGTCCTCGAAGAAATTGTTACCAATGTATTGAATATAGAAGAAGCACGAGAGGTACGTTCCACGTTATCTGCCTGCCCCGTGTGGGACCTGGCGTGAAAATATTTTGTATTAGAGAAGAAAATTTAAAATTTTACAAGAGAAGAAACGTAGAGTACTCACCATCTGTAAAGCTTAGCGTCCACTTGACGAGTCGGGTTTCACCGCTTTCTTTTTAATACCCATTCCGCATGACGGTGTAAGCGAGAAAGAAAATAATATACCCACTTAGTCATCCACTTGGGAAGCGTGGGTACACTCTATAAAATGCAAAAGCGATAGCTTGAGGAAAACTATTGCCTAGCTTTCACCTGTGAAAGTTATAGCAATATTTGGATTATCAATCGGTATTGTCTTTTTTCGTTGAGCGAATGACTAAACAGATAGACCAAGACTGACCTGTCATGATCAAATAGGTCCAGTTCTGTCTAATGGTGGGTTCAAAAGTACGAACGAACGCGCTAGCGGTTACAGTTTGATATGCAACCGCCTGTGATTGTATGGCGGTAAAGTGCGTACAATCACAGGCGGTTGCGTATTAAACTATTACTGCGCGGCTACCCGCTCCTGCCGCTAGACGCTAATGCGTTCGGGCGCTTAGGAATCGGCGTGCATGTATGAAGAGAAAGATGAATGTAGATGAGGCACGGGACGGGTGTGTCAGGACCGGGATATCTGGCGCTCCACACTCTCTGCCTACCCCGTTAGGGACCAGCCGTGAAGCATACATACATAAATATATTTTTTCTTGCTGATACTACGTGACGAGACGAGATGATTGATAGGTATGTCTGACCTCTCTTTAGTAAAAACTAAGCTTAACAATAAGCGAGCGGCCTCATGTTGGCAGTAATGTGGACAAAGGGGCTTAGCACGCCGTTCGGGGCACGCATATGATGTCAGCTTTTCATTTTGTTTTGCCTATAAAAAGCAATAGCGATGAACGCTACTGTCTGGCTATCACCTGTGTAGGTTATATCAGTAATCAGATTACCGATCGCTATTGTTTTTGTTTGGTGTCGAGATGTGACAACCCCACCGTCCACTTGCGGTAGAATTTCCTTCTACTGCTAGATAATTCTTCTGCTAATGCAGTCAGTCAACCGAACAATGGCGGTCAAACCATTCCACTATAACAACGCGAGATGAGCAGCAGCGTCCCATGATAAAACCACCGTCACTGCCCTCGCCAGTCCGCCTTGCGAAGCTTGGCGATTATGGCATATTCTCCCTTAATGACGCACAACACTGTTGTCTTTGGGGAAGGCTTTGACCAGCAGTGGACGTCAATCGGCTGCAATGATGATGATGACTGAATGACAAAATGAAATCATAAAACTGTAGCAATTGCAAAAATAATCCTAAGCAAGTCTGACTTCCCTCTAGTGGAAGCTTAGCTTAACAGTAAGCGAGCGGCCCCATGTTGGCAGTAATGCAGACAGACGGGCTTTTAAGATCACGGCGTTCGAGGCACGCGGGCCGTACTTTGACATTTTGATTTAAGAGCACCTTTCACTGCTATTTTTGAACTCCCTGAAGGGAGTTGCGTCCTTTTTTGGAAGCTTTACAGATCATACGTGAATGACTTACTCACCTAAAGATAGAAAATAGCGTAGAGCTTATGTTCTATAACTGTTCTGCTTATGTCCCATATTCTTTTGTTTAGTCTTATCTTGCCGTTTGTAAAAGAGACTATGGAACATTCTGTTAATACCATCATTTATTTTATTTTTGTTTACTTTGACATATTAATCACCGTATCAGTTGTTATTCGCTTTAATTTTATTTTTGTTATTTAACCTATCACAAGCAAATTCTATTATTTCCAAGTGATCAAATAGTTTTTTGGGTTTTTTGAGTTAAGGGTTTATTACTGCAGCCTGAAGACGTCTTTACAGAAATTAGATTCTTGTGAAACTATGGATTCGCAGCACTTCTAAGGACCCATTATTTGGCTTTAATTGAGAAAATATTGTATGGTATATTTATTAAAGTATATTTAATGGCGGATAAATGAGGCACTCTCACGGTAGACTATGATAGTTCTACCACTAGTATTAAACTGAGAATGCGGTTTATGATTCTTTTGGAACGAACAGTAGTATTCTGTAACTCGGTGGCCATCAAATTAAAAGCCACTTTGGAGTACATTGGTGTGTTCCTTAAACTATCGTAATTAATCACGTTACGTCAACACAGCGATGTACTTCAAAGTAGCTATTGAAGTGATGTCAACCGAGATACATAATACGCCTTCAGATACTCTGAGATGCAAACGGTAACATGGCAAAAATATAGATTGAAAGCAACACATCTCCATTGGGATCTTTGACTGTATAGTTATCGATAGGCTGCAGTATTTTTACTACTCTACTTTTTTACTGCTTAAATTTAAGTATAAATTTTAATATCGTAAACACATTATAATATATTATTGTTTCTGATAAAATATGTTATTGTTAGTGAACCATTACTAATTTAAATTTGTTTGACCTGATTGACATCCGTGAAACACAGGGTTCCAGATGAAAATCAGCGTCAAGTCGATTGATGTTATCAACTTGACATGAAGCCGTGAGACTTAATTACTCTTTTTTTATTCTTATTGTTTTTCTTTCTTGTATAATTGTCCCTATATACCTAATCATCTGGAAATTTTGCATCATCATGTCTCTGTGCTGTCCAAATAAATGTTTTCGTTCTACTTTTCTTTCTTTTTTTACTCATAAGAACTGCATGGTGCTGGCTTCGGGCTTCAGGAAGTGAACTGGCATCAGGTAATGATGACCCCATCGTCCACTAGTGAAAGGATATTCTTATACTTGAAGAGAATTCTTCTACTACTGCGGCCAGTCAACAAAGGCATCAGTCAGTCAAGTGCAGCAACATCCTGCAATGAAACTACCGCCTCTGCAATCGCCAATCTACCTGCCAAGCTTAGTGATTATAGCACATCCCTATTATAGGAAGGCTTTGGTCCAGCAGTGGATGTTTTTCGGCTAATATGATGAAGAACTGCACTGAACTGTTGTGAAGAACTAAGCTGTTTATTATAATCTGTAATGATAAAAATTTGTTAATAGTATAAATCAATACTTTTGTAGTGCAACGAGAATTCATTCCTTTTGAGTAATTTAAAATTGATGGATATATCTTCATTTTTTATGTAATGGAAGTGGCAAACAAGCTTGCAGTTCACATTGATGTTATGTGATGACTGCAGCCTATAGACACCCACACAAATACCATGGTCAAAATGTCGATGCGCTACCACTCCTGAGGCCTAAGGTGTTACGCCTTGTGCCGGAAATTACAGGGCCGTACAGTACCACCTGACCGGAAAACGATAGTGCTGAAAACTTCCATTTAGCGGCAAGTATGTTTTTCTGCTGATATAATGAAGAACTTCATGGTGCCGTTCCTCATCATATCAGCAGAAAATGCGCATGGTAATGCAGTGGTGCCTACGCCCGCGAGCTCCGTCACTCGAGCTCTATCACTAGTAAAAATTCAGACTTTTTGGTCACGTCGCCATCAAATGATGAAATGATAACTCAAATCTGTGGGGCCTCACGTGCCGGTTGAGGCGATATTTTTTACGGCTTAAGCAATTTCCTTTTTTTTACTGCCAAATTTCTTTCGTTCTTCTGGAATATTTGATGTGATCTTATCAAGAGCTGTAAATTTTTATGGTCCGCATACTTATATTTTGGATAAATCTGTCCGTTTGATTCATTGTCCTAAAACTCAAGAAATACTAGAGGACGTTTGATCAAAATAGGCTTTGAAATGCCGGGATGATGTACCCTTATTCTGTGATTCAGATCTGGTCAACACTATGCTGCGAGTACTAAGTGATTAGTTTACAGGTTTTTTAATGTCAAGTGTTAAGTAAATTTACAGTCAACCAAACAATGGCGCGCATAGCTCGGCGGCTGGTGTAGATAGTAGTAAGCGATCTACTCGGTTAAGCACTACGGGCGCGGTTGGGAAGTGTGATGGGTGACCGCTAGTGGCAAATTAAATGCGAGTTTCCTTGCTTCGGACGGTATGTTAAACCATCGGTCCCGGTTGCTATCTATGATAGCAGTCGTTAAACCTTGTCGGAGGCCTTATGGGCGGTTTGAAAACATCCGACAGCGGGTTGGCCACTAACCCGTATCTCCACCAATCCGCATTGGAGCAGCGTGGTGGAGTAAGCTCCAGGCCTCCCCCCAAAAAGGGGAGAGACTCGTGCCCAGCAGTGGGACGTATAATGGGTTGCCATTATTATTACCTTTTATTAAACAATGGCGGCCATTCCAATAGAGTGATAGAAAATATAGTAAAGTGGGAAGCGGTTGGAGTGGTGGTGATTAAGTATATTTACAGCGTTTGCATAGTGTTAAGTATTTTCAGCAGAAGCTTTGGGGGGCAGTTGAAACAGCCACCACTATATAAAGAGTCCAGTTGGTCTACCTGCTAAGCTCCCGAAGTCCAACACCTGGTCTTCGAATTTCTCTATCACATTTTATTGCATCCCCTTGGGGTGGTTGTTTTTCAGTCTTTGCATTATTTCTATATACAGCCGCGTAATAACTTATCACAGGTCTAACTTATAAGGTCTCAGGGATGGAAACGCATCTGCATTTTGAACTGTGGTCTTTATGTGGGTGTCTTATAGGCTGCAGTCATCACTTGCTTATACGAAAAATACAATAAACAACTACTCTACTCTCTAGAGCACTGATTCCCAAAGTGATCCATATAGACCCTTTGGGGACCATGGGACACTGGAAATATGGGATGTGATATAAATGTAGAAAGGAGGGGTCCACGGAAAGCAGAAAAAAATTGAAAGGGGTCTACAATAAAAAATAGTTTGGGAATTTCTGCTCTAGAGTCTCTAATAAATCTAACAATTACATGTACTAAAACACTAAATAGGGATTTGGCGTATAGATACATACGTACACTCTAAATAAAATGTATGCTTCCCAAGGAGCTGGTGACATTACAATAAAGCATCAACGATCATAACTTTAAACTCCAACTTGACTACAGAAACTAAAACGTAATGTTTCCCTTCGGCCCTGTTATGGAATTAAATATTCAAAATGTAACTTGAGCGGCCACTTGTTCAAATGAAATTTGGAATAACAGTGGATTACTTGTACGTCCTAAGAATACAAGAGATTAAAAAATGCCTTCTCGTGAATAAGATTTTTTTGACGCGTTTTAGTCAATAAGATCGATTATTTCGGTACATAGGATTTTAATGTTAGGACGGTGGCAAACAAGCTTGCAGTTCACATTGATGAACAGGACACCTTTTTGGCAGCCGTGAGACACATATTACGTGTTTATGTATAGATATTGTGTTGTCATTTCTTTGTTGTCTGTTTTATGTGTCTCGCTGTGTGCCAAATAAATAAATGTTTCTGTTTCTAATGACTGCAGCCTATAGTCTTAAAGTAGATGCAGTCTGATACATGCATGGCGATTTTTTTTATATAATGAAGGTGGCAAACAAGCACGTAGTTCATATTGCAGCCTATAGACTCTTACACAAAGACCAGAGTAACATTTTTACTGGTGGTAGAGCTCCAGTGACGGAGCTCGCGGGCGTAGGCACCACCGCATTACCTGATTTACTTGCCGCTAAATGGTAGTGGGTAGTGTTCAGCACTATCGTGTTCCAGTCAGGTGGTAATGTACGACCCTGTAATTTCCGGCACAGAAGCATAACACCTTAGGCCTCAGGAGTGGTAACGCATTTGCATTTTGACCTTGGTCTTTGTGTGGGTGTCTATAGTCTGCAGTCATCACTTAACATCAATGTGAACTGCATGCTTGTTTGCCACTTCAATTACATTAAAAAAAAAAAAACAAAACATATTGCAGCCTATAGACTCTTACACAAAGACCAGAGGTCAAAATGCAGATGCGTTGCCCTGAGACCGTAGTTATTATGTATCTGTAATATTTATTACTGAGCCATACATTACCATCCACCCGGAACACGATATGGCTGAATAATCCAAACACTACAATTTGGCGGCAGATAAATTAGGTGATGCGGTGGTGAGCTACGCCTACGCCCTTGAGCTCCTACATTGGAACTCTACCATGGATCACGAAGGCTGCTCGTCTCTAGACGATAGAATAGAATAGAATATTCTTTATTGTAGACCAATAATTTTTACAAAAATAAAATTAGATGCACAGCAAATAGGCAATATAACCAGGCGGTCTTATCGCTTAAAGCGATCTCTTCCAGACTACATGTAGGTGGAAGGAGACTTTTGATTTGGTTAAGACGGTAGGGGTGTACAGGTTAAATAAATAATACGTACAGTAATTAAATTAATAAAATACCAAGTATAAAACATATATAAATAAACAACATTGGATAGATATATACATAATAATACAGCAATATTATAGGTAATTAAGAGCAATACTAATAGCGATACTTACTAGTCTGCTTCACCGAGCAATTGGCGGGCACAGAAGGCTCTCAAACGGGCCGCTCTACTAGTAAATTGTGGGTTGTGTATACGCGAATGGAGTCGGGATGGTTATACTTCAAAAAGTATGGATTGCATTATGGCCAACCACAAACTATGGAAACTAATTATGAACATTATTTTATATTCCGACCACCAATAATTAGGTACATATTATTTGTTTTATGATCAGAATGGTTTATTCAGGCGTAATTACCGATTTCACCGCAAACCGCCAATTGGCTATGAAGTGAACGGTTGACATACTAAAAAATGTATGGAATTCATGAATATTTTTTTTCACACTGCATATTATTATTTATTTTTTATTTCGAAGTAAATCTTTGAAGCAAATATTTTTCATAAATTACTAAAAGAAAAGATTGGTTTTCGGTTAAGTCAGCTTACAGACAATAATTTTACGTGGTAATATAAAAAAAAAACACAGACAAGCCGAACGCTTGGACTGATCGTGTCTCTCTATTTAGCGATAGCCCTTGTTCAGCGCTCTCGCTTGCACGCTTGGCTTAGGTGGGACGTGACCATTATTCCTCTGTGCAGCCGGCGTTCAACGATTTATCAGACGATATCATATTATGTATGTATGTATCTTCACGCCAGGTCCCTAACGGGGTAGGCAGAGAGTGTAGAGCGCCAGACATCCCGGTTTTGACAAACCTCTCGTGCCTCGTCTACCTTCATCATTCTCTTCATACATGCACGCCGATTCCTAAGACTTTTGACCCCACCATCAGACAGAACTCGACCTATTTGGTCATGGTAGGTCAGCCTTGGTCTTCCTGGGCCTCTGCAACCATCCATCCACATTCGCATTGTATATCTGTTTAGTCATTCGCTCATTCGACATTCTTTCTATATGCCCGAACCATCGGAGCATGCCTTTTTTCATTTTTACACCGATACTATCATTCACACAAAGTCTCTTTCTTACATCTTCATTACGAACGCGATCGGTGAGTGATACACCGCAGATCTTGCGCAAAGATCTCATCTCGACCGCGTTCAACTTACTTTCATGCTCTTTCCTGCATACCCAGCTCTCGCTTCCATATAAAAGCGTTGGAGTAAGTACAGCATTATGTACGGCTAGTCGAGCCCGCTGGCTGAGATGTTTAGATTCTAGCAGCTTACCCAACGCTCCATTCACGCAATTCCCAGCAAGCACTCTTCTTTCTATGTCAGTGGTGTACCTACCATCCTTGCTAAAAGCACATCCAAGATATACAATTTCATCAACCTGTTCTAACACTGCATCATCTACTACTACCCTTGCATTTGTTCTCTGTTCATCTCTTTCAAATACTAATACTTTAGTTTTATCCACATTCAATTGTAAGCCTTTCTCCATACAATCCTCTTTCATGACTGTGACTAGTGCTTGTAGCCCAGATGGTGTAGAGCTAACAATTACCGCATCATCTGCGTAAAGCAGACAGTTCACCACTAAGTCACCCATACGCACTCCCACATCCATCATATCATATTATTATGTAACAAAAATCTCTCTCTTTTACCTTTTAGCAACAATTCAATTGAATAATTGCAAAAAGGTAAAAGAGAGAGAGATATGTAAATTATACTCATTATTTACTTTTCGGGAGTTCTATCCGCTTACCTTTTTTCATTTTTACGTTATGTGTAATGTTTGCAAGTAAGCGTGATGATAAATGAGTACTACAACTTTAAAAGCAGATGCGTTACTACTCTATGTCGTTTTTATTTAGATAACATAATTTCTATTTATCTTTTTATCTCCTAATGCAAAATAAGTTAACATTTTACTGATGGTAAGGTACCAAGTGTGAAGCTCGAGGGCGTAAGCACAGCAGGTTTTTATGTAGATATCTATAGGCTGCAGTCATCACTTAACATCAATATGAACTACATGCGTGTTTGCCACCTTTCTTACAGAGAAAATAACTTTTCGAACAAAAACTCGTGTATTTGATACTTTTCTTTAATCATTTTGTCAGCACTTTTTCTTTGTACATCAGACGTCATCCATGTCTGTGTGTTAATTTAGATATAAAAGATATTCATAAAAATTTAAACTGGCGGCATTCCAACGTTCCTTATCCAAATACAAAAATTATCTAACACGTCAAATGCAAGATGCATTACAGAGCCTGGCATTCACGTACGATCTAGATCCGCAAACTAGAGTGAGGACAAACTTTGTTATGTCTTGAAGTGTAAAACGAGTTCACATTGATGGTGAGTAGATGTAGCCTTTAGACATCAACTTAGCAACCAATAAGGCAAAGTTTTCAATGTAGATGCGTTGCCATTCCTGAGGTATAAGTTGTCTCTTAGTCGGAAATTACAGCACTTTACAACCCGACCGATACACGATAGCGCTGAACATTAATTACCATTTAGTGAGAAGAGTAATAGGGAACTCGGTGATGCTTACATCCGCGAGCTCCGTCACTACAGCTCTGCCACCAGTAACATGGTAAGTTTCATATTTATTTGACTTAATTAAAACTTTTAAGATTACTTCATTCATCGTATATTTTAAGTGAGTTGTGGGTTTAATTCGCTTACACTCACAGCCACACATTAGGTATTAAACTGTCGTGTGTGCCCTTGTACACAAAGAATACAATGACATAAACAAATACCGTACATTGAAACAGATATTTGTAGGCCATACAAATATTTATCTAAACGCAGGAATCTATTTCGCGACCTTCGAATAAAGCGCCTCGTCACATACCATTAGAACAAGCGGGTCGTCAAATGTGTTGGATTTCAGTTTTCGAAGAAAATTCCAGGTTTATTTTAATAATGTTTTGTTAAATTGCATTATTAATTTTACTATCCATGTAAATTGATTATTCGATAACTATTATTTACATAAAAACCCTTCCAATGTTTTTTTTTTGACAAATTGTATTCGAAAAGTCTTGCCGTTAACAGCAAGCTTTATGCGATAGCGCATGCTAGGTACAGCCACGTACAGCTGTGAGTGACACTGGGTGATTTTAATAAAAGATAACCATTGCAAGCGCTTGAATATAAGTTAATTTATGAAAAGCTTGAATAGAAGAGATGTTAGTATAGTCTTGAATTTCAATGTATTCATTCATCATATTATCTGAGAGATGTTGCTGCTGGACTACATTTCCTTAATTACCTTCCCATAAGCGGGGTCAAGCGCGCATGGCTCCGCGGCTGGTGTAGATCGTAAGCGATCTACTCGGTTATGCGATACGGGCGCGGTCGGGTGTGTGATGGGTGACCGCTAGTGGCAAACTAAAATGCACAGTTCTCTGCTTCGGAGGGCACGTTAACGTTGCTATCGATAGATAGCAGTCGTTAAACCTTGTAAGAGACCTTATGGGCGGTTTGAAAACAACCGACAGTGGTCGGCCAATAAATAACCCTTATCTCCATCAACCCGCATTGGAGCTGCGTGGTGGAGTAAGCTTCAAGCCTCCTCCCAAGAAGGGGAGAGACTCGTGCCCAGCAGTGAGACGTATCAAGGGTTGCCGTTATTATTTCTCAGTAATGTGGGCTTTGGAACTCTGCGAGTGAATGACAAAGAATCTCCCATATTTTTTTGTTTAGTCTTATCTTGCCGTTTGTAAAAGAGAGTATGGAACATTCTGTTGATACCTATTTTTATCATTAAGTATTTTTGGACCATTATTCATTTTATTTTGTTTACTTTGACATATTAATCAACGTATCAGTTGTTATTCGCTTTAATTTTATATTTGTAACTAGCTGTTGCCCGCGGCTTCGCCCGCGTGGATGACGTTTTATAAATATTTTTTCCAGAATTTTCTTTGCTATAAACCTCACGGAGCCCGAGACCTTTCCAACGAATGCAAAACCGTGGAAATGACGCTATAACTCCAGAACGCACGAACCGGCGTTCTGGAGTTATAGCGTCAGGAAGGAAAAACCGACTTATTTTTATATTATAGATTTGACCTATCACAAGCAAATTCTATTATTTCCAAGTGATTAAATTAATTTTTGAGTTTGAGTTTGAGTTTGATATGCCATAAACGCCACGCTTGGATCGCAGTGGCGGTAGTTTTATTGCAAGACGCTGCTGCTTATCTTACTACCGCCCCGGTTTAGCCGCCATTGTACGGTTGACTGACTGCACTAGTGAAAGAATTCTTTTCCAGTTCAAGAATCCATCTGCTAGTGGGCGATGGGGTCGTCACGACCAACCCCAGTGAATGTGTTCATTAAGGGCTGAAAATTGAATGTGCTGTATTCTGATTGATGTGATTGATTATCCTGGATTTTTATTATGTTGAAAAGGTATCAAGCAAGTATTTGAGTAACCACCAATTTGACATGCAGATGACAAAAATGCCGGGACCTTAGGGATATAACTTGATAGTAATAATTATAATTCAGATGTGGATTGGTGGAGGTAGGTTACTAACCTGCTTATTTAGGGTTTCGTAGATTAAAAAAGAACCCTTATAGCACTACCATATCCGTTCGTCAGACAGACGTCCGTCCGTCTGTCCGTCTGTTCGCAGCATAGCTCGGAGACTCCTAGTAGTACTACAAAATTATAAATTTGCACATAAAATACAAATTTTATCTTTGCTAATAAGTAATCAAATACATTCTTGTTTTTTTGGTGAATGTGGGGATTAATAATAATTGTTATAACAATACACCTGCATTCCTTAAGTCAATGAATGCATTAATGCAAGAGATAGGCAAAGTCAGTGTAAGTATGCATTGAAATGTAAACACCAACGAATGAGAGGAGAGTCATCATCCTGATAGATTTACGTAGATACATCTTCTGTTATTTCTCAGAAACAAAGATTGAATAAAAACCACAATTTAGAAAGAGGAAATTATTTTTCCTGGTGCTGAGTGATATCATCATTTTATTACGAATTTTAATTTGCGGTTGTGTGCTCGTCAAGTTCGTAATGTATTAAACTCAATTAAATGTGTTTGTGTGAGTTTACACAAGAAATTTATATCATTTTTGCAAAGCAACACTTACTGTATGTCGCATGTATTTTTATGTTTTTGAAGTGGCAAACAAGCATTGAGTTCACATTGATGTTAAGCGATGACTGCAGCCTGTAGACACCCACACAAAGACTAAGGTCAAAATGCAGATGCGTTACCACTCCTGAGGCCTAAGATGTTATAGAATAGAATAGAATCATTTATTGCAGGCAACCAGGGCCCATATCATACTATAAACATATACAAAGTAAACAATAAAATTATATTAATACTGTACAATATAAATATGTCTTAAGCACTAACACCGAATCACTGGTCTATTTCTGAGGCGTCTGTCTTGCCTCCCAGAATCTTCGGAAAACTACGCATTCGGGCCAGAAGTCGGGACTGAGGAACATTTGCAGATGTTTGGCAGGTACGCGTAACTTGAAAGATTTGAATCCCGTGGGTCGACTCGACTTCAAAGCTTCAATCTCTCCTTGTATTTGTTCCTCACTTTGTTGACATTTGACAATCTTTTCCGTCATATATGATTGAACGTAGCTGATGGTAGTTTTTTCGTTCAGACGAGAAAGATAGACAAAGGCGTAGTTTTCGGCAGCCTTCAGCTGTGATGCTGGCAATCCGGTACCTTTCAGGTTTCGGTTTGGACGAGGGCGACGTTTTCTATTCTCTACCAGGGTGAACCCGTCCTCGTCGATCATGACTGCAGCAGGCGCAGCAGCAAGCATTCCCTTTGGCTTCTTATTGACGACAGCTTTCTGAGGTGCGCTAGCAGCTTGTACGTACGACATCTTCGGGGGCCGACATGGTCCAGGCTGAACCGAAGGTGCCGGCGCATGAGCATGTGACGTAGCTAGACAACGGTCGTTGTCCCTGCGGTCATTGCTCCTCGTTGTTATGTTATTAGTTTCATTAGTTGCATCAAAATTGCTGACAGGAGAGGTATCGATTTGCACGGCTCCGCCTCGCCGCACGGTCACGTTTCGTAAACTCGGTGGCAAAATTGCAGGCGCAGCATTTGACCGCATTTTCGATACCTGTGATCTCAAATCATTACAAACTGTTTCGGAGGCATCTAATCTTCCTTTCCATGATCATCCCTCTGCCTTGTTATGACCTTGATAGTGATCACAGAAGTGTCGACAAGTACTTTCTTAGCTTCTATGACCTCAGGCTCCGTGTAGCTCGACAGGCAGATTTGCTCCAGGCTGATCTCATCCATAACGTCAAGCTAATTCTGGACGAATGCGAGAAACTCGTTTACTACAACAGTGTCCGAACGCTTAGGAAGCGCCATGACTATGTTATGTACTAATCACAATTAAATTATTACACTGGCTTGTCATTGAAACAGACGCTGTAACACGACCGTTCCAAATCACATCGTGAATGCAACGTGTTATGCCTCTGTGCCGGAAATTTTGAGGCCGTAAATTACCACCTGACTGACACGGTGCCGCTAAATGGAAGTGTTCAGCACGAACACTTCCATTTAGCGGCAAGTATATTACGTAATGCGGTGGTGCCTACGCCCTCGAGCTCCACCACTGTAGCTCTACCACCAGTCAAACGCAAAATTCACAACGGCGTTAAAAAATCCTCAATTATTCTCATAATTATCAGTTTATAATTGATTGAAACAGTCTGTAAAAAGAAAGTAAGGAAAAAATGGAAAGAAAGACTTCGGACAGGAATTAAACTTCTGACCTCAAGATAACCAGCTAAGCTTACTGGTGGTATAGCTCCAGTGACGGAGCTCGCGGGCGTAGGCACCACCGCATTACCTAATATACTTGCAGCCTTATGGTAGTGTTCAGCACTATCGTGTTCCGGTCAGGTGGTAATGTACGGCCCTGTAATTTCCAGTACAGAGGCATAACACCTTAAGCCTCAAGAGTGGCAACTGGCAACGCATCTGCATTTTGACCTCTGGTCATTGTGTGGGTGTCTGTAGGCTGCAGTCATCCTTAACATCAATGTGAACTGCATGCTTGTTTGCCACTCTTATTACAAAAAAAAACAGTTTAGCCGCTTTATCACTAAACTACCGTAGTCCCTATTCCGAGCATCAAAGAATCATGGCAAGTTTAACATTGATTTGCACAAAAAAACGTTAGAAAAAGGTACAAGGTAAAACGGATTAGAAATATTATCTAGGGTCCCTAAAAAACATCTTCTGGTATTTAAAATGTTTTTAAATCACCGGAATAAAAATTGTCTTTCCTAACAACAGTAGAAGCACTCCATACCAAAGTTCAATTTCAAACTTTTTATTCCGGAGAGTTAAGAATATTCTAAGTATCAGGAAATGTTGTTTAGGTTAACTGGATAATATTTGTTTTATATTATTTCGCATTAACACATGCTTGTGAAATATTTTTTTTATTTTTAAAGAAAAATGGAAACAAATCCATTTTTCTTTAAAAATCAAAATATATTTCATATATTTCATATAAATATATATTATTTTATTAATGTGAAATAATATAAAACAATTATTAAGGGTAAAAGCGACTTCCTTACGATATTCAATAAACTGAAAAGTCTATTATATCGGTTGCCTAACTAGCATAGTTGGTAATAGATGGCGCTGCTGCTACCATAAAGCAATGCAATAGATGTGAAGGAAAGATTTGACAAATCGGGCAGGACTTCAGTAGCTCAATTGGAAGAGCGGCTGGACTAGATTCCCAGTAAGCCGCGAGTTCGAGTCTCGCCTGAAGTCAAATTTTTCTTTCCATTTTTCTTGGATAATATTTCCATATTTTTCCATGCTGTTTTACTGTGTACCTTTTTTTATTTTTTCTGTACAAATCTTGCCATGATTCTTTTTCTTTCTCTTTTTGATTTTAATCGATTTAAGATCGGTAAATGACATCCATGATAACTAATTAATAGTTATGCAACCGCTGTAACTGACGATGTCCTTGCACCATTAAACATTGTAATTATTACTTTTATTTTCCGCAATAACACAATGCGAGTGAAATATATAATAATTAGCAAATCAAATCATTTTCCACTCATAATTTCTAAATTTAGACCCGTTTTGCACCTATATCGTCGCTCTCTTCATAACCCAAATGTTGACTGGGAGATAATGCCTAATGGCATTAAATCCGCCTTTATGTACACCATCGTCGTGCATAAAAATAACAAATAAATATATAAATTTAGAAACTAAACTAACTTTAAGTTAGAGAAGGATGTGAAATGTTTTAATACCTTTAACCTTAACAAATATCTGGGTGCAACCCAGGCTAATGTACCTATCATTCTTGTAAGCTACATACTTATAAATTTTGTATCTTCATTATATAAAATAACTGATGAAAACCTAACCATGTATATTTCAAGCCAGTTATTTAACTCAAAATTAAATATTGGCAATAATGTTATATTTTTAAAGAAAACCACACATTTTATTATTCATGAACTTGGCTTCTTTTTATATTTCACGTTGCGGTGGCATTCGTTTTATTTAAAAAGGTGTAAAAAATTCAATTTACAGTAAAAAAGGCCAGGTTAATTAAAATGTCGGGTAACGACGCTCATTTCAATATTTAGGTGTCATGTTTCAATAATTACGTTTTGTTTCATGATTCACTTGATGTCTATGGCTTCGCTCGTATTTCTTTTGTATGTAATGACGGTGACAAACATTGATTGGTAACCAGAGTGAGTAAGGGCTTGTCACGTATATAGGCCACAGTAGGCGATGGGATAGCCACATTCTTTTACGCGCTTTACTCTTCTCAAAAGTTGGTAAAAAAGTTGAGTTATTGCTATTTTTTTCGACTAAACTAAGATAACATTTCCAAAATGAATAGATTTAATTTCATTTAAAATACCAGAATTAAAACAATTCACGCGGCCCGTCTGCATCGACAATCTTCGAGTTCAAATACTTGGAGACCTTTGCATTTTTAATTACGGGACGAAGTCGGTGGATTTAGGGATCCCTTATAAAATTGTACTTGAAGCCATCGCTGCTTTTTTTATTAATGTATTTTATTAAGAAATATGGCAAACAAGCTTGCAGCTTACATTGATATTACGTGATGACTACAGCCTATAGACACCGAGACAAAGACCAGAGGTCAAATTGCAGATACGTTGCCACTCCTGAGATCTTAGTTGTTATGTCTGTGTGATAAGTTATTACGGGGCCATACATTACCATGTAACCGGAAGACGATCGTCCTGAACACTACCATTTGGCGGCAGATAGATTAGGTCATGCGGTAGTGCTTACGCCCTCGAGCTCCTACACTAGAACTCCTTTTTTTATGTAATCAAGGGGCAAACAAGCCTGCATTTCACATTGATGTTAAGTGATGACTGCAGTCTTTAGATACCCACACAAAGACCAAGGTCAAAATGCATAAGGTGTTATGCCTTTGTTTCCGGAAATTATAGGGCCGTAAAAACTACCACCAGTAGAAAGTTTTCGATCGATCGTCTCGTCTATTTAGACTCTACTACTTGACGGTTAGGTAATAGTCGATCAACTTGCAAAATGGGCTTGGAGTATATAATGCGTAGCGTGATATATTCTACTTGCCCATAGACCAACTCGGTCCACCAGTCGCGGCGGACCGCAGGGAAGTATCCATAGCGTTTATTAACGATGCAAAACAGTCTGTCATTTTTTGCGAGGGCAAATACGTGTGACACCTACTCACACTACAAAAATCGTTTATTACTACGAAATTCACAACTTGACTTTAACAAAATACATAAACAATTTCACGCACACATTTAAATCAGGGCGACAGGCATAGGACCATTTGGTCTTGTACTTTGACTGAAGGGAAAGCCTGCAAATGGCTACTCCCCTCCGGTCCGCCGCGAGCGGTGGCCCGTGTTGCTCTGTGTACTTGCCCATTTTTTATGACATACCATAAACACAGTGTTAAAATTTATACCTAAATTATTTATTAAAACCAGTTTTTTTACTTATATTATATTATATATAAATAAATATTTTAACTCATAAACTATCAATAAATACCTATTTATAACCGTCGTATATACGATTGAATTTATAAAAAGTTTAGCAACTATCTTCAGAGTGTCGCTTTTATCTGTTTAGCAACTAACTTCAGACGGTCGCTTTTAAGTGTGAGCGCGCATCGTCAAAAATCAGTCTATTTTTTTTTCTTTTTCCAATTGCGCCAAAAAGCATTACTTCAAAAAACATAATACCTTTTGCTTGCTACTTTCATAATAAATAATACTTTTGTATTTTTTTTTTCAGGATAATATGTTAAGAACCCATTGTGATAATCGTATTTGAACTTTACGATCATCTTGAGATCTTCAGACGATTTTTAATACACCCTCGCCACCGCATAGCTTTGAGGTTGTCTAATTAAAACACAAATCTCTTGACAGGCGATTTTCTGCTAATATTTTATCATTAGGTCGGAGATTATAAATTTTTCTTCTATTGGGTGACTGGTGAATCGTGGGGCATATTGAAGGATCATGTTTAAAATATAAAATGTTAAATTACATAAACACTAAACCCCTTATTCATAAACGTACATTAGATACGTTTTAGCTATGGAATGCTTTGTCTTTGTCAGTTGCATTGTCAAATGTGCAGGATAGAAAAAGATAAAGGCGAGATTAGCAACACTTAAGCTAAAATACATTTATGAATAAGGGGGTTAGAAATAACATAGACACACCTCTAGACTAAAGCAATAAGAATACTTCTTAAATTCTCGTCAAGTCACGTGACTTTTTCAACCAGGCGACCGTGGCGGAGTCAACAAGCTCATACAAAAAGGCGGCGTCTTAGTATAAACGTTGGACAAAGCTTAATTAATTAAAAAAACAAAGCAAAAAAAAAGGATTTCACTTCCGTATATACATTTTCACCATAGTCACACCGCGGACATTCCGCCAAAATTCCTTCATTTCATTAATCAGTGACGTGCACCTGTGCACCTGTGTGCGTAGCACGTAGAGAATACATCGCCCATAAGAGGGGAGGAGGTTGGGTGAGGCGGGGAAATCAGGCGGGACGTCGAAGTGTCCATTCTATACGTATTATTATTACATATTCTCTGCCATAGTCGTTAAATATGACGATTGGTGACATCACATTTATACAACAGATCACTCCACGCCATCAAAACTATTTATTGTTTATTTTCATAACATCCAAACTTCCTGTATTTATAAGAAGCTCGTTCAATAGATTTGGTGTTCAATCAAGCGAGCGGACAAAGATGGCGTCTGTAGGCGCCGGACAACAGTGTTGAAGTTGATAGTCGTTAGTGTAAAGAGCGACGTACACACATTATACAACGCCATATTCATTTTATGGGGTACTTAGAACGTAAGATTAATATTCATAAATATCTTTTTTTAATGTAATGGAAGTAATGAATGAATGTAATGAGAAATGTAACTTAACATCAATGTCAACTGCATTCTTGTTTACGAACAATGCAGTTGACATTGATGTTAAGTGATGACTGCAGCCTATAGACACCCACACAAAGACCAAGGTCAAAATGCACATGCGTTACCACTCCTGAGGCCTAAGGTGTAATGCCTCTGTGCCGAAAATTACAGGGCCGTACATTACCACCTGACCAGAACACGATAGTGCTGAACACTACTATTAAGTAGCAAGTATATTAGGTAATGTGGTCGAGACTACGCCCGTGAGCTCCGTCACTAGAGCTCTACCACTATTTTCAATTAATAGTGAAATAAATATTGAAAATGTGTGTATATAGGTACAAATTAGAAAAAATATAATGGAGAATATCACTAAGATAAAACTAAATATATATAATACCTATACTAATTTAAGTAGGTCTATCAGTAGAATGTCTCATAATCATACATTAAATATAAATTAACATGAAGGCTATGTCCCCGAAAAGCCCAGTAGACTTCCCAGAGAGAACATTTTGCCCTTTATTCATTAATGCAACTAAAAAAAAATATGCAGCACTAATTTTTTAAAGATATCGATCTAATTACGTCCACATTCGGGTTCAAATCTCGAGCCGTGCACTCTCATGACCCGTAATATAAGTCTATGTATTGTAAGTCGTCTTGGGATGTCTACGTTGAGAGTCTATGCATATTATTAAAGTCAACTTAACAACGTTCACTTGCCGACAGAAATTAACGTATCCATTAAAATAAACATAATCGCATTTGTCTCATATGTCTCTCCGCAACGTCCTAAGCCGAGGCACGGACCCGCATGGGTCACCCTTAGGCAGTTGCGCTAACTTTTTGCTTAGGCTGGAGCGCCTTCTGCGCTCGCCGATCGCCCGGTGAAGTAGACTAGTGCCGTCTCGAGACAGGCCGCCTACACAAAAAAAAAAAAAAGAAAAAAGAACAGCGTTACCATATTATACACTAGGATGTTATTTATCAAAACAATGACGTTGAAACGTTTAATATCGCACAGTAATTTATTACACGTAGACTTATTAATCTTGTTAGCGAGTAATGTCAAAGCGATGTAATGTATCATTTGAATAAGGCTCGCGGAAACCATTTCATGCGCGGCTTAGAGATATTTACGTTTGAAATGATTGGGACTTCAAGTTGAGCAGATAATTTGCGTTGTTTTATTTGATTTGATAAAAATAAACATGGATCCTGCGAAGTTTGGTTTTGGTAAGAAAATAACAAGTATTATTGATGCAGTTTTTGGAAGGACCAGTGAGTGCTGAGTTGTTTTAGGAACTCAATATTTTTTGAGAAATATTACTTGATATATGCCCTGTGTCGTTTGAAGAAATCAAAAAGATCAATATGTGGCATTTGATTTCTTAAATATACCTACACTCACCGATCGCGTTCGTAATGAAGATGTAAGAAAGAGACTTTGTGTGAATGATAGTATCGGTGTAAAAATGAAAAAAGGCATGCTCCGATGGTTCGGGCATATAGAAAGAATGTCGAATGAGCGAATGACTAAACAGATATACAATGCGAATGTGGATGGTTGCAGAGGCCCAGGAAGACCAAGACTGACCTACCATGACCAAATAGGTCGAGTTCTGTCTGATGGTGGGGTCAAAAGTCTTAGGAATCGGCGTGCATGTATGAAGAGAATGATGAAGGTAGACGAGGCACGAGAGGTTTGTCAGAACCGGGATATCTGGCGCTCTACACTCTCTGCCTACCCCGTTAGGGACCTGGCGTGAAGATACATACATAAATATACCTAGAGTATATAATGTTATTGCCAAAAATATAGTAGGCATCATTTAAGATGAAACAGGTGGTGTTTGTGCAAAAGCAGGTGGTGTTTGTGCCAAATCAGGTGGTGTTTATGCCAAAACAGGTGCTTAGTTGGAATTAGGTTGTTTACATTTTGAATCACACCTGTTGGCTATTGTCAAGATAACGTCTCGAATGTTGTGTACGAAGTCGAGTAATTGGGGGTAAAAAGGGGATTGTCAATGGTAAAAGGGGATTAGGGGATTGAATTGTGGTCGTCACCGTGGAATGTAGTGCTGTTAGTGCTAGTTCGTTTCTTTATAACAGATACATGTTGGCATTCAAACTTCCCCTGAGCCGAGCTTAGTAATTCTTTAACCTGTTATATAAATACGAACAGTAAGTGGACTTATGATGCTCACATTAAGAGTGTATATTATTATATCCAATTGAATAACGTTTTCTTACCGGCAGAAATTAATGAACCTATTAAAATAAACAGAGCAGCGTTACCGTTACACTATAGGATGTTGCGTTACCATTAACATTACACACTAGGATGTTATTTATCAAAACAATGATGTTGAGGCTGAGACTGTCGCAGAGTAATTTATTACACGTAATTGAATACGTAGACTTATTAATCTTGGTAGCGTAATGTCAAAGCGATGTTAGGTATCATTTGAATAAGGCTCGCGGAAACCATTTTATGCGCGGCTTAGATGTGTTTATGCTGGAAATTATTTGGACTTCAAACTGTTTAGGTAATTTACGTTGTATTATTTGATTTGATAAAAAATGGATTATTGGAGTTTTAGTTTTCATCAGAAAATTAAAAAGTCTATTGACTACTTGTTATATAAATCTGACTAGTTCCTTACATTAGATAGGTATGTACAGTTTTATAGAAATACGAACACAATTTCTTTAAAAAAAAAAATTTTTCCTAGAAAAATTGTTTTTGTTAAGTACAATAAATTTATTGCTCTGTGTTATTTGATGTATCGAAAAATATATATTTTTTAAGATCGATCCAGATAGGTATGCATATTTTCCGAAATAAGACCAGTTTGTTACGTTTCAAGCAAACATTTCTTAAAAGAACACCATTACTTAATAATACGTTTCTTCCTTTTTTATCTCTTTAGGAAAACTTATGAAACGATTTTTTTTCAGAAAATTTGATACTAAGGCAACCTTCACCTTGCTCAATTGCTCAATAAAACACATCAGTGGTTTGTAATTCATTAATATTTTACGCTTAATACAAACTTATGGTAATTGTTGGTAACGAGTAATATCAAAGCGCTATATCATTAGAATAAGGAGCGCGGAAACCATTTCATGTGGGGCTTAAAGGTATTCACGCTCGAATGACTTTGGACTTTAAACGGAGGTTAACAATGTGTAACAAGGAGCAAACAATTTGCTATGTGTTATTTGATTCACCAATTTAAACAAATTTGGTTTATTTTTCTGCTTGAAAAGTTGCATTGTCGGAGTTCCAGCTTTGTAAGTAATTTGGGAATGTATTTCGTCTTATTTAGAGAAAACAAAGGCTTGTTTTCTAATGCAAAGACTTTAGGTAGGTATTGGAAGTGGAGAGAGAGAGGATAAAGTGTGTGTTATCATATCTTTCAGTCCCGTATATGAAAAAAATAATGAAATGTGTATGGAAATTAAATGTCTGGACCAAACAAATAAAACCACTCCTATGCACCAAAGACATTTCAAGAAATAAAACGACAATACATCTCGTTTATTCTGCAATGTATTTCAACTGCTTCTTGTCGAGAGAGAAATTATGACGCGTGTAGAAAAACTGTGTGATTTACTCGTAATTCAGTTAACTGTTTGGTGTTGATACCATAACATGAAACAATTTTGTACTTCTGGACAATCTTTGCGAATACATGCGCTCGGCGGTTAAATGGCATTAATTACTACTTCGGTAGAAGAGGTCACGGCTCGTTGGGCGAAGGGAATTAGCGGTAGCGCGTATTGTCTGTATTTTTTTTTTATTTATTTATTTATACTTTTATGCACATTATACATTTATTTACGATATTCAATAAACTGCAAAGTCTATTATATCGGTTGCCTAACTAGCATTGTTGGCAATAGGTGGCGCTACTGCTACCATAAAGCAATGCAATAGATGTGAAGGAAAGATTTGACAAATCGGCCAGGGCTTCAGTAGCTCAATTGGAAGAGCGGCTGGACTAGATTCCCAGTAGGTCGCGAGTTCGAGCCTCGCCTGAAGTCAAATTTTTCTTTCCATTTTTCTTTAAAAATAAAATATATTTCACAAGCATGTGTTAATGCGAAATAATATAAAACAATTATTAAGGGTAAAAGCGACTTCTTTACGATATTCAATAAACTGAAAAGTCTATTATATCGGTTGCCTAACTAGCATAGTTGGTAATAGATGGCGCTACTGCTACCATAAAGCAATGCAATAGATGTGAAGGAAAGATTTGACAAATCGGCCAGGGCTTCAGTAGCTCAATTGGAAGAGCGGCTGGACTAGATTCCCAGTAGGTCGCGAGTTCGAGCCTCGCCTGAAGTCAAATTTTTCTTTCCATTTTTCTTTAAAAATAAAATATATTTCACAAGCATGTGTTTATGCGAAATAATATAAAACAATTATTAAGGGTAAAAGCGACTTCTTTACGATATTCAATAAACTGAAAAGTCTATTATATCGGTTGCCTAACTAGCATAGTTGGTAATAGATGGCGCTACTGCTACCATAAAGCAATGCAATAGATGTGAAGGAAAGATTTGACAAATCGGCCAGGGCTTCAGTAGCTCAATTGGAAGAGCGGCTGGACTAGATTCCCAGTAGGTCGCGAGTTCGAGCCTCGCCTGAAGTCAAATTTTTCTTTCCATTTTTCTTTAAAAATAAAATATATTTCACAAGCATGTGTTAATGCGAAATAATATAAAACGATATTCAATAAACTGCAAAGTCTATTATATCGGTTGCCTAACTAGCATTGTTGGCAATAGATGGCGCTACTGCTACCATAAAGCAATGCAATAAATGTGAAGGAAAGATTTGACAAATCGGGCAGGACTTCAGTAGCTCAATTGGAAGAGCGGCTCGACTAGATTCCCAGTAGGCCGCGAGTTCGAGTCTCGTCTGAAGTCAATTTTTTCTTTCCATTTTTCTTTAAATGAAATATATTTCACAAGCATGTGTTAATGCGAAATAATTTAAAACAATTTTTATGTCTTTGTTATATGTTTGGATCCTACTGCAGAATTATTTCGTTCATCCAGATATGCTGCAAACCTAATTTTTATGCATTTTAATTATAATCTAGAGAATATAATAATTTAGACGTTACTTCACGCCTGTAATCCCCGAAGGGGTAGGCAGAGATAAAAGCATGCATTCAAGCATACATGCAAACACCCACGATTCGCCGGTTACGTTTTGGCTCATGTAACAGGTGGCGAGCCTGTTGACATTTCCGGCCACATTACCAAACTTCGAGGTACTTAACAATTTCCAGATAATGGAAAAATCCCAATAGAACCAGAGATAACTGAAGACCACCAGTAAAGATAACCAGTGATAAAGACTTTACACCATTATCTCTGATAACCCCCTACCCGGGAATCAAACCCAGGACCTCAGCATAGTAGTAGTGGCCTGCTACGACTAAGCTACCGAGGCAGTCAATAATAATTTATAATCTAGACAATATAATATATTATCTGGATTATAAATCTAGAGCATATTTAATATGCATAAAAATTAGGTTTGCAGCATATCTGGATCAACGAAATGAATCTGCGGTGGGATCCTACCCTATTAAACACAATCGTAGCACTTAGTCTACTTGATAGAAGGTAATTCATATTTTTGTTTAGACTGTGATAGTAGTAAACTTGGGGACAAATGTTAATTTGAAAGGAAAAATATATCAGAATATAAGTTTTCAAGTTAATCAGATGACTCTAACAATGGCGTAATACATAAATAAGTTATATCGTCACTAAAAAGTTTATTCAGAGTTGTTGTGTTGTTGTATGTTTCATTATATTAGAGTGCTTTGTTTCTAGGAGTACATAAAATTAGTCTGACAAGTTTTTTATGTTAGTGACTAGTTCAAATGAATTTGCAGTTCTTATGTATGACACGTGCTATGGTCAAGAATCCAATGCAAATTCTTGCTGAATATACAATACAACCAGTATTGAATGAACGGATAAATGTGGTTGTAGTTTTGATATGTTCTTAGGTTTTCGCGAGCTACACTCATTGAAATAAAATTATTTTTACGGATTTATCTCGCGTATATTAAACTAAAATGATTTTTAAAATCAACCCGACGTTTCGGTCGCTTTTCAGCTTCTGTGGTCCCGGGCAGACTGAGGTGACATTTGTATGACAGAAGTTAGAAAAAAAAAATCGTTTTAGTTTAATATACGCGAGATAAATCCGTAAAAATAGTTTTATTTCAATGGTTGTATTTTTGTTACTATCCAAATATGTCCATACAAAATGTATGGTGCAGTTGATTTGTATTTCGCGATTTCAGTGTTAATCAATCAGGATAATGAAGGTTGTTGTAGTTAAAGTTGTACATACTGATTAACAAACTGACCGCGTTATTTTTTTAATTTACTGAATGTGGCAGACACAACCTTACAGTTCACATTGATGTTAATTGATGACTGCAGCCTATAGACACTCGCACAAAGAGCAGAGGTCAAAATGCAGATGCGTTGCCACTTCTGAGAACTCCGTTGTTTTATCTCTGTAAAATATATTACGGGGCCAGACATTTTTAAATTGTATTATTATAATGACTAATAAATTATTTAAAAAATGAAAAAAAACCGCCTTAAAAAAAAATTCAAAACTGAATAGACAAAAACACTGAAAAGCGAAAAATAAACTCAATTACTTTAATATGGGCTACGTACCTACCTACTCATAGGTTTGAAGTCGGTGCCAAGGCAATAGTGCGCTTCAAATAGCCGTATTTGATAACTTAACATAGTAGGTACTGCAACACCACAACATTTGTCCTAACGCGCGGGCCGCACTATTGGCTTGGCACCGACTTCAAACCTATGAGTAGGTAGGTACGTAGCCCATATTAAAGTAATTGAGTAAATTTTTCGCTTTTCAGGGTTTTTGTCTATTCAGTTTTGAATTTTTTTTGTAGACGATTTTTTTTTTATTTTTTTAAATATTTTTTTTTTTTGCTTTTCAGTGTTGTTACTCTTATTAATATTAAATATTACAGTAAAAGTAGGTAGGTATTTCAACTACGAAAGTACTATCTATAGTCTTTATCATCAGTTCTAGAGGTGTGTAATAGCGGCTTTCCTGGAACGGCAACGAACCGCTATTGAACTCTAATAGCAGTTTCGAAAACTATCTTCCAGTAGCTGTTTTTTAGGCAGTCCAGCAAAAGGCTAATTTAAAGTGTAGTGATATTATCATCATCACTTTAATCATCATCACCTCAATCATCGTCACCACCATCATCATCACCTCCGTCATCATCACCTCCATCATCACCTTCATCATTATCACCTCCATTATCATGACCCCCATAATCATCTCCTCCATCATCATCACCTCCACCGTCATCACCACCATCACCACCATCATCATCACCACCATCATCATAACCATCATCACCACGGTCATTATCATCTATCAACATCATCACCTCTACCATCATCACCTCCATTATCATCACTTCCATCATCATCTCCTTTCAAGTGTGCTATGAAATTTGAATAGTTCCCTCGATTTCTCCAAGATCCCATCATCACATATTAACATGGTTACAATGGGACCAACTGGAAAGCGCACCCTTTCAAACAAAACCAAAATTATCGAAATCGGTACAGGCGTTTTCAAATTATCGGGGAACATACATAAAAACGTGAAATAAAAAAAAAGATCCGGACGAATTGAGAACCTCCTCCTTTTTTCGAAGTCGGTTAAAAAATAATAATTATCTATTAGTTAATCGATTAGTCCAGCGATGTGTGACGATTAGGGTTCCGTAGCCTACAAGAAACCATAAGGGTCCATGCGTCTGTCTGTCCGCAGTTTAGCTCAAATACTCTTTATTTTTATACTAGAAAGCTGTAATATGCCAATAGTCATCATATCACATATGTCACACAAAAGATTACTCGTTAGGAAAACACTCTAGTTTTATTATCAAGTGAAATGATACTGCGCCAACTCAATTGCTCATATTTCGAAAACAAGCAGTACTCGTAATATTGGCCGAGAAAAATATGTTTATATTCAAAGATGACATAGTAACATTAACATTTATCGGATATTAATGTAACACATCACCCCATAAAACGAAGCGTATCTCTCCCAATCGGATGAGCCACCGCTTCCTTATTCGAAATCTGTGTTCTCTATGTGAAGGCTTTGAAGACCGTTGCAAATCAGTGTGTGAGTCACACAGCGAATTTCAACCCTACACACTTGGTATAAGGTTGATTGGAAGCGTTTTCAAAAGTTTGCCGGCGTAAAAATCCGCTTAGGATGCACCCATTCAATTTTGAAATGGTTTTGGCGGGAATGGCATTGGATTTTGTTCTTTTTTTTAAAGGCTTAGGTTCGGTCCGTTCATTGCATATCGGACAGGTGTTTGTTCGTGCATTCCCTTAATAGATTCGTTTGAATGATGTACTTGGTCGTGAATCTCATTTACGTTGTGTCTACATTCGTAGTCTGAGTTTTTTTTTTCTTGTAACAGTCGTTCGTTTATTTCAAGGGATCCGGGAAACCCCACCGACCACTTCTTCTTCTATATTTAAGAGCTATGCTCTTGTCGGTGGAATAACCGCCAGCGTTCCCTATCCTGTGCTAGCTTCTTGACATCCTGGTAGGATGTCAAGAAGTTAGTACGGCAAGCTAGCACAGCAGTTAGCATTCACAACTTTTACTTTTTCCTTTTCCTTGATCTATAGAACTTCTTCTTGGTCTACCTCTGCTTCTCTTTCCTTCAATTTTTCCTTCCATTATTGTAATGATGTAATCGTCGTGTCGTACCAGGTGGCCCAGCATTCTGCCCCGTCTGTTTTCTATTGTCTTCAAAATTTGTCTTTCCTCTCTCACCAAAGCGAGTACCTCTTCATTGGTTTTCTTCTCCGTAAAGCTGATTCTCTCCATTCTGATCCACCACCACCGACCACTAAGGAAAGAGAATTCTTCTTCTAGTGTAGTCAGACAAACGAACAATAGCAATCAAACCATTCCAATCATTTTTTTTATGTAATGGAAGTGGCAAACAAGTATGCAGTTCACATTGATGTTAAGTGATGACTGCAGCCTATAGACACTCACACAAAAACCAAGGTCAAGATGCAGATGCGTTACCACTCCTGAGGCCAAAGGTGTTATGCCACTGTACCGGAAATTACAGGGCCGTACATTACCACCTGACCGGAACACGATAGTGCTGAACACTACCATTTAGCGGCAAGTATATTAGGTAATGCGGTGGTGCCTACGCCCGCGAGCTCCGTCACTGGAGGCACCAGTAAAATCATAATATCAGCCAAAATATGTCCACTGCTGGACCAAAGCCGATATGCCATAATCGCCACGCTTGGCATGCGTATTAGTGTTCGCAATGGCGGTAGTAATATTTTTATTTGAAAATTAAAGAAAACTTGGAAATAATAACTTGAGGACCTCGATAGCTTAGCCTGGGTTACACCACACCATTTGTTATAGTTAAAGTACGTACATACACGATTCGCCTATTACGTTTTGGCCCATGCCCCAGGCTCGCCACCTGTTGACATCTCGGAGCATAATACCAAACTTCGAGGTACTGGGAAATTTCCAGAAAATGGAAAAATCTAAATAAAACCTGAGATATAGGTCGCGCCACATAAAAAAAACGCTGGCGGTCAAGCTGCGCGTCATGTGTTTTTATTTCATTTTATGTTATTCTATGTAATATAGTTTTCAATCTGCCTACCAATACACGAAACCGCAAGCGAAAGCTAGATAAAAAATAAACCAATAGGGCTAGTACTTTCGTGCGCGAGTGTACCGATGCGCGAACACATCCCTTCTACTTTCTTCCAGCGTTCTTTTTACGTGGCGCGACCTATAAAGAACTTTACACCATTATCTCTGATAACCCCCTATCCGAGAATCAAACCCAGGACCTCAGTGTAGTAGTAGTGGCCTGGTACCACTAGGCTACCGAGGCAGTCATTAATTACTTTAACTTTTACAAATACCGCGGTGCAACCCAGGCTTAGTATTAAAGCGGCTGGACTGGTTATCCTGAGGTCGCAGGTACAATTCCTACCCGAAGTCAAACTTTTCTTTCTTATCTTGCTATAATTTATAAAATCCACCGGCATGTATTAGGTAAGCAAAAATATTACAAATATGTAATGGTAGGTACCTACTGAAATATTAACAAATTAAAAAAAAAACATCTGATTTCAGAATACACCAAAGCAAATACTTTTCACGCCAGTTTCACCAGTATTTAATAAAAATGCCATTGTCTAAGTGAAAAGCAATTAACTATCTGCTCAATTCAGTAATCCTATCAGTGTCGTTCATTTTACTCGTTCATTTTTTTCATTTCACATTTTTTTCACGGGATAGTCAACGTTTTTTTTTTTAAATTAAATTGTGAGGTCATTCATCAAGTTATAAATTTCGTGCACCATTCATAAAGTAAATTAACTTTTTTAATGGCTTAAAATACTTGCTATTTTATATTATTCAGCGCCTAGATCAAATGGGAAGGCACAATTCATTTCAGAATTAAGATTCCTTCGATTTTAAAGCATATCACTAGGCAATGTTATTATACTAGCGGCCCGGCCCGGATTCGCGCGGGTACAATGTTACCTACCGTCTCCTATTCGTCTTAGCATTTTATAAAAACCTTCCTCGTTAAATAGCCTATCTAACACTGAAAGAATTTTTCAAATCGGAAAATTAGTTTCTGAGATTAGTGCGTTCAAACAAACAAACTCTTCAGCTTTATAATATTAAGTATAGATATAGATTACGAGACGTGTAACTTAAGTAGCCTATTATTGCACGTCGTGAAGTTAAGTAGCGCCGTAAGTAAGCGCCCAAGCGCATCCAGGGTACTAAACGTGCGCAGCATGGCTGGAGCAGGAAGGATTGTGGGGGCTGCACCCGGGACCAAATTCTTATTTTAAAAGTCACATTTAAAGTGTTGTTATCTGATCGAAAATTACGATTTCCGCGAACGAAGTTCAACGTTTCTCTCTGATTCCACCGTCACTTATTCTACAACACGGATGTGGTTTCAGAAGAAACGCTAACCTAGCCCTGTCTTATGATTTGTTCTGTATATTTCAAGTAACACTTCCTTTATATTTTATGCATGAGTGAAGTTAGACAATTATTTTATGTACCGTGCAGAAAAAGGCAATTTACGCCACGTAAATTGCATAACGTGCGGGTTTAAGAATGTGTTCAAAATTATTGTTATATTTTTCCATGACGAAACTTTTCTATAGTTATTCGTAAATTATACTATTTATATGAGTTATGTCGATAGCTAAACAAATCTGAAATAGTGTGATTAATCGTAATGATTGTGGTTTTATTTTAAACTTTTTTGCTGAATATTGTAACAAAGGTATTTAAACTTTGAACTTTAGGAATCTTTGACGTCATTTAATCACAACAACGTTTCGCGTTCTTCATTTTAGTGAGTGCACGTCGTAAAAGTCGCTCGAGTGTTAAATGTTATGAAGAAAAACGTGGGAAGTCCTAAGTCAACCAAGAAAATAATGTTCGTTCACATTCTATTCAATCTTCATGATTTGTTCAGTGTGGTTTTATATGAATGTTAATGGTATTTTTAAAAGGGTAGTATTTAATCTTACAACTGTAAATCCACATTTTTCTATCAAAGTATTCGAAATTGCTAACAAAAATACTGAATTGCATATTAAATTTGCCCATCAAATAAATCAAATATTTGTTTGATGTTTAAAGCTAAACTATTTTGCTGAGTTACTATCTGGTAACTTATAGTAAATCTAATTATCCTTTTAGTGCAACGATACATTTAATCTGTTTTTTTGGAATGCGTCACCTATTAAATTTTAAAGAAAAAAAAATCTAACCTTACCTAAAACATGCATTCTTTGTTATTCAATTTTAGATAATGATTTTAGTAATTCGGTGGTAAGTAATTGGATAATTTAGTGTGCAAATTAGTATTGCTTATATCTGTGGTTTTAGCAAGATTTTCGTAGTAAAATTAAATAAAGTCGCTAACTTTGATATATTTTAGACATTTTCTTATACACATTTAATTGTACAATTATTTAATTTGATAAACAGTCATTTATTTGATATGCTGGTATATTATTAGTGGATAATTGTTGTTTGCTTAAATTTTAAATACAGGTGCAATTTAAAATTACCTACCCTTTTTAAAATTGCCTACAACTTTTAAGACATAATAATATACAGTTGCAGTGGCTTTGTAGTAATTCACCACTGTAACTTATTTCCAGCTACAATCATTTTAATCTTACTACTTTTTCTTTTCAATTTTATTTTATGAAAATTGCACGCATCGGTATTACAAGCACACAGTTCACATTGATGTTAAGTGATGACTGCAGCCTATAGACACCGACACAAAGACCAGAGGTTAAAAATTAAAATTGCGATTTAGTATTTTGTTAGATTTATACGAGCTACAATTATTTCAATAAAACTATTTTTTTCGGAATTATCTTACATATAATATATTAAAATGTAACTTCACGCCTGTAATCCCCGAAGGGGTAGGCAGAGGTAAATGCATGCATTCAAGCATACATGCAAACACCCACGATTCGCCGGTTACGTTTTGGCCCATGTAATAGGTGGCGAGCCTGTTGACATCTCCGGGCACATTACCAAACTTTGAGGTACTGGGAAATTTCCAGAAAATGGAAAAATCCCAATAGAACCAGAGACAAAGGCTTTTTCACCATTATCTCTGATAACCCCCTACCCGGGAATCGAACCCAGGACCTCAGCGTAGTAGTAGTGGCCTGCTACCACTAGGCTACCGAGGCAGTTAAAAAATATTAAAATAATTATTTGAAATTTCGTAGTCTCGGGCAGATCTGCTTGGGAGTCACGGGTCATTCAACATTGAACGACATAAAAGGATTAATTCAATAGTCTACAGCTATAACACCTATTTTCTAAAATAATAATATTAAAGTCTCCACATTCACTCGGCATAGATCACGCCTTCTTCACGTCTGTATTCCCCGAAGGGAAGACATGTAATTTCATGCATTCAATGATATACACAAGCACCCATGATTCGCCGGTTTGGTTTTGGCCCATGTAACGGGTGGCAAACATATTATTATAATATACATCTCTCACCTCAGGTTAGAACAGTACTGGTACTGGGTTTTTTCTCCGGAAACAAAGGATAATTAATACACTTTTATCTTTGAAAGAACCCGACCCGGGGATTTAACCCAAGACCCCAGCATAGCTGTAGTGGCCTGCTGCTATTAGACTAGATTAAAAGGCTGCATGTTAAGCCGTCGGTCCCGGTTGCTATCGATAGATAGCAGTCGTTAAATCTTGTCGGAGGCCTTATGGGCGGTTTGAAAACATCCGACAGCGGGTTGGCCACTAACCCGTATCTCCACCAACCCGCATTGGAGCGGCGTGGTGGAGTAAGCTCCAGGCCTTCCCCCCAAAAAGGGGAGAGACTCGTGCCCAGCAGTAGGGACGTATAATGGGTTGCCATTATAAGGCTGTCAAAAGTAACTGAAAATGGGAATTAGCAAATATACTTTTTTTACGAGTCACGAGTCGAAAAATTTTGTTGTTTAGTCAACAAATATTTTTTCTGCACCAAAATGCCACAACATAGTTCAATAAAACCGAGAGCCTTTTGCTCTGTCCAATCAATTAATGGATTTAAACTGCACGCCGGTTGGGCGCGGATGAATAAAACATGTGGATCACGCGACGAACACTCGGATAGATGGGGTACTATAAAATCTAGAGCGTTCGTTCTCATATATGTTTGAAAGTTTCGCAGCTGTCATTTGGCAAAAAACCTTTGAGAATAGAACAGTACTTAGCATTATCTTTTGACAAATGAAACACAATAGACTTTTTATTTGGGTAATTTAGTAATATTTCAAGCATGTGTTAATGCGAAAAAAAACAATTATTAAGGATAAAAGCGACTTCTTTACGATATTCAATAAACTGAAAAGTCTATTATATCGGTTGCCTAACTAGCATAGTTGGTAATAGATGGCGCTGCTGCTACCATAAAGCAATGCAATAGATGTGAAGGAAAGATTTGACAAATCGGGCAGGGCTTCAGTGGCTCAATTGGAGGAGCGGCTGGACTGGATTCCCAGTAGGTCGCGAGTTCGAGTCTCGCCTGAAGTCAAATTTTTCTTTCCATTTTCTTTAAAAAAATAAAATATATATTTCACAAGCATGTGTTAATGCGAAATAAAAACAATTTAGTAATCTTTGTCAACATTTTTTCTATTGATTGGTAGTACGGCTATAGTTACCAACCTACCTTATACAGTGCGTTGCGGGATTGAATGCAATCTCGAAAGGAAGCGTAATCAGACTGACATCTATCCATAAATACTATTTTTAAAATATAAAAAATATTTTTTTCTACTTAAATAGTAATATTTCATTACAATAAAAAAAAATCAAGTTGAATACTGCAGTCATTATTAATTCACACGCATCTGGCCAAACTATCTTCCATCAATAGTTAAAACATTTCTTTTTTAAAAGATTTTTTTTTATTTTGTTTTTGTTGGATTGCACTTTGACATGCGTCACGCCTTATAACGTTTTTTTTTCATATATTTCTGTACTAGCTGTTGCCCGTGTATACGCTCGCGTGTAGGTCGCTTTTCGCGTAACCTGTGGTCTCGCATCAAATCATCCCATGTAGGTTTGTATGTATATATAAATGTATGGATAAAAGTAGCCTACGTTACTCCTTATTACATCAGCTATATGGCAGTGAAAGTCCCGTCAAAATCAGTCCAGCCATTCCTGAGATTAGCCGGAACAAACAGACAGACAGACAGACAAAAATCGTAAAAAATGTTGTTTTGGTATAAGTACCGTGTATAGACATATCTGCATTTAATAAGAAGCGTTTTTTTTAATATTACAAACAGACACTTTCAATTTTATTTATTGGTATAGATAGATTTATTATGATAATAAACAATATAAGACCTAAACATTCTATGAAAAATTTAAGCGTCTACTTGCTACCGTTATTATTACCGAGCAAAAAATATACGAAAAAAAAAACACGTTTATTGTATGCCCCCTTGGACTCCTTAACATTTTCATTTTATTATTTTTAGTAATTAATTTTGTCTTTAAAGCGGTATTAGAAATACATAATTTGTGAAAATGTTAGCTTTCTAGCTATCACTATTTATGAGATACAGGCTGGTGATAGACAGACGGACGGACAGACAGACATACAGCGGAGGATTAGTAATCCGTAGGGTCCGTTTTTATCTTTTAGGTACGAAACCCCCTAAAAGATAAAACTTAGATACAGAATAGTTAAGAATATTCGATATGATTCTTTAAATTGACATATTTTTTTTATTTCTTAACCGATTCACATGAAACAAACACTAAATGTTAAGTGAAACTACCACAATATATTAGTGAAAACCGCAAATCGAATAAGCCGTTTCTGTCTAGTCTAGTTCTCTAGTTTCTTTCTATTAGCGTGCACAAACACACAGACAAACAGACATTTTTCCGGGATAAAAAGTATCCAGTATTGTGCGCCAAGGGTAAAATTATATTCATACCAAGTTTCATTGTAATCGAACCGGTAGTTTTTCTGTGATGCTTGAACAAACAGACAGACAGACAGACAGACAGACAAAGACAAAAAAAATTCTAATCTAATATTTGTGTTCGGTATCGATCTAGTCCCCTCCCTCAACATCCCCTGGTATTTATTTTTTCAATATTTTTAATGTACAGAATTTATACTTCTACAGTTTTATTATAAGTATAGATTATAGTCACCAAACAATATACTCAAACGTAAATCGTAACTCATTTAAATGAAGTTCTATAAAACTTTGCCATGTCTTGATTTGAACTGCGGGTTGGTTGGGCGCGGATGAATAAAACATATGTATCGTGCGAAGAACACTCGAATAAAGTGAGTGAATTCAATAGAACGAGTCCTTTCCATGAAAAGTAAAAGTACCTAAGCGTCCAGAAGTCTCCAATATCTGGAAGTTGTTAGTTTTAGTTGTTCTTAATCTATTCATTTAATCACTTGATTGATAGTTCTATTATAGCCAGAGGTCTTTTTAACATCATCACTTGTTTGTCACAGAAGTTGAATCATTGAAGTCATGAAGTACTTATAATCTTTCGACCAAAATACATCTGATACATTGAATACATCTGATAGAATAAAAAACCGAGAACGAGTTGCTGTGTCCAATCAATGAATGGAATTGAACTGCGCGCTGGATGGGTGCGGATGAATAAAACATATGGATCACGCGACGAACACTCAGATAGATGGTGTACTATAAAATCTAGAGCGTTCCCCAGATGTATTTACAACTTTTAGATACTTTAAATATGCAAAAAATGTTGAGTGTTTCAATTTTACCGTTTGTTACTTGAGTCATAATGGATTGTTTCTTGATTATTTATTACGTAACTTCATGCCTGTATTACCCGAAAGAGTGGGTAAAGGTAAATACATAAATTCAAGCACACATACAAACCCATAATTCGCCGGTTACATTTTGGCCCCTGTAACAATTGGCGAGCCTACTGATTTCTCCGGACATATTACCAAACGCCGAAGCTGCGTGTTGCATTAGTTTAGTTATTTACAACATGTTTTGTATAAGTCATTAAATATTATAATCTTTCAGCCGCAATCTTCACATATCTAATAAAATGAAAAAACCGAGAGCTTATTGCAGTGTCCAATCAATGAATGGATTTAAACTACATACCGACGCGGCGTGGTGTAGATGAATAAAACATAGATCGCACTATAAACTCCCGTATTGGTGAAATATTATAAAATCTATAAATAGGTTTAATATACTTGCCGCTAAATGGTAAGTGTTCAGCACTATCGTGTTCTGGTCAGGTGGTAATGAACGACCCTGTAATTTGCGGCACAGAGGCAAAACACCTTAGGCCTCAGAAGTGGTAACGCATCTGCGTTTTGACCTTGGTCTTTGTGTAAGTATCTATAGACTGCCGTCTTCACTTAACATCAACGTGAACTTCATGCTTGTTTGCCACTTCCAATACATAAAAAAGGGTTTGTCTTCATAGATTTGTAACTCTTTTCACTGTTAGACAAGTTTTTTTTCAGTGTAGAATTCGTCTCTATCATTTGCTACCTGAAACATTGTTTATTTTTTTTGTTTTAAATCTTGCTTCTAATGATTACGTTTGGAAGTTTCACTGTGATAGGTGCCTAGCCTGTTTATATAAATATCTTATTTTGCTCTGCAATTTTAAACTGTACTCACTTAATAGAAATCCTATTTCGATTGAAAAAGGTTTAGTAAGCCGAGAATCTTTTGCTTTATCCAATATAAATGGATTTGAAACATGCAGTTCAAATCTGCAGGCTGAGCGTGGATGAATAAAACATAGGGAACATGCAACTAATACTCAAATATATGGGGTACTGTAAATTTAATTAAAGCGTATGATCTTAGATATATTTCGAAATTTACACGCATTTCAGCAAGAAATATTGCCTGCTGCCGCCTCAAGGCAATGTAATAAATGTGAACGAAAAATTCGTCATTCAGGTATGGATTTGGTAGCTCGGTTGGAAAAACGGCTGGACTAGAGATGCCAGTGGTCGCGGATTCAAGTCCCACCTGAAGTCAAACTCATCTTTCAATTTTTCTTAAAAACATATCATTCGCATCTGTTACTGCAAAACATCCAACTAAATACACATTATTTTGCAATCTACAAAGTCGTTCATTTTCTATTTTCAAAATAATCAGTATTCCTGTTTTTATTCCAAAAAAAACCCCACATTTGTTAGATTAATTTCATTCCCCGGACAATCATTCGCATTTGTGTAAGAGATAGCAAATTAAGGGATTGTCTCGGGGTAATTGCATTAGGGATGTTATTTTCTTTTCGTTTTGCCATTTCGCGTATATTTATTACACGCTTCGATTTAAAAGCATGAGCGTTTAGGTAAAATAAATAAATCAGTTGATGTTAGCGATGAATCCATAACATTACTGATAACAAACCTACGTATATAAAACTGTTTTTAACTTGTGTTTTTAGGTCTTTGCGAGCTCCTTTCGTTGAAATGAAATTATATTTACGGATTTATTTTGTGCATATTATACTACATCGGGTTGATGTTAAAAATCACCTTAGTAATTAAATATGCGAGATAAAATAATGCGTAAAAATAGTTTATATTGTACGATTGACATGTCAAAACTTTGAGGGTTCCTGATTTTTTTTTCCTCTTTATATTTATACAAGAGGAGTAAGTTATGTTGTGGATGACTTGCCAGAAGTCTTCGCTACGGTTTACGGGCGAATTAAGTCATTATCAAGATGAAAGGTGAGAATAGAGTGGATTAGGTATGTACTTTGAGTAGTAAGTTATTATGTGATGATATCTCATGCATTGTTGAACTGCTTTAAGGTGTTGATAATGTGTTTAGTGAACTGATTGAATGTGTTTCTTGTTATAGGGTTTTGAGGGTTCCTGTGTATGTTGGCTACGGAATCCCAATCCTACCATGGGGCTGGTGAAATAAACATAAAGAATTTCACGCACACATTTAAATATCTGGGCGACAGGCATAGGACTATTTGGTCTTGTACTTTGACAGAGGGGAAAACCTGCATAAAGCTACTCTCCTCCGGTCCGCTGCGACTGGTAAGCCGAGTTGCTCTATGTAGGGCGTCCACACAAAACTGCGATGCGATGCGAATTGCAGCGATGCGATGCAGTTGACCATACTTTCAATATATCAGACGATATTGCTTTTGCGATTATAACCTGGGATGGGACTCGCTTTCACAGGTTTGCTTACAATTGATATACTTATATAATAAAACTGTAGAAGTGTGAATTCTGTACATTATAAATATTTGACGACCCGGTTAGTCCAGCGGTGTGAGATGACCGTTTGATTCGAAGGGTCGCGGGTTCGATTCCCGCATCGGGACATATGTTTTATACCTACTGTGGGGCTGTGAGTGTAAGCGTATTTAATTTTTTTTTTTTATTTTATTTAAAAAAATACCAAACATACCAAATACTAATACTAGATCGATACCGAACACAACACAAAATATGTGATTAGAAAAAAAATTGTCTGTCTGTCTGTCTGTCTGTTTGTTCAAGCATCACACAAAATCTACAAGTCCGATTACGATGAAACTTGATATAATTATATTTTAACCTTTCGCGCACAAGACTGGGTACTTTTTATACCGGAAAAATGTGTGTTTGTGCACGCTTATTTCAGAAATAGCTTATCCGATTTGCAGATTCACTGATATATTGTGGTAAGTTAAACAAAACATTTAGTGTTTGTTTCGTGTCAATCGGTTCAGAAATAAAAAAGTTATGACAATTTAAGGAATCATATCGAATATTTTTAACTATTCTGTATCTATCTTCTATCTTTTAGGGGTTTCGTACCTAAAAGGTAAGAACGGACCCTACAGATTACTAATTCTCCGTTGTCTGTCTGTCTGTCTGTCTGTCCGTCCATCCGTCTGTCTGTCACCAGGCTGTACCTATCTCATAAATAGCTAGGAACTAACATTTTCACAAATTATTACATATATTTATGTTACCGCTATAAAGACAAAATTAATTACTAAAAATAAGAAAATGTAAATATTAAAGGGTCCAATATCCCGTCGCGACGCCAAGCGTCCCGACGCCCAGCGTCCCGACGCCCAGCGTACCGACGCCCAGCGTCCCGATGCCCGGCGTTCCGACGTCGAGCGTCTAGACACCCAGCATCCCGACGCCCAGCGTCCCGACGCCCGGCGTCCCGACGCCCGGCGTCCCGACGCCCGGCGCCCAGCGTCCCGACGCCCGGCGTCCCGACGCCCGGCGCCCAGCGTCCCGACGCCCGGCGTCCCGACGCCCGGCGTTCCGACGCCCAGCGTCCCGACGCCCGGCGTTCCGACGTCGAGCGTCTAGACGCCCAGCATCTCGACGCCCAGCGTCCCAACGCCCAGCGTCCCGACGCCCGGCGTTCCGACGTCGAGCGTCTAGACGCCCAGCATCCCGACGCCCAGCGTCCCGACGCACGGCGTCCCGACGCCCGGCGTCCCGACGCCCGGCGTCCCGACGCCCGGCGTCCCGACGCCAAGCGTCCCG
The DNA here is from genome assembly GCA_036365455.1 of Macrosoma leucophasiata. NCBI lineage: Eukaryota > Metazoa > Arthropoda > Insecta > Lepidoptera > Hedylidae > Macrosoma > Macrosoma leucophasiata. Next base: position 3,193,115 of record JAWQUS010000017.1, read on the forward strand.
ACGCCCAGCGTCCCGACGCCCAGCGTCCCGACGCCCAGCGTCCCGACGCCCAGCGTCCCGACGCCCAGCGTACCGACGCCCAGCGTCCCGACGCCCGGCGTTCCGACGTCGAGCGTCTAGACACCCAGCATCCCGACGCCCAGCGTCCCGACGCCCGGCGTCCGACGCCCGGAGTTCCGACGTCGAGCGTCCCGACGCCCAGCGTCCCGACGCCCAGCGTCCCGACGCCCAGCGTCCCGACGCCCAGCGTCCCGACGCCCGGCGTCCCGACGCCCGGCGTCCCGACGCCCAGCGTCCCGACGCCCAGCGTCCCGACGCCCAGCGTCCCAACGCCCAGCGTCCCGACGCCCAGCGTACCGACGCCCAGCGTCCCGACGCCCGGCGTTCCGACGTCGAGCGTCCCGACGCCCAGCGTCCCGACGCCCGGCGTCCCGACGCCCGGCGACCCGACGCCCGGCGTCTCGACGCCTAGCGTCCCGACGCCCAGCGTCCCGACGTCGAGCGTCTCGACGCTCAGCGTCCTGACACCCAGCGTCCCGACGTCAAGCGTTTCGACGCCCAACGTCCCGACGCCCAGCGTCCCGACGCCCAGCGTCCCGACGCCCAGCGTCCCGACGTCCAGCAACTCCACGCCCATCGTGTTGTTTTTGTATGATCCAAAATTAACCAAAAGTTATATCCAAAAATGCTGCCCAAGGCCACTATTCTACGCGAACGAAGTTGCGGGCACAGCTAGTAGAAAATATACAATTAATATCCTTCTTATAGTAATTACTTGGTTTCCGTGTAATCTATTGATAAAAAACTTTTATTTGGATTTCTTTCTTAATTGTATGTCTAAAAGTTTCAAAAACAAAGGAATGGTCTAATATCGTCTATTTTTGAATAAGTTCAACACTATTAATTTAAGAAAATATGAACAAAACATCTTTGAGATTCCTACAATAAGACTTATTCTGTGATTTATCAGGCAATACAGTTTTAAACAATTTTTTGCTTTCCCATTTTATATCCCAAATCGTCTCGTTCACGAAACGTTTCATGTGACTTCCAAAACATTTCGAAGGCAATACCACTAAGTAGCAAACACAACTAGTTTGCGAGCGGTTTCAGTCAAACGCCCCGAGTCACGTACGCTAAAGTTTGTCCAGTTTTTAAAAGTCGATATCCGAGTTTCCGTGGAGTTGTTCACTTGTTTCCAAGTTCTGGGCGCCCGTAACTTGATCGGCAATTGAATTTTCCGCATTCTGTAGTTCAATATTGATAGGTTTTATGATTTATTATGACTCGTGGTAGAGCTCCAGTGACGGAACTAGCGGGCGTAGGCACCACCGCATTCCCTAATATACTTGCCTCTAAATGGTAGTGTTCAGCACTGTCTTGTTCCGGTCAGGTGGTAATGTACGGCCCTGTAATTTTCGGCACAGAGGCATAACACCTTAGGCTTCAGGAGTGGTAACGCATCTTCATTTGGCCTTGTTCTTTGTGTAGGTGTCTATAGGCTGCAGTCATCACTTAACATCAATGTGAACTGCTTGCTTGTTAACCACTTTCATAACATAAAAAAATAAAATCATTCGATCCTATCCTAACCATAAACTGTTAATAGTTTGAATCACAAAGTTTTGTCTTCTTTGTGTGTGCATCTTGTGTGTTTAACACGGTGTTGTCTATACAAAATCGAGTGATTCAGTTTAGCTTATCGTCTTAAAACATAATATACGCCGGATGCCTAGAAGGTAATACTTCGCGTTAAAAGAAATATTCATATACTCCCAACATAAGGTGTCCAATTGTTACGTTTGTCACTAAAGGTATCTTTTTTGCGTGTCATATTTAGTTCCTAAAATGTGTTAAGCGACTTTCAAAACGTTTCGAATAAAATGTCACTAAGTACCAAATACAACTAGTTTGCGAGCGGTTTCTGTCAGACGCCCCGAGTCACGTACCCTACGGCTAAAGTTTGTCGAGTTTTTCAAAGTCGATATCCGAGTTTCCGTGGAGTTGTTCACTTGTTTCCAAGTTCCGGGTGCCCCGTAACCTGATAGACAATTGAATTCCTTATGGCCTGTCAATCAATATTGACAGCTATGGAGCGTTTCGTAAATTTTTTTTCACGATTGATTATGACTTAGTAACGATATTAAAATCATTCTAACTTTTTAATGTTATTTTATTGAATCACAAAATTTTTCTTTTTTGTGTGTACATCTTGTGTCTGTACCTATCCATTTAGTAATATTGCCCATAAAAATAAATTATCTAGAATTCCATTAAATTGTCGTATTTCATGAAATGTTCATTGTTCATTGCCTACATGTCATCTTGATATGCCTTGGCCAGAGCAGTGATAAGAAATCGTTAGTCGATATATTCAGTTAAGCGCACACCCACTTCGCGAGGTGTTCAAAGTGAAACTAGTTTTCGGATTCATCTCGCGCATATTAAACTAAAATGATTATTTAAAATCGAACCCGACGTTTTGATCGCTTTTCAGCTTCCTTGGTCTCGTGCAAACTAACGTGGCATTTGTCTGACCTAACCTAAGAACATACTGGTACTATGTGTTCAAACTAATTTGATCATATCGTGAAAGGGTTGCATTTATTGACAGCGGAGCTGTAAGCACTTCGTTGACAACATTGTTGTGTCAAAATGGCGCCCTCTGAGAGATAGTAGAGTGATCACGCGAAAAATTCCATGAACTACCTATTACTGACTGTGAAAATATGACTCTAGTATCAAATACTTCTCACGCGTAGTTTAAACATAGTTTCGAATTCAAACTTAAAAAAAAACGACTTTTTAAGTTTGAATTTGAAACTATGTTTTTAGCACTTTGCTTGACAGACTCGCCCGTTGAACTATCTGACCGTCCTAACCTAACTCGCTTGTTTCGTTTTTTTAGACACAAGAGACATAATTATTATAATGGGTGATATACTATTTAATAAATTTGACGCCCCGGTTAGTCCAGCGGTGTGAGATGACCGTTTGATTCGAAGGGCCGCTTTCGATCCCTGCACCTGGACAAATATTTGTATGGCCTACAGATGTTTGTTTCGGGTCTGGGTGTTTGTGTATGTGTACAACGGCACCCACGACACAGGCCTATACCTACTGTGGGCTTTGATTATAAGCGTATTTTATTATATATTTTTTTATTTACGAATTACAATACACAAATTACACAAACCGAGAATATACAAAGTACTAATCTTTATACAGAGATGTAAACACAACGAAAACAGCAAAATCGTCGCACCACTTGCTTTAACATGACGCTTTTAGTAAAGTGCTTAAAAGTAATTACACTATTCTAGGGTCATAACTGGTCCGTTTTGCTATCAAGATGCAATAAAAGTAGACTCATTATTGATCTCTCTGTCTTACGTGGGGCATTTGATAAAGAGGGGTATATTCGACAATAGTCTTTAATGTAAACGATATAGGCAACTTAAATGCTGAAAGATTCTTGGTGTATGCAATATGGGAATGAAAGTGTTGGGACAGCAGTAAATGCTAGTTAAGATTGTTCCCACGGATAGTATTATACTAGGTATTTAGTATTAAAACGGCCCTGTAATTTCCGGCACAGAGGCATAACTCCCTTTGGCCTCAGGAGTGGTAACGCATCTGCATTTTGACCTTGGTCTTTGTGTGGGTGTCTATAGGCTGCAGTCATCACTTAACATCAATGTGAACTGCATGCTTGTTTGCCACTTCAATTACATAAAAAAAAAAAAAAAAAAAAAAGATATTTAGAATAAAGAGAAATTTGCTTGCGTTTAGATAGACTTTTAAAATATTTATTTTGCTATTTTTTGTGAAAATGTAAAACATTTTTATATACGTATAAGTTATCTCACAGACTAGATAAACCTGTCTCATGGGTATACAAAAATCAAAGTAATACACAACCACTCAGTCTCATAACAAAAACGAATATTTGTATGTATGTATGTATGTATCTTCACGTCAGGTCCCTAACGGGGTAGGCAGAAAGTGCCAGAGCAGAGCGCCAGATATCCCGGTCCTGACATACCTCTCGTGCCTCATCTACTTAATATTTGTCAGCTATACAAATACAACTCCCAATAGGGACAGAACCCGCGACCCTCGGAATCGGTTCGTTAAACCGATTTTGATGGAACTCAAACTGTTCCCTATGTTAGATAATAATATAGGTACGCAATTCAAATAAAAATGACTTATTTTTTCGATTACTACGCGGAAAACATATAAACATACATACACTTACGAAATTAAGCACACGTATTTGGAAGCCCAAATTATAATAGATCATCATATTTAAATATTAGCCAATTCCAACAATATCATGAACATTTATGTGACAATAAAAACCTTCTTTTTTGAAGTCGTTTAAAAAAAACACAAATTTCTTCAAACTGTAATTTTATGATATTTTCTGAAACATTGATTTTCTTTTTTAACTCGTTATGCTGCCGTTGGACCGATATCGGTACGATAGTTGGTTACGCCTAATATAAACTGTTTACATGCCTATGTCATATTTTATTTTTAAATTCATAAAACAAATTTAATTTGAATGCGTATTCCGAAAGTTCTTCCCTCTCGCCCCGCATCCTTTCCCCTCCCCCTCTCTCTAGCCCTTTTTTCAATAAGAAATTGACTGTTCACGCGTACTCTCCCCAAAAAGAAATTAATTTAATAAACCAAAAGTGCAGTGCAGTGATTGACTGTGTTTTGTAATGTGAGTGTGAAATCCAAAGAAAACTCAAATATAAAAGTTAACACCTGGAGAAGACACGGGGGCCCCCTTCAAGAACCAGTGACCTACGTAAGAAAGATGCCGACTATCCAGGTACATTTCTACCCTTAATTCCCCGGCTCCTCCAATATCGGTCCCCATGAACAATTTGAAATCAATTATCATGCTACTTTGTTCTGAACTAAAGGAAGTCCAAGCATCCATTAATATCGCAATACAATTTTGTCATGCACGGTTTAAGTTGAAATGTAGTAGAGTAGCGAGTTACAAAGTCATAAATTATATGCGAGTACATAAGCTTAAACTAATCAAAGTTGGCAGAACTACAGTGAAGAAACTTGGCATTGCAGGCACCACTGTATTACATAATCTATCTTCGACTGACGATCCAGTTGGTTCAAATGTCGCACAAACTTGCCAAATGACTTCTTGATCCGAGAGACGCGGGTTTGATCCCCTTTACGGAATAAATATAAATATCATTATGGCCTGAATATTTTTGTTCTAGATCTGAGTGTTATGGAGGAACGTGGTGAAATGTTCCACCAACCCCATTGGGAGGATCCTGTGACTCTTCTCACGAAGAAGAGTTACAGTGGCAACCGGCCGCTGCATCACTTATAAAAAAAATATACACTTTTTACCACCACATCACTATGGTAATAAGTCACTAGGACTAGGAGGTTAGGATCACTAAATGGTATAGTTGGTAGGACTATCGTCTTCTGGTTAAATGGTAATGTATGGCTCCGTAATAACTATCACAGAGACATCTCAGGGGTAGCAACGTATGTACATTTTGACCACTGGTTTTAGATTGCAGTCGTCACTTAACATCAATGTGAGCTTTGCAACCTTCCTTACAAAACCGGTGGTAGAGCTCCAGTGACGGAGCTCGCGGGCGTAGGCATGACCACATTACCTAATATACTTGCCGATAAATGGTAGTGTTCAGCACTATCGTGTTCCGGTCAGGTGGTGATGCACGGCCCTGTAACTTCCGGCACAGAAGCATAACACCTTAGGCTTCAGGAGTGGTAACACATCTGCATTTTGATGTTGGTCTTTGTGTGGGTGTCTATAGCCTGCAGTCATCATTTAATATCAATGGGAACTGCATGCTTGTTTGCCACCTTCCTTACATATAAAATACCATAAAAAATATTTCCTTTCAGTTAACTTACACAAACATACAGCGATGATTTCTCTTCGTTAACTTTCTTTAACTTTTACATTACAAGGAAGTTAGAGATTCTGGTCAGTTGTGCGGATATACGCGGTGCGTTACGTACTTTCTCATTTCATTTCCTTGCAAATACTTGGATAAGTGAACATTGGAACTTTTGAAATACATTCCTAACACTATTCGTATCATAGAAGCTGATATATTCAAGTATTTTTTTTTAAATCATCCCTGCGAATAACCACCTATCTGTCACTTAAGCACGATTTTTTAGGGCAAACTAATAATTATATTATAATGTAGCTAGATCACAAAGATCTTGCCGTTTGTAAAAGAAAGTATGGAACATTCTGTTGATACCTATTTTTATCATTAAGTATTTTTGGACTATTATTTATTTTATTTTGTTTACTTTGACATATTAATCAACGTATCAGTTGTTATTCGCTTTAATTTTATATTTGTAATTTGACCTATCACAAGCAAATTCAAGCCCTTGCACCCAACGCCGACCTGCATGGCAGGCCAGAAGAAGCCGCAGCAGAGGGGGCCAGCCCCGGTGCTACATCCGCGCCGCGCGCTTCGCGCGCGCGACGATCAACTGACTGAAGCAAATTCTATTATTTCCAAGTGATTAAATGAATTTTTGAGTTTGAGTTTGACAATGATAAGTGAATACAGCCTATATATAGACATTTACACAAAACCGGATTCAAATTGAAGATTGGTTGCCACCTTTGACTTCTTAGCTGTTTTGCCTCTGTGATTGTTATTAAAGCCCCGAAAGTACGAGTATCATAGTCATGCGACAAAGTCCTTTAAAAAATGTATCATAGTCATCAAAAAAATAGTGAAATTGGTTTTATTTTAATTGAAACATACTTTTTAAGAGCACATTGTATCCATTTAAAAAAATCAAGTACCGTCTTAACTGCTATGATTTTCAATTGGTCAACTTACTCGTATACACTGCTTTCCGTTGCAAAGAAGATTGAGTTGTAATCTCGAGTCGTTACTTTCTAAAAATGCCATCCATTGTGAATTGATACGGCTTTATGATTTCATTTCACAAAATCGCAGTTTTATAACGGTTTCAAGCCTTTTCTGATCAGATTGAAACGCTTTTTTCATTGAATTAAATTAATGTTTTTGAAGTTTTAGTCATTTTACTGATGTAAGAATAAAGACATATTGTGGATTAAAAGCCAACTTGCTCTATTACACCATTGGTATCAGAAGTGGCTAATGGCGTAATAGCAGGGTAGTACATTCCGAGCTTGGATAAGGGAATGCGGTGGTGCCTGCGGCCGCAAGCTCCGTCACTATAAAAGAAAGAAAAATAATTTCTGGCATGATTTGAGAACGCTATCAAAGTACCCTACTGTCGAAATTTTCTTCAATATTTTATTACATCGCCTTGGGGTGACGGCATTTCAATTTTTCTTTTAAATTATTTCAGCAGCTGTTATTGCGAGAACTCCAAGAAAGTAAAACAACTGCAGTCTTGCGGTATGGCAAAGGGGCTACCACTGACAAATCAAATTTAAAATATATATCTAATATATACAAATAAATAAAATTGGAGTGTCTGTTTGTAATATTAAAATAACCGCTTTTTACTAAATGGTATATGTACACGGTACATATACCAAAACAACATTTTTTTACCATTTTGTCTGTCTGTCTGTATGTCTGTCTGTCTGTATGTCTGTCTGTCTGTTTGTTCCCGCTAATCTCGGAACCGCCTGAACCGATTTTGACGGGACTTTCACTGGCAGATAGCTTATGTAATAAGGAGTAACTTGAGCTATTTTTGTACTAGCTGCGCCCACGACTTCGCCCGGGTAGATACTGAACAATCATAAATTCTCACACGGACGAAGTCGCGGGCACAGCTAGTGAAGGAATAAAGTAAGCAATGATATTTAATTTCACTTCAACATCATGTGTTGATGTTCATTTATATCTGTATGTTAGGTTAGGAAAGCATTTTTATCGTTGCATTTGTCAGCCATGAATCCGGTCTATCTTCACAACAATAAAGTCCTGTGGGGTCGTGTGAACTATTTACAGACAGTTTAAGTTGTGAGCTTCAGTATGAATTATGACTTTGCAGTATCCAGTGGCTACTTGGCTATAAATCTTGGTTTTCGACTCACAATATGATGTAGCTGCAAGTTGAAGAGATTAAACCTTCAAGTAGTGTATTAATGTAATGGATGTATGTAAGTTGGAAGTTAATATAATTTGGAATTACCTGAAATATTTCGTTTTTTATGTAACGAGCAAACATGAATGCAGTTTTTGCTTGTTAGTCTAGTGACGGGGCTCGCGGGCGTGGCCGTACCGCATTATCTTCTTACTGGTGGTAGAGTTCCAGTGACGGAGCTCGCGGGCGTAGGCACCACCGCATTACCTAATATACTTGCCGCTAAATGGTAGTGTTCAGCACTATCGTGTTCCGGTTAGGTGGTAATGTACGGCCCTGTAATTTCAGGCACAGAGGCATATCACCTAATGCCTCAGGAGATGCGCATTTTGACCTCTGGTCATTGTGTGGGTGTCTATAGGCTGCAGTCATCACTTAACATCAATGTGAACTGCATGCTTGTTTGCCACTTTTATTACATAAAAAAAAAAGAAAAAACCTAATGTACTTGCCAATTGGGAATTGCGAATACTTGCGAATTGGGATCCCATGATATCCAAATTGAAATCCCAAACTAGTAAAGCTGCAAAACCACGAGATACGGTTAGTAATTTTTGCGTGAATCCGGACCGTTATGCCAGACGTCTCAGAAACAGGTGGCGCTAGCATGACATGGCAACGTAGTTTTCAGTTCAGTTTCAGTAATTTCTCGATAGATGGCGCCACTAGTAGTTTACATCGCACTAGGGTTGTGTTCTGTCTCTCTCAGTTGATCGTAGCGCGCGGCGCGGAAGCAGCACCGGGGCTGGCCCCCTTTGCTGCGGCTTCTTCTGGCCTGCCATGCAGGTCGGCGTTGGGTGCCCTGGGATTCAAGGGCTTTGGTGGAGGAGGTACGCATCGTCAGTCGAGAGAGGGTGGGGGCTTTTTTTTTTGTTTTTATTTGTATTTTTGTTTTTTTTTTTTTTGCACGCTGGTAATTAAACGGAGGCACACGTTCTGCTGGGTCTGAAGGCGCTTTTGCTACGACGCGGAGCATAATGGGTACCACGCAGGCGTCGCGTACGTCAGCCTCGACCTGATGTACGTTTTGTTCAGGCGTAGCTTGGTGCGCAGCGGCAGTCTCGAGTTTAACACCGGACGCAACATCAACCGCGCTGCAGCCGCCTGACACATGACGTGATCCACAGTGGGTGTCATGCGCAGCGCCCGATCGATGGTGCACCCGAGGTATTTAGCCTTTGTCTGCCTCTGCACCTCCTCTCCACGTAGCCTGAGCGGTGGCAGCTTGCAGCGGATTACTCTTGTTGGGAGTGCGGCCGTCTTACCCACATTGACGGCCATCCGCCACCTGTCAAACTACTCAGGCAGTACACCTAGCAGACGTTGCATACGCTCTCCAGCGAATTGCAGCCGGGGCGACGACGTTAGGAATGCACTATCGTCGGCAAACAGGGCTAGCATGACATCCGGTGTGGTCGGGATGTCGTCTGTATACGCCGCATACAGCGACGGTGACAGACAGCTGCCCTGTGGTACTCCTGCACAGATCGGGTGTTCGGCTGAGTCAGCTCCCTCCACCGTTACGTAAAACCGCTGGCCCTCAAGGAAGCTCGCTACCACCCTATGCAGGTCCGATGGAATCTCTATCTTCGCCAACAGTCCAACATGCCAAACCCGATCGAAGGCCTTCTCGATATAGAGAAAGACTCCAATCGAATACCGGCTTTTGTTGTACTCGTCGGCGAGATAGTGGAGCGCCCTCGCTAGCTGGAGCGTGGTCGAGTGCCCCGCGCGGAAGCCGAATTGCTCCTCCCTGCACGGGAGATGCGGTTTCAGCCTCCGCAGCAGGAGTCGCTCAAATAGTTTGGCGAGGTGTGATAGCAGTGTTATAGGGCGGTAGTTAGCAGCGTGGCGGCGATCTTTACCCGATTTCGGGATAACTATTATTTACCCGAGTTTCCAGAGCTCGGGAAAGCGACCCGTGCGGAGGATGCCGTTGAATAGCCTGGTAAGGGATACCAAGCTACTCCACGGCAGATGCTGTAACGCGGCGGTTAGGATACCGTCAGGCCCTGGCGCTTTCCTTGGATGTAGCCAGCTGACTGCCTTCCTCAGCTCAGACGGGGAGATAAAATCGCCTCCCCGGAGCGGAACGGGTGCGGCCGACAGTAAGTCCCTAACGCGGCGCTCACAGTCATCGTAATGCTCGACGATAGCAAGGTCCTGCGAAGGGGGATGGGGGGTAAAAACGCCCTCCAGGTAGTTGGCCAGTATTTTGGCCAATTACCTTTTGGTCTATTACCTTTTCCCAGCCGTCTCCGCGAAAAGCACTCACCGCAACATTTATCGCCTCGTCGAGGCGATTCAGGTCACAGGTATATAAGACCAGGCTGAACATCGTCGAATTAGTCTACCCGTGACCACGGTAGCTGGAAAGCGACCGAAACGTCGGGTGTAAGAAGAAGTTTGGGAGTGTTGTATACGCGAGAAAATCAAGAAAAGTTTTTCGTATAACAATTACCTAGTAACAATTATTTGATTTTTTGTATGGAGTAATGGCGACCCTCTTGTGGTGGCGGCCCATACGCAACTGTCTATGTTGCTTATGCTTAAATCCGGCACTGCCTAGATTAAGTAATGTTATGCCTACGCTCTCGAGCTCACATTGAAACTCTACTAACAGAAAAAACCAGTCAAGTGCATGTCGGGCCACGCGCAGTGTAGGGTTCCGTATTTAGTGTACTTACAGAGTAAGAAATGTAATGAAAAACAAAATATTTTCCATGGAGTTGTTCGAAATTTTCGAGTAAAATACGTTTGGTCGACTATTACTCGAAAACTTGCAAGGCAAACTTAAGTGTGATAGTTTTACTTTTAATTTCATTAAATAGCTACTATTGCGGTAACGTTTGAACTTCTAACAACAACCGTTTAGTTGGTAGGGGGAAAAATGATGTTCGGACTTCCATAATAATTTTAAAAGACCTATCCAACGATACCCCTCATTATATGGAAATAGAAAAATAAAAAAAAATATCACCGCATTACATGTAGGGGAGGTTCCTCTAATTATTTTTTATTTTGTGTTTTTATTCTACCACTTTGTCGGCGTGATTAAGATGTATACTTTTGTCAAATTTCAAGTCTCTAGTACCAATAGTTTTTGCGCTAAACCGCGGACGGACAGACAGACAGACAGACAGACAGACGGACATGGGGAAACTATAACGGTTCCTTTACAACGAAACCCTAAAAATGTAATAAAAAATTAAACAAACAGAATATAAGAATGAGAAATTTTTTAAACATAATATAATTCGCATAACCATAATACGATTGCTAAAAGACAAACCTTTATTTCGCTCAGCAACATGTCTAAGTAATAAAACTCGGATTAATCTGGGACCTGATTGAGTCAGTCTTGTTGGGATGTTTTTTTAATGAATTTCATTTGTTTTTCCACGTCACGACTCCGACAGATGGGATCGGGGAACGATTCTAATGGGATTACTAAACGATTTGTATACGACTCTGATTTGTGTAGGAGATGACTTTGCTGGACGTTTAAACGTATTGGATTTAATTTCTTTTTTTTTTCTATGTCAGTGGTTTACGTGGGTGGTCTGAAAAGTTTCCGACCTAACAAAGTTAAAAAATTTTTTTTCAGAATTTTTCTTTTAAATTTTCGACATAATCTCCTTGTAATTCTACACGCTTTTTCCGGCAATGCTCCTACCTTTGTAACCCGTCAAAATACTACTCGTCGTTTTTCTCTGCAAAATAATTGTTCACGAAGGTGATTGCTTCTTCATTTGACGAAAATCTCTGTCTTGCAAGCACAACTTTTAGATGAGGGAACAAAAAGAAGTCGCTTGGTGCTAGATCTGGTGAGAATGGCGAATGATCAATTTATTATGAATATAGATTAAGTCATCGCAACCGTTGAGGTGTGAGACGTTCGTTGTCTTGGTGAAACAGGATTTCCTTTTTCTGCAAATGCATCCATTTTTTCGCAAGTTCTGCCTTCAACTTGTCAAGTACTGATGCGTAGTATGTTCCCGTAATAGTTTTTCCTTTGTGAAGACAATTAATAATAATAATAATACGCTTACACTCACAGCCCCACAGTAGGTATAAACCTGTGTCGTGGGTGCCGTTGTACACATACAACACGTACACAAACACCCAGACCCGAAACAAATATCTGTAGGCCATACAAATATTTGTCCCGGTGCGGGGATCGAACCCGCGACCCTTCGAATCAAACGGTCATCTCACATCGCTGGACTAACCGGGTTGTCACTGACGTACGTCACGTAATTGACATAAATAATTCCATGACTATCACAAAAAAACAAACGCCATCACTTTCTAAGCCGAAAAAACAGTTTTTACCTTTTTTGGAACCGGTTCCCCCTTTTCAGGCCACTGTTTGGACTGTATTTTTGTTTCGTGCCTATAATGGTGTATCCAAGTTTTATTTCCTGTAATTAATCGGCGCCAAAACCCAGATTTATTGCACCTAAACTGCGCCAACAGAGCGTTGGAAATGTTCATTCGAACACATTTTGGTCCAACGTTCGCAAACGCGGCACCCAACGCGCCGACTTCTTTCTCACGCCTAAAGATTAATTTAGAATGTGACAAACACGTTGTTTCGATATGTTCATAACCTTTGCTATCTCTTTCACTATGATTTGGCGATTGTTTAGCAACATTTGGTGAACTTTGGCGATGTTTTCGTCGCTTGTTGCAATTTTTCGACGTTCCGCACGTTCATTGTCTCCCAAGCTCTTATGGCCACGTTTAAATTGAGCTGCCCAAAATTTCACGGTGGTAAATGATGGTGAAGAGTCCCCATACACAGAATCTAACGCATATTTCATTTGCGTAGGCGTATTGCATTTCAAAAACAAATATTAGATGACAGCTCGATACTCGAAGTAGTCAATTTCCAAAAAATCACTTACATCAACTGACTCAAACAACTGTAACATAACAATTGCGCGTCCAAAATTGCTGAAACTTTGGTGAGTAACTGTCGATAGATGAACAAAGAAATGCCAAAATTATTATTTACTAGTGCTGCCGTTTTCATGTTCAGGTCGGAAACTTTTCAGACCACCCTAGTATTCTAGAAGCATTATTTGCGTAAGACCATCAAATTAAAAAAAAAATAGTTTGATAGTTTTTGCGCGGCGGGCCACGCGTAATGTTTATATCCGTAGCTCTAATTCCACTTTATCCAAGTCCAGTAAAGTTATGAGAATCGACTATTACTCGTAAACCTTTAAAATTTGTCATATTTTTTTTTCGCGTCATTATATTACCATCGATTTTTTTTATACTTATACATTTAAATACAACTGTTTCGCTGAAGAGGGCGGGGGGGGGGGAGAGAATACATTTCCGCTTTTCATGTAGATAAGGTGTCAGGTAGGTATTCCATTTTTCGGCTTCCGTACACAAATGGCTCCAAAATTCAAAATTCAAATTTTATTTATTTTTAATTGGTCTACAAGGACACTTTTGCATTGTCGGAATATAAGCTACCTCGAGACAATGACTTATAATAATAATCCAAAAGATATTCATAATTACTAATTTAATGATAACACTTAACCGATACGTGAATCATCAAATTTTTCAATTCCTTTTGTTCCAAATCTGTTCGTCTGTTCGTCGGTTAAAACCCTAGCTCCGCTATCCGTCTGTCTGCCCGTCTATCTGTCCGTCAGGCTATCCGTTAGTGTCCTCGTCTATCTGTCTATCCGTCTAACTTCCAACAGTAATTGGTGAATCGTTCTCTTGGCGAGAAATGACTGGTGGAGAACGCTTCCAGATTAGATTTCTGGGTGTGCGTCTGCAAATCGACTTACACAATTATATTTGACAGGATTCCGTATCCAAAGGGTTGACTGTATGCTTCATTAAAAATCAACCAAAAATGTACAGAAAAATTTCACATCGGGCAGGAATTGAACTTGCGACTTCGAGATAAACAGTCTAGCCGCTTTACCACTAAACTACTGAAGCTTTGTTATTGCGTGCTTGCTTACCACCATCATACAAAAATATACGTTATACGAATAAAATAAAGTTGCTTCATATCTAGGTAGTCGTCATGGTTCGTTATTTTATATAGTATGTAATTTATCTGTCAGTAGTTTTTGGACAAAAACATCACGCTAACTACCTTTTTCTCTAACGAGACAATTAAGTTAACGTACATTATTACAGAAAATACAGAAATAGAGCAAAAAGAAACAAAAGATGAAAAGCTTGGTGACACAAAGCGCGATTTTCTAAACGATTACCAACGGTGTATCTAGCTCAGATGAATAGAATATAATAGACCGAGTGGATGAATAACTCAACTACAATCAGTAGTTATATTAAAACTAACAATATTTTTAATTAGAATAATATATTGAATTAACATTTCATGTCGCATGTTGGACCACGCGCAGTGTAGGGTTCCGCAGTGTTTAAGTTTTAATAATGTAATGAATTAAAATATATATATTTTCTTTGGAGTTGCTTAAAATTTTTAACATATGGTCAACTATTACTCGCAAACTGGTAAAGGCGACTTAAGTGTGATAGTTTTCCTTTTAATTTCGTTATATGTACTATATATATAAGGTTGGGGAAAACGTTTCTTCGCATTTTTTAAGATAATTCAAAACATTTTTAATATAGTTTATTTAAATTTAACTAAAATATGTATGTACCATTTTGTTCGATAACCTTTTGTCTTCTTGTAGGTAGGGACATGATCCCAATGCTATAAAAATTTTGGGACTTTTCATCAAAATACCGCGACAAGTGGATTTGGCAGTCCTCTCGTGATGTTAACCTAACATTGCATAAAGAATTATAAAGAGACCGAAACACGTGGAAATCTGAAGGTGCAAGGTCAGGACTATGCGGCGGATGCATTAACACCTCCCAGCCAAACTCTCTTAATTTTTGCTGAGTGGCTATAGATGTGTGAGGTCTAGCGTTATCATGATGAAATACCACACCCCTTCTGTTGATCAATTCCGACCGCTTTCTCTCAACTTCTTGCTTTAATCTCATCAGTTGTTCGCAGTAGAGTTCAGAATCGATAGTCCTGCCTGGTGGTAATAGCTCATAATGAATAATGCCCTTCCAATCCCACCACACACACAACATCACTTTATTGCGAGTTAACCCGGGTTTCGCCACAGTCTGTGAAGCCTGACCGGCCTTTGACCACGACCTTTTTCGTTCTTGTCGTACGTGATCCACTTTCATCACCAGTTATCAGCTTCTTCAACAATGATTCGGTTTCATTACGTCGTAATAAAGAATCACAAATGAGTACACGGTTCATTAGGTTTCTTTCAGTGAGCTCGTGAGGTACCCAAATATCGAGCTTTTATTTGTACCCAGCCTTTTTCAAATAACTACTGATATGTCGATCTTGCTCCACTTTTTCAAAAATGGCATCCATTTTATCCGTAATAGAGCGACCAGAGCGAGGTGCATCTTTGACATCAAAATTTCCGGATTGAAAACGCTTAAACCAAATTTGTGCTACTCTCACAGACACTGCACTAGGTCCATAAACATTGAAAATTTTTTTCGCAGCTTGCGTTGCATTTTTACCTTTTTTGTAGTAAAATTTTAAAATGTATCGAATTTCTTTATTAGATTCACTCATCTTGACATTACGAAAAACAAATGAAAATCACACATTTACCTAATTTAATTTGGAATTATTTTCTTTAAAATTTTAACTTTGAATGATACCAAAACCAGCCAGATACAAATACTACAGCCAAAGAGATTTTATTACAAGTTCATACATACTCTCTTCCCCAACCTATATGTACTTAGCTACTATTGCCGTAACATTTGAATTTCTAACAACAACCGTTTAGTTAGAAGAGGGGGGCGGACACTTGAGTCTAACGAAGATTGGCACGTTAAAGCTTAATAAGTCACAAACAGTTAACTAAATTAAAAAAATGATATTTATACATCCCTAACATTTTTTAAAGTCCTATCTAACGATATCCCACACTATATAGAAAACATAAAATCAAAAAAAATACCCTGCGTTACATGTAGGGGAGATACCCTAAATATTTTTTTTTCATGTTTTTATTCTACCACTTTGTCGGCGTGATTAGGGTGTATACTTATGCCAAATTTCAAGTCTCTAGTACCAATAGTTTTTGCGCTAAACCGCGGACGGGCAGACAGACAGACGGACATAGCCAAACTATAAGGGTTCCTTGTTTACTACGGAACCCTAAAAAGAAGAGTAGTGTTGTATTCATTAGCGAGATCTTTTTGTGTGTGACTAAAACTATGCCTCTTTGGGAGCGAACAAAGACCCGAAAGGAGCTGAAAAAAAAGTCTAACAAAACTACGTGAAGTTAAGTTTAAATATTTTTTCACCTCTGCCGCTTTCTACGTGCCGTCATCTTTAACCCCGCTCCGCTTCCAACGGGACGGATTGACAGCGCTAATTAGTGAAGAATACTGTCAATTAGAGAGACAATGGATATAATTAGAAGCGGCGCTTCGGTAATTCCCTGCAATAAAGTTGTTTGTCTTCCGTTCGGATTTTCACTTGAATTATTGAAAGCTTTTGGTTTTATTCTTCGTTTGAAGTAAATAAAAGTTATAAGGCAGAATTTAATTATTTCTGACATCGTGTTCATCAAAGAAGAAAAATTCCATTTAAATAACCCTTTGAAGGCTAATATTTATAGTTAGGGTCTATTTTTATCAAGTATATTGTAGCCAAGTGGTAGCAAGCCACTACTACTACGCTGAGGTCCTGGGTTCAATTCCCGGGTAGAGGGTTATCAGAGATAATGGTGTAAAGTCCTTTATCTCTGGTTCTATTGGGATTTTTCCATTTTCTGGAAATTTCCCAGTACCTCGAAGTTTGGTTAAGTGCCCGGAGATGTCAACAGGCTCGCCACCTGTTACATGGGCCAAAACGTAACCGGCGAATCGTGGGTGTTTGCATGTATGCTTGAATCCATGCATTTACCTCTGCCTACCCCTTCGGGGATTACAGGCGTGAAGTTACGTACGCTTATATTTAATGTCACGGTAAACATTTATATTAGCTTCTTTCTTATTTAGGGGATCATTGCACAAGATCTGCGGTGTGTCGCTCACCGGTCGTCTTCGTAATTAAGATGTTTTGTCTGAATGAGAGTATCGGTGTAAAAATAAAAAAAGGCATACCGAAAGAATGTCGAATGTGCGAGTAACTAAACATTATATACAATGCGAATGTAGATGGTTGCAGACTGCAGAGGCCCAGGAAGACTAAGTCTGGGTTGCACCAAGATATTTATTAAAGACTAGCTGACCCAGCAAACTTCGTATTGCCTCAGAATGAAAATATGACATGTGTCAAAGGTTTGATAGATACAGACTATTTTTATGGGAAAATGAAATGGTGGTTTTTACTATTTCCCTTCAATTTCTTCATATTTTCTCTTACCTTTTAAACATTCCCTGGACTTCCAAAAATCGTTCAAAACCAAAATTAGCCAAATCGGTCCAGACGTTCTCGAGTTTTAGCGAGACTAACAAACAGCAATTAATTTGTATATATTATTACATAGACTAGCTATGCCCGCGACTTCGTCCCCGTAAGAATCAAAAGTTCAGTTCGTGGGCGCAGGTAGTATAAAAGTAGCCTAAGTTACGCCTTATTACATAAGCTATCTGCCAATGAAAGTCTCGTCAAAATCGGTCCAACCGTTCCTGAGATTAGCCGGAACAAACAAACAGACAGACAGACAGACAAAAATTGTAAAAAAAAATGATTTGGTATATGTACCGTGTATACCATTCATTTGCATTTCGTGAAAAAGCGGTTATTTTTGTAATACAAGCAGACACTCCAATTTTATTTATTTGTATGTACATGTAATGTACTGATAGATTTTGATTTAGTTAAGTTTTTAATTTTTCTAACAAAACAAATGCACAACGATCAAAATACTGCTCAGTAAACTTTTAATCAAGTCACAAGAAAATGGCACTAGCTAATACACTCCAGTATTTAATGGATAGAATCCGGCTCAATCCGGTTTAAAGCGGAAAAATCTGGATCTAGGCAGCAAATAGGTACTCGACATAGACAGTGCATTAACAAAGGATCTGATTGGATAAAATGTTGAGATATTTGCTTAAAAACATCATCATCATCAATGTAATGTTTTTGGCTGATAATCAACTTTGTAAAAACAATTTAAAAATTTCTGGTTGTAGAGTTCCAGTTTCTGTAATAACCACTTCATCATATTTTCCTTAAATATTTGTCCCTAAATACTTATACTACTACTACAGTTTACATTCATGTTAAGTGATGACTGCAGTTTATAGATACACACACAAAGACCAGGGTCAAAATGCAGGTGGGTTACCACTCCTGAGGCCTAAGGTGTTATACCTCTGTGCCGGGAATTACAGGGCCGTACATTAACCACCTGATCGGAACACGATAGTGCTGAACACTACCATTTAGCGGCAAGTATATTAGGTAATGCGGTGGTGCCTACGCCCGCGAGCTCCGTCACTGGAGTTCGCGGGCGCCTCGCGGGCGCCTTCCTTGATTAATGGGCTGTATAACACTACAAGAATTTCTGAAATCGGACTGGTAGTGTCTGATATTAGCGCGTTCAAGCAAACAAACAAACTCTTCAGCTTTATAATATTAGTAAAGATAGTAAAGATTTAGAACGCGCATGTCCTCGCAGCTGGTGTAGATCGTAGGCGGCCTGCTCGGTTAAGCGTTACGGGCGCGGTCGGGTGTGTGATGGGTGACCGTTAGTGGCAAATTAAAATGCGCGTTTCCGTGCTTCGGAGGGAGCGTTATATATTAAGCCTTCGGTCCCGGTTGCTATCGATAGATAGCAGTCGTTAAACCTTGTTAGAGGCCTTATGGGCGGTTTGAAAACATCCGACAGCGGGTTGGCTACTAACCCGTATCTCCACCAACCCGCATTGGAGCAGCGTGGTGGAGTAAGCTCCAGGACTTCCTCCAAAAAGGGGAGAGACTCGTGCCCAGCAGTGGGACGTACAATGGGTTGCCATTATTATTATTGTGTGGATTGGACACTAAAAGACACTTGTCCCGCTCAATCGTGTTCCGGTTAGTTTTTTTTTAATACGCTTACACTCACTCACGGCCACACTAAGTATAAACCTGTGTCGTGGGTGTCGTTGTTATCACATACACAAACACCCAGACCCGAGACAAATATCTGTAGGCCATACAAATATTTGTCCTGGTGCGGAGATTGAACCCGTGATCCTCGGTCACACACCGCTGGACTAATTGGCTCGTCAAGATGATAATGATCACGTTATATCAATCACATGGGTATGCTGGTGCTGGATATCACATAGCATGCTGGTGGTAGAGGTCCAGTGACGGAGCTCGCAGGTGTAAGCACCACCGCATTACCTAATATACTTGCCGTTACGTAAATGGTAGTGCTCAGCACTATCGTGTTCCGGTCAGGTGGTAGTGTACGGCTCTGTAATTGCCGGCACAGAGGCATAACTCTTTAAGCCTCAGAGGTGGTAACGCATCTGCATTTTGACCTCTGGTCTTTATGTGGGTGTCTATAGGCTGCAGTCATCATTTAACACCAATGTGAACTGCATGCTTGTTTGCACACATGCCACTTTTATTACATAAAAAAAAAAACAAGAAATCTATAGTTATAAACTGTATTAGTATCATAAGATGTAAAAAATAAAAAAATACGCTTACACTCACAGCCCCACAGTAGGTATAAACCTGTGTCGTGGGTGCCGTTGTATACATACAACACATACACAAACACCCAGACCCGAAACAAATATCTGTAGGCCATACAAATATTTGTCCCGGTACGGGGATCGAACCCGCGACCCTTCGAATCAAACGATGGTTTCACACCGCTGGACTAACCGGGTCGTCGATGTGATCTGTGTATGCTTGTTTACCACTGTCATGTGAAAAATTTGATTTTCATTATAGCTTAAAATTAAATAAACAATACAATGCAAGTAGCACTCGGCACACAATGCTGTGCACTGGTGCCATTTGAAATTCCGCCCCGCTACTTACAAAGTCTTTGACTGCTTGCGCGTACTAACACTTTGAACATCGTTTTTTTTTCAATTTTCGATCGGATGTGGTTTGCGAATCATATCATGGTATTCACGGTGTTTTTATGTGTGTATTAAATGTGTTACAAATAATACTCAAAGTACGGCTACACTCAGTTCTATCCGGCTAAACCTAGGTGTGGACAATGGGCGCCACCGACTTAGTCAGGTTAGGTCGAAAGTTTTAGTTTTTTTTTGGTGATAGTAATTTATTACAAACAATATTTATATTTTGATAAACATTTTGAACCTTGTAATAACTAGACTAAAAACCAACCTCATAATAGCTACACTTATTAATACCCGTGAATAAGTCAGTTAGACTTAGGTTTAACCAACGGCTACCGGCCACTCCCAGTTTTTGCCGGATAGAATTGAGTGTAGCCGTACTTCGGATATAAGCCGCAACATATGCGTAATATGTCATGGACGTTCACATTATATGTATTCAACGTTGATTTTGACAAAAAGTGCAACACATTGAATCTTTTCGGTAGCGCAGTTCTTCTCAGACTACTGAGCAGATTCTTTCTAGTCAAAGAAGAACTTAGTAGAGTTCCAAGAGCAGGCTCAACGTTAGACAAAAACATAGTATTGACAAAGACATCTTAAAATTCCTTGATTTTACCATTCAATTCACCAGTGTTGTTCCACGCTGTGACGTCATAGCGTGCTGCAATTGGGGCCGTATGGGCCGTTTTGAGTTATTTCACTACTTGCAACACTTTGATATAACGATTCAAAGCGTTAGAACTATTAATTATTGTTCATAATATCATGTATCAAAGACAAACAGCATTTATTTATCCAATACTTTTTGGAATACCAATAAGAAAAGTAGTCAAAATCCAAATAAAAATTTGGAAACCGAAAAACGTTAAATCTTCCAATATAAAAGCAAAATGTTGCCAAGTCAAAAGTGCCAGTGGCCGCCCAAGTCACCGTTCTTTTACCTGAAGTCCGATTTTATTGAACTCTACAAAGGGCATGTAAAAAGCCGGAACTGGATGCACGTGAAATGACTTGGGAATACCGTCTTTCAAAAAAAGTCCGCAAACACACCATTTTCAGTAAGTATTTTCTCGAAAATGCGATGTCAAAGACAGACTGATGCTAGTTTGAACTTGCTTATTGTGATGTGATAGTGAATAATCCTTCATATTTTCGATTCCTTTCGAATATAGGTATATCATAGTGTTTGTAACGATGTGAAAATTTACAGATTTATAAAGGTAAATGGCAAAACCAAATCAATGCCTACGCCCGCCTAGGCACCACCGTATTACCTAATATACTTGCCGCTAAATGGTAGTGTTCAGCACTATCGTGATCCGGTCAGGTGGTAATGCACGGCCCTGTAATTTCCGTCACAGAGGCATAACACCTTAGGCATCAAGAGTGGTAACGCATCTGCATTTTGACCTTGGCCTTTTTGTGGGTGACTATAGGCTGCAGTTATCAATTAACATCAATGTGAACTGCATGCTTGATTGTCACTTTCATAACATGAAAAAAATAATAAAAATAGAACACGAGAAGAAAAAAAAAAGCCTAGTCCGCCATATGTATCTTTCATGTGCATAAAAGTATAAATAAATAAATAAACAAGAGTCTTCCGAAATTTAGCAATAGGTATACTACTATCACTACACCACTGATATGCTGTGTACCTGGGTTCGATTTCTGGGTCAGGGGCATCATAAAAACCTTTCTCTCTGGTAGAGAGAAAGGTTTTTATTATTAGGTTTGGTTTATTATGTGCCCGGAGATGTCAACAGACTCGCCACCTGTTAAATGGGCCAAAATGTAACCGGCGAATCGTGAGTGTTTTGCATGTATGCTTGAAAGAATAGTTATATTTACCTCTGTCTACTCTTACGGGGATTACAGGTGAGATTTTACTTTTACCAACAAACTTTCTGTCGATAGGTATTGAAAAACATTTTTAATATTTAGGAATTTTTATATCAGTTTTGATGCACACGCAAAACGTTCAAATTTTAACTGCGTCGCATTTTTATCAAACTACGTTCAATTTTGTAATCGAAATGCAGTGAAAATTGTCGCGAATCTTCGCAATGCATCAGTTAATGGGTGACATTCATTTTTTGACAATGTGAGCTTTTAGTGCTACAGTTTAGTTTCAAAGGTTGAATAAAAATTGACCAAATTGCTGTTGAATTGACAAAAATGGAGGTGCTCTCTGAAAAGAATAAATTTATTTCCTATCAGCCTAAAGAATGAATATTGGAGTTTAAAATCAAATGTAAGTTTAGAATTGTAAAGCATATTCAGATAAAATTGTATAATTTTCTTGATCCGGGATCAAATATAGAAGAAGAAGAAGAAGAAAAAACATTTATTGGCGCAGCCGATCAAGTACTGCATAAAAAAGCAATAGAAAAAAAAATTAAACATTTAAAATATAAGTATTTTGGTACGACAAAAAAAAAAAAACAACATTTATAAAATTATTGACATAAGAACACAAAAGAAAAAAGAAAGAACACTGTTAATATAAAAAGAAATAGGTACCTTGTAACAGTAGAAAAATAAAACAAGATCTCACGGCTGCACCAAATAGTTCCCAGTTCAGCAAAATGTCAAGCCGGAGCCTGACGCTGGTTTTCAACTGGAAACTAGTTGGTGGGACACGGATATCAGTCCTAAAAGTCTATATCAATATAATAAATACTTACTAGGAATAAACCGATACATAAGTGCAAATAAATTATATTATATTTATTATATAAGTAGATAAAACAGGTTAAACTAAACAAAAACAAAAATAAATAATTATACGTACTTGAATACCAACAAATTACATAAAATATTACTTAATATAAAATAAAACGTACAAAAATGTTTAAATATATAGGCATATAAATTATATTACACTTATACGAGCGCATACAGGTGCGTCGAGATGTCATCTATCTCCATCTCTGTTTGGTAGGTACCTATATTTGTTCACCACACGACCTCCCCCGACTTCATCCGAGCGCTGCCGACGGCGACGCTCAGCCGCCGTTTCCCAATCGAACTTTTCCGATCGAAAGGTGGGAACCAAATATTAATTATTAGGTCGCGTGGTGAGCTGTGCTGCGGTCAGCCGGTGCGCAAACGTAAAAGAAAAAAAAAAAAAAAGAAAGTATCCAAGCGAGCAACACTATCTCCATTGCCAACAAATCACCCGATACCAACACGAAACAATTAATGGCCTGTTTAATGTATTCAACAATTAGTATCCACAACTTTGGTAAGTATCATCTTATAATATATATATAAATCTCGTGTCACAATGTTTGTCCTCAATGGACTCCTAAACCACTTAACCGATTATAATAAAATTCGCACATGTGCAGTTCGATCCAACTTGAGAGATAGGATAGCTTACATTACGCTATGACTAATAGGAGCAGAGCAGCGCGGGCGAAGCCGGGGCGGGCCGCTAGTTTACTATATAAATAACAATCTTTTTTTTTTTTTTTTTAATATTTTTTAAAAGTACTTTTATTTAAGTACCTCCCTGCTTACTACTTCTAACTCTAAAGTTATATTGTATTATGTACTTGATCTTGTCACGTTAAAAAGGTGTTTAATTAGTAGGTAATTATGTTCATTTACATTAAGTAATCATATCTTATACTTTTGCAGACAATGAATCGTAAAGTGCACGAGCCTGTATGGACATTATGGACATACCCACAGGAGACGAGTAGGCATATAATCAAAGACAGTACCTATGCAAGGCATGGTTATAATAACAGGCGAGAAGTAAGGAATACCTACTTGTATATACATGTATATAATTGTATACCTACTTACTGGTGCACATGATACACAGCTGGTGTCGATGCAGTCATCCGTTTGTCCGAAGACTACATCTTATCGGTAGGCATCAAAGTATTGTTTGCAATGTATAATAGGTTAATATTTTACCAATTCTTTTGTGAATATTTTGATATCCGTAGATACGTAACATCTTCAACATATTAAAATCATTGTTTTTTTTTTTACAGGTCTCCAAATGAAGCGAATGACGAGTCAACGAGATTCAGAGGTGGTAATACGTGTTCTCATCCACTGAGATGCTTACAGTTAGAGGTAATGCAAATGCTTACATACATTAATCTATAGTACCTATTAGGTAAGGAATTAAACTTTAAAAAAATTTTCTTTTAAAAAACAAACCCTCATAAGTAGTGTAAGTTATTATGTCTCTGTGATAGTAATTACGGGGCCATCCTACCGATATCTACCTATATTATCGATGTATTGTTGTTTCAAAAAAAATTGTCGTAGTTGTTTTTTAAATGTAAATATTGTATAGATTTGGCGTATCGGCGGAGGTAGGTCTAAGGTATGGGCTAAGAGCCCAAGTAATAACGATATCCATTTTAATAGAGCTTATAATAATTTATTGTTATACAAATAATTCAGAAGAACAAGAACTAGCCAACCGCAACAATTTGTTTCAAGAATCTACATACTTAACAGGCGTAGTCAAGACACACGTGGTCAAGAAGGCGGTTCCCACCAGGGCGAAACATCATCATTGCACTGCGATGGAGTTGACCGTTGTGATTATCCCTAATGTGGGTTAGCTTGGACGCGTAATTATTGGTAGTGAGGACTGCGGACTATGCGTTGTCCTCTCATCATAGGGCGACCACACAAAACCGCGATGCGACGCCGCATCGCAGGCGATGTATTCGTGCGAGCTCGCAGATATTTGCGATGCGATGCGAATTCGCAGTTTTGTGTGGGAGCCCATAATATATATTGTTTTTTTGTAAAAACAAAGCCCTCCCCAAAGACGCTTACAATATCGCCACGCATGGCAGGCGGATTGGCAATCGCAGTGGCGTTAGTCTTACCGCGGGATGCTGCTGCCCAATCTTCCTTATTATATTTACTACCATCTCATTCAAATGTTTTGGCCGCCATTGGTCGGTTGATTGACTACACTAGCGGGAGAATTCTCCTCCACCAAAGGTGATGCGATCTTCACGTTCCGAAGCCTTCAATTTTTGTATTGTTTTTGTTATTAAACAATTCTTACCGAACATATTTCCACCAAGTTTTTTTATGTAATGTTTGTGGCAAACAAGCATGCAGTTCACATTGATGTTAAGTGATGTCTGCAGCCTATAGACAACCACACAAAGACCAAGGTCAAAATGCAGATGCGTTACCACTCCTGAGGCCTAAGGTGTTATGGCTCTGTGACGGAAATTACAGGGCCGTATTATTTTATTTGACCATTATTGGCTAAATAATAACTGTACCTAACCTAACCTTTGTGCCAGTCATGAAAGAACTGCACACAACTTTAAACGCCTCGTGGTAATCGCAAAACTAAGTTTTCTAAATGGCTAACGAGCAAAAACCTTTTTCCATCACTCACTGAGCTTTTTGTATTCACGAATACATTGTTTACGCTGTCGTCGCAGTAACTGTTTAGAACTAATACATCTGTACGTCGTTTTTTGATGGGAAACTAACTGAGGAACAGCTAATAAAAAGGAAACTTCATTTACTGGTGGTAGAGCTCCAGTGACGGAGCTCGCGGGCGTAGGCACCATCGCATTACCTAATTTACTGCACATCCGGAACAGTTATGCACGCTTAAATGTTTTTGCCTTTGGCGGCGTCGTGTGGCGGGTTGCTCACTTCCCTCTAAAATTGTCGAGGAGGGCAATGGCTGTCACATGCGTCATACTCGTGAACGGGTGCTGTTGGTGGGGACTGGTCTGTTCTGGTTTGCAGGAGCTACATCACATTTAGTAGTCAGCAGTTTATTTGCATCTATGCTATGGACGTTCACGTTATTTGATTTTTCACTATAATTTGTACTAGATTTAAGCTCTCATTTAAAAGATCTCTTACTGAGTTTGTTGGGTAGCGGAGTTCTTCTCAGTAGTGACTGCACTTGGAACTCTGCTAAGTGAATAACTTTGATCTTGACGAATAAGTTTTTCTTTTTCTTCATTTATCATCATTGAAGGTATTGAACAATTTTGTGATTATTATGTTTTAACTAAGTAGTTTACATTCTAATTTTTAATTTACTATTAATATATGATTTTGCTTTTACTACATGTAATGGTTATTCACTCTAAGTATTTTATATATTTCTTGATGTTTTGAAAGCATCTGTAAAAATCTATTCGAAATAAAAAAAAAAATCTATTTCTATTTCAACTTGCCGCTAAATGATAGTGTTCAGCATTATCGTGTTCCGGTCAGGTGGTAATGTACGGCCCTGTAATTTCCGGCACAGAGGCATAACAGCTTAGGCGTCAGGAATGGTAACGCATCTGCATTTTGACCTTGGTCTTCATGTGGGTTTCTTTAGGCTGCACTCATCACTTAACATCAATGTGAACTGCATGCTTGCTTGCCACTTCCATTACATTAAAAAAAAAATCCTCTTTCTTTCCATTCTTCTTTAAATAAAATATATTTCACAAGCATGTGTTAATGCGAAATAATATAAAACCAAAACTCCTCTATTCCCCAAAGGGGTATGCAGACGTAAATGCAAGCAAGCATGCAGGATAAACTCAAACTCAAACTCAAACTCAAAAATTCATTTAATCACTTGGAAATAATAGAATTTGCTTGTGATAGGTCAAATTACAAATATAAAATTAAAGCGAATAACAACTGATACGTTGATTAATATGTCAAAGTAAACAAAATAAAATAAATAATAGTCCAAAAATACTTAATGATAAAAATAGGTATCAACAGAATGTTCCATACTTTCTTTTACAAACGGCAAGATAAGACAAAACAAAAAAATATGGGACATTCTTTGTCATTCACTGGCAGAGTTCCAAAGCCCACATTACTGAGAAAAAACCTGCCAAAACAAAACTCAGTAGGGTCTTTTCAAAATATGTTCCTTAAAACTATTTTCACAATATGACACTTATAACTATGTTTTACAATATCAAGTACAATGCACATTAATTTCACAAAATTATTGTTTAGTCTTGTGGAGCTAGACCAGCATTTGTCCAGGCATCTCTATCCTTTAGATAGTCATCGAGTCTATAGTACGCATTTTTACATAGTGTGCGTTTAATACATGACTTAAATGTATTATCTGTAAGTTCAAGATAATATGCAAACACCCACGGTCCGCCGGTTACGTTTTGGCCCATGCATAGAGCAACACGGACTACCGGCCGCGGCAGACTGGAGGGGAGTAGCCATAGCGTGTATTACCGATGCAAAAATGTCTGTCATTTACTGCGGGGGGCAATGCGTGCGACTCACACGCACCTACAAAAATCGTCTATTACTACGAAACTCACACCTTGACTTTAACAAAATACAGAAACAATTTCAAGCACACATTAAAACATCTAGGCGACAGGATAGGCCCATTTGGGCTTGTACTTTGACAGAGGGGAAAGCCTGCATATGGCTACTCCCCTCCGGTGTTGCTCTATGGGCCCAGGTAACAGGTGAGCTTTTTGCAATGTTTAAATTTATAATATTGCAAAAAGAGATTGAAGAGCATTGAAGGACAAAAAAAGTTTCAAAAGATTTTGATTTTTGATTTTGTTATGACCTTTTTAGAAACCATAAAGAAAAACTAAAAAATCTTCTAAAGATCTTAAATCTTCAAAAAATACTTTAAAAAAAGTAGCTGCAGCACACTTCGTAAATGAAATGGATAAGAAAATCAGATGTATTTTGAATCTCGCGTGTGATGGGCCTTAAATTATAAGCACGTTCTACGCTGAAGGAGTAACGGCTTGGAAGAAAAACAGAAGAGTAACGGATAATTGTAGCAAAAAAAAACTTTCTTTCGGTAAAGAGAGGTCACTGTTATACGAAGTAACTGACCTTTGTCTCAAGATGTTTCACTTCAAAATCTAGCGTGAATTTCACGATATGTCAGATAACTGCCTCAGTAGCCTAGTGGTAGTATACAACTACTACTGCGCCGGTGTCCTGAGTTCGATTCTCGCGTCGGAACCTATCAGAAATAACGGTAAAAATCCTTTATCTCTGGTTCTATTCTGTTTTATCTGCGGAGTTTTCCATTTTCTGGATGTTTCCCAGTATCTCAGAGTTTCGTGATAGGCCCGGAGATGTCAATAGGCTCGCCACCTGTTACATGGGTTGAAATACAACCGGCGAATCGTGGATGATCGCATGTATGCTTGAATGCATACATTTACCTATGCCTACCCTACCTACCTACGGGGATTACAGGCGCGAAGCTACGTTACGATTGTCAAATAAAGAGGTTTATGTTTTTCGTTCAACTACTAAAATACTCACGTTTCAGCCGCAAAGTTACAAAAATATCAACTCAATTCAACACTCTGATCTTCGACTTCATATATGCACATATTAAGAGTAAAAAAGTACGTAAAGCGAATGTAAACTTGACAATATTTATTCAGCACACAGTCCTGTGGGAGTGACCCTACCTCCGTCAAGTGTCAGTTTCCGCACGATAACGTATGCCAACGGCAAGGACGGACTTTCAAGATATTGCTACCTCGAAGTACGCGGCCTTCAAACATCGATGTTTGAAAAAAATAAACGAGTCTTCGTATTTGCTTTTTAAAGTTCATAGACGCGCAGTAGAAATGTTTTGTTACTCTATAGTCTCTTTACAAATAAATAAAATTGGAGTGTCTGTTTGTAATACAAAAATAACAGCTTTTTACTAAATGCATTTGTATGTTTACACGGTACATATACCAAAACAACATGTTTTACAATTTTTGTCTGTCTTTTTGTTCCGGCTAATCTCGGGAATAGCTGAACCGATTTTGACGGGATTTTCACTGGCAGATAGCTTATGTAATAAGGAATAACTTAGGGTTTTATACTAGCTGCGCCCAGGACTTCGTCCCGGTAGATACCGAACAATCATACATTCTCACGGAGACGAAGTCGCGGACACAATTAAATTTAAAAACAATTTTTGTTTATCCCTATGTTAAGCTTAGAACCAAATTGCGGGGACGATTGTGATCAAATTTAAATTACGTTACTTGATGCCTGTAACCCCCGAAGGGGTAGGCAGAGGTAAATGCATGCATTCCATACATACAAATACCCACGATTCGCCAGTTACGTTTTTGGCCCTTGTAACAGGTGGCGAGCCTGTTGCCATCTCGGAGACATTACCAAACTCCGAGGTACTGGAAAACATCCAGAAAATGGAAAAATCCCAATAGAACTAAGGATAAAGGATTGTAAACCATTATTTCTGATAGCCCTCGACCCGGGAATCGAACCCAGGACCTCCAGCGCAGTAGTAGTGGCCGGCTACCACTAGGCTACTGAAGCTGTCAATTTTAATTATTTAGTTACTATTGGTATTATTAGGATTCATGTTTATGACTCGCAAAAATTATAAACAATATAAATTTAATTAATATTAATTAATTATCTCAGATAACACTGTCTGCCTGCCACAATGTTAACAGAACAGGTTTCAGTGTTAAAGAAGTACGTAAAGGGAATGTTAACTTGACAACATTTATGTAGCACACAGTCCTGTGGGAGTGACCCTAGAGCCCTACCTCCGTCACTTGTCAGTTTCCACACGATAACGCATGCCAATGGTGAGAGCCGACTTTTAAGTTTTTTTTTGTAATGGAAGTGGCAAGCAAGCATGCAGTTCACATTGATATTAAGTGACGACTGCAGCCTATAAACATCCACACAAAGACCAAGGTCAAAATGCAGATGCGTTACCACTCCTGAGGCCTAAGGTGTAATGCCTCTGTGTCGGAAATTACAGCGCCGTACATTACCACCTGACCGGAACACGATAGTACTGAACACTACCATTTAGCGGCAAGTATATTAGGTTATACGGTGGTGCCTACGCACGCGAGCTCCGTCACTGGAGCTCTACCACCAGTAAAAAGTTCACCTTGAGGTACTACCAATGTCGATCGTTTGAAAAAATATACGTCTTCTTATTTAATTTTTAAAGGTCACAGTCGTTGTATACAAAATTTTCTTTTCTTTTAGTAATAGTGTATAAATGAGAAATTATCTTTGTGCATCTGTCCGTCTGTTCAGTTTCCACAACCAAATAGATCAGCCGATTGCCATTCAATTTCACGTGAATATGATTTGAACTTGAAATAGGACATAGGCTACTATTAAGGTTTCTTTGGTGGAAAAGAAACCCTTAGGTATAATTTTACCAGTTCATTAGTCTGTCCGTCTGTCTACAGTTTAGCTAAGATAGTCTTATCAATCTAAAAAATATATATCATAGTTATATTCTCTTTCCTTAAATACATAATAATACATGGTGAAACTGTCTTTTTAAATATTAATTTAATCTCTAAGCTTTAATAAAACAACTGCTAAATACTTCACCTTACAGATTATAATATATGAAACTAGAAGAAGCTCGTTAGAGCTCCAGTGACAGAGCTCGCGGGCGTAGGCACTACTGCATTAACTAATATACTTGCCGCTAAATGGTAGTGTTCAGCACTATCGTGTTCCGGTCAGGTGGTAATGTACGGCCCTGTGATTTCTGGCACAGAGGCATAGCACCTTAGGCTTCAGGAGTGGCAACGCATCTGCATTTTGACCTCTGGACTATTGACCATTGTATGTATATATAGCACAGCAGGCATCACTTACCATCAATGTGAACTACACGCTTGTTTGCCACTTTTATTACATAAAAGAAACATTAAGTCCTAGAAACTGATTGTTTGGTCAGATTTCAGATTACAGAATCTTAATCTGACGCTTCGAGTGAATACAAAATTTTCCTTCCCCTCTTGGGCTCCCCTACTATGAGGAGATAATTATGGAGAAACGAAACGAATAGTAGTACTTGATTTTCGTTCAACTATAGGACTGGTAATAAGAATTAACAACGTTAATATGCAATGATATTTGACGTACGAGTAATAGTAGGGGAGCCCAGGATGCTATTTTTGGATTTACTCGAGCGCGTCAGATAAAGATATGGGAGATTCCTTGAACCCCGCTGGTTATCTCCACTAAATCTAAGGTTCGTATATAAAGACGCGGCCGAAGAATAGTCTTAAAAAAAATTATAAATGTCGCTACGATCTTACTCATCTTCCGAATTGTCTGAATTTTGGATAGGAGCATTGTTTGGCCACATTTTAAACCCTCACAGAATATCTGACACGCTCTTGACCCAAGACGTTGATGCCACGTCCTCTTCAAAAACATTTGATTCGTTCAAAAACGAAGGTGAAAAATTACTCAAGAATGTCAGATACTCAGAGAGGATCTAAAGTGAACCCCATCAAAGCTCCCATCCAAAATTCTGACAATTTGGATGCGAGGCAAGCTCGTGGCGGAAGCCCTAAGGGTCCGGCCTTTTATGGAAATCTTAGATTTGGTGGAGGTACTGAATTGGGTGCAAGGTATCTCCTATAACTTAATCTGACGCGCTGGAGTAAATTCAAAAATCCCCTCTTGGGCTCCCATACTATAATATATTTACCGCGAATGCAAAGTCTATTTTCAGTTTCGGTCAAATTCATGTAAAATTTGTGGCTCATTTACACTTCACACGCCAATTGCGTGCGCAATTCACGAGTTTCAACTAATTTGTATTGTATGTGTGGCAACCTGGTGAAATTAGGGACAACATTCCATCAATAGACTATTCTGTACGTATTGAATTAAATGCTAGCATTCAATGAAATGATTCGTCGTTTCGAGTTTCTAATTTGTTCATAATGTATACAAGTACCAGCCTCATCGGACTCACGTGCAATTAATATCATGGAACAGCTATATTCATTATCATCATCATTATTTCAGCCACAAGACGTTCATTGCTGATCAAAAACCCCAAAGATTGTGGTTTGCTTTCCGTGAGATGATTTTAGGTTAAAATTCTGTATTTTTCCATATTAACAAATGCAGAATTTCCCAAAGTCTCCTTTAAGTCTAAAACAAAAAGAAAACATTCCGACCTCTTTTTTAAATGAATAAAAAACTTTTGAAACTTGTATTCCTTCTCTGTGATTGACTTTAAACAGTGGTCGAGAGATTAGAGTTTTAGTAGAATTTATAATAATTTATATACAAGCCTAAAATACTTTTTTATTTCGTAAAACTTTTTCTGTCCCCTTTCATATCTTTCTACGCCTCTACTATCACAAGGACAGGTACTACAGAAAAGCCTATCACCACACTGCAGGTGTCAATTACTATCCATGTAAAATAAACTGCAAGGCTATATGCTACTGTATAGCATAAAATAATCAATCTGCAAAGATGCAGAGAATGTCTACGATTTGCATTTTGAAAAAAAAAGTGCTCTTCTAAAACTAGCTTCTTTTATAAACTTAATTCTCTAGAAATTCTGTCACAAAATTAATAAAATGTTCACGACCACAGGCCGCTCGTATTGCTATACGCGATAACATGAAATTCTAAGATGTTTAAAATTTCGTCACGGGCTTATTGTAAAGGAAATATGATATTTTACAGTGAGCGCGTTTACGCTTAATATTTCAAAATTCAATGTACGCTGCAGCGGGAATTTCCTTTGTACATTCTTATACCGGTGTAATTGAGAACATTCTGGGATATAAGATGACGTCTTGTCTTGTTGAGTATGGTAAATATTTTAAGGAAAGGAAAAAACAACCAGTGTTTGAAAGAAATTGGGAAGAAACAAGCTAATAGATTTAGTTTATTTTGAAAATTGAGTGTAACGATATTAAATTAGAAATTAAACAAAAAGTTTTTCTCTGAATTTTGTTTATTTAAAAAGAAACAGCTGGTGCCGGGATGTGACCACCCCACCACTTATTAGCAGACAAATTTTCTTTTACTGATAGAGAATTTTTCCATTAGTGCAGTCAGTCTACCCAACAATGGCAGTAAATCCATTTCAGTGGGGTGGGAGTAAGTGTCATAATGCAAGATGAGCAGTAGCACAATGTAAATTTACTGTGGTAGTAGCGTCCTGCGATAAAACTATTGCCACTGCGAACACCAATCGGCATGCCAAGCGTGGCGATTATGGCATCTTCTCCCCTTATTCTACCTAGTCACTTTATAACTTTGTCCAGCAGTGGACATCTTTCGGCTGGAGTGATGATGATGAATCTATTTTTTTTATGTAATGGAAGTGCAAACAAGCTTTGAGTTTACATAGATGTTAAGTGATGACTGCAGCCTGTAGACACCCACATAAGGACCAAGATCAAAATGCAGATGCGTTACCACTCCTGAGACCTAAGATGTTATAAATCTGTGCTGGAAATTACAGGGCCGTACAATCTAATGGCTATCTTTGGAAATATAGTTTCTCTCAGTAGTTATCTTCTAGTTAGTTGGTAGAAACCAAACCGTGTGTTTAATTTCACCACCCACTCCAGTACAGACGGCCACAAAGACTAATTACATGTCAGGTCATAGAAAAGACATGCAGATTACATAACCGGCCTGTGACTCTATGCTGATATATATTTTTATACGTATTAAACATTCTAGTCACACACCAGGTCTACGCCAGGGGCGTTGCCAACGCGCTTTCAGTCCTGAAGGCATGTTTTGACGCCATTCTTGAAGAACCTCATATCGTAGCACCGAGGGAAGTTCGTTCCAGAATTTGCACGTTCTGGGCGAACGTGAGAACCGCACCTTTGAGCACTGCCAGGTGTCAAATCGGTCAGGGTGGAACTTCTCTCTTCGGCGGTGTAGGAAATAAGATGGTGGCACCATTTCATTTTTTTCTTACTTCTTTCGTTTTATTTATTTAAGGATGGTGGCAAACAAGTATGCAGTTCACATTGATATTAAGTGATGACTGCAGCCTGTAGACATTCATAAAAACCAGAGGTCAAAATGAAGATGCGTTGCCACACCTGAGACCTAAGGTGTCATGTCTCTGTGATAGTTATTACGGGGCCATATATGACCATCTAACCGGAACATGATGATGCCGAACACTACCATTTAGCGGCAGATAGGTTAGGTAATGCGGTGGTGCCTACGCCCTCAAGCTTCTACATTTAGAACTCTATCACCAGTAATAAAAATATCGAACAGTTAAATTATTGTTATTAACATATTTATCTTTAAACCAGCTTAAGCTTCTAACGGTTCACATCGACAGATGAACTAGTGTAAACTGTGTCACAGCTGTCAGCCAATCGAATTGAATACCACTAAAGCCTCTGCAATTTAGGAGAATCGCTTATGAAATATGCAATACAGATATTGCAGATGGCTTATACGTAAATTTGCTTGCATATTTCTTTTCATATTGGAGACTCTTCAAACTTTTTTTTAATTAATGGCATTTTTTGAAGCGTATTTCCAGTGTCAGTAAAATGATATTTCGTATATCAGCAGCGTAAAGATCAGAATCAGTCAGTCAGTCAATTATTTATTGTGTCAGTCAAAGTTGGTAAGAGTCAGAGTATGTATTATGAGTAAAGTGATGGCTACTTTACCAGAACATTGAAGTTTTGTAGGCAACCTGAAAACCTGTGTTTTCGCACTGTTATTCTATTTCACAATACACAGGCACATTAATCAACCTATATCAAACAAAATAACTTTATATAACATAACTCTAAGAGCACCAAACGCTTCAAGGTTCCCGCTAAAACCCCTAACCACTCTTCAAACTTATCACCTACTTCTTACTTTGGACATGGTGATTTTTGGCCAATAGCTAGCCTCTACAGACAAAATTGACTTTCTGAATAGCTTTCTCGCTAGTTTATGACATTGTTAATCTTGCATTGGTTCCTTAACGTCGAACACAAGGCATTTTTCAGTAGAACGGCCCATTACACGACCCTTAAGATTATATTTGACTATTTATGACTATGTACCAGCTCTATTTTATACGATGGTTTCGTTTGATAATTTATTGCGATGCCATAAATTCCGACTTCGTGTCCCGAGATTTGATCATTTATTTCCATTCAATATTTTGAATATTTTCACTTCTTTTCTTTTATTTTTTTATTTGCAGGTAGGCAGAGAGTGTAGAGCGCCAGGTATCCCGGTCCTTACGTACTTCTTCTACATTAGCTGCTATAATATGGGGTTCTTCAAAAATGGCGTCAAAAGAGTCCCTCAAGGCTGGCAGCGCGTTGGCAACTCCCCTGGTGTTGCAAATGTTCATAGGCGACGGTGACCACTTTCCATCAGGTGGCCCGTTTGCTTGTCTGTCAACTTTCAGACATAAAAAAAAATAACACGGGAGCTTCTTGCTTTCTAATTAATAATTACCTTAAGGTTCCGGCACGGGGATAAACTTACTGGTGGTAGAGTTCCAGTGTAGGAGCTCGAGGGCGCAGGCACCACCGCATTACCTAATTTATCTGTTGTAGAAACTAAATTTGGGGCTTTTCACGCGTATACAACACTCCCAAACTTCTTCTCACACCCGACGTTTCGGTCGCTTTCCAGTCTGCCCGTGACCACGGTAGCTGGAAAGTGACCGAAAATGTATGAAGCTCGCGAAAACCGACGAAAACGCTTATTTATCTGCCGCTCAATGGTAGTGTTTAGCACTATCGTGTTCCAGTTAGATGGTAATATATTGCCCCGTAATAACTATCACAGAGACGTAATAACTAGTCTCAGGGGTGGCAACGCATTTGCATTTTGACCTCTGGTCCTTGTGTTAGTATCTGTAGGCTGCAGTCATCACTTAACATCAATGTGAACTGCATGCGGGCTTGCCACCTTCATTACATAAAAAAGTATAGGGCGTCAAAAGTACATTTCTACCATCAGTAGCATTACCGAAGAAGTAATTAAATAAAACAGTATAAAATTTAAAAAAAAATCTATATCATTCACTAACATTGATTGATCTTTCACTAAGATAGATATTGCAAAATGAATATAAGCATACTGGACTATATCGCTACTGGTGGTAGAGCTCCAGTGACGGAGCTCGAGGGCGTAGGCACCACCGCATTACATAATATACTTGCCGCTAAGTGGTAGTGTTCAGCACTATCGTGTTCCGGTCAAGTGGTAATATACGGCCCTGTAATTCCCGGCACAGAGGTATAACACCTTAGGCCTCAGAAGTGGTAACGCATCTGCATTTTGACCTTGGTCTTTGTGTGGGTGTCTCTAGGCTGCAGTCATCACTTAACATCAATGTGATCTGCATGCTTGTTTGCCACTTCCATAACATTTTTAAAAAAAGCAATATACAATGCGGATTCGGATGGTTGCAGAGGCCAGGAAGACCAAGACTAACTTACTATGACCAAACAGGTCGAGTACTCTGTCTGAGGGTGGGGTAAAAAGTCTTAGGAATCAGCGTGCATGTATGAAGAGAATAGTGAATATAGAAGAAACACGGGAGCTGTCTCAAGATCGGGATATCTGGCGGTTAACACTCTCTACCTACCTCGTCAGAGACCTAGCGTAAAAATACATAAATAGACAATTGAACAATTTCTTCAATGAATTAACGGAAGCTTTGACAAGCATTTTTCTACAACAGAGATTCCACAAGATAAATAATGCAACCATTATGTTGCTGTTGGTCTGTTAGAAATAGTCTTTGTATATAAAGGCAACCAACTACAAAGGAATAAAGAACAATCCATTCAGGAAAACATATTATAACATTTTTATTTTTTTTGCAAAGAGAGAATATTATTGACTGTCGTACTTTACAGCGTGTAGCGCAATAGATTAATTGCAGATAGGGATTGCAATCCCGCAAAGTGGGATCCCGCAATCCCGCGGGATCCCGCACCTCTTATCAATCTGGTGGATCTCGCACCTTCGAAACGCGGATCCGCGGATCCCGCAAATTAAAATTAGCTGCTGAAACGTTCCTGAAGTTTTGCGAGAAAGCACAAATTCATTATAAATCTCATTATAAATAAGATTGATTACCTTACCTGTTTTTAGATGTAAGGTTAAAATTTAATAGTACTTTTAAAAAATTAAGGTCTAATAAAACTGATTTGTTTACTTAATATTTCTCACTTACTTAATATATATGCTATCATATATTTTGTCAGAAAACAAATAATTTTGTTGCAATAATATGCGAGACATATTTTATTAAAGTATTTTTTTTAGAATTAGACAGAAGGAAAACCCAGAAACAAGTATCACAAAACTTTTTGTTTAAGATATTTATGACAGCAAAATTGTCATTGTGTATATTCCGACTCTATTAAAATACCATGATAGGCGGCGTGCGTGCGTGATAAAAAAAAAAATCTTTTTAATTTGTTGTAATATCGTATTTGTGTTCTTGACCACTACATCTTTAGGTCTTTTAAAGGAGACGTTTTAGAAAACGCATAAGTTTAATTATCTATAAAATAAATATGTTGCCAATTACTGTAATGTAATGCAAAAAAAGTATTGTTCAAAACCTAATATTTGAAAATATTACAATATTGTATAGGTTATCATTAGTTTTCGGAATGAAGATCGACATTTTCGAACTTTTTATTTAAAATTCCCCTTAAAAAACACCTAAATCCCTTCTGTCTAAAGCTAAAAAAATGTACTAAATTAAAACTTTATTTTTATAAAACTTGTCAAGTGCATGTCGGGCCACGCGCACTGTAGGGTTCCGTAGTTTTAAGGTTTGAATAATGAAATGAAAAAAAAAAAAAGTTTCTATGGAGTTCTTCAAAATTTTTGAGTAAAATACATTTGATCGACTATTACTCGCAAACTTGTAGGGCCTACTTAAGTGTGATAGGTTTCCTTTTAATCTATACTAATATAATAAAGCTGAAGAGATTGTTTATTTGTTTGCTTGGACGCGCTACTGGTCCGTTTTTTGAAAAGTTTTTACAGTGTTAGATAGCCCATTTATCGAGGAAGACTATATATCCCTAAATATTTCTTTTTTTTTTCCATGTATTTTCCATTCTACCTTTTTGTCGGTGTTATCAAGGTGTTTGTATACTTGTTTGTGTAAATTTCAAGTCTCTGTTACCAATAGTTTTTGCGCTTAACTTTCAGACAGACAGACAGACGGACAGACAGATAGACAGACAGAGAGACAGACAGACGGACAGACGGACTTACGGAAACTATAAGGGTTCCTTGTTTACTACGGAACCCTAAAAAACCTGCAGTTTCAATTGATTTTATAACAAAATTTTTAAAATGCGGGGTCCCGCGTTATCCGCGCGGGATTGATCAATCCCGCATATCAATCCCGCAGGATTGAAGAAGCTGCGGGATTGCAATCCCTAATTGCAGACTATTTTCAGATACATTTAACTTTTCCTGATGGTAGATTCCCAGTGTAGGGTCTCGATTGTGTAGGCACCACCGCATTACCTAATCTATCTACCGCCAAATGGTAGTGTTCAGCGCTATCGTGTTCCGGTTAGATAGTAATTTATGAGACAACAACAGAAGTCTCAGGGGTGGCATCGCATCTGCATTTGGACCTTTGATTTTTGTGTATATATCTATGGGCTGCAGTCATCACTTAACTATGTGAAATGCATGCCTGCTTGCTACATTTCTTAATTAATAAAAAAAAAACAAATCTGCGAAACAAAAGTTCTAAAACACAATAAATATTCCAATTTGAAACAGACAAAGA
The DNA here is from genome assembly GCA_036365455.1 of Macrosoma leucophasiata. Lineage (NCBI taxonomy): Eukaryota > Metazoa > Arthropoda > Insecta > Lepidoptera > Hedylidae > Macrosoma > Macrosoma leucophasiata. The sequence continues at coordinate 3,231,951 of JAWQUS010000017.1, forward strand.
GAAATCCGGCATATGCTTGATAACTTTACCATCGATGCTTTCATGACAAACAAAACATTACGTGGAAAAATCCCAAACAATGGACAATTTGTTTGTACACTAAAAATGTTTAAAATGGATACATATTACACAGATATTCATTGGAATCAAAGATATTGAAAAATGTCTAGAAGCATTCCATTCTTTGTCCTATGCATGTTTGTACCCGCTGAAAAGCACGACATTGGTATTGATTTCAATATATTCCATTCCTGCGCAACGTATTGAACAATTTCTATCTATGCAGTATCGTGAATGCGTATTTAATTTTTAAATTCATTGAAGGAGGCAACTCAAAATAAATATCTTACATTCTATACTTATAATAAAACTGTAGAAGTGTAAATTCTGTACATTGAAAATATTGAAAAAATAAATACCAGGGGTTGTTACTAGATCGATACCGAACCCAAATAAGTGATTAGAAAATTTTTTGTCTGTCTGTCTATTTGTCTGTCTGTCTGTCTATCTGTCTGTCTGTCTGTTTGTTCAAGCATCACATAAAAACTACCGGTCCGATTACGCTGAAACTTGGTATAATTATACTTTAACCTTTGGCGCACAACACTGGGTACTTTTTATCACGGAAAAATGTCTGTTTTGTCTGTGTGTTTGTGTACGCTTATTTCAGAAATGGCTTATCCGATTTGCGGTTTACACAAATATATTGTGGTAAGCTTTCACAAAGCATTTAGTGTTTGTTTCATGTCAATCGGTTCACAAATAAAAAAGTTACGTCTGTTTAAAGAATCATATCGAATATTTTTAAACTATTCTGTATCTATCTTCTATTTTTTAGGGTTCCCGTACCTAAAAGGTAAAGATGGACCCTATTACTAATCCTCCGCTGTCTGTCTATCCATCTGTTTGTCTGTCACCCGCCTGTATCTCATAAACAGTGATAGCTAGAAAGCTAAAATTTTCACAAATTATGAATTTCGATTGCAATATTAATTGTATAGATATAAACATACATACAAACATACATACATACATACAAATAAATAGAATTGGAGTGTCGCCGATTTTAAAGGAACTTTCAGTGTCGTAAAATAAAATGTTAACGTGCTTATGTTAGTAGCAAAATCATAAATAGGTGAAAAACGGTAAAATTCGATTAACATATTCATCTTTACTTTAATAAAAAAATAATTTAATGGTAAAAATACAAAAAAAAATACTGATATAAGCAATGAAAGAAGAGTAACAGAAACAAAATAAACAAGTTTTGGAATTTTGTTCTGTCTGTCTGTCTGGTACGTTATAACTTCGAATCCACTCAACGGATTTGAACGCGGTTCACATGTGGATTACATATTATTATAATTAGGAGCGTTGTAAAAACATGTTTTATCAAAATCGGTAAAGGGAAAATTAAGTTGATCAATAAAAAATTTACTTAAAACACTGCTTCAAAACTTTTAATCAGAGTTGAACGTGGTTTACATAGGTGTTAGTGGCGTTGCTGGTGGCGTTGGTGGCATTGGTGACGTTGGTGGCGATGGTGACGTTACTTGCGTGGGTGGTGGTGGCATTGGTGTCGTTAGTGACGTTGGTGGAGTTTGAAGCGTTGGTGGCGTTGGAGGTAGTATTGGTGGCGTTGGTGGAGTTGGTGGCGCTGGTGGCATTAGTAGCATTGGTAGGTTTCGTGGCGTTAGTCTAATATCGCATACAGAGAAGTACCTAGGTATTAATATAAAACAGATTTTATTAGCTATCCATAAGTGTTTTCGTTTGATCCGAAATGAACCTCAAGTTATATCTAAAAAATGCTTTCCAAAGTCGTTATTCTACGCGAACGAAATCGCGGGCTCAGCTAGTAGTCTAATATAATTAATACCTATATAGCAATTATGGATACACCATCCCTTTACTTTTCGTCATGAAGTTGCAAACAAGCATTTGCCATCAATTGATGGTAATAGAACACAGTAATTTATACTAAAAAAAACAGAGATTTCAATGTAGATGCGTGCCCACTCCTGAGGTCTTAGGTGTTGAGCTTCTGTGCCGTAAATTACTGGGCTGTACCCTACCTGATCGGGACACGTTTGCGATGACAATTTCTGTTAAGCAGCAAGTAAATTAGGTAGTGCGATGGTACCTACGCTTTCGAGCTCCCGCACTAAAGAGCTCCATCGTTAATTAATTACAATCAAGAAACAGATTTTTAAATCACTTACATACTCATCATATAAATCGATTGCTGTTCGTTAGTTTCGCTATAAGTCGAGAACGGCTTGACTAATTTGGCTAATTTAGGTTCTGAATGATTTTTGGAAGTCCAGGGAAGGTTTAAAAGGTAAGAAAATATGAAGAAATTGAAGAGGAATAGTAAAAAAACACAATTTTATTTTCACATTCAAATAGTCCGTATATACCAAACCTTTGACACATTATAGCATTCTGAGACAAACGAAGTTTGCCCATCAAGTAATTCGTCACATTGACTTTGGTCCGTTGTGTATCATATTTATGGTTGACAACAAATTGCCTAGCTAATGTCACTCAATTTTAAGCAACGCTCAAATGTGCGCTATCTCTATCGTTTGAACGTGTTTTATAAAGACAGAAGACTTTTAAGTCCCACTTAGATTTAAGTGACGTTTTAGTATTTGGCCGTAAATGTTTTTAAAATTTAATAACGATGCCATTTTTGGCATTTCATACGAATGGTAGGTGATTCCTTAACCTGAATACATCTACACAAACTCTAGAGATCAAAATGCAAATGTGTTGTTACTACTAGAATGTCAAAATAATTGATTTTGACTCTCTGAAAGAAACTATGGGCCATACTATAATTTTATTACATGAGTAGCGTCCTGACTCTGCTTTGCACGGGTTCAATGTAGGTCATTGAAATAAAACTTATTTTTACAGATTTATCTCGCGTATATTAAACTAAAATGATTTTTTAAATCAACCCGACGTTTCGGTCGCTTTTCAGCTTCCGTGGTCCCAGGCAGACTGGTGCCCGGGACCACGTGACTGGAGTGTAGCTCGCGAAAACCTAAGAACATATCAATGTAGGTCGTTACTGTTAATTTGATGTAATTTTTTTGGAATATATCAATATATTATCTACTATTATTTTAAGAATTTCCACCGATTCATCTGTTTAAAACGATAATTGCAGCCCTAATGCTATCTATCGCACCAACTATCAAGCGAAGGTTAACAAACAAACAGACAAACAGACATTTAAAAAGTTAACATGTTAATTAAGTTTTTTTAAATTTCAATTTTTTCGAGAAACTTTGTTTTTTGTTTTTTTTTATAAAAACCTTCTCCAAAAAAAAATCACAAAAACAAAAAAAAAATAGTGAAATCGATAAAGCCGTTCTTAAGTTTTGCGCTTAGCAACACATATAGCGATTCATTTTTATTTATATAGACATTATCATTAAAAACATTACTGTCACTTACGATTCCGTCCACAATATACCGGAAACACCGGAAATTCCTTGTTACTCAAATGTTATCCAAGTCGCAGCAGAATATTCAAAACTTACGTTTTAAATTCCACAAAACCATTACTAACATAAATATGGAGCGCGCCTTTCCAATGGCCAATTTGTAGCCAGGAGTGTCATGTAAACACATTATCTTTCTCGAGGGTGTTGGCACGTCCCTGGCTCTTAGATGGATGCCTTTAAATTGTTTGCAGAGAGTCTTACAAGGCGTATTAAGGTATGTTGGTTTTGATGCAATGCGCTTATGGATAAGGTTAAGCTAAATCGACGACAAAACTTCCCGCCTGTATTTACTCTAAGAAGAAAGTTGTGGTATTTCCGAGCATACATTTCTAATGCCGACCCAAAAAGAGGGTTGTTATAAGTTTGACTTATCTGTCTGTGGCATCGTAGCTATTAAACGGATGGGCCAATTTCAATGCAGTAGTCTTATTCGAAAGCCCTTTTCCTTGTGGTAGTTCTTAGTTTGGTGGATATAGCATAGGCGAATGAAGCTAATTTCCAGTTTTGGTTTCATGCATAATTTTAAAATCGTTTCAAAATTCACTGACTCAATGAGGGTTCGATGATGACCAGTACTTTCTGTGGAATCAAGGATCAACCTTGAAGCCAATAATTCCAAATAAATAAGCCAACACTGAATCCAAAAATTCCAAATGTCGGTAAGTATCATTATCATTTCCGATACCCTTCAAATTAGGGTCTCATGATGTCCAGCTACTTGTGAACATAATTAATCCTGAAACTTAACTTGTAGTAGAAGATCCCTAGAGGATATTTTGTTATTTACTCGAGTGCATCAGATTAAAATATGGGAAATACTTTGCACCCTGTTGAGCACTTCTATCAAATCGTATATTGGGCCAAACCCTTAAATTAAGATTACCGCTACGAACTTGCCTCACATCCAAACCTTCACAATTTTGGGTGGGAGCTTCGATTGCGTTCACGGTAACATCTTTCCTGAGTATCGGACATTCTTGAGTAACTTTTCACCGCCATTTTGTAAGAATCAAATGTTTTTGAAAAGGGCACAGTAGCATCTTTATGAGTCAAGGTCGCGTCAGATATTCCGAGAGATATACGTGCCCAAACGACTACCTTTCAATTGCCTTCATCCAGCGACTACCCGAGACCATTGGTCGACGGTCGATCTCATGGCAAATTGCCCAAATTTTGACTTCTGGTAGACGGTCACCACTCAAGAAACCCTTTTGCCCCAACGACGGTCGGTTATACGAGTGGGCTATAGGTGAGCTTACGTCAAAAATAGCTCTCATTATGGTCTTCCATGTGGTCTGAAGTATTCTTATGAGGGTCGTAGAATGGTTTAGACGTCTATAAAATATTACGATGGAAAGAGTGGAAAATTATGATCTTAATTGATATACATTGCAAATGTTCAAAGAATATCAAGGCATCTTTAAAAAACCATACTGATTATATTAATACCAACTTAAATAAAAGATAGCCGAACTCAGACCTGCTGAGCTTAACTTCTTTCAATGTCAACTTCCGTGAAAATTCTGAATTATTTTTCGAGCATACTACTCTCTCCATCAATAATCTTCGTAAACATTGAATTACTTTCATCTCAAATTAGGGTCAAACACAAAGCTAATACACCCGTCTTATCGAGAGCAGTATCCATCACGTTTGGACGTCGTTATCATATTTAATCGTGAGTTAATGTAGCAACACTAATGCGCGACGGGGACTCCCCGCACTTGGGCTCACGCCGTCACAAGTTAATCGTCCGTGTCGACGTTGCATTTATGAAGTTTGTTCCAGTAATACAGTAAACAGTTGGGTCAAGTTTGTATATTATATTCAATTATAGGCAATAGGTATAGGCGTGGTTTACAAGGTTTAACAGGCATGGCTATTGAATTTTAAGCCTAATTACACAGGCCGAAGGCAATATTGTCGATATTCAATCAAACCGTAATAAATTACAATGAACTGCATTTTTATAATTTGTACAACATGATAAAAAAAAAAACTTTGTGTACGGTTGGAAATGGAGTGAAACGATTTGAGTACCCCGGTGCGGCAATTCTATGAGTAGTAAATTAAGTGTAAAATGAAAGTTGAGACGTTACGCGCGATTCTCCCGCGAGCGCTGCGACCGAGCGGACATGTTTCACTCAGCCGCACACTACCGATCTCCTTACGGATACCGAGTAAACTTGTGTCGTGCATCGGACCTGACACACAAACAATTTTTCCACATTTTATTTTAGGAAACACTTTTTATTGGTCTTCTTCTTTTCGAGTCAGCGGCTCGATACGTTTTAATTTTGTCAGATTTTGTCCGCCCATACCTCGCTACAGCGACTGCAGCATCGTTTACCTTTTGGAGGTCCTCTAATGTGCAGGAGCAGGGGGCTAATGGACAAAGAAGCATGTGTTGCATCGTCTGGGATGGAGCCCCACAGTCACATTGTTTTTATTGGTAGTAGAGTCCCAAAGCCGGAGCTCGAGGGCGTAGGTTTGATAGCGTTATCTAATCTTTTTTTTTATGCAATGGAAGTGGCAAGCAAGCTTGCAGTGCATATTGATGTTAAGTGATTACTGCAGCCTATAGACACCCACACAAAGACCAAGGTCAAAATGCAGATGCGTTACCTACCACTCCTGAAGCCTAAAATGTTATACCTGTGTGCCGGAAATTACAGGGCCGTACATTACTACCTGACCGGAACACGATAGTGCTGAACACTACCATTTAGCGGATACGGATTACCATTAATCTACTTATTGCTAAAATTAAATGGTAAATTCAACGCGATTGTGGTCCGAACGGGGTGGTAATGTACGGTAACAACTTAATCATAATATCCTGCAACATAAAAAGTGTTTGCTGACCTTCTTCACCGTTGAATATCAAACCGGAAGATATTACAAGCAATGCCATTTAATGGCAGATAGTTAACTCAGTAACTCATATAATCTCTACTTAGTCTGTCACAGTAAATCTGAACTTTAAATTAATCTTGGATGATTACAAGTCCAATAATGTAGAAGGACCCTCGTAGTAATAATTTGTGATTCGCAGACTTCGCAGTACAATTAATTATTACCATAACGAGGGTTGATGGCATTTAGCGATTACTAATTTGAGTGTGTTGTCATTATGGCCACGTAATAACTATCGCCGAGACAAAAACTTAGCCTGGGTTGCACCACGACTTTTGTCACATCCTGCTCTAACTTTAACAAAGGAGATGTTGCAAAAATGTATGGACCTCCGGCCATGTATTGTACACAATATCATTAACAGGCAAAATCAATTTAAAAACGTTTTTTACTGCATATTTTCACTTATTTAGCTTTGTTTGCAGTTACAAAACATTATTTGCAGTTAGAATTGCAACTCAAAACCAACATGGCGGATATGGCGGGCGATGTCATTTTAACATTTTCATTTTTTAAATTGTTTTTTTGATTATGTAGTACTTGGAGAAAAAAGTAATATTTTCTAAATACTATCGAAATCGATTTTATGTGTCAAAACTACAATAATCGATTATCAATTTTTAAAAAATCATCGGAACTTCTTTAAATTGATCGATTCGATACATTGTTTTTTTTATAATGTGTGATGCACTAGTAAGATACAGTTATCATTAGTTTTGTTTTATCTATATAGGTACCTACTATCCCAAGCGTCGGCTGTATCGCCGCCATGTTGAACAGGGTTGAAAATGATAAAATCGTTGAATTAAATGTGGTTGTAACTCTAAAATACATTCTTGAATAAATTAATTGTATTTTTTTCGGATTCTTCTTTAATTTACCCATTTTTTGAGGACATGTACAAACTAGAGCCGAGCTCGCAACATCTCCTTTCCTTAAGTTAGAGAAGGATGTGCAATGTAAAAAATTACTTTAACAAATTATGTGCTGCAATCCAGGCTTAGTGCGAGATTCACAGACCGCACTACGACTTTACTTCGAGCAAAGTATGCTTAGAACTGAGATGAATGATATTATGTACAGAAATGTATGGGTTTTGACAGTTCGAAGCGTACTTTTCTCGAAAGTAAAGTCGTAGTGCGGTCTGTGAATCTCGCACTTAGTGTCTCAGGGGACCACATCTGGTTTTTTGTAGTCTATAAGCTGCGGTCAAAACTATACATTTATTTGAACTGCATTCATGCCATTTTCATAAATAATATTATAGGCCCATGTTTTTAATACCTCGCTAAGTTCGATTGGTACTAAAAGATAATAGTTATTGCAAAGTTAAATCATTATTTGAACTTTTGATCCCACCCACAGACAGTACTCTACTAATTTGGTCAGAATAGGTCAATCATGGTAATCCTAAGCCATTGCCGTTTTCAAATCCTTTAACATCCTACCTTTATCGTCTATGTACATTAAAGAGTTATGTATATTTGTTAAGAAGCATCCATATTTCTTTAAAAAATACACCGACGTTTGTTCTCGACAAAAGAGGGGCTTTTATGCTGATCTACTTTATCATCCTCTTTGCCATAAAGACATCTATAAAAGAAACGCATATAATATGTATAATATGTATATCTGTTTACAATACCCTTCCTGCATTCATGAAAAAACTTGAGGGTAATAAATTTAAACGAACCTTAAATAAATGGCTTCTTAACAATTGTATATACGACATTAACGAATATAAAATATATTGTTATAATAATTATAATTAATTCAATATATTACGTAAGTTTTCAATGACCTTAATCTAAGTAAACAATATCTATAATTTTAATGCACCTAATTCAACTCTGTATGACCTCAGTCAATTCAAATAATGTAATAACAATTATCTTGTAAAATCAATAATGTTCATTACAAGCATTTGCACATCCGCTTGCGGATTGAATACATGTTCTGACACTAAAATAGTATTAAGATCCTAAAAATGTAATTGTATTCTAGCAAATTATTTGCGCAAGATCTGCGGTGTATCACTCACCGATCGCGTTCGTAATGAAGATGTAAGAAAGAGACTTTGTGTGAATGATAGTATCGGTGTAAAAATGAAAAAAGGCATGCTCCGATGGTTCGGGCATATAGAAAGAATGTCGAATGAGCGAATGACTAAACAGATATACAATGCGAATGTGGATGGTTGCAGAGGCCCAGGAAGACCAAGGCTGACCTACCATGACCAAATAGGTCGAGTTCTGTCTGATGGTGGGGTCAAAAGTCTTAGGAATCGGCGTGCATGTATGAAGAGAATGATGAAGGTAGACGAGGCACGAGAGGTTTGTCAGAACCGGGATGTCTGGCGCTCTACACTCTCTGCCTACCCCGTTAGGGACCTGGCGTGAAGATACATACATACATACAATTACATGTGTTCTATTTTGGCTATGACTGTATGTGGTATACGGGCAGTGAAAAAGATAAAAATTAATAAATCTTGTAAAAAAACAGTACTTATTTTAACTTCAATCTCCAAAGCTTCAATCGACTGGAGTATTAAAAAAAATATATCCGGGTACTGTCGAAGAAGATTCCGGTGATCCAAAACCATTGCAAATTAGACTTTATCTACACACAAATAAGGCACCGACATGATCTACCGGACATGTTTTCGATGCTTCATATACATATAAGTTTGTCAGAGTTAAACTATCAAGTTTTTGTTTTCTTATTTCAAAACCGAATTCCATTTCCACGTCGACGGACGCTTCCGAAAAGCACTGGCCATAAATTTGTCTAGTCTCGGCAAGTGTTAGGTGTTTTTATTGGTATATAAATCTTCTATATTGGTCGCCCTTAACCTGCTAGGAATAGACGCTGGAGTGTGCTTGCCAAATGTTGTGGCAATGGGTTTTATCAATTGAAAAGCGGGTAATTGCCAAATGGGATATGTCTCCTAGTGGTGATATTGTTCTATTTTTTAAATCTATACAAATAAATAAAATTGGAGTGTCTGTTTGTAATATAAAAATAACCGCTTTTTACTAAATGCATATGTATGTATACACGGTACATATATCAAAACAACATTTTTTACAATTTTTGTCTGTCTGTTTGTTCCCCCTAATCTCGGAAACGGCTGGACCGATTTCGACGGGACTTTCATTGGCAGATAGCTTATGTAATAAGGAGTAACTTAGGCTACGTTTGTACTAGCTGCGCCCGCGACTTCGTCCGGGTACATACTGAACAATCATACATTCCCACACGGATGAAGTCGCGGGCACAGCTAGTTGAAAATAATCTTAGGGGCGTCTCCGTTGTTTAATGTATGCTATCTTCTACAGGTTTTCGGGAAGTAGAAGTATAAAGTCTTATAAAAATCGCTCAAATGCGAGTCAGACTGCCGAAATAATGAATTATGGTATACCCTTATTTACGTCACAAATACCCGATGTGGTTGAAATTTAAGAAATCCTCTCCAAATAGTATTTCAGGCAAACGCACGAGTGATCTTTTAAGGTTTTGTTTTTTTTCCCATTGAAGTGAGGAACCCTAAAAGATAGGTCCAGATGATATCAATTTTTGTAATGTTTGTCGCCTTAATGCATAATCGCTAATTCAAAATTATCTACTTCAGAGTAATTTAAGCAGTCCTAAAACATTAACCCCCTTATTTATAAACGAAATAGGTTGGAGAAAAAGTCTTTTCGTATTATAGTATGTATGAACTTGTAATAAAATCTCTTTGGCTGCAGTATTTGTATCTGGCTGGTTTTGGTATCATTGAAAGTTAAAATTTTAAAGAACATAATTCTAAATTCAAATTAGGCAAATGTGTGATTTTCATTTGTTTTTCGTACTGTCAAGATGAGTGAATCTAATAAAGAAATTCGATACATTTTAAAATTTACTACAAAAAAGGTAAAAATGCATGAAAAAGTGGAGCAAGATCGACATATCAGTAGTTACAACGTAGCTGAAGAACTGAGAATTGATCACAAAACAGTTTTGGCGCATTTGAAAAAAGCTGGATACAAAAAAAAAGCTCGATATTTGGGTACCTCACGAGCTCACTGAAAGAAACCTAATGAACCGTGTACTCATTTGTGATTCTTTATTACGACGTAATGAAACCGAATCATTTTTGAAGAAGCTGATAACTGGTGATGAAGAGTGGATCACGTACGCAGGAACGTGCGAAAAAGGTCGTGGTCAAAGGCCGGTCAGGCTTCACAGACTGTGGCAAAACCCGGGTTAACTCGCAATAAGGTGATGTTGTGTGTGTGGTGGGATTGGAAGGGCATTATTCATTATGAGCTATTACCACCAGGCAGGACTATCGATTTTGAACTCTACTGCGAACAACTGATGAGATTAAAGCAAGAAGTTGAGAGAAAGCGGCCGGAATTGATCAACAGAAGGGGTGTGGTGTTTCATCATGATAACGCTAGACCTCACACATCTATAGCCACTCAGCAAAAATTAAGAGAGTTTGGCTGGGAGGTGTTAATGCATCCGCCTTATAGTCCTGACCTTGCACCTTCAGATTTCCACCTGTTTCGGTCTCTTCAGAATTCTTTATGCAATGTTAGGTTAACATCACGAGAGGACTGCCAAATCCACTTGTCGCGGATTGATGAGAAGATATTTGACTATTTTGATGAGAAGTCCCAAAATTTTTATAGCATTGGGATCATGTCTCTACCTACAAGATGGCAAAAGGTTATCAAATAAAATGGTACATACATACTTTAGTTAAATTTAAATAAACTATATTAAAAAATGTTTTGAATTATCTTAAAAAATGCGAAGAAACTTTTTCCCCAACCCAATATTTTAGCTTAAGTGTTGCTAATCTCTCCTTTGTCTTTTTCTATTCTGCACATTTGACAATGCAACTGACAAAGGCAAAGCATTATATAGCTAAAACGTATCTAATGTTCGTTTATGAATAGGGGTAAGCATGTAATTCAAACTAAGAAAATTAAATTAAGTCACTAGAAATTATTCGAGGTCACATCTCAAGAAAATAAATCTAAGCAGCCAATCTGTCCGTTTCATCGGACGTCCTTTCCAAATCTTTGTTCATCTGCCAACTAAAAATATAATGTCAATGGTGAAAATAGCACATTCCTTACTACGTGTTTTCTTTGGAGTGCAATGTGCACTCGCCTTTAATAGTTGGTGATTCAGTGGTTTTTATGATATCTGCAGTATTTTTGGTGGGTGTCCAGATTGCTAAGGCATGTGGGTTCAGCAGTGTTTATTGCAAACGAAATATAGAAATGAAGCTATTATTGCGTATCTATCTACCTCTTAATATTAGGTAAATTACAGTACCAAGTTCCAGTACCCAGTTAATAAATATTTCAAGAAAGAGATAATCGGCTAGTTTCGACTTCGTAGAGCGTTATCTCTGTTGCACACTACCTACGTAATCTACACTAATATTATAAAGAGGAAAACTTTGTTTGTTTGGTTGTATTGAGTAGGCTCAAAAACTACTAGGCCGATTTACAAAAAAAATCACAATTCGAAAGACACATTCACCACGGATAACATAGGATATATTTTATTTTGTAAAAAATAGGATTCCGTAAGATAATTGAGTGTTTTGGACACAAGGTGAAAAAATTAACCAGAAAAGTTACTTATTTTGCGTACGCTGCCTAAACCATAAAAGATATCGAGGAAGGCTTCAGGCTTTATCTATATATATTTTTTTTTATGTCATGGAAGTGGTAAACAAGCATGCAGTTCACATTGACGTTAAGTGATGACTGCAGCCTATAGACACCCACACAAAGACCAAGGTCAAAATGCAGATGCGTTACCACTCCTGAGGCCTAAGGTCTTATGCCTCTGTGCCGGAAATTACAGGGCCGTACATTACCACCTGACCGGAACACGATAATGTTGAACACTACCATTTAGCGGCAAGTATATTAGGTGATGCGGTGGTGCCTACGCCCGCGAGCTCCGTCACTGGAGCTCTACCACCAGTAATAGTATAATCATCACGCTAAGACGAATAGAAGAGGGTAGGTAACATTGCACCCTCGCGAAGCCGGGGCGTGCCGCTAGTTCTATTATATATTGATAGTGCGGTATTGGTTAAAATTGTTTCGATCAAAATGGTCGCTAAGCGTTGCATGAGTAGTGTGCGAAAAAAATAATGCTCTACAGGTAGGCAGAGGTAATTGCATGCATTTTTTTCTTATTATAGCATTGTTTCCTTTTTCTCAGGTTTGCATTGCTTTAACATGGACTTCGTGTATCAAATAATAATGAAGTATGCATTTTCTTTTCTTTTCTTTTTACTCTTTGTTATAAGTTTGTAAAGGGGAAAAGAGACATTCTACTGATATACTTTTTACATTAGTTTATGACATTTAGTTTTATCTTAGTGATATTCTTGACTTTACATATATTTTTTATCTTGTTTGACATGTATATCAATTGTTATTCGCTTTAATTTATTTTGTTTGTTTTTGACGTGTCATAAGAGGTGCCTGTCACCCTAAATGAATAAATGAGTTTCTGATTCTGATTCTGAAATAAAATAAATATACTACAAAATCCACTATACTCTGTAGGCGTGAATTGGGTTTGATTTTACAGCACATAAGCTTGAGCATGTAAACTAATGTATTTTAATTTACAATGAAGTGCACATTTGAATATAAATGCTCCCATCGCAGTGTTTACGCTCTCTAACTAATTGAAAGCAAGCCAGTGTTAATTTAACGATTCATAGTTGCATTTGGGAAAGAGCCTACCGGCTGTTCCCTGGACAATATTGTAAATTGTTCTTCTGTTCTAAACAATAGTTTTGCATAACTTTTGTGCTTTTATTATGTAGAATATTTCCTTATATACATAAATAAATATGCTACTTATATTTACACATAATGCAACATATATTCGTTAAAGAAGTTTAACCCGCAAACAAAATACTCGTACTAACCCCCTTATTCATAAACGTATTTAGCTAAAGTGTTGCTAATGTCTTCTTTGTACTTTTCTACCCTGCACAATTGACAATGCAACTGACAAAGACAAAGCATTCTATAGCTAAAAAGTATCTAATAAACGTCTATGAATATAATTAATGAATAACTCTATACTACTAGAATGCAAAGAACTAGTTTTAACATTTATGTAGCATTAATAGACATCCACATTAAAACCAGAGGTATTTTTATGTCATGAAGTGACAGTTCACATTGATGATAAGTGACACTGTAGCCTGTAGACATACCTACAATTCAGAGATTACAACGTTGATGCGTTGCTACTCTTGAGGTCTCAATTGTTGTGCCCCTGTGTCAAAAATTACAGGCCCGTACATTACCACCCGACCGGAATATGATAGCGCTGAACACGCATTTAGCGAAAATTTCAAAATCAAAGTTAAAACGAACTCGTACAACCCATTTTTTTAAAGCAAACATATTTTGTCTATATTTTATTTTTAAAGAAAAATGGAAAGAAAAATTTGACTTCAGGCGAGACTCGAACTCGCAACCTACTGGGAATCTATTCCAGCCGCTCTTCCAATTGAGCTACTGAAGCCCTGCCCGATTTGTCAAATCTTTCCTTCACATCTATTGCATTGCTTTATGGTAGCAGCAGCGCCATCTATTACCAACTATGCTAGTTAGGCAACCGATATAATAGACTTTTCAGTTTATTGAATATCGTAAAGAAGTCGCTTATACCCTTAATCATTGTTTTTATATTATTTCGCATTAACACATGCTTGTGAAATTTATTTTATTTTTAAAGAAAAATGGAAAGAAAAATTTGACTTCAGGCGAGACTCAAACTCGCGGCCTACTGGGAATCTAGTCCAGCCGCTCTTCCAATTGAGCTACTGAAGTCCTGCCCGAAAAAAAAAAATGTATATTTCAGTAGCTCAATTGGAAGAGCGGCTGGACTAGATTCCCAGTAGGCCGCGAGTTCGAGTCTCGCCTGAAGTCAAATTTTTCTTTCCATTTTTCTTTAAATAAAATATATTTCACAAGCATGTGTTATTGCGAAATAATATGAAAAACAATTAAACAGATTTCTTTAATTTGGAGAAGGATGTGAAATGTTACAATAACTTTAACTTCAACAAATACCTTGTGCAACCCAGGTTTAGAATTTTGTTTAATGGTTACACTTACATATATATTCTATGCGCTCCATCGGTCTATTCTATAATCTAGTTCAGTATAGAACAATTTATAGGTATTATTGTCCAAAAAAACAGCCAGGGAATTGCCGGCTCTGTCCCAAATGCAACTTAGAATTTTACACTACACGAAATGAACACTAGCTTGCATCTAATTGAGAGAGCATGAACACTGCGATGCAAGCAAATATAAGCAGAATATCGTAAAGAAGTCGCTTATACCCTTAATCATTGTTTTTATATTATTTCGCATTAACACATGCTTGTGAAATTTATTTTATTTTTAAAGAAAAATGGAAAGAAAAATTTGACTTCAGGCGAGACTCGAACTTGCGACCTACTGGGAATCTAGTCCAGCCGCTCTTCCAATTGAGCTACTGAAGCCCTGCCTGATTTGTCAAATCTTTCCTTCACATCTATTGCATTGCTTTATGGTAGCAGCAGCGCCATCTATTACCAACTATGCTAGTTAGGCAACCGATATAATAGACTTTGCAGTTTATTGAATATCGTAAAAAAGTCGCTTTTACCTTTAATAATTGTTTTTCATATTATTTCGTTTTAACACATGCTTGTGAAATATATTTTATTTAAAGAAAAATGGAAAGAAAAATTTGACTTCGGGCGAGACTCGAACTCGCGGCCTACTGGGAATCTAGTCCAGCCGCTCTTCCAATTGAGCTACTGAAGTCCTGCCCGATTTGTCAAATCTTTCCTTCACATTTATTGCATTGCTTTATGGTAGCAGCAGCGCCATCTATTGCCAACTATGCTAGTTAGGCAACCGATATAATAGGCTTTGCAGTTTATTGAATATCGTAAAGAAGTCGCTTTTACCCTTAATAATTGTTTTTCATATTATTTCGTTTTAACACATGCTTGTGAAATATATTTTATTTAAAGAAAAATGGAAAGAAAAATTTGACTTCAGGCGAGACTCGAACTTGCGGCCTACTGGGAATCTAGTCCAGCCGATCTTCCCAGTAGGCCGCGAGTTCGAGTCTCGCCTGAAGCCAAATTTTTCTTTCCATTTTTCCTTAAATAAAATAAATCTGTTTAAATTAGAGAAGGATGTGAAATGTCACAATAACCTTAACTTTAACAAATATGATGGTGCAACCCAGCATCATTAATTATTGCAAAAATTAATTGACCATCGATCAATGTCAGCTAAACTGTTCGAATAAAGCGGTAGTAAGTTCAATCAAAATAAACACTTTTTTAACGTTTTCGTAGGTTTTCGCGAGCTTCATTCATTGTAGAAATTAAACTTGCGGATTTTCTCGCGTATACAACACTCCCAAACTTCTTCATACACCCGACGTTTCGGTCGCTTTCCAGCTACCGTGGTCACGGGCTGACTGACCGTCGCTTTTCAGTCAGCCCGTGACCACGGTAGCTGGAAAGCGACCGAAACGTCGGGTGTATGAAGAAGTTTGGGAGTGTTGTATACGCGAGAAAATCCGCAAGTTTAATTTCTACAACACTTTTTTAATTTTTTTTTATTTAATGGTAGTGGCAAACAAGCATGCTGTTCACATTGATGTTAAGTGATGACTGCAGCCCATAGACATCCACACAGAGACCGAGGTCATCAAAATGCAGATGCGTTACCACTCCTGAGGCCTAAGGTGTTATGCCTCTGTGCCGGAAATTACAGGACCGTACATTACCACCTGACCGGAACACGATAGTGCTGAACACTACCATTTAGCGGCAAGTATATTAGGTAATGCGGTGGTGCCTACACCCGCGAGCTCCGTCACTGGAGCTCTACCACCAGTAATCACTGGAGCTCTACCACCACAACCACCTTGATTGGTAGCAGCGTCCCGCGATAAAACTACCACTACAGCGATCGTCAACCCAGCGCCAACCCATATGCCAAGCATGGTAACCATAGCAAGTCCTCTCAGACAATTAATAACATCTTTAAAAAAATTATGCAAACAATTAAAATAAATATTCTTCACAATCTCCGATACTCTCTAGGATCAAACCGACTTTGAATCCATTGCGCACGAGCTTTGCGAGTGATAACAAATGTGTATAATTCACACTGAATTGTTACACATTTGAATTTAAATGTTTGCATCGCAATGTTCCTGCTCCCTCACTAATTAGATGCAAGCTAGTGTTAATTTAAACATACTTAGTTGGATTTGGGACAAAGCTGGCAATTCTCTGGCTGTTTCTCTCTATTTGGACAATTATAATAATTTGTTCTACACGGATCAAGCGTATATAATTTACGTATTTACAAGGAAAGATTGTACTTTTTTAACTTAGAAAAGATCGATAGAGTGGAGAAAATTATCGTTTCAACCGAAAGATGTCCACTGCTGGACCAAAACCTTTCTCTAAGGCGGATATGCCTGTATACAATGTATATGGATATGGATGGTAAATATGGATTTCCAACCAGCAAGGACAGGTATTGAAAATGAAAAAAAAAAAGTTTATTTGGTAAACGTTTTTTTTTTTTTTTTATGTCATTAAGTTGACAGACAAGCAGACGGGCCACCTGATGGTAAGTGGTCACCTTCGCCTATGGACATTTGCAACACCAGGGGAGTTGCCAACGCGCTGCCAGCCCTGAAGGACTCTTTTGACGCCATTTTTGAAGAACCCCATATTGTAGCATCGAGGGAACACCTCAGAGGGAAGTTCGTTCCACAATTTACACGTTCTGGGCAGAAACGAACGAGAAAACCGCACCGTTGAGCACTGCCAGGTGTCCAGTCGGTGAGGGTGAAACTTCTCTCTTCGGCGGGTAGTACGGTGTAGAAAAAGAGACGGTGGCACCATGTCGAATAGTTCGACAGAGCACTCACCATTGTAGAGACGGTATAACACGCACAAACTACCAATATCTCTACGCAGGCTCAGATGTTCGAGCCTGTCTGTAAGTCCCGGATCGTTAACAATACGAACGGCGCGTTTTTGTAGGAAGTCAAGTGGACCAAGCTGATACTTGGGGGCTCCCGCCCACAAAAGAGAGCAGTATTCCAGATGGGGCCGCACTTGGGCCTTATAAAGCTGTAGTAGCTGCCCCGATGTGAAATACTGCCTCGCTTTGTTAAGCACCCCCAACTTTTGGATGCCAACTTGGTCTTACACTCAATGTACATATACATAATAGGTTGGGGAAAAAGTCTTTTCGCATTATAGTATGTATGAACTTGTAATAAAATCTCTTTGGCTGTAGTATTTGTATCTGGCTGGTTTAGGTATCATTGAAAGTTAAAATTTTAAAGAAAATAATTCCAAATTCAAATTAGGCAAATGTGTGATTTTCATTTGTTTTTCGTACTGTCAAGATGAGTGAATCTAATAAAGAAATTCGATACATTTTAAAATTTTACTACAAAAAAGGTAAAAATGCAACGCAAGCAGCGAAAAAAATTTGCAATGTTTATGGACCTAGTGCAGTGTCTGTGAGAGTAGCACAAATTTGGTTTAAGCGTTTTCAATCCGGAAATTTTGATGTCAAAGATGCACCTTGCTCTGGTCGCCCTATTACGGATAAAAAGGATGCCATTTTTGAAAAAGTAGAGTAAGATCGACATATCAGTAATTACGACGTAGCTGAAGAACTGAGAATTGATCACAAAACAGTTTTGGCGCATTTGAAAAAAGCTGGGTACAAGCTCGATATTTGGGTACCTCACGAGCTCACTGAAAGAAACCTAATGAACCGTGTACTCATTTGTGATTCTTTATTACGTAACTTCACGCCTGTAATCCCCGAAGGGGTAGGCAGAGGTAAATGCATGCATTCAAGCATACATGCAAACACCCACGATTCGCCGGTTACGTTTTGGCCCATGTAACAGGTGGCGAGCCTGTTGACATCTCCGGGCACATTACCAAACTTCGAGGTACTGGGAAATTTCCAGAAAATGGAAAAATCCCAATAGAACGAATAAGTTTCAATAAAGTCCTTTATCTCTGATAAAGGACTTTACACCATTATCTCTGATAACCCACGACCCGGGAATCGAACCCAGGACCTCAGCGTAGTAGTAGTGGCCTACTACCACTAGGCAACCGAGGCAGTTCTTTATTACGACGTAATGAAATCCGAATCATTTTTGAAGAAGCTGATAACTGGTGATGAAAAGTGGATCACGTACGACAAGAACGTGCGAAAAAGGTCGTGGTCAAAGGCCGGTCAGGCTTCACAGACTGTGGCGAAACCCGGGTTAACACGCAATAAGGTGATGTTGTGTGTGTGGTGGGATTGGAAGGGCATTATTCATTATGAGCTATTACCACCAGGCAGGACTATCGATTCTGAACTCTACTGCAAATAACTGATGAGATTAAAGCAAGAAGTTGAGAGAAAGTGGCCGGAATGGATCAACAGAAGGGGTGTGGTGTTTCATCATGATAACGCTAGACCTCACACATCTATAGCCACTCAGCAAAAATTAAGAGAGTTTGGCTGGGAGGTTTTAATGCATCCACCGTATAGTCCTGACCTTGCACCTTCAGATTTCCACCTGTTTCGGTCTCTTCAGAATTCTTTATGCAATGTTAGGTTAACATCACGAGAGGACTGCCAAATCCACTTGTCGCGGTATTTTGATGAGAAGTCCCAAAATATTTATAGCAATGGGATCATGTCCCTACCTACAAGATGGCAAAAGGTTATCGAACAAAATGGTACATACATACTTTAGTTAAATTTAAATAAACTATATTAAAAAATGTTTTGAATTATCTTAAAAAATGCGAAGAAACTTTTTCCCCAACCTTATATTAATGTGTCAATAATTCAAAGTTCCAAGTCTTTTATTGTTTTTATGTTCATACAATTGATTAGGTGTTATTTAGGTAGGATTATACTCAATACTCAATCATTTATTGCATTCCATAATGTACAATACTGCCGACAATTCCCTGTTCTATACTGAATTATTGACTTATGATTGCTTAGGTGTTATTAAAAATAAACCATGTATCATTCAAATAAAATAAAATAAAATATCTTAACACTTACCGTTGCACCAATAACACACACATTTCATCTGGAATCATTGGTTCATTTTCTTTCTTCTACTTATTATAAAATCTCTCTATCCCTCAATTTTTCCGGTAATCGTTTCATACATTTTTCTTTTCAAAATCGTTAAAGAAATAATAAGGCAAAATGGGTGATTACCCGTGCACAATGACGTTTTCAAAGTTTCCTGTTTACACCACGCACCAAAATATCCATGTCGGGCTATAAGCAAGTATGATTATCTCATCGTCATTGAATTGATAACATTCTAAAAAAAATATACGTCAACCTTGTCTGGAAGTGGGTGAAAATCGAATCATAACATTCCATCAAATAGTAATATCCGCTAGGGTTATAATCTGACGTTGAAAAGATTAACTTCTGACAATATAATTTTTTTCTGCTGGTAAAGTTCCAGTGATGGTGCTCAACATTTCTTGCCGTTAATGTCTAGTGTTCAGCGCTATAGTGTCCGGGCCAGCCTCTATAATTAGGTAATTTTCTGCTTTTCATTAAGAATTGAAAGCTTGTTTGCTACTTCAAAACATCATAAAATAAATTTTCTTAATCCCCATTTACAGTTCTTACTTACTTATACTTAAACATGAACGTAAATTGATTTCTGAGGCCCGTTAATGGAATAGGCTTAACGTGAATTTATTACCATTCGTCTGGTATAAATAGAAGAGTTACTAAGAATTTTCTTTGCAGAACATAAAAAGAATTAAGGATTTCCAAATGAGGAACAACCCGAATGCTACTTATTTGGAGACTCAGAGAGTCTATTATTATCAATTAATGAAACGTATGCTTACTTAAATTATGACCATTCACGAAATTTGAAATAGTTGACAAGATCAAGAATTAGGCAAAGAGAAATCAATTTTTCAATGTACCTATGCTTAACGATATCATTTGAATGACTTTTACTGGTGGTAGAGCTCCAGTGACGGAGCTCGCGGGCGTAGGCACCACCGCATTACCTAATATACTAACCGCTAAATGGAAGTGATCAGCACTATCGTGTTCCGGTCAGGTGATTATGTACGGCCCTGTAATTTCCGGCACAGAGGCTTATCACCTTAGGCCTCAGTGATAACGCATCTGCATTTTGACCTTGGTTTTTGTGTGGGTGTCTATAGGCTGCAGGCATCACTTAACATCAATGTGAACTGCATGCTTGCTTATCACTTCCATTACATAAAAAAAAACTTCCGCTTCATTTTTGATGTTACTATTATTATTTTATAAGGTAGTGAGAATAATTCACTCGTAATTATTTACGTATCTTCACGCCTGTAATCCCCGAAGGGGTAGGCAGAGGTAAATGCATGCATTCAAACATACATGCAAACACCCACGATTCGCCGGTTACGTTTTGGCCCATGTAACAGGTGGCGAGCCTGTTGACATCTCCGGGCATATTACCAAACTTTGAGGTACTGGGAAATTTCCAGAAAATGGAAAAATCCCAATAGAACCAGAGATAAAGGCTTTTTTCACCATTATCTCTGATAACCCCCTACCCGGGAATCGAACCCAGGACCTCAGCGTAGTAGTAGTGGCCCGCTACCACTAGGCTACCGAGGCAGTTAATTAACAGTAATTTTTTACTCCTTATAAAATAAAATATCATCGTATTTAAAATGCCATGAGAATTTTCTTAATTTCCTAATAGATGATTAAACTATTACAATTTATATTGAATACAAATAAAATAAAAAGTCTACATTATTTGCCAACCCTAAAAAAAAACCATTTAACTCGTTCCCAAATTAGCAGATCAAAAACTACATGCCGACAGAAAAAAAACGTAATTATGACGATGCCCACCGCTCGTACGGCTGAGTGTTAGCTTTTTTTAGATTTCAGCCAACGAATAAGATCAACCGAATAAACTCAGTATCGTTGTGTTAGGCGCGCGCACTACAGTAAGTGTCAAATTAAAAGTATTTTAAAACTAGGCTTTACATGGTGAAATTCTAATACATCAAAAATAAACTAGCCGTATCCCGTCGTCTTTTTCACTTTGTGCCATAAAAAAAATAAAGTTGGCCCAAGGCGCTGGTTTCTTTTTAAACAGTCCAAAAAAATATCGCGCGAAAATTATGGAATGTGGGTGAAGGTGATGTCTTGTGAAATCAATTTTTGGCGCGTTTTAGTGGTTTTTAATCGATGGAGGAAGTGAAGTGACAGTTCTAGGTTTTTGTGTTTTTACTGTGTAATGGGAGAGTATTTATTTTTGTACTGAACGATGTTGCTATTAAAAGACTCGTATCTCTCTACAAAACTGAAGTGCTTAATAAGATTCATCTCATAATTTATGCAATAAATGAATTGATTTGAATTAAAAATTCTAAAATTCTTAAATTCTATTATAAATTATTTAACTGTAATAGGTAAATTAAATTTTCTATAATGGAAGTGGTATAATGGTATAATATCTTATCTAATAATAACAGACCAGGATTCGCTTTAATTTTACATTTGGTTTCAAATATGAAAATTTGATTTTATAAGAAACAGTGTTTAAAAATATAAGACCCATACTAATATTATAAATAAATGAAAGTATACCGTCTTCACGACTAAATCGCTGAGCCGATTATAGATAGAGGTGAATGATACTGTTTCATATATTTCTGGGCCTAGGTGTTAATACAGTACAAATGTCATTTTCAAATGACTATAAAATAAATAATTTGAAATTCAAGCATTTTTAGAATTACCAGTAATTGAAGTATATATGATCAAGTAAAATGTGGGTTAGATTGCTAATTGTTAACTATATTATAAAATATACTGTGTAATGGATTAACCAGTAACGATTTTACAGGGCCAAAATTACCCGACTCCTTCAGCATAAAGGTTGTTTGGAACTTGGGAAATGACGTAGGCTAGTTTTTGTGTCACAATCAAATAGCACGCAGTCAAAGTCGCGGGAAACAGCTACAACTATATAATACAAATTTATCTATACATTTAATCAGCTTTAGATCTCTACTTCTTATAGACACACTCAACATTGGATGTAGAAATGAATCACCCTATAAATATAGTGTTAACACATCTGCATTTACATTTTGAGTTTTTTACAAGTTGATTATAGTCTGCATATTTTTTTTTTGCCAAAATGTTGTGTGCCAAAAATCCTGAAATAAGTTTAAAGATATTTTTTTACGATCCTACACGTGCCTGTGCATGTCTGGGCAGACAGGTCTACTTTCTGTCACTGTATTCCGATTGTTAGCAGCAATTCGTCTTTAATGCCAAACAAAAGTAATATCAACCATACCTACTGTTTTAAAATAAATGACCGCATACGCGGGAAAATTAGGCTTCAAGAGTGGTAATGTACATTGGGTCAAGTGTTTTTGGAAATTCCTAGTTTTCATTCACCGTCAATGTGGATTGTAGGATCTTTTATTATTTTCATTTCTTTATTTCCAAGTCTTATATCTTCATAGAAATCTAAGTAATAAAATTAGTGCCCTAATATATCTATCTATGCGCCCAACTAAATTTTATTTTACAACGCGATTTTATTTCAAAATTTTTCAATGGGAAACATTCTTAAAGTTACATGATTTACAATTTTATTTATTCGTTTAAAACTGAAGCGAATGGCTTGAGTTTCGAAACGGGTAAAACTGTGGACTATCATTTAAGTGCAAATGACAAGTATTTGGAAAAAATATAAAACCAAGTACGAGTTGGACTTACATAGATAATGAGCATAAGCCTAAGAAAGAAAGAAAAAAAATGATCAAGTTAAGACAAAAAATAAAACAAATACATCTATTGACTACCTACCATTAGAGATAACATAAACTGAGAGTTTATCTAATTACTGAGAAGGTTAACAACTGAATTGTTATGAGATAAATAATATTTTCATAATCAAATAGTTTTCAATGTTACATGGTAAATAGTGAACGTGCCAATATGGATACTAGTTTTAGAAGTGAAAACACAGAGTTTTGAAAACATTTTGTTTAAATAATATTGCTACGACTGACTTCCATTTCCAAGTTAACTAACTCAGTGGCAAACGTGTCCAGTGAACAAAACTCTGTCAAGTGATGTAAACGATAACAGTGATTTATCTGATAATAAATGTAATGATTATAACAATAACAAAAAAGAGATAGCAAATAAAATATTCCCGAAACAGATGTTTAAAGTGAAAATTAATATTGAAAAGGTGAAACTGAGATTTGATCAATCGATCGGATGCAATGTATGAAAATAGCGAAAAAGATGTAGACGAAAGTTGCCACGAGTTAGTACATACAAATATAAATATTAGTGACTAATAATAACTGAATAAAGCACGATAGCTAAAAAAAAAGCACCCTGGGTATACAAATAACATTATCTCCATGATTTTATTACCAGTAAAGCAAAGTACGGCATAATTGAAATCCTGGGTCACGAGTTAACTTTCCTAAGGGATTTCTTCGAGGATATGGAACCAGATTAGTTAAGTAATGTGACCGTGAAATAAGTTTCTTATTAATGTGATTTGATAAGTTCCTTGCTACAATTTATGGTCATGTCAAACTATAGATTGAATTCACCTTTTGTGAGGATCTTACAACTCTAGAAGGACGCGAAATACAGACTGGTAATATTGTACCGTTTAATGTTGACGATATTCAGGAAAATGTTAGTCTAGTTGTTCTAAATGACAGACATTCGAATAGTTTGATCCCCTACAGGAATAAATGTTTGCATGGCCTATAGAAATTTGCTCTTTCAACAGAAGAATTGTAAAACATGATTTGTTGATGTTCAGTAATAAGTGCTTAAGTTGACACCAAATTAGGTAGTACGTCATCAAAGACCCAGCACATCAAGTCCGATAATGAATATAGCGTATAATATATGGGATTTTTCCATTTTATGCTTGAATGCACGCATTTACCTCTGCCTACTCCTTCGGGGATTACAGGCGTGATGTTACGTTACGTAACATAACAAAAACAGTTTTTGAAAACAGTACATTTACACTACCGCCTTTACAATGGTGAGTGATCTGATGAACTGTTCCATTTGGTGCCATCGTATACATTCCTACATCGCACCACCCGCCGAAGAGAGAAGTTCCACCCGCACAGATTGGATACTTGGAAATGCTCAACGGTCCGATTCTCGCGTTAATTCCTGCCCAGAACGTGCAAATTGTGGAAAGAACTTCCCGCTGAGGTGTTCCTCCGGCGCTTCAATATGGGGTTCTTCAAAACTGGCGTCAAAAGACTCCTTCAGGGCTGGCAGCGCGTTGGCAACTCCTCTGGTTTTGCAAATGTTCATAGGTGACGGTAACCACTTTCCATCAGGTGGCCCGTCTACTTGTCTGTCAATCCATTGACATAAAAAAATTGCACTCTGAATATAAAAATCACATTGTCTCCATATTACCAATAAAGCAAAGTACGACATAATTGATATCCGGGATCACAATGGAAAATTTTCCTAAGGGACGACTCCGAGGACATGGAATCAGATTAGATTTGTAATGTGACCGTGAATTTAGTAACTTGTTTATTTGATGTAATGAGGATCTTGATGAGATTAGGGGGCACGGAAACTATAGATCGAATTTGCTTTTCGCGCTTAATCAACAATGTTAGCGTAGAAAGACGATTAGTGTATAGACGACCAGAAGTTAATTGAAAATTAGCGCATCACCTTTTGCAAGCCGCCTCTCTACATCAAACCCAACAACATTTGTTCTACGACTTTTTAAAATTAATAGTTTGTAAAAATTTAAATTTTCCCATGTAAAATTTATCATTTTTTTTTTTTATGTTATGGAAGTGGTAAACAAGCATGCAGTTCACATTGATGTTAAGTGATGACTGCAGCCTATAGACACCCACACAAAGACCAAGGTCAAAATGCAGATGCGTTACCACTCCTGAGGCCTAAGGTCTTATGCCTCTGTGCCGGAAATTACAGGGCCGTACATTACCACCTGACCGGAACACGATAGTGTTGAACACTACCATTTAGCGGCAAGTATATTAGGTAATGCGGTGGTGCCTACGCCCGCGAGCTCCGTCACTGGAGCTCTACCACCAGTAAATTTGCCTTTGAACTGGCATTTACTCTGAGCGTAGGTATGCCACGCACCTTGTCTAGGCAAAATATCGCCATGTGCAGCGGTGAGTGACGGTGACGCAGTATTGTTACACTACCATAATCTTTACGACTATGAAAATAACGAGTTTTAATTATCTATCCTAAAATTATAAAGCTGAAGAGTTTGTTTGTTTGCTTGAACGCGCTAATCTCAGAAACTATTAAGAGTCAGATTGCCCATTTATTGAGAAAAGCTTTAGGCTATTTAACATCACGCTAAGATGAATAGGAGGGGATAGGTAACATTGCAACCGCGCGAAGCCGGGGCGGGCGGCTGGTGTATCATATAGGTCGCGCCACGTAAAAAGAACGCTGGAAGAAAGTAGAAGGGATGTGTTCGCGCATCGGTACACTCGCGCACGAAAGTACTAGCCCTATTGGTTTATTTTTGATCTAGCTTTCGCTTGCGGTTTCGTGTATTGGTAGGCAGATTGAAAACGCCGCACCTCATACTACCAAATAGATCGATAAATCGTCTACTGCGCAGCTTGACCGCCAGCGTTCTTTTTACCTGGCGCGACCTATAACTAGCAGTGGACGTCTTTTGACTGAAATTATGAAGTATATGTTACAAGTACTAACCCACACACTGTTAATCACTTTTCCTCTACTTGAACTCGAATACTGTATGTAATCCGATGGATAAACATCAATAACATTACAAGATAAGCTGTTCAACAAGTGAAAAATTACGCACTATATCCTAATATACTGTAATCCTAACATTAGACGACCTACATTTTCCCATAAAAGAACCTTCACTGACAAGGGTCTAAACGTATTTTGTAACAAATATCTGCAAAAAGGTCGTCTTTTTGTTTAAACATATCTCTTTTACAGGTGCGCCGCCATAGTTCACGATTGTGTTGTACGTGAGAAAACAAAAGATGTTGCTGTATTTCGGTTAGAAGGTAAGATTTATTTTTTTGTAACCCTATGTAATGCCCTAGTGTTGTTCATAGTACTTATCGATGATAAAATAAAAAAAAAAAACATTATTTAACGCCTATAATCCCCGAAGGCAGAGGATAATAAAGGATTTTACGCCTTTATCTCTGGTAGTCCACGACCCAAGAATCGAACCCAGGACCTCAGCATAGCAGTAGTGCTACCACTAGACTACTGAGGCAGTACTTTTATTATATTCCAGTACACTGATATTAATAAAATAATAATAATGTCAACCTTTGAGAAGTCTCTCCCCTTCTTGGGAGGAGGCCCGGAACTTACTCCACTACGTTACTCCAATGCGGGTTGGTGAAGATGAGGGATAGTGGCCAACCCGCTGTCGGATGTTTTCAAACCGCCCATAAAGCCTCCGACTAGATTTTAATGACTGCTATCTATGGATAGCAACCGGGACCCACGGCTTAACGTGCCCTCTGAAGCACGGAAACGAGTATTTTAATTTGCCACTGGCGGTCACCCATCACACACCCGACCGCGCCCGTAACGCTTAACCGAGTAGATCGTTTCCGATTTACACCAACCGCGGGGCCATGCGCGCTTCGTCATAATAATAATATATTTAAATTAATATCCTAGCTTACACGTTCACATTTATTAGACTCAACTGAGCCATGGTTGTACCAAGATATTAGCTAAAATAGAGAAGGATGTGAAATGTTTCAATAACGTTAACAAAATTAAATATCTTGGTGCGGTGCAACCCACGCTAAATATTTACCGCCTTATTCATAAACGTACATCAGATACGTTTTAGCTATAGAATGCTTTGTCTTTGTCAGTTGCATTGTCAAATGTGAAGGATAGAAAAAGACAAAGGAGAGATTAGCAACACTTTAGCTAAAATACGTTTATGAATAAGGGGGTTAGTACATACAGTCCTTTATCTTTTATCACTATATCGATGTTTCGTAATATACGCATCACTAACCCAGTGTTTCTCGCTCATTACTTCGGTCGCCATCTTGCATAAAAACCTTGTGTTTAGGACGAAACGTAATCTAAGCGTTAATTCCGAATGATTTATCGTTAATTTGGGAATGATGTTCGCTAAGTTTGGCGGTTTTTATCTTAATATAACGATTCTGTTGGATTCTGAATAAATAGTTTACGGATACATCATTCTGTTTCGGTTCGGTGGACTACGAGCTGAAAATCTTTCTCTCTTGCTCCATAAAGCCTAAGTTTTGTGTGATGTGTGTATTGAGTGAATCATACCTATATAAAAAGTTTATTTTCAATAGGTACTGCACAGTTTTCAGGACTCATTGGCTTTCTGTCAGCGCAGGAACTCAAATCTGCTCCAATTACAACATTCAATTCAAAAGATTTGAATTTAGTTTATAGTAAGTTATATACTAATTACTGCTTATACTTATCTTATTTATATTTATACGCAGAGCTCCTTACGAGAAAGAGAGATTGAAATTTACTCTCTTTGATTACAACGTTCCGTGCTTCTTTTATATTCGTTATTTACAGCATATAAACAAACATTGTTTCAAAAATCTATTATTAGTTGAATAATTGGCATTTAATTATAGTCATTGTGCCTACCATTCTGTTTAATGTTTTGAACTAATTTTCCATTTTTTTTACATTATATAATTACAATACTAAGAGATATGCCTTTGCTCTTTACTATTTATTGCAGTTCATGCAAACTCTGTCTTTTTAGTTTCTTAATCAGTATTACGAATGTTTTCTATGATTTTACAACTCATATTATATTTAAATTGGCCATAATACTGCAATGATGATTAACTATAATGATAACACCTACGGAATTATTTATTATAGTAACATCAAACGAAATAATGTATCATCAGACGGAAGCTTCGTAAAAGATCCGTATAAATAGCAATTCGTGTCATTATCATCATTACTTCAGTATTGAAGCTTTTATATGGAAGCGAGAGCTGGGTATGCAGGAAAGAGCATGAAAGTAAGTTGAACGCGGTCGAGATGAGAACTTTGCGCAAGATCTGCGGTGTATCACTCACCGATCGCGTTCGTAATGAAGATGTAAGAAAGAGACTTTGTGTGAATGATAGTATCGGTGTAAAAATGAAAAAAGGCATGCTCCGATGGTTCGGGCATATAGAAAGAATGTCGAATGAGCGAATGACTAAACAGATATACAATACGAATGTGGATGGTTGCAGAGGCCCAGGAAGACCAAGGCTGACCTACCATGACCAAATAGGTCGAGTTCTGTCTGATGGTGGGATCAAAAGTCTTAGGAATCGGCGTGCATGTACGAAGAGAATGATGAAGGTAGACGAGGCACGAGAGGTTTGTCAGAACCGGGATGTCTGGCGCTCTACACTCTCTGCCTACCCCGTTAGGGACCTGGCGTGAAGATACATACATACATACTTCAGTATTGAGATATTTTTTACATTTTGATGTCTATATTCACTCTCATGTGTTATTGCGAAAAAATAAATATTATAATTAATAAGGGTGCAGCAACATCTTGACGATATTGTTTAAACTGCAGTCTATTATAATATCGGTTGCAAAGCATATAAAAGTCGTTCACCGATCCAAAATAATATAGGATAAATCAGAATAGGAAAAGAGAAATTCGACGCTCCTATGTGAGTCTTCTATAATAAAGCGAACTGGTTATCCTGATGTTACAGGTTCGATCCCTGCCTAGAGACAATATTAATTTCCATTTTTCTTTAATTTCTGTATTCACTAGCGTGTGTTTTTGCCAAAAATAACAATATTGTACAAAAAAAAAACTTTAGTTTGTGCAGTAAAAACACGGAAATTTTAGAATGTATATTTCTCGTAGCGGACATTATTTATGAGAACTGAGATTAAGTAGTGTAGAGGTAGTTAACTCTTGGCACGTACTTAATCTACTGCACTTTGTAATAACACATTAGTAAGGATATATCTCCACTGTATTATAAGCCAGCATACAGCTATAGAGTTATAAATCACGGCTAAGGCTTCACGGCTAAAGTATTCTCTTAAAATGTAACGTAACTTCACGCCTGTAATCCCCGAAGGGGTAGGCAGAGGTAAATGCATGCATTCAAGAATACATGCAAACACCCACGATTCGCCGGTTACGTTTTTGGCCCATGTAACAGGTGGCGAGCCTATTGACATCTCCGGGCACATTACCAAACTTCTAGGTACTGGGAAATTTCCAGAAAATGAAAAAATCCATATAGAACCACAGGTAAAGGACTTTACATTATTTCTGATAACCTGAGAATCGAACCCAGGACCTCAGTGTAATAGTAGTGGCCTGCTACCACTAGGCTACCGAGGCAGTTAAAATATAGGTACGCATATTAATCTCTTTTGTGTGCTTGTTTGCTACTTTCATTGGTGTTAAGTGATGACTGCAGCCTATAGACACTACAAATTTAGACACGATAGTGTAACACTACCATTTGGCGGCAGATAGTTTAGGTAATGCGGGTACGAAAAGTAGTGACATGAAATAAAATTACATTCCTACAAAAGGTTTACCGCCCCTTCGCTACCAAATGCCAACAATCACAGGTGAGAGCCGGAAGGGTCGGCTGCCAAAGCCAATAGTGAATCATAGATGCGTCGACTGTCTATTAATAGTAGGTAACAAGATGCATTTTCAGTCTAGACAGTTATAATAGGTACGAATTCTTTATTTATCAACTGAACTAGCCTTTCATTTGCACTTAATAAACGTTAGATCGCAGGATGTTTTAAAAGTGTCATCTTTTTTTTAAATATTTTACTAGCTGTGCCCGCGACTTCGCCCGCGTTAGAATTTATGATTGTTCAGTATCAGATTGGGGTCGACTCAATTGAGTGCAGTTCAACCCCTCGAAGACACAAGTCTGCGCGTTCACCGCTAAAAAACACCTCATTCATTGTAGCACCACAGTTCCAGGGCACTCCGCTTGCCATTGGTAAGAGTATCGGTATCCTGGGCGTTGACACATGGAACGAAGTGCAATTTGGGAGTCACATTGAGTGTAAGACCAAGTTGGCATCCAAAAAGTTGGGGGTGCTTAACAAAGCGAGGCAGTATTTCACATCGGGGCAGCTACTACAGCTTTATAAGGCCCAAGTACGGCCCCATCTGGAATACTGCTCTCTTTTGTGGGCGGGAGCCCCCAAGTACCAGCTTGGTCTACTTGACTCCCTACAAAAATGCGCCGTTCGTACTGTTAACGATCCGGGACTTACAGACAGGCTCGAACATCTGAGCCTGCGCAGAGATATTGGTAGTCTGTGCGTGTTATACCATCTCTACAATGGTGAGTGCTCTGTCGAACTGTTCGACATGGTGCCACCGTCTCTTTTTCTACACCGTACTACCCGCCGAAGAGAGAAGTTTCACCCTCACCGACTGGACACCTGGCAGTGCTCAACGGTGCGGTTTTCTCGTTCGTTTCTGCCCAGAACGTGTCAATTGTGGAACGAACTTCCCTCTGAGGTGTTCCCTAGGTGCTACAATATAGGGTTCTTCAAAAATGGCGTCAAGAGAGTCCTTCAGGGCTGGCAGCGCGTTGGCAACTCCCCTGGTGTTGCGAATGTCCATAGGCGACGGTGACCACTTACCATCAGGTGGCTCGTCTGCTTGTCTGTCAACTTAGTGACATAAAAAAAAAAAAAAATCTACCCGGAACTTGTGGGCGCAGCTAGTATAAAAGCCTAAGTTACTCCTTATTACATCAGCTATCTGCCAATGAAAATCCCGTCAAAATCGGTCCAGCCGTTCTCAAGATTAGCCCCGCCAAACAGACAGACCGACAAAAATTGTAAAAAATGTTGATTTGGTATAATATATGTACCGTTTATACTTTTAGTAAAAAGCGGTTATTTTTATATTACAAACAGACACTCCAAGTTTATTTATTTGTATAGATAAATTAACTTTAAGCACAGCATATACCTTTTCACTCGTTGCCCAGTACCTCTAAGTTTGTTTTTTTATGTTATGGAAGTGGCAAACAAGCATGCAGTTCACATTGATGTTAAGTGATGACTGCAGCCTATAGACACCCACACAAAGACCAAGGTCAAAATGCAGATGCGTTACCACTCATAAGGCCTAAGGTGTTATACCTCTGTGCCGGAAATTAAAGGGCCGTATATTAACACCTGACTGGAACACGATAGTGCTGAACACTACCATTTAGCAGCAAGTATATTAGGTAATGCGCTGCTGCATACGCCCGCGAGCGTGGGTGTTTGCATGTATGATCGAATACATGCATTTACCTCTACCTACCTCTTCGGGGATAAGAGACGTGAAGTCACTTTTTTTTCGTAACCTTAATATCCCAAATAAGAAGCAGGTAGTTCTATCATTATAAATAATGAAGCCAAACAAACTCTTTTGTAAAGGAGATGTTGCAAAAATGTATGGACCTCCGGCCATGTATTGTACACAATATCATTAACAGGCAAAATAAATATAAAAACGTTTTTTACTGCATCTTTTCACTTATTTAGCTGTGTTTGCAGTTACAAAACATTATTTGCAGTTAGAATTGCAACTCAAAACCAACATGGCGAATATGGCGGGCGATGCCATTTTGACAAATTACACTAATCATTATATTGAAAATGATAAAATCGTTTGAATTAAATGTGGTTGTAACTCTAAAATATATTCTTGAATAAATTCATTGTATTTTCTTCGGATTTTTCTTTTATTTACCCATTTTTTGTAAGTAGTGTACGAACCAGAGCCGAGCTCGCAACATCTCCTTTAGTAAATGAAACAAAATATTTAAAAATAACTTTAATAGCAAGATTTTGGAAAGTTACTCATTTTAAGTATTTATTAAATCCAGCACGAGTTCATGAAACCATGTTCCTTATTCAATATTGGTTTGAAGTTAGGCAAAAAGTTATTTATATTTACTTAAGCTGATCAGAAGTCTGTTTTAAGGTTATATAACTGTAAAGGTAGAAAGTGGCCATGTGCGATTCGGACTCGCGTTCACAGGGTTCTGTATAATTGAGAGATATCTGCACTCAAACTGCCTCAGACTTCTCAAATGGTTTTCCTGTAATTTTAGGTAAAGGACCGTTTTCGTATTTTTTTTTATGTTAGTCTGAGAAGGTTCGGAGCTAAAAGTACAGGAATCAATTTTCGCCTATCGTCTCATGGCGGTAGTCTCTACATTCGAGCTCTGACACTGAAGCCCACCAGTGTCCAAAATAGTACCAGAACGTATAGCTTCGGCCTCTTTCGCCGCCGACAGAGTATTCCTGCTAAACGATATGTGATGCTGCTTACTCACCCGCCGACAAAAAAGTTGGACATGTCGGCGGGATGGTAGGATTGGTTTGAATACCTCCAGAAGAGATAGACAAGGCAGTGACTACTTCACTTTGTAAATAATAATAATGATAATGGCAATCTTTGATACGTCCCACTGCTGGGCACGAGTCTCTCCCTTTCTTGTTAGGAGGCCTGGAGCCCACAACGTTAATATTCAAGTTTTCACTTCTGCCGGCTCTTACGGAGTGCATATTATTATATTATGTAGGTATAGATCTTTCTTTTATCTTTCATTCTCTGTTAGTAGCACTAATTGATTAAAACTTTACAAAACTTTTAAATAATTGTCTATAAAAAATATTATGCATAGAAGTTTAAAATGGCCTTTTCGAAAATACGGTTCAGCTATGCTGATGGACGTATGACGATCAGCTTAAGTAACTTACACGACTGCGCGTTTAAACACATAATTAGCAATTTTTCGCATTCCTAGCAGCCTGTGTGCTTCTATCCCCGATGGCTATACGTCTAATATCGTGTACAGAGAAGCATTACTGTAAAGTAGATTTTTTTAGCTACCCAAAAGTGTTTAAGCTCCAAAATTAACCAAAATGTATATCCAATAGCGCTGCCTAAAGTCCCAAAGTCACTATTCCACGCGAACAAAGTCGCGGGCACAGCTAGTCATAAATAATTCTCGTACATCATAATTCACAAACAACACTGGGTAATGCGCGGTCATTGCGGAACGTATTTGACTTGACCCAAGTTTTCCCGGGTTAATTCTATTGTTTCATAAGGGTGACCACCCTATAGACCATACTATTTATACACCTACATTGAATATTTAAAAAAGTATATTCACTACTTTATTTTGTAATTTGTTATCTCTGATTTATGAAAGCAACAACAATACCTTATTCTTAAGTATTTGTCAATTTTGGCAGATTTTTACCGTTTTGACGGTTGTCGGCAGGATCTAAATTATGCGATTCGCAGATGTCAATGAGATTAAAAAAAATACAAAATTTACAGGGTGCCAATACAAAACTTTTCTAAAGAAAAAAAAGGTACTCCGCGACCAGGTGATCAAAGCATTAATAACTTAGTTATGGTTATTTCTATTGTTTATTTTTAATTTTTTTAGTAATGTGAAGTGCCCGATTATATATGAAAAAACTAAGCTCATGCATATTTGTTCCAGTCACAATCGAACTTCTCAATGTACAAAATTAATAGCACGTAGCCATAAGTGTTTGCATGATCCAAACTGTGTTGTACGTGGTTGTGAATTAATTGAGCAGGTACAGCGGTACACATATTTGGGATTGATAATTGACCATAGATTTACTTGGAGGCCACACATAGAAGCGACATGTGCGAAGTTGAGAGCAATTATGGCAAAATTTAAAATAGTAAGAAACAGAGTTATAATATATTGCTTCAACTGTATAAAGCATTGGCGGAAAGTATCATTGCTTATGGTTTTAGCAGCTACGGTCGAACGTTCAAGTCATATATCGATCAAATATTTAGACTACAAGTAAGAATATTAAAAGTAATTTTACCAAATAGAAAGGTAACATGTCCAAAGTTTTTCCAATTGCGTGTGGACACCGTACACTAAAACATATGAAAGTTGATAGTTTGCGGACTCGTATTTCACATCACAACTGTTTCCTTAACAAACTCATTCGTGCTGAAGTAAAGCAAACTTTGGTAACATTTAACGAGTGCAAGATAGAGCAAATATTAATATTGTAAGAGCATATTTTGTTCATTCTGACCAAAGTTCTCGTGATGTTATTCTAATTATATTGAAAAGTTTCTCTACGCTTTTGTATGGATGGGAAGCTTTCTGGTTTTATTGAGTTACCATATTTTATATTTGAACAAGAGAACCACGCGATTTTGTTTGCTTCTAGAATTTTCTCATGCAAATATTTTCGTTTCGTTTTCGTTCTTAGTTGATTTTCTAGTCTGTGAAAAATTGAGGAATATTCTAAATTTATTTTTATTCCGAGTTCTAGTTTT
Source organism: Macrosoma leucophasiata (assembly GCA_036365455.1). Classification (NCBI taxonomy): domain Eukaryota; kingdom Metazoa; phylum Arthropoda; class Insecta; order Lepidoptera; family Hedylidae; genus Macrosoma; species Macrosoma leucophasiata. The sequence continues at coordinate 3,266,963 of JAWQUS010000017.1, forward strand.
ACGCTGTCCGTAATTTTTAAAAGCAGTCACGTTCTTCAAATGTAGTATTCTTTTGTACGAGTGTATTATAATTTTGCGAAAATTCAAATTTAAATATTTTAGTTTCCATAAATTGTTTTTTATGCCTAAATTATCTGCTGCTTTAATATGATATTATTAAAATATTTTCATGTTATTTAGATAAGCAGACTATGAAATCTTAATGGTAGAGTGACTACACTAGTGTTGCAGAAGAGTATGAAGAATGAATGAATATTTTAGTCTTCCCGGAAAACGTTTTTTTTTACATATGTAACTAGAAAAAATACACAAAACTTTCTTAACAGTCTTATTGAATTTTGCATTTTTTTTTTTTAGATTTGTTTCATAACATTTCAAACAACATATGAATAAAAGTATATGGATACAAAAAACCCTTATTGTGTTTGTCCTGGCACCGTTACATCCGAAGCTCGCATCTAATATTACTGATAATTATTAAGCAGTCGAAAATTTACAACATTGGTGAAATACAACATTTACCTACGTGAACATTTTTGACTCAAAATTATAAAAAAAAATACTTTTCTCTACTTTTTTTACGTAATGAAATAGGCAAAGAAGCATGCAGTTCACATTGATGTAAAGTGATGAATGTAGCCTATAGGCCGCCAGCCTGTAGGCTGCAGTCATCACTTCGTGTGGGTTTTTATAGTCACCCACACAAAGAACAGAGGTCAAAATGCAGATGCGTTACCACTTCTGCCGGAAATAACAGGGCCATACAATACCACCTGACCGAAATACGATAGTGAACCATTTAGCAGCAACTATATTAGGTAACGTGGTGGTGCCTACGCCCGCGAGCTCCGTCACTGGAGCTCTACCACCAGTTGAAATATAAAATACCTTCCAAAAAATTTCTGAAATTCTTGAAGAAATATTTTATTTACTTACTTCATGTTATTTAGAATTGCAACAAATATCGGTGAGCCATGTAAAACACCGCCGTCTGTGGCTCATAACCACTCAGAGCGCTTGCCAAGCCGCAGCGCCAAATTATTTTTGTCAACCTATCTTATTGAAGAAATTCACATGTTCTATAAAATCAGGTAGTCACGTCAGTAAGTTTGTACAGCAAACAAGTTCACAGTTTTCAATATTTGTAATGAGCTTGCCAATTCCGGGCATGCCTCGATGTTACATTGATTAGGAAAATGTCTTTAATTTGAATTATTTCGAATTGAATTAAGGCTTTGGGAGTCAGTTTATTTTACTTGAATTGAGATTCAGATTTAATGCATTTTTTGTAATACAATATAGCGTGGTGGAATATGACACGTGCATAAATTGTTGCTAAATAAATGGTGTTATAAACAAAATAAGCTAGTATTTTATATGAATAAAATTCCTTTTTATGAATTCCTAAAAAAACCTTTATACAGTGTAACTATTATATATAACTGCAACTGCAACTGCCTCGGTAGTCTGGTGGTAGCAGGTCACTACTACTACGTTGAAGTCCTGGGTTCAATTCCCGGGCAGGGGGTTATCAGGGGGTTATTAGCAGGGGGTTCTATTGGGATTTTTCAATTTCTGGAAAGTTCGCAGTACCTCGAATTTTGGCAATGTGCCTTTAAGTTTTGTAATTGTGTTGTGTGAGATGTCAACAGGCTCGCCGCCTGTTACATGGGCCAAAACGTGACCGGCGAATCGTGGGTGTTTGCATGTATGCTAGAATGCATGCATTTACCTCTACCTACCCCTTCGGGGATTACAGGCGTGAAGGTACGTTACGTACGTTTATAATATATACAATTCATAAATACTCTATTTCATTTATGTACACCTAGAGCTTCAACAAAATATCTGTGAGCCAAGTATTATTATCATCCGATGCTCATGAATACTCAGTACTAACACAGCCTGAGTTGCTGTTACGAATTCTTATAATTCTTTAGTTAGCCTGCGGTACTAGAGCTTGCCAAACCGCAGCCAATTAACTTTTGTCAACTGGCCATATTTAAGAAATTCACATGTTCTTTAAAATCAGGTACAGTCACGTCGGCAAATTGGTACAGTAAACAACTTCACAGTTTTTAATATGAGTAATGAGCTTGCCGATTCCGGGCATGTCTCGATGTTACGTTGATTAGGAAAATGTCTTTAATTTGTGTTCGATTTGAATTATTTCGAATTGAATTCATCATCAATGTCGCACTCTTCATCACTGAAGGTCGTGTCCATCCTGAAGTGTCTTGGTGGCTTTGGTCACCAGATTCTTCCAATCTAGCCTGTCTACGGCCTTCTTCATGGCTTTTGTTATGGGGAGGCCAGTGAGTTAAAAGAAGTGAGTGAGGCGAATCGAATTAAAGGGCATAATAAGTTGGCTTTGTTAGTCTGTTAATTTTGTAATATATTTATATCTGTGAGCCAATTAAAATATTACTACCACCTGCGCTAATATGCCTAAGTATAATCATCACGCGTGGTATTAACATCCCCATTGACAGGTGTTTTTACCACGCGTGTCGACATAATGTTCAGTCATTTTATATGAGCCGTTTCACAACTCCCACATCATATACAACTTTGAATCGTCATATCTTAAAAACTGTTCATTTATTTGACTTTACTGGAGAGCACTTTTACATCGTCATTTTTTTAAAGAAACGAAACAATTATGTTTAATATGGAAAAAGAATCAATTATTTACAAATTCAACAAAAATCAATTATTTGTTATTCAGCGGACAACGTAGTGTTACAAACACAATATTTATTATGTAGGTATTTTTCCTATACCTACTTTTTGAAATTACCAATCACCACGTCGGAGAATTGACAAAGTTCACAGTTTTCAATATGAGTAATGAGCTTGCCGATTCCGGGCATGACTCGATGTTACATTGATTAGAAAGAAATCTTTAATTTGTGTTCGATTTATTCTGGAATTGAAAGGTATGGTAATTTGTAAATCAATTTATTTAAACTGGCTTTTCGTGAGGACGCTCTGACTTTTTGAATTTCATTATTTTGCACTAGGTTTTCGACACAGAGCAACACCGGCTGGGAGTAGCTATATGCAGGCTTTCCCCTCTGTCAAAATACAAGCCTAAATGAGCCTATACTTGTCGCCTATATGTTTAAATGTATGCGTGAAATTGTTTGTGTATTTTGTTAAAGTCAAGGTGTGAGTTTCATAGTAATAGACGATTTTTGTAGAGTGCGTGTGTATCGCACGCATGTCCCCCCGCAAAAAAGGACAGACTGTTTTGCATCGGTAATAAACGCTATGGCTACACTCCTCCAGTCCGCCGCGGCCGGTGGCCCGTGTTGCTCTATGGTTTGTGTAGTGAAATACAACTTCAATTACCTTGTAGCTGCGTTTCACGAATACGTGTTTTTTCTTAGTGTGAGATTCACAGACTGCACTACGACTTTACTTTGAGCAAAGTATGGTTAGAACTGTCAGTATAGTACGAGTTATGACAGTTCTAAGCGTACTTTGCTCAAAGTAAAGTAGATGTGCGGTCTGTGAATCTCACCCTTAGAGTTTGACCTACCTATATGTTAAATTTCATCACTATTTGATAAAGGTCTGGTCGTGAGAACGTAGACAGGTAGATACAATCAGGTACTTTGACCGAAAATATTATTAAGTAAAGCTTTTTTCTGCTTTGAAAATCTGATTCATTTCTCATAGTTAAAGCTCTTTAAAACAGATATCCGTATATTTAATTACGTTCTTCGAATTATTTTCGACGAAATACTTTTCACAGATTATTCACTGGTAGTAGAGCTCCACTAATGGAGATATCGGGCTTAGGCACCATCGCAGTACTTAATCTACTCGCCGATAAATGAAACTGTTAAGCACTATCCTGTTTCGGGCAGGTGATAATGTATAGCCCTCTAATTTCCAGCACAGAGGTTTTACGGACGGGTGGAGGCACCGTCGCATTATCTACCGCTTATATCTGCCGTCAAATGGTAGTGTTCAAGACTATTGTATTCCCGTTAGAGGTATAGCAATAATGAGTGCAGACCGCTCGAGGCGGTCGGGCACTGGTTGCTCTAGTGATTTATGACCCTTACCATCAATGTGAGCTGCATGCTTGGTTGTCACCTTCATTACTTTAAAAAAATGCCATCACTGTGAACTGTATGCTTGTTTGCCCCTTCATAGCAACAAAAAAGAAAGTGTATAAAGAAATATTCAGAAATTATGTTCCATATTTTATTTATACGATTTACCTTATTAAAACATTAGTGTAGCTGTAATTTTACCTTTTTCCTTCAACAGAACATAATATTATTATCGTTAGCACTCAGTCCCTCACTGAATATAACACGGTGCCAGCAATTTAACCATTTTACAGCCATACTTAAAAGGTATTTAGCGATAAGAAATCATTGCTTTCGTTTTTATGAAACGAAACCTGAAGTCTCTTTTTAGTTGCAATTTTAGTATTCATATATTTTAAAGAGAACATTGCCGATTTTTGGTGGTCATTTAGTAACTGATTGGCTGCAGAATCAGGTAGATTATGCTTGATGGTGTTTATAACATTTTTTTTATTTATGCTTAGCGGCAAACACGCTTGTAGGTGACGTTGATATTTAGTAATGTTTTGTGATGACTACAACCTATAGAAATCTTCACAAAAACCAGAGGTCAAAATGCAGATGCGTTGCCACTCCTAAGACCTAAGTTTAACAACCGGTTAGATGGTAATGTATGGCTCCGTAATAACTGTTACAGAGACAACTCTCTGTAACAGTTATTACGGAGTCATACATTCTCTGTAACAGTTATTACGGAGCCATACATTACCATCTAACCGGAAAACGATAGTGGTGAATACTACCATTTGGCTACATATACATTAATACATAGTATAGAATTGCCAGTCCCATATGAATCGAGTCTATGTCACATAGACACGTGTGCAAAGATGCTAAAAGACTACAGATTAAACACATTTATACAGGTGGTAGAGCTCCAGCGAAAGAGCTCGCGGTCGTAGAAACCACCGCATTACCTAATATACTTGCCGCTAAATGGTAGTGTTCAGCTCTATCGTGTTCCGGTCAGGTGGTAATGAACGGCCCTGTAATTCCCGGCACAGAGGCAAAACACCTTAGGCCTCAGGAGTGGTAACGCATCTTTATTTCGACCTCTGGTTTTTCTGTAAGTGTCTATAGGCTGCAGTCATCGTTTAACATAAATGTTAACTGCATGCTTGTTTACCACTTCCTTTACATAAAATAAAAAAAAACTACCATTTGGCGGAGGATACAATAATACTAATAAAAAAATACTAGAATTTCCAGTCCCGTATGAATCGAGTCTATGTCACATAGACACGTGAGCAAATAAGCTAAAAGACTACAGATTAAAAACATTGGATTTCCTTTATAATGCATTTCGCTGTGAAAGCCTATTATAAAACTACACACAAACTGTCTCCACAGAGATAGTAGTTTGGTATTCGCATTTGCTCGCAGATGACCTTTTTTACATTTTTTAAATGTATGCTTCAAGCTGCAGGGTTGGTTTCTAAAATACGCTTACACTCACAGACCCACACCAGTCAATGATAGACCTATGTCGTTTGTGCCGTTATACATACACAACACATACACAAACACACAGACCCGAAACAAATATCTATAAGCCATACAATTACTGATGGTAGAGCTCCAGTGACGGGGCTCGCGGGCGTAGACACCACCGCATTACCTAATATATTTGCCGCTAAATGGTAGTGTTTGGCACTATCGTGTTCCGGTCAGATGTTAATGTACGGCCCTGTAATTTCTGGAACAGAGGCAAACAACATATATAAAACCTTAGGCCTCAGGAGTGGCAATGCATCTACATTTTGACCTCTGGTCATTGTGTGGGTATCTATAGGCTGCAGTCATCACTTAACATCAATGTGAACTGCATGCTTGTTTGCCACTTCAATTACATAAAAAAAGAAAAAAAAAAGTATTTGTCCGAGGATCGAAACCGCTGGGCCAATAGTAACGACTTGGATTTTTGATAGGCAACCTAGTGGATATACATTCTCTAGAATCTCTAGATTATAAATATGCATAAAAATTAGGTTTGCAGCATGTCTGGATGAACGAAATGATTCTGCAGTGGGATCCTAATCCATAAGGAAACGCCAAGTAAAGCCATCTTCATTGCTCTCTGCGTGACCTTGTGCTTTCTTATGAAGCCTGTAGTGAACTGGTTTCACTTCCGAATGTTATCCTGGTCAAAGGCTTTCATTTGAAGACATTGCAGTAGGTAAATTTAAATAACCCACATATATTAGATATTGAATGGCCTTAATATATTTCAGCGAAAAATCTAAAACCTCTTTCAGTCCAAAACATCCTTTCACGGGTTAAAAGGCGGGCGTTCAAAGAGATAAACTTTACGAAGGCGGATGTGACGAGCACCTTGCTCGTTAGCGACCTCTAGTTCCGGTGAGGTGTACGTTTAGACTGCGATAGCATGTGGAAAAAATAATTATAGCACAATAGCGGCCCGCCCCGGCTTCGCACGGGTGCAGTGCTACCTACATTTCTACTATGATAATAAAATATATATATTTATCCTATAGCATATAGGTATAGCTCTATAAAAGTGTAGCGTTCTGATTGTGAAAGAATTTTCGTGATCGGTTTAGTGTTGCTGAGGATTATCCCCTACAAACAAACAAACAAACAATCAAAATTACAAACTTTATCTCTTCACAACTTTAAATTTTGTAATAACATATTTTTAGCAAAATCTAGTTATACGAATGAGCTTAGGGTCCATGGTGATAAACTGACAAAAAAAATCTACTGTCGGCGTACTACCTAACCCATTTGCTGGCAAACGGTAGCGTTCAATACTATCTTTTTTCGGTTCGAGGTTGACGTATGGCCCCATAGTAACTTTGGGGCAAAAAACTTAAGGTGCACGGGTGGAATTACATCTGCATTTTGATTATCAGTTTTTGTGTTTAAGTAGTGAATACTAGATTCACCTACGATCCGCATGAACTGCATGTTTGCTTTGCCATCTTCAATGCATAAACAACAATGAATCTATACCATTAGTTCCAAAGACATAGGTCGAAAAATGGTTTTATACAATTTTATCCATTTCATCAAAACACTGCTCCTATCAAAGACTATGGCAGAGCCTGTACCTTATACACTTCTTGAATTTCAAATACATCGATATTAAAATTAATTTGAATACCAAAGAATTTTGCTCAATAAATTGGCACCGACATTATTCATTTCTATTTGACGTCTGCTCTGAATAAAATATTGACAATTTGAACATCAATACATATGCAAATATGAGGATATTATAATATTTATTCTATCGGGGTAAAAAGATAATGGGATCAATATTTTTTTATAAGAAATGAAATTTAAGAAAAAATTAAAATAAGCATTGATTACTTCCTACTCTTATGCTTGTAATAAGCTTAAAAAGGAAACAGACTCATATATCACTGCTTCTCTCGAGTAAAGAGATTATGATTATTAAACTTTTTTTTTCACTTAGTTAAAATTAAAACATAATTCTAAATGATCGATAACAATACCACCATACCCAAACTGTACTTCGTACGAAGCAAATTGCTAAAAATGTGATGTATAGCAATAAGATAACACTGCTGTTCTTGTTTTCTTTTTCATACAGTTTAAATTGATATGAATATAAATATACAAAAACTAGTTTTATTTCAATGAGTGCAGCTCGCAAAAACCTAAGAACATACTATGAATATAAAACCAAAGATTTCCATATAGATGCCTCTGTGCCGAAATTTATGACTGATATCAATACAAAAGTGTTAATAACCAATTGACTGAAACTCTACTACTAGACATATTAATATAAAAAGAAAAAAATAGCAAGGCAATGATTTTGAAGAGCCAGTTAGTCCAGCGGTGTGAGACGACCGTTTGATTTGAAGGGTCGCGGGTTCGATTCTCGCTTCGGGACAAATATTTGTATGTCCTACTGATATTTGTTTCTGGTCTGGGTGTTTGCGTATGTGTTGTGTGTTAACAACCGTACCCACGATACAGGTTTATACCTAGTGTCGGGCTGTGAATGTAAGCGTATTTATCATTTAATATTATTTTATTCCCCACGTAGGTTCAACACATGATCCTGCCATCGTGTCAGGCATGTCGTGACAAAGTAGCGCAATTAGTGCAGTGATGCGCTGACCGCCGTCGGCTACGGATGTCCGTGAAGCTTTTGATGTCTTCACACTAGAGCCGAGACTTTATTTTCTTCACAATAGCACAGATTATCTGCTGATTTATGAGTCTTAAATATTTTAGGTGCAATGTTGAATAAGATCTACTCGTGTGGGATTTTCACTCGTGGTAGAGCAGGTCACTGGCGCTGATTTAAGATCCTTGGTTTGATTACCGTTGAGTCGAATGATGAATTGAAGGATTTAGATTTTTTTAACAGCGAAAATAGTGAAAATTAACTTATTTTTTTAATTCAACTCGCGTATAAACTCTAAAATGTTTTTTTTTAAATCAACCTAACGTTTTGGTCGTTTTTCACCTGCCGTTTTTGGGAAGTCTGCCGTATAGGGGTAGAGAGACATTTTTCCCGCAAGTGTAAAAAGACCTCTACCTACCTACCCGCATTTAGCTTCAATAGTTTCGGAGTGAAGTGGCGGTGACATACAGATGGACAGACTGATGTGACAAATTTTTTATACCGACTAAATAGATGGATTGTGTATGCATGTGTATTTATTTTCCTTCCTGTTACTTGAATGTCTTTCAGCAAACCTTTGTTCCAAATAAAAAAATAAAACAAATAGTTACCAGAACTTAAAACTATGTCAATTTTTCTACAGCTACGAAAATTTATATGTGTCACATTATAAAAGACGTAGATTTTTTTAAATGGATGGCATCGCTTTGTGTCTGTGGAGTTTAGTTTTAGTTAAATTGCTATCTCAAAGTAGATATAAAAGATACCAAACTGTTTTCTCTATGGAGGCAATTTTCACGTAGTTTTATAATAACATTTTTTTTTTCATTTCATTGCAAAATGCATTTTAAAGGCTATCCAATGTGTTTAATCCGTAGTCTTTTAGCCTCTTTGCACACGTGTCTATTCACAGACTCGTTTCATACGGGAATAGAAATTTCTATATTAAGTATTAGCTGTTCCCGCGGCTCCGCCCGCGTGTAAGTCGCTTTTTGCGTAATCTGTGGAAACTACAATTATCCAGACCTATAATAGACTTAGTCAATTTGAAGTAAATTTTCAATTGGCCATAACTTCTTTATTCCCTCAACCAATTTTGACGAAACAAGTTTTAACAACGCTCCTAACTAAAAGTAATCCACCTGAACCGCGTTCAAATGGGTTGTGTATTTTCGAAGTTATAACGTACCAGACAGACCTGACAGACAGACAAAAAAAAATGTTTTTTTGGTTTGTGTTAGAAAGAAAGAAACGTTTCTGTTACTTTTCTTTAATCGCCCCCTATCAGTTTTTTTTGGAAAATATTTAATGTACAGACGAACGATTTTTACTGTCTTATTTTATGTTTAAATTGATAACGTAGTGCATCGCATTGAAAAATAAACATTGATAAATCAACAAATAATAATATATCACAAAGCGTCTATAATTAAGTAAAACGACGTACTACGAATTTATCACTAACTCAATCTTCAATAAACACAAATGTCTACAGAATAGCAAACTGACAATAAAATGCGAACACGTAACAAAGATCACCGGACCATACAATTTCCGTCCCTCATCAGTGGGAGCCGCGGAAAATTTCATAAGGATAATAAAATAATCCTTTTTTGCGCCTCCCAAAGGCCTTATCTCATTTACGAAGCGATACACCCGAAAATAATATCAAAGGCGAGGCCAGTATTTGCAAACGCTGGTGCTTTAGCCGGCTGTCCTCTTTGTTACGAAGTGGTTTTCACTATACGGAAAAATCTGAGGATCTTAGTTTAGGAATCAACTTTTTGTGGCAGGTATATTGATATTAACATAATAATAATAAAGGCAACCCTTACTGGTTAGTGGCCAACCTGCTCTCGGATGTTTTTTCAAACCGTCCATTAGGCCTCCGACAAAGTTTAACGACTGCTATCCATCGATAGCAATCGGGACCGACGGCTTAACGTGCCCTATGAAACACGGAAACGCGCATTTTTGATTTGCCACTAGCGGTCCCCCATCACACACCCGACCGCGCCCGTATCGTTTAACTCGTTGCGATCTACACCATCCGCAGGGCCATGCGCGCTTCGATATTGATATTGTTTTTTTTTAATGTGGCAGTGAATCGGTTGTCTTACCCTTGCTGAAATTGAATTTGCTTTCGGAGGGAAATGATAAGCAATTTCGGCTTCCCCCTGTTACATATGACTTAAATCATACAAATGGCTAATTTGATAGTAAGCCATTATGATTTTAGTTGCTGATGTGTATGTATCGACTGGAGGCCTCTCTAGTCCGGACATCTAGGTAGTGTTTTGGGCGTGTCTTTCCATAAGCCGATATGTTACTCGTGTTTGTGGGCACATGTAGGTGGGTACTCGAGCGGATGATGAAATAAAGCACAGGTTGGCAAAAGAAAGTCGTATATTGTCAAATATCCGCCCATTCGATTACTTCCGGCAGGGAAGACCGGCAAGAAACCCTTCGGACCAGGAATCCACATTTATCAGGATACGATACTACTACTATCACTAGTCTTCTGCCCATTTGATTCAGAACTACCCGCGTTATATCACCTTAATATAACTGACGTTCACTGTTCTAACTGACAGCATAACTGCCTTACAATAATTCGATTCAATTGTGTGACTGTGACTGAATGATCGTCATGAATTATTTGCTAGCCTTTATAAACCCGATATCGGCAAGTCACTATCCCCTCTAAGGTAACAAATCCAAGTACCTAAGGCGACCGTGGCGCCACCTAGAATTCTTTATGAAACAATCTACCTCAGTCATAATTAAGTTACGTCTCCGACAAACTAGATAGCGCTAGTAGTCACATTTAGGTTACACTCCGACATATGTATATTTTTTTAAGTGACGTACCTATATAGTAACCTCGCATCCAGATCACATGAATGTTAATTGATGACTGCAGCCTACAGACATCTACACAAAAACCAGAGGTCAATATTGCAGATCTGTGATAGTTTTAACGGGCCATACAAATTATGAAGATCTAGGTACTTATGCATGTGAGAATGCACGATTTACCTTCACGTACCTACACTTCCATTGTCGTGAAATTAGTGAAGCTATAACAATTAATTTCTTCTAAGTTAATGCTAAAACTACAGTGGAATTATCACCATCATAATTTCAGCCCACAGACGTTTCCTGCTGCACAAAAGCCTTTCCCAAAGATTGCCACAAAGAACGGTCCTGGGCCGCAATCATCCAGCAATTGTCCGCAACCTCCACCATGTCGTCGGTCCACCTTCTGAGGGACTGCCTACGCTTCGTCTTCTGGTACGCGGTGGCCACTCGAGAACATGCATTATGCTCATTCATATATTTAAAATAAAAAACGTCTAGTTCCTCTGACTATATTTTCCCCATTGATATCATTCTCACAAAACTTAATTGCAGCAATTCTTTTCATCACGACTCTCAATTTTTTCCTTGAGTCCAAAATTCCAACAAAAACTTAAGATTCTCAGGTAATTTCAAGTTCCCCTTCATTTATCTAACGACGGCTTACGGTGGAAAGTACCAAAAGAACGTGTGTCAAATGTGGAAAAATATTACAGGCTTTGCTTAAAATGAATCACATATATGAGAATATACGAACGCGTGATAATCTGTTCTTACATGGGGCAAGTTCTTTTTTGCCAAAAAATCGCAGTTCTTCTCACTCGGGTAGATTATGTATTTTTTTTGGCAAAACAAACGTTAGCCTGATATTATTGTGGAAGAGAGAAATATTTTTCAAATTCTTTTTATGAAAATCAAATATGCAAGCATTGCATGAGATGAGATGTGATTTAGTTTTGTTAAAGTTTGAAATTATATTAATTTTAGGTAGAAATTTCAGTAATATATATTATCCGAGTACAATACATCAAACAGTCAAATTGTTTCAGACTTAAAGAGGGCTTAGCTAACTCAAATATTTTACATTCAGCATGAGTTCCACAAAATAATAGAACTGTTGGGCTAGAATCAGATATATTCACACTTTGCTGTTGCTCGGATCCCTTCTAGGGTGTACCAAAAATTGGATAATAAAATAATAATAACCCATTATACATCCCACTGCTGGGCACGAGTCTCTATCCTTTTTTGGGGGGGAGGCCTGGAGCTTACTCCACCACGCTGCTCCAATGCGGATTGGTGGAGGTGGGTTAGTGGCCAACCCGCTGTCGGATGTTTTCGAACCGCCCATAAGGCCTCCGACAAGGTTTAACGAGATGCTATCTATCGATAGCAATCGGGACCGACGGCTTAACGTGCCCTCCGAAGCACGGAAACGCACATTTAATTTACCACTAGCGGTCACCCATCACACGCCCGTAGTGCTTAACCGAGTAGATCGCTTATGATCTACACCAGCCGCCGGGCCATGCGCGCTTCAAAATTGGATAATCACCGTTTATTATCATCCTCTCCATATTAATGTACTTATTTGATCAAGGTAGCCAGCAGTTTGAGGGTGTAGGCATTATCGCATCTACCTTTTTTTGGTATTGTTACTGGTTATGGTATTGTTTACCCTTGTTGGTGATGTTTAGCACGACGGTGTAGAGCGCTTATAGCCGAATACTCAAATGTCACTCAATTTTAAGCAACCCTCAAATGTGCGCTATCTGTATCGTTTGATCGTGTCTTATAAAGACGAATGACTTTTAAGTCCCACTTAGATTTAAGTGACGTTTGAGTATTTAGCCGTTAGAACTTAAAAATGATAAAGAATTTTTGTTCACAACACAGTTACGTCTAGGTTCAAATTCCAGTCATGTTAAGCTTTAAATTTTGGTGTTTTTTTTTACTTATTTACAATATTAACTATTTGCTTGTCTCAATCAACAGTAATAAGTGATAATTCCGAAGAGCGTTAGCGGTTCCGTATCTGGAAGCAGGCATTTGTTTGTTTCATCAAACTAAAAGATTTGTCGCATTTTACGAGTGAAATCACAAAGTTTACATAAATATAAATTAATGCACACTCAATTCACTGAATTTGTTAGTTTTACTCAAGCAGTTAAAACATAAACGGAGTAGAAACTTCAGGAAACTGTTTGTTAGTTGTATAGCGAACATTAAACTGGTCGACACGAAAACGCTGAGCTTAAACAAATAAAACGATTCTGTGCCTAAACTCTGCAGATTATAGTAAGTAGCTCCAGGGTCGGAATTCTGGAAAATGTGAACGTAAAGTGACCGATGCAAGTCAATAGGGTCATCACGGCGAGTTTCACGGCGAGTTTTTGCAGAAATTAATAGGAGTACACATGTTAGGTTTTCAATGTCTTATTTGACACACATTCAACATACCCACCTATTGCACACTAAACTCGTTTCATTCCTTTGAAGCAAACATAAACGGCTTGTATGGCGAACATTAACTGGTCGACACGAAACCGTTGAGTTTAAACAAATAGAACGATTGTTTTATATTATTTCGCATTAACACATGCTTTTGAAATATATTTTATTTAAAGAAAAATGGACCATAAAGCAATGCAATAAATGTGAAGGAAAGATTTGACAAATCGGGCAGGACTTCAGTAGCTCAATTGGAAGAGCGGCTGGACTAGATTCCCAGTAGGCCGCGAGTTCGAGTCTCGCCTGAAGTAAAATTTTTCTTTCCATTTTTCTTTAAATAAAATAAATAGAACGATACTGTGCCTCAGATTACAGCGAGTTGCTCCAGGGCCGGGACTCTCAGGAATTGGATAACATTTTTTTTTTCATTACATTTATTTGATAAACAAAATATATTTTTAGGGATGAGCAAATGAGAGTAGTAATTTATCGACATTGAAATCTTTAGTATTTTGTTGATGTCTATAAATTGCCGAATGACAATGTCAATGCGCTTTTATAGTGTGAAAAAAAAACGAATCTTCTCTATATTTTTTTATGTAATGGAAGTGGCAAACAAGTATGCAGTTCACATTGATGTTAAGTGATGACTGCAGCCTATAGACACTTACACAAAGACCGAGGTCAAAATGCGCGTTTCCACTCCTGAAGCTCCCGTAACTGGAGCTCTACCACTCCGTCACTGGTACTTTTCACTAAGTACTTTTCTTGAAGAAAATAGGCTTTGACAGACGAACAGATAGATAAACGCACGAGTAATCCTCTAAATACCTCGATATGAACTCGAAACGGTTACAGACAAGGGTACAATTATTTTAATACTTAGAAATGTATACTAAATAATTTGAGCTATAATATTACCCAGTGGCACATTCATTATCGATATAATCATCTGATATAACGAATTTGTGCCAGCTACAGACATTATATCTTTTAATTATGACATAAATATTATTATCTTTATGGTTATTATGATCATTTAATTGTGAAACATATTTGTTTGTAAAATAATTCCAGTGCAATGTTATCCCGTGCTGATAAAACATTGTACTTCCAGCCCTAGATTTGGCCCAAATTTATTTACAACTAGACGATTCGTTTACAATTTATTTACGACTTCGTCTGCGTGAGAATTTATGATTGTTCAGTATCTACTCAGACGAAGTCGTGGGCGCAGCTAGTTGTAAATAAATTAAGTAAAAAAAGTAAGTAACGCCTTATTACATAAGCTATCTGACAGTGAAAGTCCCGTCAAAGTCGGTCCAGCCGTTCCCGAGATTAGCCGGATCAAACAGACAGACAGACTGACAGATTGACAGACAGACAGACAGACAGACAGATTGACGGAGAGAAAGACAGACAAAAATTGAAAAAAATGTTGTTTTGGTATATGTATCGTGTATACATACATTTGCATTAAGTAAAAAGTGGTTATTTTTATATTACAAACAGATACTCCAATTATATTTATTTGTACAGATTTTCCTTATGAAATACTTAGAAGCGTTTCGTGAAAATTTATTGTAAGACTTTGCAGGAGTAATTCAGAGTTTCAGCGAATAGCTTGAACTCCAGTACTAAATGCTGAAAACATTTTGGATACATTTAACTGTTTACGCTCGACTATAACTATTCTTGGTTAAGTGTTAAATAATCCTCTTTACTAGTATTAGATCAAAACGGAAAGCTTTGAATTAATATTAGCTTTTTAAAGAAAACGTAGGTAGTTTAGGCAAACTAATTTGTGATGTTAGGTTTACCTGTATTTAGATAAATACAAAACGTAATTAAATTTTCTTACTAATACGGACGGAAGAAATATATTATTAAATGGATTGTTTAAACACCTCATTTTACGAAAAGTTTTGACGTAAAATCTTTACATCTATACAAATAAATAAAATTGGAGTGTCTGTTTGCAATATAAAAATAACCGCTTTTTACTAAATGCATATGTGTGCTCTACACTCTCTGCCCACCCCGTTAGGGACCTGGCGTGAAGATGCATACATGCATATGTATGTATATACGGTACATATACCAAAACAACATTTTTTACAATTTTTGTCTGTCTGTCTGTTTGTTCCCGCTAATCTCGGGAACGGCTTCACCGATTTCGACGGAACTTTCACTGTCAGATAGCTTATGTAATAAGGCGTAACTTACTTTTATTCTTGCTGCGCCCACAACTTCGTCTGGGTAGATACTGAACAATAATAAATTCTCACGCAGACGAAGTCGCAGGCACAGCTAGTTGTAAATAAATTTGGGCCAAACCTAGGGCTGGAAATACAATGTTATATCAGCACGGGATAACATTGCAGTGGACTTATTGCCGCGCTGTAATGCCGCAGCACTACTGATCCCCATACATTCTCTATGAGTTTACATTCTGGCAGCAATGCAGTAGAAAAGTGAGAAATATGGAGCTGCTCTGCCCACCCCGTTAGGGACCTGGCGTGAGGATACATACATTTTGGATCTAGCATGATTTAATTCTGAATAAATTATTGTCAATACATTTACAACATAAGCACAACTGTACATAAAATAGAACCGGGATATCTGGCGCTCTACACTCTCTGCCTACCCCGTCAGGGACCTGGCGTGAAGATACATATATACATATATACATAACATGTAACATAAAATGGTTATTACAGGTTGATATACAAAAAAACGTTTAAACGACCAGCTTTTACGAGCACCTCATTTCTTCCACTAACTCTGAAAATTTTACGATCTCATCCTAAGTGAGGGTAACAATAAAACAAAATCAGATACCGGGTCGCAAGATATAATGGCTGTGAGTGTACTGAATATTTCGTACTTTCATTTCCTTTTGCCTGTGATATCTTTCTATTTTAAATCCGCATTTTGCTTCCAAGGCAAAAGGCAGCTTTATTTATAGACTAGATTGTGTTTTAGTTTAGTCTTCGTTGTAACATACTGACTATGGTACTGAGATGAATGCTCATATGTAATGCTAGTGTATACTTCTCTTTACTTGTCTTCGTAAAATTTTGTAGTTTTTTTTTTTATGTAATGGGCGTGGCAAACAAGCATGCAGTTCACATTGATGTTAAGTGATGACTGCAGCCTATAGACACCCACATGAAGACCAAGGTCAAAATGCAGATGCGTTAACACTCCTGAGGCCTAAGGTGTTATGTCTCTGTGCCGGAAATTACAGGGCCGTACATTACCACCTGACCGGAACACGATAGTGCTGAACACTACCATTTAGCGGCAAGTATATTAGGTAATGCGGTGGTGCCTACGCCCGCGAGCTCCGTCACTAAAGCTCTACCACCAGTAGTTATTATTCCTGGCAACAGAAATTGAAAAGCACACTTTTTATTTATTTTGTGGATGGTTGCAGAGGCCCAGGAAGACCAAGGCTGACCTACCATGACCAAATAGGTCGAGTTCTGTCTGATGGTGGGGTCAAAAGTCTTAGGAATCGGCGTGCATGTATGAAGAGAATGATGAAGGTAGACGAGGCACGAGAGGTTTGTCTGAACCGGGATATCTGGCGCTCTACACTCTCTGTCTACCCCGTTAGGGACCTGGCGTGAAGATACATACATACATACTTTTTATTAGCTCAACACGAATTTTCTAGTTCTCTCACGAGGTTTACTCAATAGTTTTCCTTTGTACTGGGTTGAGCGTCTCGTGGACGATATTGTCTACGAACAGTATGAAATCAATTGTCCTATATTTTGCTGCAGCTCAAGAGGTTTAATTAATAATTTAGAATATTCAGTAAGAAAATCTTACCGAATATAAATTTTAAACCGAACAATTTTACATAAAAATCAAACGTCTCAATTTAGATGGATTGTTTTAAGAGAGAGAGAGTGTGAGAGAGAGAGAGAGTGAGTGTGAGAGAGAGAGAGAGAGAGAGAGAGAGAGAGAGAGAGAGAGAGAGAGAGAGAGAGAGAGAGAGTGATGATTTGACTGAAACACAAGGTTGTTTACGCAAACATGTCAATTAATGGGCAATTCAAACTAATACATGACAACATTTTATCATTGACTTTAATTTAATAGGTACCTGTCATATATGTACTATTTGTTGTAGCACTCGCTGCAACAAAAGGCTGACATGGGTATCATTTTTCTTGACTTCACATAACCATAACTTTAATTTTAGATTTTTTCTTTTTTTCTTTTTTTTTTTATGTAATGTAAGTGGTAAACAAGCATGCAGTTCACATTGATATTAAGTGATGACTGCAGCCTATCGACACCCACACAAAGACCAAGATCAAAATGCAGATGCGTTACCACTCCTGAGGCCTAAGATGTTAGGTCTCTGTGCCGGAAATTACAGGGCCGTACATTACCACCTGACCGGAACACGATAGTGCTGAACACTACCATTTAGCGCCAAGTATATTAGGTGATGCGGTGGTACCTACGCCCGCGAGCTCCGTCACTGGAGCTCTACCACCAGTAAAAGTTTTTTTCTCTTCAAAAGTCTTTAGTTTCTCTTCATTTGGAAGTTAAAGTTGCGTGAGACGAAAAAAAATTTGAAAGAAAAAGTAATGTAGGTGGCAAACATGCATATAGTTCACAATGATGTTAAGTGATGAGATGTGTTTCCACCCCTGAGACCTTAGTTATTTTGTCTCTATGATAGTTATTACTGGGCCATACATTACCATCTAACAGGAACACAATACTGTTGAACACTAGCATTTAGCGGCAGATAAATAAGATAAAGCGGAGATGTTTACGCCTTCGAGCTCATACACTGGAACTCTACCACCAGTAAAACAAATACTTTCTTTCTTTCTTTATATTTACATTATACACAGCGCTAGTAGTAGTATCGGTGTAAAAATGAAAAAAGGCATGCTCCGATGGTTCGGGCATATAGAAAGAATGTCGAATGAGCGAATGACTAAACAGATATACAATGCGAATGTGGATGGTTGCAGAGGCCCAGGAAGACCAAGGCTGACCTACCATGACCAAATAGGTCGAATTCTGTCTGATGGTGGGGTCAAAAGTCTTAGGAATCGGCGTGCATGTATGAAGAGAATGATGAAGGTAGACGAGGCACGACAGGTTTGTCTGAACCGGGATATCTGGCGCTCTACACTCTCTGCCTACCCCGTTAGGGACCTGGCGTGAAGATACATACATACATACATACACAGCTTTAGTAACACAGCCAGAGCTTAACTTATGTTTGGCTCAAGTAAATATTTTTAAGTAAAATATTTCCGAAATAAATTGTAGTATAAAAGACGACATTGCTTCAACGTATTTCGCCCTCCATCAAATTTTACTGTATTACCAAAATTCCCTCCCTCCTACACAATATTAGGTAGGGGCACCCAGTAAGAAACTTCACGGGACATTTGAATTTTGTGTACGGGAGGGTCGGCACTAGAAGTAGGGTTGACAATCATTTTGGTGGTACGTACATAAATGTTTTCATAATTAATTTTATTTTTAAATATTGACAATATTCACTTACGTGATCTCACGCGTATCTTAAACTGAAAAGCGCAAAGCTTTTCAGCTTCTGTGGTTCCGGACAGATAGTTTTAACATAAATAAATTATTCTGCAGAGAGAAAAAAAGATTTCTTCAGCGATCGAACTTACGAGCAAATGACTAGCTCAGCCTAACTATACTGAGCTACCAAACGTCCACATCCGAGCGTAGAATTTGTCTTCTTCAAAATCTATCGATAAAAATAAATTTCAACATTCACTTACCATCAGCTTATGTTGCTCTGTACCTAACTGTTAGCTAATTTGCCACTTCAGGTCATAAAAAAACAAGTTTTGTTATTGATATTGACAGCCCTAGAGAACTAGAAGCTGTTAAAGGTCACTTGGATTTTGGTGGCCAATGACGTTTATTCCATTTAATATTTACTCTGTGAGGAAATGTTTTTCCTGGTACATTTAATATTTGGGCGTATGCTAACTGTTGTGATAAAGAAACTACATAATAATATAACGACTTCATTATGAAAATATTATTTTCGTTAACGTTGCAGTGATACAGAGTATCTATCTACCAGTCTACTATCTACCAGTCACGTTCATTGCATAATTTGTATATAGGCAAATAGGTGGAGCTCGTCACACTTTCTCATCAAAATATAAACAGGAACGCTTATTTTTTAAAAAGAGATAAGTATTCGAGAGGTTTAATTCATGCTTAGTAAATGTAGTTTTGGAAAAAAACAATAATCCCATCGAAGAATAATCGAGAAACTCTGCTGAGAGAAGCTCTGTCCGCTCTGCCTATATGCAATGCACGCCACTGCGCCTACCTGTGTGTGTAGTACTACCATTTACTGTGGTACTACTGTGTTCCAGTCAGATAGTATTACTCGTATATTATACCCTTTATGTCCGTCACAAAATCAAAATATCTATGGCGGTATAGGTGGAAATAAATCTGCATGTAGACCTTTTGTTTTGTGTAGATGTTTATAGGCCAGCAATATCACTTGAACCATCCATGTGAATCGCGTGTTTGCTCCCAATTTCATCACACTAAAAATCAATTTATAAAACTACAAATCCACAAAATATTTGCAGAGAAAAAAACATCAAAGAATTTCTGTGCAATGATAGCTCTAAAACAAAATACGATACACAGTTTCAATTGCCAGACTATCTGGCACACGAATACGTTTAAACGACCGAAGACGCTGTACGCGCAGCGATTTAATTATTTTATTATATACTATCTTAAAGATTGATTATAATTGTTCTCACCAAAAAAATACCTATATAAAAAAACATTCTTTATAAAAAAATCACTAAGTAATCATCAACATAACCGCATCAAATGATGTACGTTTTTTTTTATTTCGAGATATTTTTCCGGTTATACTCGTATTTGATTCAGAAAGTGCTCGCTTTATGTGGCCCAAAATGTGACGTACTCAAACGATTACATGTTGTACCAGTAACAGTATGAGTGTTTTATTCAAAAAAACTTGAAAACCAGTCTCGATATTTTACAGTACCTACTTAACAGTCTATATATTTTCTTATATAATATTTTTTATTATGTTTTATACTAAACATTGTACCAGGATTGTCAGGTATGGATAAATTATATTATTATGAAGTGGCATCTATACAAATAAATACATTTGGAAAGGCTGCTTGTAATGTAAAAATAACCGCTTTTTACTAAATGCATAATATGTATATGTCATTGTATGTATGCACGGTACATATGCCAAAACAACATTTTTTTCAATTTTTGTATGTATGTCTGTCTGTCTGTTTGTTGCTACTAATTTCGGGAACGGCTGGACCGATTTCGACGCAGATAGCTTATGTAATAAGAAGTACCTTAGGCTACTTTTATACTAGCTGCGCCCACGACTTCGTCTGGGTAGATACTGAACAATCATAAATTCTCACGAGAACGAAGTGGCGGGCACAGCTAGTATAACATAAATACCTATATTTTATTCGTTATTGAAACACTAACAACAAAAATACAGCTTGAGCTAAAACAGGAAGCTAAAATGTTGAATTAGTTACAACTGGACTTAAATGCAACATTATTAAAATAATATTTTCATGATGTTTTCGATGTATTTGATAAGATGTGTAACAAAATTTTAAATATTACTGCGGCTTAGTTTACTTACTTTTGCCACTTCGGATGTTTTTCATGAAACGCTCTCTGTAAGCCTTGTCCTTTATTATGCCTATCTCGCAAGTGATTTTGCAGTATCACTATCTATATTACTCCGTCTCGCTTACTGTTCTCACCGTATCCAGATGATCAGATTGCATTTGTCTTGAAAAAAAAATGACAGTTTTATTGGGACAAGAATCTCCTCTTACGTAACTATGGGAATGTATGAACTAGTTTTAGATGGTCGTTTTTATTTTAACCTAACCATTTCATTGTTTCAGTTACTATCCTTGTGTTGATGTTATTTTTTTTATCGCAAAAAAAAACCGTAATTGAAAATAAAGAAATCTGAATAAATAGTAAAAGTTATACAAGGTGACTGGTGAATCAAAGTTGAAAATTATATTAATACAGGTTAAACGTAAAAAACAAAAACAAAACAGGATTAAACCTACTGGAAAAGTAAGAAAATATAATAAAATTGTCATTGTTGTAAATATTTAATAAAACATATGGACCTTGGCACAGAAGGGGTTCAGAATACTAATATTTTTTTTAAATTTATGTTATGAAAAGCACGCAGCTCACTTTGATGTTAAGTGATGACTGCAGCCTAAAGACACCCACAGAAAGACCAGATGTCAAAATGCAGATGCGTTACCACTTCTGAGGCCTAAGGTGTTATGCCTCTGTGCCGGGAATTACGCGCTACCATATCCATCGAAGCGCGCATGGCCCAGCGGTTGGTGTAAATCGTAAGCGATCTACTCGGTTAAGCACTACGAGCGTGGTCGGGTAGTGTGATGGGTGACCGCAAGTGGCAAATTAAATGCGCGTTTCCGTGCTTCGGAGGGCACGTTAAGCCGTCGGTCCCGGTTGCTATTGAAAAGATCCGACAGTGGGTTAGCCACTAACCCACCCACCTCCACCAATCCGCATTGGAGTAGCGTGGTGGAGTAAGCTCCAGGCCTCCCCCCAAAAAAGGGGAGAGATTCGTGCCCAACCGTGGGACGTATAATGGGTTGCTATTATGAAGTGGCAAACAAGCATGCAGTTCACATTGATCTTAAGTGATGACTGCAGCCTATAGACACCCACACAAAGACCAAGGTCAAAATGCAGATGCGCTACCACTTCTGAGGCTGAAGGTGTTATGCCTCTGTGCCGGAAATTACAGGGCCGTACATTACCACCTGACCGGAACACGATAGTGCTGAACACTACCATTTAGCGGCAAGTATATTAGGTAATGCGGTGGTGCCTACGCCCGCGAGTTCCGTCACTGGAGCTCTACCACCAGTGTATATCCATTTGACACATTATAAATTACGTTCACATTGTTAGTATCGAAATATCAAAACTATGATGCTAATAAAAATGTTCCCAAATGGAAAAATGTAAATAAATCTATAATTATAGGCCTACCCGGCTGTTAAAATCATACATACAGTTGAAATCAAAAACACAATAGGCAAAAACTAATCGTTGCATTTCCGTGTTCTACTCTCCACCATTCAGACTGTTCACTGTTCACTTCGTATTGTTTCTCAGAAGTCGTAAATCAAGGTTCATATTTCTGCTATGGCTGGTCTGGTTCTGAATCTGGTTGCCCGCCATATTTTATTCATTATTTCGAACAACAATGCTTACGTTTTGTTTATTTGTTCACTTGTACACCTGTGAAATATGAAATTTGCTTATAAATTCATCTTCAATGTCTTTGGTTTATATTTTATGCTAATTATAACTTGACACTCGTAATTTTTGCAATTTTTTTTTAAATGGGGTACACTTTTTTTTATGTTATGAAAGTTGCAAACAAGCATGCAGTTCACATTGATGTTATGATGACTGCAGCCTATGGGTGTCTATAGGACAAAATATACACAAAAACCAAAGGTCAAAATGCAGATGCATTACCACTTCTGAGGCCTAAGGTGTTATGCCTCTGTGCCGGCAATTACAGGGCCGTACCTGACCGGAACACGATAGTGCTGAACACTACCATTAAGCGGCAAGTGAATTAGGTAATGCAGTGGTGCCTACGTCACTGGAGCTCTACCGCCACTAATAACCTTTCAGAGGTGTAACATATTATTAATGTAGGTAGTCGATCTTCGCGTTGTGGCGATGTACCCTAGATTAATAAAGTCAGTCGTAATCCAGCAAGCTGTAGTTTTACTTCATGGTGACAGCGGTGGTTTATTAAATAGTTTAAATAACAAAATAACACAGTTGTTCGCGAAAAACGGTGACCAGGATTGTTGTGTGTCGTGTTGTTGTTATAATTAACGATGGAACATGCAAGACCACCGTCGGAATTAGTGTTAGAAGGTGGACCCACTTGTCGCGCCGACGCGTGGCGGAAGTGGGAAAGACAATTCAGGATATTTATGAAAGCGTCTGGAATACACAAGGAAGCTCCTGATGTTCAAGCCAGCTTGATGATTAATTTAATCGGTGCCGAAGGATACGACATTTATTCCACTTTCAAATTCATAAAAGATGAAGACCGTGATGACGTCACAAAAATAATCCAAAAGTTCAACCAACATTTTATGACGAAGCCAAATACTACAATGGCACGCTTCAAATTTTTTACACGTAACCAGGACAAAGGAGAAAACATCGGAGAATACGTCACGGCGCTCAGATTATTAAGTCAGTTTTGTGAATTTGAACATTTGGAGGACAGCTTGATAAAGGATCGAATAGTTTGCGGTGTGTTTGAGTCTTCTTTGCGAGATAGATTGCTGCGAACGGATGATCTCACATTAGATAAGGCGGTCAAACTATGTGAAGCCAATGAAATGTCATGCGAAGAGAATCGTGAAATAGAAGTTTCAAAAGCGAGCAGTGCACATAGTACATCATCGGTCGCAGTGGACGCGCTATTCGGTGCAGGCGCACCAAGGTCATGCGGTGAAAGGCAGCGCCCGCGCTCATCCACTTCTTATCGTACGTCACAGGTGCATCGCGGCGATCGTGTAAACAACGTGTTTACTTCCAATGCTTGCAATAATTGTGGTTTTGTGCGTTGTGATGGTGGGGCACGATGCCCGGCTAGGTTTGCAAAGTGTTTTACGTGCAACAATAGAGGACATTTCAAGAAAATGTGCACAATCAGATCCCGAGACAATAGTAAAAAGGTGTATGAACTTCATGAAGATAATGATGATCGATTATATTTCATATCGACACTGGACGACGTGTATACTATATACGGTAACAATCACGAGAACAGTAAGTGGTTTGAATCTTTAATTTTGTCTAAAACAAACATGCGATTATCTTTTAAACTAGATACAGGATCTGATTTTAATGTATTGTCTATAAAAAGTTATTTAAGTTTAGGTTGTAACGTTGCAGATATCAAACGAAAAGAAATAAAAGCACAATCGTTTTGTGGCAATTATTTACCGATAGCCGGCACTTGCGATATGTCGTGGATTTTTAAAGGCAGGGTATACAACATAAAATTTGTTATCGCAGATTTTAATTGTCAAGATGTTTTAGGTAAAATTACATGCGAGGAAATAGGTGTTGTTAAACGCATAATGTCATTGGTGATAACTGAGTATGATGATTTGTTTCATGGTTTAGGCAAGTTGCCTGGTAAATATAAGATTATATTGGAGAAAGACGCTAGCCCTATAGTGTGTCCTGTGCGTAAAATACCGATAGGAATTCGAGATAAATTATTAGACTCCCTCAATAAGATGGAAAAAATGGGTGTCGTGCGTAAGGTCACACATCCAACACCGTGGGTCAACGCGATCGTTCTAGCCCCTAAAAAGGATGGAGACTTGCGCATTTGCTTAGATCCCCGACCATTGAACCGAGTTATACGTCGGTCGCACTATCCTTTGCCCACGTTAACTGATATCGCTATAAAGCTAGAGGGCGCAAACATATTTAGTAAACTGGACGCCAGATCTGGTTTTTGGATGGTCGAGATGGATAATGAGAGCGCAGACTTGTGTACGTTCGGTACACCCTTCGGTAGGTACCAATTTTTAAGGTTACCATATGGAATTAATTCTGCGTCTGAAATTTTTCATGCTAAGGTGCGGCAACTACTGGAAGACCTTGAAGGTGTAGAATCCTTTGTAGATGACATAATCGTCTGGGGAAGGACGGAGGCAGAGCATGACTCGAGATTGAGAAGTCTGCTGGACAGAGCTCGCCAGGTAGGCATACGCTTCAATAGAGAAAAATGTTTATTTCGTGTTAGTGAAGTTACTTATTTAGGTCACACATTTAGCGGCATGGGCATGCAAGTGGACAAAAACAAATTAAAAGCTATAAGTGAAATGCCAACACCTTGTGACCGACTGTCTTTAGAGCGGTTTTTAGGTATGGTTAATTACCTATCAAAATTTATAAGTCATTTTTCGGAACTAGCAGCACCCTTGAGGTGTTTATTGAAGAAGAACGTTGAGTGGTCATGGGATGCTGTACATGATGCGGCAGTTGTACAGTTAAAAGAAGCACTGTGTAGTGCACCGGTATTGGCGCTGTACTCGACAGAGAAACCGGTGCTAATATCGGTGGACGCCAGCTCGTACGCGTTGGGCGCAGTGTTGTTGCAGCATGACCGACCTGTAGAATTTGCATCCCTCACTCTCACCGACACTCAACAAAGATATGCTCAGATAGAGAAAGAGACTCTCGCCATAGTGTTTGCACTCGAGCGTTTCCATCAGTACACGTTTGGTAGAACGGATGTCACTGTGGAGAGTGACCACAAGCCTCTTGAAACATTATTCACGAAGTCCCTTAATACTGTCCCGGCTCGTTTACAGAGGTTGATGTTGCGGGTTCAGGGCTATGATTTTAAAGTGACTTACAAGCCAGGTCGTTACATGTTTCTAGCGGATGCACTTTCTCGTGCAGCTCTTCCTGAATTATTACCTGAAAATATATCTCAGGAAATAAATGATCAGTCATGTTTCTTAATTCAAAGTGTTGCCAGATTTAGTTCAGATAGATTAGATGATATAAGAAAAGAGATAGCGAACGATGAGGAGAGCCAAACCTTGATTAAATATATAAAACATGGCTGGCCGCAACATAAATATGACGTAGTACCCATTGCGAAGGCCCACTGGTCGCATAGAGATTATTTTGAATATGTGGATGGGGTAATTTTCAAAAGCGATTTAGTATTCATTCCTTCATCACTTCGCAGTGAGATGTTAAAACGTGTACACGAAGGCCATTTAGGTATTGAGCGCTGCAAGCGGCGAGCCCGAGACGTAATGTTTTGGGTTGGAATGTCGCGCGACGTGGAGGTGGCGGTGCGCCGGTGCCGCACGTGCGCCGAGCACGCGGCGCGGCCCCCGCGGGAGCCCATGATCCCGCACGCCGTGCCGACGTTGCCATGGACTAAAGTGGGCTCGGATATCTGTGAGTATGCTCACAGGTATTATCTAATACTGGTAAATTATTTCTCGAATTTTATCGAGGTAAATACCTTGAATAGTATCGGTTCTAAGGCGGTCATTCGAGCTTTAAAGGAACAGTTCGCGCGTCATGGTATCCCAGAGGAACTTGTAACTGATAACGGACCGGCCTTTTCTTCGCAAGAATTCAGGGAATTCAGTAGTGAATGGGGATTCGTTCATACTACGAGTTCGCCCAATTATGCTCAGTCAAATGGTTTAAGTGAAAGAGCAGTAAGAACTGCTAAAAACATTATTAAAAAATCGACATCCATGGATACAGAATTTTATATTGGTCTCCTAAACTTACGAGCGACTCCTAGGGATGGAATAGGTTCCCCGTCAGAACTACTGATGGGCCGGCGGCTGCGAACTAAATTGCCCGCTCGTGATAGTAAATTGCAAGCGCAGAGAGATAACAATGCAGATTATCATAGCATAATCAAAAAGAAGGAACGTAGTAAAGAATATTACGATCGACACGCTCGTTCTTTACCTGAGCTTCAACCGGGTGATGAGGTCTTGGTCGCCGACGGTACCAAAAAGAAAAAGATGATTGTCACTTCTAAGTCTAATCAGCCACGGTCATATTTTCTTACAGTAAATGAATCGGGTAAGATATATAGACGAAACAGGCGTCACATAACTAAATTAGTTTCTGACTCGGGTGCTACCACACCACAAAGTGGATCATCCTCTGTTTCCCACAAAGAGAAGGAGATGGATGATGCTGATAATGATGGTAGCGATCGAAGTGGTGATGGTCAATATTTGTCAGCGGACGAGAACGATCACGATGGTCCTGCGCGCCAAAATAAGCCAATTGAACATAAGACGTACAGGGCAGCTTCACGTAGGGCTCGTGATCTTATAGGATCGATGTTCCATAAATAAGTTATCTACTAGATGTGGTAAAATTGTACCTTAATTTAATAAGTGTTTCTGAAACTTTATTACGCATATACATATATAATTCAGTAAGCATAAATATTTAATTATATCGGTAATAGTGTGATAAGCACTTATGCATTTGTATTAATGTGTTTATTTAAAATACTTGTCAACTTGTAAGTTAAAAAATAGGCACCAAGTGTTATGTAATGCTTTACTGAAAACTTTCTAACTTACTTTTAAGCTTTTATTTTAAGGGAAAGATGTAACATATTATTAATGTAGGTAGTCGATCTTCGCGTTGTGGCGATGTACCCTAGATTAATAAAGTCAGTCGTAATCCAGCAAGCTGTAGTTTTACTTCAAGAGGAATGCGAGTCCCACAATTGCACAATCGATATTACTTGAAATTCTGTTCCCGCCCTAACAGATTCAGCTTATCTGCAAACGGGCGGCAAAAAGCTAAATCCCTTGGCTACAACAAGACAAATCACTGGATGAAGTTAAGGTCAAGATATTTTGGGTTTATGAAAGATGACAATGAAATTTGTTTTCGTTTGTTGTTCAGTTTCAGTTAAAAGTGACGTAGAAAATTAAAGTAGGTAACTTTTGCGTAAAAGTATCTCCATGAGAAAGATTTTGCATATATATACATATAAGTATATAATATTTGGGGATTGGCTCTGGATGCCGTAACACAAGCTCACGCTTAGTTCGGCGACAGAGGCTGACATGTTTTTATGATAATATGCACCTTTACCTATTGTTAAAACTATTATATTTGCTTATTTATCATATAATCCATATATTGCATATTTTGTTTTTTTGGCCAATAAATATTATTCTTATTCTTAAGAGCCATTTAGATGGAGAGAGTTTCTCGTACGTTTGGTTCGAGAAAATCGTACGCTACTGTCACGAGCAATAATCGCCTTATCATAATCGTGTCAAAATGCTTACACACAGGCAAGAACTAAAATCTCGCGTACGATTATGTTATACGAAATTTGCCAGGACATATCGCCAGGCGATAATTGCCTATGTTTTTTTACACGACGAAATTATCGTAAGAAGATTATTGCTTAAGAGAATCTCGGCTTGCTTAAACACGATCTCGTATGACACATTTTCAAGTTCATACGAGTATCGTACAAATCAGTTTGAAACGATTTCAGTGCGAGATATGTCATCTTTGAAATTCTGTTTACACAGACACAATATTATTCCGTTGCGAGGCGATTATCGCCCATGGCAAGAAGCGAGTGTTTAGACGAAGAAGAATGTTTTATATTCCTTCGATAATCGTATCTTCGAGACGAGAAACTATCAAAATCAAACTCAAAAAATCATTTAATCACTTGGAAATAAATAATAGAATTTGCTTGTGATAGGTCAAAAAACAAATATAAAATTAAAGCGAATAACAACTGATACGTTGATTAATATGTCAAAGTAAACAAAATAAAATAAATTATATACTACAAATTGACCAGAACTTGATACCGAAGTGCACACTATCACACACTGCAAATTGATTAAATAGGTTATGCGGTGGTGCCAACGTAATCGACCTCCAGCGCTGGACTTCTTGGAAGAAAATTGTTTACGTATTTTCTTAAAGAAATAGCAATACATAAAAGTTACATTTAATGTTCACAAAATACCAATAAAACATTCACATTAGGGAAAAATATCGGTGATATTACATGCACACAAAAGATGACATAATATTCTCAAAAGAAACATAATAGTTTATTACTCGTGTAATATTGTGTACAAAGTATCCAAATTCCGTTCTCGTGATATACTGAACACCTGAATTCACCAAGCTGGTGTCACGGATTTGATTTTGTAGATATGTGTAAAATAAATAACAATATTTTATTAACGTTTTCGTAGGTTTTCGCGAGCTTCGTACATTGTAGAAATTAAACTTGCGGATTTTCTCGCGTATATAACACTCCCAAACTTCTTACACCCGACGTTTCGGTCGCTTTCCAGCTACCGTGGTCACGGGCAGAGTGTTATATACGCGAGAAAATCCGCAAGTTTAATTTCTACAATATTTTATTATCAATCTTAAGTAAAGCGCAATTATAATTTTATGAATGCTTTGAACGCCTTTGTTCTGTTGCTTCTGATTGCATCAAAGGAAGAATTGATGAATCGATACCTTCCCAGATATGTGATTCATGTATGACACAGTAGTCACAGTACGACAAAGTAATTGTGTTTTTCACTATATGAGTGTTGTAAGTGATGACTGTAACCTATATTGACTGGTGGTTGAGCTCCAGTGACGGAGCTCGCGGGCGTGGGCACCACCGCATTACTTAATATACTTGCCGCTAAATGGTAATGTTCAGCACTATCGTGTTCCGGTCAAGTGGTAATGTACGGCCCTGTAATTTCTGGCACAGAGGCATAACACCTTAGGCCTCAAGAGTGGTAACGCATCTGCATTTTAACCTTGATATTTGTGGAGGTGTCCATAGGCTGCAGTCATCACTTTACACTAATGTGAACTGCATGCTTGTTTGCCACTTCCATGACATTAAAAAAAAAATTGAGACACCCACGCAAAGAGCAGAGGTCAACAAAATGCTGTGCATTGCCACTTCTGAGGCCTAAGTAGTTATGCCTATGTGCTGGAAATTACAGGGCCGTACATTATCACTCGACCGGAACACAATGGCGATGAACACTACATTTAGCCGCAAATAATATATATTAGGTAATGCGGTGATGCCTACATTCGTGGATCTACCACCAGTATAGTTATATAGTTGTTTGCAAATACTAAGGTTGATTTCGGTCCGTTTTTCCTACAAACGTACAACTTCACACAGTTCAATAACATATCTAAAATTTAAATCCATAGCCCAACCGAAGGCCACTGTATTCACTCCCACAGGAAATAAACAGTCCAAATTGTTCTACTGTACGGGGAATATCGGAACGGTGTTTAGGTAAACGAGATATGCTCCAAGTGAATTACAATAAAAAGTTCTTACGTATTCGTTTTGTGACTTCAATAAGGCAATGTTTGTATGAAAGTTTAATCGGTTGTGTAGAAAGTTTTACATGAGAATGTAAGGCTCGTTAAACTTGTTCTAAAGAATTTGTTTGACTGAATGCGGATTACACCGTTTGCCTTATATGAGTTCAATATAACTAGTTTTAGCTTAACTGGAACTCAGACTCTCTGTAAAACTTGCATTTGAACGCGTTCAATTTATGTATATGTGTATGTATGTATGTTCACGCCAAGATCCTCATGGGGTAGGTAGAGAGTGTGAAGCGCCAGATATGGCGGTATTCTCTTCATACATGCACGTCGATTTCTCAGATTTTAGATAATCATCGAGTTTATAGTACGCGTTTTTGCATAGTATGCGTTTAATATATGACTTCAATTTACTGCCAGTAAGTTTTATAATGTAGGACGAAATTGTAAACAGTCGTTTCGGCGCTCTCTAAGTGTAAGGGAATTTTAAACATGGCATGTGTTGTCTTGCTTTCCGGAAGCAGTGTGGCAGCAATTCCTGACGCTACAGCAATAGCAATTTTGCCATGCCTCCTGATCTCTGCAAGTATGTCAGTGGTAACAAATGTTTTTCCTGTTCCACCAGGAGCGTCCAAGAAAAACATTTTACCCTGGTTTTGCCCAACGCTTTCAAGGACGGTATCATAAATTCGTTTTTGCTCTGAAGAGAACAAAGTGACATGGTCATTTCGCCCGGATCGTAATTTTTCTCAGCGTTATACTCCCAATTTCTACGGTCTTGATGGGGTGATGATTGGGGAGCTGGTAACCCATATTTGATAGTTCAATCGGCGGTGGAAATGAGCACATCTTGAATGTTGATGCTTTGCCATTCTTGAGGCCTATGCTCTTATGCGACTATGTAGGATATTCCAAGGTTGTACATAGCCACCTGTCCGGAATACAATAACACTAACCATTTAGCGGTAAAGAAAGGTAATGCGGTGATGCCTACACCGTCGAATTCCATTTCTAGCACTCTACCACCAATACGACATTAAAAAGTTCACGACCGAAAAGTTAACTTAAAAGCATTTTTTGTTATAAGATATACATAAACTACATCATATTTAGCTTAATTTAAGACAGCGTGTCGCTTATTATATTTGAAAAACAAAAGTGGTCGCAAGAAATAATATTTCATGCATTGTATGTAATGTTATACTAATGTATACATTACTTTATATATCAGACTTAGGCATAACAAGGTGTTTGTTACCAAAGACATTCTATATTTCAATTGTTTGAAAATTTATTTGTTATCAAAATGAAAAAAAAATACTGAAGAACTTTCAATAACTCTGCGTACTAAAACTAACTGCCTCGGTAGCCTAGTGGTAGCAGGCCACTACTACTACGCTGAGGTCCTGGGTTCGATTCCCGGGTAGGGAGTTATCAGAGATAATGATGTAAAGTCCTTTATCTCTTGTACTATTTTTCCATTTTCTGAATTCATTAGTTACTTCGACTTCGTCTCCAGTAGCACGTGTCTCAAAGCCCATAGAAAATCTTCAGACAGGTGATGGCAATACTTCTCCCTCACTGACGCTTACCTCCGCGAGGGTGTCATTCCAGTTTTGGTCACCGTCAAGAAAGTGACGTGCTTTGCAGGCTGCGCGGTAAGTGGAATACTCCACGCCATCAAATGTGCTCAGAAAAGCGAAATACGCTGGGCCTCGGACCGTGTGAAGTAACAACCGCAGGCAATAGCTTTCGCAATTATTTGGATGCACGATACCTATTAACCTTAGTGTCCTTGAAAATTCTCGGATATTCATGCGAAATTTGAAGTAAATCCATTCAGTAATTTTGAGTTTAGCCCGGACATACATGCAGACAAGCAACAACAGACAAACAAACACTATATTTGGCTTCGATATCGATAGTAGATCACGACCCAAATATTATTTAAAAGAATAAAATCAATGTACAGTTTTGACTTTTCTAAGATTTTAAAGATTTACAGCTCTTCCCCCGTAGGAGATAGCATGTTGATATATCCTATATGTTGACCGAACCGGTTAGTAATATTCATGCAAAATTTGAAGTTAATCCATTTAGTACTTTTTTAGGTTAGCCCGGACATACATACAGACAAACAGACAAAAAATCTGTAAACTATGTTTTTGGCTTCGATTTCTATTGCAGATCACGTCCCAAATATTCTTTTAAAAAATATTCAATCTGCAGTCTTTATTTTCTTACGATTTTATTAAATGTAGAGATTCCCGTGGGAATAAGTGGTTTTCCCGCAAACATATGCAATGTACAGACACGCGGATTTTACTGTTTTATTATAAGTAGAGATTCAGTTGAGTTTTAATTTGAAATTCCATCTGACAGCAATACATTGTGGTTTTATCTCGCTCTAATTTGTAAGCCAAAGCTTTACGAAAGGCGCTCGACAAACACCGCTCCAAATAGCAGGAAGCAAAACCAACAATAAGCATCACGTTAACCTGCACACTAACTGTTAAACGGTGCTTAAGTAATTCACTTGCAGTATTTCTACTATACTTGTTTAGAGATGTAGTTGTCCCCATGATTTTATATGCGAATAATTCTCGTTCCGGCATGGAAGTACTTTTGCAGGAGTATGCACATTGTTGGTAATCTGCTAATAGATATTTACATAAAATCTTTTGGTGAAAATTCAAATGCGTCGCCGCCCCTGAGTTAAAGGTTAATTTGCCTTCTGTGATAGGTACCTATAATGGGGCCACACATTATTACCATTTATTAGAGCAGTTAACTGCTCTAATCTAAATAATGTGGAGCTGCTCTCACGAGAACTCTATCAACGGTGAAAATGTATACCTTATTATTTATTCGGTTAGGTTAAATGCTAGTAAAATTCACTGGTGGTAGAGCTCCAATGGCGGAGCTCGATAACCTAATATACCTAATATACTTGCGGCTAAATGGTCGTGTTCCGGTCAGGTGGTAATGTACGGCCCTGTAATTTCCGGCACAGAGGCATAACACCTTAGGCCTCAGGCGTGGTAACGCTTCTGCATTTTGACCTTGGTCTTTGTGTGGGTGTCTATAGGCTGCAGTGATCACTTGACATCAATGTGAACTACATGCTTATTTGCCACTTCCATTACATAAAAAAACACTTTAGACGGTAGTATAATTCAATTGAAATTCCATGTGACAGCTATAAAATGTGGTTCTATGTCGCTCTTATTTGTAAGCCAAAGCTATGCGGAAAGCACTCGACAAACACCGCTCCAAATTGCAGAAAGCAAAACCAACAATAAACAGTACGTTAAAGCTGCATACCCACTGTTAGACGGTGTTTAAATTATTCACTGTTGTGTACGGCCCTGTAATTTCCGGTACAGAGACGTAACACCTTAGGCCTCACGAGTGGTAACGCATCTGCATTTTGACCTTGGTCTTTGTGTGGGTGTCTATAGGCTGCAGTCATCACTTAACATCAATGTGAACTGCATGCTTCTTTGTCACTTCCATTACATAACAAAAAATCTATCTACTATATTCTGAGATATTAAAGTGGTTGTTCTTGCAGCAAAATAATTTTGTCTTGGTTGTACAATCGATGTTTATTTTTTTTTATTAGTTACTAGCTGTGCCCGCGACTTCGTCCGCGTGAGAATTTATGATTGTTCAGTATCCACCCGGACGAAGTCGTGGGCGCAGCTAGTATAAAAGTAGCCGTAGAACTTACTCTCCCGTCAAAATCGTTCCAGCCGTTCCCGAGATTAGCCGGAACAAACAGACAGACAGACAAAAATAAAAAAAAATGTTGTTTTGGTATATATACAGTGTATACATACATATGCATTTAGTAAAAAGCGGTTATTTTTATATTACAAACAGACATTACAGGTAGAGCTCCAGTGACGGAGCCCGCGGGCGTAGGCACCACCGCATTACTTAATATACTTGCCGCTTAATGGTAGTGTTCAGCACTATCGTGTTCCGGTCAGGTGGTAATGTACGGCCCTGTAATTTCCGGCACAGAGGCATAACACCTTAGGCCTCAGGAGTGGTAACGCACCTGCATTTTGATCTTGATGTTTGTGTGGGTGTTTATAGGCTGCAGTCATCACTTAACATCAATGTGAACTGCATGCTTGTTTGCCACTGCCATTACATAAAAAAAAACATTCCAATTTTATTTATTTGTATAGATGCCGTTTAATAAAGCACTTGAGCCTATTTTACTCTGAATATTTATGAATGTCCACTGTTTCTTGAGTTTGTATTTGATTGTAGAACTAGATTTTGTTCGTGATTCGTTTTCGCTCTCGTTGAAGTACCGGGCAATTCTTTGTACTTTTTATGGTTCCGTAGAGGGTATCGGATACGTCTTCTTCGTATCCGTTTGCCTGTTTTTATTGGTAAGCCAAGTAGAAAGATAAAATCTTGAAAAAAATATAACTAAAATACTTTTTCTATATGTAATGGGGATGTATTTTTTTGTCGTGTATGTTATAGTATATAATATTATCTTATTAGTACTTGACTCTGCCAGCTAAATGGTGGCATCAATTACCACCAAACCAGCATTGTAAAAAATCACCATTTGTAGTATGAAAAGTAAACTATACACACATCAATTTATAAAATATACTTAGTTGAAAAACGAAATCTTACACTGCGCTTTCTTCAACACGCACTTGGCCAGGTTTTATACTCCCAAGAATTTAAGACTTCTATTTTCAACCTTATAGAATTCGAAGTAAACTGTCATTTTTTTGAATCACTAAGTGAGTCTTGGAAGTCTTATATTTAATCATTGATAGTGATTTCAATAAGAAAATTTAATAATAGTGTAACAAAACATGTGGCAAATAAAAATGCATCTTGACGAGAAGGACGAATTTGATCCAGACTTTCAACCAAATTTACACATAAATTGCTTAACACATATTCACATCGGCGATAACAATTTGATTTCGCAAAACTTACAGAGTTGCACTCCGAGTTCCAAATCCCGGCTGGCAAAGCTAACCTATTTCCACATTCTGGAGATAACGCGAAGTGAACATTGCGACGCTATTGTCTAAAAATGTTCGAGTGCATTCGTCTTGGTTTTGTGAAATAAATATGCGAAGATGGTTGAAATAAACTGGATAAACAAAAGCTGAGACAACACTAACTCTTGGTGAAGCGCGGGACATCTTTCTATAGATAAAGCTTTGCCCCCTTATTCATAAACGTACTTTAGATACGTTTTAGCTATAGAATGCTTTGTCTTTGTCAGCTGCATTGTCAAATGTGCAGGACAGAAAAGGACAAGGAGAGTCTAGCAATACTTTAGCTAAAATACGTTTATGAATAAAGGGGTTAATGTTTACTTTTATTAAACTTTTCTATCCCTCCAGTTGAAAAATATGTGCACATATTCTTTGATTCTGATTTCATCCTTAGATAATAAATTTGGGGTCATGACTACCGCTCAGGGACGTTCTTGGTGCAGAGGCTGGCCATTGTAATCCAAAGGGGCAACGCTACCAGTATTTTGGGCTGCTTTGCTCCGGGAACGTCCAGGGGTGGTTTTTTTATTAGGTTTGACGACCCGGTTAGTCTAGCGGTGTGAGATGACCGTTTGATTCGTAGGGTCGCGGGTTCGATCCCCGCACCGGTACAAATATTTGTATGGCCTACAGATATTTGTTCCTGGTCTGGGTGTTTGTGTATGTGTAGTATGACTTGTATGTGTACAACGGCAAAATTAAAATTTGGGTTTTTTTTTCCTTTTATTTCCAGCTATAATTTCGTGTTAGTATAACAGCCAAATGATCGTCTATGAAATCTTAAACTGGCATAATAAATGTGTTATTTTTCCGTAATATGTTTACTGATTGTAAAAAGATTTATTCCCAGATAACGCGTGAAATAAATTATTCCCAGATACTGAAATTTGGAAGTACAGTGATGTAAAATGAACTAAACATGTATTTTGAATTAGACTACCTAATAATTCAAAACTTATTCCAATACAAAATACAAGCGTTAATATACAAAACAGGTTTATACCTAGTGTGGGGCTTTGAAAATATGTAAACACAGTCATACAAATACGTCCCGGTGCGGTAATCGAACTCGCAACCCTCGAATTAAGAACTAATCGAGCCATCACCCAATATACCGCAAATTTCTTAACATCTTCTTTGCTATGAGTCTTACAATAAATCATCAAAAGCAGCTTATAACAACAGACTGCAAAAGAAATGTAAGGCCTTTTCACATCGACACACGCCTAGAAGGCACAAGTATGTGGAGCTGGCTTTATTTCTTTTGTCGTCTATCTGTGCTTCCGCAGGCTGTGGTGGCTGGCGGAGCGCCAGTTGTCGTGTAGTCTAAATGATAAGTGGTTCAGTTTTGATATAAAAGTATAATAACGCTTGAAAATGGCCGTATCAATTGAAATAATTTATTTAAAAACTAGCTGCTGCCCGCGACGTCGTCTGCATGAAAGCTCTACAGCTCTTCTCCTGTAGGTGATAGCGTGATAATATGTAGCCTATATGTTGACCCGAACTGTTAGTAATATTCATGCAAAAGGATCAGGCAAGATTTGTACAGAAAAAATGAAAAAAAAAGGTACACGATAAAACAGCATGGAAATATTAACCAGTGAACCTAAACAACATTTTCTGATACTTAATATATTTTTAACTCTCCGGCATAAAAAGTTTGAAATTGAACTTTAGTATGGAGTGCTTTTACTGTTGATTTTTATTCCGGTGATTTAAAAATAATTTACATACCAGAAAATGTTCTTTAGGTTCCCTAGATAATATTTTTAATCCGTTTTACCTTGTACCTTTTTCTAACTTTTTGGTCCAAATCAATGTATGAAACTTGCCATGATTCTTTGAAGTTAACCCATGCAGTACTTTATTAGTTTATCCCAGACATACATACAGACAAAACATCTAAAAACTATATTTTTTGGCTTCGATATCGATTTAAGATCAAGCTCCAAGTTTTTTTTTTATATAATGGAAGCTGGCAAGCAAGCATGGAGTTCGCATTGATATTAAGTGATCACTGCGGCCTATTGACACCCACACAAAGACCAAGGTCAAAATGCAGATGCGTTACCATTCCTAAGGTGTTATGACTCTGTGCCGGAAATTACAAGGCCATACATTACCACCTGACCGGAACACGATAATGCTGAACACTACCATTTAGCAGCAAGTATATTTGATAATGCGGTAATGACTTCGCCTGCGAGCTTCGTCACTGGAGCTCTACCACCAGAAAACCACCATTGTTATTATATTAATAATACATTAAAAAAAATACTAATAACGTTCTTTAATAATTAATGCTTTTTACATGATTCTGATAAAAATCCAAATTATATGTACAGTGCTTAACAATAAATATTGCACATCGAGCCTAGGAAGGAGACTTCGGCTTATTTCGGGTCTGTAGAGCGTTATCTATTTCGCACCGTACCTATGTGACGTTTATCGACAATTTAGATCAAGTGTTGACCAATACCGGACTGTCAGTGCTTACGTAGGCAGTGTGCAACAGAGATAACGCTCTACCAAGTCTCTTTCGCAGGCTCGATGTGCAATATTAATTGTTGAGTACTCTAGACACTGTTTGTTTATACCACATCCAAACGCTATTTCCAGTAAATTAGACCAAACAAACTGACAACGTTTCACGTATCACCGCAGAAACTCTAATCACCATAACCTAAGGTTTATTTTGATTGTCTTAGCTCGATCTATAATGTTTGTATGAACCTCGTTTTTGCATATGCACTTGTTGGCATGCATTCTAAATTCAGTAGCTTATACAATTTGAACTACGCGATGACTGCGTATTGTATTAACTTCGTCGGTTCTGTTAATTGGATGTGTTTCAGATGGCTCTAATTTTATATGATTAATCCCATTTAGACTTATATTATTTTAATATAAGTCTAAATGGGATTATTCGACTGTCCATAAGCGGAAGAGATTTTTTTGTGTAAGGAAGGCGGCAAATAGGCATGCAGGTCACATTGATGTTAAGTGATGACTGCAACCTATAGAAATCTGCACAAAAACCAGAGGTGAAAATGCAGATGCGTTGCCACCCCTTACACCTAAGTTGTTGTCTCTGTGATAATTATTACGGGGCATACGATAGTCCCGAACAATTCCATTGGGCAGCAGATAGATTAGATAATGCGGTGGTGCCTACGCTCTCTATAAAACTCTACCACCAGTAAAAGTAGTGCTATGCTTCAGAAAAGGAAAAAAAAGAAAGAAAAGAAACAATTTATTCAGACATACAGCACGAAGACATAAACAAACAAAATAAATTAAAAAAAAACAAGGGTGGAACATTATATGTCTCACGGCTGGTCTAAAAGAGTGCCCAGAAGGCACACTCACTTTATTACTGGTGGTAGAGCTCCAGTGACGGAGCTCGCGGGCGTAGGCACCACCGCATTACCTAATATACTTGCCGCTAAATGGCAGTGTTCAGCACTATCGTGTTCCGGTCAGGTGGTAATGTACGGCCCTGTAATTTCCGGCACAGAGGCATAACACCTTAGGCCTCAGGAGTGGCAACGCATCTGCATTGTGACCTTGGTCTTTGTGTGGGTGTCTATAGGCTGCAGTCATCACTTAACATCAATGTGAACTGCATGCTTGTTTGCCACTTCCATAACATAAAAAAAAAAAAAAAAAAAACATACCAAAATAAATAAATTAATAATAATATAATTTGTACAAATTGTTGCTAATACAGCAAATGTTTAGGCTGTCTAAAACATCTGGAACATTATTGAATCTTTACTTCCTTAGAACTGCTTTCTATTGAAGATTACTTACCTAAGTTAAGGCAGGATCAAATTAAGTTGGGTCAATAAGTTTCGATACTGGACAAGGGTACTTCAATGTGAAGATGAAAATAGTTTGTATTGTTAAGCAACTACCACGGTACGGGTGGTTTTCCACCAGAGATGTGCTATGCTATGTTGCTATGGATGCGTTTGATATCCACCAATCATATTTATGAAGCGGCCCTGCGGCTGGTGTAGATCACAGGCGATCTACTCGGGCAAGTATTACGGGCGCAGTCGGGAGTGTGATGGGTGACTGCTAGTGGCAAATTAAAATGCGCGTTTCCGTGCTTCGAAGGGCACGTTAAGCCGTCGGTTCCGGTTGCTATCGATAGATTTCAGTCGTTAAACCTTGAGGCCTGATAGGCGGTTTGAAAACATCCGACAGCGGGTTGGCCATTAACCCGTATCTCCACCAATTCGCATTGGAGCAGCGTGGTGGAGTAAGCTCCAGGCTTCCTCCAAAAAAGGGGGGAGGCTCGTGCCCAGCAGTAGGACTTTTTTTATGTTATAAAAGTGGCAAACAATCGTGCAATTCACATTGATGTTAAGTGATGACTGCAGCCTATAGACACCCACACAATGACCAGGGGTCAAAATGCAGATGCGCTGCCACCCCTGAGGCATTAGGTGTTATGCCTCTGTGGCGGAAATTACAGAGCCGTACATTACCACCTGACCGGAACACGATAGTACTGAACACTACTATTTAGTGACAAGTATATTAGGTAATGTGGTGGTGCCTACGCCTGCGAGCTCCGTCTCTGGAGCTCTACCACCAGTAGAATGGGTTGCCATTATTATTATTTTTTATGATCATATTCATAAATCATAATGGATGCGAGCTATGGATGTGTTTCATTGCGGCTCTTCTCCGTACATTACATAGCTTAGTATCGGTGGAAACGGTCACATATTATCAACCTTCACGTAAAGTTTTTAAAGTGTAAACTTGTTTAGCGGCACCTTTTGTGATAGGTAAAAAATGTTAAACTTGCGTCAGGATACGTGATCATGATCGAAAATGCGTAAGACGGACACGTGACCAGAATTGCATCCGCCATCTTTTTGGGTACACAACGAGTGGTGATGGTAATAGTGGTGGTACTGGTGGTGGTAATAGTAGTAGTATTGGTGGTGGTAATGATGGTTGTGGTGGTGGTGGTGTTGGGACGTAAATGATGTTGGTGGTTTTGGTGGCGTTGGTGGAGTTAATGGCCTTGGTGGCGTTGGTGGCATTGGTAGCGATGGTGGCTTTGGTGGTACTGGTGGCATAGGTGGTGTTCACTTCTATCGGCACTCCCGGACTGCAACTCGTTGTTTCTTTTCTCATTTTTAGTTTACTTTCTTTCTAATTTTTAAAAGTGCCAATTGTTAGAGTCTTATGCCTTCTCGAATCTTTTGCACATCAATACTCCAACATCAAACACGTTCACGATATAATAATTAGGCAATTGAATGTTACATAATCTGGGGAGCGATTATAGGCCAATGCCGTTGGCAGCGAGCCAACGAACACCACTCTACTACAGATATTTAGAGTAAAGCATCATTTTACGCTCATTTTTTGCCACTTTGTTGTCGAGTTCTGTGCAGTACACATTTTGCGGGGTTATTCAGTTTATTCAGAATCGCTGGATATACCTATTTTGTTATTTCTATAATGTAAATGAAAAAAAAATGAGCGCATGTTTAACATTTCTTACCTATCACAAAAAGTGTGGCTAAGTTATTTTTAATATTTTATTTGCTAACTAGCGAAAGTGGCAAAATTCGTAGGCATAGGAGCATCTTCATGAGCTACTTACTCTACCACTAAACGACCTTAGAATTGGTCACAATCATGATTAAATTTCACGTAAAGTTCTTCTAATTTATTTTTGGAACGAAGTTCCTTATCTCGCTGTACATTGGCTAAGTAGGTTAGGCGAGCATCACGAAAAATCCTCACGACACTTTTACCATAGTGCCGTAGCGCTCGGAGAGGGGGCAGGTCGAGTATTGGTTTCGACTTATTCGTTCTCTCTCTCTCTGAGTAAAAGTGTGTGTGTCAGCTCTGATGCACGATGGGAGTTTACTCGGTGTGCGCTAGTGTGCGGCTGATTGAAACACGTCCGCTCGGTCGCAGCGCTCGCGTGGAAATGACTCATCTGATTATTTTCGTAACGCGTCTACTACTGTGTTACACTTGATTTTACTTCCATATCGGGCCGTATAATTCAAATGGTTTCATAAAAAGTTAACTCTAAAAAATCATTTACTAAAATTACTTAATAGCGCAATTTCTACTCTGAAATAACTTAAATCTTTCATCAAAAAACCTTTAATTGTTCTAGTGCCACGTCGACAGTCCCTAGAATCAAAGGGTATTCATGAATTGTGAAAGGACACAAATGATGGTCATTTCCGTAGTGCTCCGGCCTTTCAGTTTCGTTGGTTTATATTTTTGTTTTACCGGCACCTCGTCGAGCGGATTAGGCGGCCTACAGACTTGCTAGCTCAAAAAGTTACATATATAATTTTTAAGATTGCCTACCTCAAACGGAAAAAATTAAGCCATATAAGATCACTCACGACTGTGTTTATCTGTACGTCTGTTACAGGCAATTTTCACCAAAACTACATACAGTGCTAATTGAGTTGACGCAAACATACGGGTTGGAATCAAATAGATGAGTTTCAACCTGAATGGGGAATCCATTTAAGTGGGAAGTTTCAGTATAAGGACTTAAGGGCGTATTATCTAATCTATTTGCCGCCAGTTGGTAGTGTTCAGCACTATCGTGTTCCGGTTAGATGGTAATGTATGGCCCCGTAATGACTATCACAGAGATATAACAACTAATGTCTCAGGGCTGATCAAGGAAAAATCCACGGTATTCACAGTAGTAAATCTTTTAAATGTATGGATCCTTGAAGACTCGTGTCCTACTCACACTTGAAATGGTTTATTTGAGCTATGCTACGTGTTGTGAAAGTACACGCCTTTAGAAAAATGCAAGTAGTAAGTCTGCAAACACCCTTAAACCAAGAGTCCCTTCGAGATTAAATAAATCATCCATCGTGTCAAAGGGTTTGACTGCGGGTCCCCTTTTAAGCACTTCCAAAGAGATAAGAGCACTTCTAGATTCTACTTTTGATAATAGAAAGCTTGACTTGTAGACATTTCCATATTGTCCTGGTGCCAATTCTTTTTCTTGGTCTGAAGGACTTTTTCAGGGGCAGCACTTAAGTCTTATCAGACGCTTTATTGGGGTCCGCGAGAATCTCGGCAATTGCTTACTTTTATGGGGTTTATCGTCCAACTAGCGTTTGCTAAATTGTCTCAATGTTCATTTCTCTGCGCGGTGCAGAGCATTTTATTTTATGGATTTCAAAATAAACAGGATTATGATTTTACTTTCTTGTGTTATGTTTTTTTTTTAAGTTAAGTACCTATACATCTTTTGACACGATTAGAAAACATGATGAGAGTGAATTTTTAGGGTGCGCGCGCACACCGCACTGTGTTACTTTTATCGGTTTATTTATTTATTTACTCTTTTTATGCACGAAGATGGTGTACATAAAGGCGGACTTAATGCCACTAGGCATTATCTCCCAGTCAACCTTTGGGTTATGAAGAGAGCGACGATGTAGGTGCAAAACGGGTCTAAATTTAGAAATTATGAGTGGAAAATGATTTGATAAAATAATTATATCAATAAATATAGTATATAAATAGATATATAATAAAAATTACATATATACAGCAACTATACATATTATATATATATTTATATATATATATATATATATATATATATATATATATATATATACAAACACATACATACAATTCAAATCAAATATTTTAAGGAAAATCCAACGATGAATGCCAAACTTGTGACTTCTAAGAAAGTAAATTCAAATAGTGTTCTCTAATTTTCCGCTTGAAGGTGAATTTACAAGTAGATTTTCTGATAGCCACGGGAAGTGCGTTCCAGAGCTTTATTGCCGAGACGGTGTAAGAGTTGGATACAAAACAAGTGTTGTGTTGTGTTTAGTTGCTACACAGATAAAAGCAACAGTCTGAAGTTAGTTGCTAAACTTTTTGTCGTTTTGTTTTTTTTCTGGTAAATTGGATGAGGTGACGCTAAATTAGTTTAACTTTTTACGTGCGTACATAGGTACATACACTCTTTTTAAGCTATGTAATAACTAGGTGTCCCAGCGTACTTCACTTTAGCGGTATAAAAAAAACACGACCTATTCCAAAACTTACGAAATATACAGAAAAAGTTATACAAATCATACAAAATTCTAGCATTGAGACGTGATGACCCACCGCCTACTAGCGAAAGAATTCTCTTTTAGTGGAAGAAAAATCTCCCGC
Organism: Macrosoma leucophasiata; assembly: GCA_036365455.1. Lineage (NCBI taxonomy): Eukaryota > Metazoa > Arthropoda > Insecta > Lepidoptera > Hedylidae > Macrosoma > Macrosoma leucophasiata. Next base: position 3,310,792 of record JAWQUS010000017.1, read on the forward strand.
TAGTGTAGTCTGTAAAACAAATAATGACGGTCAAACTATTCCGTAGGGGGAGTAGTAAATGCAATAACGCAAGATGGGCAACTGCGATCGCCATCCCGCATGCCAATTGTTCATGCATGCCAGCAAACACCTGTTACGTTTCGTCCCCTAGGCGGTGAGCTTATTGACATTAGGGATTAATCTTTTTTATTTTATAAATTTCCAAACGCTCATTTCAGAACTAGGTACATGATATAACAACGACATTGCAATTTGAAAACTGAAAAAAAAAACCCCTACAACACTTGTATGGTTAAGAATCCCTACTAATATTAATAATTTATTATAAATGCGAAAGTAACTCTGTCTGTCTATCTGTCTATTGGTCTGTCTGTCTGTGTACTTTTTTTTTATTTAATGAAAGTGGCAAACGAGCATGCATTTCACATTGATGTTAAGTGATGACTGCAGTCTATAAACACCTTCACAAAGACCAGAGGTCAAAATGCAGATGCGTTACCACTTCTGAGGCCTAAGGTATTGTGCCCCTGTGCCGGAAATTACAGGGCCGTACATTACCACCTGACCGGAACACGATAGTGCTGACACTATCGCAACTCGCCCACGAGCTCCGTCACTGGAGCTCTACCACCAGTGAAACCTGTCTGTCTGTTATTTTTTCACGTCCAAACGACTGAACCGATTTTAATGAAATTTGGTACAGAGATAGAGCTGACTTTGAGAAAAAACATAGGCTGCTTTTCGACGACCACGCGGGCGAAGCCGCGGGCAACAGCTAGTTAAATATAAGGGATTAGAAATTACACTAAGCGAATAAAAACCTCCTTAAAATGAGTTTAAGATATACTAAATCGTAACAGTTTAATAAAATAACCCAAAAAGGACAGTCGGTGACATAAATTGGTATGGATTTCACGGATTTAAGAATAGCTATAAAATTTTGTTATCAACTTTAGAAAGGGAACAGTTGAGGAGGTTTTATTGCGTCATTTTTTAAATGGGACATAAAGATGATCGGAGCTTATATTGAGGTTAATTTAATGACAGCGTGCTCAAAACTTCCCTTCTATCATCCTTTTTGCAGTTCCGTAGTAAAATAAGATCTGGGTCGATTATTCGCTTTATTTCTTATAACGTCAAAACAGTTAGGAGTTTTCAAAAAAAAAGTTTGTGTACCTTACGTACTCGCGTAAGAAGTTATTCTTCTTTTGAGTAACAATCCCATGTACCAAAAATAAAACAAAACGACAAAAAAAATAATTTCAACTTACTTCAGACCGTTGCCTTTAACTGTCGGCGTGAGCGCGCATCGTAAAAATTTACTCAAATATTTTTCCAATCTCGCCAAAATAAGTGCTTGTATATCCTCAAAAACAGTTCCTTTCCTGCAGGCTACAAGAAATAAAAAAAAAAATAATAAGTACAATATAACATTTGTAATTTATACGGAGCCCCGTTCAAGGCGAGACACATTTTTTCTAGTGATGTAAGTTTTGAACTTCACACCTACAAAGTCACTGTCGTTCACTAGTTCATTCTACTTACCATCAATGTGAATTGTATCTTTTTTGCCATGACTTAGAAAACGTTGGCTATATAAAGTAATGGATAAAGTACTGAATATCAAACAATCCCGTAAAAGTAGTCTAATTTCACATTAAAGTTATTTTAAGGGACTTCTCTAAAATCCAAATTTTACAAAAGCGTCTTCAAACAACATGCGAAATCTCTACATTTTAATGGACACATTTGGACATTTTCTCACTCACGTTTCTATACCTCTTTTCGGTGGTTTGGGGGGAAAAGTACTATCTGTTGGTCCGGTCCGCCTGTTTTTATGCACGTTTGTAGTAGAATCCCTGCTAGTTGCAAAGGTTCCTTGATTTAAATTTCTCTAAAGCAACGATTTAAATCCGCAGTTGCATAAAATGTTTGTGATATACACTCTGTGGTGGGTGCAATTTCAAGTCACTGGTCTTTAAAATCACTTATGTTACATGTTTATTTATTTGAAAGGTCACTTATACGGCAACAAAAGTTAAGTTTATAAACAGAAATGCAGAAATGAAAGTATAGTGAAAAAATATCTAAGCTAGCGGTGACTGGGCATATTAGCGTTATTTTATTTTTTTAATAAATTAGATCAAACTGGTGAGATGATCACAATCGCTTCGAACCCAATTGGCTTGAAGTCGCAAAAGACCGCGAGAGGAAAATAGGGAAGGCTTTTGCCCAGCAGTAAGACAGATGAACCTAAAAAAAATTGCTAGCAATAATGGGACCAAAAAGTTTTTACCTTAAGCGAATTGAGACAAGTCTTATTAAAATTTTAATTTAAAAAACTAGGTTTCATTCAAAGGATTAAGAAAAATGCCGGCTTCGAAAAAAGAAGGCTGAATATCGAGTCTAGGTTGGTACTGACGGAACGTGATCTAATGTCACTGGCCACCCAGAGATGGCGCTAGCTGTGTAGTTGAAACTGGTAGAAGCGCTTTAAACACTGGGTAAAAAATTTAAATGCAACAATTTCTGTCTTGGTACTATACAACATGTAACGGGAATAATGAACACTCTCTTACACCCCGATTAGAAAATCGAGTTATAATCATAACGCATAAACCGAAATTACATGTTTATGTATTTTAATTTTTTTATTTAAGAAATGAGTTGTCCTCAATTTGTACGAACAGTATGCACACCCTATGCATACTTATCCTACCTCTACCTAAGTACCCTTATTTAACACTCGCTAGTAATAAGATTAATTTCCGCTATTTATATTTGTTACATATATCAATTCTATAGTCAAAGCCTGTTACATACCTTTTTTACAATAATAAATTACTGTAGGTGGATTCTCAATAGTATACCTAATGGTTCTTATTTTGTAATTGTTTCTCTCTGTTTTTACTATGTATTTCGTAAATGTAACAATGTGATAGGTATACCTAATTACTCATACGTATATTTTGTGTTTTTATGCTATTGGATTGTCTAAATGCCTACTCACATCCACACAAGATATGAGTACGTCTACTTTAAGTAGTTAATTAATCTACACAATATACCTATGTAAATTAACAGCTTTACGAACTGATAGAACTTGTCATGGTCAGTTCCTAGGGTTGAAACTATTGTAACTACCTACTTTACGGAAAACGAATGGTTTATGGAATAACTGTTTCTGAAAAAAAAAAAAATATTGACCTCTGGTCTTGGTGTCAGTGTCTATAGGCTGCTGTATTATATATATATTATCAACTATGTCACTGTTAATAAATACATGTATATTATACCAAGTAAATAGTTTACTATATATACTTAAATAATTTAAATATGTATCAGTAGAATGTCCATTTCGTCTTTTACAGACCTTTGTCTAAGTAGTCTCTTTAAAATAATATTATTTAGTAATAATAAAATTGATTCGTGTCAAGTGGTTATAATCATGTACTCCGTGTGATCAAAGTGCTTTCCAAATTTAGTTTTATAAGTTTAATTTAGTTTTATAAGTTTATTACCTGTTTAATACTGTGGAACACCGCAGCTGAGAGGGGATTCTTCTAACACAAGTTACTACAACTTAAAAGAAGAGTTCCCACACCCAATTATATGAAATCTTATTTTTATTAAATAAAAAAAACTACATTATAATTTATATTAAAAGGTCTTAACAACTTCTATTAAAGTTGTTGAGACTAGCATTTTATTATGGATAGACGTTAGTCTCATTTTCATTTGTAATGACTGTTCTACAAATGGTGGACCATAATTTCCTTAATACTTATTAATTTTGGGACAAAATATTACCTACATCAAAAATGCCTGAAATCGATTCGGTTATCGATTCTAAACAAACTAGTTTCGGGTTGTACATTTAATCCTGTTACACGTTGTATAATTTTTAAGTTACTATACGAGTATAATGGGAGTCAAACCACAGGACAGAAGTGGTATACGCATAATATCAGTTGAGCCAAACTTTAACTTCATGAGTTGCGCGCAACTTTTATTTTAGTTTGGTGTAATAATGTAGCAATATTTTAACGTAATATTCTTCGTGTATTTTTTTAACGTGGTTTATTATAATTTAGTAGAATGAGGTCAACGGTGTGTATTACGTTCGTAGGCGTGTAGGTGCTCATCATGTTTATAATATAAAATGAAGGCAAGAAAATACTTGCGTAAATACTTTTTGCAAAAAAATATCGGTAAAAAAAAAAATATGTTCATACAACTTTTAAGAGTTACTCTCGATTTCCCACGGATACCATCATCAGATCTAAACTTTGTGACAATGGGACCAAGTTGATGGTAAATTAATTATACTGTAACCTATAAACATTTAGGATACATATGAACCAGTGATTTCAGTGTATTATGCTTTGCTTCTCATGAGTTCTAAGCTGTTGTAAATCTGTGTCGAAAATTACAGTGCCGTGCATTACTACCTGACTGGAGCACGAGAGCGTTGAACACTACCAATTAATGGAAAATAGATCAGACGTCCGCGAGCTCCGCCACTGGAGCTCTACCATTAGTGAATTGTCATTGAGAATTGTGAAACTATTTGAGTTTAGCACATCTATTTTTTCTTTTGAAGAATGAAATCGTAGGTTTTCAAATCGTTTTTTTCTTGTTCCATAAGTATACATTTCAGTTAATATAAAAATAGGTTTTGTTATCTTTATACAACAGATACTTTTTGTCCAAAATACAATACGGCCTTCAGACATACAGTAATGAATAAATGATTTACTTATATGAAATAAAATGTTTATTCGGACTAAGAAATTCTATTCATGCGACTCCATAAAAACCAGTCTTACAAAAACCTTAATACATTTAAAAGCAATCCCTAATTACGCTTCTATTTCTGTACTTCGTACAGTCAAGGAAAAAAAATGGAATGAAGGGCACAAGAGCTGTCAAGCGCCGGGACTGAGATAACGGATATCGTCGTCCAAAAAATAGCATCGTCGTTTGTCTACTGCCGTAATCTGATTCTTTTATTTACCGGAACGACTGTACTTTGCGTTATAGTTGTTTATACTTGCCTAGTAACAGCATAGGTAGTGTTGTTCATTTTAATATATTATTTGCTACTTCACATGTCGTAATATTAGGGGATCTGGAGGTTTTCGCAGTTAATTTTACGTCAGATGAATATAGGAGATATTTTGCACCATGTTGATTATTTTCACAAAATCTAAGGTTTCTATGTTGAGCCAGAGCACTTAGGGCTTGACCACGAGTTTGCCTCACATTCAAATCGTCCAAATTTTGCATATGACCTTTGCGTTCACTAAAACTCCTTTCTAAGTATGATCTGATATGTTCTTAGGTTTTTGCGAGCTACATTCATTGAAATAAAACTATTTTTAGGGATTTATCTCGCATATATTAAACTAAACTGATTTTTAAAATCAACCCGACGTTTCGGTGGCTTTTCAGCTTCCGTGGTCCCGGGCAGACTGAGGTGACATTTGTCTGACAGAAGTTTGAAAAAATTATATGTAGCTACCTCCATCGATTTCGTAAACGCCTTGCGTAGCGTTCAGGATTAACACAATAATTACTTATGGTATCTTGAGGTCTTGCAGACTGCTGCGGCTCACTTCTGTCAGACAAATGTCACCTCAGTCTGCCCGGGACCACGGAAGCTGAAAAGCGACCGAAACGTCGGGTTGATTTTAAAAATCCTTTCTAAGTGTTCAGACATTCTTGATTGACACCTCCATTTTTTAAGAAATCATGTCTCTAACGATATTTTTAAATAATCAAATCTGTAACGAAGCGTCTAATTGGAATTATACGAGTAGCATTCCATTCTCGCAAAAGGCAATAGAAATCTAAATAAAATAGTCTGAGCAAATCGAATTAAAATAGCAAATATACTATAACTTTTAACTCTCTCATTAACTCGAGAAGCAAACAGCAGAATTGTATCTAGTAACGTCTCATGTAGGCTGTATAAGTAAGATTAGACCAACTTTGTACGTATGTGAAACGAGGCTTAGTAAATACAGAGCTAAGCCATACAAATTCAAGACGGAATGAAATGTAAACAGTTATGTTTTGGGACGCAAACGCGTTGGCTTTGAACCTAAATTCGAGTCTGCATTGTGGCTTTTTCGGCCTTTATTTGTTCGTTTGTAGACACGGTTTACCTATGTGGCACAATAGCAAAGTTTGTTGTTGCACAATACGTAACGGATCAGTGAATCATGTAACAACACCTAGCTTTTTATAGGAACTTTGCTTCCCTCTAGTTTTTCAGGGTATCTTTTTTATTTATGTTTTTTTATCGGTTGTAATAAGATGTAGATCTTCAGTTCATTCGATGTTTTTTCAAGGTTTTATTAAACACAAAGTGTTGATGAATGATGGCAGACCAGGCAAACAAAAAGATGTTTTTCACACTCAGAATTCAATATTATTATTTTTCTTACTAACATTTGATTTTTACTTTTGATTGTATTGTTGTAGAATTAGTTACAAATTAATGTTACTAATATTTATTACCAATAGGTACTATATACGAAATATTGTGTTGGGACCTCAATTCGATTCTGAACACGTACATGCGTTGCTAAGGTTTATTATTCCTAGGTTTTACTGTAATGGTATCGGCAATTTAGTCGAAATTAAGTCACGTATACACCAGTAAATAACTACAGATAAACGTAGTATCAGATGCAGTATTACTTACTACCCCGGATAGTATGTTCGTATTGTTTTGTGAATGTATGTTTTGTAGTGTAAACAAAATTGAAATGTATACTATTTTGGAACAGTGTTTACTTTATTCAACTGAACAATTTTCAAACAAGGATTTATATGGTAAAAGAGGGCGCAATATTCACCTTAAACGCTCATTACAGTGTTGTGTGTTATTAGGGGAGAATAATAATAATAATAATAAGCTGCTCTGGGGGCAGAGCAGCTTGTGGCGAGCTGTTGGTGAGTAGCGACACCACCCCCTACCATCATCTCGAGTTCCTCCGAGAGAACTGGCTCCGCCTCGTCCGCCACACAGAGGTACGGCCGGACAGAGCATCAGGTCTCTCACCTCTGGCTTGCCTTCATTGGCCGGTCAGAGTGGGGCGCTAGAGGTATGGCATTTGCAAAAATTTAGATAATAGGCTGTTGTCTAAATCTCTGAAAGAGCCATACACTCGGGGGTGGAAGTGTCTAAAGGCATAATAGCGGGGAAGCCGCTGATTTCTCGCTCGTGATGGTGAAACCGGGGCCACCCCCTGTCGACCATCGGGTTGGCTGTTTGGGGGGCCCACCAAGGAGAGGCGAGTCACCACCTGCCTAAAGTAGGATTCGATAATGTGAGATGTTGTTTATAGGCAGGTGCCGGATCTCACCCCAGCTAGCTAGTCCCCCCCCACTTTACCCACATAGCCCAAAGTTTGGCAAATCACTTTTCATTACAATAGTCCCATTATATTCTGCGGGGTCTGTCTGTGTCTGTATTGACATAAATATTGATGCAGTCAGAGAGAGGTCCCGCCGAATATAACCAACAACATTACAAAGTAGATCAAAATTCTCGAAAGGGCCTCTACGTGTTGGACTCCCCCATGTCCCCGCGCAAGCCTGACAAAGGTCCGGAGTTCAAATTGGACCCCGTGCTAACGAGAGGTAATAATAATAATTTATCTGCCGATAAACGTAAATGCTAGTGTTCAGCACTGTCATGTTCCGGTTAGATGGTAATGTATGGCCCCGTAATAACTATCACACAGACATAACAACTTAGGTCTTAGGAGTGGCAAGCTTCTGCATTTTGACCTCTGGTCTTTGTGTAAGCGTCTATAGGGTGCAGTCATCACTTAACATCAATGTGAACTGCATGATTGTTTGTTTCCTTCATAACATATAAAAAAATATGCCATAATCACCACGCTTGGAAGGCGGATTGGCGATCGCAGTGGCTGTAGTTATATAGCAGAACTGCTGCAGAATTATACTACGTATAAAATGGACACTTCGACGTCCCGCCCGATTTCCCCGCCTCACCCAACCTCCTCCCCTCTTATGGGTGTACGTGGTGCACGTGTAAATAAATACACGTCACTGATTGATGTCTGTGTAATATAATAGAGACCAAATTAAGGTGTGCTGCTACCCATCTTGCGCTGTTTCACTTATTCCCACCCCATTGGAATGAATTGATCGCTATTGTTCGATTAACTGACTGCACTCTACAGAATTCTCGTCCACAAGAAGAAAATTCTTCCAGTAGTGGGCGGTGGGATCGTCACGACCCGACGCCGTCAACTACCTACTGCTAACGTATTATTATTATTTTTTTTAATGTAATGGAAATGGTAAACAAGCATGCAGTTCACGTTGATGTTAAGTGATGACTGCAGACACAAAGAACAAGGTCAAAATGCAGATGCATTACCACTCCTGAGGCCTAAGGTGTTACGCCTCTGTGCCGGAAATTATAGGGCCGTACATTACCACCTGACCGGCACACGATAGTGCTGAATACCACGGCAAGTATATTAGGTAAAGTGGTAGTGCCCACGCCCGCGAGCTCCGTCACTGGAGCTCTACCACCAGTAAAAATCAATTATCATATTGTTATCATCTACAAATATAATTAACATACAATTTGTATCAATTCCAGGTGCGGCCTACAGCCTGACAGGGGGAGGCAGCGAAGGAGAGCGTCGCGGGCCCGGTCACACGGGCCCGCTGGTCCCGTGCCCTGTAAGTTGTAATTACAGTGCTCATCAAGAAATAATGCACATCGAGCCTATGAAAGTGACAATCGGCTAGTTTCGACTTCGTAGAGCGTTGTCTCTGCTGCACACTGCCTATGTAAACATGTGTAGTCCGATATTGGTCAAAACTTGATCAAAATGTACTATTTATTTGTGCACACATGCGAGTGAACTTCAGAAATTAAAGTAAAAAAGGAAATAATAATTTTGTTTCGGGCAGGAATCGAACCTGCGACCTCAGGATAACCAGTCCTACTGAAGTCCCACACCGATGCGTCAAATTTCGCTTTTCCCTTTTTGATTTTTAACCGATTTAGGGTCGGTAAATGACATCCATTGATAACTAATTAAAAGCTATACATCCGATATGATAGATTTCAGTATGTACAATATCGTTAAGATGTCGCTGTTCGCTTAATAATTGTACCTACTATTTATTTTCCCAATAACATATGCGAGTGAACGTCAGAAATTAAAGGAAAAACGGATAAAAATATTTTTATCTTTAATTTCTAAAGTTTTAAAAAGTTAAAAGATAAGTAGAAAAATTTGACTTCGGGCAGGAATCGAGCCTGCGACCTCAGGATTACCAGTCCGGCCGCTTTACCACTAAGCTACCTAAGTCCCCAACTAGCTTTTTCATGTTTAGGCATTCGCTCATTCGACATTCTTTCTACATAATAAATATAACTACGTTATGAAAAATCGACTTCAAAACTGAAAAGTAAGAAATAAGAATTTAATTGTTATTAAATACTTCCTATTATTTATATGTGCTATTTACTAATAGGTTTGAAATCAGTGCCAAGCCTTAAACAAATAATTATATTTTAATCACTTAAATATGAATACGAGCAAATTAATACACTGAACAAAACGTAACACGCGAATCGTGGGTGTTTGCATGTATGCTTGAATTCATGCATTTACCTCTGCCTACCCCTTCGGGGATTACAGGCGTGAAGTTTGGCACCGACTTCAAACCTATTAGTAAATAGCACATATAAATAAAAGGAAGTATATAATTATAATTAAATCATTATTTTTTACTTTTCAGTTTTGAAGTCGGTTTTTCATAACGTAGTTATATTTATTTAATACTTTTTAGTTTATTGCTGCATTGTCATTTATATTAATGTTCACATCTGTTAAATTTGTAAAATCTGAATGTTTTAGCTTCGTGACAATAAGATACCTAATTTAAATTGTTTAGGTGTGTCGATACAAAATTATTACACGACTATACAAAATCAATGAAAAAAAATATTGATTTTTGGGGAAAGTAATCATGGACTGTTAACTCTATGCATTTATCCACGAAGAAGTACATAAGGTGTGTTGTGTCGTCGATGAGTAAATATGTCATTGTCACTTGTTGTCATCTTGTTATCATGCGCATTAGGACTATCTAAGACGTCAGTGGATTCAACGCATTGTTATGACAACACGCTGTCTAATCTTATTCCTTTAGTTTGAGGTGAAAGTAAGTACAAAATGCTCATAAAATGAAAACTAATAAGTCTACCTGAATAAAATTTTTATGGGACCAATTCGAAACTATTCCGCATCAAACACAATAAGAATTAGGTAAATCGGTCCAGAAATCTCGGCGGAATTCGCGTACAAAAATTTAACAAAGAAAAAAAATATACCGGCCGAATTGAGAACCTTCTCGTTTTTTTGAACTCGGTTAAAAACAGTAAAACATATTATATATTTAAAAACATAATTGTATCACAAAATAGCCCCTGGAACAGTCAAAGGTCCTTTAAAATTGTTATCCACTTTGTAACAAACAATAAATTCGTTGGGCGTGGAGATCGTAAAAATAAAAATTTCCCCTTTTATTCGCGACCCCGTCTGAATGCTAAAAACTTTGCTAAAGGAAACTTTGTTCTGTCCGCTTTGCAAAGTCAAAGTTTTTACCTTGTGGATTTTTAAAAAACAAATAATTTTAGTAACTACCTGTTTAGGTTTAAAAAATATAAGTCATTTTATGTTGTAAGCTGTTCACTCCCATCTGTGTGTCTCCCACACCTATCAAAAAAAGATTGAAAAGAAAAAAAATCTACTGGTGGTAGAGCTCCAGTAACGGAGCTTGCGGGCGTAGATACCACCGTATTACCTCATATACTTGCCGCTAAATAATAGTGTTCAGCACTATCGTGTTCCGGTCAGGTGGTAATGTACGGCCCTATAATTTCCGGCACAGAGGTATAACACCGTAGGCCTCAGGAGTGGTAATGCATTTGCATTTTGACCTTGGTCTTTGTTTGTATGTCTATAGGCTGCAGTCATCACTTAACATCAATGTGAACTGCATGCTTGTTTGCCACTTCGATTACATTAAAAAAAATCATGATTCCGATCTATTAAGAGTAAAACTTTGTTTATTAATAATGTCTGCAATTAAGGTAGTAAACAAGCATGCAGTTCGCACACATGTTAAGCGACTACTGCAACCTATAGACTTCACTTACCATCTGAACTGTATGCTTATGACACTTCATGACATAAAAAAACATTATGACAATTTAAATTTCGTTGCAGTTAAAATCGCTTGAAAATAAGTATAGATGTAAACAGAATCGTAAAATTTTATTGCTGGGTTTACATTTGAAAATATGTCATTGTTTACACCGTAAATTTGATGTCAAGGATGGCGAGCAATTGTCATGTATGGCTATGGATAACAGAGGTTTGTGTGATTTTTTACGGCTTCATAATTAAGTCAAAGATGTTTTTTTTATGTTATGGAAATGGCAAACAAGCATGCAGTTCACATTGATGTTAACTGATGACTGCAACCTATAGACATCCACACAAAGACCAAGGTCAAAATGCAAATGTGCTACCACTCCTGAGGCCTAAGGTGTTATACCTCTGTGCCGGAAATTTTAGGGCCGTACATTACCACCTGACCGGAACACGATAGTGCTGAACACAACCATGTAGCGGCAAGAATATTAGGTAATGCGGTGGTGCCTACGCCCGCGAGCGCCGTCACTGGAGCTCTACCACCAGTTTCGTCACTGGAGCTCTACCACCAGTTTAAAAGGTATATACCTACTCTGCAGTTATTGGCCACGATCAACCTGCATTACTACGAAAAAAGCATAAAATGAGTGTTGATGTAAACAATATCGTAAAATTTGATTGCCAATTGCATTATAGGATTTAAATTCGAAAACATGTTTGCACCCTAGTTTGCACCGTAAATTTGATGTCAAACATGGCGAGCAATTGTCAAATACAGTTATGGATAACAGTGGTTTAAATGACTTTTTATGGTTTCATAATCAGGTCAAAGGTAAATTAACATCATAAATTAATTTATCCAAGATATTTTTACGTATCACAAGAATTGTGTAGGTATGCTTGCCTATTGTCCATGTTCATTTTAAGGTTCACTCGTTGGGTGGCCGTACTGAGGCCATTCAGCCATGACTACAATTTCATCTGCAAATCGTAGGTGGCAAAGGTATTTGCCGTTAGTGTTGATTCCGAGTTTCTTCGAGTTCAGAAGATATCTTCCAATGCAGCGGTAAAAAGTTTCGATATGACATCTTGACCATTGAAAAAACTATGACTTAAACTATAATCTCTTCTGTTGAAGAAATCCATATATTATGTACTATTGTTTACCCGTTGTACAATTTCGTCTACGTATCCCTTGTCTGTAGTATACGTATAAAGTAGCATATTTCTTTTCTTAGAGACTGAAACTACATCCAAATTAAATTTCATCATAATCAGCTTAGCGGTTTGGTCATGAAAATGTGAAAGGCAGACAGAATTGTTTTCACCGATTTTTTAACTACTAGTGTGATGAAACTATGTATTACCTTATTTAAGGACTTTTGCATAACCGTAGAAGCCTACAAACACTGAGGATGTTAGTCTAATCAAAAAAGTTTATTTATTATCTAGAACAACACAAAGCAAATAAACCAAAGCTACGATTGTTACGAAACAAGTTTGAAAATTATTTCCTTACAATTTAGCCTTTTGTTGTTTTTATCTGTCTAGATGAGAAGTTATTTATTTTTCTCACTAGCGATCCGCCCCGGCTTCATTTTGGCGGAATTTTGACCTTGGTCGTTCTGTGGGTGTCTATAAGCTGCAGTTATCACTTAACATCAATGTGAACTGCATGCTTGTTTGCAGCTTCCATAACATTAAAAAATCTACTTAAAGTTAATGTACGTAGGCTCCATATAGCCTCTCATAAACAAAATTGACTTACTCCAGCGATTAACTTAAAATATAACGTGAAGACACCCTAATGTTTAGGTGTCGCATTTCACACTCGCGTCTCGCGTAATTTTCTCACTATTTGTCATCATTCTAATGACAAATGCTTACTTCACGTCACCTGTCCCTTGCACTCGTATTCGGTTGTTGTACCCTCTCTTTCGTTCAAGAAAATCGTTTTGGGTTTACAGGCGGCGTTACGTATTTATTATAATAATAACTTGCTAAAATAATATCACTGTCACAATAATTCATTCGTCAATGGCACTTCGCCTTAAATGGATAAAGGTGTGGCTAACTGCGAGCGTTGTCGCGTGTTCACTGGTGGTAGAGTTCTAGTGTAGGGACTCCAGGGCGTAGGTACTGAAGCATTACCCAATCTATCTGCTACCATATGGTAGTATTCAGCACTGTCGTGTTCCGGTTGACTGATCTTCATTACATAATAATTTAACGTACGGCCCTGTAATTTCCGGCACAGAGGCATAACACCTTAGGCCTCAGGAGTGGTAACGCATCTGCACCTTGGTCTTTGTGTGGGTGTCTATAGGCTGCAGTCATCACTTAACATCAATGTGAACTGCATGCTTGTTTGCCACTTCCATTACATAAAAAAATAAATAAATAAAAAAAGTACAAAATTGGCAGTGTTCTGCTGTTTAATTTCAGTTCGATTGAAGAAAAAAATCTTACTACTATTAAGAATGTGAAAGTTCAATTAGGAATCTTAATTTTTACTAGATTGAAAGATTTATTTATAACAATATAACATGGATATCGTTCACCGATCCCGAATTATTTAAACCAAAAAGGAAAAGAGAAATTCGACACTCGGATGTGGGACTTCGGTAGCTAAGTAGTAAAGAGACTGCTCTGGTTAACTTGAGGTTAGAGGTTCGATCAATGCCTGATGTCTAATTTTTCTTTATCAATAACTAGCTGTTGCCCGCGGCGCCGCCCGCGTTGATGTCGTTTTATAAATAATTCAAATTTTACAATCCCATGGAAATGTCCTAATCAAGTTTCCTGTCGCGTACCTATATACCGTAAAGAACTTAATCACGTCTATAATTTCAAAAATCTCTATTTAGTTTAAACCCCATAAATATGAAAGTTTAGGGGTGATTTTGACAAAATACTGTTCAAGTCTCTAACTTAAAAACTACCAAAAATCCCACACAAATTTTAACCTCATTTCCATACAAATAAACCCCTCCATTTTGCCGCTTTAGGGAGAAATTTTGTCCATTTCACTTAAACAGATCATTTATACTATTACTAATCATGAGCCTGTATATCAATTTTAATATTGTTTAGTTCAGGAATGAGAAACTTTCCATAAAAAAATTGACCACTTTGTCCGTTTCGTCTACACAGATCATTTTTTATTGTAATCCAAAATGTTTGTACCTGTTGTTATATAGTCCTTTATATTTATCTCTAAAAATCCTTTATAAGACAGCGTTAGCGCGTTTTAAAAAACTTGTGACCCCATCCATCAAAGGCCATGGGTAACACTGCTTTTTATCTTTTGCCAAGAGTATTAATATTTGTTTTATTTATAGGTATTGCTTTATCTTTGTTTTGTACCAAAGAGCCACTAATATTCCACCTTGAAAATTGCGGTAAGTCCTATACCAATTTCCATTACCAATTTTTTGGTGTTTGGGGAAGATTAAAAAAAAAATATTTATGCAATTGTTTTTCGTATATAACATAAGAGCCTGTTAACCAATTTTCAGGCAAATTTCAAAAAAGCAAATTTTCTGGTGGCTCCAGTGTAGCTAGCCGGCGTAGGTACCAACGAATTATCTAATATACTTGCCGCTAAATGGTAGTATTGGTTAGTGTAGCACTATCGTGTTCCGGTCAGGTGGTAATGTAGGGCCCTGTAATTTCCGGCACAGAGACATAACACCTTAGGCCTCAGAAGTGGTAACGCATCTGCATTTTGACCTGGTCTTTGTGTGGGTGTCTATAGGCTGGAGTCACCACTTAACATCAATATGGACTGCATGATTGTTAGCCACTTTCATGACATAAAAAACGGCGTTAAAACTGACAAAATACCCCTACAAATTATCACCTCCTCTCTGAGAGAATTGGGGACAGATTTCCAAAAAAAGTATGTATTTTAAGAACTTAACGTTGTTTTCTTCAGTAACAAAGAGTCTGGACACCAATTTATGGCTTAAGTCCAATACAAAATTTTACCTTCTCTGTTAAGGGGATGGGGGCAGATGTCCAAAAATATATGTACGAAATTATTTGTTAGGTTCAAAGAGTCCGCATACCAAGTTTCTACCTTGGAACTTGTGGAATGCTCTTTAAAAATTGCCACCACCTAAGGTGGGGCGGATTTCCAAAAAAAAAATGTCAAGTAAAAGTTGTTTTTTTTTAGTAACAAAGAGGATGCATACCAATTTTTGGCATTCCACCTTGAACACTGCGGAAAGCCCAATACAAATTTCACTCCCTCTTTTAAGGGGATGGGGGTAGATAAAATAAAAAACTCCCTCAGTAGCGTAGTAGTAGCAGGCCACTACTATTACGCTGGAGGTCCTGGGTTCGATTCCCGGGTCGGGGGATATTAGAGATAACGGTTTAAATTCCGTTATCTCTGCTTCTATTGGGATTTTTCCATTTTCTGGAAGTTTCCCAGTACCCCGGAGTTTGGTAATGTGCCCGGAGATGGCAACAGGTTCGCCACCTGTTACATGGGCCAAAACGTAACCGGCGAGTCGTGGGTGTTTGCATGTATGATTGAATTCATGCATTTACCTGTGTGTAATTGTGGAATGTTCCATACAAATTTCCACCCCCTATTTTAAGGGAATGAGGATAATGTAAGCAGACAAAAAGTAGCCTATGTTCTTTCTCAAAGTCAACTCTATTTCTGTACCAAATTTCATCAAAATCGGTTCACTCGTTTGGACGTGAAAAGGTAACAGACAGACAGACAGAGTTACTTTCACATTTGTAATATTAGTAGGGATTTCAAAATCCACTCACAGGTACTATTTGAAAAATAAACAAAAAAACATTTTTATAAACAAGAGGTCGAAATGGTTAACCAGCTCTACTAAAATATAATAATATATTTTGCCCAAGTTCCCAATTTTGTCAATCTCCATTTATATTTCAAATCTCCAAGCATCAAACAGCTTTACCTTCTAAAAACACTTCAAAGCTTCTAAATTCAACTTTCTACGTGCATAACAAGAAAGTGTCAGGAAAATACGGGGGATAAAAAATCCAATTAGATCCCGTCATTACGTGTAATGAGAGCCTAGTGATATCACGTGACATTATACAAGACATATTTCAATGCAAATTTTGTTTGGCCCTGTATTAAGGCGGAGCGTCCACTGCGATATTATATGGTTTTTTTAGTCTTGTAGGGATTGATCAATACTTAAGAATTAAAATACCTAGGTCTAGCTCATGAGATTTCAGTATGTGACATGTGGATTCGGCGATCACTGTACCGATAGTCGTATCGGTTAGTGGACTCTTGACGATAAAGCCACTGAGACTTATTAGACCTTTACCAGAGAATATGTAATAATACAACGTAAGTCCATTACACTTCGACGTCCCGCCTGATTTCCCTTCTTGCAGCCTGCACTTCCCCTCGAGTACCATGCCGGTAGCCTCGTGCACTGAGGTTGCGAGCGTTTATCCGCGGTGTGCCTTAACTCACTTACATAACCTTAAAATACTCGCATTGGGCATCTGAGTCAAGGAGAAAACATCTTTTTATGGTAGCAGTAACATCTTTTGTCTTGGTGTGTTTCTTTATTATTTCAGTTAATTACTGAAATAATAAAGAAACTTGTGATTTTCCAAAATGCTAATTTGCTATGAACAGAACTAACCGACAAAATAATCTGATTGGCAGCCCACAAAGCAAATTAGCATTTTATAAAATTACAAGTTTTCTTCTTTGTGTTTTGGTCAGGGATTATGTTTGATAACCGTAAATACAGTACCTAGCAAGAAACACATCGAGCCTACAAAAGAGAGAATCTGCTATTTTCGACTTCGTAGAGCGTTATCTCTGCTGCACACTGCCTACGTAAGCACTGATAGTTCAGTATTGGTCATAATAGTCAATAAACGTCCCACAGGTAATATGTAAAAGAGATGACGCGCTACAGACCCGAAATAAACCAAAGTCTCTTTCTTAAGGTCGATGTGCAATATTTATTGTTCCATACTGTATAATGAAAGGATCGGCAGAATGCGAACATTAAAGAGTTTTATTTTAACTTTCATATCAATTGGGTTGTTTTTCATAATTTCTTTAAAGCTATAATTACCCTTTCAAGCATTGTCGACGCGTCTTTAAATTTCTTTGCTCATTACAGAAATTGAGTTCTACTACTACTGCTACTACGATGAGGACCTGGGTTCGATTCCCGGGTAGGGGGCTATCAGAGATAATGGTTCAAAGTCCTTTATTCTAATCATAATCATTTATTTACGAGAATATTACATAGTTTTGTACAGATGGTGAGAGTACAGCTTAATCAGATAATAATATTCTACCATGACAATGGTGTGTAAAAACAAATTAGAAATAAAGACATTTTTTTCTGTTGAATTTCAAATAGTAGATATTAGTTTCTTAATTATTATTATAGTTCATTATAGTACATTTAGGAAACAACAGAGAAAGTCATAAAATTTACAATATTATTACTAATATTTTAAACATAACAATTAAATTTATTGGTGTTAATATAAAATTGTAAATACCTGTAAAATGTCATGATTTTGCATTTAAGTTTGGATTTCAATTATTAAAGTCAAATTATATTAAAGTAATTATGTCAAGTTATGTGATTAAATATGTCAAAAAAAGAAAGTCAGAAATTCAGATTATTATGTCTCAAATTAATATTCGATTTACTAGGAAACAATTAGGTAATTACAGTTTTATTTTATTTGTCATATATTCATTAATGTCATAAAAACAGTGCTGTTGCAACCATTGTGTCAGCCTTTTTTTGAACACTGGTAATCGCAATTGTTTAAAACTGTCCGGTAACTTATTATATACTCGAATGGCGTTAACAGATGCGTTTCTTTTAAACAATTCAATTCTGCATCTCGGAACGTGTAGTTTGAAACGATTTCTAACGCTACAATTTCTGCTAGTAGCATCCGATTGTAGTATAAAATTTTGTGGATGCTGCATTACAAAGACACAAAGTTTTCGGATGTACATACAGGCTAAAGGTAATATACGAAGTTTCTCGAATAAAGGCCTACAACTATCAACGCACCAAGCTCCGCAGATAGCTCTAATGCATTTTTTCTGCACACGGAAAGCCTTGCCAATTGCAACCGAATTTCCCCATAATAGTAGTCCATAAGTAAGCACAGAGGATACGTATCCATGGTATGCACTAAGGGCCGCTTCTGTTGACACTATCTACTACTCTATTGGGATTATTCCATTTTCTGGAAATTTCTCTGTACCTCAAAGTTTGTTAATGTGCCCGGAGATGTCAACAGGCTCGCCACCTGTTACATGGACCAAAACGTAACCGGCGAATCGTGGGTGTTTGCATGTATGCTTGAATGCATGCATTTACCTCTGCCTACCCCTTCGGAGATTACAGGCGTGAAGTTACTTTTTCTAACGTTTCGAGTTTGTTTCCGTCATTTTAACAAATCCAGTGAACGTCAATCCTAAAGCTCGGTGAGAACGCCTTGATTACGCAGTTATGCTAAGGTAGTTGAATGGTGTCAATTTTGCGCCTAGGTGGAGTCGGTTGTATGGGTGCAGAAGTTTACAACACCCTTTTAACAAATACGAAATTTACTGTGTTTTCCTAACATTTTTAATGTGACGTAGGTAACCCATAAACAGGGTTTATGGGTTCTTAAACAGATTTTTTTTTCTTACGATCGTGGTCATTGTTTTGTTGTTTTGCCCCCGTAACAGAAATAAAGGCGCCATACACTACCTGATCGAATGCGCTAAAAAGCAGTAGCTGGGAACTCGGACACAAATTATTCGGACACTGGTCCAAATTCTCACATTTAAATATTATTACTTTTTTCACTGACGATTCGGACACCATTAAAATGTACATTAAACAAACGCTTTATTTTAATAAAAAATGTATTCAAAAACGTAACTTCACGCCTGTAATCCCCGAAGGGGTAGGCAGAGGTAAATGCATGCATTCAATCATACATGCAAACACCCACGATTCGCTGGTTACGTTTTGGCCCATGTAACAGGTGGCGAGCCTATTGACATCTCCGAGCACATTACCAAACTTCGAGGTACTGGGAAACTTCCAGATAGTGGAAAAATCCCAAAAGAACCAGCGATAAGGGATTTTACACCCTTATCTCCAATATCCCCGACCCGGGAATCGAACCCAGGGCCCCAGCGTAGTAGTAGTGGCCTGTTACCACAAGGCTACTGTCAAGCACTTCAATATCATTCATCGTGCTTGATTGGTGGAGGCAGGCCCCACCGATGTCGTGTCGTCGAATCGTGAGGCGTGACGACACCGACGTCGCTGACGGAGACGACCAACCACGTCGTTTGTTCAATCATTCAGTCAATTATGTCTTCAATCTTTTCTAATTTTTGCATTGTAACATTCTCTCACCACGGTTCTTTCTGAAGACATATCTTGTACCAGTAAAATACATAGTATAACTTTAAATTACCTTTTATTTAAAGTACAACATATGACAGTTCACTCTATACCACCTCCAACAGCTACTGTGCCAGTTTAACATTTAGAAGTGCTAGAAAAAAGGGTTAGATTAGAGCTGTAACAACAGCAGAGCGCAAGCCGAGCGAGCAAAGCGAGCGAGCCACGGCTATGGCCGGCGAACGCCGGAATGGATTTGTACGAAAACAGTATAATTATTTTAGAAGTTCTCATCTGTAATTTTGAATATAATGAAATTTACTGGTGGTAGAGCTCCAGTGACCGAGCTCGCGGGCGTAGGCACCACCGCATTACCTAATTTACTTGCCGCTAAATGGTAGTGTTCAGCACTATCGTGTTCCGGTCATGTGGTAATGTATGGCCCTGTAATTTCCGGCACAGAGGCATAACACCTTAGGCCTCAGGAGTGGTAACGCATCTGCATTTTGACCTTGTGTGGGTGTCTATAGGCTGCAATTATCACTTAACATCGATGTGAACTGCATACTACATAATTTTTTTAGTATTTTTATTTATTAACTATAGAACAGCTTCGACATTTTCATGGTGTCCGAATCGTCAGTAAAAAAAGTGATAAGATTTGAATGTGTGAATTTGGACAAGTGTCCCAATAAATTGAGTTCGAGTCATCAGCTAGTACCGTTCAGCGGTAAGTCCAAAAAATAAACCGAAAACAAAATTAATTAAATAAGTCCAACCTTCCACTTCTCTTAAATCTTCATTACTTCAGTCACTCGCTTATTTTATTATTTAGTAGTTGGTTCAATGGTTTAAAATGACCACTTGGTCACAGACGTCGTGGGCTCAACTTTTGCACCAGAAAAAATATCTGTAGGGTCAACTTATTTCGGATCTAGACATTTTTATGTATGTGTGTGTGTGTGTGTATTGTGTTGTTATGATGACATCTACGATACCGGGTTAAACCTAGTCAAATCTCGATGGAGCGTAAAAGGCTTTTTTAAAAACTAAACAATCTTAAAAGTTGATGTGGGAACTTTTATTTAATTATTTAATACTACATTTAATACTCAATTTCTCCAACAAAAAATCAAAAGCTCCATAATAAAATTAAATAACATTGTAAGCTACAAAAGTAACAAAGAAACATAAAAATGAGTGTAATTGGTAGAAAAGTGAAATCGAAAGTGTAAATGTAATTCTCTTTGGCCGTTAATTCCGTTTCACTTTGGGATCCGTACAAGTTGTTTCTTAAATAGATATTCTGTTGAAGTGCCTCTTCAGGCGTGTGACGATTTATGTACTGAAGAATATTTTAAAAGAAAAAAAAAATGAAAAAAGGCGAGACTTGAACCGGCGACCACGGGGATCTTTTGTTCAGCCAGTCTCCCCTACTTCGGTAGCTCAGTTGGGAGCCCGGCTGGAATAGAAGTCTTTTGGTCGCGGGTTCAAGTCCCGCGTGAAGACAAAATTTTCTATCTTTTTTTTATATTTCACTCGCATGTGTTATTGTGTAATGCAGTAAAAAAAAATAATTATATATACTTAATACGCTTTATCTTTATAATGTATTTTTTATCGCTTTCGAAGTTTTGCACTTCATGATTATTGTATTTGCTTTTTATGCAATAAAGATTTTTTTGTCACAATTTATAGTAGATACTACAGTATAAGTACTTAAGTACAATACCATTACAATATTACAACTTGCAGCCATTTGTTGAATGTCAACCTAGTGGATATATTTATTCTCTAGATTTTAAATATGCGTAAAAATTAGGTTTGCAGCATATCTGGATGAATGAAATGATTCTGCAGTGGGATCCTAATCTATTAAGGGTAACAGTATTTACTTACTATCTGTAAACTGTTTGGTTGTATTCCACTTACGTGACATAAAAAACGCATTTGTATTCGTAAACAAATTATCAACATTTTACATTTTATGTAAACAAATATTTCTAAGTCTATTTTAACACTTTAGCCACAGCGCCAAACAAAAGCCAAAACTAACACTTGTCTACAACTCAATGTACTCATGGGATGTCAATATCACTCACTTACAATAACATTTTACGGTGCGAAAGCGCTCTGTGTGACTAAACTTAGGTAGATGGTATAACGATTTGTTATAATTTAGTATTGATGTCCATATTTATTGTATCATACTTATAAAATCCGGTACTACGACGAGACCTAAATACTTGAATGTCCAAACTGCTTCTCTCTTTTCTTTCAAAGTTCTTGGAACGTTTTACTTTTTTAGTCGGTTCCAAAAGTAATGCATAATTTCATGACTTGAGATTGTCAACACTATTTGACGCTAAATCGTGTTTTAGTCTAGTGGTAATTCAAACCTGTTAAAATACAGGAGGTCATTCCTGTATTTAAAAACAAAATATTAACATATTTCTTATTTATATATAAATATTTTTAACATTACTAATTATAAGTCCGAGGGAAAGTATTAGAAACAAACTTGAAGCATTCAAAATTCTAACTTTATTTAACACCAAACTTCCTTAAGTTTGCGTGCACCAAACAAAATTTAAATAAAAGCCAAAACTAACACTCAGCTACAGCGCTATGCACTCACGGCGCGCCAATATCGCGCACTTACAACTACATTTTGCGGTCCGAAAGCACTCCGTGTGAAAGTACACTTACGTACAGGGCATAACAATTTTCTTTTATTGTTATTGCTCGTATTTATTGCGTCATACCTGCGAAGTTCGGTACAATGAAGACACCTTCATCAAGAGATTGTATTGAGTTTGGAATTTCCTTAGCTGTTTACTTGAATGCTTAAACGATGATAGGAGATAGCGGAAGATTTTTGTGTCCTATTGTTTGGCTAACTATTTTACTGATAAAGTTTTGGTTTCAAAATTTGAGATCAAGTACACTTTTTGCTACTAAATTTTATTATTATGGTTTTGTTTGCCTTGCATACTTTAGCAGAAGCACTTTCATAAAAAAAAAATGAAATAAAAAAAATTGAGTTGAAATGTAGCAATGAAAGTACATTGTTATTTAATTTTGTTAAAAGGTTGTGTTGTCTGAGAATTTAATTCTGGGGATTGAATTTATTGTTGAAAGATAATTTTTTATTCAGTCGGGACTTAAACCCGTGACCACTGGGATTTCTAAAACCAGCTGCTCTCCCAACTGACCTACCGAGGTCCACACCTGACTGTCGATTCACTGCATTGCCTTGGGATGGCCAGTGGTCGCGGGTTCACGTCCCGCCTGATATCAAATTATTCTTTTCATTTTTCTTCACAAATATATCACTCGCAAGTATTATTGTGAAAAATCAAGGAAAACAAATCAAAATATCTATTACAGTTTTAGGGCAAAAGAGCATTAGCAAGAATAATAAATAAATAAATAATAAATACGCTTACACTCACAGCCCCACACTAGGTATAAACCTGTATCGTGGGTGCCGTTGTACACACACAACACATACACAAACACCCAGACCCGAAACAAATATCTGTAGGTCATACAAATATTTGTTTCGGTGCGGGGATCGAACCCGCGACCCTTCAAATCAAACGGTGGTTTCGCACCGCTGGACTAACCGGGTCGTCGAATAGTTTATCTAAAAACTGAAAAAAATAGGTACAGTATTAGCAAAAGTCTTCAAAGTTGCAAATAACATAATTAACAAACTATCACATGCTAAGTATTAACAAAACACATTGAAAAAAGAAACGTACAAACTAGACGTTCCAACTTCGGACTGTAATCCCCATTCAACCGAGTCCGACTCCAGAACTCCTGTAATTGGAAACTTGGCGTATTTTTATATCAACGCTGGACTTTGGACTACTATAGTTAAAACTTGTACCCTTTCCTTACACATATTAGTTTTGTCGATACTTTTCCAGAAGGCATATCTTTCTACTTATTTTACATGTATTATTTATTATGTTATGAGTGACTAGCGAGCTTTAAATTCTCATTAATGGTAATTTCCGGCACAGAGGCATAACACCTAATGCCTCAGGAGTGGCAGCGCATCTGCATTTTGACCTCTGGTCATTGTGTGGGTGTCTATAGGCTGCAGTCTTCACTTAACATGAATGTGAACTGCATGCTTGTTTGCCACTTTAATTACATAAAAAAAAAAAAAAATGGAATACTGTAGTCTAAAAAAAAAGATTTCAATGTAGATGCGTTGCCACTCCTGAGGGCTAAGCTGAAATGCCTATGTGCCGGAAATTAGAGGGCTGCACATTACCACCTGACCGGAACACGATAGTGCTTAACACTACCACTTAGCGGAAAGTGTATTCGGTAAAGCGGTAGTGCCTACGCCCGCGCGCTCCGTCCTGTTTCTATGTAGTACCTTAGAAACATGACTATTTCATTTCAGTAGGAGGCATGCCTTTTCGAGATCCATTACTACAACTCCATCATGTTAAAACACGATATAGGTACTTAAGATTTGCAATTTAAAAAGAATTGAAAAAAAACGTCTATATCGCGGCAAGTTGCCTAAGTAGATTTTTTCATGGTAATTAAGCGGAAAACGTATAGCTGAAAGTTAAATTGAAAGTAGATGAATCGGCTGCTTCGGAAATATGATAATTATGCAAATCCAGTCGCGTTTGCTTCTTGATCCACCGTAATGTTCAAAGTTACAAAAGAACTGGTTGAAATTTTCCGCGAAAATTTTCGGGATGCTGGAAAAAAATTGGACGGATTCCCTCGAAAACTTTCACCAGTTTTTTGTTCTTGAGAATTAGTATTAAGTTAGCAATGGATCAAAACAGTTTTGAAGTTTTGGGATTCCGTTGAAAAACTGAATGAAAAATTCTTTTAATACCAAGAACTTTTAATTCAGATGTGCTAAGCGGGTCTCTAGCGATAGAACTGCATTATTACATTTTTTTTCTCCTAATGGCCGCACTACACTGTTGTTGTACTTTACGACAAATTATTATCTACTGTTGTAGAAAACGTCAATAATTGTTAGAAAACGTCTTCGATGATGAAGCATAACTGAATCTCTGGAAACGAAGCGTTGGTCTTCAGGTCATCGGTCTACCTCGAGAACCCTCACAAGGTGGACCGGTGAAGGTCTCAAACGCTGAATGAAAATGATCCAGTGCCGTGTGTTGTGGCAATCTTTGGGATTACTTTTGTAGAATGGATGTCTATCGGCTGACACGATGGTGATGACGAATGAATCAGGTTTTCTGCAAAAGAGAGTTGTCAAACTGTTAAAAAAATCACGGACATTTGTAAAAGTTATATTTAAGGTGTTCCTTAAAAAGGTGCATATAAGAAAAACCTAATTATAAAGGAAAAACAGTACACGGAATTATAAACACCCACATTGTTTTATGTAACAAGCTTTATCCTACGCGATAAAGTTAAAACTTTCTCTTTTTTTTAGTGTAAAAGTTTACACTTCACTTTACGCACTTCAAAATGAGAGCAGTTCCATATACGGAATACTGCACGTATAATACAAAACGATCTTGGTTGATTTTTTGCTTGAATACTTACTAAGGGTCTGTCTAAATTTTACGTTACAAGTTTTCGAATACTAAGATTTTGGACTAGTTGGTCCATAATTTGCAGACGGCGTCCTTTAATAGGGAGGATTCCGTGAATAAATCTTGTGCTACTGGTTTCGAAATTAACCTAATTTCAAATAAATACTTCTTGAATATTATTAACTTTTATTTCGGTGGTCCAGGAGCAGCGGGCCACTAGCTACAAGCGAAGCTGAAGTTCCAGATTCGATCTCTAGGACGGGACGTGAGAGATATTGAGCATTTTTTATTAAATTAGACGACACAGACACACACACATATACCCACACACACACACACATACACACACACACACAGAGAGAGAGAGAGAGAGAGAGAGAGAGAGAGAGAGAGAGAGAGAGAGAGAGAGAGAGAGAGAGAGAGAGAGAGAGAGAGAGAGAGCGAGAGAGAGAGAGAACCACAGGCACACACACACACACACCTTAATCAAATATTTTTACACCTACAAAATATCACAACGCCGGATCAACTAGGTCGTCAAAAGAATCCAACAGAATTATATTTTTTTAGTTTACATTTGTACGAGTATTGCATCATTTAATTGGAAGTATATGGGCTGCAATAATCATCCCAAGCATCAATGAGAATAACATGCTTGTTTGCTATTATAATAAATCACCCCAGAAAGTACAAAAGATAATTATACTACAACTACACTGGTTAGTTTCGTAAAACAATAAGAGACATATCATACAGAACCCAACCATGATGAGGGTGACAGATTAATATAACATTAGCAACCAAAATGTGGACTATTATTAAGACAAATCGTTTAAAGGTATTCACTACTCTGTTGACGGTTGACACATTTAATTTCAGCTTCTACGTGTGGTTTGATACAAATTTCACTTTATAATATTTTTGGTGCTAGAACTCGCTCGGTGGTTGAAAATCGACCGCAGTCCATTAAGTTTGAACGTTATTTTGTCCAAGTAATATTATATACACGTTTAAATATTTCTATAATTTCGTAGTGACAATAATTGTATTATCACCACAAAATTATAGAAACATTTAAACGTGTATATAATATTTCTATAATTTTGTAGTGACAATAATTGTATTATCACCACAAAATTATAGGAACACACACACACACACACACACACACACACCACACACCACACACGCAACACACACCACACACCACACCCCACACACACACACCACACACCACACACACACCACACACACACACCACACACCACACACACACACACTAACACAAACACGCACACACCCGCAAATATATATACCGGTGGAGTAGGAATCGAGCCCGCCATCTGAGAGTCGCGGGTTTGGGATTTACGATCGGTGAACGACATCCATTTAAAACTAATTAATAGCTAATAGCTATACAACCGATATGATTATAGACTTTGCAGTTTATACAATATCGTTAAGATGTCGCTGTTCCCTTAATAATTGTACTATTTATTTTTCGCAATAACACATGCGAGTAAACTTAAGAAATAAAAGAAAAAACTTTCTTTCCGTTTTTTCTTTAATTTCTAAAGTTTACTCGCATGTGTTATTGCGAAAAATAAATAATACTCATTATTATCTGTAATGTATAAGATGAAAAAAAATATTTTTTTATGCCAAACAAGAATAGAGTTCACTGTACAGCATTCACCTGTAGTTATATTATAAAAACCCGAGTTATTAATGTAGATGCGTTGCCACTGCTAAGACTCTTACCAATAATTCAATCTTTCTTTCCAATGTTTTTCTAAATATCTTCTTGCAGATTGCAATCTTTCAAAATTTCAAATCTTATTATAAGTTCATATTCGAAAGCCGTTTTAAAAATCATTTAAAGTATGTTTATTTTTTATATAAATAATTTTATGTGTTCAAAGCCACAGCATAACAACTTAACTTTTAATGAATGCATTTTTTAAGCCAACACCTTCTGCGGTTTGAAATTGCTCCAGATAATTTTAAACTTCTCATTAAGCACCTTGAACTTAAATAAAAACTGACTATCTGTTAGCAAACTCGAGAGGCAAATCGATTAAGCGAAGACATTAAAATTTCCATTTTACTATAGAAAACTATAGAAAGGTAATTAGTGATAAAGCCATTACGCAAATAAAGGGCTGACTAATCACTGTATTGAACGATAACTTAATGCCACATTTTTATTGGCTTTGCCCGTGACTATCCGCAGAATAGTTACTTTAGGCAGAATCATTTTTTATAAATTATTTTATAAGTAAGTAAGGATGTTTGTCATATATCTATTTTTCACGGCCAGCCTTCCAGGTTTACCACTAAGCAACCGAAGCCCAGATGGGTTTAATACCTGACGGAAGCCAAATTTTTCCATTTCTTCAATTTCTAATTAAAGAGTAAGGGAATACTCCTTTCTCACATAGATTAATTTGAACTTTCATCTCTAAAATACATAGTTGCTTTAATAAATATTTGTAACTAGCTGTGCCCGCGACTTCGCCCGCGTGAGAATTTATGATTGTTCAGTATATACCCGGACCAAGTCGTGGGCGCAGCTAGTATAAAAGTAGCCTATGTTACTCCCTATTACATCAGCTATCTGCCATTGAAAGTCCCGTCAAAATAGGTCCAGTCGTTCCCAAGATTAGTCCCGCCAAACAGACAGACAGACAGACAAACAGACAGACAGACAGACAAAAATTGTAAAAAATGTTGTTTTGTTATATGTATCGTGTATACATACACTCATTTGCATTAGGTTACAAGCGGTAATTTTTATGTTACAAACAGACACTCCAATTTAATTTATGTATTTGTATAGATGTATCTGAACTTCTAAACTAATATTATAAAGAGGTAATATTTTTTTGTTTGTTTGTTTGTTTTGAATAGGCTCAATAACTGCTGGACCGAATTTAAAAATTCTTTCACTATTCAAAAGCTACGTTATCCACGGGTAACATAGTCTATATTTTATTTTAGAAAAAATAGGGTTCCTTAAGATATTTGGGTTTTTCAGACACAAGGTGTAAAAAATCAACCAGAAAAGTTACTTATTTTGCGTACGTTGCCTAAACTATAAAAGATATCGTCACTATTCGAAAGTTACATGGATAATATAGGCTATATTATATTTTGGAAAAAAAGGGTTCCGTAAGATATTTGGGTTTTTCAGACACAAGGTGTAAAAAATCAAGCAGAAAAGTTACTTATTTTGCGTACGCTGCCTAAACTATAAAAGATATCGAGGAAGACTTTAGGCTATATCTATGTATAATCATCACGCTAACACGAATAGGTGAGGGTAGGCAACATTGCACCGCGCGAAGCCGGGGCGGGCCGCTAGTAGATTATAAAAAAAATACATTAGAAAATTCAAGCTTATTAAGACGTCATTTATACAGAAACGGCGTAAGGTGAAGGTGCGGTGCAGGCGTGTACCACTTTAAACGTTTTCATAGAATCAATGTACGGCCCTGTAATTTCCGGCACAGAGGCATAACACCTTAGGCCTCAGGAGTGGTAACGCGTCCGCATTTTGACCTTTGTCTTTGTGTGGGTGTCTATAGGCTGCAGTCATCACGTAACATCAATGTGAACTGCACGCTTGTTTACCATTTCTACGCAATAAAAAAAAAAAAAAGAAATGACATTCGTGATTTTTAGTGACATTTGTGAATTACACTGAAGCGGCGCGGTGCAGCAGGCATGCACCTTAACCTTACGCCTTTTCTGTATGAATGACGCCAAAGCGACACTATTTGCATTTAAACGATAGGCAATTAGTGATAAAGGCATTACGTAAAATAAAGGGCCGACTAATCACTGCATAGAAGGACGTTGATACCGGAATTCATTTGGTGCAGAGCCCGTCGATCCTTTTCATAAATTTTTCTGAAGAGCCGCTCGTTGAAGCGGTGCTCGGACGGACTCTGAACGCTTTTTAGGTGGCTTCAAAAAGTAAACTATAAAAGATAAAAAAATTAAATACGCTTACACTCACAGCCCACAGTAGGTATAAACCTGTGTCGTGGGTGCCGTTGTACACATACAACACACACAAACACCCAGACCCGAAACAAATATCTGTAGGCTATACAAATATTTGTCCCGGTGCGGAGATCGAACCCGCGACCCATTGAATGAAACAGTCATCTCATACCGCTGAACAAACCGGGTTGTCTAAAACTAAAAACTATGAATTCGACACGTATTTTTGTTATATTCTTGGTAGGGTATTGGTTGGTGGTGGTAGAACTTTACCTACTCGTGGGCGTAGGCGGTAGAGGTACCTAATCTACTGGCTGCTAAAACTATCGTATTCCGGTTAGATTGTAGTGTATGGTAATGTATGATACCGTAATAACTTTTTTTTTTTTTTTTTTTTATGTAATGGAAGATGCAAACAAGCATGCAGTTCACATTGATGTTAAGTGATGACTGCAGCCTATAGACATCCACACAAAGACCAAGGTCAAAATGCAGATGCGTTACCACTCCTGAGGCCTAAGGGTGTTATGCCTCTGTGCCGGAAATTACAGGGCCGTACATTACCACCTGACCGGAACACGATAGTGCTGAACACTACCATTTAGCGGCAAGTATATTAGGTAATGCGGTGGTGCCTACGCCCGCGAGCTCCGTCACTGGAGCTCTACCACCAGTAAAAATCAACACTATCAAAGAGAAATAACAACTAAGGCCTCCCGGGTGGTAACGCATCTCCATATCGACCTCCAGTTTTTGTGTAGATGTATACATATAGGCTGCAGTATTCGGTTACCATCAATATGAACTGCTGTACTGCGATAATCCCTACGCCCTCGAGTCCTTACAATGGAGCTCTACCAACAGTCAAAAATATTAAAAAGGTAGCTTAAAAAACACGTGAAACTTTCGAGAAATTCTGGAAAATTCGGTTTTCTTCCATTATATTTTTAAACTATAACATTTTGTCACCATAGTATGCACGTAGCGTTGGATTAGGCTTGGGCCTGTTATCAGGAAAATCCCAAAAGTAATGGCCCATTCTTTCGTCTGACAATTTTGAATATATCCGTGACGACATTTATTCCAAATATAGGCACCTAGGGAGAGCCATGTTAGGCTTAAGGGCTTTGTTTGCGTTCTTAGAAGATTGGATTTAGTTAATTAGTATTTAGCAGACAGTTTTAATGGGGTAAAAGACTTAAAGAAAAGTTTGTAATAGAAAGTCTTTGAGAAAAAAGCCGCTCGTCTAGACTGTTTGGAATTATCGATTCTTTTCATCATAATCTTATCATGAACTTGACTATAGATAGCTAGAAACAAATATAATACTGGCAGTAGAGCTACAATGATAGAACCGGTGGGCGTAGATACGACGTAATAGACGCGCTGCTAAATGGTAGTGTTCCATACAATCGGGTGCCAGTCAGGTGCAGTCTATATTTTTTTAAATAAACCGCATTACCTAATATACATGTAATAAATAGCTCAATGGTAGTGTTCAGCACTATCGTGTTCCGGTCAGGTGGTAATGTACGGCCCTGTAATTTCCGTTACAGAGGCATAACACCTTAGGACTCAAGAGTTTCGCGTCGAGTACGCATCTGCATTTTGACCTGTGATCTTTGTGTCGGTGTCTATAGGCTGCAGTCATCACTTAACATCAATGTGAGCTGCATGCTTGTTTGCCACTTCCATTACATAAAACAAATATGTATTTATGGCCTACAGATATTTGTTTCGGGGCGGGGTGTTTGTTGTATGTATTTTGTGTTTACAACGGCATCTACGAAAAAGCTACCAACTCAGTGTGGGTTGTGAGTGTAAGCGTATTATTTATTTATATACTTTTCATGGTAATTGACTCAAAGAGACAAGAGACGCATGATTCCTTTAAGATATAAAACCCTAAACCTAATTTCGTAACTTCACGCCTGTATCCCCGAAGGGGTAGGCAGAGGTAAATGCATGCATTCAAGCATACATGCAAACGCCCACGATTCGCCGGTTACGTTTTTAGCCCATGTAACAGGTGGCGAACCTGTTGACATCTCCGGGCACACTACCAAACTTCGAGGTACTGGGAAATTTCCAGAAAATGGAAAAATCCCAATAGAACCGGAGATAAAGGACTTTACACCATTATCTCTGATAACCCCCTACCCGGGAATCGAACCCAGGACCTCAGCGTAGTAGTAGTGGCCTGCTACCACTAGGCTACCGAGGCAGTTAACCTTAAAACCTAATTTCTAACTTCTATTTGTTTTTCATGAGCTGTCAAGAGGCAATCAAGCAAATTGCGACCATTAGTACAATACATAGTAACGTGACATGACATGCCTGCACGCTACTTTAAACTTCCGACGTGAAACTTTGCAATAAATTCACAAGTACTTAGCGAAGTTCCTCGAAGTTCATATTTAAGTATGCGATGTATCGAGGAGATGGTTTTAAGTTGGGAACAATTTTTTGTACTCTCTTAAAATGTTTACGAAACTTTCCGCATTGTTGAAAATGGCGGTCTTATTACATTCTTTAAAAAAAAAACAGGTATTTTAAATATAGAGAAGACTTTGGATTTAATTTTAAATACGAATGGAATTGTAAAATAAACGGACATTATACGCGTATGTTTACCTAATATTTGCAAATAATGCATAAGAATACGTAAATAAATAATTTAATAAGCTTTGATTGAGACTAAAGATTACTAAACATTTTTTTATGTAATGAAGGTGGCAAACAAGCATGCAGTTCACATTAATGTAAAGTGATGACTGCAGCCTATAGACACGCACACAAAGAGCAGAGGTCAAAATGCAAATGAATTGCCACCCCTGAGACTTTAGTTGCCATGTCTCTGTGATAGTTATTACGGGGCCATACATTATGGGGCCATCTAACCGAAACACGATAGCGCTTAACACTACCATTACGCGACAAGTTGATTAAGTATTTACTGGCGGTAGAGATCCAGTGACGGAGTTCGCGGGCGTAGGCACCACCGCATTACCTAATATGCTTGCCGGTTAAGTGATCTTCATTACATAACGTACGGCCCTGGAATTTCCAGGACAGAGGCATAACACCTTAGGCCTCAGGAGTGGTAACGCTTCTGCGCCTTGGTCTTTGTGTAAGTGTCTATAGGCTGCAGTCATCACTTAACATCAATGTGAACTGCATACTTGTTTGCCACTTCCATATCATAAAAAAGTAATGCCGTAGTTTTACTGGTGGTAGAGCTTCAGTGACGGAGCTCGCGGGCGTAGGCACCACCGCATTACCTAATATACTTGCCGCTAAATGGTAGTGTTCAGCACTATCGTGTTCTGGTCAGGTGGTAATGGACGGCCCTGTAATTTCCGGCACAGAGGCATAACACCTTAGGCCTCAGGAGTGGTAACGCATCTGCATTTTGACCTTGGTCTTCATGTGGGTGTCTATAGGCTGCAGTCATCACTTAACATCAATGTGAACTGCATGCTTGTTTGCCAAGCCCATTACATAAAAAAAAAACCTTCGCTCTAGAGCTCCTTCACTGAAGTTCTACCATTAGAAAAAAAAAAGGTTACTTTGAACAACACTCAATATAATAACGTAGAAAAAAAATCAATTACTGCAAACTGTATTACAGTTTGATGGGCCCAACTCTGGGTTATGTGAAGCACCAAGTTTTTACGACCAATAAAGCCCTCCTTCCCTTTTAAACCCGGTCTTGATTGCCGGGATATTTATGTGACGACACGATTACGACACGATATCATGCTACTTGTAGAAAAATATGAACTTTACCCTCATGTGTTCCTTGAATGGTACAGTAATGTTAGTCCATACATTCATATATATACCGACGATTCTCATCGACCAAATCACTGCAACTATACTATTCTATTCTATTTCATTTATAAAGGTAAAACCGGTCAGGTTTGGATAGCAACCGCAATGTAGGGATCCGCAGTGACAGAGTAAGAGATGTAATATTTTTTTTTATATATTTTCAATGGAGTTGTTCAAAAATTTCGAGTAATATACATTTGGTCGACTATTACTCGCTAACGTGTA
The DNA here is from genome assembly GCA_036365455.1 of Macrosoma leucophasiata. Lineage (NCBI taxonomy): Eukaryota > Metazoa > Arthropoda > Insecta > Lepidoptera > Hedylidae > Macrosoma > Macrosoma leucophasiata. Next base: position 3,344,041 of record JAWQUS010000017.1, read on the forward strand.
AAATCAACTTAAGTGTGATAGTTTTCCTTTAAATTTCGTTATATGTAGCTACTATACGTTTGAATTCTTAACAACAACCGTTTAGTCTGTAGGGGTTCTCACTTGAGTCTAACGAAAATTGGCCCTTTAAAGCTTATTAAGTATAAGTCTTAATTTATCAATATGTAAAACCGTGCCAATGTATATAATAATGTAGATATTTAAATATTTTTTTAAACAACAAGTGTGTTAAGCGGAATCATGGTCTTTATTGTGACACACACATTTTTTTTATGTAATAGAAGTGGCAAACACGCATGCAGTTCACATTGATTTTAAGTGACGATTGCAGCCTATAGACACTTACATAAAAACCAAGGTCAAAATGCAGATGCGTTACCACTCTTGAGGCCTAAGGTGTTATGCCTCTGTGTCGGAAATTACAAGGCCGTACATTACCACCTGACCGGAACACGATAGCGCTGAACTACCATTTAGTGGCAATTATATATGGGGTAATGCGGTGGTGTCTAGGCCCACGAGCTCCGTCACTGAAGCTCTACCACCAGTAAAATAAAACTGTAATAGTGGAATCAAATAATCTAACACGCAACCTGCAATGGGAGCCTATCTAACACAAACACGGCCTGAACAGCCTTTGACATCAACCTGTATCAACAATCAGAGCGCACATCGTAGTGATACCAAGGAGTAAAGCTGCATACACAACTACAAAAAAATATCTATACAAATAAATTAAATTGGATTATCTGTTTGTATTATAAAAATAACCGATTTTTACTAAATACAAATGTATACGGTACATACACGGTATAATATACACGGTACATATACCAATACAACATTTTTTACATTTTTTGTCTGTCTGTTTGTCTGACTGCCTGTTTGTTCCGGCTTATCACGGGAACGGCTGGACTGATGTAATAAGGAGTAACTTAGGCTAATTTCATAATAGCTGCGCCCACGACTTCATCTGGGTAGGTACTGAACAATCGTACATTCTCATTGCGAAAAACACAATACAAAAAGAAGAAAAATCTAATACATCAGGTATTAGTGTCACCCTATTCTCTGATTAAATATAGTAACCGCTTTAACTAAGTATTCTTAACGATACATTATGCCTATTATTTGCAATACATTTTATATTTTGGGGCCTATGAAATAGAAGAATATAAACTTTTTTGTCTATTTTCCTATCCTTATACTAAATACAGTTCACATTGACGGTGGTTTAATACTGTAGAATATAGACAACTATATAAAAGATATTGAAATCTCTCTAGCATCTAGGGTAAACTGGTTAAATACGCCCTACTTTTTATTTTTGTCAAATAAAACACATTTAAAACCAAATTATATTTATTTCTTGGGAATTATTTGTTACATAAACTAATTAACAAACAGCTACTCTCCTTTATTGAAATTCGAAACAGACGTGTGCACGCACCTTTATACCTTGAACGCTACCAATTTGAAAGTGCACGAACGTGTGACGATATGTAAATACACGTGTAACATTATGTTGTAGGCAATTGGAAATGTTGGGATATGTTTAAAATAGTCTGTTGAAGATGTTGAAATAATGCTTGTCTGCATCAAATAGAAATTGGTCCCCACCCGTAACGTGGTGATATTTTATCCTACTGCTTGAAGGAAGTATTTATTAAAAATAAAAAAAAATAAGACATATAAGTGTAGATATTTTATGCTCTGTTTTCTTTATCCGGGTTAAATGAATTGTGTTAATAATAAAGACCATCAAAATTTGGGTACTTAGTCTGAACGGACCAAAAAGAATGGACCGTAGTCCATTCGGCCGTAATCAAAAAACGTCTACGTTCCAACGGCCTGGTCATAAAATAATGTAAAAGTACAATCGCATACAAATGTAACAGTCGTATCGTTTATAAATTTTCACTATAAAATATTTACAAATTTAAAGTAGTATTTAATCTAACAGTTGTAATCTAAGTACACAAAATCTTTCTGTCAATCTGTCTGTTCGTCCGCGGTTTAGCGCAAAAACTATTGGTAGTATCTATAGAAACTTGAAATTTGGCACAAGTATACACCTTAATCACGCTAACAAAGTGAATAAAAACATGAAAAATAAAATTATTTAGGGTACCTCCCCTACATGTAATGCGGGGACAACACATATTTTTTCGTTTTCTATATAGTGTAAGGATCGTTGGATAGGTCTTCCAAAAATCGTAAGGGCGTGCTTACATAATTTTTGGATTTAGTTAACTGTTCGTGACTTATTAAGCTTTAAAGTGCCAATTTTCGTTAGAGTCAACTCTACGAACTAAACGGTTGTTGTTAGAAATTCAGACGTTGCGGCTATAGTAGCTACGTATAACGAAATTAATAGAAAAATTATCACACCTAAGTTGGCTTTACAAGTTTGCGAGTAATTGTCGACCAATATAATAATACTCGTATTTTTTTAACAACTCCATAGAAATATATTAATTTATTTTTTCATTACATTAATCAAACATGCACACTGCGCGTGATCCAACACGCACTTGACTGGTTTTTTTATCAATATGTTTAAGTGGTTGATTGTTTTTTAAAAATAAAATAATACAAATTTAAGAAATAAATTAAGACTTTTAAGTATTTCAATATATAACTTTTGCACTCAAATGTACTCCATGTATAAATTTGTTAACAGTATTTTATGACCGGTCCGTTGAGACGTAGACGATTTTTGATTACGGCCGAATGGACTACGGTCCATTGTTTTTGGTCCGTTCAGACTAAGTACCCAATTATTGAACTACGTTTCTTACGCATCCAACATATTAACTCATTTGAAAATTAAAAATAAACGTCTTGAAGGGAAACCGACTTATTTGAGGTACAAAACTTTGTATACCAATGGCATCAAATTCAAATAACGGAGTTACAGAACTAACAAAATTCTATGACATGTAACTTCACGTAATTTCACGCCTGTAATCCCCGAAGGGGTAGGCAGAGATAAATGCATGCATTGAAGCATACATGCAAACATCCACGATTTGACCCATGTAACAGGTTACGTTTTGGCCCATGTAACAGGTGGCGAGCCTGTTGACATCTCCGGGCACATTACCAAACTTCGAGGTACTGGGAAATTTCCAGAAAATGGAAAACTCCCAATATTACTAGAGATAAGAGAGGACTTTACACCATTATCTCTGATAACCCACTCCCCGGGAATCGAATCCAGGAATTATATGTTCATAACTATCCATTATTACACAGTATAGCAAAACAAGAAACCGGTCAAGCGCGGTTCGCGCCATGCGCAGTGTAGGGTTCCGTAGTATTTAGGTTTAAATAAAGTAACGAAAAAAAAAAAATGTATGGAGATGTTCAAAATTTTCGAGTAAATTACATTTGGTCAACTTTTACTCGCAATCTTGTAAAGACAATTTATGTATGATAGTTTGCCTTTGAAATCCGTTGTAATTAGCTACTTCTGCTGTAACGTTTGAATTTCTAACAACAACCGCTTAGTTGGTAGAGGGAGGAGGGACACTTGATTCTAACGAAAATTGGCACCTTAAAGCTAAATAAGTCACAAACAGTTAACTAAATCCAAAAATAATGTTGACACACCCCTAACATTTTTGAAAGACCTATCCAAGACCTATCTATCATAGTATACAGAAAACGAAAAATAAAAAAATAAAAAATTGCGCGTTACATGTAGGAAAGTTACCACTTTGACGGCGTAATTAAGGTGTATACTTGTGCCAAATTTCAAGTCCCTAGTACCAATAGTTTTTGCGCTAAACCGCGGACGGACAGACAGATAGACAGAAAGACAGAAAGACAGACAGACAGACAGACATGGCGAAACTATAAGAGCTCCTTGTTTACTATGGAATCCTAAAAATAACAAGCAAAGAGCGAACGTAGTAAAAGTCGGAGGAATTTAACTCTACAGGCAAAATTATACTACTGTATTTCTTCAATACAAGAAGATCAACCATATTTACAAACCAACCATATTTAATTCGATAGTTTAACTCATCTTAACTTCTATTAGGCCTAATCCAGTATAAATTAAAGGTTTACATACTTAATCAGAAGCTTGATGGGATTTTATGACTTCACTGTTGCTTAGGACACTTACATACACCACTTAACTTTATAAATCCGTAATGGGTGTTTTACTGAATTGTGATTTGCCTGTGTTATAAGTCGTTAGTAGGGTATTTGACTAATGTTTTTTTTATTGTGATTTCAAAAAGTATAAGATTTTTTAAAGTTTGTATAGTAAAAGTAATTGGAATTTGTACAAGGAATCTAATACTTTAGAAATAAAAAAAAAATAACAAATAATAATAATTAAAAAAAATGTTTTTAAATGTAAATGTTGTTTTTAAATGTTTATAATAATAATTATAAACATACCCCCTTATTCGTAAACGTATTTAAGCTTAAGTGTTGCTAATCTCTGCTTTGTCTCTTTCTATCCTGCACATTTGACAATGCAACTGACAAAAACAAAGCATTCTGTAGCTAAAACGTATCTAATGTACGTTTATGACTAAGGGGGTAAATATTTATTTTTAAATTTTTCTCTTTTTTATTTTGATAGTTCTTCTACAATAATGCACTGAATTTTATGTATATGCTTTTCCTTTCCATGTTACTTCCGGACTATGTCATTTTAAAACAAAAATACACATCGCTATCGGGCAGACTGAGGTGACATTTTTTTTTACGATACGCCATCCGCCTTCTTTATTGCAAGGAGATGTTGCAAAAATGTATGGACCTCCGGCCATGTATTGTACACAATATCATTAACAGGCAAAATCAATATAAAAACGTTTTTTACTGCATATTTTCACTTATTTAGCTTTGTTTGCAGTTACAAAATATTATTTGCAGTTAGAATTGCAACTCAAACCAACATGGCGAAAATGGCGGGCGATGTCATTTTGACATTTTCATTTTTTAAATTGTTTTTTGATTTCATAGAAATTGGAGAAAAACGTAATATTTTCTGAATACTATCGAAATCGATTTCATGTGTTAATACTAAGAACCTAGACTAATCGATTTCCAATTAAAAGAAGCGTCGGGTGTGTCGCCGCCATGTTGAATATGGTTGAAAATGATAAAATCATTTAAATTAAATGTGGTAATAACTCTAAAATATATACTTGAATAAATTAATTGCATTTTTTTCGGATTCTTCTTTAATTTACCCATTTTTTGACGACGTGTACGATCTAGAGCCGAGCTCGCAACATCTCCTTTGAATGTTTTTTTACCTCAACCTAGCCTCGCGAACCATTCATGGAATTAGTCTGTGTTCTGTAGCAAGTATTCGAGTTTAGTTTAATAAATATACGCGAGCTAAATACGAAAACTAGTTTTATTTCAATGAGTGTAGCTCGCGAGATCCTTATAATTAATTACTTACTTAACATTTCTAACTTGATAAAAGTAACTAGAATGAATGTTGAAATAGATAAAATGAGTTACTCGTGACAAAAGTTTATTCACTTCACTACTAAGATAAAACCTGTTCATGAAACAACTTGAATAATAATTTCCTCCAGACCGAATTTCGGTTACGGCGGCAAATTTCAACGGAGACTAGCCAACTGCGCGGGAGATATTATAGTGCACAAGTGTATGCGCTAACACAGGTGCACTCTCTATTCCCTCACTCTCATGGTCCGACGGGACGGCAATCCGACAGGACCGGAGAGAGATCGCAGGACGGACGACTTTACGTACTCTCCGAGGTACCGGCACCAGACTCCGGGCTATTATTAGGAATTTGAAAAGACCAATAACAAACGTTCCCGACCTAGGGGTCGAACCCGGGACTTCAGGCTTGACCATGAGCCAACGAGGCAGTCAATCAATGAAACATCTTTATTAGAACTATATGTGACTATCGACTCCCCAAGTTTTACAGTTTTTAAATTTGAACTCAGAAGCAAGTCTGTTTGATAAGTGTATATGTAGTATATATATATATATATATATATATATATGTATGTATTAAATAAGTAAGTTTAGTATCGATATTTTAGTATTTGCTTATTAAATCATATAATATGTCATTATGGTTAGTAAATCTTTTAGTTTATAACTAATTCTCAATGCACCAACATATTTTTTTTCTCAACACAACCCCAAGGTTGACTGGTCGAGAATGCTTCATAGCATTAAGTCCGCCTCATGTACTTGTAAGTGCAATAAATAAATAAATAAGTGAAGTAGTCTAGACGATTATTTTTAAATCAAAATCACGTTTAGACCAAGTCAACTAGGTCAAAATGTCAAAAGAAATGTATTTTGTTTATAGTTTTGTCTTAATAAAAAACAATTTTGACACTTGAGTCTAACGAAAATTGGCATTTTAAAGCTTTATAAGTCACGAACAGTTAACTTAATCGAAGACTGATGTTTGCACACCCCTAACATTTTTAGAAGACCTATCCAACGATACCTATAAAAAATGAAAAGTAAAATATCATGTAAGGGGTCATCGTTTCATGTAGGGGAGGTACCCTAAATATTTTTTTCCATGTTCTTATTCTACCACTTTCTCGGCGTGATTAAGATGTATACTTGTGCCAAATTCCAAGTCTTTAATACCAACAGTTTTTGCGCTTAACCGCGGACGGACAAACAGACAGACAGACGGACATGGTGGAACTGTAAGGGTTCCTTATTTACTACGGATCCCTAAAAAACTACTTACAACTGAAAAAAAAAATTAGGAATATCCAGAAACTTCATAAAAGTCCCAATGCGTGCAACATAATACGAACTAGCGAGGCGATATATCGATACAGTCGGCAATGTTCAGCGGCGCGATGTTTGCTACCCTCTGTGTGCTTACCGATACCCGTTTAGATACGTGGTATACGATGAAACTATCACGAAATGAGATGTATCCACACGTGCGTTCGAGGGGTTGTAACACACGATTTTGACGTGACAACGTCTTAAATTAGGTTGCGGCTCGGAGTCACTCATGAAAAAATGTAACGCCCGGTAACGTAACGATGAGTCACCGAACGAGAGAGAGGCCTGCCGGACCGGCGAATGCCTTTCTACCGAGAAAAAGACGTTGTCACGTAAAATCTTCGCCCGTAAAACCGACTTTACAGGCAACCAGTTTTTTTTGTACTATAAAAGTGTCAAACAAGCATTCAGCTTTGTGGCTGAAATTATGATTTTCTTTCTTTTTTTTTACTGTAAGTGGCAAACAAGTATCTAGTTCATATTGATGTTAAGAAACGACTTTTTTATGTAATGGAAGTGACAAACAAGCATGCAGTTCACATTGATGTTAAGTGATTACTGCAGCCTATAGACACCCACACAAAGACCAAGATCAAAATGCAGATGCGTTACGACTCCTGAGGTCTAAGGTGTTATGCCTCTGTGTCGGAAATTACAGGGCCGTACATTACCATCTGACCGGAACACGATATTGCTGAACACTATCATTTAGCGGCAAGTATATTAGGTAATGCGGTGATCCCTACGCCCGCGAGCTCCGTCACTGGAGCTCTACCACTAGTAAAATCATCTGTACTCTCTTTATTTAGGGGTACTCCCCTACATGTAACACGCGGATATTTTTTTTTATTTTTCGTTTTCTATATAGTGTCAGATATTTTTGGATAGGTCTTTCAAAAATGTTAAGGTCGTGGAAACATCTTTTGCCGATTCAGTTAACTGTTCGTGACTTAATCAGTTGGAATACTGTGCGCACTATGAAAAATACGCTTACACTCACAGCCCCACAGTAGGTATAAACCTGTGTCGTGGGTGCCGTTGTACACATACAACACATACACAAACACCCAGACCCGAAACAAATATCTGTAGGCCATACAAATATTTGTCCCAGTGCGGGGATCGAACCCGCGAGCCTTCGATTCAAACGATGGTTTCACACCGCTGGACTAACCGGGTCGTCAACTGTGCACATCTACCAGTAAACGCTCAGTGAAGGCTACTCGTACATCGAAGCACGAGTTCTACGAGTAGCTACGAGCGCTACGAAATATGCTACGAGGCCTTCATCTCTATGGAAAACTTCAAACGCTTTGTACTGGACTACAAATATTTTAATTTAAAATAGTTGTTATAATACTGGTGGTAGAGCTCCAGTGACGGAGCTCGCGGGCGTAGGCACCACCGCATTACCTAATATACTTGCCGCTAAATGGTAGTGTTCAACACTACCGTGTTCCGGTCAGGTGGTAATGTACGGCCCTGTAATTTCCGGCACAGAGGCATAAGACCTTAGGCCTCAGGAGTGGTAAGACATAAAAAAAAAAATCTACTGATGCACTTAACTATATCCTTAAGTGTAGTTTTATTGGTAGTTATTTTATGGGTGATGAATATTATTTTATAACACTTCCCTCAATTGACAAGCCAACATCACGATATTACATTGGATTTCTCTCTGTCTTCTCTCTTTTCTTAAATATATTAGAAACTAATACTGACATTAAAATCATCAACTTACCAACGATCCGACATATTTTTAACAGAATCAGAATCAGAAACTCATTTATTCATTTACGGTAACAGGCACCTTTTATGACACGTCAAAAACAAACAAAATAAATTAAAGCGAATAACAATTGATATACATGTCAAACAAGATAAAAAATATATGTAAAGTCAAGAATATCACTAAGATAAAACTAAATGTCATAAACTAATGTAAAAGTATATCAGTTTAACAGTTACATATATACTTATGTATGTATCTTCACGCCAGGTACCTAACGGGGTTGGCAGAGAGTGTAGAGCGCCAGATATCCCAGTCCTGACAAATTTGGTTTCACATATTTGTATTAACTGTTATTGTTACCTTCTAGTAGCTATGTACCATGTATTTTTAAAGTCAACACACCTAAGTGGACAAGTGTTTATGTTTTCTTTTAATCTCCAACGTGATATCAGAGTTTCTCTCCATTGTTGTATAAATAGAAAATGCTATTCTTCCTTGTAAGAAAGGATTATGAGGGTATTAACATTCGTAAAACATTGAAATTAAACTAGTTTTCAGATTTATCTCGCGTATATTATACTAAAATGATTATTTAAAATCGAACCCGACGCTTCGCTTTCGCGTCGCTTTTCAGCTTTCGTGAAAACTAGTTTTATTTCAATGAGTGTAGCTCGCAAAAACCTAAGAACATAGTTTTTTGAAAACAAATATTTCATTTCACATATGGTACAATTTGAGGACGTTTGCACCAGCACGATACCTAAATAATATGCCAAAAAATACAGTGGCCAACACTGTTATGATAAAATTGTAATATATAACTCCGAAATTACTATCACAGAGGCAGAACTTCAGAGGTAGCAACGCATTCGTTGTTTTACTCGTGGTAGAGCTCCAGTGACGGAGCTCGCGGGCGTAGGCACCACCGTATTACCTAATATACTTACTGCTAAATGGTAGGCCTCCCCCCCAAAAAAGGGGAGAGACTCGTGCCCAGCAGTGGGACGTATAATGGGTTGCCATTATTATTATTATTTATTATTATAAATGGTAGTGTTCAGCACTATCGTGTTCCGGTCAGGTGGCAATGTACGGCCCTGTAATTGCCGGCACAGGAGCATAACACCTAATGCCTCAGGAGTGGCAGCGGATCTGCATTTTGACATCTAGTCATTGTGTGGGTGTCTATAGGCTGCAGTCATCACTTTAACATCAATGTGAACTGCATGCTTGTTTACCACTTCCATTACATTAAAAAAAAATATATTTATTACCCTCCGGTTCTTAGTCTTATATTTTTGTACAGATGTCTTCAGGCTCCAGTAGTTTACCATTCATGTGAAGTTACTTGTTTGCCACTATAATTGGATATAAAAACAAACTAGTAGTTTGAAATAAAGGTCCTGTTATAAAACTCCTCTCCAAAACCAAACAATTAGTAGGGCTGATGCACAAACCGAATCGTCGCATCAATTAAGCTAATGAAAATTTAACTGAAAATTTGTCATCAAATCGTTCTATACTTAGAACAATTTGTGTTTAGCCACATAGCAAAGGATAACTTGATATATCGACCACGCCACGATCTCGAATGGGCAGTAAGTAATAAATTTATGGGGCCGTTACTGTCCCAATGCCATGTTTCATCGAAAGCTGAACAAATATGCTGCGGGAGTCAGCGATATTATTGAAAGGATTTTTCACTGTTATTATTACGTTTTTACTATATTGACGACCCGGTTAGTCCAGTGGTGTGAGATGACCGTTTGGTTCGAAGGGTCGCGGGTTCGATCCCCGCACCGGGACTAATATTTGCATGGCCTACAGATATTTGTTTCGGGTCTTGTGTATGTGTTGTATGTGTACAATGGCACCCACGACACAGGTTTATACCTACTGTGGGGCTGTGAGTATAAGCGTATTTTATTTTTATTTTATTATCTAATTGTTTTATTGAAATGAATAATCACACTGGTAACAATTATTAAATATACCGAAATATTTCAGAAAAGCATAAATTGACACTAAACGGGTTGTTGACAATTTCGGAAATTCTAATTTAGTGATCCTTTATTACCATATTGCTGTTGAAGGCCGAAAATCACAAACATTTTTTTGTATGTAATTGAAAGTGCTAAAATCCAACTAAGAATTGAGCCCAATCACATTACGGTACAAAAGATTTGAGAGCGATACTGAGTTCCATAGTCGCTTGGGCAATCTCCTTTAACTGAAAATTTATTATCAAATCGTTCCATACTTAGAACAATTTGTGTTTAGCCACACAGCAAAGGATAACTTGATATATCGACCACGCCACGATCTCGAATGGGCAGTAAGTAATAAATTTATGGGGCCATTACTGTCCCAATGCCATGTTTCATCGAAAGCTGAACAAATATGCTGCGGGAGTCAGTAATATTAATGAAAGGATTTTATTTTCATTCTAATCCCATGTATTTTACCTTATGGATGTTTGACAGATCACAGAAATAAAAAAAAACTTAAAAAGAAACACTTAAGCCTTATTCAGACCTGAGAGTGATTCGCTATCACCTCCCCACCGGTAGCGGATTCCACGTGACGATGCGGTATACGGCTGTATCGACTATGTTCCGTTCTAGTCGCGGAACTTCATATAAAGCACCCGAGCGAAACCCGCTCGGTAATTCCACTCCCCACGTCGGTTGCGAATATCGCGCAGCTATGAATAGGGCTTATTGATGCAGCTGTGAGACATCCAGTAAATAGGTGAAATCGTTTTTTTGTACATTTTTTAAAGTGATGAAAGTGTAAACAAGTATGTGCTTCCATTGATGTCAAGTGAAACTTTATTATCGAATCCTAAATACATTTGCACAATGACTACAAATAGGCTGCATCTCGTTACGTCTTAACATATTAAGCTATATTAACTAAAGTACTAGACAGGACATTCCCCTTGGTAGAATGGTTCTAGTTTTTTGCCTACAATTAATCACACTTTCCCATGTTATCATGACAGCTAACGTGAAATCGTCATACTAAATATCTGTCAAATAACTTTAAAAACGGGACCGCTTGCTTTTGCCCGTGTCTTAATATTAACATGTATACACATTGATAAACCTAACTAGGATCATTGCAAACTTTTCAACCTTGTTATGTATTTCATATCTCCATTCATAGATCCTAAATTCCTGAATATCATAATCATGCATAATATTCTGTCATATAAATATGTCGGTTAGTCAAAGCGGGTCAACGTTGTTTGTCTATGAAGTACACACACATACATTTCGTTTTTGGGTTTATGTCACTGTAGGGGTCAATAGAAGTTTATTTACTTAACTAATGCTGTCCGACTGCCCCAAAAGCCGTACTTAAATGTATTCTTAAGATACAACTTAAGAAGGTAAACCGCATCGTTGCTTTGTAGGGTTCCGTTCGTCGAAAGGAAAAATCGGAACCGATTTGAAGTAAATTAGCTATGACGAAGTAACGGACATTTATACAGATGGCACAAGCGACCTTTTTTGTGCAATTAAGGTGGCACACAAGTATACAGTTAACATTGATGTTAAGTTATGATTGCAGCCTATAGACACTCACATAAAGATTTATTTTTTTCAAATTTAACTCTTGGTTATCCATAACACTGCTGAAGGAAAATCATTTTGTCACGGGAAAACAATTACTGAAATTTCACCCCGTATATATCGGACAATAAAATAATAATCTTTATATTTTCAATAGCCGTAATTGGCTTCTTACAGTTGAAGATAACCTCACCTTGACGATGAGTACAAAGAAATATAACGAAGCTCATTTGTAACTGAAACCAGCTCCGATGCGAACATACAAAAACAAAGTCTCCATTTACCCAAAATATCCGCAAAATATCTATTTTCGTTCCGGAACACAAAGCAATTATGGAACAAATAGACAAAAGTGAAAAGGTCCCCCATTGATAATTGTGAGACACGCATCGATAGATATCGCTGTGGGGTTACTGTAGGCTAACCATGGCTTCTAAATAAGGAGGAGTTTAAAAAACATAAAAAATACATAATCATGACTGTATTTCAGAAATATATACATTAATTATTTTTACCGCTACGATCTAGCCTGTATCTGTATTATGATAATACAGATAGTAATAAAATGTGTTTTGTATAATTTTCTCAGTCTCTCCAACTTGCACTTATCATTGTCACTCTACACGTTCCAAATTTACTCAAAAACGGTATGCCGTAAATATTTCTTTGATGTGTAATGAAATTGATTTATATATTTAAGTGTAATTTGATTGATGAAGATGCTTTAAGGTATGCTCAAGATCTCGATTATTGTGTTCAAATTAATTGGTTGGTAATTCTTATACAAAATAAATTTGTTTATTTTTTACAAACAACTCGCCCGGCTTCGCTCGGGTGCAATGTAGATTGTTACTGGTGATTTGATGCCATTTTCAATCACAAATTTCTACCGATTCAACTGTTTAAAAAGATAATTGACGACTTACCGTTATGTCAAACGTTATAAGGTTTGCATTAGAAAAATAGATATGGTCGTTTTAGTTTTCTTAAAATTTCTAATTTTTCGCGCAATTATCTTTTTTCCAGACAATCCCTATCCCTACTAACATTATTAATGCGAAAGTAACTCTGTCTGTCTGTTTGTCTGTTACCTTTTCACTTCCAAACGACTGAACCGATTTTAATGAAATTTGGTACAGAGATAAAGCTGACTTTGAAAAAGAACATAGGCACAAGAACTTATTTATAAAACGAAGAGTTATTTATAAAACGACATCCACGCGGGCAAAACCGCGGGCAAGAGCTAGTTATAAATGCAACACAAAAGTATCAAAACGTTTTAAAAGTGTAATAAAAAAGAATGAAAGAAATATTTAATTGGATGTGAAAGAAGTCTAAACATCCAAAAATAAATCCCGAGTTTATGAAATTAAATTCCTTCAGAAGGCTTACTTATAAACTTATAGTCAAATAATAAAGAAAATTCGGAAAAGAAGTAAAGAAAAATCGTTATGTTTCAAATGAATATAAAGATAGAAAAAAATATATAAAAACTTCAGCAGTAAATCTGGTATTACATTTTGAAAAACATAACGATTTTGACGACCCGGTTAGTCCAGAGGTGTGAGATGACCGTTTGATTCGAAGGGTCGCGGGTGCGATCCCCGCACCGGGATAAATATTTGTATGGCCTACAGATATTTGTTTCGGGTCTGGGTGTTTGTGTATGTGTTGTATGTGTACAGCGGCACCCACGACACAGGTTTATACCTACTGTAAGGCTGTGAGTGTAAGCGTATTTTTAACATTACTTAAATAACGTTCAGTATTCGTACATCGCACAGGACATTTATTAAGTTAACCAATGGATATAGGGTGTAAAAAAAAAACAAACAAATGTTCGACCATTTGAGGGAATATTTATGCCTCATCAAGTACCGGGCAAAATAAAATAAGAAATCCAAACAATAGTTATAAATCTTTAAATTATAAACAACTATTTGTGTAGCGACGTCTTTTTTATGGCTTTATCAGCATTTTTACATGGATCGGCGCCACGTATGGTGCATATAGCAAATATTTATTGACAACGGTGGCCACTACCCATTGCCTGTCGCTTTGTCTGTTATTTTTTTTTTTTTTTTTTTATGTTTCAAAAGTGGCAAACAAGCATACAGTTCACATTGATGTTAAGTGATGACTGCAGCCTATAGACACCCACACAATGACCAGAGGTAAAAATGCAGATGCGTTACCACTTCTGAGGCCTAAGGTGTTATGCCTCTGTGCCGGAAATTACAGGGCCGTACAAAAATGTTATCCTATGAAAGTGAAAAAATGTACAAAAAATCACTCAAAAGAAAATCGTGATCAGGTTCATGTATTTGCAACGCGATACTGAATAATACCACATGCAGTCGGACCCTACCTTTTGTCACACTGTAAGTTGAAAGTAATATGTACATATAATATGAGCTGAGCTGTGAATTGAAAGTAATATGTTACTAGATTCTTACTGGTGGTAGAGCTCTAGTGACAGAGCTCGCGGGCGTAGGCACCACCGCATTACCTAATATACTTGCCGCTAAATGGTAGTGTTCAGCACTATCGTGCTCCGGTCAGGTGGTAATGTACGGCCCTGTATTTGCCGGCACAGAGGCATAACACCTTAGGCCTCAGGAGTGGTACCGCATCTGCATTTTGACCTCTGGTCAAATCATTCGACATCAATGTGAACTGCATGCTTATTTGCCACTTTTATTACATTAAAAAAAGAGCTTAAGTCGATTTCTCAGTAACCATGGAACAAGGAATAATGAAACAAAAATATACATTATAAATTATCACACGTCTAAGTTGTCGACATAAATAACAAGTTGCTGTTTGTTTCCAAACGTTTTATTAATACAGCAACAGATGTTTATGGAAGTTATATATGGGAATAAGAAGGAAGAATATTTAATAAGATGTTCACAGTTCTTTGTTTCTTTTTTATTGTTCAATATTATTTAGTTCTTTTTTTGTTCTGTACCTCAAAAGTAAAGCAGAAACATTATAGGATCGCTCTTGTATCTGCCTGTCGGTCTGTTTCAGCAAATTTGCTACACAACTATTGGATTGATGGTGTACTAGCGGCCCGCCCTGGCTTCGCGCGGTTGCCTACCCTCTCTTATTCATTTTAGCGTGATGTTTTATAGCCTAAAGCTTTACTCAATAAATGGGCTATCTAACAATGGAAGATTTTTTTTAATCGGCCCATTTGTTTCTAAGTTTAGCGCGTGCAAGCAAACAAACAGACAAACAAATTCTTCAGCTTTATAATATTATAGTATAGATGAGTAATTGGTTACCCATACATGGGTCACCATCACTCCAGCCAAAAGACGTCCACAACTGGACAAAGCCTTCCCCAAACACGCCCACAACAGTGTTGTGTTGTGTAGATAATGCAGTGGTGCTAGTTTCTATCAGTTGGACCCTTCAATTAGAAATGTGAATCAAGCATAATAATACAACCTCAATAATCCGCGAACGAAACACTATCCAAAAAGACTATTTCCTCACCAGCAAACGGCTAAAAAGTATTTTGGCCTATTTTCTTATTCCCAAACAAAAAATACATATGTACGAGAGTCCTTCAAGTGTGCACACATTAAGCTGTCGCATAATGCCGCCATATATTGTAAGGCTCATTACACACTGACTTGGTGGCCATGCCAAGTATAAGTAATTATATCGTTAAACTGTTTGTGGTCTGCCTGTTAAAATATTATTCCTTAAACGTACCTAGTATTTGAAAAAGAAGAGTGATATCGAATATAAAAAAGAAGTTGTAACATTCAGATGTATGTCTTATGTAGACTTCTAGAGTCGATTGTATTGAAGACTAGCTGTGCCCGCGACTTCGTTCGTGTGAGAATTTATGATTGTTCATTACCTACCCAGACGAAGTCGTGGGCGCAGCTAGTACAAAAGTAGCCTAAGTTACTCCTTATCACATCAACTATCTGCTAGTGAAAGTCCCGTCAAAATCGGTCCCGCCGTTCCCAAGATTAGCCCCGCCAAGCAGACAGAAAGACAGACAGCCAGACGGACAGACAAAAATTGTAAACAATGTTGTTACATACATATGCATTTAGTAAAAAGCGGTTATTTTTATATTACAAACAGACACTCCAATTTTATTTATTTGTATAGATGCGTAATCCCTGAAGGTGTAGGCAGAAGTAAAATCATTCGCTAGTAATGTTTTTAGTCACTTGTAATGTGGCGAGCCTATCGACATCTACCAATACATTTAACTAGAGGTAGAATTCCAGTGACGGAGCTCGCGGGCGTAGGCACCACCGCATTACCTAATATACTTGCCGCTAAATGGTAGTGATCAGCACTATCGTGTTCCGGTCATGTACGGCCCTGCAATTTCTGGCACAGAGGCGAAACACCTTAGGCCTCAGGAGTGGTCACGCATCTGCACTTTGACCTTGGTTTTTGTGTGGATATCTATAGGCTGCAGTCATCACTTAACATCAATGTGAACTGCATGCTTGTTTGCAACTTTCATTACATAAAAAAAAAACATTACCAAACTTCTAAGGTGGCACGGAAAGATTTCCACAATTAGATAAATACCAATAGCACTTAGCTCCGCGATGCATAGACCTAACCCAGGTCCCCAGGGTCGCATCAGAGGAATATTAAGTATGTAGCAGTAATAACGTAATACTCTAACGTGTTCACGAACGTGATTAATTGAAAAAAAATTATTCTGCCGAGTAATGACAACTTGATTCAGAAATCAAGAAAATCAGTTTCACGAATTGCAGTAGTTCATAACTCTTCCATCAATATTAAGGAATAAATGACACTTTCAATAAACTTTTTCCAATAACTAAATACCTAAATAAGAACACCAACGCGTAACCGATCTTTGTAATTCCAGTAACGAGCTAACAAAGAGCCTGTTATAGTGTCTCAGCGCCATCTAGCGTGACGATAGATTTAACAGTATTATT
The DNA here is from genome assembly GCA_036365455.1 of Macrosoma leucophasiata. Classification (NCBI taxonomy): domain Eukaryota; kingdom Metazoa; phylum Arthropoda; class Insecta; order Lepidoptera; family Hedylidae; genus Macrosoma; species Macrosoma leucophasiata. Next base: position 3,361,086 of record JAWQUS010000017.1, read on the forward strand.
TTGTCCCCTTCGCGAGGTGATGTTAGTGTGCACATGGTCTAACGACGTAAAAAGTTAAATATACGGGCTCACAATTTGGACGTTACTGTTTTTTAAGTATCTACCTAAAGCCACATTGCTCAATCAACTAACAAAGAGTTGCTTGTATTTAATAATGGTTAGTCAAAATAATTATCAAAAGAAAGCTGCTTAGTAACTTCTGGATTTTACGAATGAACATAGACTCCCAAAAAACTTTGAACTTACGTAATAGATTAGAGCTCCAACTATGATTCCAAAGTAAATCTTGGATTATATCTGAGGAGAGAACTGAAGGCGTTTGGATAAATTAGGAGAGTGATATGAATCTGTTCCATGAGTCCTTTATTATTATAGAAACAAGGAAAATGAGACTGGTTACATGTATAAAAACCAGTCAAGTGCGTGTCGGACCACGCGCAGTGTAGGGTTCCGTAGTTTTTAGGTTTGATTAATGAAATGAAAAAAATATATAAATGTCGTCTATGGATTGTAAAAATTAAACTTGCGGATTTTCTTACGTATACAACTCTCCCAAACTTCTTCTTACTTCTCTTTGAGAGAGTTGTATACGCGAGAAAATCCGCAAGTTTAATTTCTACAATGTATGAAGCTCGCGAAACCCTACGAAAACGTTATTGTCTATGGAGTTGTTCAAAAATTTCGAGTATTACATTTGGTCGATCATTACTCGCTAACTAGTAAAGCCAACTTATGTATGTATGTATCTTCACGCCAGGTCCCTAACGGGGTAGGCAGAGAGTGTAGAGCGCCAGACATCCCGGTTCTGACAAACCTCTCGTGCCTCGTCTACCTTCATCATTCTCTTCATACATGCACGCCGATTCCTAAGACTTTTGACCCCACCATCAGACAGAACTCGACCTATTTGGTCATGGTAGGTCAGCCTTGGTCTTCCTAGGCCTCTGCAACCATCCACATTCGCATTGTATATCTGTTTAGTCATTCGCTCATTCGACATTCTTTCTATATGCCCGAACCATCGGAGCATGCCTTTTTTCATTTTTACACCGATACTATCATTCACACAAAGTCTCTTTCTTACATCTTCATTACGAACGCGATCGGTGAGTGATATACCGCAGATCTTGCGCAAAGATCTCATCTCGACCGCGTTCAACTTACTTTCAAGCTCTTTCCTGCATACCCAGCTCTCGCTTCCATATAAAAGCGTTGGAGTAAGTACAGCATTATGTACGGCTAGTCGAGCCCGCTGGCTGAGATGTTTAGATTCTAGCAGCTTACCCAACGCTCCATTCACGCAATTCCCAGCAAGCACTCTTCTTTCTATGTCAGTGGTGTACCTACCATCCTTGCTAAAAGCACATCCAAGATATACAATTTCATCCACCTGTTCTAACACTGCATCATCTACTACTACCCTTGCATTTGTTCTCTGTTCATCTCTTTCAAATACTAATACTTTAGTTTTATCCACATTCAATTGTAAGCCTTTCTCCATACAATCCTCTTTCATGACTGTGACTAGTGCTTGTAGCCCAGATGGTGTAGAGCTAACAATTACTGCATCATCTGCGTAAAGCAGACAGTTCACCACTAAGTCACCCATACGCACTCCCACATCCATCAACTTCACCCTCTGGAGGCATTTGTCCAGATATATAATAAACAGCCTAGACGAAAGCACGCAACCCTGTTTGACACCGATGTTAACATCAAACCAGGGTGACATGTTACCATCTACCCGCACACATGCTTGACAGCCCACATATGTGTGATAGTTTTCCTTTTAATTTTATTATATGTAGCTACTATTGCCGTAACGATGGAATTTCTAACAACAACCTAGTCTAGTACCAATAGTTTTTGCGCTAAACCGCGGACGGACAGACAGACAGACGGACATAGTTAAACTATAAGGGTTCCTTGTTTACTACGGAACCCTAAAAACTACTGCCAGCTTTTATAGGTTTTTAAAAACTAAAAGTGTTTTAGCTCTTTATGGTAATTTCTATCTTCTTGGTTTTTTTAAAGTATTTGCTATATTTTTTGACACCTTTTACTTTTTGTTGCTATATAAACATACTACACATTTACGATACTACAATTACTTTAGTAGTCTGAGTACCCATCGTAAATTTGAATTTCTAATGTAAATTACTTACCTACAAATATATCATATTTTTCTCATTATAATAACAACACACGTAGCGTGACGTCGACTTTAGCACCCCGTGTGTTTCCACATGCGACCGCCTTGCGGTATTTGTGATGTAATTAACTGAGAAGTAGCGAACAAAATGACGTTGCGACAAGTAATTAATTATAGTCGGAACATTCGCTGCCAGTTTTAAACGAGTTGTTACAAAGCAGACGTTTTACGTGTACTTACCTACCTTACAGAGTAATTGAAAATTTATTGAAAAGTCTGAAACGGATAGAGAAAGTCTTTAGCGTTAAAAACTTCAAAAATCATTACTTTGAAAACTTAATAAGTCATCAATCACTTTTACATTATGACGAACATAGCTGTGTGGATGTGTAGATGGTTGAAAACATCGCATTTTACATCAACAACAATATTTGCAATCAAGCATTGATTGTGAGGAAAACATAATTAAATAAATACTTACTTATATATTGGTGCGCCTCACTCTTTGCCTATCGTAAGGGACTTGCCGTGTGAATACATACTTACAGTGCTCAACATTAATATTGCATATCGAGCCTAGGAAGGAGACTTCGGCTTATATCGGGTCTGTGGAGCATTATCTCTATCGCACCTTCCTTTTTTGAAGTTTGTCGACCATTTTGATAAAGTTTTGACCCATATCGGACTGTCAGTGCTTACGTAGGCAGTGTGCAACAGAGATAACGCTCTACAAGGTCGAAACTAGCCGATCGTCTCTTTCGCAGGCTCGATGTGCAATATACATTGTTGAGTACTGTAGATATAAAATAAAAGGCTACAAAATGCTAAAAATATTATTATTGACATCAGTACAATGAGCTGGATTCTCGATGAGGATACACAATTGAAAAAATCTGATGTCACTTTTTTTCTATGTAATGATGGTTGGAAACAAGCAAGCAGTTCACATTGATGTTAAGTGATGACTGCAGCCTAAAATAAAAGAAAACGTCAAAAAAGTTCAGCAACTAACTTCACACTGTTGCTTTTACCTGTCAATGTGCGCGCGCATCGTAAAAAATCACCCTCATCAATTTGTCCTACCGCGCCAAACGAAGTATAATAATAATAATGGCAACCCATTATACGTCCCACTGCTGGGCACGAGTCTCTCCCCTTTTTTGGGGGGAGGCCTGGAGCTTACTCAACCACGCTGCTCCAATGCGGATTGGTGGAGATACGGGTTAGTGGCCAACCCGCTGTCAGATGTTTTCAAACCGCCCATAAGGCCTCCGACAAGGTTTAATGACTGCTATCTATCGATAGCAACCGGGACCGACGGCTTAACGTGCCCTCCGAAGCACGGAAACGCACTTTTTTTTAATTTGCCACTAGCGGTCACCCATCACACATCCGACCGCGCCCGTAATGCTTAACCGAGAAGATCGCTTACGATCTACGCCAGCCGCTGGGCCATGCGCGCTTTAATAAAATACGCTGCAAATAACACGGATAAAGTAACATAATTTCATTTCGTTATGCGTAATTACAATTATCGCGAAAGTAGACCGACAAGGAACGTAAATTTCCGCATCAATCTCAGCTAGGGAATAATTAATTCCATTGCTTCTACAACATCCAGGGGATCGTTAAGTATATCAGTCACACATGATAGGTCTAATTTCATCTCGCTCAAAGTAACGGCATAATCAAAGCGTAAATGTGTTAATTACTGCGCACTCTCTCTCTCTTGTTTTCGATTTTCATAACCGTGTTAAGTTCTGCCTTTGATGTTACGTTTATTGATGTCACGATGTTTTTCGTTTGTGGCTAAAGGACTTTTTTGATAAAGTTTTCTTTTTTTTTCTTTTCTTTTATTAGGTACGCTTACACTCACAGCCCCACAGTAGGTATAAACCTGTGTCGTGGGTGCCGTTGTTCACATACAAGACACACATAAACACCCAGGCCAGAAACAAACATCTGTAGGCCATACAAACATTTGTTCCGGTGCGGGGATCGAACCCGCGACCCTTCGAATCAAACGGTCATCTCACACCGCTGTACTAACCGGGTCGTCAAATGATATACAGTTTCTGCGGTGTCGGCGACGACCCATTGCCCATTAGTGGAAGAAATCTTTTGTGGTGGAAGAGAATTCTTTTGCTATTCCAGACAGCCAACAATGGCAGTCAAACCATTGCAATAGGCGGTAGTAAAAATAATATCGTGGGATGGGCAGCGTCCTGTGGTAATATTATCGTCAATGCGATCGTCAATCTGCCTGCTATGCGTGGCAATTATGGCATGTAAGTAGTCAAGTTCCATACTTAATAATTATATTATAGACATCTACATAAAAACCATAGGTCAAAATACAGATGCGTTATCTCTGACACCTTAGTTGTTATGTCACTGTGATAAGGGGTCATCATTACCATCTAATCGAAACACAATTGTGCTGAACACTACCATTGGACAGCAGATAGTGCGGTGGTGCCGAACTCGACCGAACGAACAGACTCTATCTCCTACTACAGCACAATTTTTATTTTATTCGTTATATATTATCATCCACAAACTAAACCATATCCAAATGCCAATCGGCATTTTTCACGATTTAGTGTCTGTTTATAGTAACAAATCTAACAATAGCTTCCTTTGACATAAAAAGGCAAACAATCGATGATAACATCAATAAATTTTGCAAATGTGTATTTGAATACTTTTTTTTCCAACTACCTGCAATTAACTGATCCATCTGTTTTGATAACACAACACGTACGATTGTAATAATTTATTAAGGTAATTTAGCTTGTCATATTTCTTATTATAAGTGAATGTAATTCTTATGAGATAAAGATTCTTAAAACTGAAATAAAACACTAATCAGAGAGCCCATTACTCTTCTATAGATCGGCACATCGGTATTCACACCCGAGTCATTAAATTAAGCCACTTTAAGTGCTTCAGATATTGAAAGGCCTTTCGTCGTCGATTGCGGGATTATCTTTATACCTTGCGATCGCGTTCCAATTTAATTAAAATTGCAAGGATTTGGTTTATATTACGAGCGGTAAATTTTACAAGACAATTGTTCGGTGTGATTAACTTTTTTATGGTAGTCTTAATGGTGAATACAAAATTGTGATAAGATTATACAGCCCATAATGACAATAAGATGGACAAACTATCAAGTTTTTTAATACACAATCTTTTATGTTATATATTTGGTGTTCGGTTCATTACCCGAACATCTATAATTTTTTATGTTATGAAAGTGGCAAACAAGCAGTTCACATTGATGCCAAGTGATGACTGCAGCCTATAGACACCTACACAAAGATCAGAGGTCGAAATGCAGATGCGTACTATTTTTGAGGCCTAAGGTGTAATGCTTGTGTGCCGGAAATTACAGGGCCGTACATTAACACCTAACCGGATAGTGCTAAATAATACCATTTCGCGGCAAGTAAATTAGGTAATGCGGTGGTGCCTACGCCTGCGAGCTCCGTCACTGGAGCTCTACCATTATAGGCATCGCTATTACGCATGTCAACTTTTGCTTCCTTAGGTGATACATTCCACTGAGTTTTTATCATAGACGAATATCAACTTAACATGTAGTCCTTACAATTTTTTATGATTACAAACAATTACAGTATCCAATAAGAAATAATGCACATCGACCTCAGGAAGAGACGACGGCTTATTTCGGCTCTGTAGAGCGTTATCTCTTTCGCACCTTACCTATTTAACGTTTGTCAACCATTTTGATTCAGTTTTAACCAATATCGGACTACGGATGCTTACGTAGACAGTGTGCAACAGAGATAACACTTTATGATGCAGAAACGAGCCGATTGTCACTACATTCCGGTTCGTGGGCTCGTCTCGAACGCACGCTTCCTTTGCTCGCGCTCTCCCCTCAGGTAGAGCGTTATCGCGAGTGCTTTTGTTCTCGGGATTCTGCGAATCGCCACCCTAATCCGGTAACGACGGTCAGTCCTTTGACCGACCGCCGTGTTCCGGGGAATTGGGGTATACCCCGTTTCTACCAATACCGAAGTTTCGTCAAGTCCGGCTCCGGCTCCGTCTAACACACGAGGGACAGTTCTTGAACGTTATCTTGACAGAGCACCTATAGACATTCTAGTACCACTTGAACCCACCCACTATTGTTATGACGACAACATGGGACGACCCGACATACTCGATCTAGCGCTCGTTAAGAATGTTAACTTGCGTCTACACTCTATACGAGTGCTACACGAGTTAGACTCTGACCATAGACCTGTTATCATAGAATTTATCCCCCATAGCGGTCCCACTGATACAGGTCGTAGTTACATCCCGATGAGAGTGGTGACCGACTGGTTTCAAGTGAGATCCAAGTTGGCCACCTCCAGATTTAGTCTCGATCCCCTCCATGAAAGAGACCACTGACGAAGTCAATAGTGCGATCCTTGCTCTCACTAACCACGTACAATCTGTCGTAGACGGATGTTCAGAGGAAAAACCCGCGACTGTACACAGTCACGCCGTTATCCCTGAACACGTACGGGAGATAGTGAGGGAATGGAATGCAACTACCAGAGCTTACTGCTCTGCCCCAACGGCCGATAGAAAATCCACCATGCGATACTGGCAACGTCAGGCCAAGAAACGCAAGGTGGAAGTCTATAACGACCGCTGGGAGCAAAAGCTCACTGACCTTGATCCCTCTGAAACAGAGTACTGGAGGCTGTTCAAATGCTTCCAAATCCCCTAACGAGGCATCCATGCCTCCCCTCATTCGTTTTAACCATTCGCCAGCCTTCGATGACTTTGAAAAGTCCGAATGCCTGGCGAGCGAACTCGAGATTCAATGCTCTCCAAGTACGATGCCGATAGCTGCCGATCATTTAGATAAAATTAACTCTGAAGTCGAAAGTAGGAACGCGAGACCGCCAACCCCCCCGCGCGAAACCGGTCCCATTCCCGACACGCAAGTCGATGAAAACGCTAACGGTAATAGCGAAAATAACGATGATCCTCTCAGACCTGTGACAGTCGCAGAGGTGTCAGACCTGATCAAGCGTCTAAAAGTGCGGAAAGCGCCGGGTGCGGACGGCATTTCCAATCGCACAGTTAGAAACTTTCCTCCCTTGCTCATTGCCCTTTTGGCTGCGATACTCAACGCAGCGTTTAAAAATAGTATGTTTCCACCCACGTGGAAAGAGGCCACAGTTATCGGGTTTAAAAAACCCGGTAAGCCGAGCAACCAGGCCTCGTCATACAGGCCGATAAGTCTGCTCAGTTCTCTAAGTAAACTATACGAGCGCGTCGTGTACGCTCGACTCTTAGATTTCACCCGAGTGCGGCACTTGATCCCGGACGAACAGTTCGGGTTCCGTGCTCGCCACTCTTGTGTCCATCAAGTGCATCGAATCACTGAGCATATACTCAGTAAATTCGATACAAAGATTATGACGGGAGCCCTCTTCTTCGATATCGCTAAAGCGTTCGACCGCGTGTGGCACAACGGCTTATTATATAAGCTGTACACTCTCGGAGTGCCCACCTAAATCGTGCACATCATTCGCGATTTTCTGTCGGACAGAGGCTTTCGATATCGAATCGAGGGTACCCTTTCGAACCGTCACACCATAACAGCCCGTGTTCTTCAAGGGTCCGTTCTCTCCCCCCTCCTGTTCACGCTATACACTAGCGATATCCCTGTCCGCCACGGCGTTCAGGTGGCAATGTACGCTGACGACACTGCTATTTACGTCTCTGGCAGAAAGCCAGAGATCATAAGGAAAGCCCTGCAAGCGGCGGCCAAAGACCTTGAGTCTTGGTTCCGCCGCTGGCGTATAGAGGTAAATCCTAGCAAGAGCGCTGCCATACTCTTTATACGGGACCGTGCTCCCAGACCTAACGTAGCCCCAGTCCTTATGTTTGACGAGCCCATCCCCTGGATGGACAAAATCAAATACTTAGGAGTGACGCTTGATCGGCATCTGACCTTCGCTGCACATGTAAGAGCAGTGCGCGCAAAGGCTGCATTCGTGTTGTCCCAATTACATTGTTTATTAAACAAAAAGAGCAAGCTATCGGCCCGGAACAAACTCCGTGCCTATACGTCCTGCATAAGGCCCATATTATGTTACGCGTCCCCGGTATTCGCCCACGCGAAAAACACAACATTACGCAAGCTTCAAACTTTGCAGAATCGATTCTTACGTAGAGCCGTAGGCGCGCCTTGGTACGTACGTAATAAAAACTTGCACATTGACGCAAACCTGCCTACAAGCCGGCAGTTTATGAAGCGAGCTTCAGCTCGCTATTTCGATCGGGCGAGTCACCACCCGAATCCGCTGGTCAGAGCGGCCGCGATTTACACTCCTTTTGATCGCGCCAAAAGGAGACGTCCAAGGCACGTCTTAAAAGATCCGGACGATGAGACCACGTTGGCCATCGCCGCTATGAACAATCATTTACAGAATCACACTGCACAAACCGCCAATACAACCCGCCGACGCGTTTCGCGCCGCGCCCGCCCCTGATCCCGACCCTATCTCCGGCCCCGTGAGGCCGATGACATTCCGGTTATCACCAACCGAATGGAGTAGAGCGAAAGTTGCACCGCCCATAATCGCATATGTCTCATATGTCCCTCCGCAACGTCCTAAGCCGAGGCACGGACCCGCATGGGTCACCCTTAGGCAGTTGCGCTAACTGTTTTGCTTAGGCTGGAGCGCCTTCTGCGCTCGCCGATTGCCCGGTGAAGTAGACTAGTGCCGTCTCGAGACAGGCCGCCTAAACAAAGCCCGACCTAAAAAAAAAAAATAAAAAAAAAAAAAGATTGTCACTTTCATAGGTTCGATGTGCATTATTTCTTGATGAGCACTATAAATCAGTCCGAATTTCAATGAGTCGAGCCTTTACATCTAAATAAAAACAAAACTAGAAATATCAGTCAGTACAAATCGGTTGTTGTTTATAATATTCTATTTAATCATGCTTTGATATACATTGATTACAGTGCTCAAAAATAAATAATGCACATCGAGCTTAGGAAGGAGACTATACGTATGAGTTACTCTTTATCTCAAATTACTCGTAGACCTGTGCCCCATTAAATTTAAACAAAAACCTTCGTGGCTGGCTTCAATTCTAAAAAGGCCGAGCAGATGAGTCTTTGGAAACATTACCTAATAACCGTAGAGGATATCGTATGCGGTGTCTCAATTTCAGTGTTTAATGTCGGTATCTCGTCTGAATGGTCGTGGACTGCACACACCAGGATTGTTAAAAATGTGATTGTTATATACATTTTCATACGTGGATGGTCACAGAGAAAGAAGATCAAGACTGACCTACCATGACCAAATAGGTCCAGTACTGTCTGAGGGTGGGGTCAAAAGTATTAGGAATCGGCGTGCATGTATGAAGAGAATGATGAATGTAGAAGAAGCACGGGAGGTGTGTCAGGACCGCGATATCTGGTGCTCCACACTCTCTGCCTAGTACTCAACAATTAATACTGCAAATCGAGCTTGCAATAGAGACGATCGGCTCGTTTCGACTTCGTAGAGCGTTATCTCTGTTGCACTTTGCCTACGTAAGCACTGACAGTCCGGTATTGGTCAAAACTTGATCAAAATGGTCGACAAAATTATCTCTTTCGCACCGTACATTATTTGATATTTCATGTCAAATAGGTACGGTGCGAAAGAGATAACGCTCTACAGACCCGAAATAGGCCGAAGTCTCCTTCCTAGGCTCGATGTGCAATATTTGTTTTTGAGCACTGTACATAATTTTCTTACATTCCTGAATAAAAAATAAACTAATAAATTATTTACTATGACATGTGATTATTTCAAAACAAACATGGGTTTTATTCAATAAATAATCAGTTATTCGTGGGTCATTAATTATTTTGACACAGATCTGATACAATATATGTAATACTTAATACGTTTATGTTTCTCTAGGACTCTAGCTTAATGATACTAGAAATGAATTTAAATTAGAAATTTGTGACCGTAAAGAAAATTTCAAAAAAATCTTCATCTTTTTTAAAATAAACATTTTTTTTAATTTAATTTACTGTATCGTTTTGTATAATTTAAAAATCCCTTAAAATATAGTGAAAAACATGATTCCTTATAGACATAAATTAGACTTATGTTTTTCAATAAACAATAATTTGCTGCGACCATTTTAGTTGAGATATAAAAAAAAAATTCCGCTACATGCACAAAGTGCACTTATACATTAAATAATGAGTCAATAATAAAATCTATTTGATATATCACTAAAACGGTTGGTCCAGCGGTGTGAGATGACCGTTTGATTCGAAGGGTCGCGGGTTCGATCACCGCACCGGGACAAATATTTGTATGACCTACAGATATTTGTTTCGGGTCTGAGTGTTTGTGCATGTGTTGTTTGTATACAACAGCACCCACAATACGGGCTTATACCTACTGTAGTGTAAGCGTATTTTATTTTATAATTTATTTAAAACATACGTATCGCTTGTATCGCATACGTGTGTCCAAACCATTGCACGGACCGTTTGGGGATCCATGACTCGTGAACACAGTTTGGTACATTGCTCGAGCGAAACTTATTGTACATTTAATGTTATACGCATTGTAGTATTTTGACATACTGCCGATTTTGGAGACAGCTGGAACGACGTTGTTCGGCCCTGTTGACTTCCAATGAAAGCTATCCGTTTGGTGGGTTATGAATAGAGTGATTGAGATGTGAAGTCAAGAGATATTTGGGCTACTACTATAGCGATTATTTCAGAAACTTTGTGAATTATTTACATTAAATTGTAGTCGGTACTTACAGTTCTAAATTTTTCCAACTTAGTTTAAAAGGTTAGCAGGTACACTGGTGGTAGAGTAGAGTGTAGGAGCTCGAGGGCGTAGGCAACACCGCATTACGTAATCCATCTGCCGCCAAATGGTAGTGTTTAGCACTATCGTGTTCTGGTTAGACGGTAATGTACAGGGAGATAACAACCATGGTCTCAAGGGTGGCAACGCATCAGAATTTTGACTTTGGTCTTTGTGTAATTGTCTATAGGCATCAATTAACATCAATGTGAACTGCATGCTTGTTGGCCACCTTCACTAAAAAAAACTTACTAAACATTGCCACTTAACAACCTCAGAATGCAGTATAACCACAGTAACTTTATTTATCCAGTCATGCTCCAGTTCAGCGTTCAAGTGGCATACAAGTATAATTTGCCCCAAGTTTAAAAGATAAATGACGTGAATGAATGGCTCATGTTATTACTGTATAAATAGGGGGGCGGGATGCGATGCCTTTTACATTTTTGCGCGCCATATTCCCACCGACTTATTTACTTTTTCGTTAATTTTGGACGTATAATTCAAAATGTTTACTGGTGGTAGATCTCTAGTGACGGAGCTCGCAGGCGTAGGCACCACCGCATTACCTAATATACCTACTTGCCGCTAAATGGTAGTGTTCAGCACTATCGTGTTCCGGTCAGGTGGTAATGTACGGCCCGTAATCTGCATTTTGACCTTGGTCTTTGTGTGGGTGTCTATAGGCTGCAGTCATCACATAACATCAATGTGAACTGCATGCTTTTTTACCACTTCCATTACATAAAAAAATACAACCAGCCATAAAGCCAATGCAAGGTAATGAATTACAGTTCTATGTAGTATCCGACCGAACTTTCGGATTCAGTTTCTGTTTCAGCCAGTTTCGGCCATAAAATCAAGTTTCGATGGCAGTTTCGGTTTCGGCCAAAATCGGCAGAAACTTTTGTAGGTAACCAGAACTCATAGGAAGGCTGATTGGTCTGTGCCAAAACAGAATTTTGAAGTAATTGTGCGCGCTCGCCTCTCTTCATTTCTCGCGGCAACGCTTTGATGGACTCTGTCAGGAAATTGTCAAATTTAAGTATTTTAAGGTATTTTATAATTGACCACGTGAGTTTCGGCCGAAACTGAAGCCACGGCCGAACATTCGGTTTTGGTTTCGGCCAAAACCAGTTTCGGTCGGGCTCTAGTCCCATGACATAGAGGAAGCCAGTTTAAGCTGCTTTTGAGGAAGCCAGTTTAAGCTGCTTTTGAGTTTATTATAATTAAGGCGGAAATTAAGTAGTCTGTTTTCCGTGTTTACTTGTTTAATTATAAAAACCAGAGGCCAAGATGAAAGGTATTCTAGTTTTTGTGTTGACGTTTAAAGATTGCAGTTTTAATAATGTAACATTTATTATTTAATTGATGCGAAACCCAGCTATGTTCAGCGCTATGTTTAGAGTGTTAAGTTATATATGAGTAAAATAATATAATTAATTCACGGACATAACTTCCGAAACATTATTCATCCAGCCTTTTTCCAGTTCATTATTCAAGTAGCAAGTTAAAACAAATAAAAAAGTAAAACAAATTCACACAAGTATAATCTGCCCCAAGTTAATAAGATAACTGACGCAAATAAATGGCTTATGTTGAATAATGAAGCCTACAAAGTTCATTATTTTCATTGTTGAAACCTAGCTATTTTCAGCGCTACATTTGAAGAGCGTAAAATATAAAATTCACGGACATTACCCAAAAAACCTTATTTACCCTGGCATATCCCAGTTCATTGCTTAAGTGGCAAATAAAACGATATTCAAACAAGTGTAATCTGCCTTGAGTTTATAAGTATAAGTTTATAGTTATAAGATAAATAACGTTAATAAGTGGCTCATGTAAAAGGTAGAATTGAAGGTACTGCGTAAACAGGGGGACGTGACGGCGAATCCATTTCATATTTTTACGCGCCATATTTCTTCCAACTTATTAACTTTCACGTTTATTTTTGAACGCATATTTCAAAACACAAAAGTTAGCTTCTCTTAGGCTTTTGTTTACTTCATTTTGTATTACATGAACCCTATTCAAGGTAATGAATGACAGGCTTGCTTGTGACGACGAAGCCAGTTTATGGTCGTTTCGAGTTTATTATAATGAAATAGGAAATTAAGAAGTCCTTTGTATCTGCATGAGCTCATCTCACAAATAGATAATGATAATAAGACGTTTAGGTCAAAATATCAGATCTTGTTTTATTGTAGATGTTTGAAGGTTAAAGTATTTATGAATGAAGATTCCAATATTTATAATTTTGATTATGTTGAAGTTGTTTCTCAAATAAGGTAATAATAAAAGCAAATGAAGCGCGCATGGCCCTGCTGGTGTAAAACGTAAGCGATCTACTCGGTTAAGCGATACGGGCGCGGTCGGGTGTGTGATTGAACTCTGCATCATCAAAACCGGAGGTATCGTTCTTTAAACTTCTTGGTGATTTTGAAAGGCAAGAATAATGTATTGTTATAATATCTAACATAATTAAAAAATTCTCGTGTGATAATGTTTGTAACAATACTCCTCCGCAGCAGCAAGACCGATCAGTATGAAATTTTGTGTGTATAGTTGGTAGGTATGAGAATCGGTTGTAGTCTTTTTTATATCCCTAAATGGTGAGGGTGATTCTTATCATTTTTTTTTTTCGTTTTTTTGGACTTTTAATTTGTTTATACCTGTGTACCTCTAAGGCGATACGTTTCGTTACGTCGATACGTTACGTTTAAGTTCGTCGGGGCAGCTATTTATTAAGATTGTACTGTCGTAAGAACTATAAAAATCACCCAAGTAATTAGCACTCAGTTTTGTTATTTTTAAGAATTATAATTTGTTAAAATATTTATTAAGAATACAGTATTTTTTATGTAATGGTTAAAAACAAAGATCTACAATTTATATCAATATTAAACTGTTTTTCTTACTTAAAACTATAATAATAATAAGATCAAGGTTGGATCATGGGTCTAATACAGAAGGCGGTACTTCTCGGCACGGCACGTATAGTTAGGAGGTTCTTGTCTCTGTGACCCTAACCACCGATAGCATAGAGCCTATTTCCGCTGCCGGCGGCGCACTATTTTTTAATTTCTCATAGGTATATGTTTGTTTGTTTAATAACTACTTATGTATGTAAAAATATTAAATAAGAACAAGAATAAATGAGTGAATACTAACATAGTAACTTTTGCTGGGATTAATCAACACCATAAGATTATGTACATAGCCTACATATTATTATTTGTAAACTGTTGTACCGCGGTGTGACGTCATAACGTGCTGCAATTTTATATAGGCCGTTTTGAGTCATTTCACTATTTGCAACGTTTTGAATCATTATATCTTAACAACTTTTAGTACTTATTGACTATATGTTTCAAAGACAATTTATTTATCCAATACTATTACAGGGTAACCAATAAAAAAAATAGGCAACATCCCAATACGATTGACTAAACGTCAGTAAATACTAAAATAATAACACCATTATTTAAAAATTTTAGTGACATCCCTGTTGCTTCAATGGAGTGTAGGTAAATATTTTATAAAATGGGCTTAGTTTCCATACTGTTTGTATCTATTTACTGTGCCGCTAGTGGCAAATTAAATGCGCGTTTCCGTGCTTCGGAGGGCACGTTAAGCCGTCGGTCCCGGTTGCTCTCGATAGATAGCCGTCGTTAAACCTTGTCGGAGGCATCCGTGCGGGATGGCCACTAACCTGTATCTCCACCAACCCGCATTGGAGCGGCGTGGTGGAGTAAGCTCCAAGTCTGCCCCCAAGAAGGGGAGAGACTCGTGCCCAGCAGTGGGACGTTTGAAGGGTTGCCCTTACTAACAATTTTCAGCGCTAGGATTTCCCATCGTACCCAATTTAATTGTTTAAATGTCAAATAAAACGTTATTTGCACAAGTGTACCTAATCTGCTTTAAGTTCACAAGGTTAATGACGTTAATAAGAAGCTCATGTTAAAATGTAGAACTGAAGGTACTGTGTAAAAATGGGGGCGTGACGTGAAGCCATTTTGTATTTTACGTGCCATATTCCCTCCAACTGGGGGATGATCATCCCTAAATCGAGAGCACGCTGGAAGTGATACAGTTCTGGTTACGATTTGCCTACACAGGAGGCGATTTATGTTACGATCTAGTTCCCCACTTCTGCCCCGATATTGCCACTGATTTTAGAGTCGTGTGTAGAAACGGCCTACACACACAGTAAACAGGTTTTTTTTTTCATTATCATAAAAGCTATTTTAAACGCTACGCTTCCAATATTTATTCAATTCTTCCGTTACTGACGTATCTACTTATTGAGTAACTGAGTGATTGACTGACTGATTGACAATATACAGCTGAAATTTCTGGTTACAGAGAGCTGAAATTAGCATGCCGATTTTATGGGGAGGGTTGTCAGCACTAATTGAGAGCTCCCGAATTTCTAAAGGAAACGAGAATACAGTATATACACGGTCAGATCTTATACCTTCAGATAGTACCTACTTTATTAGATCAAAGTAGGCCAATCCTAACTTTAATGTTTTCGTTACGCTTTCGATTATGACATCATCTTTAAAACTGGTGGTAGAGCTCCAGTGATAGCTGCTCGCGGGCATAGGCACCACCGCATTACCTAATATACTTGCCGCTAAATAGTAGTGTTCAGCACTATCGTGTTCCGGTCAGGTGGTAATGTACGGCTCTGTAATTTCCGGCACAGTGGCATAACACCTAATGCCTCAGAAGTGGCAGCGCATCTGCATTTTGACCTCTGGTCAATAGTGCAGTACCTACTACGTTAAGTTATCAAATGCGACTATTTGAAACGCAGTGAAATAGGCTCTAATTTTTTTTATGTAAATAACTAAACCATCGGAGCATGCTTGTTTTTTCATTTTTACACCGATACTCTCATTCACACAAAGCCTGGCGGGTTACGGCCCTTTTCGTTGGAGGAACATTTCCATCCATTCCTCTACAGAACTTACTTATGCTCAATATCGAAGTTCCACCATCAGTGCCTACTTTACGGAATCGTTTATCGTAACTATTGAATCTCTCTCTAAATACGATAAAACGTGCTCTATAGCTGTAAGCAGTTTTCAACGGAATCGTAAAATGCAGACTTTATTCCTTGCAGTTTTATGTTCAGCTCCGAGTCGGGTTCTACGCTGTCTTTTTCGCAGTCGGCAATACTTCTCAACTGTTATTTAAAGTTAGCACTATATAATGGTTTATAAGTGCTAACGTTGAGTTACTTTGGACAGAATTATGTTTTTATTTGGATACAATAACACAACTTGAAACAACCATGTAGCTCACATTGATGTTAAGTGATAACTGCAGCCTACAGAAAACCAAGAGTCAAAATGTAGATAGATGCGTTACCACCCCTGAGACCTAAGGTGTTATGTCTCTGTAATAGTTTTTACGGGGCCATACAAAACCATACTTACATTATCATTACCATTCTTACATTGTACCACCCTGTAATTTCCGACACAGAGGCATAAACATCTTAGGCCTTCAGGAGTGGCAACGCATCTGCATTTTGACCTCTGGTCATTGTGTGGATGTCTATAGGCTACAGTTAATACTTTACATCAATGTGAACTGCATTATTATTTGCCACTGTTATTAAATAAATTAAAAAAAATCTTTCTTTTTTTTTTAATTCTGTACCCGAAGGTTAAAAACCGAACCCGTTCTAAGACTCCGATGTCCATTAGTCCGTCCCTGCGTTTGTCTATCACCAGGCTGTATCTCATGAACCGTAGTACGCTGACAGTTGAAATTTTCTAAAAACTAAAAATATAATAATTTTATTAAAGGGGACTCCCATACGATCAACGAAAATATTCAGTTATCAAATTATTTATTCACTTTGGAAATAAATAATTAAAATACAATAAACTAAATAGTTAAGGGGAGCATACAACAAACGTGATACTTTTGCCATGTCTATAGAAAATGGTACGGAATCCGTCGTGCACGAGTTCGAATCGCACTTGGCCAGTCAATAGACGTACGAGTAATACTATAAGGTTTCCACTTTTGAGGTACAATACCTTAAAAATATACTAAATACAAGTACTACCATTTAGCACCAGATAAAACCTTATTGCGTTCATTCTACGCAACATCTCTACTTTTCTCTGCCTCGGTAGCCTAGTGGTAGCAGGCCACTACTACTACGCTGAGGTCCTGGGTTCGATTCCCGGGTAGGGGGTTATCAGAGATAATGGTGAAAAATCCTTTATCTCAGGTTCTATTGGGATTTTTCTATTTTCTGGAAATTTCCCAGTACCTCAAAGTTTGGTAATGTGCCCGGAGATGTCAACAGGCTCGCCACCTGTAACATGGGCCAAAACGTAACCGGCGAATTGTGGGTGTTTGCATGTATGCTTGAATGCATGCATTTACCTCTGCCTACCCCTTCGGGGATTACAGGTGTGAAGTTACGTTACGTTTTATCTCAACTTTTTAAACATCAACTCATAACTATATCTACAACTTAATAACATTATGAAAAAATATTTACGCGTGACAAATTCAATTCGGTGAAAACCATGAGAAGCGTTTTATAAAAATACTTTGCAGGCAAACAGCCAAAATACAGGTTGAGTGGTTCATTCAATATAATCACGCGCGTTATTATATTTTTTTTATCAACACATAATAAATGGGGTTTATGGCTTGTTTTTGTTTTAGAATTTTGCGTTGTGGCATTGCTTTTGTAATAAAAAAGTTAAAGTCCATATTTTATCCTACTTTGAGTGCTCTGTCGAACTGTTCGACATGGTGCCACCGTCTCTTTTCCTACACCGCACTACTCGCCGAAGAGAGAAGTTCCACCTTCACCGACTGGACACTTGGCAATGTTCAACGGTGCGGTTTTCACGTTCGTTTTTGCCCAAAACGTGTAAATTGTGGAATGAACTTCCCTCTGAGGTGTTCCCGCGGTGCTACAATATGGGGTTCTTCAAAAATGGCATTAAAAGAGTCCTTCAGGGCTGGCAGCGCGTTGGCGACTCCCCTGGTGTTGCAAATGTTCATAGGCGACGGTGACTACTTTCCATCAGGTGGCCCGTTCGCTAGTCTGTCAATCATTTGACATAAAAAAAAACTTAATCCTTCTTTTGTTATTGGGGTTTTTCTATGAGGAAAATTCCTAGTAAAAGCCCGAAGTCTGGTACGGGTGCCTCAAAAAGCACGTAAAGCAGTCGGTCCTTGGTCGGTCCGGTCTGCGATCTCTCTCCGGTCGTGTTCGATAGCCGTCCCATCGGACTATGAGAGTAAGGAAATAAGAAAGTGCACCAGTGTTTACGCATACACCTATGCACTATAATATCTTCCGCACAGTTGGCTAGTATCCGTTGAGATTGGCCGAAGTGCTCGAAATTCGGTCTAGAGAACATTATTTCAATATTATGTTATCATATTTATATTAGACGACACCTAGTGGAACACTGACGAAATATAAAGTACTTATCTAGTACAAAAGATGGCGTATGACAGAGTTACATCGCACATACGAAGTTTTCTCAAGAGTTGCCGTATTTACAACTTCCTGTTAATTGTTTAGCCACGGCTCGCCAGCCACTATCACCTCGCCTGGTCGGAAGATCCACCCTTTTCGTCGGAGAAACATTTCCAACCATTCCACTACAGGTTTAAATTCGGTCTGAATTCTCTGAAGCATCTCTAAGACAATCTTTTATTTTCTTTTTTTGTGAAGCCGTTTTACCACTGGCACATTATGTTTGGACCACAGACGGTTTCGACATTAACAATGTGAACGTAATTCACTGTATGTCAAATGTATGGTAGTATGTGTTGTCATTTTTCATTTCTCTCTTGATCGAAGCTTTAGCGGCTAGTTATCCAGAGATCGCAGGATCAAATTAAGCCCGAAGTCAATTTTCCTAAATCTATTTTTTTTTTTAATCTCTGGCCCCAAAATATAATTTGACAAGATGTGAGCTTAATGCGAGTATCGCCTTGAAACAATTAATTTGCTTATAGATCTTCATATTATTATTAACTGACCCGGTAAGGATCGTTCTGCCAAAAAATAAATGTTAAAGCCATTGCATTTCCAAAAATAAAAAATAAATATCAGAAAATCCGTGCAGCGTTCATTGTGAAATGACATGATGCTTAATATATAAATTATCTAAATGTTTGTAACAATTTAATGAATATGTCTCGTATTTATATAGCACAAAGACTTCAGGGCTATTGTCTGGGCTCAAACACGAACAAACTTCAATACATCATCATACACAATGTATGTATTCAAGGGAAGTTCAGTATGCGTAATCAAGCTTTTTAATTATGGAACATCTTTGTATAAGAACGAGCGAGTTTCCATAACTTAAAAGTTTCCCTTTGATAATAAACTTCTCGTGAAATTTTATGAATTGCTTAATTTATTTCAACTCACGCACTGCCTTTATTATCAATAAAATATGTATTAAAGACAGACTACACGGATGGAAATATAACGCACGTTTCAGTGGCAATAAACCCAATAGAGTGATGAAAAAATTGATTGTAGGCATAATTTGAACCATTGGAAGTTCCCGCCCAGCCGCAATTACTAATAAGCCACTGAAGATAATAAGTTAATTTATTTCTCCTTACATAATTCAAGGCATTAAACATCAGTCAAAGTACAAGAAATTGAAAAAAAAAAACGTAACTTCACGCATGTAATCTTCGAAGGGGTAAATGCATGCATTCAAGCATACATGATTCGCCGGTTAAGTTTTGGCCCATGTAACAGGTGGCGAGCCTGTTGACATCTCCGGGCACATTTCCAAAGTTCGAGGTACAAGGAAATTTTCAGAAACTGGAAAAATCCCAATAGAACCGGAGCTAATGGACTTTACGCCATTATCTCTGATAACCCCCTACCCGGGAATCGAACCCAGGACCTCAGTACCGTAGTAGTAGTGGCCTGCTACCACTAGGCTACCGAGGCAGTGTTAACAAATAAGTAAAATAAAACAAAGTTTATGTGAAAAGTTTGGTCTCAGCGAATGGGATAAACCTGTATTTATCAGGACCTCACTAGGACCTCATTTCACGGAACGATAAAATTGCAGCTAACCATCGATGTTTTCTTCCATATATTTTTTTGATTGTGTTTTTAATTGACAGACAAGCAGACAAGCCACCTGATGGAAATTGGTTACCGTCGCTTTTGGACATTTGCAACACCAGGTGAATTGTCAACGCGCTGCCAGCCCTGAAGGATTCTTTTGACCCCATTTTTAATTTTTTCATTTTCTATACCGCACTGGTGTAGGAAATGAAAAAAATAAAAATGGGGAAAAAATTAAGAGGGATTTCTTAGGTGTTTCCTTGGTGCTACAATATGGAGTGTAAAAATGGGGAAATCATTCCACAATTTACACGTTCTGGGTAAAAACGAACGTGAGAACCACACCATTGAACCACACTAATCAGTGAGGGCGGAACTTCTCTCTTCGGCGGGTGTTCTCTCGGCAGAACTTCTTTCTTTGGATATCAAAAGGTGTCTCATTTTCTACACCGTACTGGAAATGAGACGCATTTTAATAGCAGTAAACCAATTTTTAAGCGTAATAAAAATATCAAAATAAAAGCTTATTATAAATTAATACAAGAAAGTACTCACATCGCGAGCCCCACATGTCTGGTACGGTTATAGAAGGGAAATGTGCCAAGGTTAGTCAACATTAAATATTTGCGAAGATCCATGTATTTTTTATTCGTGTCAAGTATATGTATTACAGGTGTTTGTTGCGGTCGGTTTAGCGACAGAATTGATTTAGGGATAAAGACTTGGAATTTAGAATTGACTTAGTAAACTATGTTATTGAAGCGCGCGTGGCTCCGCAGCTGGTGTAGATCGCTTTCTCTCTCTTCTCGGTTGGGCGATACGGGCGCAGTTGGGTGTGTGATAGGTGACCACTAGTAACAAATCAAAAATTCGCTTTTCTGAGCTTCGGACGGCACCTCAAGCCGTTGGTCCCGGTTGCTCGTTGTTAACCTTATCGGAGGCCTTATGACTTACTTTTGACTTAAGATCCTATGTCCCCTAGCTGGGGCAGAGGGCGTCCACAGTGCGTCGCCATCCCTGTCGGTCGGCCGCCTTATATCGGAGGCCTTATAGGCGGCTTGAAAATATCCGACAGCGAGTTGGCCACTAACCCGTATCTCCACCGACCCGAATTGGAGCAGCGTGGTGGAGTAAGCTCCGGGTCTTCCTCCAAAAAGGGGAGAGAGTCGGTCCAGCAGTGGGACGTTTCAAGGGTTGCCATTATTATTATTATATCTATGTTATTTATGTAATGAAGTCCAGGTGTCGAGACGTGACAAGTCCATCGTCCACTGGTGGAGGAGAACTCTTCCGCTATTGCAGTCAGTCAACCAAACAAAGGCGGTCATACCATTCCATAATAACGTGGGATGGGTAGCAGCGTCCCGCTTTAAAACTACCGCCACTGCGATCACCAATCCGCCTGCGAATCCCCTAATTACGTGTATCACTGTTGTAAGCGTCGTTGGAGAAGGCTTTGTCAAAGATAAACATTTGCATAATTTCTATCGCCTGTACTCAATCAAATCTACTTTTGTTACGCAATGAAGGCAAGCTATCAACTTGCATTGTTCATGAAAGAAATGAAAAATCGGTTTGATCGATTAGAACATGATCATAACGGCTTTCATTAATAAAATGTTCCGTTTACGGTACATTTGAAGCTGTTATGTATTATTATTTATAATACTTATTGCATAATTATTTATGCAAAGGAAAGCTAAGCAAGGAAGAAGTAAAATATGCTCTAAATTCTAACCATTTTTAACCGACTTCCAAAAAAAGGAGGAGGTTCTCAATTCGTCCGGATCTTTTTTTTTTTATGTTTGTTCACCGATAATTTGAAAACGCCCGTACCGATTTGGATAATTTTGGTTTTGCTTGAAAGGGTGTGCTTCACACAGATGGTCCCATTGTCACCATGTCAACATGTGATGATGGGATCCTGGAGAAATCGAGGGAAATACTCAAATTTAATTGCACACGACACATAGCATTTTGACGGCCCGGTCCAGAGATGACCGTTTGATTCGATGATGATGGAGGTGATGATGATGATGGAGGGGTGATGATGGGGGTGATGGTGTTGGAGGGGATGATGATGTATGTGATAATGATAGAGTTGATGATGATGATGGAGGTGATTATGATAAAGATGATGATGATGGAGGTGATGATAATGAAAGTGATGATGATAAAGGAGATGTTCATATTATTATGCGTGTCATGATCTTCGTCACCGTCATCATCATCATCATCTTCATCATCACCTCCATCAACATCACCATCGTCACCATGTCTATCATCAACCCCATCATCTTCATCACCACCTCTATCAACATCATCACCACCACCACCATCACCATCATCAACATCACTCCAGCCAAAAGATGTCTACAGCTGGACAAAGCCTACCCAGAAGATGTCCACAACAGTATTGTGCGTCATAAAGGAAGAGCCATAGTACCTATTCAAACAATCTATCACTAAGGTAGCGGTTAGCGAGTTTTTTAAACATTACAAAACTATCTACCTTAATTGCGGGTTTTATAACTACACTTTGAATTTGCCTTATGCTTGACTGCCTATAAACCAGCTACTGGAATAGATCGTTTTCGAAATCGCTATTAGAATTCAATAGCTAGTTTCGTTTCTTTGCCATTCCAGAAAAGCCGCCATTACTCGTACACGCCTCTAGAACTGATGATAAAGACTATAGATAGTACTCGTAGTAGTAGTTGAAATGCCTACCTACTTTAGTAACACTTAATACTAATAATAATATATACTATATATAATATACTTGCCGCTAAATGGTAGTGTTCAACACTATCGTGTTCCGGTCAGGTGGTAATGTACGGCCCTGTAATTTCCGGCACAGAGGCATAAGACCTTAGGCCTCAGGAGTGGTAACGCATCTGCATTTTGACCTTGGTCTTTGTGTGGGTGTCTATAGGCTGCAGTCATCACTTAACATCAATGTGAACTGCATGCTTGTTTACCACTTCCATTACATAAAAAAAAAAAAAAAATAGTTACACCACTAAAAAGCAAAAAATAAATTATCTCAAAATAAAAAAAACCGCCTTAAAAAAAAAATTCAAAACTGAATAGTCAAAAAACACTAAAAAGCGAAAAATATACTCAATTAGATCATTTCATTTTTAGGGAATAGACACGTAACCTATTAATTATAATAAGACAATTCCTTTAATATGGGCTACGTACCTACCTACTCATAGGTTTGAAGTTGGTGCCAAGCCAATAGTGCGGCCCGCGCTTTAGGATGAATGTTGTGTTGTTGCAGTGTTATCAAATGCGGCTAAATGAATCGCAGTGAAATAGGCTCTAAAATTTTTAATTTAACTTGGCACCGACTTCAAACCTATGAGTAGGTAGGTACGTAGCCCATATTAAAGTAATTGTCTTATTATAATTAATAGGTTACGTGTTATTCCCTTAAAATGAAATGATCTAATTGAGTTTATTTTTCGCTTTTTAGTGTTTTTTGTCTATTCAGTTTTTAATTTTTTTTGAAGGCGGTTTTCTTTATTTTAAAATAATTGTTGTAAATAAATGTTTCCTTCTTGTAACCTTAATCCTTTTGTTACCGTAAACATTTCGTGCACATATTATTCAAAATGAATAAGTATCTCAGAAGTTTTCACGAGATAAAGCGCGCATGAAAATAAATTTAACGGGTTGCTCATATTATTCCTATGGCAGAACGACGTTTCCCGGGTAAGCTTGCTCACTCCGATAGGGGGATTCGCTTGAGGTTTTTTTTTGTTGTAAGCGTCTTTGGGGGAAGGCTTTGTCAAAGATGAACATTTGCATAACTTCTATTGTCTATAAGTACTCAATCAAATCTGCTTTTGTTACGCAATGAAGGCAAGCTATCAAGAAACTTACATTGCTCATGAATGAAATGAAAAATCGGTGTGATAGATTAGAACATGATCATAACGGCTTTCATTTATAAAATGTTCCGTTTACGGTACATTTGAAGCTGTAATGTATTATTTAATACAGTTCGGCTTCAAAGAGTACTTTTACATTATTTTTTATGGAATCATGTGAAGTGCATGTAGTATCCGAATCTAGGTCGACCTTCAACCAGGTGTTTACGAATGAAACATTGTGTTTATCAAATTTCATACACAAACAAATACGTTCAAAAATGTCTACATAATGATCAGCTTACTACTTTTGTTCACAATAAAATATTATGCAAAGGAAAGCCAACCAAGGAACTGGTAAAATATGCTCTAAATTCTAACCATTTTTACATTACTTTACGAACTCAATATTTTAGCAGCAGCCATTGAGTGTGCTGAATTTATTGAAAATTTCATTGTTCATAAGGGAATTCGAGTTCGATATGATAAATTGGAAATTCAAATGGTTCACTTCTAACTTAGCCATCCACACGGTTCATTTATAAGCTTTAATGTGATAATTATTGAGGGTCGGCTACAGGAGCTAAATTATATTTGAAGGATCTGCTAGGATTTGCCTTGGATCTGACTCGGTACAAACTACTTTGTAAACTGTTTTTGGGTTATTATCCATTGCTTGATTAAATCTGGCTTTGTAAAAAAATAAATGTACGCCCACACTTTTTTTTTAAGAATCTTGCGATGAAATTTTTAACCCTTAGTATTGATTGCTGTTTTTTTTTTTTTTTTTTTTATGTAATGGAAGTGGCAAACAAGCATGCAGTTCACATTGATGTTAAGTGATGACTGCAGCCTATAGACACCCACACAAAGACCAAGGTCAAAATGCAGATGCGTTACCACTCCTGAGGCCTAAGGGTGTTATGCCTCTGTGCCGGAAATTACAGGGCCGTTTACCATCTGACTTATGTTCAGTTGCACCAAAATGTTTCCTTCTTGTAACCTTAATCCTTTTGTTACCGTAAGGATTTCATGCACATAATAATATTATTCACAAATAAAAAAAACATATGGGTCGAATTGAGAACCTCCTCCGACTTCAAAAAAAAGTCGGCTAAAAATTAATAATTATTATCTCAGAAGTTTTCACGCGACAAAGCGCGCATGAAAATAAATTTAATTCAAACGGGTTGCTCACATTATGTCTATGGCAGAACGACGTTTTCCGGGTAAGCTTGCTCACACCGATGGTGGGATTCTCTTGACAATTTTTTTATTTTTTAATGGCTTAAATATTTATTGTATGGCAGAACAACGCTTGCCAGGTCAGCTAGTGTATCAAAAAAGTTAATAGCTATAACTCAGATTTATAGACAGGGCTAGAAGAGAGAGTTGTTTTGTACTTCTGCAACGCAACCCTAATCGTAATAAGCATGGTAATGTCATCACCCCTAACTGGGTTAAACTGTTACAAAGAATGAGAACAAACAAACAATGGCGACGACGTCTTTTTAAATTACAGTTTCGTCGTACGTCACTTTTTGTCATCGCAACTTTTTGTACGCAAACACAGGAAGGAAAGTTTCGAGCGTGCGTTTGCGTTTTTCCTCGTGAAGTTATTTGTGGCTGTGTAAACGTTAACTTTTCTGGTTAGGGGTGAAATTGACAAGGAAATGAGTACTAATTCGATACAAAGTACATGTATAGTGCTCATCAAGAAATAATGCACATCGATGCTATGAAAGTGACAATCAGCTAGTTTCGGGTTTAAAGAGCGTTATCTCTGCTGCACACTGCCTACGTAAGCGTCCAGGTCGACAAACGTCAAATAGGTAAGGTACGAAAAAGATAACGCTCTACAGATCCGAAATAAGCCGACGTCTCTTCCTGAGGTCGATGTGCATTGTTTCATGTTGGAGACTGTTATAGTATCGGAGGCCAAGACTCATTTTGGGTCACTGAGCCAATAAACCACCAACCAACATGATATGTACACTCAAAAGAGCTATTTGAAACATCATAAGCATTAGTTTTTCATTGGTGGTAGAGTTCAAGTGTAGGAGCTCGAGGGCGTACCACCGCATTATCTACTCTATCTGCCGCCAAATGGTAGAGTTCAGCACTTTTGTGTTCCGGTTAGATGGTAATGTATGGCCCCGTAATAATTTTTATATAATAATAATAATGGAAACCCTTTATACGTCCCACTGCTGGGCACAAGTCTCTCCCCTTTTTGGGGGGAGGCCCAATAATTATTACAGAGACATAATATTTAAGGTCTCAGGCGTGGAAATGTATTTGCATTTTGACGCTGGTCTTTGTGTGATCTATAGGCTGCAGTCATCACTTAACATCAATGTGAACTGCATACCTGTTTGCCACCATCATTACATAAAAAAAATTATGAAACCTAAGAAAAAACAATACGGTTATGGTCCCGCGACCTCAAGATAACCAGCCCAGCCGCTTAGCGAAGCTACCGAAGCGAATAATTTCTCTGTCTCAAATTTCTTTCTCAAATTTCAACTGGTTCGCCGAACCAGTTGAAATTCAAAAAGGGAAAGGGAAATTTGATTACTCATCATACAAATTAGTAAGAATTAAATAAATAAATAAAATATGCTTACACTCACAGCCCCACACTAGGTATAAACCTGTGTCTGTTTTATATTATTTCGCATTAACACATACTTGTGAAATATATTTTATTTAAAGAAAAATGGTCTTGCCTGAAGTCAAATTTTTCTTTCCATTTTTCTTTAAATAAAATATAAAACTGTGTCGTGGGTGCCGTACATCAAACATAATATAATGCCGTTGTACATGTACAATACATTAGAATTAAACATGAAATTAGCTTATACGAGTACAAGACAAAAGTGCACCGGTCTTCAATTTTATTCGTGTGTACACATCAGCAAACAATTGCCGACACTGATCCTCGTAATTCCGGAATTGTCGATCAGCTATATTTTGGGCTTACTGTCTTTTGCCCAAAAACAATATCCGCATTAATCTTCTGCCGACACGGCGTATTTTTTGTTAAGTCCCCATATAAAATGCAGATTAACAAATGCACAATGTTTCATAGAATAGTTTTTTTTAATGAAATATATAAATTGTTGTTGATCTCTTAGTGATACGCATGTAAATACTATGTTCAAATTTAAGTTTTGAGGCGATGGTAGTATATCGGTTTGAGGTCGATTGCTTTTTTAATGCTTTTTGCAGTAATTCCCAAAATGGTCCAGGTGGACCCCCTGGGGTCCACGGGAGACTCGATCGGTGTCTACGTAGACGTGAATAAAAATATGGGAATGTGATATAAATGTCTAAGTAAAGCAAGGAATGTCCACCGAAACTAGAAAAAATTGAAAGTGGTCTACAAGGAAAAATTGTTTGGAACTTCTGGTTTGAGGGTAGGTAGACAAGAAAACGGGTCACCAGATGGAAAATCACCTTCGGCTATGAAAATTTGCAACACCAAGGGGCCTCTAACTCTAATGTTTTCGATTTATTATTTTGTACCGCCTATAAAAACATTTTTCTCAAAAGTATGTACTGCGGACGAAAACATTTTCAGGAAAAAGTTAGGCGGTACGAAACTGACAAGATAACGTCATAATCGAAAGCATTAGAATTAAGGTGATCGGCCCCCAGGAGTATTGCTAATGCGATGCTAGCCTTCAAAGACTCTTTTAACGCTGTTTTCGCCGATGTAAGCCTCAATGGTTAAATAGCGAGTCGAAAAATAAATCTCACTTCAGGTGACAGCTGCCTGAAAATATTTGAAAATAATAATAAATATTTTTTTTTGCTGTTCGTTAGTCTCGCTTAAAACTCAAGAACGGCTGTACCGATTTGGCTTATTTTGGTTTTGAATTATTTTTGAAAGTCCAGGGAAGGTTTGAAAGGTAAGAAAATATGAAGAAATTAAAGGGAAATAGTAAAAAAGACAATTTCATTTTTCCATACAAATAGTCCTAACTATCAAACCTTTGACCCATTATTTCATTCTGAGGCAATACGAAGTTTGTCGGGTCAGCTAGTAATAAATATTATTAGCTGACGGGTATATAAAGGCTGTTATTTTGCTATGCCGATTCATCCTTTCATTTCTTTCTTTACTGGTGGTAGAGCTCCAGTGACGGAGCTCGCGGGCGTAGGCACCACCGCATTACCTAACATACTTGCCGCTAAATGATAGTGTTCAGCACTATCGTGTTCCGTTTAGGTGGTAATGTATGGCCCAGTAATTTCCGGCACAGAGACATAACACCTTAGGCCTCAGGAGTGGTAACGCATCTGCATTTTGACCTTGGTCTTTGTGTGGGTGTCTATAGGCTGCAGTCATTACTTACCATCAATATGAACTGCATGCTTGTTTACCTACCTACATTACATTAAAAAAAAATCTGATATACTTAGTCTTATTACTATTGTGTTATTGTATTTGTCTCTTTACATACCTTTAATAAAGTAATTCAGTTAAAGTTCAGTTTTTTATTAATTTATCCCAAGTCCACAATCAGACGCCTGTAAATATTCTAACATATTTTAAGTGGTTGGTAACGCGTAGCCTACTACAATCACTTCAACGCTATTTTTGCCGAAACCAATATCGTTGCTTTAAAAGGTAGTTCGTTTTCCACGATTCGTTAATTCAATCAACTGAAGACATTTGTCGCAGTGAAAAATGTGGAATCGCACAAACATAAACTTGTCAACTCTCGTTTCGTCCGCAAAAAAAACAGGCACCATGACGTCTTATTGCGGTGTAGTTTAGGCGCTGCCAAAATCTTGTTAAATTTTCCGTAGCCTATAAAAAAACCTTACAATTCTTTAGAATTAAACCAAAAAAAACGGTCAAGCGCGTGTCGGGCCACGCGCAGTGTGTGTTCCGTAGCTTTAAGGTTTGATTAATGTAATGAAAAAATATATAAAAAATTGCTGTGGAGTTGTTAAAAAATTTGGAGCATTGCATTTGGTCGACTATTGGTCGAAAACTTGTAAAGCCAACTTAGGTGTGATAGTTTTTTCCTTTAAATTTCGTTATATGTAGCTACTATTGCCGCAACGTTTGAATTTCTAACATCAACCGTTTAGTCTCTAGGAGGGGGAGACACTTGAGCCTAACGAAAATTTGCACTTTAAAGTTTAATAAGTCACGAACAGTTAACTAAATCCAAAAATGATGTTAGCATACCCTTAACAGTTTTAAAGGAACTATTCAACGATACCTCACGCTATATAGAAAACGAAAATTAAAAAAAATATCCGTGTGTTTCATGTTAGGGAGGTACCCTAAATAAAAAAAATGTCCTGATTTTATTTTACCACTTTGTCAGCGTAGTAAAGATGTACACTTGAGCCAAATTTCAAGCCCCTAGTACCAATAGTTTTGGTGCTAAACCGAGGACGGACAGACAAACAGACGGACAGACAGACAGACAGACAGACAGACGGACATGGCGAAACTATACTAGGGACCCCCCCCTGTTTACTACGGAACCCTAAAAATAAGTTTTTTGAAGTACATTGTGTGTTGTCGCAAAGAAAAAGTCAGACTGTAAGAAATTCGAACATATTATATTATATTGTAATTTAGAAACAAATAGTCGCTTTGTAATTCAATAAAATAAGGCGAATTCTGACACACCTCCGCCTCGAATATTATTTCCAAAACTAGTAGTTTTTGAAATAATATTCTCGTTTCTTTTGAAATGGGGAAATGGAGGAATTTGTAAGTAATTGATGCTTTCCATATTGTACAAAATTGTTCAGTGTCTATTTTATTATGTTTTTTGATTATTATTAGTGGTTATTTACTCTAGGTTAGTTTAAAAAAAAATGACGAAGTAAAAGTGCTCTCCAGGAGCCTAATTATATGAAATAAATGAATAAACTGAATAAACTGAGTAGATACAAAAAATACGGAAAATAGTTTTTTATGTGTACACTTAAGTATGAGATTAAGTTATTAAAACTATTCGTTTAGTATTGAGGGTAGTGTAGGCAATTTCGAAATTATACGGATCCTTGTGATTGTGAATCCGACTCGAACTTATCGCCTTTTCATTGAAGCAATAACATAATTTAGTATTCTATTCACTCTAGAACTTATACATTGTAAATGTCTAAAAACTTATTAAATAAATACCGTATTTTTTACAAAATGTCTAGAGATAACAAATTTCCATTTATTTGCAACTAAGCTACTTAAACGATTTAAAAGTATTCAAAACTTTCTATATTAGTAAGTAGTAAGTATTCAAATTACTATTTTCTAAGAAACCAAACTGTCGTGCATTTAAAATAAATGTATTCTAATCTCCAGACTTAATAATGCCCACGAGACACGTCCTAAAGGACTTCGTAAGAAGGAAAGTCGTATAGACTAGATATGGGCAATGACACATTAATGTTTTTATTTCTCTTCAGTTGCCACTTACGACCAGTCAAGAACCTTCTTAATTGCAATTGCAATAGTTTTCAATATAAATTGAGCTTTGAGACGTGACGGCCTCACTCACTTGTGGAGGAGTATTCTCCCGTTAGTGCAGTCAGTCAACCGATCAATGGCCGCCATTGATCAGTTGGAAGGCCGCCATGGAATGGCGGTCAAACCATTCAGTTCAGTTCATTCATTTATTTCATATATTTAGGCTCCTGGAGAGCACTTTTACATTGTCGTTTTGTTTAGAGTAAACTAACCTAGAGTGAATAACCACTAATAATAATAAAAAAACACATAATTAATTAAATAGAAACTAAACAATTTTGTATAATATGGAGAGCATCAATTATTTACAAATTCCTCCATTTCCCTATTTTAAAAGGAACTGAGAAAGAAGGAATTTGGTCGTCATGATAAAGGTTATTCACTTGGCAGAATTCCAAGTGCAGTCAATACTGAGAAGAACTCCGCCACTGAAGAAACTCAGTACAGCTCTTTTAAATTTAAACTTAAATCTAATACAGTCTGTGAATCCAAAGTACAGGTTTTCGAAATAGCCTGGGAGCGATCGCACCAATCCCATGGTGTGGTGTCATTAAGATAATCACACGTTTTATAATAGTTGCACATGTATAAAAAATAATTACATTAATATGGTAATGGCTAGTGCAGATACCAGTCTCTCACACAGATCCTACCCAGTCATGTAATACCTAGTTTAAGATCTGATTATGTATTTTTCTATGTGAGAGAGAAATGAATAAACGATTTTATTTTATTTTTATTTATTTTATACAAGCATACAGTTCACATTCATTTTAAGTGATGACTGTAACCTATAGACATCCACACAAAAATCAGTGCTCAAAATGCAGATGCGTTGCCACCTCTTTTATCTTAGTTGTTATGCCATACATTACCATCTAATTGGAAAAAACAGTGCTGAACACTACCATTTGGCGGCAGATAGCTTAGGTTATGCGACGGTGCCTACGACACCGAAACTTTACTACCAGTAAAAATAACGCGGGATGCCGCCCGGCATGCGATAAAACTGCCGTCACTGCAATCGCCAATCCGCATGCCAAGCGTGGCATATTATTCCCTAACGCTTAAAGGATATTGTCGAGTAGTGGATGTCTCTCAACTGTAATGATGATGAATGGATAGCAAAGTACGGCTTCATAAGTATCCACGCAATAAGTAACATTTTTCAATTAACTGGTGGTAGTGCTCCAGTGGAAGAGCTCGCGGGCGTAGGCACCACCGCATTACCTAATATACTTGCCGCTAAATGGTAGTGTTTAGCACTATCGTGTTCCGGTCAGGTGGTAATGTTATTCCCAGTAATTTCCGGCACAGAGGCATAACACCTTAGGCCTCAGAAGTGGTAACGCATCTTCATTTGGACCTCGGTCTTTGTGTAAGTGTCTATCACTTCAGGGCTGCAGTCATCACTTAACATGAATGTGAACTGCATGCTTGTTTGCCACTTCCGACAAATAAAAAAAAATTAAATTACACTTTTTCATATACCTGATAAAAAATTCGATATTCCTTCTTGCCAATAAATATGTCACAGCAAAATTTAAACGCCACGAGCACAAAACAATGATACATCAAAGAAATGCATGCCGTTCCATTGGCGATGCTGCCAGATATTTATGGAGTCAGTGACATCTGTATCAAAAAGGACAGTCGGTTTATTTTCGATTATAAAAAATGGCGTGTATTGACCTGATTATGTCGCCAAGTAAACAATGAGAGAGGCAATTTCATTTGATTTCTTTTTTTTGGGCCGGTTTTACTAATAAATTAGTTATTTTATTAGCTGATAAACAGTACCAGCCTTTTTTTTTAATTTAATTAAAGGCGCAAAGAAGCATGCAGTTCACGTGGATGTTAAATGATAACTGCAGATATATTATGTAGACTTCCTGTGTAGAGTCCCAGAGATCAAAATGTATTGCCACTCCAGAGACTTTTTTTTATGTACATAAAAAAATATAATGAAAGTGGCAAACAAGCATGCAGTTCACATTGATGTTAAGTGATGACTGCAGCCTATAGACACCCACACAAAGACCAGAGCTCAAAATGCAGATGCGTTACCATTTCTGAGGCCTAAGGTGTTATGCCTCTATGCTGGAAATTACAGGCCCGTACATTACCACCTGACCGGAACACGATAGTGCTGAACAAGCGGTGGTGCCTACGGCCGCGCGAGCTCCGTCACTGGAGCTCTTACACCAGTAATCTCTAGTTCTATTGGGATTTTTCCATTTTCTGGAAATTTCTAGAAAATTTCTGGCAAAGTTTGGTAATGTGCCCGAATGTGTCAACAGGCTCAACCGCCATATTGCTTATAATTTTTTTTTTAGGATTTTTTTTTCTTATATTTTTTTTTTATTTTGAGCGTCTTATTTTAAAACTTTGGGGGTGGGACCGCTTTGGAAGTGTCATCTCTCAAATGATTTACTTTGAGATAAATTACCTTGAGGAACCGCAAGGTAATTTTCAAACAAATTATGTAAAGACATCCCATGCGCATAGGTTTCATAAAAAATTAAAAGAGTTTTAGATTAATTAATATGACAAGATAACAGATCACTTGAGTTGGAACAAACGAAGTCGAACGAAGTTGTCGAAGATACATCAATTTGTGGCACGTACTCATAACACTTCTTTTGTCTGTGAAAATGTATAGTTATGGAACTGTTCTAAAGACTATAATCTAATAACGTGTTTGCAAAAATATCTGTTTATCAGTTTGGTTTTACGTTGGCACTTTATTGTTTATTATCAAGATGCACTCACGATCTTGAATGTACTGTGAAACAGATACAAAACAATCCTTCCAATGTAATGTGACATAGCCGAGTATAGACAACTCAACACGCTGACCCAATTCGTACACACGTACTTAACCACGCGTACATTTACCAACAAAGCATCCCCAATAAATAAAATGCGTCGACATTGAAAATCACAATACGAAAGTGCGTTCAGATACAAACGTTGTCCAATGACCTTTTCCCGTCTAAAAGTAAATGACGGCGCGCGCGCACCCAAAAATAAAATCACGCAGCTCGGTGTCGAGTTGCTTCCAGTACCGCCTGCGCGAGCGCACACAACGCCTGTGATACAACTAGTCGGAACAATGACAAGTAAATAAGTGTTTTACCCGCTTGTGTGAAGGATTTCCAGTGTTTTACCATTTTTTTGTTCATTTTTCTAATGTGCCAAAGCTGTAAGTACTTGCTTTTGGGATTAGTGCACGATTTTGAAATTCAGTGTTAACCCTATAGTTAAACAATTGTGAATAAGCGCCTGAATAAAAAAAACTGTTTCTAATAATAACTTTGCAGCAAAAATTATGAAAAAGTTATTCGTAGCCCGAATAACCTTTTCACAATTTCGAATCCTTTTCTGCGAATAAAACGCTTTTGTTCTGTAAACACGTGTTTTTATTGTGTTGAATATAAATATGACGCGACGACCTTCATCCGCTGACGTGTTCCGTATGAATTTCAGTACCGTCTTTTGTGTTCCGCTCTCTTTGCGACGTGACGTCACGCGCTGAAAATCCAGCGATGATCTACTTAGCTTCCTGCCTTTGAAATTGTTTTAGAGAGTTTACCCGGTTAGGTATGATGACTTTATAATATAAACAGAAAATTATATTTAAATTTTCTGAAAACAAAAATACCAGTGGGCTTTTCTGTGCTTTATCAATAGACTTATATTTAAAAAATTGAGTTATTCCTACAAATATTACACAAGCTAAAACTAAATATAATATTTGGTGTCAATGTTATAATACGTGTGTGTTTTTTTTTTTTAAAATAATAATAATCTAGTGTAGATTTAAAATTAAAGTATTGGCTAAAAGCAACGCTGTCAAATTTGAAAGGAGAGAGATATATAAAAAAAATACTTGTGTAATTCTGATTAGTACAATAGTTCTTCTAGAGAAATATGTTAAGCGTAAAAAGTTATTGTTAATTTAATTTCAAGTCCGTTTCTTAAATAAATTGCTGCCTATAAATCTTTGCCTCTATGAAAGCAATTACGGAGTCATACATTTTAATCTAGCCAGAATACGATAGCCTTAAATACTACTCGTAGATATATTAGGTCATGAGGTATAGTACCTACGTCCTAATATCGAAAAATATTTTATTCTACTAAAATTTCACCGAAGGAATAAATATAAAACTAGTATTGTGATACAAAAATGAGATAATAGAAACAAACCAGAAATCTGTTTTCATCTAACAAAAACTTTAATATTAAACTCCATACTCGTCGAACAAAACAAGCATTCGTGGAGTTAAAAGAATGGAAACTTGTTCAAAGTTGTATAAAGAGCAACTTTACGATAAATATGTTTACGAGGATAGCAGAACAGGGTGATACGGTCAATTTCAACTTAAGTATATCTTTGTGCTAGTCTAGAAAGTTTATTGGGCATGCGCAGTAGAGATTTTGCAGAAAATTAAGGAACGGGTCAGTAAACTGGCAACATCGGTCCTCGTTTACCCAATAAGAAAGTGATATCATGAAGTGAAAAGTTATTTTTCATGTTGCCTCCAAAACTTCGTAAAAGCTCCTAGTAAAGTCCCCATCACTTTACTGGAGCCATCTCATCATATTCCACATGGAAGCATCCAATCATCGTCATCTTCCATAAGGATATTCATTATCATATGAAATGAAGATAAAAATTACTGAAGATTGGCTGTTAAAAACTTGAATCCGTAGCCGTAAAATAAATTATAAAAAAAAAAAAAATTACCCAATAATACCTTCCATATAAACCGCCTCATTTTGACTGCACTTGGAACTCTGCTAAATATATTATTATACTAGCTTTTGCCCGCGACTTCGTTCGCGTGGACTTCAGGTTCGTCCCGTCTAGTCTAGTAATAAGTAAGAAATACGGTAACTAAGCACTGTAGAGCCCTAATTTGTACGTGTAACTCCTAACCAAAAAGAAACCTGGCAATAACTAACCTTAGGCCTATATTACTTAAAGTAGGCGACCATACGTTTTTATCAAATCGCTAGTGCCTTGAAAATTCGCAAAACGGACACAACCTTCAACGACGTCTGCCCTCACGTGTCTGCCCGCGTTCGGGTCGCGCACTCAGCGATGAGCCACTTCTTCCCCACCGCACCTACCCTGCTCCCCCCACGCCCCGTTCGCCTGGCGCCGCTGCTGGTATTTATCACCGAAACGGTATTTATCGCCGAAATTGCTATGACTCTGCATTTTAAATCTGTGATATCTTCGAAAATATTTATTTAATTTACATGCTGTAAAAAGCCATATTGATCTTTATTAAATGCACAATGTATTTAAGATACTTAATTGGATAAGGATTAATACTGTATTGCTTAAAATAGCTTCGTAAATAAGCCATTATTTCTCGTACAAAGTAAAGGATAAAAAATGGTTATTGTGGGTTATTCCTAAGAGATAAACATATACCATCACGGACTTTTTTGTAGACCTTTTTAAGTTGTACAATACTGTAGTAAATTGTTTTGATCTATCTTGTAGGATTCAGTCAGCGTTTGCAATGTAAGCGCAAAAAATGTGTTTTTTCTACGACCTCACATTAAAAACCTCAAAAATTGTAGCCTATGTGTTATTCTGATGTATAAGGTATAGCCTATGTGTTATTCTGATGTATAAGCTATATTGTGGTAAAGTTTCATTCAAATCCATTCAGTAGTTTTTACGTGAAAGAGTAACAAACATCCATACATCCATACATACAAACTTTCGCCTTTATAATAGTAGTAGGATAGACACAAATACATGTATTTACATCGGCTTATACATATATACATCATTTAACACGAGAATTTTATTATACTTTCACATATAAATATAGCTGATCCAAATATTTAAAATAATCTGACGCCTGGCATTCAGTAACATAATTGGCTTCAGTGCCAGGGGTTCCGGGTTTGACAAATGCAACTGATCATTATCAGATACCCTGGGAGAGTCCCGGAATTTTGAACGGCGATTTATATGTTAACCTTTAAATATTATTGGGTTACTAGCTGTTCCCTTCGGCTGTGGAAACTACAATTTTATTATACAGACCTATAATAGACATATAGTTAATTTGAAGCAGTGCTTGAAGTAAATTGTCAATAGGCGCATTTACACAGAGCGAGTACATCTATACTACTAGTATAAAGAGAAAAATATTTCTCTTTATTGCTGTTTTTGTATGTATTTTATGAATCCTAAAATACGAGGATGACTCAGTTTAGGAGATGAGATCTTTGCGCAAGATCTGCGGTGTATCACTCACCGATCGCGTTCGTAATGAAGATGTAAGAAAGAGACTTTGTGTGAATGATAGTATCGGTGTAAAAATGAAAAAAGGCATGCTCCGATGGTTCGGGCATATAGAAAGAATGTCGAATGAGCGAATGACTAAACAGATATACAATGCGAATGTGGATGGTTGCAGAGGCCCAGGAAGACCAAGGCTGACCTACCATGACCAAATAGGTCGAGTTCTGTCTGATGGTGGGGTCAAAAGTCTTAGGAATCGGCGTGCATGTATGAAGAGAATGATGAAGGTAGACGAGGCACGAGAGGTTTGTCAGAACCGGGATGTCTATCGCTCTACACTCTCTGCCTACCCCGTTAGGGACCTGGCGTGAAGATACATACATACTCAGTTTAAGATTCAATGCGTTTTTTTGTCAAAGATATTGTAGATAACACTTTTATTTTACCGTGAAGTACATATGTTTTACCTTTATTAGCATGCTTATAATACTTATTAGGCTACTCTTCTATTGTTCTGATTGTTTGTACTTTTATGCCAATAAATTATTCTTATTCTACGTTTGTAAGGTTTGCAAAGCTGTATTTTCATTAGCTATATTACATTCATTGCACCCGTGCAAAAGCCGTGTAGAGCCGCTGTCATTAATGATTGCAAAGCAGCCTTACAAATCAACAAACTAACAATCACTGTAGCTTTATACCGTTAGAAACTTAAATAAATTGAAGTCGACACCTGTCCCCCACCGCCCTAGAAGATGCGCATTAAATTCTAAACACACTTAGCCAAATACGAAGAAAGCCAATAAAAATTTCAAACGCCACCGTTTAAAATAACTCTGACGTTTTCACGTGCTAAAATATAAACAGGAGGCTGGTATGTTATAATTATAGCTTGACTCAGCTGTTAATATTTTGCCAAACATTGTAAAAGTAAAACATCAAATTTATAAATAGATTTCATCACCAATTTTTATAATACATTCTATTTCATTTTGCAACTTTGTTTGCATATTGAGAACTTTCTATAGCTAAAAGTAACCATAACTTAATTAAAAATGTACTGCCCTGTAATTACGGCATTACGGCCCGGTACAGAGGCATAACATCTTCGGCCTCAGGAGTGGTAACGCATCTGCATTTTGACCTTGGTCTTTGTGTGGTCACTTTACATCAATGTGAACTGCACTGCATGCCTGTTTGCCACTTCAATTACATTGAAAAAAGACAAAACGTGTTGAACAAGGCATACTTTTTATATATTAATAAAAGTAAAAAAAAAACTCTCGCTTTTACAAGAAGCGAGAAAATGAAGTGAAATGATCTAAAGCCGTTAATATTGGTGTCCGGAATGAATAAATACTGCTCATTTAATAGTAAGTTTTTGTGTATAGAATGAGATAACTGCTCTTAAAATCAGTAATTCATACATGCAGAAATAATTTATTAACAAGAAGCGTTGATGAATCATTCCCTTTTTTGTGTTGCCTGTCCCATTATTGAGTTAATAGTCAAGTAGAATTCAATTCTACCTCAGAATTTAGGTCTCAAAAGTAATAACACATCTTGATTGAGATGTTTAGCTTTACACACACGTCATACACCTACCATTTTATCTGTAAGCCGTTTTGTCTGTTAGCTGTTAGAGACCTTTCTAGATAACGACGCAGGCAACGTGTTACATAAGACTATTTTTTTTTTGCCTTAGAAGCTGAGTGGTAGCAGGCCACTAGTACTGCGCTGGAATCCAGGGTTCGATTCTTGAGTCGGCGGCTATCAGAGGTAACGGAGTAATATCCTTTACCTCTGATTCTATTGGGTGTTTTTCATTTTCTGAGTTTCCCAAAACTTCTGAATTTAGTGATGTGCGCATAAATATCAACAGGGTCATCACCTGTCCTATTATTGAGTTAATACATCGACCAAAACGTAACCGGAGAATCATGGATGTTTGCATCTATGCTTGAATGCATTCAACATTTCAGCAACATTCAGCATTTACCTCTTTCTACCCTTTCAGGGATTACAGGCGTGAACTTACGTTCGTATGTAAATATTTTGTTCAGCACTGAAATCGACTGATATTGTACATAAATAACTTCATAACCGATCTACCAAAAATAGCGGTAGGTTATAAATGGAATATTGATCTGCAACACGCGTTTTCGCTCTGACTTTACATCGGCTATTTTAGCTCCAAGTTTAATTTTATTGGGCCACGTGTCTGAGCATATATTTCGATGTTATTATCAAACCAATGATTAATTCTTATCGCGTTATGGAGTATATTTTATATTTGTTTTATATTATTTCGCATTAACACATACTTGTGAAAAATATTTATTTTAAAGAAAAATGGAAAGAAAAATTTGACTTCAGGCGAGACTCGAACTCGCGGCCTACTGGGAATCTAGTCCAGCCGCTCTTCCAACTGAGCTACCGAAGTCCCGCGCTGCTGCCACCATAAGGCAATGTTCAATTTATTAAAAAGGCAATGCTAAATTTGTAAAAACCAAAAGGAAAGATTTGATAAAAAGGGGAAGGACTTCGGTAGCTCAGTTGGAAGAGCGGCTGGACTAGATTCCCAGTAGGCCGCGAGTTTGAGTCTCGCCTGAAGTCAATTTTTTCTTTTAAATAAATATATTTTATATTACCTGTGCCCTCGACTTCGTCCGCGTGAAATTATATGATTGTTCAGTATCTACCCGGACGAAGTCGTGGGCGCAGCTAGTATAAAAGTAGCCTAAATTATTTCCTATTACATAAGCAATCTGCCAGTGAAAGCCCCGTCAAAATCGGTGCAGGCATTCCCGAGATTACCCGGAACAAACATACAGACAGACAAACAGACAGATAAACAGACAAAACTAGTAAAAAATGTTGGTTTGGTATAACTACCGTATACATTTAGTAAAAAGCGGATATTTTTATACAAATCAGACACTCCAGTTTTATTTATTTGTATAGATTGCCTATTTTAGTAATTAAAATTTCGTCCCAAAAATTCAAGTAACAAATTGAAACAAAATTTTTAACCCAGAACAAAATCGAGACTCATCTGAAATGGAATTTGGGTGTTTTGATTATGTTACAATAATAACTATCATAGAGACAACTAAGGTTTTAGGGTTGTCACGCATGTGGCTCATTGATCGTTTTGACCTTTGGTTTTTTTGTAGATATCTATAGGCTGCAGTCATCACTTAATTTAATTGGGAACGGTATGTAAGCCACCTTCATTATATTAAAAAAAAAACATGCAATCACCCACGATGCACCGGTTACGTTTTATCCCATGTAACAGGTGGTGACCCTATTCACATATCTGGGCATAATACCAAACACTGGGAAACTTACAGAAACGTAAAAGCCCAATAGCATGAGAGGTAAACGATAAATAGATACATCGATTTGACGACCCAGTTAGTCCAGCGGTGTGAGATGACCGTTTGATCCGAAAGGTCGCGGGTTCGATCCCCGCACTGGGACAAATATTTGTATGGCCTACAGATATTTGTTTCGGGTCTGGGTGTTTGTGTATGTGTACAACGGTACCCACGACACAGGTTTATACCTACTGTGGGGCTGTGAGTGTAAGCGCATTTTTTTTTTATCTTTATCTCTAACAGCTCCCGACCTGCGAATCAAATCCAAGATCCCAACGTAGCAGTAGCCGAATACCACTAGTCTTTTGAAACATTTTATTTCCTCCAATATAATTCGGGGAAAAAAAATAAGCCTGGGATGCACCAGATAATTGTTAAAGTTAAGGCTATTGTTAACATTTCACCTCCTCCTCTAACTTAAGGAAATCTGTTAAGTTAGATAAGGATGCGAAATGTGACAATAACTTTGACAAATGTCGTGGTGCGACCCAGATTAAGTACAGACTTTTCATCTATACACACAGACAATTTTTTACCTTCCTTTTTTACAATTCTTGAAAGAAAAGAATACCCACCCACAGTACTTTCAACATAATTACTGAGCAAAAATTTACTGAGTGCAGGATTTCCATCACCCCATAATTTCAAAACATTTCCACATAATTCTGTCAAAGTAACAACAGATTCTGACTCGACTTTATTATTAAATGCGAGGGAAATGACGCGCGCGGCTTATTGAATGGAGATGACGTATAAAGTGATTACCAAAAATAAAATATTCGGTGTAGCGTAAGATGTATTTCGGGGGTTCACGAAACGATAGACGTGACGTAGGTAGAGATGTCTATGTTTAATTTTAATCATAACCCGGTCAAGTGCGCGATATACCTAAACTGGTACTAATCTTTTTACTGGTGGTAGAGCTCCAGCGACGGAGCTCGCGGGCGTAGGCACCACCGCATTACCTAATATACTTGCCGCTAAATGGTAGTGTTCAACACTATCGTGTTCCGGTCAGGTGGTAATGTACGGCCCTGTAATTTCCGGCACAGAGGCATAAGACCTTAGGCCTCAGGAGTGGTAACGCATCTGCATTTTGACCTTGGTCTTTGTGTGGGTGTCTATAGGCTGCAGTCATCACTTAACATCAATGTGAACTGCATGCTTGTTTACCACTTCCATTACATAAAAAAAAAAAAAAAAAAAAAAACTGGTGGTAGAGCCCCAGGAGCTTGAGGGCGTTGGTATCTTATCTATCTGCCGCCGAGTGGTAGTGTTCAGAAATATTGTGGTCCGGTTAGATGGTAATGTATGGCCCCGTAATAACTATCACAGAGACATAACTACTAAGGTGGTGACAACGCATCTGTATTTCGACCTCTGGTCTTTTTGTGGGTATCTGTATACTGTATCTGGTACAGGCTGCAGTCATCACTTACCGTCTCGTGATAAAACTGCTATGATAACCAATATCGGGACTCCTAAAAGGGTAATTCGTAGTAATCCCTACTTCCCTACTTAATATTATAAATGCGAAAGTAACTCTGTCTGTCTGTCTGTTACCTTTTCACGTCCAAACGGCTGAACCGATTTTAATGAAATTTGGTACAGAGATAGAGCTGACTTTGAGAAAGAACAAAGGCTACTTAGTTATTTATAAAACGACATCTAAGCGGGCGAATCCGCGGGCAACAGCTAGTGTTATAATAATTACGTTTAAGTTAGTAAAATGTTGAAGAAATAGACTTTTCATTTGAAGTAAGAATCCAAGTAAAAAGCAATGATAGACCCACACGTCCTTTTTATTTTTCTAATAAATTGTGAATCTTTATGGACTCAAGCTAACTTTGATAGACTAAAATCCCAGTAGCCTTCCCTTGGGTATATCAGTACGGTAGATATCTGCCAAATAGCGTTTTGAGAAAAATCCCCAAGGGTCCCGTATACGATGTACTAAGAAAATTGAATGTTTTTAAACTTAAGTTCTATGTAGAGAAAGTACAATAGAAAGAGTTCAAAATCTTTGGAACCTAATTTGTTTGAATAAGAGGCGAGCCATTATCTTTAAGACATTACAGCGCTTCATAGTACATCAATTCAAAGTAAGATAGGGCTGCCTTAAAAAATAGCGTCACGCTTCCCTAAGTTAAATAATAAAAAATAGGTATAAATCATAAATAATCGTAGAATACTCAATATAATGCTGTTAAAAATACAGTACTCAACAATTAATATTGCACAACGAGCCTGCGAAAGAGACGATCGGCTCGTTTCGAGTTCGTAGAGCGTTATCTCTGTTGCACACTGCCTACGTAAGCACTGACAGTCCGATATTGGTCAAAACTCGACCAAAATGGGCGACAAACGTCAAATAGGTACGGCGTGAAAGAAATAACGCTCTACAGACCCGAAATAACCCGAAGTCTCCTTCCTAGGCTCGATGTGCAATATTTATTATTGAGCATTGTACAGTAAATATAACAGGAGCTTAATGATACCCTAGTAGTACGAGTAGATGTTTCCTTTTCTTTATGGACTTACAAAGGCGGCTCTTCTCGAAATAGCACTAGTCTACGTCATCGGGCAATAGGCTACCGCAAAAGGCTCTCAGCCTAAATAAATTTACCAAATGCCTAAGGGACCTCCGTGCACCCAGAGGATTGGATCCACAGAGGTCCCTTAGGCATTGCTTTGAACGCTTAAGGCGTTGTAGACTTATCTACTTGCCACTAAATGGTATTGTTCAGCACTATCGTGTTCCTGTGAACCTGTATATTACGGCAGAAAGGTATAAAACTTTAGACCTTAGCAACGCATCTACATTGAAATCTCTGGTTTTATAGGCTACAGTATTATTTACCATCAATGTGAGTTCACTTTATATCTTGAGAAAAATGTACCAATACACATGGAGATAATTAAAAATGGACTTAACAATTTGGATCTTAACAAAAGAAAAGCAAAATATTAAAGCATTGATTCGGATATTCCCTTATAATTCGATACTTTAAATAAACCGGTATTTGCAAGTCCACCCGACTCATTCTCACTATGTAAATTTTCTTCGAAACCGAATAAATCTATTTTAACTTATCACTCAAACGGCCCCTTTTCGTCTCTTGTTACGCCATCTAATGAATCACACTTGACTGAGCCAAGTGGTATATTGACATGTTCTATAGAAATAATATCACCAGCTTCATTAACACCTAGTTTGCGCAATTTTAAATGTGATGTCTTTTCTAATATTAGCGATGCAAAAAATTTCCGGAGAAGAAAAAGAAATGTGTTTGGTAAAGTTTTACTCTTCATTATTGCCATTAGTACGCGACTGTATCTGTATCACTACACTAGCCGAAATGAGTTTTTGAAATTAGTACAGTGAATAGAAATGTAGTTGCTTTTAGAAAATAAAGTTATAGATCAGTGGACCAGTGGGAACCTATAAATTTGAGGGGACGATTGGACACTGGGTGAAAATTTCAGCGAACCAGTAGGTATAGTTGATTTTGAAATAAATAATAGATCAGGGGACGAGTGGGAACCTTAAAATTTGAGGGGACGAGTGGGCACATGGTGCAAATTTCAGCGGACCAGTAAGTTTATTAATTTTGTAATAAAATATAGGTCAGGGACGAGTGGGAACCTCAAATATTTGAGGAGACGAGTGGGCACAGGGTGCAAATTTCAGCGGACCAGCTGGTATAGTTGATTTTAAAATAAATAATAGATCAGGGGACGAGTGGGAACCTCAAATATTTGACGGGACGAGTGCAGGGAATGAATACTAGGGGACCAGTGGGTTCCGATCCATTACTTCAGTGACTGAATTACTTACTATAATCATATTAACCAGTAATAGCGCTCTGGGCACGGAGCTAGTGAGCTTAGAGACAACTACAATACGTAGTCGACTAAAGGAACCCTGCATTGTTCGTAGCCCGACGCGCAATTAGCCAGTTTTTTTAAATATAAGTGTATAAACACACTATGCCGAAACTACGCGACGGAAGTTCAGGGGCTGATGTTACGTTCCAATGTATTCGGCTGATATGATACACTATAACTGCCGAACGAAGTGGCAGAACTTCAGTTCAGTGTGGTGTGTGTGAATTTAGCAATCGAATCGAACTTCGCGTAATCGAACCGAACGTGGCGTAATTTCGACAAAGTAAGTCGTTAGTAATTCAAATAGCATTGCAGGCGTAATAGTGCTGAACTTTGGTCGCGTAGCTTCGACTTAGGTTACAGGTCATCCGCAAATGTATCTCATCCGC
The DNA here is from genome assembly GCA_036365455.1 of Macrosoma leucophasiata. Classification (NCBI taxonomy): domain Eukaryota; kingdom Metazoa; phylum Arthropoda; class Insecta; order Lepidoptera; family Hedylidae; genus Macrosoma; species Macrosoma leucophasiata. The sequence goes on from JAWQUS010000017.1 coordinate 3,405,537, forward strand.
GGATGAAATGTCACTCTTTTAGTGTGTTTAGACACTTACCCCATTTAGACATTACCTTATTCATAAACGTACATTAGATACGTTTTAGCTTTATAATGCTTTATATTTGTCAGTTGCATAGTCAAATATGCAGGATAGAAAAAGACAAAGGAGAGATTAGCAACACTTTAGTTGTCATTTTCTTATGTTATATGAGTCTCAATGGTACCGTATCTCCTTTTTTTATGTTACGAAGGTAGCAAACAAGCATACAGGTTACATGAGTGTTAAGGGATGACTGCAGGTTATAGACATCAACAGAAAAAATTGCGGCATTTTCATTTTTAAATTTATCGCCCAAAAGAGGATTTATGGTTGTCCATCGTAATTTCATTTATCCATGTCTAAATTTAACTCAATCGGCCTAGTAGTTCTAAAGCCAATTGGCTGTGGCAGACGGACAGACGGACAAACAGAGAGAGGCACGAGTGATTTCATGACGAACCTTTTCATTTAAAGTACCTGGTAATTTGCCTATTTTATAAACACTTGAGAGATCTGATCCAGCAAATATTTTGTTGACAAGAGCAGTATTAATAGAAAATGCGCATTAAAATTCCTGTATATATAAAAAGAAACATCAAACGTAGGTGTGAATTTATTTTTGGGTTGCCAGATATCGGTAATGTAACGCAAAATCCAAAATTAAACTTATCCGTCTAGATCAACCTCGTTTCTTCAGTAAATAGGCAATGTTATCTAAAGGCCTTAGAACATACAAAGTAGGTAATTGGTTTCATATTCTTTTTTATTAATGGAAGTGGTACACAAGCATGCAGTTCACATTGATGTTAAGTGAAGACTGCAGCCTATAGTATTATTACATATTCTCTGCTATAGACACTTACACAAGGACCAAGGTCAAAATGCAGATGCGTTACCACTCCTGAGGCCTAAGGTGTTATGCCTCTGTGCCGGAAATTACAGGGGCGTATATTACTACCTGACCGGAACACGACAGTGGCATGCGTGTATATTAGGTAATGCGGTGGTGCCTACGCCGGCGAGCTCCATCACTAGAGCTCTACTAATAGTGAAAAAGGAAGAAAGTCGTAAGTGATCCTACAAGGATCCGCGTTTTTTCTCTCTGAGGCACAGAACCCTAAAAAGCATCTAACGTAAACAAGGAACCCTTATAGTTTCGCCATGTCCGTCTGTCTGTCTATCTGTCTGTCTGTCTGTCCGTCCGCGGTTTAGCGCAAAAACTGTTGGTACTAGATTGGCACAAGTATACCTTAATCACGCCAACAAAGTGGTAGAAAAACATGAAGAATGTAATTATTTAGGGTACCTCTCCTACATGTAACGCGCGGATAATTTTTTTATTTTTCATTTTGTATATAGTGTGGGATATCGTTGGATAGGTCTTTCAAAAATGTTAGGGGTGTGCGAACATCATTTTTGGATTTAGTTGACTGTCCGCGACTTATTAAGCTTTAAAGTGCCAATTTTCGTAAGAGTCAAGTGTCCCCCCCTCTACCAACTAAACGGTTGTTGTTAGAAATTCAAACGTTACGGCAGTAGTAGCTGCATATAACGAAATTAAAAGGAAAACTATCACACCTAAGTTGGCCTTATAAGTTTACGAGTAATAGTCGACCGAATGTAATACTCGAAAACAATTAACAACGCCAAAGAAAACATTTATTTAGTTTTCATAACATTCATCAAACCTAAAAACTACGGAACCCTACACTGCGCATGGCCCGATACGCACTTGGTTTTTTTATTTCTCTGAGGCACAGAACTCTAAAAAGCATCTAACGTAGGTGTAAATTTATTTTTACGTTGCCATCTCTGTAATGTAAACGCAAACACCGAAATTAAACATGTTCGCCTATATCGGCCTCGTTTCGTCAGTAAATAGACAATGTTGTCTGAAAGTCTTGGAACTTGCAAAGTTCTTTGTTTCATCTTTGTTCATGTTTCCCTATACCTAAAATTCATTTAATTATATATAATTACATTTCATATAATTATCACATACACATCTAATCACTGAGTTACGTACGTTCCTAATTTCAACCACATAAATATCAGTCCAAATTGGCTGTGACAGGCGGATAGATAGTCATAAGTGATCCTACAAGGATTCGCGTTTTTTTTTCTGAGACACAGAACCATAAAAAGCATCTAACGTAGGTGTAAATTTATTTTACGTAGCCATCTCTGTAATGTAAACGCAAACACCGAAATTAAACATGTTCGCCTATATCGGCCTCGTTTCATCAGTAAATAGACAATGTTGTCTGAAGGTCTTGGAACTTGCAAAGTTCTTTGTTTCATCTTTGTTCATGTTTCCCTGTACCTAAAATTCATTTAATTATATATAATTGCATATCATATAATTATCACATACACATCTAATCACTGAGTTACGTACGTTCCTAATTTCAACCACATAAATATCAGTCCAAATTGGCTGTGACAGGCGGATAGATAGTCATAAGTGATCCTACAAGGATTCGCGTTTTTTTTTCTGAGACACAGAACCATAAAAAGCATCTAACGTAGGTGTAAATTTATTTTACGTAGCCATCTCTGTAATGTAAACGCAAACACCGAAATTAAACATGTTCGCCTATATCGGCCTCGTTTCATCAGTAAATAGGCAATGTTGTCTGAAGGTCTTGGAACTTGCAAAGTTATCTGTTTCGCCTTTGATGTTACTTAAATTGTTATTTTGTACCTTAAACAATCTTTCAGGTGTTTTACCTTCTGTTTCAAAGGTAGATTTTTATATAAGACAGCGTCAAAGTATAAAGAATAATAAATGTTTTAAGTGGTCGTCCGGAATATAATGGACTAAACTTGGATGGAAGATAGATCGTTGATTTACTTTGAAGCAATTTTCCAATTGTATTTCGGGGTTGTTTATCTTAATTTTTTTATGTAATGGTAGTGGTAAACAAGCATACAGTTCACATTGATATTAAGTGATGACTGCAGACTATAGACACAAGGACTAAGGTCAAAATGCAGATGCGTTACCACTCCTGCCTCGCCCGCCTCTGCGCTGGAAATCATAACGTAACATTATAATTTACACGATAGTGCTGAACACTACCATTTATCGTTAATAGTTAGTATAAGTAGTTTGGGAATGCGGTGTTACGCTACCACTTCTTAAATTTGTACATTAAAAGTACATTAGCATAATATTTTATATTCAGAAGTCAAGTCATCAAAACTTAAAATACTAAAAACTCAAAAAAAAGACAATTTGGGCGAAACGGTGCTTAATGGAACTGATTGAAATTCGCCTTTCTAATAAGTACCAAATGAAATACAGGATTAGCGATTGCATATATAACGTGAAAATATAATAGATTCGGAAAAAATTATGTACAAAACAAATATTTCGAATAAAAATAGAACACCGTCTTAAAATATTTTACCTTATATCTATTCGATACAAACCAGATACGACTAGCGCACAAACAAAATAAATAATTGGACGTGGTCATGCAAAACAGAACCAACTTCGATACTAACTTTCGAGATGATTGAAGTTACTTTCAGAAAAACTTGAGGCAATTTATTTCAAATCAAAATGTTTTTATGTTTTCATGTTATTCGTTAATTTACAATAGATTACTCCGTAAGATCCAACAACATTAAGTACTATATCAAGCACTAAATATTTTAAGTTGTTTTTTTTTTCTCCTTCAAGTTTTCTATTTAAAACGATATGTGTGAATATTTCTTGTGTGATGTTTTCACGTCCACCAATTCACCCATCCACTCGTTTTTGCCTCTCTATGATATTCAAACTATGCTGAGAGATAATTTAACTCAGTTGACATAATTTCGATTAGCATTGTGTAGTAATGACACAGGAAAACAGATTATACGTGAATGCATATTTATGTTATATTTTTTAATGTCTGTCAAAATTGAGTAACGCAATAGACCCAAAGTACGGTTTTTTAATAATATCTTATACTTTTGTTGCAAATTTTGTGTTACTCATTAGTTTTTTTTTCGTCAATGACTCCATAAACAAGCTTTGTTAAGGAACTTGTGGCATTAAAGTACCAATAATTGTAGCACCGAGGGTACACCTCAGAGGTATGTTCAACAACTGTGAGCTATTAATAATATGGGATTCTTCAAAACTGACGTCCTTTAAGTCTGACAGTGCATTAGCAACTCCCCTGGTGTTGCAAATGTCCATAGGAAACGAAGACCACTTTCTTGTTCCAACGGATCTTCATGCCTGTCAACATTTTATCAAAAAAAAACTTATTTCCATAAATCGTAGCTGTGCAAGTTGTTCAGTTTTGCGTAAAAACATTCAATTGTTTCAACTTCAACTCCAACTATTCTGGATGGTACCCGTAACATTTAAATTGCAAAATATCTTCCTATCTGCGGTACTGTATTGTAATGGGTGACTAATGGGGAGTATTTTGAAGAGATTTGCATGTCTGAATAGATTTATAGCGCATGTTTGAGTGAGGTTTGTTGTGCTGTTGTGCTTGTAGTGCCATTAGCTTGTCTCTAACAACGATTGAAATGTAATATTCACAATAATGGGAATTTATTCATAAAATGAATGTTTTGTTTCAAAATAGAAGTTCCGATGGAATCCGCTTTTGGTTGTTAGTATTGATATTTACAAACATTTTTTTTTGTAAGTTTGTCTAAATTTACGTGTTCATAGAGGTATTTTTGTATAGATGAGGACTATAACTAATCATATTATCACGAAATAGATAAAATTCATCAATAAATTATTTGTAGTTATTTTAATTTGCCAGGATATAATATATCATGCTCGCTATATATAAATCATGTTCAAAGCAATAGCGAAGAATAGTTAATTTTAAATGAAAAATAGTTTATTTGAACTTATTAACCGATGCATTCAAGCGGCAAAAAAATATTAAAACTGGACTAAAACATGTTAAAAATGACGATGACCATAGCAGTTACTGAAACTATAACTCAATAAACAAAACGAAGATATCTATATCTATACATACATTATAGTAATACAGTAAAAATCGAGTGTCTGCACATTCAATATTTTTTCAATAAAAACTGATAAGGGGCGATTCAAGTTTATTTCAAGCACTGCCTCAAAGCAAATGATGCAAAAAAATATTCCCAAAAAATGCTGCCCAGAGACACTATTCCACGCAAACGAAGTCGCGGGCACAGCTAGTTTTGAATATGTCGACGAGACAAGATCGGAATATTTTTCTAAGATCTAGTCCGATGTTTACGCTTCAACGATATTCTAGAATTCGAATAGAAAACTAAAGCGAATCGAACACAAGTTTCCTTGTTATTTAATTCTTTCGCATCACAGACTCCGCAGGTTTTCAAATTCCGAAGAATTTTTAAAAGAAAAAAACATGGCTTTCATCAAACTTGACGATCGAGTGAGTTTCAGAAATTGTCGAGAATCTGTCGATCGTTTTTTTAAACTTTCATTAAAGATAACTTTTATAAAGATGAGACTGAAACTTTAACACTCATATTTTAATCCAACTTATTTAACTTCATCACTCCAGCCAAATTACGTAGTGGTAACGCATCTGCATTTTGACCTTGGTCTTTGTGTGGGTCTATAGGCTGTAGTCATCACTTAACATAAATGTGAACTGCATGCTTGTTTACCACTTCCATTACATACAAAAAAAAAAAATTACGTGGAATAGGCAACAGCGTCTCGCGAACTATCGCCACTGCCATCGCCAATCCGCCTGCCCAACGTGGCGATTTTGGCATATGCTCCTCTTATGACTCGCAACACGCACTGGGGTGGGCATCTTTAGGAAAAGCTTTGTCCAGCTGTGGACGACTTACAGCTGAATTGATAATCGATGTATTACAGCGCTCTGTGCCACAATGGCAGTATTTTGGAACTCTTTTTATGTAATAAAAGTGGCAAACTAGCGTGCAGTTCACATTAATGTTAAGTGATGACTGCAGCCTACAGACACCTTCACAATGACCAGAGGTCAAAATGCAGATGCGCTGCCACTCCTGTGGCATTAGGTTTTATGCCTCTGTGCCGGAAATTACAGGGCCGTACATTACCACCTGACCGGAACACGATAGTGGTGAACACTACCATTTAGCGGCAAGTATATTAGATAATGCGGTGGTGCCTACGCCCGCGAGCTCCGTCACTGGAGCTCTACCACCAGTAAAAAACGATATTATTAACACTACAAGTAGCAAGCAAGCTTACAGACTCTTGGTTGCTACTTTATATATAGCGTAAAAACATCCTTTATTTATGAAAGCAGCAATTTCAAACCAACAAGAAAATGGGTGAAGTTATCATAGCTCCAAACAATTGGGTTAACGTTGTATTTGTACTTTTAGTCGTAAATTACTGAACGATACGTTATACGCGATACGTTTGGCGACTTGATAATTATGTTATTTACTCGTTTCATGATTGTATTGTGATTCTTTAATCGTGTTTGTTCCAGTTTATGTGTTGGAATAAAAATGATTGGAAGCATGTGTTTATATACAGTTATAAGTATTTACTTTTTATAAAACTAAATGGCAAAGATCGGAATCAAATATAAAAAGAGGAAGTCGGCATTAATAATAATAATAATAATGGCAACCCATTATACGTCCCACAGCTGGACTAGAGTCTCTCCCCTTTTTTTGGGTGGGGGGGAGGCCGGAGGAGAAGTCGGCATTATTTTAATTAAATTTTTCGCAACTACATAATATGCTAGTAAATTTAAAGAATTATGGAATAATTAAAAATAATGTATTTGGGGATTGATGCCTGAATAACTAGTAAAGGTGCCTTACCACTAAGCTCCTGAACTCCTTCGGTAGCTGACATAATGACTAAATTAATTTAGGCTTATCTTAGGGCTTATACACAGCTAAGTGCCCTATTGGTCACAAACAAGTGTATGTGTTTCTATGGCCGTGTTCACTTAAGCATACTGTTGCAATATCGCCGCGCCGGTACTAAAATGTCGCATTGATGCAAAAAATATGTAATTCTTGCAATCTGGAGACTGAATTCACAATATTAAGTTTAGCAGTAATAGGCTTTAATTAAATCTTACTATAATTTTTGATCTTGGTAAGAGTATTATTAATAGAAAAATGTCTTGTTCCACAGATACCTAAAAGGGGCATCAATCATGGAGCAGTTTGAATCACTGCTGACGTGCTGCGTCTGTCTGGACCGGTACAGAAATCCAAAACTGTTGCCATGTCAGCACAGTTTTTGTATGGAGCCATGCATGGACGGCCTGGTCGACTATGTGAGACGACAGGTAAATATCGATATCTTTGTATCTAGTTCATAACAGTAGTTACTTATCTGACAGTAGCATTGATAATTGATATCGAAAGAAAACACTCCGTGATAAAAAAAGATGTTACAATTAAAGTGAGTGTTAGGTTGATTCATGAATAAAATAGATTTTGCATCGCTATCGTGTCGAAAACCAGAGAAAGAATAGGGACTACAGTTATGAGCTTAACAAATTGACGGTGAACAATTTGGAAATGGATGGAAATATCTATCAATGAAGGTATTTTGTTCATTTTCCATTATGTATATAATCGATTCATATTCATGTTTGAGTTTGATTTATCATAAAGTTAATTTCAATAATAGGTTCTAGATTATGTACTGTATATTTTCTTCACAGGTCAAATGTCCAGAATGCCGTGCAGAGCATCGGATTCCTTACCAAGGAGTTCAGGGATTCCCAACAAATGTAACGCTTCAGAGGTTTTTGGAGCTTCACGCTCAAATCGCTGGAGAACTCCCAGATCCAACAGCTGGGCAAGTTATGGAAAGGTGCAATGTTTGCTCTGAAAAAGCATACTGTGCGCCATGTGCCCATTGTGACAAGAAAGTCTGTGAAGACTGCAAATCTGCGCACATGGAAGTTCTACGTCGTGAAATTGCAAGAATCAATAACCAAATAAGACGTGGTGTTAATAGGCTCCAAGATATCTTAGGTATAGTTGAACGTAACACATCAAATCTTCAAACAAATTGTGCATCCGTTGCTGGAGAAGTAGATGAAATCCATAAGAGGCTATCTAAAGCACTAAAAGACCGTACTGACTTCCTTAGGAATGAAGTTGACCGTTATCTAGCAACTGAATTAAGAAATCTAACGCACCTCAAAGATAACTTAGAATTAGAATTGGGTAATATTCAAAGTAATTGTGATCTCGCTGACAAATACATGAACGATGATGTAGAATGGGAAGACACCGAATTAGTAGACACCAAAGAAATCTTCTTGAAAACAGTTGAATTCCTTAGAAACTTTGATTATGAAGCTGGTGATTATAATCGTAGGATAAGGTTTATAATGACACATGATCCCAATCAACTTGTCATGCATGTAGCTAGTTATGGTGAGTTAAATATAACTCATCCCAATGCATACGCTGGTGGATTGCAGCCTAGTCTTAATCAAGGATTAACGAGGTCCAAAAGTGATCATCGTTTAGCAACTCAATTCCGTCAACAAGAAGAAGCTAAAGGTTACATGGAAAATGATGAACCGATCCTTGGTGGCCGCAAATTTGGAGAACGTCGCCCACCACCACCAGAGAGACACACAAGAGATTATGGTGTAACAGACGATTATAGCGGATATGAATCCGAACACAGACCATCACGTAGGTTCCGCTCTCGTTTTGTTCGTAGCCATCAACAGGACAACGATTCTGATTCTGAGCAAACTACACGTGCAATCAAAGCTGAACATAAAGAGAAAGAAAAAGAAAAAGTGGCTGATACCGAAGACGCGACTCGTGGTCCTCTTAGTGGTATTTTCCGATTAAGCGACTGTCCGCGTGTAATGCAAAGAATATTAGATGTAGACAGCGGAAAAAAGAAAGAAAAAAAAGAACCTCCTCCACCCCCGAAGCCAATACAACCAACACCTCAACCTCAACGTCGTGCTCCGGCACCAGCAAGGCAGCAGAGTGAAGATGATGAGATTTCAAGGCTCAAAAGGCAAAACAAAGGTGCCGCTTCATCACAAGAACCTGATAGAGCTACTCAGCGTGCGGCTGAAGAAGAAAGAACCCCCGTAAATCGTAAACCACCGACACCAGCTCGGGAGGTGAGTTGGGAAGAAGAAAGAGAGTGAAAGACACAGCCAAAAAGAAGTACAACGTAGAAATTAGTAAAAAAAATCATCGAATACTAACAAGGAAAACGCGACAACTAACGGCATTCCATAAATACACTCCACGTCTAACTCATTTGCATACACACAACACTATTACATGTTTTGGTGCACATACCGAATTTCGATATATTTCTCAGGCTTCCAGCGACGGTGAATCTGATGAGTCTGTTGGATCACTGCAACGAACACAGCGCAAAAATACAGCCCCAGCACCGAAACCAGCAGTCGTAAATAGAAGACCATCGGCCTCTGATGCTTCTGCTGCACACCGTCCGGCAGCACGCGCTGCTAGTACGGAATCAAGTGCATCAACTGAAAGTTCCGGCTCGGCGGTAAAACACACAGGTGCGATACTTTCCATCGCAGAATTGAAAGCAAAGTACAGCAGTGAAGGGCTCCCACCAAAACCAAGCACTCGTTTTTTGTCCACAGGCAACGAGAGGACAACACCAGCCACAACTAACGGTACTGCCGGTGGTGCACAACGGGTTCAAAGCAGATTTGTTGGATCACAGCGACCAACGCCTGCACCAGCACCCGCCGAGCCGGCACGCGAAGACTCCGACTCGAGCTCTGAAGAAGAAACCGACTCGTCGGAGGAGAGTGAAGAGGAGCCTGCGCCGCAAAGAAAGCCCGAGAGCCAGGCGATGGCTCGTAGCGACATAGGTCCCCTTCTTGCACGCAGCACCAATGCTCGTAACGACGCTCAAGACAATAAAACTAAAGATACCCCAGCTCAATCTCGTTACCGCACGCGACCACCGTCGCAGCCTGAAGAGGAACCAAACAGTCGTTACGGCGCCAGTGGTTCTTCGTACAGTAACCGCTATGGTAGCAAAGCCAAAGAAGAAGAAACTACGTCATCACTTGATGATGACTCAAAGTATCCGACAGCTCGCTCGCGATACCTCGCTTTGAAGGAAAGGCGTAATCGTCTCGCGCGCAGCAAGAGCAGTCACACCGGGTTCGGTGCGGGAGATGATGATGATCAAGATGATCCCGTGTCTCCTACTACAGCATCACCGTCAGCATACCTCGCGGCTCGATACGGCTCCGGCACAGGCGGTTCGGAGTTATCTCGTAGCCGTTCATCTCATGCCCTGAAATCGAGGGAAAGTTCTCCTGAACGCCCAGTCCCAGGTGAAAAGGACGGAGCGGCCCTCAGTTCATGGGCCAGATACTTGAAGAATAAATACGGGTCGCGAGGGAAAGAGCGTGACACGAGCGGTACGTCGTCGAGCACGTCGCGTCGCCTGTCTCTCGGGCTGCCCTTGCGTTCAGCTAACGAGCTTGCCAGTTCTGATGACGATTCAAAAAACGCGGCAGGCTCCCCCATCTCCCCTACGGCGGCTACAGCAGCGGTAGCAGGTTAGAAAGACGAGTGGCGTGTATATAGGTTTGAGGCTTGTGGAAACAGGGAGTGACTGTGTTTTATTGTGATCTGATTGTGACTGTGATCTAACGTTCTGTTTTGGTTCATAGGTTTCGCAGCAGCAGGTTCCTCCCCTAGGAGTCAGTATCTGCAGAAACGCCGTTTACAATTCAGTGTGGGGAGTCGGGGGAGCGAACCCGGTTGCTTTACTTGGCCTCGTGGCATCGCTGTAGGTCCCGACAACACAATGGTCGTGGCCGATTCATCAAACCACCGAGTGCAGGTAATATATTTAATTTTTATTTCATATCATAATTGCCACAAAAGTACTTAAACTCATCATAAATGACCCTAAATTAGTAATTAGTCCTTGGAAGGGGGCAGGGGCAACAAGAATAATCTATATTCTTTAGAGATTTAATTTCCGAATTGCTGACTTCTTTTTGTGAAATATTGCCGTGTATATAAAATCACGGAAATAGTTCGTCGTATGGCCTTGCGTGCCAAAGCAAACTATGTGTAGTGTTCATACGGAATGACAAATTATAAGTAGTTGTAACCTTTTGAAATGGGAAAATATTTTCGCAATCTTGCTACTATAAAAAAAAAAGTACCAAGGTACAAAAATAAAAGGTCATGTATGAGATCGCACTGAGGGTTCCGTAAAAAATAACATTATTTTAGAGAAAGAGACAAAAAACTGCCTTGAAGGGAGAAATTAACTATGCCATTTTAAGCTATTGCTCCAACACCGAACTAGTATTTACAGGACATAGAGCAACACGGCCCACCGGCCACGGCCGGTTTGCTTTGTTTGTTCATTGTTACATTAACGTCTTGTTTGACGCCAAGGTGATTTAATTACTGGCAAATGGCCAAATTGTGTATGACCGACAGGGCTTTATCCTTATTAACCGACATCAAAAAACCAAAAGAGAACATGATCAATATTCTTTAATGAAAGTGGTAAACAATCATATGGTCCTTCACGATGGTGGCTGCCTATAAAAGTTTGTGAATATCACGATAGTGTCTACGAACTTTACCTGAGACTAAAAAGATGAATTTCCTTTTTTTTTCCTTTTTTCCGTCTTATATCTCTACAAAATTCTAAAACACTGTAACACATGTTGTTAAGCAATTAAAATTGAATTCTATTGAAAATTATAGCATAATATTATGCAAACCATCCGTAATTTGATACAAGATTACTTGAACAAATGAGAAGGGATAAGCTACTTTTGTCACTTAATTATGTATTGGTTTGGAGAATCTCTGAGTACAAAAGATATTATATCTATAAAGGAGTCCGTAACTTTGTATCTCGTACAATCCAGAACAAACTTTTCGATATTAATAAATACTTCAACTTTCATATAAACAGCTGCAAACCTCAATCTTCCCAAATTTGGAGGTATCAAAATTCAAAATTATAATTACGCTTTGCTGATGACAAGACCGAAAAAGGTTTCGTTTACGTCATCTTATTTATAAGTAACTAACGACATGCCCCGGATTTACATGGACGCAATACTAGTGCTAAATCTTCCACTCTTACCCCCTTATTCATAAACGTATTTTAGCTAAAGTGTTGCTAATCTCTTCTTTGTTTTTTCTATCCTGCACATTTGACAATGCAACTGACAAACACAAAGCATTCTATAGCTAAAACGTATCTAATGTACGTTTATGAATAAAGGGGTTATATTATATTATAAAGAAATAAAGTTTGTAACTTTGGTTGTTTGTTTGTTTGTAAATTTCTTTGTTTGTTTGTAGGAGCTAATCTTCGGAAATACTGAACCGATTATGAAAATTATTTCATAATCAGAAAGCTTTGCAAATAGTAGATTATAGGCATTCAGAATCTGTGTCTCTCCTAAAATATTACCTAATGGTATGCTATAAATATCGAATTGTATTTCTGCTTACTACATAACAAAATCAACATGTGTAAGGTATAACTTTTAAAACACTCGAGTTTAACACTCATTTCACTGGTTTCACAAAGTTTTAAGTGTTTTTATCCAAAATATTATTTTTACGCGACTTTTTCATAAAATCAACGATTAAGGTAATAAATATTATTATCCTATTGTTCATTGTTCAAATAAAATTCAATCTCATAAAAAAATATCACCTGAGGACAGAAAAATCTCAATATTTTTTAAGTCGATAATTCTATGCTTCATTTTTTAATACTCTTCCTAAAGTTGCATCACTAGCATTCAATGTACACAAAACTATATTTTGTTGATGAAAACGTAGACATTTAAATATTTTCAGTGATGCGTGCATATTCATATACCACCGGCGGGCCGTACCATGACGTCTTATTGCGATTCAGTTTAGGCGCTGCCAAAACCTTGTTTCTTATTTATCTTATGTGGCAGCGCGTATGAAGAAACGAGACAAAGCTAATTGCATTTCATTTTAGGTTGACAATGAAAGGCGATGGTACGGCCGCTGCAAGCCATACGGAAGAAATTATCCAAATGAGTAACAATCGCTGTAGTATCCAACAAGACGGCTTATTTCGGGTCTGTAGAGCGTTATCTCTTTCGCACCTTATCTATCTGACGTTTGTCGAACATTTTGATCAAATTTTGACCAATACTAGACCGCGGATGCTTACGTAGGCGGTGTGCAACATAGATAACGCTCTACGAAGTCAAAACGAGCCGATCGTCTCTTTCTTATGCTCGATGCAATATTTCTTCAAACTTTGGTCAAAACTTGATCAAAATGGTCGACAAACGTCAAATAGGTACGATGCGAAAGAGATAACGCTATACAGATCCGAAATAAGCCTAAGTCTTCTTCCTAGGCTCGATGTGCAATATTTCGTGATGCGTAGGTACTGATCGTTTGATTAGAAAGAGACAGATAACCTTGTTTCACCCGGGTAGTCAGTTCTGTGGATAACAGTTTTTGCTAAACTCAATGTATTGGTGACGCAATACCTACCGCAACAATATGCTAGTGTGAACATAAGTATACAAAAACCATAGAGCAACACGGGCCACCGGCCGCGTCGGACCGAAGGGGCTTTCGCCTCTGTCAAAATACAAGACCAAGTGGTCCTTTGTCTGTCGCCCAGATATTTAAATGTGTGCGTGAAATTGTTTACGTATTTTGTTAAAGTCAAGATGTGAGTTTCGTAGTAATAGAAAATTCTGGTTGTGTGAGTGTGTGTCACACGTATTTCCCGTCGAAAAAAATGTCAGACTGACTGTTTTGCTTCGGTAATAAACGCTATGGCTACTCCCCTCCGTCCGATGCTACCGGTAGGCCAAGCGGCTCTATGAGAAAAACATACGCCAGTTAACGTGCACTATTCTGCATGGGAAGAAAACGGTATGCGTGAAAGCCCTGTGAGGTCTTACAACCTATTACCTAATATACTTGCCGCTAAATGGTAGTGTTCAGCACTATCGTGTTCCGGTCAGGTGGTAATGTACGGCCCTGTAATTTCAGGCACAGAGGCATATCACCTAATGCCTCAGGAGTGGCAGCGCATCTGCATTTTGACCTCTGGTCATTGTGTGGGTGTCTATAGGCTACAGTCATCACTTAACATCAATGCGAACTGCATGCTTGTTTGCCACTTTTAATACATAAAAAAAAAAAAAAAAAAAAAAACAAACAGACATGCAAAGCAGCTTGATTTTATTTGTAGCGACTTAAAAGAATAATTGTTTAGTTAACTTGCTAACTCGTTATTTCTTGATTAAGGACTAAAACAGAGTGCCCCGGGACCTGTAAAGGTTCAACAAAATTACCACGTTGTTGTAAAATCGTGTAATTGGTATAATTTCGCACTTAAAAGAGGCAATTTGGGAATCGGATGTATCTCGATTAAGTTTTATTCAGGAAAACTGTTAAAGTTAAATTAAATATCTGCAGTCATCACTTAACATCAATGTGAACTACATGCTTGTTTGCCACTTTCATAATATAAGAAAGAAAAAGAAAGAAGAAGTAGAAATCGTTTGCCTTTTTCACTTCATTTTCTATATCGTACAACATTGTTTTTCTCAGGTGTTCGATTCCAACGGAATTTTCGTGAAAGAGTTCGGTCAGTATGGCAGTGGAGAAGGCGAGTTTGACTGCCTCGCAGGCGTCGCTGTCAATCGAATTGGACAGTACATCATTGCTGACCGATACAATCATCGCATACAGGTATGGATATTTTGAATATAGCAATGATGTTAATTTATATAGAGGTGACACGGAGAACAACAAGCCGGATCCGTTTTTAAATTGAATTGTCAGACATGACAAGAATCAGAATCAGAAATTCATTTATTCATTTAGGGTGACAGGCAAAAATAAACAAAATTTATTAAAGTGAATAACAATTGATATACATGTCATTTTACAAGCTAAAAAAATATGCAATATAGTCAAGAATATCACTAAGATAAAACTAAATATAATATACCAATGTAAGTAAGTTAATCAGCAGAATGTCTCATTTCCCCTTTTACAAACCGATAACAAAGAGTGAAGACAAAAGGAAAATATTCATTCTTTGTCATTCACCGGCAGAGTTCCAAAGACAAGATGACGTTGTGATGCAATAATGAATAAATACACGACACTTTACAATTCTTGAGTATTTTACCTACGTTCTCGTTGATTATTGGTATACAGCACTAAATCAGCACATCGAATATTAAATTAAAATAGGTCTTCATAATACATGAGATATTATTGCATATTATAACAAGTACATAATAACCTTAACCTTAACCTTAACCTTAATCCCTCAGAACTTAATTTTTAAGGCACTAATACACATAATTAGGTCACTATACATCGACTTCTTATACAGAAACCAAAACTTAATAATTATATTGTTTATATACGTGTAACATTTATTTCAAAGGTAACACAATATGATAGCATAACAACACTGAATCTCAATACAGTGGATAAAATCTTGTATAAAACCGATCACTGGTATTTGCGAATAAAGCTTTCTGTCTGAAAATTCTGAACTCACTGGAACTCTACCACCAGAGAAAAAAAAAAACATATAATTGTAAAAATATGATTTATATCCACTGATCCAAGTATCTGACTCAAGACCTCTATCTCAAGACCTATCTCTCTTATAGTCTAGCATTGGTATGCCAACCGTTACAGGAAGGAAATGGACCAAATTTATAGGTGTCATTTTAATCTACATTTGAAACCTGATAAAATCAACCACAGTACAACAAAATAGAAAATTACTAACCTGCAAACAGAACGTGACTATAAAGATCACAATTCACAATTATAATCGACACTGTTATTTAAACCAAAAATGAACATTTGATTGCTAACAAAACGGTACGTGTATTCAAAACATGCAAATATTTGCTAATGTCAAACGAACTTCATTATTGTTCGTTTACATAATCGTTTTTGGATGCACGTTAAATAAAACATTATTTAATTTTTATGACCTAATTCATAACTGGTATAGATTTAATACAATACACTGATGAAAGCAGCGTGGTAGGCCTCAGCTGCTATTTATATACTCATTGAAATAAAACTATTATTACGGATTTATCTCGCGTATATTAAACTAAAATGATTTTTAAAATCCGACCGAAACGTCGGGTTGATTTTAAAAATCATTTTAGTTTAATATACGCGAGATAAATCCGTAAAAATAGTTTTATTTCAATGAGTGTAGCTCGCGAAAACCTAAGAACATATCATATTTATATACTCGTTTAAGTAAAAAATTGCTTATCTGCCACTTTCATTACATACATACACGTTTTACTGGTGGAGTAGCTTCAGTGATATAGCTCGCGGGCGTAGGCACCAGCGCATTACCTAATATACCAGCGCATTGCCGCTTAATAGTAGTGATCAAAACTATCGTGTTCCGGTCAGGTGGTTGTGGACGGCCCTGTAATTTTCGGCACAGAGGCATAACACCTTAGGCCTCAGGAGTGGTAACGCATCTGCATTTTGACCTTAAACCTTAAATTTTTACTGGTGGTAGAGCTCCAGTGACGGAGCTCGCGGGCATAGGCACCACCGCATTACCTAATATACTTGCCGCTAAATGGTAGTGTTCAGCACTATCGTGTTCCGGTCAGGTGGTAATGTACGGCCCTGTAATTTCCGGCACAGAGGCATAACACCTTAGGCCTCAGGAGTGGCAACGCATCTGCATTTTGACCTTGGTCTTTGTGTGGGTGTCTATAGGCTGCAGTCATCACTTAACGTCAATGTGAACTGCATGCTTGTTTGCCACTTCCATAATATAAAAAAAAAAAAAAAAAAAAAACTGGGTGTGGGTGTCTAATGTGTCTATAGGCTGCAGTTACCCCTGTGAACTGCATGCTTGTTTGCCACTTACATTACATAAAAAAGTATATTGAAAAAAACTGGTTGCCTGTAAAGTCGGTTTTACGGGCGAAGATTTTACGTGACAACGTCTTTTTCTCGATAGAAAGGCATTCGCCGGTCCGGCAGGCCTCTCTCTCGTTCGGTGTCTCATCGTTACGTTACCGGGCGTTACACTTTTTCATGAGTGACTCCGAGCCGCAACCTAATTTAAGACGTTGTCACGTCAAAAATGCTTATTTGCCACCTTAACTTCAGACAAAAATGTAAACTGTATGCTTGTTTGCTTGTTGTATTACATGCCATACAAAAAAAAAATTGATACGCTAAAAATCACCAGTTCAGTAATTGTTTCGTGAATGAAACAATATATCCATCTACACATCATATTTTATCTAAACACTTAACGTGCGTCATTAAAACACTCGTTAATCACAATTACCACTTGTCAACAAAATGTGATCGTGATCAATAACTATTAATTAATTTTGATCAGAGCTATCAGAATACAAAGTTCCCCGGGGGAAATAAGGCCGATCGTTTTTGTAGTGGCACTACAGTCTCAGTGTCGGGCTTAATAACAACGCCTTTTGGTATTAAGAGCTGAGGAATTGTGGTATTTTGTATTAAAAGAGACGTTCCAAAATGTATGGAGCTTGGGCCCGCACCTTGTACTCTATATTGAGAGAAGAAGCATAAAATACTGAATCATTTTCAGCTATTCAAATCGTTAATAAACCTTCAATTTATTGTCGTAAGTATGTATGTATGTATGTATCTTCACGCCAGGTCCCTAACGGGGTAGGCAGAGAGTGTAGAGCGCCATATATCCCGGTTCTGACAAACCTCTCGTGCCTCGTCTACCTTCATCATTCTCTTCATACATGCACGCCGATTCCTAAGACTTTTGACCCCACCATCAGACAGAACTCGACCTATTTGGTCATGGTAGGTCAGTCTTGGTCTTCCTGGGCCTCTGCAACCATCCACATTCGCATTGTATATCTGTTTAGTCATTCGCTCATTCGACTAACACTATTGTCGTCAGTGTATTTCAAAAACAATAATGTCATGATAGCAACACAGTCTAAGGAAAACGAACGTTAATTACCGTAGCTGTATTGTAACATATTGTTGTCATACAAAAATTACATGAATTAAATATTTCCGATAAAAAAAGCAATGATTCAAATAATTTTTTGAGTATTTTTCCATCGTTCTATGTTTTTTTCTCTATCTTTTGATATTGTGTATAAGTTGCGTGCACAACGTGGAACTTGTCACTGAATAATTAAATTTGTTTTTAAAACATTTAAAATTATAATGTGCTTGATGGTATGTAATTAATATATTTTTAAAGCACGGATATTTTTTTTTATTTGTAATGAGTCGGCAAATAAGCAGTTAGCACAGTATAATTAACACGTTCGTTTTTTTTTGGACTGTGCATTTAGTTTGCATTGATGGTTAATAATACTGTAGCCTATAGTGCCTATAGCTACATAAAATCAGAAATTTCAATGTAGACGCGATGCCACTCAAGAGGTCTAGCGTGTTGTGCCTCTATGTCGGCAATTACAGGGCCGTACAACATTGGTAGTGTAGAGTCTTAAGTGTGTCATCAATGTGACTGTATGTACACCATTTTCACGCACAAAAAAATTAAGTTAAGTATTTTTAACTTCAAGTGCTCACATATAATTCATGGGACAGGGGAACCTGTTTCAATAAATTATTTTTTTTGTAGAAAAATTTTTTTCGACTTGTTTAATTTCTTTCTTACTGTAGGATAGTGCCAAATACTACGTTATATAAAAGTTATATGGGTACAAATTCGTAGAACGATGCTACGTGGCGCAGTATCTCATTCTACCAGATAACACCCGAGCGCAAATATGGCTTCGTCGACCGCTTTGAAAAAACAAACACAAATAAGTTCGCAAATGTCAGAAAAAAAAAACTTATTTATTAAATGACATATCGGTTTCTTATGTGATAATAGTGACAAATAGCCGTTCACATTTTAAGTCTCTGCTGCATAACTTTTTACTACTTATCAATGTGAGCGCAGCTTTACATAATGTAGTGATAAATTGGTATTTAGATATATGCTATAATGTTTGATATGCGGCTATTCACACATTGGCATGTGGTTAAACTCTGGTTAAACTTGATCAATGTTACTCTATTGTGTCGAGATGGATAAATAATTGCATTGTTAATATTTGAATCTATCGTCATTCTACCTACTAAATTTTCAGTTCATAGAGAGCAGGTAAAAATGTTGTCTCTGTTTGAATGGTTTATTGGCTAATTAAAATTATTAATATGTAGACTGTATACATACTGTCATGATAAAGAATTAGTTACTAAATAAAATAAATATGCCACATTTAAATTTAAATAAAAAAAAAACAATTTAACTATCCGGAAAAGTATTTTTAAAACAAACAGTTTATGTGTGTTTAAAATCAAATCTCTTGTGTTGTGTTATGTGCTAAAACACATATTTATATGAGTGTTACAATTTTGAACATCACCTATTACTTTTTTAAATTAATGTTGTATCAATAGCTGGTTGATATATTTTGTGTATTATTTGTCCCCAAAACCTTTAGAAATTTAATAATTATTTGACTTTGAATCGGGAATTAATTAATTCTCCTTACACCCAAGTACTGCTTAACCTTTTTAAGCAATGAGTAGGTATACGCTTCAATGTTAATTTCACTTTCAATTATGTTTTAAGGTTTGGTTTATTTACACGCGAAATTAAGATTGTGCACTACTGTAAACAACTCTTGACAGCTGGAAGAATAATTAAAATGTATGTATATAGACACTTTAGTAGATTTACGCCAAACGTTAATATACATGCCGCTAAATGGTAGTGTTCAGCACTATTGTGTTCCGGTCAGTACGGCCCTGTAATTTCCAGCACAGAGCCATAACACCCTAGGCCTCAGAAATGGTAACGCATCTGCATTTTGATCTCTGGTCATTGTGTAAGGTCTATAGGCTGCAGTCATCACTTAACATCAATGTGAACTGCACGCTTGTTTGCCACTTTAATGACATAAAAAACTAAAGTAAAAACACTTGGTCTTGGTGTACATTTTTTTATAATGAAGGTGGTAAACAAGCATACAGTTGACTTGGATGTTTAGTAATGAATGCAGCCAGCGTTGCCACCCCTGAGACCATAGTTGTCATGTCTCTGTGATAATTATAACGGAGCTCTACATTACCATCTAACCGGAATACGATAGTGCTGAATACTACCATTTGGCGGCAAACAGATTAGGTAATGCGGTGGTGCCCACACCGTCGAGTTTTTAACCTGAAATTCTACCACCAGAAGACATATATTTGACTCTTATAAAAATGCATCACCAGCAAAGTTTATTCGAAAGATGATCTTGCAATAAAACGCTACGTAGCTTATATCTTTTATGAAACGGCTTCTATTTAAGCGTGAAATAAACGCGTCGTTCATACTTTACTTGTTTTATTAAGAAAAATGTCTAACATTTTCCATAACAGTATTTCTTTAAGGATATGCAGTAGTTCAACCGAGCCAGTGGTTCGCAACCGTTGTTATTCGGTACGTTGGAGCGAGAGAAAATAAAAGATTTACGATCTGAATGACACAACAAAGAAAGCTTTAGAATATGAGCGAACTAAGAGTTTTATTTTGTACTTAAACGTTTTATGATTTAGAGTTAATATTAAAAAACCTTTTGAAACAGACAAGCACTTAAAATATAAAAACCAAATTATTATAAAAAAAAATTTTTTTTGTAATATATAAGTCGCCTATTACAGACACTTCTAAATAAATATGTGCACTTCCTTGAAGAAGCAGTCAAAGCCATTGCAGGTAGAGCTTTAACTATACTGCTCGCCGCTGAATGTCAGTGTACAGCGGTATCGCTTTCCGGTCCGATGGTAAAGTAAAGCTAAGGTTAAAATATGCCACCATTTAGTGCTGAGGTTAAGATAATATATAGAAACTTCTAGTTTATTAATAATTATGACATATATATTTTTTTTACATATTTAAAGAAAAATGGAAAGAAAAATTTGACTTCAGGCGAGACTCGAACTCGCGGCCTACTGGGAATCTAGTCCAGCCGCTCTTCCAATTGAGCTACTGAAGTCCTGCCCGATTTGTCAAATCTTTCCTTCACATTTATTGCATTGCTTTATGGTAGCAGCAGCGCCATCTATTGCCAACTATGCTAGTTAGGCAACCAATATAATAGACTTTGCAGTTTATTGAATATCGTAAAGAAGTCGCTTTTACCCCTAGCTCAATTGGAAGAGCGGCTGGACTAGATTCCCAGTAGGCCGCGAGTTCGAGTCTCGCCTGAAGTGAAATTTTTCTTTCCATTTTTCTTTAAATAAAATATATTTCACAAGCATGTGTTAATGCGAAATAATATAAAATAAACGTATTCGGAATCACACACTTAGCTTTCCATGTATCGTCGGTCATATTATAAACACAGACATTGTTAATGTTGTATTGCTAAAAGAAGATTTAATTTATATTTTAATACAGAAAAGATGCAAGATAAATTCGTATACATATCCAATATAGAAACCGAAGGTTTTGTGTTCCTGAATTGGGCTTACCCTCGTTTCGCGTCGGATTGCTCGAAGATTTACTTCTTACGTTGCAAGTATGATCGTCTGACTTGCATTTGTTTGCCGTTCTTGTTTTCTGAAGCACTGAATTCGCTTGAACAGCGTGTATTCTATTCCATGCTGATCTTATTTTCGAGTGTTCATGTTATGTCATGCAAAAAATATATTATTATAGTGTATTGACTGTTGAGTTTATGAGCACTTTGAGGCCAGCATTGGGACGTTACGACTCTAGACGGAAGAATTTTCTTCTACTGGAAGATGATTCATCCACTAGAGCAGTCAGTCAACCGCAACCGAACAATCCCGGTCAAACTATTTCACTGGGGCGGTAGTAGGTGCAATAACGTGAGATGACCATATGATGACAATATGGGGTTCTTTAAACAGGCGTCAAAAGAGTCCTTCAGGGCTGGCAGCGCGTTGGCAACTCCCCTGGTGTTGCAAATGTTCATAGGCAACGGTGACCACTTTCCATCAGGTGGCCCGTTTGCCAACCTACAGACATTAAAAACAGTCAACCTACAGACATTAAAAAAAAATGACCAGCATCCTGCAATACAACTATCGTCACCACTATTGCCAATCCGCATGCCAAGCCTTTTATGTGATGGAAGTGGCAAACAAGCCTGCAGTTCACATTGATGTTAAGTGATGACTGCAGCCTATAGACACCCATACAAAGACCAAGGTCAAAATGCAGACGCGTTAGCACTCCTGATGCCTAAGGTGTTAAGCCTCTGTGCCGGAAATTACAGGGCCCTACATTACCACCTGACCGGAAGACGATACTGCTGAATACTACCATTTAGCGGCAAGTATATTAGGTAATGCGGTGATGCCTACGCCCGCGAGCTCCGTCACTGGAGCTCTACCACCAGTAACCACCAGCTCTACCCCTTATGGGGAAGCTTTGGTCCAGCAGACGACATCTCTCGGCTGATATAATGGTGAGCACTCTATGCGGTGGTGATAGAAGCTATATTTGATTGTATCTGCATAGTTAGGCATACAGTTTCTGACCGGACATCTCGGTAGTGTTATCTAAGGTGTATTTTCCATAACCTCAAATGCAGTTAGCGTTTGTTTGTGATTGTTGATGGGTAATTGAGCGTATAATGATATAAAAACACACGGATTAGCAGAATAAGAAGATCGAATGCTATATTGCCAAAGATTCGCCTATTAGATTACACCAGCCAAGAAGAACCGGCAAGAAACTCGCACGAATCGGAGTACAAATATAATTCATCGCATACAGACTGACTAAGAAGCCGCCTGAAGCTTTTAGTATTAAAATACATATAATTACTTTTAAATTTCGTTGAGGACTTAGACGAATTTACTCATCTCATATATTCCTCATACACAGATATTTCTTTTTTATCACTTTTGACCCTAATAGAAACTAGGGTGCTAAGCGACCAAATTGGGGCCAAAGAGAAGGCAAAATTTGACATATCGGTGTGGGACTACGGTAGCTTAGTGGTATAGCGGCTGGACTGGTTATCCTGAGGTCGCAGGTTCGATTCCTGCCCGAAGTCAAATTTTTCTTTCCCATTTTTCTTTATTTTCTAAAGTTCACTCGCATGTGTTATTGCGAAAAATAAAAATATTACAAATTGTAAACGTAACTTCACGCCTGTAATCCCCGAAGGGGTAGGCAGAGGTAAATGCATGCATTCAATCATACATGCAAACACCCACGACTCGCCGGTTACGTTTTGGCCTATGTAACAGGTGGCGAACCTGTTGCCATCTTCGGGCACATTACCATACTCCGGGGTACTGGAAAACTTCCAGAAAATGGAAAAATCCTAATAGAAGCAGAGATAAAGGATTTTTAACCGTTATTTCTGATAGTCCCCGACCCGGGAATCGAACCCAGGACCTCCTGCGTAATAGTAGTGGCCTGCTACCACTACGCTACTGAGGCAGTTAAATTACAAATTGTAAAATTAGGTTACACAAAGGTGATGTGTTCGCGCAAGCTCGCAGATACTTGCGATGCGATGCGAATTCGCAGTTATGTGTGGGAGCCCTATAACCATTTGTTAAAATATGAAACATAACAATGTAGGTATATATGTACTTTAATTATATCTATAACTAGCTGTGCCCGCGACTTCGTTCGCGTGGAAAAGTGACTTTGGGCACATTTTTTGGATATAACTTTTGGTTAATTTTGGATCATAAACACTTTTTGTTAGTTAAAAGAATCTGGTTTACATGAATGCTTCTCTGTACACGATATTAGACGCATTGATGGCCATCGGAGATGAAAGCATATAGGCTGCTAGTATTGCGAACACGTGACAGAGTCACATGCAACTGACCGTTCGAATATATAAACGTGCAGTCTTGTACAACCTCCAAAAATCCATCTTATGCTGAACCACCAACGCCACTAACGCCACCAATGCCACCAACACTATAAACGCCAACAACACCATCAACGCCAACAACATCATCTGTCTGGTCTTACTGGTGGTAGAGCTCCAGTGACGGAGCTCGTGGGCGTAGGCACCACCGCATTACGTAATAAACATACCGCTAAATGGCAGTGTTCAGCACAGACGTGTTTCGGTCAGGTGGTAACGCCCTGTAATTTCCATCACAGAGTCATAACGTGGCAACGCATCTGCATTTTGACCTCTGGTCATTATGTGGGTGTCTACAGGCTGCAGTCATCACTTGACATCAATTTGAACTGCATGCTTGTTTGCCACTTTTATTAAGTACATAAAAAAGTAGTTCCTGAGATGCGCGTTCAAAAAACAATCAAATGGTAGTGTTCAGCACTATCGTGTTCGGGTCAGGTGGTAATGTACGGCTCTGTTATTTTCGGCATAGAGGCATAACACCTTAGGTCTTAGGAGTGGTAACGTATATGCATTTTGACCTCTGGTCTTTGTGTGAGTGTTTATAGACTGTAGTCATTACTTAACATCAATGTGAACTGCATGCTTGTTTGCCACTTAATTACATCAAAAAAAATTCTTCAGCTTTCTACCGCCATGCCCCTTATGACTGCCGGCCGCCCTTTGTACATTGTGCGGGCAGTGCTCAATCATTATTTTGCTGTGATTAGTGTTATTTTAAATCTGCGATATCTCTCAAGATATTGATTTAAATCGAATAAAGTATTTAAATTTAATACTTGTGATGAATAACATATTTATTTCGATAAGGATTAATATCATGTTTATAAAAACGCTGTCGCGGACTTTTTTTTAGAACTTTTGCAGGAAAAAATACCTGTCATACATGGTTTTTGTGAAACTTTTACCGTTTACGCAGCGCACGCAGTGGAAGCTCTCAATAGGAAAAAAACCCCCGATTTTGAAACATTCTTCTTTGGTGCTCCGCTCCTATTGGTTTTAGCGTGATGATTTGATTTAGCCACAAGCCTTTCTCGATAAATGAACTGTCTAACACTGAAAGAATTTTTCAAATCGGACCAGTAGTTTCTGAGATTAGCGCGTTCAAACAAACAAACAAACAAACTCTTCAGCTTTATAAAATAAGTCGAGTTTTCCTTCCCGACGCTATAACTCCAGAACGCACGAATCGATTTCCACGGTTTTGCATTCGTTGGAAAGGTCTCGGGCTCCGTGAGGTGTATAGCAAATTCAGGACGACACCCACGAGGGCGAAGCCGCGGGCAACAGCTAGTTTAGTATAAAATTATGACGCTGATCGTGGCGCGATAAAACTCGTAACGGGCGCAACGGCTTGCGAATATAGCTGGGTGGGGAAGATTTTAAAAGGGGAGACGTATGCGACTATATAGATACGCCGCCGGGCCGCTTATTGCTTACTCCAACCACACTGCTCCAATGCGGGTTGGTGGAGATACAGGTTAGTGGCTAACCCGCTGTCGGATGTTTTCAAACCGGGCGTGTTGAAAACATCCGACAGCGGGTTCGGCGGTTCAGTAATGCCTCCGACAAGGTTTAACGACTGCTATCTATCGATAGCAACCGGGACCGACGGCTTAACGTGCCCTCCGAAGCACGTGAACGGCGGTCACCCATCACACACATGACCGCGCCCATATCGCTTAACCTAGTAGATCGCTTTCGATCTACACCAGCCACGGGGCCATGCGCGCTTCATAAATAGTCTATAGCACTAGTGAATAGTGTAGTTTTCTGATTGTGAAAGAATTTTCATGATCGGTAAAACGCCCTATATGCTTGAATGCATGCCTCTGCCTGCATCTGCAGGATGTACAGGCGTGAATTTACGTTTATTTTTACTGGTGGTAGAGCTCCAGTGACGGAGCTCGCGGGCGTAGGCACCACCGCATTACCTGATTTACTTGCCGCTAAATGGTAGTGTTCAGCACTATCGTGTTCCGATCAGGTGGTAATGTACGGCCCTGTAATTTCCGGCACAGAGGCATAACACCTTAGGCCTCAGGAGTGGTAACGCATTTGCATTTTGACCTTGGTCTTTGTGTGGGTGTCTATAGGCTGCAGTCATCACTTAACATCAATATGAACTGCATGCTTGCTTGCCACTTCAATTACATAAAAAAAAAAAACGTACAAAAAAAAATTATGTTCAAAACCAAAATAAAATTTAAGTACTACCTTCGTTCAGTCATTTAAAATTCTAACAGTACCGTGTCTATAACCATTTATGTCTAAGTGGTACGTAGACCTCTCTCAGAAATAAAGGTGGAAATATTATGTAAAAAAATATAAAGAAAAAGAAATAGGTAACCAGTTTGAACATTACAGAGGGAAATTATGGTCCAGTTTTATGTTACAACTGTCTATTAACTGTAATATTTACTTACACCGTTACTATAATTGTATGATTTTATTACCAGTATCCTATCGTAAATTCAACCTTATTTTCTTCCATATAACCAGTAACTCTATCCAAGCTGAGCGCAAACTTTTATACACGTATTTTGTGCAGGCCTAGCTGGTGCCCGCGGCTCCGCCCGCTTGTAAGTCGCTTTTCGCGTAACCTGTGGAAACTCATCAAATCATCCCATGGCATCCCATAGAAACATTTTTTCGGGATTAAAAGTATTATATAATCTTAGTCAGCATTTCATCAAAATCCGTTCAGTAGTTTCGGCGTAATTGACGGGCAAACATCCAAACAAAGAAACAATAAAGTTTTATAGTTTTATGCAGAATGATAACTGTCTTCGAAATTTAGGACGTGGTTTATAATTTCGGACACGTCTCGAAGATTTGTATAATTGTCGTCATGATTATTATTATAATTCCAAAAGACGACCATTGATGATCAAAAGCCACCCATAAGAGGGATATGATATAATTGCCATGCTTGCTATGTGGGTTCACGACCACAGTGGCTGTAAGTTATATCACGGGCGGTGCTGCCTACCTATCCCGGGTTGTTGTTTTGCGCCTATTGGGATTGTTTGACCCCCATTGTCTGGTTAACAGACTTCACTAGTAGGAATTCCCCTCCACTTATGAGCGGTGAGGTCACTACGTTCGTGTGCCTCCCGAGTAGCAAGATAAACTCATTAGCTTCAGTGCAATACATTTGTCTTACTATATTATTATTGATTGTCCCCAGGTGTTCGATCCTGCTGGACGGTTCCTAAGATCGTTCGGCAGTCAAGGCACAGGAGACGGCAAGTTCAATTACCCTTGGGGCATCACTACCGACGCCCTCGGCTTCATATACGTATGTGACAAGGAAAACCACAGAGTTCAGGTGAGATCAATCGTGGGCTTTAGACAACAGCGTGAGGTTTATGTTTAGTATTTGAAAACGTTATTTGAATGAGCTTGTAAATCTTGAACCAGCTAAGTAGGGAGTAAAAAAAAAACTTGGCGTGGTCGTTGTCGATTTACGAATTCTGTGTTTACAAATCAATTTGAATTCAACCTTAAAATTCGATTTAAGTTACATGGTATCGAAGGGTATTGGTTTACTCCTTTGTGTGGACAAAGCAGTAAACCAAGATGTCTGCATAGTGATCCAAAATCAATTTGAATAAGATCCAAAGGAAGCTGGCTTTACACAGTAAAATTTACATCAGAAGGACCAACAAAAATTGTTCTTGAAAGGTACATACCTGTACTTACATATTTTTTTAAATCTAGAATCTAAAATTACTTCGAAAGGAACTTACGAGTTGCGAAACTTAAATCAATAAGTGCAATTTAAACCTAAATTATTAGAAATAGAGTATGTACTAGTGGCAAAACTTTTATCATTATTTTCAAGTTAAACAATTAACTTGGAAAATTTTGATAAACATTTGAAACTGATGAACTAATGTCCTTAACCCCAATCAATACAACACCGCCATAAAAACTTTATTTAGTAAAACTAAATACTCAAAATTACAACATTTATTTCAAACATTTTCATACTTTTTATTCCTCAGGTGTTCCAATCCGATGGCACATTTGTCGGTAAATTTGGCTCCTTCGGCTCAAAACTGGGTCAGTTGGAGCATCCGCACTACATCGCGGTGTCCAGCACTAACCGCGTGCTGGTCTCCGATTCCAACAACCACAGGATCCAAGTGTTCGATGTCAACGGCCGAGTACTGTCCTCCTTTGGTGAAGAAGGCTCGGAGGATGGACAGTTCAAATTTCCAAGGTGAATACAGTAAGGTTTTTACTGGAACTCCAGGGACATATCTCGGAAGAATCTCTAATAATCATTGAAAAAATAATCATTTAATAAATATTTAGACAAACAGCACGGAGACATAAACAAATAAAATAAAATAATTGCAAAACAAAGAACAGTTGGGGCTTAAAAATGGACCACCGCAGCGCGTCGGGCTATTGGACGTTTCCTTGCCGCTCGGCGAAATGACCTTGTAGTAAAGCCCAAGAGGTGATTATTGAATTTACTCCAGCGCGTCAGATTAAGATATAGAAGATACTTTGCACCTTGTTCAGTACCTCCACCAAATTTAAGATTTCCATAAAGGGCCGAACTCTTGGGGCTTCCACCACAAGCTTGTCTTGCAATTGGTCAAAATTGATCTGAATATTTAAAGACCAATCCAACGATACCCCACACGATGGGATGCGCGTGAAATAAATTAGCATACCCACCGCAAGTATAGGGAAAATACACTTAAAAAAAAGTTTTTCAAGTTTTTATTGCACCACTTTTTCGTCGTTATTAATGTGTAGGTATAATCATGCCAAAACAGCTTTCTAAAATTAAGAGTCTCCAAGCATAGCTGCAGACAAACGGATGCAAGGATAAGGACTAAGGGAAAAACTCTAAAAAGGATTAAAAAGATACAAAAATAAAAAATGGCAGCTATCTCTTTGTAGACGTTAACTCAATTAATCACAATTAACTCAACGATTTTGCCGTAGAATAGGGATTCACATCTAAAAGTTCACAAGGGAACTAAGTCTTAAAGTCCAATCATTAAACCTATTAATTTGAACTTCCAAAAGTCTTCAAGATGCCTGCTAATAGGCTTATACTTTTGAAGAGGAAACCCTTACGAAATTTCTTATTGGTGTCGCTTATTATTAAGGTCGTAATCGATATTGACTTTTACAGGGTTGACAAAACAATAAATGTAAATATTGGATATAATCAACTCACTTGAGGTAGAGACTAAGTGTTGGGTGGGGTTCGATGGCGTAGACACTATTGCATTACCTAATCTATCTGCCGAAAAAGGTTGTGTTCAGAACTATCGTGTTCCGGTAAGATGGTCATGTATAGCCCTCATAATTATCACAGAGACATAACAACTTAGGTCGATTAGGTTTGTCGATTAGGTTAGTCTTTTAGGTTTGGCAACAATAAAACGCAGAATTGACACGATACCATTTAAATATATTACGACTTGTTAAAAAAAAACCGGTCTAGTGCGTGTCGGACCACGCGCAGTGTAGGATTCCGTAGTTTGTTAGGTTTGAATTATGTTATGAAAAAAATGTAATATACTTTCTATGGGGTTCTTCAAAATTTTCAAGTGAAATGCATTTGGTCTATTACTCGCAAATTTGTAAAGCCAACTTAAGTGTGATAGTTTTCCTGTTAATTTCGTTATATGTGGCTACTATTGTCGTAACGTTTGATTTTTTCCTACACCGTACTACCCGCCTATGAGCGAAGTTCCACCCTCACCGTCTGGACACGTGGCAGTGCTCAACAGTGCGATTTTCACGTTCGTTTCTACCCAGAACATGTAAATTGTGGAATGATCTTCCTTCTGAGGTGTTCCCTAGGTGCTACAATATGGGTTTCTTCAAAAATGGAGTCAAAAGAGACCTGCAAGCAAGAGGCTGGCAGCGCGTTGGCAACTCCCCTGGTGTTGCAAATGTTCATAGACAACGGTGACCACTTTCCATCAGGTGGCCCGTCTGCTTGTCTGTCAACCTACAGACATAGAAAAAAAAAGCACCAAATGAATTCATTTGATAATATAATCAATAAATTGATAGTTTAATATCCAACAAGAAATATTGTAAATATTTATCTGGTGGTAGAGCTCCAGTGACAGAGCTCGCGGGCGTAGGCACCACCGCATTATCTAATATACTTGTCGCTAAATGGTAGTGTTCAGCACTATCATGTTCCGGTCAGTAAGTGGTAATGTACGGCCCTGTAATTGCCGACACAGAGGCATATCACCTTAGGCCTCAGGAGTGGTAACGCATCTGCATTTTGACCTTGGTCTTTGTGTGGGTGTCTATAGACTGCAGTCATCACTTAACACCAATGTGAACTGCATGCCTGTTGACCACTTCCATTACATATAAAAAAAAATTACATCGAACCTACGAAAGAGACGATCGGTTAGTTTCGACTTCGTAGCGTTGCGTTCTCTACTGCACTCTGGCAACGTAAGCACTAATGGTATTGGTCAATTGGTCGAAACTTGACTAAAATGGCCTACAAACGTCACATAGATAAAGTGCAAAAGAGATGACGCTCTACAGACACGAGCCGAAGTCTCCTTCCTAACGTCGATGTGCAATTTTTCTTAATGTATACTGTATGCTCTTAGGTCTTAGGGTCAAACTGTTGTCAGACAAATGCAATTCGGTTACTTCCACACCTTAAAGCTACACGATTGAAAGATGTTTTTGAGCAACAAAATAAACAATTTGAACGGACCATTTTCTTCAATAACAAACTTATCTATACAATTTTGATCTGAACCTCCCAAGTGTAATTAAAAGTGAAGTCATAAAAGAACTTTTAATTTCGCGACGCCTTGACCGACTTCAGCGGGCGGCGTGGCCACGAAAACGTGATCTGCTTACCGCGAAACTCTCCACGTTCCCTTCCTTCCACGACTAAAGCTGTGCACACATTATTCTCGATAATCGACCACATGATAAGACTTGTACTTAATATAATATACTAGCTGTCCTGACAATCTTCGTGAATCTAAGGCGATCTTAGAGCAATAAAAAAAATCCATAAAATTTAAAAATAATGGTGAGAATCATTAGCATTTATGGACATAAAAATATACTTATTACTGGTGGTAGAGCTCCAGTGACGGAGCTCGCGGGCGTAGGCACCACCGCATTATCTAATATACTTGTCGCTAAATGGTAGTGTTCAGCATTATCATGTTCCGGTCAGGAGGTAATGTGTAATTTCCGGCACAGAGGCATAGTACCTTAAGCCTCAGGAGTGGCAACGCATCTGCATTTCGACCTCTGGTCATTGAGTAAGTGCCTATAAGCTGTAGACATCACTTAACATCAATGTGAACTGCGTGCTTATTTGCCACTTCTATTAATTAAAAAAAAATACTACAACCGATTCTCATGCCTACTGAATAAGTATACACGTGAAATTTCATAACGACCGGTCCAGCCGTTGCAAAAACTGTGACATGAGAATTATATATATTAGACAGTGAAGGTTATTTTAGTAAACTTGATAAGTATTGATCAAAAGCAGTTTCTTGATTCGATTGTTATTTATGTTTGTTACTTCATAAGTCATTCACATATTAAACCAGTTTAAAAAAAACTTCATATTAGGATACCAATAAAAAAACATGACATTTAAAACAACTTTATTCTTGAGTAGGTATGCAGTACTTATTGTAGAGAAAAATGTTTATTTTTTCAACCTGACAAGGCTGCTTGAGCATACGTTGACTCATTTCGTATGAGTACTGATACGAAAAGAGCTTAGCAAAACAACCTGCGTTTTGGATTATTGGCGACCAACTAAACGACATAAGAGAAAACCTATAGCTTTATTTCCCAAAAAAAAAGCCTTCAAAACCTGAAGACAATGACTTGTCACTTTCATCCGAGTATGATTCGGTGGCCAGGTACTTTTTATTATTATTATTTTTTTTTATGTTTTAAAAGTTGCAAACAAGCATACAGTTCACATTGATGTTAAGTGATGACTGCAGCCTATAGACACCCACACAATGACCAGTGGTAAAAATGCAGATGCGTTACCACTCCTAAGGCCTAAGGTATTATGCCTCTGTGCCGGAAATTACAGGGCCGTACATTACCACCTGACCGGAACACGATAGTGCTGAACACTACCATTTAGCGGCAAGTATATTAGGTAATGCGGTGGTGCCTACGCCCGCGAGATCCGTCACTGGAGCTCTACCACCAGTAAAAAATTCACGTTTCATTAGCTATTTGCCATTGGAGGTACACGCTCTGTTTATTTTTAAATGTAGTTCAGTCTTTAGGAATCAAGTCGCCGCGTCCCGAATTTAGTACTAGACATGATATTAATTGTCCCAATGGTCTGGGTCTGTGATTTAATTTGTTTTGTCGTTTCGCCTTTGTGGTTTTAATTTATTCTTATTTCAGTGTCAAATTCAGAATTGCTTGAACTAAGTTTGCGTCAAGGGAACGCTATTCGTGAATGTATTTTATGTACGTTATGAATCAACTAGGGTTTTTCGCATGTCTTAAAAATGATACCATTGGAAGATCACTTGTGCGTTTGTCTGCCTGTCCATCTGTCACGTCCAACTTTTGGACTTCACTCCTTGAAACGATTTCAGTTATAAGGCACGATACGGAAATTTTATGAAGAGTAAAATAAAGTGTAACACGAAAGTTGAGGCGTTACGCGCGATTCCCCCGCGAGTGCTCCGACCGTACGGATGTATTTCACTCGGCCGTACACTAGCGATCTCCTTACGCACACCGAGTAAGCTCACGTCGTGCGTCGGAGCTGACACACACACTTTCAGTTCACGGTAAAAATTTAATTTCATACGCCGCTAGCGGTCTCGTGTCTTGTCGCTGTAAAGTACTAATTCTTACGAGGTGTAATTTGATACATATACGAAAATCAATAATCCTTAAACTATCTGGGAGTACGGTATATCCTGCAGGTTGGCTTACCATCAATGTGAAAAAATTATTCAATCAAATCGCATTCTCCAGGGGTGTCGCAGTCGACGATCAAGGCTACATCGTAGTCGCTGACTCCGGCAACAACCGCATCCAGATCTTCCATCCTGATGGCACCTTCCTCCGAGCGTTCGGTTCCTGGGGATCTGGAGATGGAGAATTCAAGGGTCTGGAAGGCATCGCTGTCATGTCCGGTGGCAACATCATCGTTTGTGACCGCGAGAATCACAGGGTCCAGGTGTTTTGAGGTAATATAATAATAATAATAATGGCAACCCATTAAACGTTCCACTGCTGGGCACGAGTCTCTCCCCTTTTTTTGGGGGGGAGGAATAGGGCTTACTCCACCACGTTGCTCCAATGCGGGTTGGTAGAGATTCGGGTTAGTGGCCAACTCGCTGTCAGATGTTTTCAAACCGCCCATAAGGCCTCCGACAAGCTTTAACGATTGCTATCTATCGGTAGCAACCGGGACTGACCGCCTGACGTGCTTTCCGAAGCACGGAAACGCGCATTTTAATTTGCCACTAGCGGTCACCCATCACACACCCGACCGCGCATGTAACGCTTAACCGAGTAGACCGCTTACGACCTACACCAGCCGCGGGGCCATGAGCACTTTTTGAGGTTTTTTTAATTTCTAAGTGGTGAAATTTTGATTGTGTTTTAGTGAATAATAATTCTTTAAGAAGCACTTAGAAATTAAAGAAAAAAGGAAAAGAAAAATGTGACTTCGGGCAGGAATCGAACTTGCGTCGTCAGGATAACCAGCCCAGAGGGACTTCGGTAGCTTAGTGGTGAAGCGGCTGGACTGGTTATCCTGAGGTCGCAAGTGCGATTCCTGCCCGAAGTGAAAATGTTTATTTCCCTTTTTTCTTTAATTTCTGAGGATCATTCGCATGTGTATTTGCGAAAAATAAAAATATTACAAGTAGCACTTACTCTTTCACTTGGGATATTTCACCATGGCGGTAGCTTCCTCTGAGCAATCGTATCCTAGAGATCTATTAACAAGGATAGATTCAAGAGCCTGGAAGTAATAATTTCCCCTTTACTTATTTTAAAAAATAAATAAAATATTATATTTAACTGCTTTAATATACCTACTATAAAAAATCACTCCAAGTCTTTTACGGTGTAGGCCAAATAATATGCTCCTGCTATTTTTTTTTCTTTTTATGTAATCAAAGTGGCATGTAGTTCACATTGATGTTAATGATGATTGCAGCCTATAGACACCCACACAAAGACCAAGGTCAAAATGCAGATGCGTTACCATTCCTGAGGCCTTAGGTGTTATGCCTCTGTGCCAGAAATTACAGGGCCTTACATTACCACCTGACCGGAACACGACAGTGCTGAACACTACCATTTAGCGGCAAGTTTATTAGGTAATGCGGTGGTGCCTACGCCCGCGAGCTCCGTCACTGGAGCTCTACCACCAGTAAAAACCAGCTAATTATCTTTTAATCACATTTTTTATCTTTTTTACAGATCACAGTTCACTGAACTTGCCGCAGAAGGTACAGGAGATTGACAAAATAATCTTTTGTATATAGATGCGATCTATTTTCTGGTCAGTAATGACCAAAACCATTTCTTGAATGTTTTGTACTGTCCTACCTTAAACGCACTATATTTGATACGATAAATCTCCTTACCTTTGAAAAAAAAACGAAATTTTGATTGAAAGATTCATACGAATTATGTGTGAAATTTTTCGTGCGAAAGTATGACAGTAAAATGCCAAATATTTGTTTTAAAAATCATGTGATTCAAATACTCAGTAAAATTGTAATTTATAACAAAATGAGTACCTTTTTAAATACACTAAGTCATAATACGAATTTAATATAAATAAATGTACTCTCCGAATTCTTGGGCTGAATAATCTTGATATGTACTTGGTATAAAAGCAATAAAATGATAGATCTGATTACAATACACCATGTATACATATATTTCAACATTAATATTGTATTTCAATTCAATAAAATTAAAAAAAAACAGTGGTGACTGATAGTCAGGAACTCAAGAGTTTAATACTCGTTGGAAGAATATTATTTTCTATTTACAAAATAAAACTGTACCATTCAGTCGTACTTGACTACTCGATTAATATTCACGATCATAAGAAATATCTACTATGGGGAAATATCTACTACTAAATTAAACTTTCATTTCTACATTTTTCTACCTAAACGGTAAAGGAGATGTTGTGAACTCGGTTCTGGTTCGTACTTGTCCTCAAAAAATGGGTAAACTAAAGAAGAATCCGAAAAATATAAAATTAATTTATTCAAGAATATATTTTAGAGTTACAACCACATTTTACTTAAACGATTTTATAATTTTTAACTATGTTCAACATGGCGGCGATACAGCCGACGCTTGGGATCAATGGACAAGTACTATATAATCAAAAACCATTTAAAAAATGAAAATGTCAAAATGACATTACCCGCCATAATCGCCATGTTGGTTTTGAGTTGCAATTCTAACTGTAAATAATGTTTTGTAACTGCAAACAAAGCTTAATAAGTGAAACAACGTTTTTGTATTGACTTTGCCTGTTTTATGATATTGTGTACAATACATGGCCGGTGGTCCATACATTTTTGCAACATCTCCTTTATCACAAACCATCGTCGCTGTATATAACTTTTCTTTTCACATTTAAAAAACCAAAGCATTTAAATTTTGAAACTGTACAAATATCCCGGCTTGATTTCAATCACTCCTGAATTTTTTATCAACTTGGGATTTCATAAAATATTTACCTTGAAGCCTTTGTGCCTTGAAAGTTAAAGAATTTGAATACCCTCAAAACCTTTGTTTCATTGCTAAAAATGTAATTTTTACTTCACAGCCTTTGCCAAATTTGAACTAGTCCGTATGAAATATAGTTAGTTAATTTTAAATATATCAATATCAAATGTTTATATTATTGTAAAAGCTCGGATATTGATAATTACACAAATAACAGTAATGTTTTAGCAACAAAGTAGGTATGATAAATAATTAGTAAAAAAAACGGACTAATAATGGCATGTTAAAACACATATAAAATACTAAATTTAACGATTTTTTCTCCCTTAAATTTTTATTGACATGTAAAATATTTTGTGTAATTTTGTAAAATTTTCGACGTTGCCATAAAAATATTTTTACGTTGGGGGACTTTGCAAAATTATGTTCATTTAAGAAAATTTGCATGGGACGGGTAGCCAGAGCACCTCAAGCCATCGGGGTTGGGTGCACACAAATTTTGATAAGATACTACATGCCTAGGTTCAAACTTTATATTAATTGTACTTTTTAACGAGAATCATTTTCAGATGATTCGGGCTATTACAATAACACATACATTCTAGTCATATTTATATAATATTATATAGTTAAATAGTTACTAAATACACGGTTTATACAAATGCACATATAGCGATAATTTTGTTTTATTTGGTAATTTTTTTTTGAGTTAAATACAAAAATGTAGGTATCATGTAATGTAAGCAATACTTAATAAGAAAAAAGATTTAATATACTTAAACTTGATATCTATTGATGTTAAGAATGTTCGTCTAGTCAAATTAAATATTTGCAGTTAAATAATTACAAAATAATGACTTGAACGACACTCATATAATTATGAAGATAATGAATGATGTTATATTATATCTACCGAACGTTTTGTGCATTATTGCAAAAGTATCTTTATATTATATAAAATCAGTACGAAAGTATCAATATTTGAATGGAGATTATTATACTTTTTTCAAAATTTTATTCACTGAATTTTTTTATTATATTGTTATGCGAATATTCTCAAAATATTCAGATTTTATGAAATTCTGTTAACATGGCTTTTGCTTATTTTATCAATAAAATATTTATGCACTTTAAATTAATAATTTTGTAATTTTTAATTCTTAAGTTATCACACTATAAACAAACTAAAGTACAATTCGTACTTTTTGTATGGTTTTCAATTTTAAAAATAAATTTTTGTTACTTATAATTGATGTTTCATTCATTTCAATATTTTTTCCAATCGTACTAACTTGTAATCCTCGAAGGGGTAGGCAGGGGTAAATGCATGCATTCAATCATACATGCAAATATCCACGATTCGCCGGTTACATTTTTGGCCCATGTAACAGGTGGCGAGCCTGTTGCTATCTTCATTTACAGGCACATTACCAAACACCGAGGTACTGGGAAATTTACAGAAAATTGAAAAAATCCAGAGATAAAGGAGCTTAAACCGATCTCTGATAGCCCCCGACTCGGGAATCGAACTCAGGACCGCCAGCGCAGTAGTAGTGGCCACCACTAGGCTACTGAGTGTAATGTTATAACGTCTCATACAGGTAGCGGTGTCCAATTTCAGTGTTGGAAATGGAGAACATACGAGTAGTAACTCTGTAATACCTATTTATATTTTGCAATAACACATGCGAGTGAACTTCAAAAATTAAAGAAAAATCTATCTGAACTTGTCTGAAGCAATGGTAGCGATCAGAACTGACATGTCACATTATTTTCTCTAAGATCCGAACCTTCGTCGACCTTGTTTTTATCAAATTCCATACATATCAAACACGTCTTGCATGAAAGTATGTCAAAAAAATATGTTCATAGAATTAAAAAAATATAGTATAGGTATATTAAACCTTTTAGTTTGAAATCCACTTCACTGGTTAACAAATAGGGGAAACTTGTTAAAAAAATAATGATAGTTATGAACAAACTTTGATAGGCAACGCGACGTGTTTGTTTATTTATTTATTTATTCTTTATTGATTTAACATTGAATACAAGTTAAAACAAAGGGCGGACATAATGCCTAGTGGCATTCTCTACCAGTCAACCCTCATCATGATGAAATATTGTGGTAGGTATTACAACTTATGAATAAAGAAAACTTAATGTAAAGAATACAAATATATGATCTAACAAAAAAATAAAAATAAATAATAATAATAATAAACACGTAAATACGTATATAAGTAAATAAATATTTAAATACATGTTATATATTTATAGGTATATTATAGTACATACAAAAGCTACAAAACATATATATGTATACAAATTATGTAAAGGTCGCTGCCGGAATACTTATAAAAAGACATTTTTATAATAAAGAAACTAATTTATTAAATGATTACATATTAAACTATAACTAAACTAAAACTAGTGACCCTAAGCGATGTTAGCTATAGAATGTTCACATTTATCACAACCGAGCGCATCAAGACTACGCGACCTCGTAAAACCGCTGCCTCAGCTTCCTCATTCGGTGCCCTGGTGTCGCAGTTACCTAGTGTTCTAGATGTTAGGTGATGACTGCGCGTCCTTGTAAATCACCGCCTCAGCTGCCTTGAATTGTGGAATTGTCATTCGGTGCCCTCGATGTCGGAATTAGGTTCGTTACTCGTCAGCATACCCCTAATGGTTTAGTGGTGTACGTAACATACATATATATGTAAAGAAATACTGTTTCTTTCTTCGCACTCTGTGTGTTTACTTACCATGAAGTTTGGTTATAGTTTTTAACTTTTTAATTGTCTGATTTTAAAGAAGAAACGAATTCAGAATGTCAGATGACAGATTTAAATATGAGTTGATTGACAATTGGATAATCAATGAAAATTTTAATATTATATTATTTTATGTTTTAAAAGTGAAAGAATAAACTTTCACTGTCGTTTCTTCTTTACAGGTTTGAGTTCATATTGTTTTATATTACCTAAATAAAATAGTCTCTGTATAAAAAAACTAACAATAAACCTTCTTTACAGCAACACAAGGTTTATTTCTTTCATGTAGTAAAACAGACTTATAAAACGACAATTTTGTTTATAAAAAGATGCAAATGGAGCAGTTACGTTTTGAATTCACGATTTTACCGGCGAATGATGGAAAATCTAATATTTGTTGTGTAACCTCAATCACAACTAAAGATGAAAAAAAATTTGCTATACCAGAGGAATTACAGTCTGTTGGATTTCACGAAGAATTGATTGAGACAGCTGTGTACAACAAAGTAAAAAATAGTTTAAAGAAAAGACATCAGACACGAAGAGTTTGGATAACTATGACAGATAAATTACGAGAAATTTACATAGATGCTGATGGTAACTTACAATTTGGAGAACAATATCTGGAGGAAATTGAACATAACCGAGCATCTGAAGAACAAATTAGAGATTCGAATTTATTGGAAGAAATGTTTACAAAGTTAATAGAAAATACACATGATTTAAAAAAACAGAATCTGAAATATGTCGCAGAGAAGTTTGTGATTGAGAAATTTACGAGCAAAAACTCGAATGCAAGGCAATGGATTGACATTTTTGAGAGAGAATGTTCTCGCTTCGGTATTATGAAAGATGAACAAAAAATTGAGATTCTCCGACTATTTATGGATAAAAGTTGTGTTGATTGGTACAGCTCAATGATTATAAAATTAACACTCAACTCAGAGTGGATAGTTTGGAAAGAAAAGTTGTGCGAGTCATTTGCAAACCAAAACTGGAACCAAGTGACCTATGCATTGTTATTTAAATATAAGGATGGTTCATTAGTGGACTATGCCATTAAAAAGGAAAAACTTTTATTGGACATGAGAAATTCAATTGATACAGGTACACTGGTGGATCTGATAGCGGTAGGTTTGCCAGGTTTTGTATTAGAGAAGATAAATAGAGAAGCAATGAACGATATAGTATGTTTATTCAATGAGGTGAGAAAGTATGAAAATCAAAGGATAAATATTACAAATGAAGGACGTTATCCATGCAAAATATGCGTAAAATTAAATAAAGGGGTTCGCTATCATTCCGAAGCTGCATGCTGGTTTAGAGTTAGAGAAGATGATAAATTAAATAAAAGATATATTAAACATGTAAATAATTCAGTGATTGAAGCAGAGTTAAATGAAACAGAACAAAAAAACTAGTAGTGACACCATTAATTAAGATCAAACTACTGTTAAATAATAAATTAGAAATTTATGGAGTATACGATTCAGGTTCAAATGTATCTCTAATTAATTCCAAATTACTAAAACTAAATACAAAAGGACATAACTCGAATGAAGAAAATATAGTAACAATTAATGGTGTCCAAAAAACAAGTGGTTTGACAAATTTAAAAATAAAAATTTTTGAAATAGAAGAAAATGTGGATGTGTACATCATTGACGAACACAAATTCAGATATGATTTCTTAATAGGATTAGATATGATAAAGAAATACAAGCTAGTACAAAATGAGGAGTTAAAAATAACTCAGAAACAATACTTACATGAAAAGAATAGTAAAAAAATGGAGAAAAAGATAGACGAAGGTGAAAATGAAGGTAATAAATATGAAAACGAAAACAAAATTAATTTTAATGAACAT
This sequence comes from Macrosoma leucophasiata, assembly GCA_036365455.1. Lineage (NCBI taxonomy): Eukaryota > Metazoa > Arthropoda > Insecta > Lepidoptera > Hedylidae > Macrosoma > Macrosoma leucophasiata. The sequence continues at coordinate 3,445,880 of JAWQUS010000017.1, forward strand.
ATCAAAGAGGAGGAATTTGAAATAAAGGTTGGTCATTTAGATGATGATAAAAGGGAAGAAATAAATAAGCTAATACAACAATATCAATCAGTTTTTGCCAAAAACAAGTATGACGTGGGAATGGTTAAAGGATATGAAGCAAGAATAGATTTATCAATGGATAAATACTGCAGCAAGAGGCCATACAGATGCACTATAGAAGACAAAAAAGAGATAGCAGAACAAATAGCCGAATTATTGGATAATGCGCTTATAGAAGAATCTTATAGTCCATTCGCAGCACCAGTAACTTTGACATTTAAAAAGGAAGAAAATAAAAAATCAAGGCTCTGTATAGACTTTAGGGATTTAAATAAAATTGTAGTTCCTCGGGCTCAACCCTTCCCATTAATTGACGATTTAATGACAAAAACAAGAAATTGCAAATTTTTTACAAGCTTAGACGTTAATTCAGCTTTTTGGTCTATACCTCTACGAGTAGAGGACAGGAAGAAGACAGGGTTTGTAACTCAAGAGGGACACTTTCAATGGACTTGCCTACCATTTGGTTTGAAGACTGCTCCAGCAATATTTCAAAGAATATTGTGTAACATACTTAGAAAATATAAACTAACCGATTTTGCTGTCAATTATATAGATGACATCCTGATATTTTCAAACTCATTTGATGAACACATAAGTCACTTGAAACAGTTACTAGAAGCAATTCAAACGGAAGGATTTCGACTAAAATTTATAAAATGTACATTTGCATCAGATTCGGTAAAATACCTGGGACATATCATTCAATATAATTCTATCCAACCACTGAAGGACAATCTCATTTCGATAAAAGAATTTCCAGTACCAAAAACACAGAAGAATATTCGACAATTTTTGGGAAAAGTAAACTTTTACCATAAATATATACCAAGGAGCGCAATAATTCTTGACCCATTACATAATTTGCTAAGAAAAAATCAAAAGTTTGTTTGGTCTGAAGAATGTCAAAATGCGTTTGAAAAAAATAAAGAGTCTCTTGTGTTCACAGCCAATACTAGAAATTTATGATCAAAATCTACCAATAAATATTTATACTGATGGTTCTCTGCTGGGTGTTGGAGCAATTTTAAAACAAGTACAACTAGATGGTAAAGAAAAACCAGTAGCCTATTTTTCAAAAAAACTGAATGGAGCGCAAAAGAAGAAAAAGGCAATATATTTAGAATGCTTAGCTATTAAAGAAGCACTAAGATATTGGCAGTACTGGCTGATAGGTAAATCGTTTACAGTCTACACAGACCATAAACCATTAGAAAACATGAACTTAAAAGCTAGAACAGACGAAGAACTAGGTGATTTGACTTATTACCTTTCACAATATGATTTTAAAATCAAATATTCCCCTGGAAAAGATAATTTAGAAGCGGACTGTTTAAGTCGGAATCCTGTATTAGAACCAGAGGATAATCTAGAAGAACAACTGAAAGTTGTGAACTTAATTACATTAGAAGATATTGTAATAGATCAGAATCAAAATAAAGAAATACAGAGAAACAATAATAAAATAATCAAAAAACACAATTTATACTTCAAAAGAATTAGGAACAAAGAGAAAATAATAATAACAGAAGAATTCAGTATTAAATTTATAAAGCGAATACATGAAGATCTATGTCACATTGGAGTGGGACAAATGCTAACGACTATTAGTTCACTGTACGCAACAAAAAATTTAACGAAAAATATTAAAAATGTTTGTAGGAATTGTGAAATTTGCATAAAAAACAAAACAAGAGGACAACACAAATACGGATTAATGTCATATTTAGGCCCAGCGACAAGACCCTTTGAAATAGTATCAATAGACACAATTGGAGGTTTTGGTGGTTCTAGATCAACCAAGAAATACATACATCTTTTAGTGGACCACTTCACTAGATATGCATTTATTATAACATCAAAAACCCAGGGTGCACATGACTTTATAAAGCTAATAAATAAGGTCGCTGAAACCGAAGAGATTGGGATGCTCCTTACCGACCAGTATCCTGGAATAAACTCTAAAGAATTCAAGAAATTCCTTACTGACAAACAAATAACAATAATTTTTACAGCAGTGAATGCACCGTTTTCTAATGGCCTAAATGAAAGGTTGAATCAAACGATAGTTAACAAAATTAGATGCAAAATCAATGAAGATGGAGAAAACAGAGCGTGGACTACAATAGCACATGAATGTGTAGAAAAATACAATCAGACTAACCACTCAGTAACTGGCTATGCACCATGTTATTTGCTATACGGAACAGATGTTAAGGTTTTACCAAAAGAACTACAACAAGGAGGTATAAATAGTGACTGGATCGGAGATAAGAAAACAGCGCTTAATAATACCTTGAAATCACATTACTATAACAAAATGAGGTATGATAGGAATAGAAAACAAAGAGAATTCAGTGTGGGAGATCTAGTATATATAGAAAATGGGAATAAACTAAATAGGAAAAAGCTAGATGAATTGAGAATTGGACCATATAAAATAATTAAAAAGAAATCTAATACAATTTACGAGATAGATACAGGACATAGAAAAACAGAGTCAAATCTTTTTCATATCACAAAACTAATTCCAGTACAGATAACAGAGGATGAGAATGTGCAAGTATCAAATGGAGAACTGGAGTGAAAATTCACGGGTGAATTTTCTTCCCCATGGGGGGAGATGTAAAGAAATACTATTTCTTTCTTCGCACTCTGTGTGTTTACTTACCATGAAGTTTGGTTATAGTTTTTAACTTTTTAATTGTCTGATTTTAAAGAAGAAACGAATTCAGAATGTCAGATGACAGATTTAAATATGAGTTGATTGACAATTGGATAATCAATGAAAATTTTAATATTATATTATTTTATGTTTTAAAAGTGAAAGAATAAACTTTCATTGTCGTTTCTTCTTTAAAGGTTTGAGTTCATATTGTTTTATATTACCTAAATAAAATAGTCTCTGTATAAAAAAAACTAACAATAAACCTTCTTTACAGCAACACAAGGTTTATTTCTTTCATGTAGTAAAACAGACTTTATATAAGTCTGTATAATATAAATGATGAAATACATATACATATATATATAATATAAATGTTTATGTGTGAAATTTGATGAAAATAATGTTTCATTAACCGCGCATGGCCCCGCGGTTGGTGTAAATCGTAAGCGATCTACTATGACCGCTAGTAGCAAATTAAAATGCGCGTTTCCGAGCTTCGGAGGGCACGTCAAGCCGTCGCGGTCGGTCCCGGTTGCTATCGATAGATAGCAGTCGTTAAGCCTTGTCGGAGGCCTTATGGGCGGTTTGAAAACATCCGACAGCGGGTTGGCCACTAACTCGTATACCAACCCGCATTGGAGCAGCATGGTGGAGTAAGCTCTAGGCCTCCTTACAATAAGGAGAGAGACCCGTGCCCAGCAGTGGGACGTATAATGGGTTTCCAGTATTATCATTATAATGTTTCATTCGGTAAACAGATGGGTGAAGGTCAACCTAGGTTCGGCTCCCCTGCTATACTTGTATAATAACTTCCAAAAGAGCCCCATAATGGACTTGGCGAGATGATGCATGCATACATACATACAAATACCACAAAGGTAAACTTAGGTCTGTGGAGTAGCAACGCATCTGTCTTTTAACCTCTAAGTAAAGATATATAGTTATAGAACTCTATGCTTATCCAAAATCAATCAAATCTGGGGGCACGGCATTGCCCCCGCCAAGACGAGCCAAGCAAAACGCAAGGGCACTACCTACCTTTTCTCGAAACGTTTCGTCGTATTTGAACCTTCGTAAAGTAAAACGAGTTTGGATAATGCCAGATACTTAAATATTTTTTACTCTAGAAATAATATAATGAATAATAGAATGCCTATGAAATCTAAGTGACGGTAGCAAAATGGCCAAGCCACACGTTTTAACTAGAATAGAGTATGTGAAGTTAGGTCTAGTAAAGTTAGGTCGCATATATGTAGGTTAAGAGCGTGAAGTCTTTGGAGCTTGGCTTTATACGATATCTGATAACTTTTTTCACAGGATAAGCAAAGTAGACTCGTCTTGGCAACATTTTTACATGAATGTTTTTGGTGGTATACAATTTTATTACCACACTTAATGTGACCAAATTGTCAAGCGACAAGTTCTCTGATAGTGCATATGCTGTAGTCTTCTATATTACTTGCTTATCTGCCACCATCATAACATAAAAATGTGTTTATTTAACCACATAGATTAAAAAGTGGGTAATCAAATAAACACAAACACGTAATCATGCATTACGTGTTTGGATATAAATGTGTTAAACAATTACGAATAAAATAATACAACAACGCTTGTCCATTTTTATGGAAGAGTCAAGCGATACAAGAGCCTATATTAAAAAAACACAACAAACCATTATCTGGGTACAAAAAAATGTTCACCATAAGGTAAAAGTTAAACCAATAATATCCAAAACTTCAATATTGGACGGCGTAATGAAAGAGCGGCGCGGCGGCCTTCTTAAAATGATAAATCGCTGGCCGACGTTTTAGGGAATAAACGCACTTCGGATTTCCACCGCGCGATTTTTAATCCCGCAGCTTATCTTCAGAAAAGGAAATTTTAAGAAACACACACTGTGAATAAAGTTTTGCACTGTTTTTCTGACCGAGATAAATATTGCAATGTGCGTGTGTATAACATGCGTCTGTAATGGGCAATAAAACTAAAAAAGTTTATCGAAAAATGTTAAGTATGGTCATTGTTTTGACTCTCTAAGTAGGCATGACAGTACACCCACGCGGTTTTATGGGTAAACAAAATATCCACATGAATTAAATTCCATCCACCTCAAAATTATACCAAGAATACAATGTTTCTTCTTACAATAGCGCGTAAAACATTTAAATGATTGAATATGTTACAGTATTAATGACATAATAATATTATGGCCCGTTGATATATAAGAAGCCGAAAGACTTACGCTTCACAAGTGGCCATGTATTAACTTTGATTTATTGAACGTAATTTATTTAATTATTCTATCCATATATATATATCCATTAATAATTTAATAATGGCAATCCATTATACGTCTTACTGCTGGGCACGAGTCTCTCCCATTTTTGGGGGGAGGCCTGGAGCTTACTCCACCACGCTGCTCCAATGCGGGTTGGCGGAGATAAGGGTTAGTGGCCAACCCGCTGTCGCATGTTTTCAAACCGCCCATAAGGCCTCCGACAAGGTTTAACGACTACTATCTATAGATAGCAACCGGGACCGATGGCTTAACGTGCCCTCCGATACACGGAAACGCGCATTTTAATTTGTCTCTAGCGACCGCGCCCGTATTCGCTTAACCGAGTAGATCGCTTCCGATCTACACCAGCCACGGGCCCACGCGTCGCTTATCTATTAATTGAATGAATCAAAAGAATAAAAACAATGCTCATCTTACCTAAGAGTGTTTAGAATTGCAAATTTAAAAAAAAACGAACAAACAAGATTTAAGGTCAAATGTGGCAGAGCGCAATAAGCACGTGACGCTTATACAAAATCCCCACCTATTTTATTCACTTCCAATACCCAAAATACATTACTCAACAATAAATATTGCAGATCGACCTTAGGAAGGAGATTTCGGCTTATTTCGGTTCTGCAGAGCGTTATCTTTTTCGCATTTTACCTATTTGACATTTGTCGACCATTTTGATCGTATCGACCAATATTGAACTATCAGTGCTTACGTAGGCAGTGTACAGCAGAGATGACGCTCTACGAAGTCGAAACTATACAATTGTCACTTTTATAGGCTCGATGTGCAATATTTATTGATGAGCGCTGTAAAACATTGTAGAAATAAAATCGTGCGGATTATTTCTTCCGTGCGGCGTAGGCCTTTCTTTCAACCATTATTCATGATACAGCTCTAAACGGCTGTGACAAATTGTCACAAAACGACCAAATTGAGTTGTTGTAGCCTCTAATACAATTTGTTATATTTTTTCTTTAGAATTTTGTAGGGAAAAAAATCGAGTATCTCATAGTATGTAACAAAGCAAAATTTATATTACTGGCGATTTTCAATTAAGGTTTAAAATCTCAACCAATGTAATCCGTTCTCTTTTTCTATTCGAGTGACAATTATTTTTTCAGGAAATATCCTATTTAGTTTGTAATGAGTGACACATTGATAAAAAATAATTGAAGCCGTTTAAAGTAAACGAAACTAACAAACCTCTGATTAAAACTATTTTTATGGATTTATCCTTCGTATATAAAATTCAATGATTTTTAAATCAACCCGAAGAGCGACAAAAACTAATCGAGTTAATTTTATAAATCATTTAATTTGCGTGAATTTTTATTTCAAGAAGTGTAGCTCGTAAAAACTTTAGAACACATCTTATTTCCGATTATATGGACTGTGATTCTACTAAAAAATGTACTCGTATAAACACTTTGTTAAGAGCAATTAACACGATAAATTTCTGATAATCAATAAATACCTTTCATTATACCGTGCCGTGGAATTCGAACACGCTTAACAAAGTTAAGAAAAAATAAAATTAAAAATGTTAAGCAAAGTTCACAATGCGACGGAACACGAGTTCCCGTATAAAAATCCCTACTAATATTATAAATGTGAAAGTAACTCTGTCTGTCTGTCTGGCTGTCTGTCTGTCTGTCTGTCTGGCTGTCTGTCTGGCTGTCTGTCTGTCTGTCTGTCTGTCTGTTACCTTTTCACGTCCAAACGAGTGAACCGATTTTGATGAAATTTGGTACAGAGATAGAGTTGACTTTGAGAAAGAACATACTACATACATAAGGCTACTTTTTGGCTCCTTATATTATTACCATTCCCTTAAAATAGGGAGTGGAAATTTGTATGAAGCATTGCACAATTTTCAAGATAGAAAGTTAAAACTTGGTATGTGAACTCTTTGAGTTTAACAAACAATACGTACATCATTTTTTTTAAGAAATCTGCCCCATCCCTTTATACGGCGGACGAAATTTGAAGGCAGTGTTCAAGCTGGAAAGCCAAAAATAAGTATGCGGACTCTTTGTTACTAAAGAAAACAACATTTGTGAATTGAATTTTTTTTTAGAAATCTGCCCCACCCCCTAAAATAGGGGATGGAAATTTATATGGAGCATTCCACAATTTTCAAGGTAGAAAGTTAAAACTCGGTATGCGAACTCTATGAGCCTAACAAACAATAATCACATATTGTATGCCTGTAATCCTCGAAGGGATAGGCAGAGGTAAATGCATGCATTCAATCATACATGAAAACACCCACGACTCGCCGGTTAGGTTTTGGCCATTTTGTAAAATTTTAGTATTGGACTTAAGCCATAAATTGGTGTCCAGACTCTTTGTTACTGAAGAAAACAACGTTAAAGTTCTTAAAATACATACTTTTTTTTGGAAATCTGCCCCCAATTCTCTAAGAGAAGATGTGATAGTTTGTACGGGTATTTTGTCAGTTTTAACGCTGTTTTTTATGTCATGAAAGTGGCAAGCAAGAATGCAGTCCACATTGATGTTAAGTGATGACTCCAGCCTATAGACCATAGGTCAAAATGCAGATGCGTTACCACTTCTGAGGCCTTAGGTGTTATGTCTCTGTGCCGGAAATTACAGGGCCCTACATTACCACCTGACCGGAATACGATAGTGCTACACTAACCAACCAACACTACCATTTAGCGGCAAGTATATTAGATAATTCGGTGGTACCTACGCCCGCGAGCTCCTTCACTGGAGCCACCAGAAAAAATGCTTTTTTGAAATTTGTCTGAAAATTGGTTTACAGGCTCTTCTGTTATATACGAAAAACAATTGCATAAATGTATATTTTTTTAATCTTCCCCGAACCCCAAAAAATGGGTAATGGAAATTGGTATGGGACTTACCGCAATTTTCAAAGTGGAATATTAGTGAACAGGCTCTTTGGTACAAAAAAAAAGATAAAGCAATACCTATAAATAAAACAAAGATTAATACTCTTGGCAAAAGATAAAAAGCAGTGTTACCCATGGCCTTTGATGGATGGGGTCACAAGTTTTTTAAAACGCGCTTACGCTGTCTTATAAAGAATTTTTAGAGATAAATATAAAGGACTATATGACAACAGGTATTAACATTTTGGATTACAATAAAAAATGATCTGTGTAGACGAAACGGACAAAGTGGTAAATTTTTTTATGGAAAGTTTCTCATTCCTGAACTAAACAATATCAAAATTGGTATACAGGCTCATGATTAGGAATAGTTATAAATGATCTGTTTTAGTGAAATTGACGAAATTTCTCCCTAAAGCGGCAAAATGGAGGGGTTTGTTTGTATGGAATTGAGGTTAAAATTTGTGTGGGATTTTAGGTAGTTTCTAAGTTAGAGACTTGAAAAGTACTGTTCCAGTCTTTCTATTAGGAATAAAAAAATAGGTACGTGCTTCAGTATTTTGTCAAAATCACCCCTAAACTTTCATATTTATGGGGTTTAAATTAAATAGAGATTTTGAAGTTATAGACGTGATTAAGTTCTTTACGGTATATAGGTACGCGACAGGAAACTTGATTGGGACATTTCCATGGGATTGCAAAATTTAAATTATTTATAAAACGACATCCATGCGGGCGACGCCGCGGGCAACAGCTAGTAAAATATATAAACATATGCAAAAGTCATCACTTGAATAGATACATCAAATATATTCATTTTCTTGCGCTGGTTGTAATATAACGGATGCTCAATATAAAAAAAGTAATGTCATTAAACCCTTTCCCTATTACAACGACCCTTCCTAATAAATTGCCACGAAAACAAAATTAAATCAAGCGATCTGTAACCGGGAAAATTTATTCTGTCAATTAAAACGGACAACCGGAACAGATGGTAATGCAGAAGATTTGATTCTATGACCCATTCTGTAACCAATCCATCGGATAATATTGCGAATCTATTTGTACTTAGGGCGTCCACACAAAACTGCGATGCGAATTGCTGCGATGATAGCCTAGATATGACCCTTAGCTTATGTGCTTAATTTATTATGAGTTATTTACGATTCGGATGAATTAAACACGATCTCAATGGGGCTATCACTATGTTATATTTAAGGCTGGGATATTAACTATTCAGATTAATGAGATTAATATAAAGAGAAGACACCAGGAATAAACAGTCGACCGATTTTAAATGAATTTTACAGATATTTTTGTAAAACATTTTCACGTCAGCTATCGGGTTTTTCTATGGGAAAGTGTAGTAAATTGTGCTACCAAGGGGAATGTCCTGTCTAGTACCTTAGTACAAGTAGGTCAATGATGGAAGCAAAGTTTTAAGGAGAAAGAGACACGAAGTACAATCTATTGTCCATAAAAATGTGATATCCGATAAGGTAACATTTTTAAACTGCCTCGGTAGCCTAGTGGTAGCAGGCCACTACTACTACGCTGAGGTCCTGGGTTCGATTCCCGGGTAGGGGGTTATCAGAGATAATGGTGTAAAGTCCTTTATCTCTGGTTCTATTGAGATTTTTCCATTTTCTGTAAATTTTCCAGTACCTCGAAGTTTGATATGTGCCCGGAGATGTCAACAGGCTCGCCACGTGTTACTTGGGCCAAAACGTGACCGGCGAATCGTGGGTAATTGCATGTATGCTTGAATGCATGCATTTACCTCTGCCTACCCCTTCGGGGATTACAGGCGTGAAGTTACGTAATTTTTATAAAAAATCACATGGGTAAGTAAGTTTTTTTTTCTTACACCGGTAGTAACGTGACTCGAGCTTAATATAAAAAATAATGTCATTAAACTCTTTCCACACTCTTTCCCTATTACGACGACCCTTCCTAATAAATTTCGACGAAAACGAAATTAAATCAAACGATTCGTAACCGGGAAAATTTATTCTGTCAATTAAAACGGGCAACCGGAGCGGACGATACGGAAGATTTTACTCTATAACCTTTTCTGTAAACAAATCGTCGGATAACGCCTATTTATTTACACTTAGGATATATGAATAATTTTATATAAATTTATGTACGGTTGGGATGAATTAAACACTATTTTATTAGGTCGATCGCATTATTAAATTCAAGGCTTATATACCTACTAGCTGTTGCCCGCGGCTCCGTTCGCGTTTTGGATGTCGTTTTATAAATAATTTCAATTTTACGATCCCGTAGAAATGTCTTAATCAAGTTTCCCGTCGCGTACCTATATGTGGCGTACTTAATCACGTCTATAACTTCAAAAATCTCTATTTAATTTTAACCCCTTATATTTGCCAGTTAATAAAAAAATATCACTTCATTTTCCCCCTTTTGGACAGAATTTATTCATTTCGTCTACACAGATATATTTTTATTGTAATCCAAAATGTTTATTCCTGTTGTCATATAGTCCTTTATATTTATCTCTAAAAATCCTTTCTTATTCATCATGAAAGGAACCTTTCTAGCAAATTTTAAGTCTCTAGGAACAGTAGTTTCGTACAACATTTTCGTATACAATTACAAAATCAAAAGTTAATAAATAATCAATGTAGAACCAACCGTCTAATTCAGAGCATAGGTAAGTCCCAGTAGGTGTAGGTAAAGTCGTAAGTATAGGTAAGTGTCGGTAAGTAGGCCCCGACTTAAGTGCAGATCAAGAAGACAGAGTTAGCGCGTTGTAAAAAACTTGTGACCCCATCCATCAAAGGCCATGGGTAACACTGCTTCTTATCTTTTTCCAAGAGTATTAATATTTGTTTTGTTTATAGGTATTGCTTTATCTTTTTTTTGTACCTAAGAGCCTGTTCACTAATATTCCACCTTGAAAATTGTAAGTTCCATACCAATATCCTTTACACATGTTTTGGGGTTTGCGGGAAGATTTCAAAAAAAATATTGATGCAACTATTTTTCGTACATAACGTAAGAGGCTGTAAACCAATTTTCAGGCAAATTTCATAAAATGATTTTTTTTGGTGGTAAAGCTCCAGTGAAAGAGATCGCGGGCGTAGGTACCACCGAATTATCTAATATACTTGCCGCTAAATGGTAGTGTTCAGCACTATCGTGTTCCGGTCAGGTGGTACGGCCCTGTAATTTTCGGCACAGAGGCATAACACCTTAGGCCTCAGAAGTGGATACGCATCTGCATTTTGACCTCTGGTCTTTGTGTGGGTGTCTATAGACTGCAGTCATCACTTAACATCAATGTGAACTGCATGCTTGTTTGCCACTTTCATGACATAAAAACGGCATTAAAAACTGACTAATTACCCGTACAAACTATCACCTCCTCTCTTAGAGGGTTGGGGGCAGAATTCAAAAAAAAAGTATATATTTTAAGAACTTTAACGTTGTTTTCTTTAGTAACAAATAGTCTTGTCCAGACTTTTTGTTACTCCGACTAACAATTTCGGCTTAAGTCCAATAAAAAATGTACCCCCTCTGTTAAGGGGGCAGATGTCCAAAAAAAATATGTATGAAATTATTTGTTAGGCTCAAAGAGACTGCATATCAAGTTTCGACTTTCAATTGTAGAATGCTCCCAACAAATTTCCACCCCCTATGACAGGGGGTGGGGCAGATTTCCAAAAAATAAAAGAAATCAAGTAAACATTGTTTTTTTAGTAACAAAGAGGCCGCATACCAATTTTTGGCTTTCCACCTTGAACACTGCGGAAAGCCCAATTCAAATTTCACTCTTTCTTTTAAGGGGGATGAGGGTAGATAAAATAAAAATATGTACTTATTGTTTGTTAGGCTCATAGAGTTCGCATACCGAGTTTTAACTTTCTACCTTGAAAACTGTGGAATGCTCCATACAAATTTCCACACCCTATTTTAAGGGATGGGGGCAGATGTCCAAAAAAAAATATGTACGAAATTATTTGTTAGGCTCAAAGAGTCCGCATACCAAGTTTCAACTTTCTACCTTGGAAACTGTAGAAAGCTCCCTACAAATTGCCACCCCCTATGATAGGGGGTGGGAAAGATTTCCAAAAAAAAAATCGAGTAAGCGTTGTTTTTTTTGTTACAAAGTGGCCGCATACCAATTTTTGGCTTTCCATCTTGAACACTGAGGAAAGCCCAATACAAATTTCACTCCCTCTTTTAAGGGGATGGAGGTGGATAAAATAAAAAAATATGTACTTATTGTTTGTTAGGCTCATCGAGTTCATATACCGAGTTTTAACTTTCTACCTTGAAAATTGTAGAATGCCATACAAATTTCCACCCCGTATTTTAGGGGGATGACAACAAGTAGCCTATGTTCTTTCTCAAAGTCAACTCTATCTCTGTACCAAATTTCATCAAAATCGGTTCACTCGTTTCGACGTGAAAAGGTAACAGACAGACAGACAGACAGACAGACAGAGTTACTTTCACATTTATAATATTAGTAGGGATTTCTATTGAGACGGAGCTTGTACTTTGACAGAGGGGAAAGCCTGCTTAAGGTTACTCCCCTCCGGTCCGCCGCGGCCGGTGGCCCGTGTTGCTCTATGACACGAGATAAAACCGAAAACTTCAATTCAATGGTAAGCATATCTCACTTCAGTTTGATAGTAAAATATTTTAGACGTCAAAAAATAAAATTTGTAAATATATAACTTTTAACCACATCGACATTGACCTTCAAAGCTAGACGTCATAAGGGCCTAAGGACTACTTAATTTTTATTCTACACAATTGACCTAACGATCTTACAATGGGCAGGAAACGATCTGACCTTTCGTACATTATCCTAGATGAAGAAAACGATGATTCTTTTGAGGAGGTTCCTATTCATGCAATGCGTATTGAGACACCTTTAGGAGCTTAACATGTAAGTATCACTGATAAACATGGAGTAAGTAACGTCCAACGAATATTATTTGAATGATCACTACAAATTATTTAGACAAAGGGACAAAAGGATATTTTTAATGAATGGCAAAAAATATTCTGTATCAAGAAGCGAGCATTCTGGTCACTATCCATCAGCAAAATTTGCATTCTTAATGAAAAAGAAAGAATCGCCAAATTGTGAAGTGTTCAACAAAATTGAAGACGTGCAGCATTTGCTGATGGAGTGTGTACGGAACAGAAATGAGAGAATGTTGCTGGTGCAGGAACTGAATTTAAATTTCATGAATGTTGGCCTTCTCCAGGAAATTTTAGCTAATCCAAATGCAGAAATCGCAAAAGAATTATGTAAGTTAATTCCTCGCCAGTAACCTTTTCCTTTCGATTTCTTTATATTATTATTTGTAATGGTTTAAGTTAGTATTAGGTACGATGGGGTTGACATGTCGTGGGACAAAACCCCTTTAAAAAATATAATTAAAAAATATATTTAAGAAAAGAAGCGAGCATCTCATTATTTTTATGAAAAAAATTGTGATTGTAATCTGGTACACAACATGCATTTTTACATTGCAATATTTTTAAATGAGACACAGTGTAGTTGCCAAACGCAAAATATAGTCGGAACAGTCGGTCAGTCTGTCTGTCCATCTGTAGATTACAACTACTATTCTCCGAAATTATTAAGACACACTTGAATATCGGTAGGCTTTTTTAAAACTACTTTATGATTCCAATACAAAAATAATCCGTTAGTTGTTAGTACATTCCCACGTGTAAAAACGTATGTACACAGCCAATGTGCTTATTTTCAATTCACACACTTAAATAAAAAGTCAATAACTTTGAATCGGATTTTTTTCATTTTTTTTTTATTTAATGGAAATGGCAAACTATCATGCAGAACGCATTGATGTTAAGTGATGACTGCAGCCTTTAGACACTAACACGAAGACCAAAGTCAAAATGCAGATGCGTTACTACTCCTGAGGCCTGAGTTATTATGCCTCTGTGCCGGCAATAATAGGGCCGTACATTACCACTGGAGCTCCACCACCAGTGAAAATGATGGATGATCGGAATTACACTCGATTCCAATCATCTGGACTCTTTGATACAATCTCTTTAGGTAAACGTTGAGACTTCGACAGCTTATATTAGACTTTCCGAAGGTCAAAAGGACAATGTGAACGGGATCTTCATTTCTACATAATTGGCCTAACGATTTAGGGATGGAAAAAAAGACAGGAAACGATCTGACCTTTCATATATCACCGTTGACGATAAGGGGTAATGGTACTTTTGACTAGATTCCTTATTGAAAGGGTTCGTATTGTGACGCCTTTACGAGCTTAAGGGTCATAGCTCACTAACGACACTCTACCAGCGCCCGACCGCCTCGAGCGGTCTGCGCTCATTACATCAACTCCACTCCGTATCGCCTCGACAACAAGCCGTCAGTCAACGCGCGGGCGACGCGCCGATCCACGCGCGGTCGGCGAGTGGACCATTCGGTGACCGCTAGCTTGTCTTGCGTTGACTTTGCATTGCCAACGCGCTGTTTCCAAGTGGACCGCGCGCCGTCTGCTAGTGGTCCGCAAGTGGTTCACAAGTTTTGTAACATCACGTCATTCACCCGTGGACCACCAGTCGACAATGAGTGGAAAACCGAGGCGGTGCTAAACGGGTGCCGGGTGGCTGTAGTGAGCTATGACCCTAACGGTTGGCGCCACTAATAAAAGTCGAGCATCATTTATTTCAATGACGAAAGAAATTGAAGCAATGATTGAAATTAAAGCTATCACTACTCGACGAACTGCTACTGCTGCATAATGACTTTAGACGAGGGACAAACGAATATTTAATAGCGTTTTCTTTTTAAGCAATGCCGGATTATCAGGTATAAATTGGTCCATGAATGCCATTCTTCCAATATCTTTCACGACCACACTGTCTAAAGAAAACGAACGTGTTAATTATACTGTGGTATAACTAAGAAAATACCTGTTCTGGTTATGCGAGAGTGCTTGCTATCTCATTTCACGAATGCCACCATTCTACCGCAGTGACTCTACTTAGAATTAATAAATAAATAACTACGCAAAATCTAAGCTAACATTTGTTTGGTAAAATTAAGACTATCGGGCTGACATGGTCCGATGTGAAGCGCGCAGCCCAAGACAGATTGCGATGGCGGAGTATTGTGGACGCCCTCTGCCCCACCTAGGGGACATATATGTTATAAATAGGACATCAATAAATATACTATTATTAAATATAGTATATTTGTTCCTTCTCTAACTTCAAAAAAATCTGTTTAAGTTAGAGAAGAATGTGAAAGGTTACAATAACTTTAACTTTAACAAATATCTTGGCGCAACCCAAGCTAAGTCAAGTCAAGTAAGCTAACATTAAAAATGCATGATTTTTCCCTTACCAAAGAAAGAACATACGTAACTCCCGATGGATCGAAGCATTCAATCAAAATAAAAACATATATACGCTTACACTCACAGCCCCACCACATAAGCCTGTGAATAAACCACAAACATCCAGACCCGAAACAAATATTTGTAGGCCTTCCAAATATTTGTCCCGACGGGAATCGAACTCGCGACCCTTCGAATCAAACTGTCGTCTCACACCGCTGGACTAACCACAAAGGGAATCCCAAATCCATTGATCCAATAATCGTTACACGCTCCCATGCATTATAATTAATATTATTGCTCAATGACTACTAAATAGTGGTCAGTGATCAATATTGTATACTTCCCGTTGCTAATGGGCGTCGATACATCAAGGAGACTGATCAATAGTTATCATGCTCATAAGTGAATGTTGTGTCGTTTATTCAGTTTCATTACGTCTATGTGGAAGCGTGGACTGAGTCTTTGACGATATTGAGAGTCTTGTAGCAGACATTATTATGACACATACATTATACAAGAAATAATGCACATCGACCGCAGGAAGAGACGTTGGCTTATTTCGGATCTATAGAGCGTTATCTCTTTCGCACCTTACCGATTTGACGTTTGTCGACCATTTTGATCAAGTTTTGACCAATAGGTACCAGACTACGGATGGTTACGTAGGCAGTGTGCAGCAGATATAACGCTATATGAAGTCGAAACTAGCCGATTGTCACTTTCTTAAGCTCGATGTGCATTATCTATTGATGAGCACTGTACATTGACCTGTTTATTCCTGTCTCTGTCGCACCGGCTTAAACGTTGAAGACGTTTCAATACGACGATCCAATAAGACGCTGCTAAAAGTTAATTTTCTGAATTCGAGCTAGTTTAATTGGACAATCAGGCACAAACTAGGTTATCCTTAAAATTGCATGATCCTTTCTCTATCCAACAAAAAGCCAAACTTCCGTCAGAGGGAGGCATGGAGCAACACGGGCCACCGGCCGTGGCAGCCCGGAGGGGAGGAGCCATATGCAGGCTTTCCCCTCTGTCAAAGTACAACCCCAGGTGAGCCTATGCCTGTCGCCTAGAAGTTTAAATGTGTGCGTAGAATTGTTAATGTATTTTGTTAAAGTCAAGGAGTGAGTTTCGTAGTAATAGACGATTTTGTAGTGTGCGTGTGTGTCTCACGCATTTCCCCTCACAAAAAATTAGAGACTGTTTTACATCGGTAATAAACGCTATGGCTACTCTGGTCCGCCGCGGCGGCCGGTGGCCCGCGTTGCGCTATGGAGGGAGGCGTTTAATCAAAAAATACACAAAGGAAATCCCAAATCCATTGATTCAATAATCATTACACGTTCCCATTCAATATAATCAATGCTCTCGATCACTGACTATTGCTTCAATACGTATACGTCCCGTGGCTAATGTGCGCCGATACATCAATGGGACTGATCAATCGTTAGCATGCTTATACATGTTTGTTGTATCGTTTATTCATTTTCCCATACAAATAGTCCGTATCTATCAGACCTTTGACACATGTCATATTTTCATTCTGAGGCAATACGAAGTTTGCCGGGTCAGCTAATAGTTATATTATACGATATTATACGGTCGCAATTCAAGAAGAATTTCATTCAATGACCTGTTTACACCTGTCTCAGTCGCACGCAAGTACATGTCTAGCATCATGCTCACACAGAAGGCTTTAACTGCATTCATAATAAACTGCTATTGAGGTTTCACGGACTAGGTTAAGGCTAAAATTACATGATTCTTTCTACCCCTAAGAAAGATCCGTAACTACCCTCAAATCGAGGCGTTCAATCAAAGAATACACAAAGGGAATCCAAAATCCATTGATCCAATAATCATTACACGTTTCCATACAATAATTAATGCTCTCGATCACTGACTACTACTTCAATAAGTATACGTCCCGTGGCCAATGTGCGTCGATACATCAATGGGATTGATCAATCGTTATCATGCTTGTAAATGACTGATGTATCGTTTATTCAGTTTTCTCATTACGCTCTTTTGAACGTGGGGACTGTATGTCTTTGAGGAAATTGAGTATTTTATACGTGATAGCTGTCCCGACGAACTACTACTGTCTAAACTATTACTGTCGTATGGCCTAATAGATTTAAAGTAGATACTAAAACGGCTATAAAGAAATAAGGGTTGGTGGTACTCATAGAAATGTGAAAATTAAGGCGTTATACGTATTCTTAAATGCTTTAAAAAAATTCAAAACTTTTCCTAAAAACAGATTTTTTAAATTTGGAGTGGCGCCACCTTTACTACTTTGGGGTAAAAGAATATATTATTAGAGAGCAGGACTTCGGTAGCTCAGTTGGAAGAGCGGCTGGACTAGAATCCCAGTGGCCGCGAGTTCGAGTCTCGCCAGAAGTCAAATTTTTCTTTCCATTTTTCCTTAAAATATCTTTCATAAGCATGTGTTAATGCGAAATAATATAAAAAACAATTAGATTAAAATAGCTTTTTTTTTTCAGATTTCTGCCTCGATTCGATTACTTAAATATAAAAAAGAGCTACAGTTACCTCGTTATATCGTCCTGCGATAAAACTACCGCCACTGCGTTCGCCAATCCGCATGCCAAGCGTGGCGATTATAGCATATCCCTCCTTATGGGGAGGCTTTGGTCCAGCAGTGGACATCTTTCGTCTGATATGATGATGACAGTTACCTAAAATTATTTGTTCTTGAAAATATATTATTAGCCGAACATATTCGGCTAATTATTTTTTGTAAAGCCAATCTTAACGTACTCATTAGGGGTGACACTTTTGTACCAAGACTATCAATTCTAATATAATAAAAATTCAGTAACCATAAATCCGGCGTTGGTTTGTTTACCACATACGCCAAATAAAAAAAACTTCATACAAAGCATCGTTAAGATATTTCGAACTACCCGAACAATAGCTGTTACATCCATTAAGTTAGCAAAGGACTTCCAACATATTATTGAGTTCGATCATCGTAGCAGAGAATACCCTTGGGAAATCAGCGTTCAGTACTACAGGTAACTTAATCAGGGTATAGGTGCAGAGAAGGGGTTAGATAACTGATTTTGTATACAGAAGCTGGTTGGATAATATTTTACTAGATCACTTCAATTTCGAAGTAGCTGATGTTCAATTACATATGTAATTACTTTTTTTCACAAGTACCTATACGCGGACTTTCAAAGGATATTCATCGATTTTTTGCAATTAAATTCAATTGATTTCATTAATCAATTATTCTCAGATTTCGGATTCGATTACTTTAGTTTAAAAAAGGCCTCATATTTCCAGTTGCCTAAAATGTTTTTTTCCTGAAAAGTTATAATTGGCCGAATTGGTACCAATTTTTTAAAGCCAATTTTATGGTACTTAATCGTGGTAGCGCTTTTATAACAAGACCTTCAATTGTAGCAAAACAGAAATAGTAATTGTTGTATTCTGTAACCAAAAAATCCGACTTATCCACATATACCATACAATAAAAAACCAGTCAAGTGCGTGTCGGGCCACGCGCAGTGTAGGGTTCCGTAGTTACAGAGTAAGAGGTGTAATGAGAAAATAAATAAATATTTTCTATGGAGTTGTTCGAAATTTTCGAGTATAATACATTTGGTCGACTATTACTCGCAAACTTGCAGGGCCAACTTAAGTATGATAGTTTTCCTTTTAATTACGTTATATGTAGCTACTATTACCGTAATGTTTGAATTTCTAACAACAACCGTTTAGTCTGTAGGGGGGGAAACACTTGAGTCTAACGAAAATTTGCACTTTGAAGCTTAATAAGTCACGAACAGTTACCTAAATCGAAAAATGATGTTCAAACACTTAAAAGACCTATCCAACGATATCCCACATCATATGGAAATCAAAAATTAAAAAAAAATAATTAGGTTACCCCAAATATTTTTTTTTTCATGTTTTTTTGTTTTACCACTTTGTCGGCGTGATTAAGGTGTATAATTTTGCCAAATTTCAAGTCTCTAGTACCAATAGTTTTTGCGCTAAACCGCGGACCTACAGACAACAGACGGACATGGCGAAATTGTAAGGGCTCCTTGTTTACTACGGAACCCTAAAAACTCCATACAAAGCATCGTTAGGATATCTCCAACTACCAGAACAATAGCTGTTACATCCATTAAGTTAGCAAAGGACTTCCAACATATTATTGAGTTCGATCAACGTAGCATAGAATACCCTTGGGAAATCAGTGTCCGATACTATAGCCAACTTAATCAGAGTATAGGTGCACGAAAAGGGTTACGAAGAGCTAATTTTCTTGGGCTTGGCTGGCTACTTTTGGATAATAATTTGTTTGGCGTATCCTTTCAACTATGAACTGACAATAAAATGTAAATAACGGGTTTTTTATTTAAGGAATGTGGTAACACGCATGCAGCTCGCATTGATGGATGACATCAGCCTATAGACATCTACGTCAGAGGTCAAAATGGAGATGCGTTGTCACCCCTGAGACTTGAATTGAGTTTTTACCATCTAACCGGAACACGATAGTGCTGAACTACCTTTTCGCGGCAGATAGATTAGGTAATACGGTGGTGCTTATCCCCTCGAGGGCCTGCACTGGAACTCTGGTTTAAGTATAACATATTTTTTTATTAAAAATTGTCGCGCAATCATTACTCTAAAACATTTTAAGACAAAGATTGCAACTCCCACGTCATATTTCAAGGATTATTATACAATTCATTTACCTTAGTTAAACTTAGCCTTAAAACACTTAAGCCGAGAATGTTAGTATATTAATGCGCAAGGGTTCTTGTGTTACACGTTAATGTAGAGGGCACCGTTCAAATTTGAACTAACATGAAGTGCCTACTGGGTCTTAAGCGCAATTCACACAGAGAGCGGGCGCGGACGTGGGTCATGTTCTTTACGTGAGTCGCGCCGTTTATGGTTTTAATACGCACCGCGGAAACGGGTCGTTGGCGGGTCGGCCGCGGGCATGCTATTCGTCCTATTATTTTTATTTCTGCGACATAAAAATGACTTAAATTTTTAGATAGACAACGATTTCTTTTGATTTATATTGAAAAACCCCACAAATAGATGGTCAACAAATATTTTTATTTCCATATTAGACAAATATTTGTCGATTATTTTAAACCAATAATTCATAAATAAAAATAAAATACTACTTTCACATTAAATTGATCTGCGTTTTTGGGTGGACTTCTTCTTCTGAAAACGTCACGATACGGCACTAGTCTACTTCACCGGGCAATTGGCAAAAGGGCTCGCAGCCTAAATAAATTTACATATAATATATATAATAGGCTGCCAAAGCCAAAATAGCGTTTTAATCATTTCGTGTCTATATTGCAATTCATGGTAACAGACTGTTCGTTAAACTATTGTTTTGTACTCGTAAATATTTACTATACACCTCGCAGCCCTCGACACGCACACAGATTTTGACTCGATCTAACCTGCTGATTGATAGGACTGATATCACCCAACCTGGGTTCGACACCCGGGTGAAGAAGGTTCCCCACTAGGGCGCGGCCATAAGCCCCGCTAGATCTAGGGCAATGGATGCGCCGTATAACTGTGGGCGTCGTCATCTTGGTGGGGACGCCCGTCACCCTTTGTTGTTGCAGCTGAGTGCCGAAGAAACCCGCTGCAACCATCGACAATAGAGAAGAGGTTGAGATTGCAGCCGGACCTGGATGCCAACACCATGGCGACACGTGTACACGGTGCTCACCTTCTCCATCACAGCCCTCAAGAGGGTGCCAAAAGCCGCCCTGCAGCCGCAGGGCAGAAGAAGCGTCGCGTGAATGGTGCGCACGAAGACCAGTGATGACACATTACGAGACGAGACGTACGCTGTCTGTACTAGGTAGTTGCGGGTGACGAGCGCACCGCACGCCAACCGAAACGCGCCAGACTCGCACACGCCTTCAGTGTGTTAACTTCCTTAAACAAGGAATTAGACCCACCTTACTCCCGTTCCAATCTGCACCTGCTTTATATGTGAACTACGTTTATGGAAGTGTTAATTGTGATCATTATGATTAATTACTGACAGGTGCGATGACTACGATTTAGAAGGTCGAAGGAGTAGGTGGCAGTTATACATTTATCTATAAATTAATTTTTTTTTTCAAGACCTTGTTACGTAAGAAAACAGCATCATTACTACGCAGAATACGGGATAGCAATAATAGCATAGTGCGCACGTTGGCAGAGAATTGGTGCTCTCCCATCCTGAAGGCACTTGTGTGGAGGGTGATCAATTAAGAACAGATATCCTTTATTAATTGCCCCCAATATTCACCTAGTTCTTTTTGTTTTATTGTAATAATAATAATTATTACAAAGTAGATCGAAATTCTCGAAAGGGCCTCTACGTGTTGGACCCCTATGTCCCCGCGCAAGCCTGACAAAGGTCCGGGGTTCAAATTGGACCCCGTGCTGACGAGAGACATAATAATTACGTTAGCAGTGTTTTTTGTTTTTTGTGTTCCTCTTTCTTGTTAGGGAAATTAAGCAAAAAGACTACTCCATTGACCTTTATACTTAGGAACGTAAGCATTTCTATGTTTTTAGGGATCCGTTACTCAAAAATTTCCTTCCCCAAATGTTTTATTATCACCATTCCATCTCTAGATGCCTTTGTCAAAACCAAAAGCCGACGACGTAATACTTGAAGCTACTTGAAGAACCGTAAAGAAAGCGTGCTGATACAATCATCTATTAATATAAGCAACTCAAAATGCCATTCATCTTATTTTAAATTACAGCAAATTCTGCGGCCAACCAGCCCCGAGGATGGTTATTTATAATGAGACCGACTGCCAACAAATTAAGGGGGAGTCACGCACCGTTTCAAGTGTTCCGGTGAGAAATGGAAAATTTGTCGGTAGACATGAATAATGGCGTAAGAAATTGGGGTATAGCTGACTCGCTTTGACATAACCGATTTGTATATGATGGATAAGGACGGATAGTTGACTGTGGATACGATTTTGATTGATACATTGATTGATAACTGCATGGTATGCGAAGTTAATGGTCTTGATTACCCGAAGTTTATTGCTGAGCTCGAGTGATTCGATGGAGTGAAAATTATTTTGAAATTGCTGTGTATTAAAAAAGTCCATAATGGCTTGATCAAAAGTTAAATGTATTATATAGCGGTTTCACTATAGTAGAGCTCTAGTGATGGAGCTCGCGGGCGTAGGCACCACCGCATTACCTACATACTTTCCGCTAAATGGTAGTGTTCAGCAGTATTTGTCGTGTTCCGGTCAGGTGGTAATGTGCGGCCCTGTAATTTCCGGCACAGAGGCATAACACCTTAGACCTCAGGAGTGGTAACGCATCTATCTGCATTTTGACCTTGGTCTTTGTGTAGGTGTCTATAGGCTGCAGTCATCACTTAACATCAATGTGAACTGCATGCTTGTTTACCACTTGCATTACATAAAAAAAGCGGAAGAATATTCTTCTACTGGAAGAGAATTTGTATCAGAATCAGAAACTGATTTATTCATTTAGGGCAGAGGTTCCCAAACTATTTTTTCTTGTAGACCCTTTACAATTTTTTCTGGTTTCTGTGGACCCCCGTCCTTGCTACATTTATATCACATTCCCATATTTCCAATTTTTATTCACGCCTACTTTGGGAATCACTGGTATGATGTAAGATAATTGGTACTATCAGTGTGTGTTGAGATCCATTATCGTGGACCCCCATTTTCATTTCATGGACCCCCAAATTTTTTTTTCGCTGACGCCGACCCCTCTCAGTTTGTCATAGACCCCCAGGGGTCGATATAGACCACTTTGAGAATCACTGATTTAGGGTGACAGGCACCTCTTATGACACATTAAAAACAAACAAAATAAAGTGAATAACAATTGATATACATGTCAAACAAGATAAAAAATATATGTATAGTCAAGAATATCACTAGGATAAAACGAAATCTAAACTAATATTATAAAGAGGTAATATTTTTTGTTTGTATGTTTGTTTATTTGTTTGTAATGAATAGGCTCAATAACTACTGGACCGATTTTAAAAATTCTTTCACTATTCGAAAGCTACATTATCCACGGGTAACATAGACTATATTATATTTTGGAAAAAATAGGGTTCCGTAAGATATTTGGGTTTTTCAGACATAAGGCTTACAAAATCAACCAGAAAAGTTACTTATTTTGCGTACGCTACCTAAACTATAAAAGATATCGAGGAAGACTTTAGGCTATATCTATGTATAATCATCACACTAAGACGAATAGGAGAGGGTAGGCGACATTGCACCGCGCGAAGCCGGGCCGGGCCGCTATCTTATACATAAAATTTCCGTGTCACAATGTTAGTTACCGTACTCCTCTGAAACGGCTGGGACGATTCTCATGAAATTTTGTGAGCATATTGGATAGGTCTGAGAATCGGCCAACATCTATTTTTCATAATATTTTTAAACATTTTTTTTGTATTTTCTAGGGCGATACGAAGTTTGCCGGGACAGCTAGTATAATATAAACGTAACTTCACGCCTGTTATCCCCGAAGGGGTAGGCAGAGGTAAATGCATGCATTCAAGCATACATGCAAACACCCACGATTCGCCGGTTACGTTTTGGCCCATGTAACAGGTGGCGACCCTGTTGACATCTCCGGGCACATTACCAAACTTCGGGGTACTGGGAAATATCCAGATAGTAGAAAAATCCCAAGAACCAGAGATAAAGGACTTTACACTCTTATCTCTGACCACCCCTTACCCGAATCGAATCCAGTACCTCAGCGTAGTAGTAGTGGCCTACTACCACTAGGCTACCGAGGCAGTCCCCTTTTACAATTCACATTTTATAATTCTTTAGAAAAACTATAGCATTATTAGGTATATTGTTTTGAATATTACCTACTTACTCTTGTAGTATATTAAAATGGCATCCCAAAATATAATTAAATCAATAATACCTCGTCGTTTACCATTTGACTTTAAATTAACCCTTAGAAGTCCTTCAAACTTTTTGCCACCTGCCAAGAATTTAGCTGTCAAAAACACGGGCTTAGTTATCTGATTATCTAATGCTGAGATTAATTCCCTCGGAGAAAGATCTGCAAAATTTAATTTTAAGTCTTTTATCTACATCTGGAAAACATCTTTTGTAAACTAGCTATTTCTTACGGATTTGCCCGCAACTTTCTCCGAGTGTGGTTTTATTCATTACAAATTGTAGCCTCTATGTTATTCCAATGTATAAAAAAATAAAAAATACGCTTACACTCACAACCCCACAGTAGGTATATAGGCTGTATCGTGGGTGCCGCTGTACACATACTCGTACAAGACATACAACAACACCTACACCCGAAACAAATATCTGTAGGCCATAGAAATCCTGGTGATGATGATCGAACCCGCGACCCTTCGAATCAGACGGCCATCTCACCCCGCTGGACTAACCAGGTCGTCAAAATAACATTAGGTACATTACTGTAAAGTTTTATCTTAATCCATACAGCAGTTTTTTCGTGAAAAAGTAAGAAACATCCATATTCACAAGCTTTCGCATCACATCACACTAATATTATAAACGAAAGTTTCTTGGTTCGGATGTTTGGATATTTACAAAAGTACTGAACGGATTTTGATGAAAATTGTTATACAAACAGGATTTTAGCTGACTTAGATTATAGAGACTTTATCCCGAAAAAATGTTCCTGCGGGATTCCATGGGATGATTTGATGATTTGATGTTTGATGAGTAAACTGCCTCGGTAGCGTAGTGGTAGCAGGCCACTACTACTACGCTTGCTACGGGTTCGATTCCCGGGTAGGGGGTTATCAGAGATAATGGTGAAAAAGCCTTTATCTCTGGTTCAATTGGGATTTTTCCATTTTCTGGAAATTTCCCAGTACCTCAAAGTTTGGTAATGTGCCCGGTGATGTCAACAGGCTCGCCACCTGTTACATGGGCCAAAACGTAACCGGCGAATCGTGGGTGTTTGCATGTATGCTTGAATGCATGCATTTACCTCTGCCTACCCCTTCGGGGATTACAGGCGTGAAGTTACGTTCCACAAGTTACGCGAAAAGCGACCTACACGCGTTATAATCTTATTATTAGTAGGATTTTACTAACCCTAGGAAGTGCTGTATTCGTCTAAAAACGAGCCCTGAAAACATAAAGAAATAGTTAAATACTGTAACCATTCTACTTGGGCTTGTGTACTTGAAAATTATACAAATTGTTGACATAGAAAACATTATTCCTAATGAGGTACTGTCCTCTGGGTAATTACAGTTTCTAAACACAAAATTAGTAATCAACAGTAAATGTGAAATAACGCAATATTATCAGCGAACCAAAGTATCCAAACTGGACTGATATGGATACTTGGAAAAATATGTCTATCCTGCTCAATCTGGAAAAGTTTTGCTTGATCCGATAAAGACAAACGTACGCTTTGTCTCTTCAAATTTCAAATTACAAAAGCGTCAATTAGCGTGGCAAAATTAAGAAATTTCTCGCAACCAACCGTTCTCGACTTAATTTTAAGTGTTTCTTGATAAGGATAATGTTTTTTTTTTCTTCGGTAATGTACCAGGGGGATAATTGCTGGGGAATTATAATTGGATGGTGTCAGCCACCTCTTAGAAAAAATAAAAGAAAAACGGGAAATTCGAATTACTTTCTCTGAGAAAGGCTTGATACTTCTAATCCTGTGCTTTCTCTGAATGTTTTTTAACAGATCATTGCGTCCAGTAGAATAAAATTAAACCTCTACATTAATGACCTCATAAATGGCGTATAAAACTTAAATTTATAGGTCACTGGTTCATATCCGACTCGAAGGACCACTAGATGCACAGTCCGGGACTATACTACTAAGATGTTTTAATGATAGAAAAATAAAAGAATCGAAAGTTCAGTAATAAATATAATACTAAGCTATTTGTTTGTTATATTACATGCTTACGTAAAAAGATATGATACTAATGATAGGTTTTTTTATGTATTGGAAGTGACAAACAAGCATGCAGTTCAGTCACATTGATGTTATGTGATGACTGCAGCCTATAGGCACCCACACAAAGACCAAGGTACAAAAAGCAGATGCGCACTCCTGAGGCCTAAGGTGTCATGTCTCTGTACCGGAAGTTACAGGGCCGTACATTACCACCTGATCGGAACACGATAGTGCTGAACACTACCATTTAGCAGCAAGTATGTATATTAGGTAATGCGGTGGTGCCTACGCCCTCGAGCTCCGTCACTGGAGCTCTGCCAATAGTAAAACCAGTATTACTGTCGCCTTGTTGGAAAAGCTTGACCGCTATTGTTTGTTTGACTGATTGCTTTAGTGGAAGAATACTCCTCTAGCAGTAGGTGATGGGGTTGTCACCAATATCGAGATAGCCACCGAAAATCAATCCTAAATGTATATTAATTTGTAACTGCCTCAGTAGCCTATGCCATTAGTACTACGCTAGGGTCCTGGGTTCGATTCCCAGACCGGGAGCTATTCGAGATAAGAATGTTAAATCATTTACCTCTGGTTCTATTAGTATTTTTCCATTTTCTGGAAGTTTCCCAGTAGTTCGGAGTTTGGTAATGTGTCCGGAGATGTCAACAGGCTCGCCACTTGTTACTTGGGCCAAAAACGTAATCGGCGAATCTTGGGTGTTTGCATGTAGGTATGCTTGAATGCTTACATCTTCCTCTGCCTACTCCTTCGGGGATTACAGACGTGAAGCTGTGAAGATATTAATTTGTTGGACTATATGCCGCATTTTCAGTTACCGTAAATATAAGTTGTAGTATATTTTGCCATTCTCACTATATAAAAAAGTACATCTCATTTCTTACTTGAAACAACAGATCCCCTAAAGGTCAAATCGAATTTTGAACTTAGGTATAGTCCTTACACTGAAAGTACTATAACTCATGACAAGTTCAGCACGTACTCGCTCAGTATTTCCTTCGTCACTTTTCGATAAATAAAAGCACACGTCATAATGTCGCCCTTTTGTATGGAAGTTGATCGACGTGACTAGACTACTGTACGCAACTGTATTTATTTTTTTACTTATCGAGAATATACGCGACGGTACACGACTTCAGCGCGCACTGGTTTTGATAGATGATTTATCGAGTTAGTACTTTCTGCACCTTATTATTATTACAAGATTATAAGAATCGCGCATGATAAATCAACGAAGTTGCAATAATATTTTTCGATATCTTATCGGGCGGTACGCTGGCTGAGGGGGCTAGGCGAGCGTCACGAAAAATCCCCACGACACTTGCTATAGTGCGTACCGCTCGGAGAGGAGTCAGGCCGAGTATAGGATTCGACTTATTCGTTTTCTCTCTCTGACAAGGGAGAGTGACAAGACACGCGACGCGCGTCTGCTGTGTATGCGTATTGCGTACATTGTTTTGTCGTGTTCATGTTTTTTTTTTAATGTAATAGAAGTGGCAAACAAGCGTGCAGTTCACATTGATGTTAAGTGATGACTGCAGCATATAGACACCCTCACAAAGACCAAAGTCAAAATGCAGATGCGTTACCACTCCTGAGGCCCAAGGTGTTATGCCTCTGTGCCGGAAATTACAGGGCCGTACATTACCACCTGACCGAAACACGATAGTGCTGAACACTACCATTTAGCGGCAAGTATATTAGGTAATGCGGTAGTGCTTACGCCCGTGACCTCCGTCGCTGGAGCTCTACCACCAGTGAAAATGTGTATGTAGTTTAGTTATTTTAAATATTTTTTAAAATTAAACAATGGATTTTGAAAGTGATTTATTAGAAGTTGAAGAGTAGTATATCAGTAGAATGAAATGAGTCATTGTCCTACTAATATTCTAAATGCGAAGGCTTGTGAGTATACATTTATGTTACTGTTTCACGAAAAAACTACGGGACAAATTTGGATGAAACTTTACAGTAATATATGTTATACGTTGGAATAACATATAGGCTACAATTTGTTACGAAGAAAAGTACACACGGACGAAATCGCGGGCAAAACCTAGTGTTTAATAAAAACTGATATCAAAGAGTTTAGGAAAAGAAAAGGGAGACATGCTTTGTCTTTCACTGTTATAATCGTAACACACGTCCAGATTTGGTACGGAGCGAACAGCGGATTCGATACGCTCCGAACCAAATCTCGCAGTGTGTAGCGACAGCGGATTAGGTTCGATGCCGTCATATCGCGCGGGTGTGGCCGGCGGAGTCGGTCCGCAGGGCCGTAACTCGTCGTGTGGATTTGGTACGGAGCGGACAGCGGATTCGGTACGCTCCGAACCAAATCTGGCAGTGTGAAGCGAGAGCGGATTAGGTTCGATGCCGTCATATCGCGCTGGTGTGGCCGGCGAAGTCGGTCCCCAGGACCGTAACTCGTCGTGTGGATTTGGTACGGAGCAGACAGCGGATTCGGTACGCTCCGAACCAAATCTGGCAGTGTGTAGCGATACCAGATTTGGTTTGATGCGGTCAGCTCGCGCGGGTGTGGCCGGCGAAGTCGGTCCGCAGGGCCGTAACTCGTCGTGTGGATTTGGTACGGAGTGGACAGCGGATTCGGTACGCTCCGAACCAAATCTGGCAGTGTGTAGCGATACCAGATTTGGTTTGATGCGGTCAGCTCGCGCGGGTGTGACCGGCGAAGTCGGTCCGCAGGGCCGTAACTCGTCGTGTGGATTTGGTACGGAGTGGACAGCGGATTCGGTACGCTCCGAACCAAATCTGGCAGTGTGTAGCGATACCAGATTTGGTTTGATGCGGTCAGCTCGCGCGGGTGTGACCGGCGAAGTCGGTCCGCAGGGCCGTAACTCGTCGTGTGGATTTGGTACGGAGTGGACAGCGGATTCGGTACGCTCCGAACCAAATCTGGCAGTGTGTAGCGATACCAGATTTGGTTTGATGCGGTCAGCTCGCGCGGGTGTGGCCGGCGAAGTCGGTCCGCAGGGCCGTAACTCGTCGTGTGGATTTGGTACGGAGTGGACAGCGGATTCGGTACGCTCCGAACCAAATCTGGCAGTGTGTAGCGATACCAGATTTGGTTTGATGCGGTCAGCTCGCGCGGGTGTGACCGGCGAAGTCGGTCCGCAGGGCCGTAACTCGTCGTGTGGATTTGGTACGGAGTGGACAGCGGATTCGGTACGCTCCGAACCAAATCTGGCAGTGTGTAGCGATACCAGATTTGGTTTGATGCGGTCAGCTCGCGCGGGTGTGACCGGCGAAGTCGGTCCGCAGGGCCGTAACTCGTCGTGTGTTACTACTATTTCTATTAGTTTGAGAGCTATCTACTATTGATCAAAGTTCATGTCTTTGGCTACCTTCAGGCAAAGAAAACAAACATCATCTCTCCAGATGAAATAGATCCACTGCTGGACAAAGCCTTCTCCGATAACGCCCACAACAGTGTTGTGCTTCATTAGAGGAGAATATGCCATAATCGCCACGCTTGGCAGGCGGATTGGCGATCGCAGTGACGGTAGTTTTATCGTGGGACGCTGCTGCCCATCCTAAAAAACTAACATACTAGGTACAAAATGTAGATTATAAGATGCTAAGCCCTGAATAAGCGAAGCGCGCATGGCCCAGCGGCTGGTGTAGATCGTAAGCAATCTGCTCGGTTAAGCACTAGGGGCGCGGTCGGGTAGTGTGATGGGTGACCGCTAGTGGCAAATTAAATGCGCGTTTCCGTGCTTCGGAGGGCACGTTAAGCCGTCGGTCCCGGTTGCTATCGATAGATAGCAGTCGTTAAACCTTGTCGGAGGCCTTATGGGCGGTTTGAAAACATCCGACAGCGGGTTGGCCACTAACCCACCCACCTCCACCAATCCGCATTGGAGCAGCGTGGTGGAGTAAGCTCCAGGCCTCCCCCCAAAAAGGGGAGAGACTCGTGCCCAGCAGTGGGACGTATAATGGGTTGCCATTATTAAGCCCTGAATCTCCAATCGCAGTCACAGCCAACGCAATCAAAGAAATGGTTCCCAGAAATTACCAATTACAGCGGCCGAAGGAGGAAATCCAAAGATTTTTTTTTTCTTTATTTTTACAACATTAGCACACAAAGACAAGCGCAATCACAAACCTGGACCGCTTGAACCCATTTGTTTGAGTTTTTTCAGTCACAACGCCTATTTATACGTACCTATTAGTGGTTTGGTACTTTTCATAAGATGTTGCGGTTTTGGGTGACACAAACAAAAAAATGTCTTTATATGGTAAAAAGGTAATGTAAGATAAAGTTTAAAATAAATTAAAACTGTTTATTTTAAGACCAAATTTTCATTTGATACATAATTTTTAGCGTCATCATCGCTTTCTGTACCTCTCGGTAAGTAAGAGTCGGTATTTTTTCACTTTTCTGGTCCGAATTTAGGTGAGCATCATCTGGAGATGCAGTACAATTAAGAAATATATGGAAGTACTCCAGCCATATGAATATGTTTTATTTGCCCTGGGTCCGTCACAAGATTACCATCACTGTCGTCTAGTAATTTTGACTGGTGGTAGAGCTCCAATGACGGAGCTCGCCGGTGTATTCACCATCGAATTATCTAATCTAACTGCCGCTATATGGTAGTGTTCAGCACTATCCTGTTCCGGTCAGGTGGTAATGTACGGCCCTGTAATAGGCCCTGTAAGTCATAATTTAGACCTCAGGAGTAGCAACGCGTCCACATTGAAATCTCCAGTCTCATGTAGATATAAAAATGAATATTAAAATATAAATACGCTTATACTCAGAGTAGGTATAAACCTGTGTCGTGGATGCCGTTGTATACATACAACACATACACAAACACCCAGACCCGAACCGACCTTACAAATATTTGTCCCGGTGCGGGGATCGAAGCCGCGACCCTTCGAATCACACGGTCGTCTCACACCGCTATACTAACTAGGTCGTCATATGTTTATAGGCTAGGTATAACTTACCATCAATGTAAACTGTATGCTTGTTTGCCACTTCAAAACATAAACTGGTGGTAGAGTTCCGGTGACGGAGCTCGCGGGCGTAGGCACCACCGCATTACCTAATTTATCTGCCGCTGAATGGTAGTGTTCAGCACTATCGTGTTCCGGTTAGATGGTTATGTATGACCCCGTAATAAATATCACAGAGACATAATAAGCAAGGTCTCAGAGGTGGCAATGCATCTGCACTTAGACCTCTGGTCTTTGTGAGGGTGTCAGCAAGTCATCACTTTTTTTTTTTTTTCAAAGTCAAGTTACCTTCTTTAAGGTGAAAAAACTTTTCTTTATTGTGTTCTTTTTTTATTATTGCAATTGGTGCGCGCTTGCGTGCGTCATGGCCAAGACTAGGACGAGAAATACGAGAATGGTATCAATGCGAGATTGAGACTAAAGAGATCTCGAGCATAGTAATGTGTATTTCATTTTTGTTTTAATTTCGCGATATCTTTTATTTTGTTAAAAAATTAACAAAATAAAAGATATCGCGAAATTAAATTTTTAAAATTAAAATTATTTTTTCGTTTTTGTGTAATTTTTTGGCTTTAAATGGTAATTGACATCCGTGCGTCAACGAATGGGTTCCGATTGAAAATCAGCGCTAGGCTTACGCCTGGCATATTGCTGAATCGGTCACCTTTTTGGTGCTAAAAGGAGACACACATTCAGAGCAGATCTATGTATCCAGTATGTTGTGCTATTTTTTAAGTGATTTTATGTTCTTTTACTCTGTAACCATCCCGTGTTTTCTTTCTGCATCAAATAAAGTTTTACTTACTTACTTACTTACTTAACATCAGTGTAAACCGTATACTTGTTTGACACTTCATAACTTAATTTTTTTTTTAAACACTCGCGTATCACATTTTAAAATCGAAAGTAGTATCGCGTAACGACCCGGTTTCAAAATGTGTGTGGTAAAAAAATTGTAAAGTTAAGTCCTTTTTTAAGACTCCTGAATTCTTCATAAAATTATCTGCTCTTCCTTGCTTTATATGAATATCACATGTTCCTAGCTATCGATTCCACAATAATGCTTCTTTCAACAACTAGGCACTTGGAAAAGTGGAACTTCACTTCGGTTTTTATTTTGTACCACACAAGGATCTACAAATCCTCTGAGGGAGCCGTTCCTTCATCATTTATTTTATCTCTAATATTATCGTTTTATCTTGAGTGACTTGACTGACGGGTCGACTTAGTGCTTAGAGCTGTGTGAAGTAACCGATTCTTCTTTCAGATGGTTGGAATGGCTTATTTTTTCATTGTTTATAGGGTAGATGAAGTTTGTGGTGAAGTCGATATTAAGTTATGACGACAGCGGTGTGAATGGTTAGTTTCTTATAGTTTAAAATTAAAATAAATGAAAACGGATTATTTGTAAAAGATATAAATCTTTCATATAATGAAAGATTTATATCTTTTACTAGCTGACCCGGTAAACTTCGTATTGCCTCACAATAAAATAATGTGTCCAAGGTTTGATAGATACGGACTATTTGTATGGAAAAATAAAATAGTAATACTATTTCCCTTCAATTTCTTCATATTTTCTTACCTTTCAAACCTTCCATAGACTTAGACCAAAAATCATTCAAAACCAAATTTAGCCAAATCAGTACAGCAATTGATTTTTATACATATATTATAGATAGATTAGTTCATATTAGCCAAATCAAGTAAATATTATGCTTACAGTATATTGATATTAGTAGATTTTATCAAATACATAGTATTATAGGAACCAGTAATTACAATTCAGCGAATTAGTCTGCTCTACTTCGCTCCACGCCATATTTTCTGCCTACCCGAGATAGGACATGGCGTAGTTAGTGCATAAAGTAGTCTGCAAGCCTTTTCATTTAAATCGCGCAAAAAATGGAGGCCTTCAGGCACAAAGAACATTGTTCCGACATTACCAAGTAGCAGCTCCCTGCTTTAGTTTAGAATCTTAATCTCACATTAGCATTTAGAGTACATCGGTGGATTTCGTACAAAGACCGGTCAAATACGTTCAGATTGTGCAGTAGGTCTGTATGTTAGATTTTTCTTTTGAACCAAGTTTCATCCGCCACTCGGATTAATGCTTGTCATGTTATATTCAGATGGTCAAGAGTAATCGGAACAGGCGTGCATGCATAAAGAGAGTGATGAATGTAGAAGAGGGGTATGTAAGAGCCGGAAACTTGCTTCACGCTAAAAATGTTTCATAACACATTCGTCTAGTGGCAAATGGTGGCAAAATATTATTTTCATAATGCATGTACCTGAATATGTTCGGGTGAAGTTCGATTTTTGTTAAAATAGTTTACAAAGATTAATTAACATTTTAATAAGGACAAAAAAATATTGAAGCTGATTATTGCAAACTCGTTTAGTTTCTGGGGTAAAACACAAATAAAAATATCAAAAGTCTATCTCATCACACTGGTTACAAAGTTGTTAGATAAGAGAGGTACACACGGTGCAAACGGTCGTCACATACCGCTAAACCAACTGGCCATCAAAAGACACCACACACACACACACACACACACACACACACACACACACACACACACACACACACACACACACACACACACACACACACACACACACACACACACACACACACACACACACACACACACACACACACACACACACACACACACACACACACACACACACACACACACACACACACACACGGATACGCACACACACACAGAGACAAAACATTTATAGTTTAGCTTATACCTAAATTTTACTTACCAGTGGACGTGTACCTACATTAATAATAATAATAATAAAAAAAACCCCTGGCAACGTCGTAACAAGAAGATGTCATTGAAAAATTATCCTCAAATTTTATAATATTTTATTTACTTATATTTGTTTAAACCGTTATACAAACCAATATAATCGTGGAAAAACAAAGAGTTTAGATATATAAAACAGCAAAAAGCAAGGCGAAACGCTACAAATGAATTATCTACATAAATACACGAAGAGGAAAAAGTTTGACAATTATGTGACATCGAGAAAATATTGTGTTTAATAACCAATGATATACTGAAACTAAAATCAACTACCATCAATGTTAACACGAGCCAGAGCAAGGGAAAAAGCACACCCACCACCACCGGACTCATCACTTAGCTCCGCCTCGCAACCGCCGGACAATGTTCGAGACGTGAGCCCTGCGCGCACTACGACGCCGGCCGTTGCAGCCGCGTTGAGCTCGAGTGATGAGAGTCGCCCCCCGACGCCGCCACCACCACCTCCGCGACGACGAGGAAGACCCCGGCTGCCGGCAAGCTTAGGACCCCGGGATCCACCGATCCCGAACAGGGCCCCCGCTGCCGGTGGTAATGTGCCGCGCATGCGATGGACACGCCCTTTAAATGAAAGTGTCATGCGCGCGTACTATGGGGCCACAGAGGGAGGAATAAATCTCACGGCGTACCGAAATAGGATGTTGTCTCTGTTCCAGGTGCTTGAACCAGCTGTCCAAGTTTCAGCCCAACGACTGTCGGATCAAGTGCGTGTCATACTGCGTGGCAACATGCTGGATGCCGCTGCGCTTGATCGGCTACGCACCGACTCACAGGGTAACCGCGCCCCACCGGACTCGCCTAGGAGTGCTGCACCACCGCCATTGTCATCGGCGGACATGCCGCACTCCGAATGCGAGGAAGATGACGACGGGATTATAACTGTGAGTACTCACTGCAGCGATAAATTAAGGAGCGCTTTGGAACATGCGCTTTCTGAGTATCGACCCATACCGATACACCTCAGACCGCGGTTACCCCGTTTGCCGATGCATAAACGTAACATAGGGTTAGTATGTGCCCTGGATTCACAGTTGTCAAACTACTTCGACGACTGTGAAGATCTCAGCGATACTCACTTGATTCTATACTGTGCTGCTGTAGCTGTGTGTCGCGTAGCTCGTATTAAGTTTCCAAATACTGAAACAACTACGCGGCCGAGACCTACCACACCAACCTGGCAGTGCAGAATAGAACGACGTATCGCTGAGACCAGGATACTTATTGGTAAACTGTCTAGCTTTGGGATGGGCAACACACGCCCAAGGGTGATGCGCTTTGTGAAGCGGGCTTTTGCGGGAACAAATATTAACCCCCATGACTACACGGCCCGTGTCACAGAGCGCATCGACTATTTTAAACAAAAGGTATATGCATGGGCGAACCGAATACGTCGATATAGGGAACGTCAGGACCGATACAACGGAAACCGCATGTTCCAAAAAGATCAAAGATGGATATACAGAGAATGGGAGCGACCCCACTCCGGCGCGACTGACATGCGCCCACCGGATGATACGACTATGAATGAGTTCTGGCGTAGCATCTGGTCGGCGCCTGTCAGTCACTCAGAGGGTGATTGGATAACAGAGATCAGGAGGACGTGCGAATCAATAAATGAAATGAGTGAAACTCATATATCCACAGAAGACGTAGCTAATGCAGTCCATTCGGTCCCTAACTGGAAATCACCGGGCCCGGATGGACTGCACAACTTTTGGTTAAAATGGCTGCGCAGCTCGCACGCCCTTCTGGCATCACAGTTTCAACAAGCTCTGGACTCGGGATCGCTACCTCATTTTCTGACAACCGGGATCACCCATCTACTCCACAAATCAGGTAGTACCGCGGAACCAAAAAATTATAGGCCCATAACATGCTTGGCCACTCTTTACAAGCTCTTAACATCCATCCTGAGACATAAAATAACTAAACACATAGAAGACAACTCCATCATGTCAGTTTCTCAGAATGGATGTAGGAGTAGGTCCCGCGGTACTAAGGAGTTGCTCCTTATTGATATGACCATTAGCCAGCAAGTTCGTCGTAAACGCAGGAGTCTCTCGACATGCTGGATTGACTATAAGAAGGCCTATGACTCTGTGCCACATACATGGCTCACGAAGGTTCTTGAATTTTATAAAGTAGATCCAATCATACGAACCTTCTTGCAGACATGTATGTCGCAATGGAGTACGGTCCTTGTCTACCCGGCATCTCGACGGACCCTGGGGGCCGACGAACCTATCCAAATTTCTCGGGGTATATTCCAAGGAGACAGTCTGAGTCCCTTATGGTTCTGCCTGGCCTTGAACCCTCTTAGTACACTCCTAGAGGCTTCAGGGCTGGGCTACCGACTGCGTAGAGATGGGCAGGTGATATCTCACCTGTTATACATGGATGACCTGAAATTGTTCGGCTCTAATAATTCCCAACTGGCGGAATTACTGAAGATCACTGAAAACTTCAGTAACTCCATCAGAATGGAATTTGGAATCGAAAAATGTGCTGTTATGCATGTTGAACATGGAAAGATAATGGAATCCGAGAGAATACAACTCCCGGGTTCCATTTCATTTCGCTCACTCTCCGCATCTGACTCCTATAAATACTTGGGTATGTCAGAGGCGTTAGGTATATGCGAGGCCGACATGAGGCAGTCGCTGCGGGAGCGCTTCTTCGGCCGCCTGAAAAAAGTCCTAAAGAGTCTTTTATCAGACGGAAATAAGGTGCGCGCCTTCAATGGCTGGGTCATGCCGGTCTTGATGTACTCCTTCGGCATATTCAGGTGGACTCAGACTGACTTGGATGCCCTAGATAGGCAAGTCCGCTCTCTGCTGACATCACACCGGATGCACCACCCGCGCTCATCCGTCATGAGACTGTACATCCCGCGGAGGTGTGGGGGCCGTGGTTTTCTTAACGCCAGGACCCTGCATAACCGCGAGGTGTGCAGTCTGAGAAATTATTTTTTTTCCGCATGCGGGAAAATACAACAGGACGTGGTGGCAGTTGACAGCGGACTCACCCCACTTTCACTAGCTAAGGAGAACTGGCGCAAACCTGCGGTACTCACGACCAACGACCGCGAGACGGTATGGCAAAGCAAGGAGCTTCATGGTCGCTTCTACCGGGCCCTCCACGGACCCCATATTGACTTTCTTGCATCAGTATCCTGGCTACGATTCGGTGACCTCTTTGGGGAAACTGAAGGTTTTGTCTTTGCAATTATGGACGAAGTAGTTATGACTAATAACTACCGGAAGTATATTCTGAGAGACGGTACGGCTGACATATGTCGGGCGTGCCACCGTCCCGGCGAATCTCTCAGACATATAGTGTCCGGCTGTTCAAGTCTGGCTAATGGCGAGTATTTGCATAGACACAACCAAGTAGCCAGGATCATACACCAGCAACTTGCTTTGAAATATGGTCTGGTAGCCGAGGAAGTGCCATACTACAGGTATGTGCCCGACCCAGTTCTCGAGAATGGTCGTATCACACTGTACTGGGATCGATCTATCATCACTGACAGGACCATTGTTGCTAACAAACCTGATATAGTGTTGGTAGATCGAACGGAGCGCCGCGCAATGATCGTCGACGTCACCATCCCCCATGACGAGAATCTCGTGAAAGCTGAGAAGGATAAGGAGTTAAAATACCTTGATCTAGCTCACGAGATTGTCAGCATGTGGCATGTGGATTCGGCGATCATTGTACCGATAGTCGTCTCGGTAAACGGCCTTATTGCCAAGAGCCTCGACCAACACCTTAAGAGGCTCACGTTGGACGGCTGGGTCAAGGGCCTGATGCAGAAGGCAGTGCTCCTTGACACGGCGCGAATAGTGAGAAGATTCCTCTCTCTGCGTCCCTAACCACCGGTAGCTTGGACACTGTTCCCGCTGCCGGCGGCAAACTATTTTTTATTTTTTTATATATATATTTGTTTTTGATACTTATATATGTAAAAAAATAGGAAATAAGGTTGTAAATAAATAAGTGAAATAATAATAATGACAACCCATTAAACGTCCCACTGCTGGGCACGAGTCTCTCCCCTTTTTTTTTTTGGGGGGAGGCCTGGAGCTTACACCACCACGCTGCTCCAATGCGGATTGGTGGAGGTGGGTGGGTTAGTGGCCAACCCACTGTCGGATGTTTTCAAACCGCCCATATGACCTCCGAAAAGGTTTAACGACTGCTATCCATCGATAGCAACCGGGACCGACGGCTTAACGTGCCCTCCGAAGCACGGAAACGCGCATTTAATTTGCCACTAGCGGTCACCCATCACACTATCCGACCGCGCCCGTAGTGCTTAACCGAGGAGATCGCTTACGATCTACACCAGCCGCTGGGCCATGCGCGCTTCACCTGTGTTGTACCTACATTATTTGAAATGTAATCAATACCAAAGAGATGGAGACGCTGGAGACGACCGACACGAGGTCCTGAAATAAGACCTCGGTTTAGCTTAGGCACCAATCTCCCAAACTGTTATTTTTGTATAATATCATGTATAAAATACTTTTATAAGGAATCCAAAAACGTTGGAATCAAAGCATAATTCCTGCCGCAATCCTAGATCCCAAAGGATTTTGTTTATCTTGACTTTATTAACTCACATAATAGTATCCTTAATGTTGTTCAGACGCCCATCTGTTGAGATAACAAGAATTCATGCTGTAGACCCCTGTTGTAATATAGAAGTGAATGGGAAGAATGGTTTCTGTACCTATTTACAAGGGAAAAGGTTTTTTAGACGTTTGAGAAATTATATTTAAATGTTGCAGACGGATTTCCGTATTTAGGGTTCTGTAGCAAGTAATCCTTATAATGTCAGTCCGATTGTCTGTCTGTCCGTAGCTAAGCTCGGAAACTTTTACTGCTAGAAAGATATTTTTTTTTACTTTTAATTTTTATGTAAATAAGATGACAAACAAACGTACAGTTCACTTGGATTTTAAGTGAAGACTGCAGCCTATAGACACTCACACAAAAACCAGATATCATAATTAGAAGAACTGTATTAATGGTGAGATTTCAATAAATAAATAAGCAAAAAATAATGCAGGTAGATGCGTTGCAGGAAATTACTAGGAGAGGCAGTCATCACTTAGCATCCCCTTGAACTGCATGCTTGTTTGCTGCCTTCATTAAATAAAACAAACGTAACTTCACGCCTGCCATCCCCGAAGGACCCGATTTTGATGGGACTTTCACTGGCAGATAGCTTATGTAATAAGAAGTAACTTAGGCTACTTTTATACTAGCTGCGCGAACGACTTCGTCCGGGTAGATACTGAACAATCATAAAATCTCACGCGGACGCAGTCGCGGGCACAGCTAGTCTTCAATAAATTCCGTAAAGAAATATTTAGACTCTTGAATAACCATTAAACGCAAACTAAACGTGCAAAGGAAATTGCAAAATGTCATCCAGGAGTTTTATTTCTTACGCCTTTAGAAATACAGGCCAAGAAATACATTCACAGACCATTCACGGCGTCGACAGCTACAGTATTTAAACTTATTGTACGACTCGGTCTTCTTCGGGATGGATTTAAAAATGCTGTGTAGCAATTTAAAACTGAATGAACAAATAAATTTCCAATAATAATAATCCTTCATCGAGAGTGAATTACATTATCAAATATTGCAGTCATACATTCGTTACATACATACTATTTTACACTAGGTCATTACTGTAGTAGTGTATTTTACTGGTCGTAGAACTCCAGTGACGGAGCTCGTGGGCGTAGGAACAACCACAATACCTTATATGCTTGCGGGTAAATGGTAGTGTTCAGCACTATCGTGTTCCGGTCAGGCGGTAATGTACGGCCCTGTAATTTCCGGCACAGAGGCATAACACCTTAAGCCTCAGGAGTGGTAACGCATCTGCATTTTGACCTTGGTCTTTGTGTGGGTCTCTATAATCTGCATCACTTAACATCAATGTGAACAGCATGTTTGTTTGCCACTTCTATAAAAAAAATGAAACCGGCTGTTTATTCCCGGTGTCTTCTCTACATATAATTTAGATTTACCTCATTGACTACATACTCATAGTTTTTGTGATAATTAATTAATATCGGGAAATGTTTAATTTTTTGGTAATATGTATTTATTCGAACGAATTAAAAGCTTGATAATAATGCAGACTGATGAGAACTTCGTGGAGGCCGAAAAAGGCAAGGAAATTAAATAATGTCTTAATGGCTCACGAGATTGTCGCCATGTGGAATATGGATTCGGCCATCATTATGCCGATAGTCGCCACGGTCAACAGACAGCCTCGACCAACATCTCAAGAGGCTCAAGTTAGGAAATTGGATCAAGGGTCTGATACAGAAAGCGGTACTCCTCGGCATGGCACATATAGTGAAGATGTGCCTGTTTCTATGATCCTAACCACCGACAGCTTCGACCCTGATCCCGCTGCTGGCGGCACACTATTTTTTAAATATATATTTGTGGTTTTTATGTACCTATATGTAAAAAAAAAATTAATAAAAAAAAAAAAACGTGACTTCACGCCTGTAATCCCCGAAGGGGTAGGCAGAGGTAAATGCATGCATTCAAGCATACATGCAAACACCCACGATTCGCCGGTTACGTTTTGGCCCATGTAACAGGTGGCGAGCCTGTTGACATCTCCGGGCACATTACCAAACTTTGAGGTACTGGGAAATTTCCAGAAAATGGAAAAATCCCAATAGAACCAGAGATAAAGGCTTTTTCAACATTATCTCTGATAACCCCCTACCCGGGAATCGAACCCAGGACCTCAGCGTAGTAGTAGTGGCCTGCTACCACTAGGCTACCGAGGCAGTTTAATAAGTACAAGAAGCAAATATTTAATAAGTACAAGAATAACCGAGTGGAATAATCTAGACCGATGAACAAAATGTGACGTGAGCTGATTATACGCTTTTTCTGTTGAGTAAAACAAAACCAAAAAAAGACAGCGAGGTCAGGCGATGCCATTCGACTTCTAGGTCAGTTGCTTGCGATGCTCTTCAGTTATTATAAGAGTGTGCGCGACGTGCATATCCCAGGGAATTGTATGGTATACAAAAGGACCGCAAATCAACTTTAAAACGCTTTGAGAGAGTGATGCTCATAAACTTTAGTCTAAATGGTTGTTGAATGTCATAATGTTCCAATATGGTTCCAATTAAATTACGACCCTGTCTACGCGCAAAAACGCCTGAATATTTAAAGACCGCAAAATACGCGAACACGGAACTGCTGTACCCATTTTGAATTTATGTATGTCATTGTGTCCTATAACATTATATCGGGATACGTTGCACGGTGAACACTGGTTTCATTTTAAATCATTTTTTTCTACTAACCTATTCACCCCCTCTTTATACCTGAGCGGCCTCAACATTGGTGACTTCGTTCCGGATTTATAAATAATATCCAGAAAAAGCTGCATTTGGAGTATTGTTCGTGATTTGGAAGAATCATCGGGTCATCGCAAGTTCTACCTGCCACGAGGTGGAAATTCACCAGAGTAAAGATTGGCCTCATCAGTTCTTCCCTTATAGAATTATTATTCTATTAATCCGCCCAACACTGTACAGGTATTTATTTAGGAATTAAATTAATTAAGGTGCAATTTTAATAATTGAAGGTTAGTAATATTTTATCCTATGAGTGGTTACTTTAGTGTTCAATTTAAATGATTACACGCTCTTATTTTTTTAAATTAGCATTTAGTTATTTAAACCTGTGCAAAGTGTTGAAAAGTTAAATTACAAACTTATTATACTGCTAAGAGTTGTAGACGACTGTTTGATTCGAAGGGTCGCGGGTTCGATCCCCGCACCGGGACAAATATTTGTATAGCCTACAGATATTTGTTTTGGGTCTGGGTATTTGTGTATGTGTTTTGTGTGAATAACGGCACCCATGACAGAGGTTTATACCAAATGCGGGGCTGTGAGTGTACGCGTATTGTATTGTAAATTAATCATATTGTTGGTTTTTCCAAATTTAACGTCAAAAGATTATCCGACTAATACGAGTAGACAGTAGCCTAATGGAAAATACTTAAAACTTTAGATTTTTACAAGCTCGGAGCTGTTGCCAACTTGCTGTCAACCTTGAAGGACTCTCTTGACGTCAGTTATTAAAAACCCCATATTGTAGCGACGCAAAGTAGAAGATGAAGCTAGCAAGTTCCTTCCACAATTTGCATATTTTAAATATAAATTAACGCGCATCGTTGTGCACTTTCACGTGTCTCTCTTTAGCAGTTGGTGAGATCCGTGCGATGTTTTATTAAAGATGGTAGCACTATTTCAAATAGTGCCGCAGAGCACTCACTATTGTAAAAGTGATAGAAACGAGGTCAAAATATTAGTTATATACCTACGAAGTTAAGCATATTTACATCATCTTCAAAAACATTTCCCAATGTACAGTACTCAACAATTAATATTGCACATCGAGCCTGCGAAGGAGACGATCGACAGGTTTCGACTTCGTAGAGCGTTATCTCTGTTGCACACTGCCTACGTAAGCACTGACAATCCGGTATTGGTCAAAACTTGATCAAAATGGTCGACAAACGTTAAATAGGTACGGTGCAAAATAAATAACGCTCTGCAGACCCGAAATAAGCCGAAGTCTCCTTCCTAGGCTCGATGTGCAATATTTATTGTTGAGCACTATAAACCACAACAGTGTCATGCCTCATTGGGGGGGAACATGCCATATCACCAATCTACCTGTCAAGCATGGCGTTTACAGATGGATTGACGAACGCAGTGTAGTTTTATCGTGGGTAGCTGTTCCCTACCTCATTTGCCATAATTGTAAACTATATGCTTGTTTGTCACTTGATGACATAAAAAACCGGTCTAGTGCGTGTCGAGCCACGCGCTGTGTAGGTTTATATAGGTTTCTGCTTTTAAAACCACCTTTGTCATTCACGCACATTATTTTCTCTGTAATATTCCCCTGAAGTC
This sequence comes from Macrosoma leucophasiata, assembly GCA_036365455.1. Taxonomy (NCBI): domain Eukaryota; kingdom Metazoa; phylum Arthropoda; class Insecta; order Lepidoptera; family Hedylidae; genus Macrosoma; species Macrosoma leucophasiata. The sequence goes on from JAWQUS010000017.1 coordinate 3,489,003, forward strand.
TACATCATCACTCAAGGCAATGAGTCGCAAAGTTGTGTAATAAATTGTATGCGGACCGCGTAACTGCTTCAAGTTATTTACGACGTCACGCACACTTCTAACTAATAAACAATGATGTACTGAATCTCACCATATCTTGCTGAAGTGATATGAAGGACAGATAACATATAACCTTCTAAATAAATAAAACTCAAAGTCAACTGACTGACTAATCTATCAACGCACAGGCCGAACCATTGACGACCCGGTTAGTCCAGCGGTGTGAAACCATCGTTTGATTCGAAGGGTCGCGGGTTCGATCTCCGCACCGGGACCAATATTTGTATGGCCTACAGATATTTGTTTCGGGTCTGGGTGTTTGTGTATGTGTTGTATGTGTACAACGGCACCCACGACACAGGTTTATACCTACTGTGGGGCTGTGAGTGTAAGCGTATTTTATTATTTATTTATTTTATTATTATTATTATTTGACGGATCGGGCTGAAATTTGGCATGTAGATAGTTATTATGATGCTGATGAAAGCATTCTCTAAGAAAAGAATTTTGAAAATTCGACTCCAAAGGGGTTTATTTTTTAAGCCCCTTAGGGGTGAAGAGACCCCTTAGAGGGATTGAAATGTTATATGAAACTTTTTATTCTTAAGACATATTTGCATGAAAGTTCGTAAGAAGTGAATACGACAAAAATAGTGAATCATGCCTCTTTACAAGAATACTGTGACATTTCATATAGAACGATTTAGATGAAATGTCACGTTATTCTTGTAAAGAGGCGAATTATATTTCAGCGTTTTCCAAAATTCAACCCTTATGAGGATAAAATAGGGTATACTTATTGATGACATATAAACGCCATATTTTTTCAGTTACACTAAGCCTGGGTTGCACCAAGATATTTGGTAAAGTTTTTGTAAGATTTCACATCCTTCTCTATCTTATAGAAATCTGTTAAAGATAGAGAAGGATGTGAAATGTTACAATAACTTTGACTTTAACAAAAATCTTCTTGCTTAGTCTTTTGTTGACATGTGTTTAAAGTAGGTACTCGTACTTACAATTTTATTATTTTATTCATTACTAGCTGTTGCCCGCGGTTTCGCCCGCGTGGACGTCATTTTATAACTTACTAAGCCTATATTCTTTCTCAAAGTCAGCTCTATCTCTGTACCAAATTTAATTAAAATCGGTTCAGTCGTTTAGACGTGAAAAGGTAACAGACAGACAGGCAGACAGACAGACTTTCGCATTTATAATATTAAGTAGGGAAAGTAGGGATTGTCTAACATTATTATGAAATTTCTGCTATTAAAACCACCCTTGGCGTATATGTCTGTCCATAAACACTCACGTCATTTAAGCACATTATTTTCTCTGTAATATTCCCCTGAAGTCTACATCATCACTCAAGGCAATGAGCCGCAAAGTTGTGTAATAATGTGTATGCGGACCGCGTAACTGCTTCAAGTTATATATACGACGTAACGCACATTGTTTTCAACTAATAAACAATGATGTACTGAATCTTGACATATCTTACTGAAGTGAAATAAAGGCCAGAGGACATTTAAGGCAGAATAATTTTTAAATACATGATTTAAAACAGTTCTTAATGATTAGTCAGAATACAAGCCACTTAAATAAAAAAAACTAAATCGGTACATACCTATTATAGAACAAAGTCCCCTGTAGGGTCTTTCTGTCTCTCTGTTCGCTACAAACTCGAAGACTACTGCACGGATTTTGATAGGGTTTTCACCAACAAATAGAGTAATGCATGAAAATACTTTGTGTATATAATGTTTCACACTCTTTGCCTACCCCGTATTGGCCTTGGCATAAAGATACATACCTACACACATCGTAACTACCGTAGAGACAAAATACTTTAAGCCTTAAGGGTACCATCGCATGACATATAAGGTTGGGGAAAAAGTTTCTTCGCATTTTTTAAGATAATTCAAAACATTTTTTAATATAGTTTATTTAAATTTAACTAAAGTATGTATGTACCATTATGTTCGATAACCTTTTGCCATCTTGTAGGTAGGGACATGATCCCATTGCTATAAAAATTTTGGGACTTCTCATCAAAATACCGCGACAAGTGGATTTGTCAGTCCTCTCGTGATGTTAACCTAACATTGCATGAAGAATTCTGAAGAGATCGAAACAGGTGGAAATCTGAAGGTGCAAGGTCAGGACTATACGGCGGATGCATTAACACCTCCCAGCCAAACTCTCTTAATTTTTGCTGAGTGGCTATAGATGTGTGAGGTCTAGCGTTATCATGATGAAACACCACACCCCTTCTGTTGATCAATTCCGGCCGCTTTCTCTCAACTTTTTGCTTTAATCTCATCAGTTGTTCGCAGTAGAGTTCAGCATCGATAGTCCTGCCTGCTGGTAATAGCTCATAATGAATAATGCCCTTCCAATCCCACCACACACACAACATCACCTTATTGCGAGTTAACCCGGGTTTCGCCACAGTCTGTGAAGCCTGACCGGCCTTTGACCACGACCTTTTTCGCACGTTCTTGTCGTACGTGATCCACTTTTCATCACCAGTTATCAGCTTCTTCAAAAATGATTCGGTTACATTACGTCGTAATAAAGAATCACAAATGAGTACACGGTTCATTAGGTTTCTTTCAGTGAGCTCGTGAGGTACCCAAATATCGAGCTTTTTTTTGTACCCAGCTTTTTTCAAATGCGCCAAAACTGTTTTGTGATCAATTCTCAGTTCTTCAGCTACGTCGTAACTACTGATATGTCGATCTTGCTCCACTTTTTCAAAAATGGCATCCATTTTATCCTTAATAAGGCGACCAGAGCGAGGTGCATCTTTGACATCAAAATTTCCGGATTGAAAACGCTTAAACCAAATTTGTGCTACTCTCACAGACACTGCACTAGGTCCATAAACATCGCAATTTTTTTTAGCGGCTTGCGTTGCATTTTTACCTTTTTTGTAGTATTGTAAAATGTATCGAATTTCTTCATTAGATTCACTCATCTTGACAGTACGAAAAACAAATGAAAATCACACATTTGCCTAATTTGAATTAGGAATTATGTTCTTTAAAATTTTAACTTTCAATGATACCAAAACCAGCCAGATAGAAATACTACAGCCAAAGAGATTTTATTACAAGTTCATACTTACTATAATGCGAAAAGACTTTTTCCCCAACCTATTACATACTACTAATAAATAAACAAATAAATACGCTCAAACTCACAGCCCCACACTTGGTATGAACCCGTGTCGTAGTTGCCGCTGTACTCACACAACACATTCACAAACACCCAGACCCGAAATAAACATCTGTAGGCCATACAAATATTTGTCTCGGTGCACGGAACGAACCCGCGACCCTTCGAATCAAAAGGTCGTTCCACACCGCTGGACTAACCGGGTCATCGGAATACAGACTACAAGTTTCTCCAATCACATAATAAATTTTAATATTCCACTCATATCAAGTATGACACCCAGACCACATATACTCAAAACAAATTTGCAAAATGGACGATCCGAAACTATAATTAAAACGTTTTATTAAAATTGTCATGTCCCTCTCTTAATTGTGAGCTTGAACTAAAATCGGTTGTTATATTTTAATCGAGGAATTTCACCTGGATTCGAAATTCAACTTTGACACATCGGACTACAGTTTAATATTACTTGAATATGCGCTAATCAGTAAAACCAGTGGCCCATCAGAAATAGTGGTAAACGTATAGTTAATAGGTGTTATCATGCATACGGTATCGAAGCTATTTCATATTAAATTTGGGACTCGATAAATCCAATAATGCAACGGTCTCTAAAATTCGTGTTGGATTATGATTGTTAATTGTGGAAATGAACTATGTGTCCTGGGAGATTATGGTATTAGATTGCTTTTGTAGGTAGCACTGATTTATCGGATTTATTAATTGCCCCTCAGTAGCCTAGTGGTAGCAGGCCACTTCTACTACGCTGGGGTCCCAGGTTCGATTTCCGGGTCGAGGATATTAGAGATTCTACTGGTGGTAGAGCTCCAGTGACGGAGCTCGCGGGCATAGGCACCACCGCATTACCTGATTTACTTGTCGCTAAATGGTAGTGTTCAGCACTATCGTGTTCCGGTCAGGTGGTAATACGGCCCTGTAATTTCCGGCGCAGAGGCATAACACCTTAGGCCTCAGGAGTGGTAACGCATCTGCATTTCGACCTTGGTCTTCGTGTGGGTGTCTATAGGCTGCAGTCACCACTTAACATCAATGTGAACCGCATGCTTGTTTGCCACTTCCATTAGATAAAATATGGATGGGTGCCACTCCGTTTAAGGTTTAAGCTGATACACGTTCGTGCCTTCTGCGTGGAACATGATAGCGCTGAACGCCGCCATTTTGCGGCAATAGGATGAGGTAACTTAGAAAGAGAGAAAAAGAAAGAAAAAGCTCTTTATTGATGCAGTCGAGGGTCTGGGGTTCTAAAGGTACGGTTTTCCTTTCGAAGTACCTACGGAAGCCTAAAAATGGCTTAAACCAATTATTTCTCTGACCTCCTCTTACTCGCACCATTTTATCGTAAATACAAACACCATCAATCTAAATTACAAACAAACAATATTGTGTTCGAGCCAGTTATGATCTACTTAAAATTTTCTAAACGATAATACAAATTTATTTTCGTGAAAATCTAACAATATTTAAATAACAGACACCAGGCTGATATTTATTTGAAATAAATTCCTCTTTTCGATCTCCTCCTTTGTGACTAAATCTGAACGTAGAGATGCATGAAGTTGACTTCAGAGCGGGCCCCGGGCCTAAATCGTACGGACGGTAAAAGACCAGATGGCCTCACGTCTATACCTTGGCAAGAGAACAAATGCCTGCCTTATGCCGACTCACACAATATACACGAATGTACTACATTAGCAATCAGTAACTTGGGTCGTACGTGTAGAGAGGTAGTTGCTTAAAAACGGGATTAGTTTTGTCCCCTCCTGTCGGACTACGTTTTCATCACTTTTGCGGTGGAGACTGCTGGAAATTGGGCCACAAATTCAATTTCCTTTCTTCGGGTAATCAGTCTCCATCTTAGGAATGGACGTCATGTTTATCGCTCAAGGTCGTTCCTGGTGCAAAGACTGTCCATGGAAAGAGTGACATTTTATCCGCGGATAAGTTACATTTGCGGATGAATTGTCACCAAGTCATTCAAAGGGGCAACGCTGTCACTGACTCTGTCTCTGTCAGGATTCCTTTGAAACATCACTAAATTTACAAAAATCTTTCGCAATTAATTTTTATTTGTTAATACAGTGTTAATTTTTCTAATTATATTTATTAGTTTGGAAAAACAGAAAATGCAACACACGTAAAATTTGCCGTGTAAACACGCAGCGCTCGGTGCTGATTTTTTCGGAATGCCCCAAACAGAAAGCATGTCTGAACAAGCGTTATGAACAACCGCGGGACTAGACAGGATCCTGTAAAGAACCGGTCCTGTATGAAACAGATTATTGTAATATAAAAGTGCTAATGGATGATCCTTTTGTGATCTGTATGTATAAGACTTTACCAGTGACGCAAATTGTAAAGGGACTCATAAAAAAAATGTTATAATTTAATCCTCAAATGACACTAGCAGCGTCGTTCAAATGATAAAATTTACACATCTGGCTATTTGAACATGATGAAGGTAGACCAGTAAACTCGTAAAGTAAATTCACTGAAAGGCCATTAAATCCAATACCTCAAACCGTACCCGAAGCGTAAACAATACTGTACAAGTACAACCGCAGTAACACTATCACTTCCATTATTACTCGGTTACTATAACCTTTATGAATCGCACGCTCCATTAGACGTTACGATACGACTTTTTACTTGTTTTATATTATTTCGCATTCACACATGCTTGTGAAATATATTTTATTTTTAAAGAAAAATAGAAAGAAAAATTTGACTTCAGGCGAGGCTCGAACTCGCGACCTACTGGGAATCTAGTCCAGCCGCTCTTCCAATTGAGCTACTGAAGCCTAGCTCAAATAATATATATTTCACAAGCATGTGTGAATGCGAAATAATATAAAACAATTATTAAGGGTAAAAGCAACTTCTTTACGATATTCAATAAACTGAAAAGTCTATTATATCGGTTGCCTAACTAGCATAGTTGGTAATAGATGGCGCTGCTGCTACCATAAAGCAAGGCAATAGATGTGAAGGAAAGATTTGACAAATCGGGCAGGACTTCAGTAGCTCAATTGGAAGAGCGACTTTATACTGTTATTATTTTCGTTTGGAGTGATGATTTATTATTATTTTTATTGGTGGTAGAGCTCTAGTGATGGAGCTCGCGGGTGTAGGCACCACCGCATTACCTAATTTACTTGCCGCTAAATGGTAGTGTTCAGCGCTATCGTGTTGCGGTCAGGTGGTAATGTACGGCCCTGTAATTTTCGGCACAGAGGCATAACACCTCAGGCCTCAGGAGTAGTAACGCATTTGCATTTTGATCTTTGTGTGGGTGGCTATAGGCTGCAGTTATCTTTTTAACGTGAACTGCATGCTTTTTTACCACTTCCATAACATAAAAAAAAAATTAAAAATAAAATACACTCAGGTGCATTTAGCTCAACACTACGTATAAACCTACATCGTGGGTACCGTTGTAGGTACATACTCGTACATACACAAACACTCAGTCTCGAAACAAATAGGCTATACAAACATTTGTCGACTTCGCCTCTAACATCCTAAGAAAATTCCTATTTATTGTTAGGGTTAGTTATTATTTGTATATTAATTAAAGGCAACTAATCATTTATGAAGATATTTTGGGTCATCAAGAATACAATTGTAATAAAAGTATCATTCGAGACCGTATTTCTGTCAATTTCAAATAGCGATCGAGTATCGAAGCGTGCTCATGATTGGTCGTTGATTAACCAATTAAATTACATAGATGGTTGCCAGGCGACCAGAAAACGAAAAAAGACAAAAGAAGGAAAACCGTGTTGGTCGGCGGGCTCGGTAGCACGGTCATTGTAAAAAGGGACGTCGAAGTAGAAAGTTATATTTTGAAAAAAGTATTTGATAATAAATGTAATTCTATAAAAGCATGGAGAAACAATAAAAGTGTTATTATACTACATGGTGTTTTATCTTATGGTATTGGAGACTTACAGAACCAACGATCGTATGAAATAGGTATACAACAATATATAGGTATGTATATTATTTAATAACAACGGCGTTAGTCACTTGTCAAAATATCTGAAATTGCAATGTACTTGTATAATTTTAAATTGTGTTGATTCCACGTTTGAATAATTCGTATAGGCACAAATAATATTTTAAAATATTGTAATACATAAATGGTTTCAATATTTCTGTGAATACCTTCACAACACAATGTTGTGTATATCTATCACAGAGTATTAATAAGAACTAAAATTAATCACCAACAAATAAATAACCTCATAATAATATCAAAGATCGTTCACTTTAAATGTCCCTCACGTAATTTCGCAAAGCCTCGAAGGGTACGACCGCTATTAAAGACCGGTGTACTTAAGCATGCTCTAAATATAGTCAACATTGTGCCAAGATTTCATGGCACGTCTATTTTAGTACTACTTGATATTATATGAGGTAAAGAGTTTTTATTAGACCCCCAATACTTTAGTAAAGTGTAGGGTAAAAGTTAATGGGAGACGAATACGGTGTGGTGGAAGGAGATAAGGTAGTAATGTGAGCCCTGAACAGCCGAACTTAAAGAACATCTATGATTTTTACATTTGTCTTGATACTTAAAATGACCAACACACTACCGAGTCAGGTTTTTATTTTATGTAATGATGATGGCTAACAAGTATATGTAGTTTACATGGTAATTGAATATTGCAGTCTATAGATATTCATTTCTGTATTTATTCAGTAAACGCGACATAATTACTCCAAACTTAAGATAGAATGAAGAATCTCTTCTAAGATATCAAATTCGAAAAAAAACCCTTGAATTTCCTAAGAAATCTTTTTCATTATATTGATTTATTTGAACACGATGATCATAATAATATTATACAAATATAAGAAAAAAGGCTAGTCAAAGTCTTAGGAATCGGCGTGCATGTATGAAGAGAATGATGAAAGTAGACGAGGCACGAGAGGTTTGTCAGAACCGGGATATCTGGCGCTCTACACTCTCTGCCTACCCCGTTAGGGACCTGGCGTGAAGATACATACATACATACAAATATAAGAACTCGTTAGACAGCAGTTGGACCGATATCGGTACACAATCAATTAGAAATCAATTATCATATTTTTTTCGCATCCTGACAGATTACCTACTGAACGTATTTATAATTCAACTAGCTAACGCGGCAAACTTCGTATCGCCCTAGAAAAAAAATGTCCAAAAAGTTACAAAAAATAGATGTTTGTTGGCCGATTCTCAGTTGTACCCAGTATGCTCACAAAATTTCATGAGAATCGGTCCAGCCGGTTTAGAGGAGTACGGTAACTAACATTATGACATGGAAATTTTATATACAAGATATATAACTTATAAAAAACATATTTATATACGACGTATTTGTTTCTTGGCGGGATGTGACTACCCTCTGGTTAGGCTAGTGCAGTCAGACACCCAAACAACGGCGCTCAAATCGTAATGGGCGTATTAAATGCGCAGTTAATAAAACAATATTTCTATAAGACGCGCTTGAGTAACTGCCCTCTTTGGCTCCTACTATTATTCCATTCTACGTGCAGAACCTCTGCAAATGTAATCAGCATCAATTATTATACTCTACCATTTACAAACAATGTTTACACATTCAAGGCAATAACAGTACAGACTGTCAGCGATTACTGTTATATACGAGTCTAAAACAACAAAACCGAGCTTGGTTTATTCAATTATAATTTCAAATTCACGCTACTAAAAATATTTTCCGTCCGAGCGTCTGTTTCAGTGTCTAATCGGTCAGTTTAATCATCATTCAGTTCAGTAAAAGGTAAAAATAATGTAGTCTTTCCTTCAGTTCCCACTGTTTCTATGTTTATTCAGTGAACAAATGAATTATTCACGGCCTAAGGCGGGATGAAATCTCTTAGTGTTGTATCAAAGTTAGAACGTTTACGATTTTCATGAGGAAACGATTTCCTTATTTTCTTTTACATTGAAGTAAACGTATTTGTATACAATTTGAATATTTTTTTTAGTTTTTCGTGGATCGTAGAGTTGATGGTTCAATGAAAGTGGTGGGAAATAAAATTTAATACATCTTGCAATATTTTTCTAAAAGGACTGGGTTCGGTAGAGTGGTTCCCCGTGAAATTAGGTATTTGGCTTTTCCAAGGACAGAATCTTTGAAAACTCTGTAATACTAAAAGAGTTAATTTATAATCATCTGTACTCATTACATGCAATTTGTGGGGGACGAATGGCTTTTACACCAAAGTCAAACACAAATCTGCATCGATTTCAATGAGTGGACTGTAACTGGGTTTTTATTTTCCTTTCTTCAATGGTTTTTACTATTCTAACTTATTCACTAGCTTATTTCACTATACTATAACTAACTAGCGAACCAGGGGGTCTGGTACTATTCTAAACTTTCACTGGCAATACCTTCACGGTCTGGAAGCACTTTTCTTGCGGAGAATCGAACGAGGACAAACTAGCAACGAAATGTACCGAGTTATATACGCTTCCAAACCGTCTCCTTCCATGTCAAAATGCCGTGACACGCCCAAAAATCGAACGTCACGAAGGTCCGGGTCAATAGAGATAGGACTCTAAATCATTACATATACGGTCTAATTTCCTACCACCGTCATACATCTCTGCTGACCCGCCCCCGCCTTGATACATTTCATACGCAATATCTCTTATTCTATTAAATTTTCTTATACAATTCTTATTAGATTCTTATTCTAATTCAATACACTTTCAAAGTTTTTACTTATTAGAAACACATAATTTATTAGGGGCTCTGTCATGCTCTATCACCTATGACACGATTGTATATCGCTAGCCAAACCTAAATACAATTAAAAACCGCAAACGGTATCTGCCTATCTCCTTTATTCTAAGCGTGAGAGACAATTTTATCTAACAAGTAAGATTAGGTACATTCGTTTTTTCCGTATTGTGAGTCTACTTACACTCTTTATACATACATTTCCCTGAGGGGGCAACAAAAATACATCTCGCACATAACTTTCAGCCTAGTATCTTTGTTATTTACGAAAATACAGCGACTTTCACCTCTCTCTCCATACAAAATGTTGAATTCAACATCAGCTGTGAACAAACTAATTGAATCTACCTACATACAAATTGATATTTCTAACCGTAACATTTTATACAATTTGTGTTATAATTTCTCAATTTCTTTACTTTCTACGCGCGCTACGTGGTCGCATCTCCGTGCACGTCTTCGGGCCAGTGTGTGTGTGATAAGTATACAGCAAAATACCTAATTTACATTACAGTTTTTTATCAATCATCTCATAATAGTGTCTACTACAGCGAACTTTGCCAGTCGATAACTACTGATCTGCCTATGCCATGCGTGGGGTTGGTCGTGAATATGAATTATTAGACATTCCTACGCCGAGCTATGCCACTGACTGAGCTCTAAAAAAGTGCGCTGCGTATTTACGCTTCCTCCGCGTCACTTCCCCGCTTCACCCCCGCCGCCGCAGGTGGATCAGGTGCTCTGTCGGTCACCTCTCCGTGGACGACCCTTTCGACTAACCGAAAATACCTACACCTCCAAATTTAATATTTTCTATGGCAATCGCTAGACAACAACTCTTTTATCATCATACTCAAATATTACATGCCTACTATGAGAACCTAACGAGTTATATCGAATTAAAAACTGCCGCTGCATACAACCAACATACACCTAGCGGTCATTGCGAGCTTTACTGACTTTACTTATTTTCATAATGAAATACGACGCTTATTGATTCTATCCTTTACAACTCTCCCCCCGGCGTAGACCTTCGAGCCTCATCATCTACCGGAAGGATAATCAATCTACATACTGGGCGTCTAAATATTCCACCTCGAGTACGAATCTCCGCACTACGTACCACGCCATCAGGTCCCGTGTATACCTTTTCTACTAAACCGCGGGGCCATACATTACGGGGCAACAACCCGTCTGCTATTATCACCAAATTACCTATCTTAATGTTCTCTTTACCGTTATGACTATCACCTCGCGGGGCCAAGGTTGGCAAGTACTCATTTATCCATCGCTGCCAGAACATATCAGACAACGCCTGCGTAGCTCGCCACGCCCGCCTATCCGCTACCGCGCAGTTACCAACAAAGGGCAAGCCGACCGCTGATCCGATAAGAAAATGATTCGGAGTAAGGGCTTCAGGGTCGCTTGCATTAACTGATACGTGAGTCAACGGTCGCGAGTTCACCGTGTGTTCTACCTCAGCGGTGAACGTCGCAAGTACATCATCTTTTGGTGCACGTTCATTCAAAACTATTAATAAAGATTTCTTAACACTCTTTATTAACCGCTCCCAGGCGCCTCCCTGATTGGGAGCACCGGGATCTATAAAACGCCATGACATTCCTTTTGTCGTGGCGAATTTTTCTAACTCAGGCAACCATTCTTTATACGCATTACATAATTCTACATCGGCGCCCCGAAAGTTAGTTCCATTATCGCTTACCATGGTATGGGGCGCACCGCGGCGCGCTCCCATCCGCCTAATTGCCATGATAGCCGCGTCTGTACTAAGACTCGAAATTATTTCTATGTGAATGGCACGCGTTATCAAACAGGTAAATAACATTCCCCAACGTTTCTCCCTTCTCCTACCTACTGTGACGAGCATCGGACCGTAACAATCTACACCACAATATGCAAAAGGTCGCGTATATGATTCTAAACGGAGGGCCGGTAGGTCACCTTTGACTGGGTCACAGGGCCTCCCTATGCGCGTCCTACACCTGACACACCGCCCTACTATCGTTCTAACTGCCGGACGAAGCCGCGTTATCCAAAACTGATGTCTAATATTGTTAACTAGCGCCTCTCTACCCATATGATTGTTACGTTCGTGTTCACGTTTTATATATAACTTAGCTAACAGGCTCCGCCCGTCCAAAATAGGTGGATTTTTACGCTGAGCTGGTATGTTTGCCGCATCTATCCTACCATTCAATCTCATAAGACCGTCCTCTCCTATGACGGGATCCAATTTATAAATTTTACTAGACCGATCAACCGTTTTACCTACTCTAAGTCTGTCTATTTCACACGGAAAGCTTGCGCGCTGCGCCTGCGAAATTATTAACAATTCCGCACGTCGTGTGTATTTTGTATCCAAACTTGAAGGAATCTTTTTGCATCTATCTATGAATAATAACACGTAAGCCAGGGCACGGACAAGGCGGTCGTACGATGAAAATCGTTCCACTGCGATTAGGCATGGGCTACACCTCGTGTGTGTAACCAAAACCTCCTCCAGCGGCGCGACCAACTCCTTTCCGAACGCACTCGATGGTGGTTCCTCATTTCTTAAGAGAAACGAGGGGCCGGTGCACCATCTGGAGGAGGGGCCCAATCGCGAGTGGCCAACCCTCGTCGCATCGTCAGCTACATTCGATGCGGTGGGAACCCACCTCCACTGTTCGGTTTTCGTTAATTCTACTATCTCCGCTAGCCTATGTGCTACATACGGTTTATACCTAACCGTGTCATTCCTTATCCATTGTAATACGGTTGTCGAATCTGTCCAAAAATACACCCCTACATCTGACCAGGGATGTTTGTCTATGACGTCACTAGCTAAGCGCGCACCTATTAAAGCCGCCTGCAGTTCTAATCGCGGGATACTTTGAGTTTTTATTGGTGCTACCTTTGCTTTCCCGGCCACCAACGACACCCTCACTACCCCTGAGCTATCTACAAATCGCCAATACGCCACTGCCGCGTACGCTTGTTCGCTTGCATCGCAAAATACATGTAACTGCCTATCCACTATATCCTCACGCTTGTCATAACATCGCGGTATCTTAAGACGGTTAATGTATTCTAAATCTGCCTGCCAATCAGCGAAAGCTACTGCCTGCTCATGGGGAAGCGGTTCATCCCACCCTAGGTCCTGTCGCCACAGTTCCTGTAGGATAATTTTTGCCACTATAGTATATGGACTCAATAAACCTAGCGGATCGAAAACCGACATGACTGCACTCAATGCCTCGCGTTTCGTAGGTACCCGTGTTAAGTTCCGGACGTCCGTAGGTACCCTAGGCATGCTAGTATTGAAGCCTAACTCATCGCTTTTAGGTTGCCACAAAATACCTAAAGCCCTATCTTCAATAAACGCATTCCCCGCTATCTCCTTTGGTGCGTGAGCGCGATCACTTTCCGGTACCTCAGATATTACAGAGTCGAGATTCGAACTCCAACCCGCTAAATCAAAACCCGCCTGCGCGTGCACGTGACGTACCTCGCCTACCGTGCGCCGGGCAGTCTCCTCAGAGTCAAAACTAACTATCCAATCATCCATATATGTACTAGTGGTAATGGTGTCAAACGCCAGCGGGTGTGAAGTTTTATAAACCGCTGCGTTTTCATCCCTCACACTATGTGCTAAAAACGGCGAACTGCGCGCTCCAAATATCATAGACGTCATTACATACTTTCTGGGGGGGCTCACACGATCCTCCCCCCGCCACAGAAACTGTTGTGCTACGCGGTCCTCCTCCCTAATTTTAATTCTTAAAAACATCTCGCGGATATCCGCGGTCAATGCTATCCTGCCTACCCTGAATCCATATAAAACTTTATTCAGAGACTGTAATAAATCCGGACCTTCTAATAAGATGTCGTTTAAACATTTCCCATTCGATTTTGCCGCCGCATCGAATACCAAACGCACCTTTCCTGGTTTATTAGGGTTTGTAACTGCAAAATGAGGCAAATACCATTCCCTTTGATTGTAGGTATTTGCCTCTCCTAAGGGCTCCGCGTAGCCTTTCTCTATTAAACTATCTATTTGAGCCGTATAAGCCTCCCTAAACTCCTGAGACCTATCCATTTTACGTTCAATACCTACTAAACGGCTATGTGCCATGTTATAGCTAGGCGGAAGGGTTGCATCGTCACTGACCCATGGCAACCCCACTTCATAACGGCCATTTACTTTTGCTATAGTTCTTTTTACTATTTCCAATGCGCGCTCCTCCCCCGGGACTACCCTTGGTTCTCTGCCTATACCAAGAGAGTCAATTTCAAAATGGGACCGCACTATATCATTCAGATTCGTATCTGAGGGACTCTGCGCGGTGTGCACATGCAACACCGACGCCCTATTAACAACAATGCTTTTAGGCATTGACCCATGTATGACCCATCCTAACTGGGTCAGTGACGCGGCCGGTTGCCTACGGCTACCGGTCACCAACTTCCGCGACACTATAAGATGCCAATTATCCGCACCTATGAGAATTTGAGGTCTCACTCCCTCATAACACACCGCATCCGGTGGTAAAGCTCTAAAATGCGACATTTGTAACAATTCTTTACTAACGGTCTGCCTACCTAAAGTGAGGTTCCGTACCGTACGCGCTTTAATCTTAAAGGGGCGTCCGCTCTGCCCGGCCAAGCTAATACCTACTAATCGGCTTTCCGACTCCTGCTGACTAGAATTAGCACCTATTATATTCAGGGCGCGGACTGGGCCCTGGGCCCCTATCGACTTTGCCAACTGCTCGTCGATCAAAGTGATAGTGGACCCCTCATCTAATAACGCGTAGGTCTGTACCCCCTTGCCCCTGCCACCCCCTATTGTGACAGGGCAGACCTTAAGAAGTACCTGCGTGCTATCAACTGGCGTATGCGCCGACGCCGTAATTACTGACTCTATTTGTACCTCTTTTACTTCCGGCCGCGGCTCGGAATGCAACAGCATGTGGTGTGATCGTGTGCAATCACCCTTACCACATCGCTTTGCCTTACATTGAAAACGTCTATGTTTCCCGTTTAAACATTGATAGCAAATTCGCGCCTCCCGTGCCCAGTTCCAGCGCTCCTGTACTGACATCGCTACAACCTTACCGCACGCATCGGTCCGGTGCCCACTACCACAACAAAGACATGTAATAGCCGCCTCTGTTGTGTTATACACCGGCCGGCGCGCGCGGTCTAACTTTTTAAACGTAGGCCGCGATGCCGGCGGCTGCACTGCGCGCGCGCTTGCTACCGTGCTTTTCTCGTATGAGAACTGAATAGCCCTATCAGCCTCCTTCATGAGAAAGTTCGCTAATCTAGTTAACTCGGATTCCGGCCCGTCCGCCCTATCGAAAGCATAGTCATACCACTTGTTTTTAAGGTGGGGACTAAGTTTCTCACTTAACATCCTAGGTAGCCGTGGATCCGTATTTCTACCTACCGGATCCACACTTTCAATTACAGTGACTACATTTTGTACTTTAACCGCAAAGATATTTAACTCATTTGCCGATGCTCCCACATTAGGTAGTCGCATTACCTCCCCTACTGCCTGGTCTATAATAGTGCCTGGGCGACCGAAACATTGTTCTAGGGTCTTCATAATTCTATCTGGGTCTGACGCCGAATATAAAAGGGCCGACACCGCCTGTCGTGCCGGACCCCGCAAGCACGCCCTCAACCTAGCCAAATTCTCTATGTCCGTGAGTCTATAATTCTGCGTAGAATCCCTCATCGCTGCTTTGAATGGCAACCACTCCCTAGGGTCCCCATCAAATAAGGGTAACTCCTGGGCCTGTCGTGGTGGGGGTCGACCCCGCGACATATTCTCTAACGCGTACACTAAACGATCCAGGACTTCGTCTTTAGAGATATTGGTTTTGGCGGGCTCGTCTTGTTTATTATTATTCGGCGCCCTACCATCCCCTAGCCTATCCTCCCCCCGTAAAAATTCCCGCGGGGGATGACTATCTTGTAACCAATGTTCTACCCTTTCGTTTGCATCTATTTGCCCATTCACACTATCTCTATCAGTTTCTTCCGGCGGCGTTACCCTATCCTTAGCTATCTGCTTATCCACTAAACCGGCTTCTATTTCTAACTGCCTAATTCGTGCCTTTAACATGTCTGTTTCCGTATTAATTTGCTCCCGCCTAGCGCGCGCACTATCGGTTGACCGTCGCGAACAAACCGATGGCGGCCGCGTACCTAAAGTTTCCTGTTCGGTAACTACTTGCTCGGTCCTACTGGTCCCTGGCAATGGTACGTCCTGCGGAGCCTCGGAAGGAGACTCTGGATAGTCTGGTATGACCCTAAGCGCCGCGCGCTTCCTAGTGGTAGGTGGACTCCTTGGCATCATCACTGTTTAACTACCTCAACTACACTGAAATAGGTCCCTACCTCCCTAACTGAGATGGTCCCTACACAGTAACACAATTCAACAAAAATAAAAAATCTAAAAATTCCTAACGGCCTAACACACACACAAATACACTGGCCTGAAAATATACACGGATTACGACTCACTGTATATCCGTCCGTATCCGCGATCCGCGAAGTTGCAGGCGCCGCCGACGTCCCGATGCTCGGCCGCACCCGCCCGATGCCGCTGTGCTGAGCTGTGCAGACGCTGACGCTGCCACGAAGCCGCCGCCGCCGACGCCGTTGACCAGACGTCCCGGCTGCTCCGATGAAGGCGCCCAAGCTGCGATGCTCAGGGCGGTCCCGCCCGAGTTGCGTATGCGCTAGCGTACGAAACGCCGCGCCGTACGCCCCTGCTCAAGGCGGCTGCCCAAGCGGTGAAAACGCTGGCGTTCGAAACTTCGAAACGCCCGCGCTGTGATGCTCGCCGACCCGGCCCGCTGCGGTCGCTGACGCTGGTAGAGCGCCCAAGCCGCACGGCCCGTGCTCAAGGCGGTCAAGCCCGAGTATCGCCCGTGCTCAAGGCCACAATGCCTGAGCGATGACGGTGCTGGCGTTCAAAACGCCGAAGCTGCGATGCCCGTCGACCTGGAGCTTGTGTGGTCGCTGGCGCTGGATAGCGCCCAAGCCACGATGCCCGTTGACCCCGAGGTGCAGCTGCTGACGCCTGCTTGGCGCCCTGGTCTCGCTGCACGTCGACCCTGTTCCTCGTCGTTCCCTGGCCTCGCCCTCAGACTGCGAGACCTGGAATGCACGTTCCGATCCGTTAATCAACGCGCCGGTATCCTACTCCGGCTCTTCCTTGCCGGTCGTTACCAGTACCCTTTTGTATCCTTTCCCGGATGGCCGCTGGTGGCCTACTAATCCGGCGTCGATGGACCAGAACTTTGTGGGGGACGAATGGCTTTTACACCAAAGTCAAACACAAATCTGCATCGATTTCAATGAGTGGACTGTAACTGGGTTTTTATTTTCCTTTCTTCAATGGTTTTTACTATTCTAACTTATTCACTAGCTTATTTCACTATACTATAACTAACTAGCGAACCAGGGGGTCTGGTACTATTCTAAACTTTCACTGGCAATACCTTCACGGTCTGGAAGCACTTTTCTTGCGGAGAATCGAACGAGGACAAACTAGCAACGAAATGTACCGAGTTATATACGCTTCCAAACCGTCTCCTTCCATGTCAAAATGCCGTGACACGCCCAAAAATCGAACGTCACGAAGATCCGGGTCAATAGAGATAGGACTCTAAATCATTACATATACGGTCTAATTTCCTACCACCGTCATACATCTCTGCTGACCCGCCCCCGCCTTGATACATTTCATACGCAATATCTCTTATTCTATTAAATTTTCTTATACAATTCTTATTAGATTCTTATTCTAATTCAATACACTTTCAAAGTTTTTACTTATTAGAAACACATAATTTATTAGGGGCTCTGTCATGCTCTATCACCTATGACACGATTGTATATCGCTAGCCAAACCTAAATACAATTAAAAACCGCAAACGGTATCTGCCTATCTCCTTTATTCTAAGCGTGAGAGACAATTTTATCTAACAAGTAAGATTAGGTACATTCGTTTTTTCCGTATTGTGAGTCTACTTACACTCTTTATACATACATTTCCCTGAGGGGGCAACAAAAATACATCTCGTACATAACTTTCAGCCTAGTATCTTTGTTATTTACGAAAATACAGCGACTTTCACCTCTCTCTCCATACAAAATGTTGAATTCAACATCAGCTGTGAACAAACTAATTGAATCTACCTACATACAAATTGATATTTCTAACCGTAACATTTTATACAATTTGTGTTATAATTTCTCAATTTCTTTACTTTCTACGCGCGCTACGTGGTCGCATCTCCGTGCACGTCTTCGGGCCAGTGTGTGTGTGATAAGTATACAGCAAAATACCTAATTTACATTACAGTTTTTTATCAATCATCTCATAATAGTGTCTACTACAGCGAACTTTGCCAGTCGATAACTACTGATCTGCCTATGCCATGCGTGGGGTTGGTCGTGAATATGAATTATTAGACATTCCTACGCCGAGCTATGCCACTGACTGAGCTCTAAAAAAGTGCGCTGCGTATTTACGCTTCCTCCGCGTCACTTCCCCGCACTTCACCCCCGCCGCCGCAGGTGGATCAGGTGCTCTGTCGGTCACCTCTCCGTGGACGACCCTTTCGACTAACCGAAAATACCTACACCTCCAAATTTAATATTTTCTATGGCAATCGCTAGACAACAACTCTTTTATCATCATACTCAAATATTACATGCCTACTATGAGAACCTAACGAGTTATATCGAATTAAAAACTGCCGCTGCATACAACCAACATACACCTAGCGGTCATTGCGAGCTTTACTGACTTTACTTATTTTCATAATGAAATACGACGCTTATTGATTCTATCCTTTACACAATTCTTTGTCAGATTATACATGTTGATGAATAAAGACTTTCAAAATAATTTCTGGAGGTAATATGGAGGTAGCTGCACATTCATAAGTTTTTAAATGACTTACAAATGTCATATGAGTCTGCCCGAGACCAGGGAATTTGCAGCGTACGTCCGCAACCAAAATGTCGAGTAGATTTTAAATAATATTTTTTGTTTAAATATCCGCTGTAAATTGTTCCCCATAATAGTTTTATTTCATAAATATAATTCGCAAAAACCGTCGAATCGCAGATGTTTGCATGTTAGCTTGAATTCATACTTACTGCTAGCCTTTTCGAGTAATACAGGCAAGAAGTTATATAAAATATAATAATTGAAAAGAATGGTATCTTCATCGCTATAATTTCCTAAATTAAACCGTAGGTGCAGTCACGGAATAAGCCTGGCCAGACCTTTGCCGTCATAGAGCAACACGGGCCACCGGCCGCGGCGGACTGGAGGGGAGCAGCCATATGCATGCTTTCCCCTCTGTCAAAGTACAAGCCCAAGTGGGCCTATGCCTGTCGCCTAGATGTTTAAATGTGTGCGTCAAATTGTTTATATATCTTGTTGAAGTCAAGGTGTGAGTTTCGTAGTAATAGATCATTTTTGTAGTGTGTGTTTGTGTCACACGCATTTCCCCCCGCAAAAAATTACAGACTGTTTTGCACCAGTAATAGACGCTATGGCTACTCCCCTCCTCCAGAAAATATTGAATAATACTTTGTACAGAATGGACACTTCGACGTCCCGCCCGATTTCCCCGCCTCACCCAACCTGCTCCCCTCTTATGGGCGACGTTTGGTATTCTCTACGCACTACGCACACAGGTGCACGTATAAATACACGTCACTGATTGATGTTCATTGACTGATTGTGTAAAAGAGACCAAATTGAGCTTTGGATGGAATTTTGGCGGAGTGTCCGCGGTGTGCCTCCGGTCCGCCGCGGCCGCCGGTGGTCCGTGTTGCTCTATGTTTGCCGTGAACGCGTTTAGCTATATTTTAGATGTAAATGTTTGTTTGTGTTTATTTGCTGGCTGATATTTATTTTTCTAATGTTTATCTGAATCTTAATGCTTTGTCTACAGGTTTAAGTAGCTGAACTAATATTATCATTAATATTAGTATAGCTACTTAAACCTGTACCACAGGTAGTATGAATTAAAACCAAACATTTCAACCCGCTTGAGCCAATTTTCCGATAATATCGATGTTCAAAGGTTGCGATGCTGCCATACACACCTACATAACACGATCAAATAGCCGCATATACAAATGTTAGGTACAGTCAGGGTTGTCGAAATCGACTGTACCGCGACTAGAAATTCAATTGGAGAGATTAGATAGTGATCGGGATATTGGACTTGGATAAAGAATTTTCCATTCCGTTCATATTTTTCAGTTATCAAGATGCGATGAAATACGTTTATGGCTATCGTTTTAAATCTCCGTGATTCGAATGATTTCACATATTTTATATAGTAAATAATGTAATAATAATGGCAACCCATTATACGTCCAACTGCTGGGCACGAGTCATTCCCCTTTTTTTGGGGGGAGGCCTGGAGCTTACTCCACCACGCTGCTCCAATGCGGATTGGTGGAGGTGGGTGGGTTAGTGGCCAACCCCCAGTCGGATGGTTTTAAACGCGCCCTCCGAACTCCCTGGCTTAACGTGCCCTCCGAAGCACGGAAACGCGCATTTAGTTTGCCATTAGCGGTCACCCATCACACTACCCGACTGCGCCCGTAGTGCTTAACCGAATAGATCGCCTATGATCTACACCAGCCGCCGGGCTATGCGCGCTTCAATATTTTTATATAAAGAATTATATTTTTAATTGATTTAGAATTGATATTATCATTGAAGAAATTATATTCTTTTAGGCCCGTAAAAGCACAGTATGTATTGTTCAACCCTACAACACCAGAATATAGAAGCACAGATAAAGGGAAAACCTTTATATCTGTGCTTCGTACCAAATTTCAAGATTCTGTAGGTTTTCATTCCCTTGCGAGTTTCGAAAATTTTCTCAAATTTGCGTCATAAACGGCTGTATCTTTTGGTTGCGTTGATTTAGAAGTTTGATATTTTCACAACTCGAAGGGACAGTAGATTTGAGTATTTGATATACCTACATTTCAGCTTTATAACTCAACGCGTTTCTGAGAAAAAGGGTCTTGGCAGACGGACCGACGGACAAAGTGATGTTATTAGGATTTCATTTCTTCCTTTCGAGGTTCGGAACCCTAATTAATTTCAAATCTTCAAGGTAAATTAAAGCATTTACAACGTATTGTACAACCCTACAACACCGCATTGCATAATCGCATCTCAAGGACGTCTAATGACGGAGAGGAACAATTTCATTAACCCCACGCCGCGCATACCTCGAGTGCACGGGAAATGTTGGCGCCGGGATATTTGTATGCCCAACAGAGATCGTATACTACCTATTTGCGACATGCGTTCTGAACTTCGTAATTTACGTCTTTTTTCCCCAACAGAGTTACCAGATGTACTTACGTAGATTATTTTTTTATCCATACAATTACTATTCGAAAGTCTGCTTTTGTTTTTTTTTTATGTAATGAACGTGGCAAACAAGCATGCAGTTCACATTGATGTTAAGTGATGACTGCAACCTATAAACACCCACACAAAGATCAGAGGTCAAAATATAGGTATTGTGCCTCTGTCCCGGAAATTACAGGGCCGTACATAACCAACTGACCGGAACACGATAGTGCTGAACACTACCATTTAGCGGCAAGTATATTAGGTAATGCGGTAGTGCATACGCCCGTGAGCTCCGTCACTGGAGCTCTACCAGTAAAGCTTTTTGTGTCTCTACGTTACTGGGACGAATGTATTCACATTTGGAGTTTTGAAGTTGCAACTTTATATGGTAAAATTAATTTAAATATATTTGTTTTTATATTATTTCTCATTAACACATGCTTGTGAAATATATTTTATTTTTAAAGAAAAATGGAAAGAAAAATTTGACTTCAGGCGAGGCTCGAACTCGCGACCTACTGGGAATCTAGTCCAGCCGCTCTTCCAATTGAGCTACTGAAGCCCTGCCCGATTTGTCAAATCTTTCCTTCACATCTATTGCATTGCTTTATGGTAGCAGTAGCGCCATCTATTACCAACTATGCTAGTTAGGCAACCGATATAATAGACTTTTCAGTTTATTGAATATCGTAAAGAAGTCGCTTTTACCCTTAATAATTGAAGAGCGGCTGGACTAGATTCCCAGTAGGTCGCGAGTTCGAGCCTCGCCTGAAGTCAAATTTTTATTTCCATTTTTCTTTAAAAATTAAAAATATTTTTTAAGTAAATTAAGGCATTTACAACGTATTGTACAACCCTACAATACCGCATTGCATAATCGCATCTCAAGGCATACGTCTAATGACGGAGAGGAACAATTTCATTAACCACACGCCGCGCATACCTCGAGTGCACGGGAAATGTTCGCGCCGGGATATTTGTGGGCCCAACAGAGATGGTATACTATCTATTTGCGACATGCGTTCTGAACTTCGTAATTTACGTCTTTTTTTCCCCAACAGAGTTACCAGATGTACTTACGTAGATTATTTTTTTATCCATACAATAACTATTCGATAGTCTGCTTTTTGTTTCTCTACGTTACTGGGACGAACGTATTCACATTTATGGATCATATTATCATATTGTAGGAGTTTTAAAGTTCCTACTTTATATGGTAAAATTTATTTATACATATAATAAAACAGTAAAATCCGCGTGTACATTGTATTTATTTACGAAAGACCAATTGGGGGCGATGTTAAAATAGTATTAGAACACTGTTCAATATTAAAAAAAAAATTGTCTGTCTGTTTGTTCCTTTGTCCAGGCTAATCTCCGAAGATACTGGACGGATTCGAATGAAACTTTTTGTGGTGTATAGATACTAAGCCTGGCCAACATTTAGGCTACTTTTTAATGCGGGAAAATCATTCATTCCCACGGGAATCTCTACATTTAATTACATTTTCCTATACAAATAGTCCGTATATATCAAACATTTGACACATTATTTCATCGTGAGGCAATACGAAATTTGCCGGGTCAGCTAGTTTAAAATATTTTTCAAGTAAATTGAGGCATTTACAACGTATTGTACAACCCTACAACACCGCATTGCATAATCGCATCTCAAGGCATACGTCTAATGACGGAGAGGAACAATTTCATTAACCCCACGCCGCGCATACCTCGAGTGCACGGGAAATGTTCGCGCCGAGATGTTTGCGGCCCAATACTGAGCGCTTACATTTTGTATTGCATTGAGCTCGAATTATGATATTTTTCACAATATCAGGTTTATTAAAATAAAAAAGTAAAACAGGAATTATAGGTTCTTAGGTTTTTGCGAGCTATAAGTGTAGTAATAAATCCATAAACGTTTTATTTCAATAACTTTGTGGAGGAACGGATGGAAGTGTTCCTCCGACGAAAAGGGAGGATCCTCCGACCAGGCGAGGTGGTAGCGCCTGGCGGGCCGCGGTCCAACGATTGACGTTGGAAAGTTGTATATATGCGAACTCTTGAGAAATCTTCGCATGTGCGATGTTATTCGATTGACACGCCTTCTACCGTACTGGACAAGAACTGTGAGGTTTCATTGTATTTTACTAGTTGGCGCCTTAATGTAGTGGACGCTACAACTTCACGCTTACACTCACAGCCTCGCAGTAGGTATAAAACTGTGTCGTGGTTGCCTATGTACACAAACAACACATACACAAATACACAAACCCTAAATAAATATCTATCTGTTGGCCATACAAATATTTATTCCGGTGCGGGGAACGAACCCGCGACCCTCCGAATCAAACGGTCGTCTCACACCGCTGGACTAGCTAGCTAGCTAGCTGGGTAGCTGGGAAAAAATATGAACTATTTTAAATATTAATCGGCCTTTATTTTGAATACGAGTATATACGCTACGGCTTGTAAGAACGGAGCTTAATTGTAACTACACAATATTAGAATTAACATTGCATTCGCACTGGCGAAGCTAGTGCGGATCGCTAGTCTGATATAAAAGCAATATAATTTCTCAAAGACTACTAACCACTTTCAACCACAAGCTAAAAGGGACAACTTTCCAATCAGTATTGAGAACCAATATAAACAGTAAAACAAACCATTCATTCTGTAACCGGACGGGCTTAATCAGAAAACTCTGCCATAGTATTAGGGTGCTTTTCCACCAGAGATGTGCTTTGCAGCTATGCTGCAAAGATATCAAATCTAAGCTACGAAAATATGGTACCGTTTCCACCGATACTAAGCTATGTAGCTGTACGAGAAAAACGCGCTATGAAACGCATCCATAGCTCGCATCCATAGCACACATCCTTCCATATAAAAACATAATAATAATAATGGCAACCCATTATACGTCCCACTGCTGGGCACGAGTCTCTCCCCTTTTTGGGGTGCCTGGAGCTTACTCCACCACGATGCTCAATTGCGGATTGGTGAAGGTGGGTGGGTTGGTTGGTGGCCAACCCGCTGTCGGATGTTTTCAAACTGCCCATAAGGCCTCCGACAAGGCTTAACGACTGCTATCTAACGATAGCAACCGGGACCGTCGGCTTAATGTGCCCTCCGAAGCACGGAAATACGCATTCAATTTGCCACTAGCGGTTACCCATCACACTACCCGACCGCGCCCGTAGTGCTTAACCGAGTAGATTGCTTATGATCTACACCAGCCGCGAGGCCATGCGCGCTTCATACATTTACATTTAGGGGTCGTTCATAAATTATGTAAGGCGTTTAGGGGAGGGGGGGTGTTGACTGAATATTATAACTTCTTACTATAGGTAAAGGGGGCAGAGAATCTAAAATTACGTAAGATTTGAAATTGAAAATTCTACCACTTTCGCGCTAAAAATTGGCATTATTGAATAGCGCCATCTGTACTTCATCTCTTTAACTTGATATTGAATCTTACAAAAATCTTTTCTTACGAAAATTTCTTATTAAGGGGCAGGGGGGACTAGTCGTAATCTTATGATGTCTTACAGTAGGGGGAGAGGGGGTCAAATTAGCCCTCAAAACCTCTTACGTAATTTATGAACGACCCCTTACTACATTTTATAAAAACATAATGATAATCTGAATTCGTTCCCACCAGTGCGAAGCTATGTGCACCAATGAATATGATTGGTGGATATCAAACGCATTCATAGCAACGTGGCATAGCACATCTCTGGTGGAAAAGCACCCTTAGGCGAGTGTAGTCTATTGCTTTGGGATTAAATTATAATCAGACAATATGTAGTTTCGTCTTTTAGTTGTTATTGCTTTGATAAAGATATTTACGTGAGTTGACCGAACAGAAAATGGTTTCAACAAACTGCAGTGTTCTGATACTAATGTTAAGCCAATAAGCTAGTCTTTTTTCCGACTAATCATTGAAGCGAACTGGGAAAACCTTTTTAATATTTAATTATTTATTAATTCTTTTTATGCACAGAGATGGTACATAAAGGCGGACTTAATGCCACTAGGCATTTTCTCCCAGTCAACCTTTGGGCAGAGAATATGTAATAATTGATATTACACTTCGACGTCCTGCCCGATTTCCCCGCACCACCCAACCTCCTCCCCTCTTATGGGCGACGGTAGGTATTTTCTACGTGCTACGCACACAGGTGCACGTGTAAATACACGTCACTGATTAATGTCTGCTAACTGCCTCGGTAGCCTAGTGGTAGCAGGCCACTACTACTACGCTGAGGTCCTGGGTTCGATTCCCGGGTAGGGGGTTTTTTATTTTTATTTTATTTTATTTATTTATGAATACACAGTGAAATACATATTTGCCGATCAGCTTCACTCCCTTAAACCAGAGATGGTTTGTACGGAAGTTGCAATTCCTCATTATACTTATTATTAGTAATAGATACGTTATACAAGAATAAGCATATCATGTTTGTTTAACAAAATGTGAATCACACGCGGGTTATTTGAAATAATTAATCTAATGCGTAAACAACACAGTAGGTAAGCAATCGGCGACTCGGTGCCGAGCAGACAAAAGAAACAAGTTATCGGACTTGCACAGGCTGTTCCAATTTTACGGCACTTATTTTTTTTTTTTTTTTTTCTCATAATTTTTCTGAATTCATAGTGTAGAAAAGTAGTGTTGTTTAATTACGTTTTTAAAATTTTTCTGGTTTAGTTTATTTTTAAGGTCGGGTGGCAGTTTGTTTATTAATCTCGGCAATAAAAAAGCTGTGGTGCGTTCTCCATAAAAATTTGCTGCTGATATTTTTTGCAGGAGCTCTTTTTTTATTTGCCGAGTATATATATTATGGTTTATAATTTTGTTATCTTTATACTTTATATCAGAGATAATGGTGAAAAAGCCTTTATCTCTGGTTCTATTGGGATTTTTCCATTTTCTGGAAATTTCCCAGTACCTCAAAGTTTGGTAATGTGCCCGGAGATGTCAACAGGCTCGCCACCTGTTACATGGGCCAAAACGTAACCGGCGAATCGTGGGTGTTTGCATGTATGCTTGAATGCATGCATTTATCTCTGCCTACCCCTTCGGGGATTACAGGCGTGAAGTTACGTTTTGATTAATGTCTGTGTTATAGAGACCAAATTAAGCGAATTTTGGCGGAGTGTCCGCGGTGTGCTAAGTTGAGTATTGAGTTATGAAGAGAACGACGATGTAGGTGCAAAACCAGTCTACATGCTGAAATCATGAGTGGAAAAAGATATTTATAATTGTATAAATACATAAATAATATAATAATAACATACAAGTACATAGGGATATATATACTTACATATGAATATTACATATATACAGCAACAGTACTATATGATATTCCTTTATGTTTCATAGACGGGAGTAAAAAAACATGATATAGATACATAGAATTAATAATGCTTTATGAAAATTCTAACGATCAATGCCAAACGTGTGACTCCTATTTAAAAAAAAATCAAAAAGTGTTCTTGAACTTATGCATTAAAAGCAAACAGTATCGTATCATTGAACTGGAAACAAATTAAATGCCTATTAAGGGATTGTTCAAAGTCCGGCCACCGACCCTCGTCCTTGAACGAAAGTGGGCGAGCCCGGCCTTAATAAGAAATAAGTAGACCCATAAGAGATCTCAGATTGAATAAGTAGGTACTTAGTTTGAAGGGTTGCGAAGGTAAGTATACCAATTTCCGAGATTGGACCGATTAGGAAACTGCAACCTACGTTTAAGTGTCGACTTTGCTACTGTACATCTTACCACGATTATAAATGGAATTTAACCGGTGGTCGAGTGACGGAGCTCGCGGACGTAGACGCCACCACATTACCTAATATACTTGCCGCTCAATGGTACTGTTCAGCACTATCGTGTTCCGGTTAGATGGTAGTGTATGGTTCCGTAAAATTACAGAGACATAATAATAATGGCAACCGATTATACGTCCCACTGCTGGGCACGAGTCTCCCTCCTTTTTGGGGGAGACCTGGAGCTTACTCCACCACGTTGCTCCAATGCGGATTAGTGGAGATACGGGTTAGTGGCCAACCCGCTGTCGGATGTTTGCAAACCGCCTATAAGGCCGCCGACAATGTTTCACGACTGCTATCTATCGATAGCAACCAGGATGGCGGCAGATATGTAATGCGGTGGTGCCTACGCCCTTGAGCTCCTACACTAGATTTCTACCAGCAGTAAAAGCGTTACGCATACGCTCCGTTTTCCATAAAAAAACTCCATCAGAAAACCACAATTACAGCCATCAATGAAACATATAAGAAAACTTATACCTGAACAGATACACCCTTTTTATCTTGCCATGTAATGTCCATTAAGTATCTTATCCCATGAAAGGTTGAGATAAGCTGTATATATAGTATCGGGCAATATTTTAGGTACGGTCATAATGTCTTAGTAACGACTTTGTATGAATAACGTCCGTCGATAAGACGATTATGACAAAAGTTCTGAACAGATCATAAATTAAAGATCAATAGTTCTGGAATCTTTTTAGATATTCTTCTGGAGTTGGCGAGGTTCCTTTATGGATTTGGTTAAGATTTAATAGAGTGTGGTCAGCGAGATTAATATTAGGTTGGGGAAAAAGTTTCTTCGCATTTTTTAAGATAATTCAAAACACTTTTTAATATAGTTTATTTAAATTTAAGTAAAGTATGTATGTACCATTTTGTTCGATAACCTTTTGCCATCTTGTAGGGACATGACAGGGTAGGTGACAGGTAGGGACATGATCCCATTGCTATAAAAATTTTGGGACTTCTCATTAAAATACCGCGACAAGTGGATTTGGCAGTCCTCTCGTGATGTTAACCTAACATTGCATAAATGTTAAAGAGACTTGTTGCAAGAGACCGAAACAGGTGGAAATCTGAAGGTGTAAGGTCAGGACTATACGGCGGATGCATTAACACCTCCCAGCCAAACTCTTAATTTTTGCTGAGTGGCTATAGATGTGCGAGGTCTAGCGTTATCATGATGAAACACCACTCTGTTGATCAATTCCGGCCGCTTTCTCTCAACTTTTTGCTTTAATCTCATCAGTTGTTCGCAGTAGAGTTCAGAATCGATAGTCCTGCCTGGTGGTAATAGCTCATAATGAATAATGCCCTTCCAATCCCACCACACACACAACATCACCTTATTGCCAGTTAACCCGGGTTTCGCCACAGTCTGTGAAGCCTGACCGGCCCTTGACCACGACCTTTTTCGCACGTTCTTGTCGTACGTGATCCACTTTTCATCACCAGTTATCAGCTTCTTCAAAAATGATTCGGTTTCATTACGTCGTAATAAAGAATCACAAATGAGTACACGGTTTATTAGGTTTCTTTCAGTGAGCTCGTGAGGTACCCAAATATCGAGCTTTTTTTTGTACCCAGCTTTTTTCAAATGCGCCAAAACTGTTTTGTGATCAATTCTCAGTTAGCTACGTCGTAACTACTGATATGTCGATCTTGCTCCACTTTTTCAAAAATGGCATCCATTTTATCCGTAATAGGGCGACCAGAGCGAGGTGCATTTTTGACATCAAAATTTCCGGATTGAAAACGCTTAAACCAAATTTGTGCTACTCTCACAGACACTGCACTAGGTCCATAAACATCGCAAATTTTTTTCGCGGCTCGCGTTGCATTTTTACCTTTGTTGTAGTAAAATTTTAAAATGTATCGAATTTCTTCATTAGATTCACTCATCTTGACAGTACGAAAAACAAATGAAAATCACACATTTACCTAATTTGAATTTGGAATTATGTTCTTTAAAATTTTAACTTTCAATGATACCAAAACCAGCCAGATACAAATACTACAGCCAAAGAGATCTTATTACAAGTTCATACATACTATAATGCGAAAAGACTTTTTCCCCAACCTATTATATAGAGTTAGCTGGCACGGCGAAAAGTATCGCCTAAAGGGTTAAAAGTAGAGACACTAATACCGCTATTAAGAACGTAACGTAACTTCACACCTGTAAACCCCGAAGGGGTAGGCAGAGGTAAATGCATGCATTCAAGCATACATGCAAACACCCACGATTCGCCGGTTACGTTTTTGGCCTATGTAACAGGTGGCGAGCCTGTTGCCATGTCCGGGCACATTACCAAACTCCGAGGTACTTTTAAACCGTTAGCTCTGATAGCCGCCGACCCGGGAATCGAACCCAGGATTCCAGCGTAGTAGTAGTGGCCTGCTACCGCTAAGCTACTGAGGCTATTAAAAAATGGTATGTTTTTGGTAGAAGCTTGAAAAAAAGAGGTTATAAATGTTTTTTAGGCTAATTAGATTAAACAAATATTGGGGGAAGAAACCACCCGGCGACATAAAAATAATTATTAATACAACCGATTCTTATACCCACCAAAAATCTGGTGGTAATCCACGGACCATTTTTTTCTCTTCTCTTCTATTATTTGAATAATTTTATTTTCAGGTTTTTATACCTCGAAAACAAATTAGGCACTCACCCCACTAAAGCAGAAATTCTCTGGTAAATGACATTTAAGTAACAAAGATTGACGTGTTCACAACAGACGTCAACTTACATAACATTCTGACGTGAGTTGTGAATCAAACATACTCAGAACATGCTGCTCAACTTTGTCTTTGATAACGTAATTTGTGGAGCGTTCACATTTTAATATTATACCCTGACATAGGAAAATTAAAATAGATTCATAAGATTTTTACAAAGCGATAAGCGCAGGTGAATACCTGCATCTATTACTTACGTTTAACCGTATATCTACTGATGTTTTATTGTATGTATGTATCTTCACGCCTAGACTCTTAAGATGCAGGCAGAGAGCGTGGAGCGCCAAACATCCCGGTTCTAACACACTTCACGTACCCGTCATGACTCGTCTCTACCATGTTTATTGTACAAGTTTTATTAGAAACTAATGCATTGACTGTCATTGTATTCATATTTCAAATATCTTTTCATCGACTAAAAATATTTCTGATAAAACTTATCAGAAATATTAAATAAAAATATAAATGTAATACTACTTTGTGTAAAAAACATTGAAGCTTTGAATAAGTACAGCAATTGTATAATTTTGTATAGAAATATAATATTCTTTAAACCGTTTTTTTTTTTTTAACTTCATAAACAAATTAAGTACGCTCCCCACTGTAGCAGAAATTCTCTGGTAAAAATAATTATGACTACAACCTTTATTCTCATACCCATTATTACTGGTGGTAGAGCTCCAGTGACGGAGCTCGCGGGCGTAGGCACCACCGCATTACCTAATTTACTTGCCGCTAAATGGTAGTGTTCAGCACTATCGTGTTCCGGTCAGGTGGTAATGTACGGCCCTGTAATTTCCGGCACAGAGGCATAACACCTTAGGCCTCAGGGGTGGTAACGCATCTGCATTTTGGCCTTGGTCTTCATGTGGGTGTCTATAGGCTGCAGTCATCACTTGACATCAATGTGAACTGCATGCTTGTTTGCCACTTCCATTACATAAAAAAAATAAAAAAAAAACCCACCAAAAATCAGGTGGTAATCCACGGACCATTTTCTTCTCTTCTATTATTTAGATCATTTTATTTTTGTACGTCAAAAACAAATTAGGCACGCGCCCCACTAAGACAGAAATTGTCTGGTAAATGGCTTTTAAGTAACAAAGATTGACGTGTTCACAACAGACGTCTACTCAGAGAACATTCTGACTTGAGTTGTGAATCAAACATACTTTGAGCATGTCGCTAAACTGTGTTTGTAATTTGTGGAGCATTTACATTTTATTATTACTTTATGACATAGAAATAGGTATTTCGCTTTTAGTAATGGTATATACTATTTTCATGTTATAATGGTGGCGCACTAACATGCTGTTTCCATGGATCTTAAATGAAAACTGCAAGCTATAGACACACAAGAACAGGCGATCAAAATGTTGCCACCAGGCCAGGCCTTAGTAATTTTTATTCTGTGATCATTATTGCAGAGCTGTGCATTACCATTTAACCGAATTTATTAGAATTGATTGACCCTTTCCTGTAGCGTGTAAGGCATGTGTAGGCATGTTTTAAAGTGGTATCAACCCAAGATTGACTTCACTGTTAAGACAACTCATCCATGTATCCTTTTTTAAATTTTTGGTATACTCAATAATTCCGGATATTATACCACATTATTTAATTTTCCTTAATTAAATCCAAACTCGTATTGAATTTGCAGATTAATGTGAACGAACTACAAATATTGAAAAAAAAACATATAAAAATGTGAAGATGGATTCCTGCTACAGGATTAGTGTTTTCCTTTTTAAATTCTTTAAATCCTTATAGTTGCTTTATCAAAAAGCTTTAGAAATTTGAGAATAATCAGTTAATAACGCATAAATTAGATTTATAGAGCCCCTCCGACCGTCTTATAATCCGTTATAATGATGATAAACATTCGTGTCCCTCTTAAGGTCTATTCTTACTTAACTCCAGCGAAAATTTTTACTGCAATATTTTTATTTTTCGCAGAAAAATTAAAGAAAATCCGGTCAAGTGCGTGCCGGGCCACGCGCAGTGTAGGGTTCCGTAGTTACAGAGTAAGAGATGTAATGGATAAATAAATAAATATTTTCTGTGGCGTTGTTCGAAATTTTCCAGTAAAATTCATTTGGTCGACTATTACTTTCGACTATTAGTCGAGTAAACTTGCAAGGCCAACTTAAGTATGAAAGTTTTCCTTTTAATTTCATTATATGTAGCTACTATTGCCGTAACGTCTGAATTTCTAACAACAACCGTTTAATTGGTAGGGGTGGGGGACACTTGACTCTAACGAAAATTTGCACCTAAAAGCTTAATAAGTCACTAACAGTTAACTAAATCGAAAAATGATGTTCAGACATCCATAATATTTTTGTGAGACCTATCCATCTACACTATATGGAAATAGAAAATAAAAAAAAATATCCGCGCCTTACAACTACCCTAAAGTTACCCTAGATATTTTTTTTCGTGTTTTTATTCTACCACTTCGTTGGCGTAATTAAGGTGTATACTTGTGCCAAATTTCAAATCTCTAGTACCTATAGTTTTTGCGCTAAACCGCGGACGGACAGACAGACAGACAAACATGGCGAAACTATAAGGGTTCCTTGTTTACTACGGAACCCTAAAAATGGAAAGAAAAATTTGACTAAAGGCAGAAATCGAACCTGTTGCAGGTTCCATTTACCTACAGCCTACATTTGTGATTGCCTAGATTTGTGATTGCCTGGTAGCCTACATTTGTGGATTTATTTTGAACGCGTATTAAATTAAAATGAATGTTTTATTTATGTGCGGTGGTGTTATACGTTTTTATTAGTGTGATAAGTTTTGGGAGCATATTTAGCTTGTGAACTGAATCACTATGACCATGGCACCTGACCGTAATGACCTCTGATGACGTAATCGCACAATACTTTTAAAAATGTATGATAGTCCTTAATGTATGGATATATTGGCATAAATTAGTTGTAAACATGTTTCAAATAAACATATTTCCATCGCAAATTAAGGAAAACATGGAAAAAAAATTTTGACTTCGGGCAGGAATCGAACCTGCGACCTCGGTATAACCAGTCCAGCCGCGTCGCCACTAAGTTACCGAAGTGAAATTTTTCTTTCCATTTTTTTTTAATTTCTAATGTTCACTCGGATGTGCCTTGTCTACCTTCATCATTCTCTTCATTTTACTGGTGGTAGAGCTCCAGTGACGGAGCTCGCGGGCGTAGGCACCACCGCATTACCTAATATACTTGCCGCTAAATGGTAGTGTTCAGCACTATCGTGTTCCGGTCAGGTGGTAATGTACGGCCCTGTAATTTCCGGCACAGAGGCATAACACCTTTAGCCTCAGGAGTGGTAACGCATCTGCATTTTGACCTTGGTCTTTGTGTGGGTGTCTATAGGCTGCAGTCATCACTTAACATCAATGTGAACTGCATGCTTGTTTGCCACTTCCATTACATAAAAAAAAAAAAAAATCTCTTCATACATGCACGTCAATTCCTAAGACTTTTGACCCCACCATTAGATGAGGCACGAGAGGTATGTCAGGACCGGGATATCTGGCGCCTTACACTCTCTGCCTACCCCGTTAGGGACCTGGCGTGAAGATACATACAAACACTCGTATGTGTTATTGCAAAAATAAAATATTACAATTATTTTCATGAATGTTTTACGTTTAGTGAATACGTAAATACCTTATGATTTTCAAGAACAGTCCGTAATATACTCAAATATGATCAAACAAATATGATCTTTACTGGTGGTAGAGCTCCAGTGACGGAGCTCGCGGGCGTAGGCACCAGCGCATTACCTAAAATACTTGCCGCTAAATGGTTGTGTTCAGCACTATGGTGCTCCGGTCAGGTGGTAATGTACGGCTCTGTAATTTCCGGCACAGAGGCATAACACCTTAAGCCTCAGGAGTGGTAACGCATCTGCATTTTGACCTTGGTCTTTGTGTGGGTGTCTATAGGCTGCAGTCATCACTTAACATCAATGTGAATTGCATGCTTGTTTGCCACTTACATTACTTAAAAAAAAAACAATGTAAGTATTTTTTTTACTTTATTCGCGTTAGTAACAATGCATTTGGCTTAAGAAAATGAAGTCGAAATAATAACCTAAAACAACATAATCTTAGCATCATTCATATTTCAGACACTGTACTTAGGTTTGTAATCAAACATTTTTTAAGAAACTTCATAGCTAACCCGACGCAGGCGCTATGTCAACTGACTTTTATAATTAATGTAATGAATAGCGGACTATATAACAGGCCACTTTGTTCAAGTTTCACGAACGCAAAGTTACACCGCTTAATAATTATTTATGTGGACGTTTTGAAAAATATTTTACCTCAAGGTAGATAACTTAAATTACTATCATTCCATGTTTTTGGATAATTTTATTGCGAGAGAACAGTTCCTTTTTTTTCTCTTTTTTTTTCGCCACACTTTTACTCGTAGTTCAAGTGTAGGAACTTGAGGGTGTAGGCATTACCTGACCTAGATAAGCTTACTAAGCCTTAACAGTTTCTTTCGTTATATAGTATACTATTACCACAAACTACCATCTATAAAGGCCTATTCACACATATCCGTGCAGTGTCAGTTTCGGTACAGTACCACACCGCGGACACTCATACTAAAATTCCATATAAACGCTTATTCTGGTGACCTATTACACATCAATCAGTGCACGCACACACAGAAATGTAGCACGTACAGTTACGACCTAAAACAATCGTAAAATAAGTCGTCGCACTGACTACGTGACGAAATCAACTAAAAATATACCGCTTGCTCGCCCGCTAGCAACCTCACTGTTGAAGTTTTTTCAACTGCCTCTCGAGGAGGGGTGATGGGTGAGGCGGGGAAATCGGGTGGGTCGAAGTGTCCATTCTATACGTAGTGTTATTTACATATTCTCTGACAGTCTCGCCACCGTGAAAATTATGTGTATAGATGTACCCTAAAAAGTAGCGTAATCAAGAATAGTAACTACTATGTTCCTTTTTTTATATAACATACTTACTAAAGTGTCACATGTTTATATTGTGGGATAAAATAAACGATATTTATTATTTAAAAAAAAAAGAATCTCTCCGCTTCTCTAAATACCATAAGATGTAGCTTCAGTTTTTATCATCGCATAAAGTGCCCTTATCTGCTAGCGGACTTTCGCCGGATAGTCCCTAAAAACCAATCCATCTAGGAAGTATGCATGAATATTTATAAGTGTATTATTGTATGCGTAACAATGTTTACAAAAAATATTATCATTCACATTTGGCGTGACACTTATTTTTTTATTTTTTTTTAATGTTATTAAAGTGGCAAACACGCGTGCAGTTCACATAGATGTTAAGTGATGACTGCAGCCTATAGACACCCACACAATGACCAGAGGTCAAAATGCAAATGCTGCCACTCCTGAGGCATTAGGTGTTATGCCTCTGTGCCGGAAATTACAGAGCCGTACATTACCACCTGACCGGAACACGATAGTGCTGAACACTACCATTTAACGGCAAGTATATTGGGTAATGCGGTGGTGCCTACGCCCGCGAGCTCCGTCACTGGAGCTCTACCACCAGTACATGTTCTATAATAACACTCATTTAATCGAATGCAAAATGTATTTTTACATCATAGTCACTACACAACGTCAATGAACTATATCTAAAAGCATACTTCAGCTAGTAGAGTATGAAATCCGAGCCTTTGTTGTGGTCAAATGTTTGTTTTGTTGGCCAAACAAAATGTTTCGTACAAATAAAGCTATTGATTTTTACTTAAACAAAGAACACGGTTTGATATCGCAAAAGTTTATTAAATAAATAAAGTATTTCGGTTCAATCTTTATTGATACGAAGCTTAATTTATTGCTTGTTTTGTTTGACGCCTTGTCATTGATTGAGGCTTTTCACAGGACTTTTGTATCACGTCAAAAGGTTGACAGAGCAGGCGAGCCGCCTGATTGAAAGTGGTCAACTTCACCTATGAACAATTAGAACATTGAAACTCTGCTGGAGTTTCCAACGGGCTGTCAGTCCTATAGGACTCTTTTAACGCGAGTTTTGTTTCGTTATGATGCTAAGGGAACACCACAGTTCCCTCAAGCTTGCTTGTAGTACAAGCGACCTTGTTCGTTCCACAATTTGCACGTTTTGGCCAGAAACAAGCGTCGAGTCGGTGTAGGTGGAAATTCTCTCTTTAGTGGATAGTACGGTAGGAAAAGAGCTACTATTACCACAAACTACCATCTATAAAGGCCTATTCACACATATCCGTGCAGTGTCAGTTTCGGTACAGTACCACACCCCGGACACTCACACTAAAATTCCATATAAACGCTTATTCTGGTGACCTATTACACATCAATCAGTGCACGCACACACAGAAATGTAGCACGTACAGTTACGACCTAAAACAATCGTAAAATAAGTC
This sequence comes from Macrosoma leucophasiata, assembly GCA_036365455.1. Taxonomy (NCBI): domain Eukaryota; kingdom Metazoa; phylum Arthropoda; class Insecta; order Lepidoptera; family Hedylidae; genus Macrosoma; species Macrosoma leucophasiata. The sequence continues at coordinate 3,525,441 of JAWQUS010000017.1, forward strand.
GTCGCACTGACTACGTGACGAAATCAACTAAAAATATACTTCGGACTTTCGCCGGATAGTCCCTAAAAACCAATCCATCTAGGAAGTATGCATGAATATTTATAAGTGTATTATTGTATGCGTAACAATGTTTACAAAAAATATTATCATACACATTTGGCGCGACACTTATTATTATTTTTTTAATGTTATAAAAGTGGCAAACAAGCGTGCAGTTCACATTGATGTTAAGTGATGACTGCAGCCTATAGACACCCACACAATGACCAGAGGTCAAAATGCAAATGCGCTGCCACTCCTGAGGCATTAGGTGTTATGCCTCTGTGCCGGAAATTACAGAGCCGTACATTACCACCTGACCGGAACACGATAGTGCTGAACACTACCATTTAACGGCAAGTATATTGGGTAATGCGGTGGTGCCTACGCCCGCGAGCTCCGTCACTGGAGCTCTACCACCAGTACATGTTATATAATAACACTCATTTAATCGAATGCAAAATGTATTTTTACATGATAGTCACTACACAACGTCAATGAACTATATCTAAAAGCATACTTCAACTAGTAGAGTATGAAATCCGAGCCTTTGTTGTGGTCAAATGTTTGTTTTGCTGGCCAAACAAAATGTTTCGTACAAATAAAGCTATTGATTTTTACTTAAACAAAGAACACGGTTTGATATCGCAAAAGTTTATTAAATAAATAAAGTATTTCGGTTCAATCTTTATTGATACGGAGCTTAATTTATTGCTTGTTTTGTTTGACGCCTTGTCATTGATTGAGGCTTTTCACAAAACTTTTGTATCACGTCAAAAGGTTGACAGAGAGGCGAGCCGCCTGATTGAAAGTGGTCACCTATGAACAATTAGAACATTAAAACTCTGCTGGAGTTTCCAACGCGCTGTCAGCCCTGTAGGACTATTTTAACGCGAGTTTTGTTTCGTTATGATGCTAAGGGAACACCACAGTTCCCTCAAGCTTGCTTGTGGTACAAGCGACCTTGTTCGTTCCACAATTTGCACGTTTTGGCCAGAAACAAGCGTCGAGTCGGTGTAGGTGGAAATTCTCTCTTTAGAGGGTAGTACGGTGTAGGAAAAGAGCTACTATTACCACAAACTACCATCTATAAAGGCCTATTCACACATATCCGTGCAGTGTCAGTTTCGGTACAGCACCACACCCCGGACACTCACACTAAAATTCCATATAAACGCTTATTCTGGTGACCTATTATACATCAATCAGTGCACGCACACACAGAAATGTAGCACGTACAGTTACGACCTAAAACAATCGTAAAATAAGTCGTCGCACTGACTACGTGACGAAATCAACTAAAAATATACCGCTTGCTCGCCCGCTAGCAACCTCACTGTTGAAGTTTTTTCAACTGCCTCTCGAGGAGGGGTGATGGGTGAGGCGGGGAAATCAGGTGGGACCACAATTTGCACGTTTTGGCCAGAAACAAGCGTCGAGTCGGTGTAGGTGGAAATTCTCTCTTTAGTGGGTAGTACGGTGTAGGAAAATAGCCGGCGGTGCCGAATCAAATAGTTCAGCAGAGCAATCACTATAGTAGAGATGTTATAAAATACACAGACTGCCAATGTCACTGAATATACATACAGTACTCAACAATTAATATTGCACATCGAGCCTACGAAAGAGACGATCGGTTCGTTTCGACTTCGTAGAGCGTTATCTCTGCTACACACTGCCTACGTAAGCATTGACAGTCCAGGATTGGTCAAAACATGATCAAAATGGTCAACAAACGTTAAATAGATACAGTGCGAAAGAGAAAACGCTCTACAGACTCAAAATAAGCCGAAGTTTCCTTCCTAAGCTCGATGTGCAATATTCATTGTTGAGCACTGTACATGTTTAGACCTGTCAGTGAGTCGTAAGTCGTTAAGGACACGAACGACTCGTCTTTATACGACCAAGCTATTTGTATAGGTAAATTTAAATTTAAACCTAAGCCTCAGTAGCCTAGTGGCAGCAGACTGCTACACTGGTGTCCTGGGTTTGACTCTGGTTGGGGGCTATTGTTTGAATTTTAAATCAAGTATGTAAGTTCTAGTTCAATATGACTTACTTGACGGTGTTTTCTAGGTAGGGCAAAGGCTTCAACAGTACGCACTCTGCCATCTCTATTTAGGTATCCTGAGCCGCACCATACCATCACGCCACTCAGAGCATGACAGTAATTTTCGAAACTTGTGCAAGATTAATACAACAGGTTGAAAATAATGACATTTTAATAAAACTTAGATTACGCTCAGCAACAAACCAGAGAAACCAGAGCTTTATTTGTTCTCTTACATTATACCCATAAATGTTTTCGTAAATACAGTTATTTTCTTGCCCGAGCCTGAAAGCGACCTGCAAGTACTTTACACTGAAAATACAAAGCCAAGGCAAATCTTAATCTTTTCTTGATCCACACGTTTCCAAATGTACCCAAGCTTTGGAACGAATAGCCCGATTTTGCTGTAATTTCTTATGTTTGGGTGCAGATTAGTTTTATTTTCCAGTGGGTCAGCAATATTTTCTAACTTTGTTTTAATTCCATATATTTTTGTGTGTTGGTAAATATTTTCTGCAGATTTAATTCGCGTAAAGTAAGTTATTCAACCAACTTCGAAAAAGAGGTCAATCGCCGAATTCAACTCGGTTGGGCAGCGTACGGGAAGCTACGATTCATCTTCTCGTCCGACTTAAAAGAAAAAGGTCTTTGACCAATGTGTGTACCCAGCGATTACACATGGGACAGAAACGTCAAAGTCGAATTAGAAATGAGGACATTCGCATGAGAACCAAAGTTACCGACATAACTCACCGAATAACAAGACTCGAGTGGCAGTGGGCACACATAGCTTAAACTGTCGTGAGCAGGCAAACGTAGGCAGGCCTCCACAAGATGGACAGACGACCTGTTGAAAGTCACGAGCAATTGCTGGATGAGGGCCTTTCGTTGTGGCATTCTTTTGTTGTGGTTTTTTCAGCTTAATTTGTCTGAAAATTCTGTTGCAAGTACAGTCGGTCATTCAAAAAGGTCGGTAGTTAATGCAATAACAATGGGGTGGACAGCAGCGTCACGCGATTTAACTGCCGCCACCGCAATCTCCAATCCGCATGCCAAGTCTGGTGATTATGGCATATTCTCCCCTAACAATGCGGAACACTATTGTAAGCATAATTGGGGAAGGCTCTTGTCCAGCGGTGGACGTGCTTTCTCTTAAAGACTAGAGTGATTTAGAGTTCACGTACTATCTATCTATAAAGGTTATCTATGTGAATTGCATGCTGTAATTTTTATGTTTTAATCCCTGAAGCAGCAGATCTCAGTGGTGGTAGAACTCAAGTGACGGAGCTCGTGGGTGTAGGCACCACCGAATTACCTAATATACTTGCCGCTAAATGGTAGTGTTCAGCACTATCGTGTTCCAGTCAGGTGTTAATGTACGGCCCTGTAATTTCCGGCACAGGGGCATATCACCTTAGGCCTCTGGAGTGGTAATGTATCGGCATTTTGACCTCGGTCTTTGTGTGGGTGTCTATAAGCTGCAGTCCTCACTTAACACCAATGTGAACAGCATGCTGGTTTGCCACTTCCATTACAAAGAAAAAAAAAAGATGGACCCTATATGGTCCAAGAACAATAAGAAATCAATTGCCATATTTTTCTGGCGGCCTGAGGGATCAACATCAATATTTTTTTGTCTAACTGAAAACATATCGAATCAAAACCTCTTACCTCAGGTCTGCATGAAATAACCATAATACTATGACCAGGCACGTAGGAAACTTTAAAATTAATTCAACAATAACAATCGTTGGCCGACCAAAACGTGAACACGGAGGTATTTCACAGAATTACCATTGTTTTATCGTTCGAAATTTGTCCGTGACGTTTTGCAGCCAAAAATATTCGTGAATTTAAGGCGCGGATACAACAACGTCAATTGATAGCAGATGTTTTCTCGGGTCAAGCATAAAATCAAATGTAATGTTGTAGTAACAGTGAAAATAAAATAAATAAAAAAATCCGCTGTCAAATTTTGTCACATATCTGCACTTTTTATATAAAATTTATTTTACATCTCAACATCATGTTAAACAATTGAATGTCTGAAGTATTCAGTAATCTATTCGTATGTTTTTGATACATTTGTTTATATTTTACTTACAATTGGGAACCCGTACGATTAATAAAGGCAACCCTTGATACGTCCCACTGCTGGGCACGAGTCTCTCCCCTTCTTGGGAGGAGGCCTGCAGCTTACTCCACCACGCTACTCCAATGCGGGTTGGTGGAGATAAGGGTTAGTGGCCAACCCGTTGTCGAATTTTTTCAAACCGCCCATAAGGCCTCCGACACGGTTTAACGACTGCTATCTATCGATAGCCGACAACCGGGACCGATGGTTTAACGTACCCTCCGAATCACGGAAACGCGCATTTTAATTTTTCACTTGCGTTCATCTATCACACACCCAACCGCGCCCGTATCGTTTAACCGAGTAGATCACTTCCGATCCGTACCAGCCGCGAGGCTATTCGCGCTTCACCCGTATGATTACGCCGACTAAAAAATAAAAATAATATAAATAAAATATATTTACACACACAGCGCCATAAACCTGTGGTTGAGGATGCGATTGTACACAATATACATTCATTGTTTGTGTCCGGCTCGAAGGACCATTACGGTTTAGGGTGTATTGTTTATATCGCTACAGCTAGGATATCGAACCACTGGAACAACTTATTTCCGAATATTGAATTAACTCTAGATTATGTATAATATTGAATTTCTTTTACGTCAATTAACCTTATATTTAACAATTTTTGCAAATACTTTGCATTAAAAATCTGTTGTTAAAAGTCATTAGCTACAGAGTCTTCAGTACCAGTCAATCCGTATTCTGTCGACAGTACCAATCAACATTTAATATTTAACTGCGACTAAGTACACAATGATATGGCAAAGCCAAAAATGTGTTTGATACTTCACCATTGTGGTCCCATCTTTACACCAAAACAATCTTTCGACTCGAAACTTTGCGAACAGAAAACACGGGATGTTTTACTTTGGACTTTATAAATTCGAATACCTTAAAATGTTTGTAAAGTGAAAATGTACGGAATATTTTTGTCTATTATGTAAGCTGGGTCAGGCTTTGAAATATGTTTCAATATTGATATACACTAGGCTTTACATGGTGTACTTTTGTTGGAACAAATCCGACACACACGCTTTGTGGAACGTTGAAGGTAATCGACTTTTGAGTGTTTCTAAACTTGTGACGCTTCCATTATACTTAACGTCGTCTATTCTTTAGTCTGTTCATTTCTTTGTTATTTGTATCATAGGTACAATTTATTTTAAATCCAGCTTACTACGTACGTGTAGAGAAATTCTACCAGTGGTAGACCAGTGACAGAGCTCGCGGGCGTAGGCACCACCGCATTACCTAATCTGCTACATTTTTTTTTATGTAATGGAAGTGGCCAACAAGCTTACAGTTTACATTGATGGTAAGTAATACTTTCTCTCTGGAGCTCTACTACAAACATAAAACCTAATGCAATACACAACACAATACCATCTTGTAAAAAAAACGGTCAAATTACATTTGGTCAACTATAACTCGCAAACTTAAGTGTGATAGTTTTATTTTTAATTTCGTTTTAATATGTAGCTACTATTGCTGTCACGTTCGAATTTCTAACAACAACCGTTTAGTTGGTAGAGTGAAGGGACACTTGACTCTAACGAAAATTGGGACTTAAAGCATAATAAGTCACGAACAGTTAACTAAATCCAAAAAATGATATTAGCACGTCTAACATTTTTGAAAGACCTATCCAACGATATCCCACACAATACAAAACACGAACAAAAAAAAATATTTGCGTGCTACATGTAGGGGAGGTACCCTAAATAAAAAAAAATGTTTTATCCTACCACTTTGTCGGCGTGATTAAGGTGTATACTTGTACCCAATTCATGTCTCTACTACCAATAGTTTTTGCGCTATACCACGAACAGACGGACAGACAGATAGACAGACGGACGGAAAATGGTAAAATAATAAAGGAGTTCAATAACATCTTCATTCATGAAGTAAGGAACCCAGCAAAAAAACAATAAATTTACTGACATTCCCCTGTATATTTCGTTGTATGACGGTACAATACAGCGTGCTATTTATCACTCTCAACAACAAACAAGTGCCCAACCCAATCATTCTTCAATACAAGAAACAATGGAATAGTCGGAATTTATAGCGAATTTATAACTCTAGCCATAAAACTGCGATGCAGATTTCAAGACAAGTCGAGCGAGCTCCAATTACTGTGTAAAGTTGTAGTTACACCCAGAAGATACAGATCGTTTATTCTAATCAATTTGTCCTCATATATTTTTTTCGAGACATCATTTTTCGCAAGGAAAACTCTCGTTCACAATCATATTTTCAGTCGACAAACGTCCACTATTATAATAAATAATAATAAAATACGCTTACACTCACAGCCCCACAGTAGGTATAAACTTGTGCCGTGGGTGCCGTTGTACACATACAACACATACACAAACACCCAGACCCGAGACAAATATCTGTAGGCCATAGAAATATTTGTCCCGGTGCGTGGACCGAAACCGCGATACTTCGAATCAAATACTTCGGGTCGTCAATTGGACAAAAACTTCACCAAATGATGATTTATTGCATCATATGGGGAATGCCATAACCACTATGCTTGGCTTGCGGGCTGGGGATCGTAGAGCCGATAATTAAAAAAAAACGATTTCATATTAAATTATAAATTATAACGAAACAAAAACTAGATCAATTAGTTGTGAACTGCAACCAGACCTTTAAATTTCCATTTGTTCTTTAAGCAAAAGTTAGAAACTCCCAATACCAAATGAAATTATAACACCGAAAGGTTTTCATTACGTTATTTCTTGAGCAGCTGTCGACGTTATTTACAGAAATTACCTAATACTCGGAGTATTGGGTAATTTCTGTCACGTACAATATTAATTCAGTGTTAGTGCCACTCCTGTTGTAATAAAGAAGATATTGCTGTACATCCACACGGTATGGAAAATCGTATACTGAAAAATTAGATCAACTCGTTGTGCACCCAACACAATTCAACTGCAACCGGTCCCAGCGTGAAAGCACACAACTCATTATATGAAACAAAGTTAGAAACTCGCCATACCAAATGAAATATTAACGCGGAATATAACTGGTTTTCATAAACGTTATTTCTCGAGCAGCTGCCGATGTTAGTAATAATTGGTCTCTCACTATGGGTCTCGTACGAAAGCTCCAAGTCACTCAGTGGTCGATGGAAAGGGCTATGCTCGGCGTTTCCCTACTGGATCGAATCAGAAATGAGGAGATCCGTAGGCGAACGAAAGTCGCTGACATAGCCAAGCAGATTTCCAAGCTGAAGTGGCAATGGGCAGGGCACATAGCTCGGAGAACCGATAGCCGCTGGGGCAGAAAGGTTCTCGAGTGGAGACCACGTATCGGCAAACGCAGCGTAGGACGTCCACCTGCAAGATGGACCGACGACCTGATCAAGGCTGCAGGTACCCGCTGGATGCACGTCGCTTCCGATCGGTCGGCATGGAGGTCCTTGGGGGAGGCCTATGTTCAGCAGTGGACGTCTTATGGCTGATATGATGACTCGGAAAAAATCACATAGAATATTCATTCAGTGTTAGTGCCCCTTCTAATGTAATAAAGGAAATGAATTGCAATTAGTGCATCATATACGGAAAATCATAATATTTATATTATATTAAAAAACTAGTGTGTGCCCGCGACTTTCGCGTGTGTCCACGTGAGAAAAAATATGATTGTTCAGTATCTTACCCGGACGAAGTCGTGGGCGCAGCTAGTATAAAAGTAGCCTAAGTTACTCCTTATTACATCAGCTATCTGCCAGTGAAAGTCCCGTCAAGATCAGTCCAGCCGTTTCCAAGATTAGCCCCGCCAAACAGACAGACAGACAAAAATTGAAAAAAAAAGTGTTGTTTTGGTATATGTACCGCGTATACATAGATACTTATGCATTTAGTTATATTTTAATAATACAAACAGACACTCCAATTTTATTTATTTGTATAGATAGATCAACTCGTTTTGTATTGAAACAACTCGGTCACAGCGTGAAGGCACACAACTCTGCATATGAAACAAAGTGACAGTGGGTGGGAAATGGACAGGTGAACATTAAAAGCATAGGATGGTAGTTGGGAACATCTTTAAAAAAAAACCGTTAGTCGCTTTTTGGCTAACTAAAAAGGCTATTACACGACACGGTATTCAGGGTCCGGCAGAAAGGGTGGGGGTGGCCTAGCGCCGGGTTGCCGCTCATTACACTATCTGGTCGATAGCACCCTCACTCAATCGCAGTACAAATACACGGGCCGCTCCGGTCGCCCTAATTAGGGCCTTAACTCCCTAAATGTTATTTTTTTTTAATACGCTTTCACTCACATCTCCACATTAGGTTTTATATAAACCTGTGTCGTGGATGCCGTTGTACACATACAACACGTACACAAACACCCAGACCCGAAACAAATATCTGTAGGCCATACAAATATTTGTCCCGGTGCGGGGATCGAACCCGCGACCCTTCGTATCAAACGGTGGTTTCACACCGCTGGCCTAACCGGGTCGTCAAATATTATTATATTACACTACCCTGACCCTTGCTATCGTACCCTGAATACCGTGCCGTGTAATAAGTCCTATAATGAAATAATGAAAACTAAAAAATCAGATCAACTTGTTGTGCACCCAACACAATTCAACTGCAACCGGTTCCAGCGTGAAAGCACACAACTCATTATATGAAACAAAGTTAGAAACTCGCCATACCAAATGAAATATCAACGCTGAATGTAACTGGTTTTCATAAACGTTATTTCTTGAGCAGCTGCCGATGTTATAGACCGAAAAATGCTGAATACTCATGTTCATGTACGATATTAAATCAGTGTTGTACTATAGGTCGCGCCAGGTAAAAAGAACGCTGGCGGTCAAGCTGCGCAGTAGACGATTTATCGATCTATTTGGTGGTATGAGGTGCGGCGTTTTCAATCTGCCTACCAATACACGAAACCGCAAGCGAAAGCTAGATCAAAAATAAACCAATAGGGCTAGTACTTTCGTGCGCGAGTGTACCGATGCGCGAACACATCCCTTCTACTTTCTTCCAGCGTTCTTTTTACGTGGCGCGACCTATACAGGTATTATAATAAAGAAGAGATTGCTGGTGGACCCTCCCGATTTGTCCGCATTTGAGAATACATTCCTGTTATTTCGAACCACACTTAGCCTAAACTGCACCACGATATCTGTTAAAGTTATTGTAACATTTCACACATGTGCAGGGACGAGTTGAGGGCACACGTGCTAGAGGCAGGTCGCCTATGAGGTGGACAGACCAGATAAAATCTGCACTGGGCGGTCCACTCCATGAATGCTCCAGTAAAGCAAAGAGGCGCGACGAGTGGCGAAGGATTGTGAAGCGAGCCACTACACCTGGAAATTAGACTACGACCACTCTAACAAGAGTGTAACGCAAGAAAAGAAGAACATTTCACATCCTTCTCTAACTTAAAGAAATCTGTTTAGGCAGTGAAGGCTTAGCTATTTATTGATAAAACGCGAACGCTTAGTGATATGCGCGGAACAAATCCAAAAACTACTAGTTCGGATTTGTCTCGCGTATATTAAACTAAAATAATTATTTAAAATCAACCCAACGTTTCGGGCACTTTTCAGCTTCCGTGGTTTTTTTTTTTTTTTTATGTTATGGAAGTGGTAAACAAGCATGCAGTTCACATTGATGTTAAGTGATGACTGCAGCCTATAGACACCCACACAAAGACCAAGGTCAAAATGCAGATGCGTTACCACTCCTGAGGCCTAAGGTCTTATGCCTCTGTGCCGGAAATTACAGGGCCGTACATTACCACCTGACCGGAACACGATAGTGTTGAACACTACCATTTAGCGGCAAGTATATTAGGTAATGCGGTGGTGCCTACGCCCGCGAGCTCCGACACTGGAGCTCTACCACCAGTAAAAACCTCACCTCAGTCTGCCGTGGTCTCGGCAGACTGAGGTGATGATTGCCTGACATCTTTTAAATAATCATTTAAGTTCAATACTACATGCATATGTATGTATACATAAATCCAACTACTCCATCTTCTGTTGGTAGAGCTCCAGTGACGGAGCTCGTGGGCGTAGGCACCACCGCATTACCTAATATACTTGCCGCTAAATGTTAGTGTTCAGCACTATCGTGTTCTGGTCAGGTGGTAATGTACGGCTCTGTAAGTTCCGACACAGAAGCACAACACGTTAGGCCTAACGTGTAATGCCTCTGTACCTTTCCTGAGGCCTCAGGAGTGGTAACGCATCTGCACTTTGACCTTGGTCTTTGTGTAAGTGTTTATAGACTGCAGCCATCACTTAACATCAATGTGAACAACATGCTTGTTTGCCACTTCCATGAAATAATTTAAAAAAAACTAGTTTTATTTCAATGCGTTTAGCTCAAAAGCTAAGAACATAGCATGTTAGGACTTAGAAGCAGTATCAGTATCGGGATATCTGGCACTCTATACTCTCTGGCTGCCCCGTAAGGTACTTGGACTGAAAATACATACATACATTTCATGAACATGGATCTCTCAGGTAAGACCATTCTCTATTTAAATGATGCAATCAACAAACTGAATGTACGTTTGCTTATACCAAGCGCATAATAATTACGTAACTTAAGGCAAGTAATTTAACTTCAAAACGTTGGATTCTATTCGAATTTGGAATACATTTCGCACATACAAGAATAAAACAATTTTGGCGCGCGTTGCTGCCGTGTATAAACTTAAAATGACTTTCCTCGACTGTTTTACATCTTGCATGTGTGGCATGGATTTAAAATCGTAGATTTGAAATTTGAAATTTATTACAAAAATGAACAAACATGAAATCATAATCAAATTAGAATAAAATTACTATAATTCGAATAGAATAGAATAGAAAAACTTTATTTGTAATAACAACATAAACACTATAACAAAGAACACAAAAACAAGGTTGTTACAAAAAGGTCCCCAATAATTACATCAACATTACAGCGATCAAATTGATCTCTGGTCTTTGTGTAAATGTTAATAGACTGCAGTCATCACTTAATATTAATGTATTTTTTTCCACCTTCATTACATAAAAAATAAGTATCTTTTTACACTTTATAATAAGAGCGTAGCCACACACATAATATCTATTCAATAGGCCGTAAAATACTACTGTTCTCCGCCATGGCAATCTGGTAGATAACGTACGGTTTTGTGAATTCTGACTCATAAATATGAATGAAATCACATCTATACAAATATATAAAATTGGAGTGTCTGTTTGTAATATAAAAATAACCGCTTTTTACTAAATGCACATGTATGTATACACGGTACATATACCAAAAAAAAACATTTTTTTTTTTACAATTTTTGTCTGTCTGTCTATCCGTCTGTCTGTCTGTCTGACTGTTTGGCGGGGCTAATGTAATAATAAATGTAATAAAGAGTAACTTAGGCTACTTTTATACTAGCTGCGCCCACGACTTTGTCCTTTTAGATACTGAACAATCATATTTTTTCTCACGTGGACGAAGTCGCGGGCACAGCTAGTAAAAAATATAATAACAAAACAATCCCATTAAACAAATTTGAGTAGATCAACAAATCTCAATTCCTAAATCCATGACGACACTGTCGTGAGAGCTAATACGTGTCACGGAAATGTGATAAATTCGACTTTTTTGAAAACGCCCGCATTGTATTTCAAATAAAAATCAGTAAATAGGATGACATAGTGAGATAATAAAAGGAAAAGAGCATAAACATGTCGGAAGACTCGTAACTCTCTGACAACATTATTATGTAGGTATGTTGAAGACAGAGGCTGCTTTTTAGGGTTCCGTAGTAAACAAGGAACCCTTATAGTTTCGCCATGTCCGTCTGTCTGTATGTCTGTCTGTCCGTCCTCGGCTTAGCGCAAAAACTATTAGTACTAGAGACTTGAAATTTGGCATAAGCATACATTTTTACTTTGCCGACAAAGTAATAGAATAAAAACATGACATTTTTTTTTATTTAGGGTACCGGGTCCCTACATGTAACGCTCGGATATTTTTTTATTTTTCGTTTTCTATATAGTGTAGGATATCGTTAGATAGGTCTTTCAAAAATGTGAGGAGTGTGCTAACATAATTTTTCAATTCAGGTAACGGTTGGTAACTAATCAAGCTTTAAAGGGCTAGTTTTCTTTAGAGTCGTGTCCCCCCCCCGTGTGTTAGAAATTCTAACGATATGGCAATAGCAGCCATATATAATGAAAGGAAAACTATCACACTTTAGTTGACTTTACAAGTTTGCGACCAAATGTTACTGCAAAATTTCGAACAACTCCATAGAAAATATTTATTTATCTTTTTCATTACATCTCCTACTATGCAACTACGGAACCCTACACTGCGCGTGGCTCGACACGAAGTTGACCGGTTGTAATACAATATCTAGTTTGCTTTATCTTCGCCTTATTGATGTAGTGTATGCACATTCTTATACTCGGTTCTTGAAAATTCAAAAACAACGCACTGACAATGAGTTATCATTATTTACAGATATACAATGCGAATGTGGATGGTTGCAGAGGCCCAGGAAGACCAAGACTGACCTACCATGACCAAATAGGTCGATTTCTGCCTGATGGTGGGATCAAAAGTGCATGTATGAAGAGAATGATGAAAGTAGACGAGACACGAGAGGTTTGTCAGAACCGGGATATCTGGCGCTCTGCACTCTCTGCCTAGCCCGGTAGGGACCTGGCGTGAAGATACATACATCATTATTTATCATGGATCAATCTTTGTAAGATAACATGCTTTGATGGTGGTAGAGTTCAGTGTCGGACCTCGAGGGCTTAAGCGTAGGCACCATCGCATTACTTAGTATATGTGCCGCCAAATAATAGTGTTCAGTACTATTGTATTTCGGTTAAATGGTAATTTATGACCCCGTAATACCTATCACAGATACGTAACAACTAAAGTCTTAGGAGTGACAACGCATCTGCATTGTGATCTAGTAGATATGGAAGTGGCAAACAAGTGTGCAATTCACATTAATGTTAAGTGATGACTGCAGCCTATAGACACACTCAGACCAAGGTCAAAATGCAGATGCGTTACTCCTGAGGCCTAACGTGCTATGCTTCTGCGGTGGTGCCTACGCCTGCGAGCTCCGTCACTGCAGCTCTACCACCTTGAAAAGATTCAGTATGTATGTTCTAATTTTTTTTTTGTATCTTCACGCCCGGTCCCTATCGGGGTAGGCAGAGAGTGTAGAGCGCCAGATATCCCGGTTCTGACAAACCTCTCGTGCCTCGTCTACCTTCATCATTCTCTTCATACATGCACGCCGATTCCTAATTGTTTGTTCTAATTTGAATTGCATTATGACGTCACAGTACAGGTAGTTGAGTTTACTGTTAAATCGCTGCAAAATAAAATTTAGAGAAACGTTTCCAAAGAAAACCTATTATTTTAACATTATTGACGTGGAATTTTGATCCCAAGCATTCGCATATTTGTACAAAAATTAACATAAAAGCACAAATTCCGGTAAGTCGCAGTCCGGTAAATTCGTTAAATGTGAATGGGAAGTAAAATGTGCACGTTTTGTAGCGAGTTACAGATTGCGGCAGGTGTGATATTTGCATAGAGATCGACACAAGACACGTAATTATATCTTTTAGATTATGTTTACATTACACTCATTTTTTTTGTGAATATTAAAATAATAACTATCTGATCACTAATCACTACTACTACGCTGAGGTCCTGGGTTCGATTCCCGGGTAGGGGGTTATCAGAGATAATGGTGAAAAAGCCTTTATCTCTGGTTCTATTGGGATTTTTCCATTTTCTGGAAATTTCCCAGTACCTCAAAGTTTGGTAATGTGCCCGGAGATGTCAACAGGCTCGCCACCTGTTACGTGGGCCAAAACGTAACCGGCGAATCGTGGGTGTTTGCATGTATGCTTGAATGCATGCATTTACCTCTGCCTACCCCTTCGGGGATTACAGGCGTGAAGTTACGTTTTTTTTTTACGTTTAACTATCTGACCCTACCTAGAAATGATTATAGTCCGTACAGATTTTTTTAATGTAAACAACATTAAAATATTTAATATAATTTAGATAGATTTTTATGAATGTTTTTCACTGCACAAATTTAACTAATGTTAATAAGTTTTTCTTATTTCTTCTTTTCTTTTCTTCTCTTCTTAAAAAAAAACAGAAAACAAAGAAATATCCTCAACCTTTTATTTTATTATGGTGAAGTACCTTTGTGTAATTGTTTACTTAACGTTTTCGTAGGTTTTCGCGAGCTTCATACATTGTAGAAATTAAACTTGCTGATTTTCTCGCGTGTACAACACTCCCAAACTACTTCTGCTGATTTTCTCCCGACGTTTCGGTCGCTTTCCAGCTACCGTGGTCACGGGCAGATTTACTTGTTTACTTATTTTGAAGGTTTATACATTCTGACAAGTCTCTTACTTATCAGTAATGATAACTTTATTTTTTTATATACCATATGATACTTATTTATTTTTTCAAACTATGTTTGTAGTTTACATTTCATTTTCATTACGTATCTTTTTAACTATTTTTTGTGTTATTATTAACAAAGCAGTGAAGTTCAACTTAAAAATAATATATCACACTTCACATAACACTATCACACTAATCACACTTATACGAGTATTATCAATGTGAAAGTTTCTTTGTTTGGCTGTTTGTCCGTCAATCACGCCAAAATACTGAACGGATTTTGATGAAATTTGTTATGCCAATAGGGTATTAGCTGACTTAGATTATAGGATACTTTTTATCCCGTAAAAAATATTCCTGTGGGATGCCATCGGATGATTTGATGAGTTTCTATAGGTTACGCGAAAAGCGACCTACACGCAAGCGGGGCCGGGCAACAGCTAATTCATAAATAAGCGAAAATGTAGCTGACCAATTATTTTAATGTTTAAATTTTCATCCAAAAACATATACATTCTCGTACCAAAATTACATAAAAGCATAAATTCCGGTAAGTTGCGTATTTTTAATGTGAATGCAAAATAAAATGTGCACGTACATTTTATTGTGAGCTGCAGATTGTGGCAGATGTAACATTTGCATACAAATAGCCTTAATATTACTGTAAAATGACGTATTAAAGTTACCCAACTCCTTTATATAATTAACACGTTCGTTTTCTTTAGACTGTGATATTATACTGTAAACTGACGTATCAAAGTTAACATTAAAGTGAATTTCGTGATTTCTATATAATTATTATTTATCGAATGCATGGCTTCGTAATAACTATCATAAAAGGCTATTACACGACACGGTATTCAGGGTCCAGCAGAAAGGGTGGGCGTGACATCGCGCCGGGTTGGCGCTTATTACACTATCCGGTCAGGGCCCTAACTCAGTCACAGTACAAATATGAACAGTATGGAAACTACGTACAAAACGTTGAAACGGCGCAATCACACAAACATGCGCATCAACGAGGCCCCTAAGCGGTTCTCGCGGTGCTGCAGCTCCGAGTCACTCGCTACTCGAGCGTCGATGCGCATGTTTGTGTGAGTGTGCCGTCGTTTTGAACTTTTTGTACGTATTTTCTATACTGTTCATATTTCCACAAAGTAGTTCAAACAAACAAATTCTTCAGTTTTATATTATTAGTGAAGATTTTTATTCCATCGCAAAACAAATAAGTTACGATTGAGTATTATTGTTAAGTCTTGGAATTGTACAAGAGAGGAGAATTTCCTAGGTCTGGTTAACTTTATCTAGACCTGACTGTGATTAATGGTTTTGAGAAAAGCTGTTATGTATGTTTCTTTTAAATTTAATACAACGGTTTTAATTTAACCGTTCTGCTCTTTGTCTTGAAGAAACGGTTTGCTTTGTCTATTATTTAAAAAGAAATATAAACATCTTTTAGATATAATCATTCACTTTTTTCTAATCTTAGTTTCCACGTAAAGATATGTTATTATGTTTCTGTAAATAAGTATTATTTCCATGAAATTTAATAAACGAATTATACTAATATTTTTTACTGGTGGTACAATGCAAGTGCAGGAGCTGCGTAAACACTACCGCATTACGTAATCTGTCTGTCACCAAATGGTAGTGTTCAGCACCATCATATTCCTGTCAGATGGTAATGTATGGCTGCGTAATGACTATCATAGAGAAAAAACAACTGCAGCTGCAATTTCGTGCATTGCGATCGATTGCGGCCGCGCGCGGCCTACGAGACTGTCGTCGGCCGCTCGCGGCCACGATCGATCGTGATACACGGAATTGTACCTTAACACCCAGGGGTGGTAACGCATCTTGATTGATTCATGTGAACTTGCTCGCCACCGTAGATACATAAAAGATTCGAAAGCAATTCCTTTTTTCCTCAAAGTTTTCACAACTAAACCACTGAGGCGATTATGATAAAATTTAACATAAAAATAGTTGGAAAGATGGAAGAACTAACTACAAGGTGAAGGTAGCGAACATTTACTAGATGAGAGAGGCCCACGACCATTCGTTGTGGTCATGTTTGGAGGAGACTTTTGTCCAACACTGGACTGCTTTCGGCTAAAATGAAACTTATCTTTTCTTAATCAAACACAATGTAATTTATTTACATTTACGTAAGTAAATTACATTTACAAGTTTTTTTCGCATCTTAATTACATCATAAAATAAAAAACCGGCCAAGTGCGTGTCGGACGACGCGCCTCCAAGTGTAGGGTTCCGTAGTGATAGTGGTTTGAACAATATAATAAGAAAAAAAAATCTATGGTGTTGTTCAACATTTTTGAGTAAAAATCATTTGGTCGACTGTTACTCACAATCTTGTTAGGCCAACTTATGTATGATAGTTTTCCCTTTAATTTCGTTATATGTAGCTAATATTGCCGTAACGTTTGAATTTCTATCATTAACCGTTTAGTTGGTAGAGGGCGGGGGCACTTGACTCTAAAGAAAATTGGTATTTTAAAGCTTAATAAGTCACGAACAGAATTAACACGTAACCGAATCGAAAAGTGATATTTGCATACTCCTTACATTTTTTAAAGACCTATCCAACAATATACCACTATACATGTACAGAAAACGAAAAACAAAAAAAAAATTGTAGGGGAGGTACCCCAAATAATGTATTTTTCATGTTTTTATTCTACCACTTTGTCGGCGTGATTAAGGTGTATACTTGTGCCAAATTTTAAGTCTCTAGTACTAAATTATTTTGCACTAAATCGCGGATGGACAGACAGACAGACGGATATGGCGAAACTATAAGGGTTCCTTGTTTGCAACGGAACCCTAAAAAAAAATAATTTCATCATGTTTTTTTCAAATTTTGTAATCTTAATGATTCTATATTCCTTTTCAATGTTCATTTAAGTGCAATGAAATTTATAGCAATCTTTTGTCTATAATGCTTCTTTCATTATTAATACAGTATGAGCCCGAATCCATTTGGTTCCATTAAGGCTCTCTGGGGTGAAATTTAATCACCCACTCACGAAATACCTTTTGTTTCTATATACTTAAGAGTCACAACTTGCTGACTCGTGACTATTGTCCTTAAAGGTCGTTTATATTATGTATGTATGTATCTTCACGTTAAGCCCCTTATGGGATAGGCAAAGAGTGTGGATTGCCAGATATTCCGGTCCTGACACACCTCCCGTGCTTCTTCTACATTCATCTTTCTCTTCATACATGCACGCCGATTCCTAAGACTTTTGACCCTACCCTCAGATAGTACTCGATATATTTGGTCATGGTAGGTCAGTCTTGGTCTTCCTAGGCCTCTGCAACCATCCAAAGGTCGTGTATTATTTCGTACCACTTACTTTATCTACTCGTATCTTATACATTTTGATAAAAATAATAATAATGCCTACGGGTATAGTAAAAAAGGTACGCAAACTCAATTTGTTAGGGTACATTACTGACTTAATGCACGCTTTTAATTTCGACTTGAAAGCTTATACACATTATCCTTTTATTTTGATAATTTATTTATTTAGTAATAAGGGAATGTTCTTTTATATAAAATTTAGAGGGTGGTTATTTCTAAATTTATTTTGTTTATTATTTTTATGATAACTTTCCTTTGTTGTATACTGAGTTTTAACCGACATCAAAAAACGAGGGTGTTATGTTCGATACGTATGTATATTTTATGTATGTTCACCGATTACTCCGTCAATTCTTTACTGATGATAGAAATTCTAGTCTCGTTCGACATGATACACTGTCAAGTTGGTGCCACTGCCACAAAGTTGGGATCAGATGATGACAACATTGAGAAATGTTTGAAAACTTGGCAAAGTTGTATAGATATTCGTTGTATATATATAGTACAAGATTTACGTTGTGTTTTCTTAAATTATTTACAAATTTGCATCTGAAAATCGTTTCAGAAATTCTGACTTCAGGCACACCGCGGACACTCCGCCTAAATTCCATACAAACGCTGTGGTCTGTATTACACAGACATCAATTAGTGACATGTATTCATACGTGCACATGTGTGCGTTGCGCGTAGAAAACACCAACCGTCGCACATAAGAGGGGAGGAGGTTGGGTGATGCGGGGAAATCGGGCGGGACGTCGAAGTGTCCATTCTATACGTAGTACTCGTATTATTACATATTCTCTGCCGCACCGTTCAACCTGTTCGTAATGAAGGATTTTGAAACGTTTGTCGGTAAAATGAACGGGTACATAAAAACAATAAAGACTAATTGAATATTTCCGTCATTTCATAAAATAAATACACAGACAAAAAAGTTGCAAGCGCGCATATTTTTTTGAATGAGAATTTATTTAGCGGCGCTGTGAAGAGGGGGTTCAGGGGAGGGAGGGTAAGGAAGGGATGACAGAGGGGAGATAAAGATTTAAATGTAATCTAAATTGTTATGGATATTTGTCATGAATCAAGGAGGTACACCACTGACATAGAAAAAAGAGTGCTTGCAGGGAATTGCGTGAATGGAGCGTTGGGTAAGTTGCTAGAATCGAAACATCTCAGCCAGCGGGCTCGACTAACCGTACAAATAGGTCGAGTTCTGTCTGATGGTGGGGTCAAAAGTCTTTGGAATCGGCGTGCATGTATGAAGAGAAAGGTAGACGTGGCACGAGAGGTATGTCGCATCGCATCGCAGTTTTGTGTGGCCGCCCTTAACATCACTACCGCTCTTCTGACGCCTCAGTTAGGTGAAAAAAGTGGCACGCTTGGTTTTCAAACTGATTCTGATGATAAGTATATGTCTGTCCTACAAATTAATTTGCAACTTTCATAAATAATTTACAATATACATATAATACAGTTCACAATAATGCTAAGTGAACACTAGCGCCTAGAGCCTATATTCAACTACGAAATGACAGAAATGTAAGAACATGTTTAATATAGGGTAAAGTAAACCATTCAACCCATACAACGAGGATACTGAATTAATGGTTTGTCCAAAACTCAAATGCAAAATTTATTTTCTCATTTTGATACACTAAGCACTCAATAATGCACTTAATCACAAAGTTATAAGATACAAATTAGAGAACGTACCTGACAGTAAGTCAAATTTGGTCGTTGAACCACGT
The DNA here is from genome assembly GCA_036365455.1 of Macrosoma leucophasiata. NCBI lineage: Eukaryota > Metazoa > Arthropoda > Insecta > Lepidoptera > Hedylidae > Macrosoma > Macrosoma leucophasiata. The sequence goes on from JAWQUS010000017.1 coordinate 3,545,253, forward strand.
AATTGCTGTTGTGAAAGTGTCGAGAACGTTCTCGAAGTTTCAAGAGTTCTTTAAGTTCACACAACTGACAGGTAGGTACTTTTAGATGGGCTCCTTAGACAACAGATTTAAAATATGTTTGAATATATGTTTTAATATACTATAGGAAGCTCGCTCGGCCCCGCGGCTGATGTAGATCGCTTGCGATCTACATCAGTGTCGGTTAAGCGGTATAGGCGCGGTCGGGTGTGTGATGGGTGACCGCTAGTGTCAAATTAAAATGCGCGTTTCCGTGCTTCAGAGGGCACGTTAAGCCGCGGCTGATGTAGATCGTAAGCGATCTACTCGGTTAAGCGGTATGGGCGCGGTCGGGTGTGTGATGGGTGACCGCTAGTGTCAAATTAAAATGCGCGTTTCCGTGCTTCGGAGGGCACGTTAAGCCGTCGGTCCCGGTTGCTACCGAAAGATAGCAGTCGTCAAACCTTGTCAGAGGCCTTATGGGCGGTTTGAAAACATCTGACAGCGGATTGGCCAATAACCCTTATTTTCACCAACCCGCATTGGAGCAGCGTGGTGGAGAAAGCTCCAGGCCTCCCCCCAAGAAGGGGAGAAACTCGTGCCCAGCAGTGAGACGTATCAAGGGTTGCCATAATTATCCACTATACACGGAAAGGCACGGAGGCATAACACCTTAGACCTCAAGAGTGGTAACGCATCTGCATTTTGACTTTGGTCTTCGTGTGGGTGTCTTTAGGCTGCAGTCATCACTTAACATCAATTTGAACTGCGTGCTTGATTGCCACTTCCATTACATAAAAAAAAAGTATCGGTTCAAATTTGACCAAAATTGTCGACAAATGTCACATTGGTAAATGGTGCAAAAAGGTAACGCTCTACAGACCCGAAATAAGCCGAAGTCTCCTTCCTAATAGTTAGGTTAGGATCCCACTGCAGAATCATTTCGTTCATCCAGATATGCTGCAAACCTATTTTTTACGCATATTTATAGTCTAGAGCATTGATTCCCAAAGTGGTCCATTTACCCCCTGGGGTCCATGGGAGACTCAATGGGGTCTACGTATATGCGTAAATAAAATGGGATTTACGGGAAAGTGATATAAATGTTAGCAAGAGGGTCCACCGAAACCAGAAAAAAAATTGAAAGGGGTGTACAAGAAAAATAGTTTGGGAACCTCTGGTCTAGACAATATAATCCACTACGTTGCCTATCAAAAAATGGTAGCAAGTATATTTTTTAAGTTTTTTTTTAAAGATTTTTTTTTAAATTTGTCTTTCAATTAAATATCGTCCACCTCACGGCAACATGTATAAAGACTCTGAAAAATCACGTCTGTCGTTGCGCACTTGGCCGCCCCTACGTATTTTCGATCCATCCCGATAACTTTTTAAGTCCATGACGTATATGTATGTATGTATCTTCACGCCAGGTCCCTAACGGGGTAGGCAGAGAGTGTAGAGCGCCAGATATCCCGGTTCAGACAAACCTCTCGTGCCTCGTCTACCTTCATCATTCTCTTCATACATGCACGCCGATTCCGTATATGTATTATTTATATATCAAATTAAAGCTATTTCTTTTCTTATTATGATGATATACGGAAACTAAATTAAATCGGCCGCAAATAAGGGTTGCTGGCTGTTAAAGATAAAATTATTTCATTAAAAATATAACGGCCATATTTTGATAGGCAACCTAATGGATATATTCTCAGTAATATAGTGGAGTAAAAATTAGGTTTGCAGCATATCTAATTGAACGAAATGATTCTGCAGTGGGATCTTATAACCTATAAGGACGATTTGCAATATTTCTTGTAGGATACTTTTACGTTGTATGTTTTGATTTGATGTCATTTTTTAAATATTTACAAATTGTGAATTAAATTATACGTAACTTCACGCCCGTAATCCCGGAAGGGGTAGGCAGAGGTAAATGCATGCATTCAAGCATACATGCAAACACCCACGATTCGCCGGTTACATTTTAGGCCCATGTAATAGGTGGCGAGCCTATTGACATCTCCGGGCACATTACCAAACTTCGAGGTACTGGGAAACTTCCAGAAAATGGAAAAATCCAAATAAAACCAGAGATAAAGGATTTTAAACCGTTATCTCTGATAGCCCCTGACCCGGCAATCGAACCCAGGATCTCAGCGTAGTAGTAGTAGTGGCCTGCTTCCACTAGGCTACCGAGGCAGTTAAAAATTACATTATACTATAACATTATCCGCCTACTCCATTAATACTGAAAAGTTTGTAAATACGGATGTTTGAAACTCATTTGCGCATTAATGGATGTATAAACTTGGGTTTATTCGAAATAATGAGCAGGTTGGTTAAATATTTAATGTATTTTTGACAAGTTAACTTTTTGTTTTGGGCAATCACGAGTGACTTGCAATTCAGTTGTAATTGCTTAATTAATCGAATGAATTTTCTTTTTCATTAATTAAGTTTCGTAATCAGGTCGTAAACATAATATTCAAAATTTAAAACATCCAAAAGTTTTTCTTATGAAACAAAGTAGGGAAACAAACGTGCACTTGATAGGGATGTTAAGTGATGACTCTAGTCTACAATACTTTATGGCCTGAGATTTTTTTATTTCTTTTTTTCCAATAATAGAGGGGCCACACAATGACAAACTGTTTGTTAATCGATTGCGAGACGTACTAGGTACTTTGATACCATTCGGGACGCGAAAGTGTTTAACAATACCATATATCATTACATAATTGTTGCACTACAAAGCTATTCAAATCAGTTATTGGTCCAGTAAAACATCCTATTATTTTAAAGACCTGCCCGGTAGTACTGTGACGTTGTATTTTTTCTAATTTGAATTTTTAATTTGACGTTTTTTAAAAAAAGATCCTATTTTTTAATTTGTTCATATTTTAATTTGATCATACGTTAATTTGAGCATTCGTTAATTGGTTAGGTCATACTTTAGCATAGGGTATATATTTAACATGGGGAATCCTCAACTTACCTTTTAGGTACGGATCATTGTTAGAATATTTTTTTCTTCCCCAATGATGGTGTTAAATCTGACTGACCTCTGGATGCGGGGTGTGACCGGTTACCCTGAAGCCTAGTGGAGTAGATAATACTGGACCCCTCCGTAAGCTGTCTACTAAGGTACCATCTTAAGGATTTGTAGAAAGGATTAGGGTTACCGGCATTACCATGCCCGGGGACAGGTCATTAAGTAAAGTATATATATTAAATTAAATTAAATTAAAAGAAAAAAAAGGAGCAGTAATCGTCACCACTCGAACCATTTCATATTCACGACCCTGTTTTCTTGATAGTTTGGCACTGGATCACATTGGTAAAAACATAGATTAAAGAACAATAATAAATAAATATCAGTGTACCAAACAAACAGCTTTTTATTCATTCTTCATTAACAGAACTGGGTTCAAGTAATAGAATAATATTCTGAGAGCTCGGCTTTCAGTACCTAATGCAACAATGGGTAATACTGTTCGGGCTAGATTATATAATGTGGTTCTCATATTCGACTTTGATAGATATAGCAATCAAGCTTTTGTCAAATCATGCGCCCACATTGTCAAATCACTTTGTGATATGCAGCCATGACATTAGCATGGTTTTTTTACTGGTGGTATAGCTCCAGTGACGGAGCTCGCGGGCGTAGGCACCACCGCATTACCTAATATACTTGCCGCTAAATGGTAGTGTTCAGCACTATCGTGTTCCGGTCAGGTGGTAATGTACGGCTCTGTAATTTCCGACACAGAGGCATAACACCTAATGCCTCAGGAGTGGCAGCGCATCTGCATTTTGACCTCTGGTCATTGTGTGGGTGTCTATAGGCTGCAGTCATCTAACATCAATTTGAACTGCATGCTTCTTTGCCACTTCCATCACATACAAAAAAAGTTTATCTGTTATCTGTAGTACTGCTATTAAGACCTGTTAAGAATTATCGTGTCCTAAATCTCGGGTCCCATGTCTCCCCAGTAATATACGGTGCCACTTTTGACATAACGTCAGAAAGCGTACCCTGTGTGTTTCACTTTCAATCTGATCCAAAACTATGGTCAATATCAAATTTAGAAATCAAAAAGAAAGAAATATGTAAATACTTGGATCAATACTACCTTTTCGCGGTAGATATATTAGGTAACACTTGCTTGTACTCTGAGCTCCGGTACTGGTAATCTACTACCAATAATTAATCAGCAGATACCCATCGGACTACAATGCCTTCGAGATCAGTCACTAAAGCTCTAAGATCAGTAAAAAAACCTGTTTTCTGTTGATTTTATAATGAACTAACTGTTGCGTGCATGTCATTTTATAAATAACTAAGTAGCCTATGTTCTTCCTCAAAGTCAGCTCTATCTCTATATCAAATTTTATTAAAATCGGTTCAGTCGTATGGACGTGAAAAGGTAACAGACAGACAGACAGACAGAGCTACTTTCGGATTTATAGTAGGGATAAAGTCAACAGGTTATTTTTTTTGGAATGCTACAAGGGGCAATGCTATTCGGTGTTAGATTAGGTAATGTGGTGCTCGTATGCGACGTTGATAGACAGAGCAATCTTGTTTGAGTCAAATCGGGCGCCCGCATTGTCAAATCACTTTGTGATTTGCAGCCATGACATTAGCATCGCTTGCTAGTTATCTGTAGTGCTGCCACAGTACATATATGAACAGTATGGAAACTGCATTGTGTTGAATTGCAATGTGAACTGCATGCTTGTTTGCCACTTCCATATCAAAAAAAAAAAAAATACCTAGTTGTTCATATATATGTATATGGCATTAAGTTCGCCATATGTACTCCTCATGTGCATTTAAGTATAAATAAATATGTGAGACGAGAATCCTGCCGTCAGCTCTTCGATTTATTTAGAGCACATGGCCCCGTACTAATTATTACAGAAACATATCAATTTACGTCTCAGGGTTCAGGGGAAGCAACGTATCTGTTTTTTGAACGTTACTTCGTAATTTCACGCCTGTAATCCCCGAAGGGGTAGGCAGAGTTAAAATGCATGCATTCAAGCATACATGCAAACACCCACGATTCGCCGGTTACGTTTTTGGCCCATGTGCTATATTGCCGGATAGGTGGAAATTACAAAGTAGAGGAATATAGGCCCATTGCAGTTCTGTCTACTCCGGCGAAGGTATTCGAGTCAGCTATACATAAATCTATATACTCGCAGGTAGGTGCACAGCTATCTGACGCACGGCACGGGTTACGACCGGCGCGCAGTACCACTACGAATCTACTTTCGTACATATCTGACATTGTACCTGTAGTGGATGGTGGTGGACAAACCGATGCTGCTTATTTTGACTTCAAAAAAGCATTTGACCTTGTAGATAATGACATACTCCTGAGAAAGTTTGCGAGCCTCGGTTTCGCAACCAATCTTCTCGATTATAGATCTGAGCCGTATAACACGTGATCTGGTGTGAGTCAAGGATCGAATCTTGGGCCATTGGCATTTATCTTAATGATTAACGATTTACCAAAAGTAGTCAAGGAGGCTAGGTGTCTATTATTTGCTGACGATTTGAAAATTTCGTTACCAATAAATAGTGTGAAAGACTGCGAGAAGCTTCAATCTGACATAAATCTGGTGGTGCGATGGAGTAAGGTTTACAATTTAACACATCAAAATGTGTCACTTTATAACTTTTACTCCTAAACACAACCCCATTATATTTGATTATAGCGTTGAGGGAACCGCTATGCCGAGGGTGACGGAGGTGCGAGATATGGGGGTGCAACTTACCACTGATCTTTTATTCCGCAACTACGTCACAAATATTTGTAAAAAAGCATTTCGCACGTTAGGTTTCACTCTGAGAACGGTTAGCAAATTTACAAATATTAAGGCTATAGTGCACTAGTTAGGAGTTTGTTGGAACATAATGCAATTATATGGTCACCACATGAAATTAAGTACAGCACAATGCTTGAAAGGATCCAGAATAAATTTATTAGATATTTATATATGAAAATGTATGGTGCGTATCCATCCTATCAATTAAAATATCCTACACTATTTATTTTAGGGATGGTAGGGTACAGTGAGTTAAGAGTGAGGAGGGAGCTCCAACTAGTTACGTATATTTTTAAAGTACTGAGAGGCAAAATGATAAATGCTGAGGTGTTGAGTATGGTAGGTTTATCGGTACCAGACAAATGCGTGTGGCGACGCCAGATGCCTAACTTGCTGGCAGTGCCGCGCGCGCGTACAAACCTGCTAAAGGAGGCGCCTCTGACGCGGGCACTGCGCACCCTCAACCTCATAGCCAAAGAGGTAGATTTACTTACGTGTTCTTTGAATGAATTCACAATAATTGCAAATTATATTATAAGTTATAATGGAATTAATTTGAAATAATAATTTAATGTTTGATATAATTAATGAAGTTCGCATTTTTAATGATAAATTTTCAATATTGTATTTTATTTATTCTGTTGTATTTATATTATTATAAAAAAAAAATTGCTTACCTGTCGCATTGGGGAAATCCTGTCATGATAGATTAAGTATTTGTAAATAAATAAATAAATAAATAAATGTAACAGGTGGCGAGCCTGTTGACATATCGGGGCACATCACCAAACTTCGAGGTACTGGGAAAGTTCCAGATAGTGGAAAAATCCCAATAGAACCAGAGATAAAGGACTTTACACCATTATCTCTGATAACCCCCTACCCGAGAATCGAACCCAGGACGTCAACGTAGTAGTAGTGGCCTGCTACCACTAGGCTACCGAGGCAGTTAAGCATTAGTTTGCATTTTCACCTCTGGTTTTTGTGTAGATGTCTATAGGCTGCAGTAATTACTTATCATCAGTGAAAGCTGCATTAGCATGTTAGATGCTTACCACGTTCTTTACCTTAAAAAAAACTGGTTGCCTGTAAAGTCGGTTTTACGGGCAAAGATTTTACGTGACAACGTCTTTTTCTCGGTAGAAAGGCATTCGCCGGTCCGGCAGGCCTCTCTCTCGTTCGGTGACTCATCGTTACGTTACCGGGCGTTACACTTTTTCATGAGTGACTCCGAGCCGCAAACTAATTTAAGACGTTGTCACGTCAAAACATAATACACTGACTCTTGACTGATACATGACTTTCGCTATTCGGTGAAATATGTTGACAACCTTAGTTCTCATGCTACTATCCTCGTTTCTGATTCAATCTTACAGGAATTCGCCAATAAAAGCTCTCTGTGTAAAGCATTCACTATAAATCGATATAAATTCGCCCAATATAGCTACCCTCACTGCCTACTCACATTAATTGCACTCAATCAAAGTTACAACGGCTTTGTGGGCCAACATTCCTGCTTGTGTCAAGTGGCGCATTATTGAAAGATCGACCTCGAGTGTTTAATGATTGCGCCACACCTGGGTAATCTATACTACTTTTAATACTACGAAAATATATTAAATGTTTTTATATACAGAAATCTTATGTCACGGTGTTTATTATTGAACTATTACTGGCAGGACTTACTATTTGATAAGTCTGAAAATTGATCGTATTTTATACCACTAATGTAAAATGAGATAAAGTTCATCTGGAATTCAACCCAGCGATCTGCGTGCCTTAGAAGTTAATGTGTCAATAATTTTACAGCTCCGTAATATTTGCATGGGTAAATTCAATTGGTGTTTTAATCATTTTTCATAAAAATCTTCATATGTTCTCACGTTGTAAACCTTTATACGAATACGGCTAAACTTAGTGAGACCAACAAACATCATTTCATTTTAAGGGTTTTGTAGCCTACAAGTTGGAACTACTTTAGTTTCGCCGTGTCCGTATTTTTTTATCTCGCGCATCACATCACATAGTGTGGGGTGTAATTGTATAAGAAAACAATAATAATATTATATCGATTAAGAAAATCCTTTGTGAAATATTAATCTTTAAAGTGTCAATTGTTGTTAGAGTCAGTGCCCTCCCCCCCCTCTCCCTTGACATCGATAACAAATCGTAACTGTAGTTTATAAAACGAATTTACAACGAAAACTATCACAGGCATCTAAGTAGGCTATACTACATTTTCCATTACCTACCACTGAATTTTTCAACTTCTATTTAACTCTATAAGAAATACACAGCTCGGTAAGTAGCTTAGGACTCTCAATTATGCTGAGATAAGGGTTTACCAACACTCCCATCCGACACGTATTGATGCTAACTCACAAACATAAATTACATGAATTAAACGTTTCACCCGCACAAGTGTGCACGTATCATTAACCAGAATAATTAAAAGGGAAGGGATCTGGCGTTCATTTATTTGAATAACGAATTCGAGTGGATTCGATATTTTGATGCTGAAATAAGTTATTTGATAGCATTGTATTTTTTTTTCCATTTGGGATAAATGTCGAGGTTGCCATATTCGGGATACTAAAGAATATATATAAATTATTTTTATCATGGTTGTGGAATCATCTATGTACATTGCTCAACAATAAGAGAGAGAGCTTAGGAAGGAGACTTCGGCTTATATCGGGCCTGTAAAGCGTTATCTCTTTCGCACCGTACCTATTTGACGTTTGTCGACCATTTTCATCAAGTTTTGACCAATACCGGACTGTCTGTGCTTACGTAGGCAGTGTGCAACAGAGATAACGCTCTACGAAGTCGAAACGAGCCGATCGTCTCTTTCGCAGGCTTGATGTGCAATATTAATTGTTGAGTACTGTACGGGTTTGGCAACGCTCCATTAATACATGATATCAGTTGAAATGCATTTAAAGTTTATATCGTTAGTTTCATCACAAAGATTATTTAATTTCATTGTAATTAACATTTTTATGTATACAGAATTTAAAAAATTGCCGAATAGTTAAGTATATTGATCCCTGGTAGCAGTGCTATATGCTGATCAAGTACCGTGACTAAGTGCCTACCAATTTCTTATTACCTAAACAACTTTTGAAATGAGACCTAAATCATCTTAAAAATCAACGGAATGACAAGTAGGAACAAATACATTAGCTGGGTTCACACAGACCGAGCTGCCTCGCGAGGCTGCTCGCTCTGTACGGACGCGCCTCGTATTGTATGGCAAAACGTGATCTTGATATTATCACAAAGACTTGGATATGTTAATTAATATAAATAAATGAAATAATTTAATACCTTAAATACTGATCAAATTAAATTGATTGATTAAAACTTACCACATTTCATTTAGATAAAATCGCTCACAAAATTGCGGTCTGCCATTGCATTAAAAAGAAAATCTCAGACCAGCTTTAATATCCGGGTATTATGAATGAAAATAGAAAAAGAGTCTAGCGCTGCATTCCTCATCGATTTTACTGCAGCATTTTTTTCCCATTACGTCACTATAATTATCGGTGGTAGTTTCACAACTTACTATTTACATAGAGACACATTATATCTGTTAACACTTGCCCCTTATTCATAAACGTACTTGAGATACGTTCTAGCTATAGAATGCTTTGTCTTTTTCAGGTGCATTGTCAAATGTGCAGGATATACAAAGACAAAGGAGAGATTAGCAACACTTTAGCTAAAATACGTTTATGAATAAGGGGGTATGTGTTCATTGTTATTGTAACGTGGATTATTTATTTTTCCACTTACATAAAAACTTAATAGGCGTGTCCACTCAGCGAGCAGCCTCGCGAGACATTTGCCGCGCTAGGCAGCTCGCTCTGTGTGGACGTTCCTCGGTTAGTGCGCACGACCGAGCCGCCGAGCCATCTAGTGTCGGGCGCGTCCACCACACAGCGAGCAGCAAGGCAATAGCCGCGCGAGGCTGCGCCTAATTGATAACTTTTATTTATTGTTTTCATCTAATGCATAATTTTGAAATTCGGATTTATCAACTCGATTTATATTTGTTTATGATAATCGGTGTCGTTGAATTTCGACTACAAATGTATCCCACTATTAGACATCTGTCAAAACAAACTTCACTCGTGGAGGTGGGGGGGCGGTAGTAAGTGCAATAACGGAAGATGAGCAGCAGCATCCTGCGATAAAACTACCGCCACTTTAGTTTTAGCATAGGCATACTTCACTACACACTGTCTAACTAAGACATGAATGATTTTTAAGTATACACCAAGTCTGATTTTCCTAAAATGCATTAAAAAGGAAAAGTTCACACCAGCTTTAATATCCGGGTTTTGTGGATGAAAATGGTGAAAAAAGGCTAACATGAACTATCTTCCATTCCCCATCGATTTTACCGCAGCATTTTTCCGTTACGTCACGATTGTCATTTCCCAACTGACGATTAAAATAGACATTCGTTCCGTACCTAACAGGTAACTTCACGCCTGCAATCCCCGATGGGGTAGGCAGAGGCAAATGCATGCATTCAAGCATACATGCAAATACCCACGATTCGCCGGTTACGTTTTTGGTTACAGTTAGAAGTGGGATCCTATTACTAAGCTTCCGCTGTCTACCTGTGTATCACCAGGCTGTATCTCATAAACCGTGATAGCTTTTTCACAAATTATGTGCTTCCGGTGCCGCTATAATAACAAATAAATAAAATGTAAATATTAATGCGGGGTCCCCGTACGATAAACGTTTTTTTTCGAATTTTTGCTCAATATTAATAACGGTAGACGCATAAAATTTTCACAGAATGTTTCGTTATATACCTTTTTTTTACTGGTGGTAGAGCTCCAGTGACGGAGCTCGCGGGCGTAGGTACCACCGCATTACCTAATATACTTGCCGCTAAATGGTAGTGTTCAACACTATCGTGTTCCGGTCAGGTGGTAATGTACGGCCCTGTAATTTTCGGCACAGAGGCATAAGACCTTAGGCCTCAGGAGTGGTAACGCATCTGCATTTTGACCTTGGTCTTTGTGTGGGTGTCTATAGGCTGCAGTCATCACTTAACATCAATGTGAACTGCATGCTTGTTTACCACATCCATGACATAAAAAAAAAAAAAATACCTACGAGTATTACCTTTCAAAGTGAATCTTTATTGTTCAGTACTATCATGTTTCATTAAGTTGATGTTTGCGACCATAATAAATAGTTACACGAGCGTAAAAAAGTGTTGAACATCAAAGCGTTCAAAAATATTTTTCTTTCGTGAAAACTAGATCTAGACTATTACATATATTATGAAAATAAGCTCCCTAGTATTTAGCATAATGTTATAAGCATGAATATCAATCGAATTTACGTTTTATCTATCTCGTAGAAAGAATATTATTTTATGCTGCCAGAAAATTCAAATAAATTCAATTTGTGTGCCTAGTTTATGTAAATGTTCGATTAATCTCTTTTTTTATTTCACAAAGTAGAAAATAAGCGTACAGTTCACACTGATAGTAAGAGAGTAATTTGGTCTAATTTACGTTCAAATAATTATAGAATAATAAATAAAATTAAAAATAAAATACGCACAGCCCCACATTAGGTATAAACCTGTGTCGTAGGTGCCGTTGTACACATACAACACATACACAAACACCCAGACCCGAAACAAATATCTGTAGGCCATACAAATATTTGTCCCGGTGCGGGGATCGAACCCGCGACCCTTCGAATCAAATGGTCGTCTCACACCGCTGGACTAACCGGATTGTCAATTCTATGTAAGCACTCGTATATTTTATCAAAAAATCACCGGACAAGTATTAATGTTTTTTGTTTACTTTGAGGCAAACAAGTTTTTGTTATGTTTTTAAAATAAATTGAAAAAAAAATTAGAGCCATTTAAGTATGGTTTCGTAATAACTATCACAGAGACATAACTTAGTTTTCGTGTAGATGTCTATAGGGTGAAGTCATCACTTAACATCAATGCAAGATCTTACTGGTGGTAGAGCTCCAGTGACGGAGCTCGCGGGCGTAGGCACCACCGCATTACCTAATATACTTGCCGTTAAATGGTAGTGTTCAGCACTATCGTGTTCCGGTCAGGTGGTAATGTACGACTCTGTAATTTTCGGCACAGAGGCATAACACCTTAGGCCTCAGGACTGACAACACATCTGCATTTCGACCTTGGTCTTCGTGTAAGTGTCTATAGGCTGCAGTCATCACTTAACATCAATGTGAACATTCTTGTTTGCCAGTTCAATTACATAAAAAAATTACGTCACGAGGGGATACTAAAATATAATACTTGTCTACTGCAGCATACAAACATATAAATCTTCAAAATGCACATGTGCTTCCACCCCTGAATACAACAGGCAAAACAACGTGCCCCTATTACAGATTTTTTTTATGTTGTGGAAGTGGCAAACAAGCATGCAGTTCACATTGATGTTAAGTGATGACTGCAGCCTATAGACACGAACACAATGACCAGAGGTCAAAATGCAGATGCGCTGCCACTCCTGAGGCATTCGGTGTTATGCCTCTGTGTCGGAAATTACAGAGCCGTACATTACCACCTGACCGGAACACGATAGTGCTGAACACTACCATTTAGCGGCAAGTATATTAGGTAATGCGGTGGTGCCTACGCCCGCGATCTCCGTCACTGGAGCTCTACCACCAGAAAAAAGATATAATAAATAAATAAATAATAATATAGAAAAAGGAGCAGGTACACTAGCAGTAGTTAAGTTTGTCATGCAACGCGATGTTCCCCGAGTGTATTTGCATACAGATGGGTACCATTATATACGGTTGCAGTACTAAGTGGTAACTTTGTTTTGCTTATTATAATCCTGCCTTTTGTACTTTGCATCGTTACAACGTCTCGTGTGCATTTTCGGACCGTTATAAGGCAGCAATTAAAGCAGAAACAGCGAGAAATATGTATATATTTTTTTATGCAATGGTAGTGGCAAACAAGCATGCAGTTCACATTGATGTTAAGTGATGACTGCAGCCTATAGACACTTACACGAAGACAAAGGTCGAAATGCAGATGTGTTGCCAGTCCTGAGGCCTAAGGTGTTATGCCTCTGTGCCGGAAATTACAGGGACGTACATTACCACCTAACCGGAACACGATAGTGCTGAACACTACTATTTAGCGGCAAGTATATTAGGTAATGCGGTGGTGCCTACGCCCGCGAGCTCCGTCACTGGAGCTCTACCACCAGTAATACTGTTGTGGGCGTCTTTGGAGAAGACTTTGTCTAGTACTGGACATTTACGACTAGAGTAATGAAACTACACATTTTAAACACATTAAATATGTAAGTTTCTACATTTCTCTGTACTGCCTCGGTAGCCTAGTGGTAGCAGGCCACTACTACTACGCTGAGGTCCTGGGTTCGATTCCCGGGTAGGGGGCTATCACAGATAATGATGTAAAGTCCTTTATCTCTGGTTCTATTGGGATTTTTCCATTTTCTGGAAATTTCCCAGTACCTCGAAGTTTGGTAATGTGCCCGGAGATGTCAACAGGCTCGCCACCTGTTACATGGGCCAAAACGTAACCAGCGAATCGTAGGTGTTTGCATGTATGCTTGAATGCATGCATTTACCTCTGCCTACCCCTTCGGGGATTACAGGCGTGAAGTTACGTTTTATTTTCTACATTTCCTACAGTACCTATTCGCATAACTGAGAAAAATGTATGAAGAGATGTATTTTATTTTAACATCTCCATTGCTACATTGGCGATATAAGGGCTGGCAGCGCGTTGGCAACTCCCCTGGTGTTGCAAATGTTCATAGGCGACGGTGACCACTTTCCATCAGGTGGCCCTTTTGCTTGTCTGTCAATCTTCAGACATACAAAAAAAAAATATATATGATGAAGAATAACCTCGCGAATTTGGCAAAAGACGCCTCCATTATTCAATACAGGGCGATGTGACATGAGAACACGCACGAAATAGCGTTATTATGCTCTGTTTATACACGACATAGTACTGGCGCAAGTGCATTGAAAACAAGAAAAAACAATAATGACAACACGTTAAATATTCTAGTGGTCTTGTGGCTAAAAGTACCACCGCATTACCTAATATATCTATATCACAGAGGCAAAACAACTTAGACCACGCGCAAACGAATCTGCGTTGTTACCTTATAGTTTAAATGTGAATAGGTAAATGTCTAGACAGGTCTGTATGTAGGCAGTTAGGTAGGTAGTTTAAATATCTGTAGACTGTATACTACCTACCTTACTCGTCACTTAACAGCCCTGTGAACTGCATGCTTGTTTGCCACTACATAAAAAATACCTCATACCGCATAACTACACATTCCAGTTCAAGCGCGTACAGTTGAATGTTTGCTTCGCGATGAACATCAATAAGTCGCAGGGGCAGACACTGAGGTCAGCGGGTGTTAACCTCAGGACAAGTTGCTTCTCACACGGGCAACTGTACGTCGCTTGCTACCGCGTTACCAGTCCTGTCTCTCTTTACATTTTGGCTCCTGGCAGAATAACTACCAACGTAGTTTATAGGAAAGTGTTGTAAGGTTTGATAACTTTGTACGTATTTTAACTCTTTTGTGTCCGGGAATATATTCCTGCATTATTTTGTCTATTTCCTTCAGTCACATCTTATGACTGAACCAGAGAATATGTAATAATACTACTGAACTCAGCAGGATTCCCATATGACTCCCTTCACTTGCTTCGCTTGCAAAAAAACTTATACTTTTAATTTAATACTATTTTAAAAGTTGTTTGCTTATAATGCTAAAGCGACACTGGCATCTTAGGTATGTTTGGTGATGTGGAGCCTTCACGCAGACGACGTTGCGGGCAGCTGTTAGTAAAAAATATGACAATAATTTAATTTAATTAAACTGTGGAGGAACGGGTGGAAGTGTTCCTCCGGCGAAAAGGGAGGATCCTCCAACCAGGCGAGGTGATAGCGCCTGGCGGGCCGCGGCCCCACGAGTGACGTTGGGAAGTTGTATATATGCCAACTCTTGAGAAATCTTCGCATGTGCGATGTAATTCGAATGCACGCCATCTACCGTACTAGACAAGTACTGTGAGGTTTTCATATGTGTTCCACTAGTTGGCGCCTTAATGTAGTGGACGCTACAAAACAATAAAGAGATGTTTTCTTAAGTAAATTTCAACCGGATAACTAAATTTCATCAAAAATGTTTTCCTTAGGGAGGCAGCGGGTCTTACATAAGTGTTTCAAATTTTTAAGGTACTGTCGCTACTCATATAAAAAACCTGAACATCGTCAGCACGGTAGAGAAGACAATCGACAACAATACGAGTATATTTATACAAAGTCTAATACACGTAAAATGGCATCCTATTGATGTCAATGACATGAAAACTCATAATAAGCTGACAATGGTTTTGTACAGTCAAGGGAAAGATACTAGCGATTTTTTTAACCGAGTTCCTCTACCGATTTATACACATATACTCATATAAATAAAGAAAAAATGGAATGAAAAATTAGACTTCAGGCCGGAATTGAATCTTCAACCTCAAGATAACCAGTCTGGCTGCTTTACCGCTAGTTACCGAGTCGTAAAACTGGACGTCGAATGTTTCTTTCCCTTTTGAATTTTAACTGAATTAGGTCGGTGAACGACATCCATTGATAACTTTACTATTAAAAAGCTATACAACCAATTTGCAGTTTATGCGATATCGTTAAGATGTCGCTATACCCTTAATAATTGTAATATTTTTATTTTTCGCATTAACCATGCGAATATATTTCATCATAATTTGTATACATCCCAATAAGAGTATTAAACAGAATGAAGTTAATATCCATAATGAATAGTCGTATCAATTTATTGTATTGAAGCCAACCTCTCTGCAGACCTTTCATTGAGGAATGGAAAATCTATACTACGTAATAATGTTTATTAAAGATTTGTCCAAGGACTTGAAATCGAATTACTGAGACACATGTCAAATAAAAGTAAATATGAATACCATCATACTTTTTGCGACAAAAAGAAGGTCTTGATGTCTCCTACAAGTTTCAGAGATAATATTTTCCTAGAATTAGATATAGCTCAAACAACTGAGATTGGAAGTCTGGAATAACTCTAAACTCTAGGCTTGTGACAGAAAGTTTCTGCTCAAATAAAAGTGAATCGGAATTCTGCTCTTCAAAGTTAGAAGCTGGAGGCTTACATTAGCAATATTAAATTCATGAATTGGTCCCTTTAACACTTGTTATATTAATATGTAGAAATGTAATAGATTGCAACAACGTGGCAGTAATTGTAACTTATTTTTTATGTAATGAAAGTGCAAGTAGCAGTTCACATTGATGTTAAGTGATGACTGCAGCCTATAAAGACCTGAGGACAAAATGCAGATGCGTTACCACTCCTGAGGTGTAACGTGTTATGCCTCTGTGTCGGGAATCACAGGGCCGTACATTACCAACTGACCGGAACACGATAGTGCTGAACAATACCATTTAGCGGCAAGTATATTAGATAATGCGGTGGTGCCTATGCCCGCGAGCTACGTCACTGGAGCTCTACCACTAGTTGATAACATTCTTTGACAGATAGTGTCTATTTTAAGAGATAGAGCATTTTTAACCGAATTCTCGCAAAATTACAAATGAAGAATATTTGCACACACGCCCTATAACGAATTATCGGTATGCAGCGATATTTATTTGGATTGTTATATGGATTATTACTAGCTGACCCGGCCACGCGTTGCTGTGGCTAAAGTTTTTGTTATATTACATTATAGTAAACAATCTAAGAGGAAAAATAAGAGAACATCAGTTACGGAGTCCACTATGCTTTTTCACACAGACGGTATTTATAAAAAAATTTGGTGATCCCCTTATTTACCTACCTCTCTTGTAAAACAGGATTAATTTCAATGTAATATCTTCATTCATTATAATATGAATTCAATTTACACTTCAGTCTATGTAACACGTGGCCGGCTATGCTAACACCAAAAATTTAAAAAGTGGAAATAATTGAATTATACGGTATTTCGTTCACTACAAAATAAATTTAATTAATTTTATAGCGTCAACAACACGTGGTAATTATGCTGTTAAAATGTAGCATGACACGTTCGTAGATTTACCATAGCAGCGCCATCTATTGATTACTTACTCAACCCAGTCGAAAGGTATCGACATCTGTTAGAATCATTTGGAGTTAACAGATAATTGTGACTGACAAATAATAACAGACAAATAATTAGCAATAAATTAAAATTGCGACTATAATTTGAGATTTAAACTATCCTATCTCTCAAGTTGGATCGAACTGCACATGGTGTGCGAATTTTATTATAATCGGTTAAGTGGTTTAGGAGTCCATTGAGGACAAACATTGTGACACGAGATTTATATATATTAAGATTACCAACAAAAACTTGAACCTCGTTATTTTGCGACGGTCACGTAAGTCACTTAAAAGTCATGTGACGATGCGATGCGGTGTCAGAAATAACTTGATTATATTTTAACTGCCTCAGTAGCGTAGTGGTAGCAGGCCACTACTATTACGCTGGAGGTCCTGGGTTCGATTCCCGGTTCGATAACGGTTTAAAATCCTTTATGTTTGCTTCTATTAGGATTTTTCCATTTTCTGGAAGTTTCCCAGTACCCCGGAGTTTGGTAATGTGCCCGGAGATGGCAATAGGTTCGCCACCTGTTACATGGGCCAAAAACGTAACCGGCGAGTCGTGGGTGTTTGCATGTATGTATGAATGCATGCATTTACCTCTGCCTACCCCTTCGGGGATTACAGGCGTGAAGTTACGTTTTTTTATATTTTAAATATGATCCTGAATTATATGTCCTATTGTGTCCCATGATTCACCAGTCACCCAGTATTGTATTAACTGTTAACACTACTATTAATTATATTATTACTACTCATTCAAGTAACCAAACATACATTGTTATGCATCCAAACGCAGCATACCCACAATGGCACGAATAATTTAATAATTCACCATATCCGTAGCCGTGGAAAATGTTATTGTCAAATTATAATCGTCTTTACGTCAACAACATTAATGATTACATTCCCTTGAAGGATTTAGGCCGTTACATTATACTTAGATTACGAGTTGTATCGATAACATGTCATTATTTAATAAAGGGTTTTAGAGGTTAAATTGGATGATGATCATGTCTACAGTCTGCTGGGGTTCAAATCAATTACGTAGTATGTCTTGGCTAAAATATTGTTAAAGTTATTTTTATAAATAAAAATAAATTGCTAAATTGCTGAACCGATTTGACTGATTGGTCTCCACACATTAACAGTCCGCCGGCATATTAACTGGTGGTAGAGCTCCAGTGGCGGAGCTCGCGGGCGTAGGCACCACCGCATTACCTTAGATACTTGCCGCTAAATGGTAGTGTTTAGCACTATCGTGTTCCGGTCAGGTGGTAATGAACAGCCCTATAATTTCCGGCACAGAGGCATAACACCTTAAGCCTCAGGAGTGGCAACGCTTCTGCATTTTGACCTTGGTCGTTGTGTGGGTGTCTATAGGCTGCAGTCATCACTCAACATCAATGTGAACTGAATGCTTGTTTGCCACTTCCATAACATAAAAAAAAAGTTATTAGCCTGTCAGTTAATCGTAGGAGATCACAAACTCACATTTCTTTGTACAATTCTGTCGGTCCTACGTTAATGTCTGGGGCCCTTTAGAAAGTGACGTTCCACTTTGACCGTCGCGGTCTGTCTGCCCGCTATGTGCGTTGCTGTATAGACTCGGTACATTCTTAAGAACGCAGAACTCTGAACTCCAGACCGCTCTCTGTCTGCGTGAGCTCATAGACTTTTCTAAAGTAAACTTAAAAGAACTTGACATAAAAGTCAGTCGATTGACAGTTGCCGCATTAAAGCATGCGCGCTGCAATGGTCATTTTAAACAGATTAATTTTGAGCGCTTGGCCTCGCGGCTAGTGTAGATCGTAAGCGATCTACTCGGTTAAGCGATGCGAGCGCAGTCGGGTATGTGATGGGTGACCGCTAGTGGCAAATTAAAATGCGCGTTTCCGTGCTTTGGAGGGCACGTTAAGCCGTCAATCCCGGTTACTATCGATAGATGGCAGTCGTTAAACCTTGGAGGCCTTATGGGCGGTTTGAAAAACATCTGACATCGGGTTTACCTTGGAGCAGCGTGGTGGAGTAAGCTCCAGGCCTCTTTCCAAGAAGGAGAGAGATTCGTGCCCAGCAGTGGGACGTATCAAGGGTTGTCATTATTATTATAATAATAATAACCCACATTGTACCCGCGCAAGCTTCGGGGAAATCCAAGTGACAATTTTATTCTTCACCTAAATGTGTACTTACAACCACTCTGATTTATTGGAAAACCACATACTCGTATATCTTTTCATGTCTCATCCTTGACAAAGATGTAAGTATGCAGTTAGGTATCTGCCAAAAGTATTGGGTAAATGAAATGTCGACAAGCCATGAGATAGACGAGCTCGCTGATTGGAGTGTTTTCATTGCTGAGAAAGCATTAGACGCTTTTAGTTTCTATGCATTCAATTTTTAAGTTTTTCCTCTTTTAATTTTTCTCACGAAATAAGTCTAGTGCTGTACAAAGGTAGGGTCTTAAATCTTTGGAATGTATGAAGAGTGATGAATGTAAGAGTACCTCTCCTCGGGAGGTGCCAAGGCTCTGCGTTTTCTGCCTACATACAGTAGTTAATAATGGTAACCTATTATACGTCCCACTGCTGGGCACGAGTCTCTCCCCTTTTTGGGGGGAGGCCTGGAGCTTACTCCATCATGCTGCTCCAATGCGGGTTGGTGGAGATACGGGTTAGTGGCCAACCTGTAGGATGTTTTCAAACCGCCCATAAGGCCTCCGACAAGGTTTAACGACTGCTATCTATCGATAGCAACCAGGGCCGATGGCTTAATGCGCCCCCCGAATGACGGAAACGAGGATTTTAATTTACCACTAGCCCATCACACACCCAACCGCGCCCGTATCGCTTAACCGAGTAGATCGCTTACGATCTACACCAGCCGCGGGCCATGCATAAGAAGGATATCCTTTAATCGCCACGCTTGGCATGCGGATTGGCGGGCGCAGTGGCGGTAATTTTATCGCACTTACTTCCACCCCTTCCCTTTAGGAAAATTCTTCCGCTAGTGGGCGGTAGGGTCGTCACGTTCCGGCACCATTAATTTACCGAGTATCAAATTTAAATTCAATAACGCGAATGCGAAGGACAGATTAGGTGATAGATTTATATGCATAGTTTGACAGATGTACAGACGGACCGATTGCAATTCTGTGACGTATTGTTATGTGATTTATTGTGTGGCCCCGGATTTGATATGTATGTAACCGATTTTTCGATACGAAATACATTATGATGTCTTTTTCCTTTCTGCCATGTATCAATATTATTTTGTTGTTGGTAAAGTTTTCATGTAAAGGGATTTTCTGTGATATAATTTATCTTGGTAATAGTACAATCTAAAGATGGTATTAGTGTTTTGAGTATAAAAGCTTATAGTGGCCACGAATCTTCATTATTTTCATATATTCGTGTCTGTGTTTCTTAAAACGATGCGATTAAATGAAACCCAACAATAATCACTCGGATTCCCAATAAACAAAAACGAAACAAAGAAACATTTTAATAAAAAAATAGATTTTTAAATGAATTTTATAAAGTTTAATTTTTGAAAATTTAAGTTTGAACACAATTACAGTGGCAAATAATCATATCATACTGAAAAAAATTACGAATTTTAATGTAAGCAAAATCTGAGCATTTAGGGAGATATGTTTAACTTCTAAATTAGAATGGGGTTGAATATTATTTTAAAGGAAAACTTTGTAGTCAACATTTAGCTAAATAAGTACCTGCTTTTAACTGCCACCAGTAAAACCTATTGACAAGATCCTTCACTGGAGCTGTAAAAATAATTTTTCAAGCGATATATATTTCTTTTCAATCAACCTGAACCTATTGTTTAGGAAAAAATATCAGGTTTTAAAACCGAAGTAAAATCACGAACAATGTCCTATACCATAGAGCAACTCGGGCCACCAGCCACGGCGGACCGTAGGAGAATAGCCATATGCAGGCATTCCGCTCTGTCAAAGTATAAGCACTAGTCTATGCCTGTCGCCGAGAAGTTTAAATGTGTGCGTGAAATTTTTTATGTATTTTGTTAAAGTCATGGTGTGAGTTTCGTAGTAATAGACGATTTTTGTTGTGTGTGTGTGTAAAATGAGACTGTGCACTGTTATAACTGGATTTAAAACCTATGTAAAATCACGAACAAAGAATATTATAGCGTTTGTCAAAGTTTCAACAAAACAATTTAATTGTTTGTTTACCTTAGCCGGTAGAGGGAGTGTGCCAAAAATGCTACCTACCTACCTCTACAACGCATAAATTTCAACGATGGTGAACTGAGTTTTTAAAGGTTAAATTGGAGTTTTGGCGGGCACCTTGATAGATGCGTGTGGTGCTCTTATTTTATTTCATTTGCTTGGTGTATTTTTGAGTTATATGAAATAAAGTTAGTGGTATTTGTTTGATATAAGCTTATTATAGTGCTGGTGTATAGTGAATAAAATAGAATAACAGTGCGAAAACACGTTTTTTCGGGTTGCCTCCAAAACTTCATTGTAAATGTTCTGGTAAAGTAACCATCGCTTTACTAGAACTTTTTTACTGGTGGTAGAGCTCCAGTGACGGAGCTCGCGGGCGTAGGCACCACCGCATTACCTGATTTACTTGCCGCTAAATGGTTGTGTTCAGCACTATCGTGTTCCGGTCAGTAATTTCCGGCACAGAGGCATAACACCTTAGGCCTAAGGAGTGGTAACGCATTTGCATTTTGACCTTGGTCCTTGTGTGGGTGTCTATAGGCTGCAGTCATCACTTAACATCAATGTGAACTGCATGCTTGTTTGCCACTTCAATGACATAAAAAAAAAAAAAAAAAAAACACTAGAATTACTGACTGTGACTGACTGACAGACTGATAAATTGACTAACGACTCTGACTTTTACGTTGCTTAATACGAATACGAAATATCATTTTACTTGACACTGGCAGTATGCAAAACAAGCAATGCCATAAAATTAAATTTAAAAAAAGGTGAAATTGAAGCCTTCATTAAGCTCAAATATTACTGGTACTAAGTAAAATCACGAACAAAGACTATTGTAGTGTTTGTCAAAGATTCAACAAAGGAATTGTTTACTTTGGCCGGTTGATGAAAATGGCATGAATTATGTATGAAGTTAGCTGTTGAGGGTTTTTAACAAATTCACCCTACTCATGCTGCGTTAATTAACTTTGTTTCTTGTTGTATATTAATCCCTAATAAACTTAGTGTGTAAGTACTCGAATGTTTTTGGCGGGAACCTTGAAAGAGGCGTGTGGTGCTCTTATTTTGTTTAAATTTATTAGTGTATTTTTGAGTTATATTAAATGAAATTGGTGGCATTTTGTTTGATATAGGCTTATTACACTGCCCGTGTATAGTTAAATAGAATAACAGTGCGTAAACACGTCCTTTCGGGTTGCCTCCAAAATTTCACTGTAAATGTTCTGGTAAAGTAGCCATCGCTTTAATCGAATTATTGTGACTGACTGACGGACTGATAAATTGACTGACTGACTCTGACTTTTACGCTGCTTACTGCGAATGCGAAATATCGTTTTACTTGACACTGGCAATATGCGTAAGAGCTATGCCATAACATTAAAAAAAAAAAGTACCTAATCGAATAATTTGGTCGGTCTTTTATTATTGTCAATCAAATTTAAAATGTTATAGAAAAACACTGATTAATCATTGACGGACCAATTTTAATGAAAGGGTCATTTATTCGTGGGAAATTTTTAGGGATCGAGCTCAAGGACGTAGCATCAGCCACATATTGTTATAATGGTATAATAGGCGATCATGCAGCTTATCTGTACTAATTTAAATCTGGTTTGAATTTTACTCTAATATTAACTTATTAAATTTTAATGTATTTTGATTCGGAATAGATTTAAATGAACTGAAATTAATTTTAACATTTTACTTATTTAATGTTCATGTATTTTAATTTATTGATTTTAATTTTGATTTAATTTTGATTATGATTTAAGGTTTTATTTTTGAAAGTTTCACAAAAATCATGTAATACAGGTTTTTTCCCTTCAAAAGTTCTAAAAAAAATCCGCGACAGCATATGTCTATCTTTTAACTTTAGCTCACTATACGGTTTTTTATACTAACCAAAGTTGTTCCAAAATAATGCAGTATTTGCGAAGGTGTTTATAAAAACATTATATTATTAATCCTTATAGAAATAAATATGTTATTCATCACAAGTATTTCATTTAAAACAAAATTGCCCTTTACTTCATTCGATTCAAATCAATATCTTGGGAGATATCGCAGTTTTAAATAGTACGTATACATCAAACCATTGACACATTATTTCATTGTGAGGCAATACGAAGTTTGCGGGGACAGGTAGTAGATTATAAAGCTGAAGAGTTTGAATGTTGCTCGAACCCGCTAACCTCAGGCACTGCTAGTCCGATTTGAAAAAATTTTTCAGTGTTAGATAGCTCATTTATTGAGGAAGGCTATAGGCTATATCATCACGCTATGACTGATAGGAGCTGAGCAGAGCGGGCGAAGCCGGGGTGGGCCGCTAGTTGATAATATTTTCTGGGGTTTAACGGGCGTCATAATATGTTACGTTAACTACGTAACTTCACGCCTGTAATCCCCGAAGGGGTAGGCTGAGGTGAATGCATGCATTCAAGCATACATGCAAACACCCACGATTCGCCGGTTACGTTTTGGCCCATGTAACAGGTGGCGAGCCTGTTGACATCTCCGGGCACATTACCAAACTTCGAGGTACTGGGAAATTTCCAGAAAGTGGAATAATCCCAATAGAACCAGAGATAAAGGACTTTACACCATTATCTCTGATAACCCCTTACCCGGGAATCGAACCCAGGACCTCAGCGTAGTAGTAGTGGCCTGCTACCACTAGGCTACCGAGGCAGTTATGCATAATATGTTACAATCCCATATTTAAAGAACTGAGAAGCTTATTGGAGTTGATACTTTTTTGGAGCAAAGGGTTTATATTGTTTAGTTACCATATTTATCACTTGCTGATTCAATATTTAAAGGGGACTATTTCTGATTGTTTGTAAGAGTTATTGCTTGAGTGGGCAATAAAACTTACGCGAAGTCGATTTTTGGTTGTTTGTTGTATTCGCTGGTGGTAGAGCTCTAGTGACGAAGGTAGCGGGCGTAGGCACCACCGCATTACCACTATCTGCCGCTAAATGATAGTGTTCAGCGCTATCGTGTTCCGGTTAGATGGTAGTGTATGACTCTGTAATAACTATCAAAAAGACATAACAACTTAGGTCTCAGGGGTGGCCACGCATCTGCATTTTGACTTCTGCTTTTTGTGTAGACGACGCTGCAATCATCACTTAACATCAATGTGAGATGCGTGCTTGTTTGCCACCTTACTTACATTAAAAAAAAACTATCTATGTATTATCCAGGTATTCTTTCAATTGTACTGAACCCTGTGCCTTCGAGTCTGATTCGTGGTTTATTTATTCTATTTTTATCATTCCATTCTAAAAGAGATATATTAAAACTTAAGAACCTTTCACATTACAGGTATCTATCATTTACCTATCTTTTATTTGTATGTAAATAAGCATTGAAACGAATTTCTAAATAATTCTTATATTCTTAACCAAGAAGGCTCCACTTTGTGAATCGAAAACCCGATAAATATCGAGTAACAGTCGCGCCAGTAATTATTTATCAAACGCCGACACGAATTTTGCGTTTGATTCAATTTCGTTCGTTAATATGTATCGGCAAATGGCTGGGTTCCCATCGGATGTCGATACATTAAATTTTTCCCGATATTGATGCAATATCAGTATTAATTTTCAACGAGCTAATATTTGGGGACACGAGGTTATTTGGGTGTTTGAATTTTATATAACAGTCTGTATTTATGGTTTAGGCCTTCATTGCTATAATAGAAGCATGGGCCACCATATTCAAATTCAATTCAAATTCAATTCAATTCATTTATTGCATAAATCATGAGATGTTTAGTACAGGTGGTAATAATATATTTATTGTTTAAATGTTGAATGTTAATCGGCTATCATGCAACCTATTGATAACATTTTCTAAGCGGCTTTATAGCATCATAATCTGTTCCAATACAATATTAAAAATTTAAAAGATTTTTGTTGTGTTTTTTCCCTTGTTGAGCGTATACATATATATATATATATATACACATATATATATATAAATCAATTGATGTTCGTTAGTCTCGCTAAAACTCGAGAACGGCTCTACCGATTTGGCTAATTTTGGTTTTGGATGATTACTGGAAGCCCAGAAAAGGTTTAAAAGGTAAGAAAATATGAAGAAATTGAAGGAGAATAGTATAAATCACAATTTTATTATCCCATACAAATAGTCCGTATCTATCAAACCTTTGACACATTATTTCATTATTAGGGAAAATATTGTAGATTCGCGTATCCATTGTTTGCTAATAATAAAGAAACAAAGAAAGAAACATTTATTTGACCCAACAGCAAGACACTTACTTAAAACAGACATAAAACGTAGCTAAAAAAAACACAATTTCACATACCTACACGTAATATGTGCCTCACGGCTGCGTCAAAAAGGTGTCCTGTTCAGCAAATGTCAGGTAACTTCATATACGATGTACCTGACTCTGGTTTTCAACAGGAACCAAAGAGAGTGAACCACGGATATCAAATGATTTACAAAGTATGCAAAAGATTTTGGTGGAGTTTTTCAAATAAATATAGTAATTCACGTGGAAGCCTAATATGTTTCCCAATAATACTTTCATAATTTAATTTTATTGGTTTATCTAATACGTCCATATATGGGCCACAGATTTACATAATATGAGTATCAAATTTCAACTCAATCGGTCTACATTTAGAGTATATTGGTTGTGACGTTGTGACTGCCTGTGACAGACAGAGAAACGTAATTCGTCCATATTTGGGCCACAGTCTTTCCATTCATATTTCCGTCCATATTTGGGCCTACATATATGTATCAAAATAAAACTCAATCGGTCTACTTTTGCAATTACAGCTGTACAATATACTCTGGCTGTGACTGCGTGTGACAGGCGGACAAACGCATAATCTAATATCGTTTCCATTCTAGAGATCCGTACCTAAAAGGTACTAACTACTACTAAGCCTCCGTTGTCTGTCTGTCTGTCACCAGGTTGTATCTCACAAACTGTGATAGCTAGAAAGCTGAAATTTTTACAAATTATGTATTTCCGTTGACAACACAACACATACCAACTATAAAAAAAAAATATATTTATCAGTTTTGCTCAATATTAATTCCTTTTATTCCTAGATGATGGTACGGGACCGTTCGCGTGCGAGTTCGACTCGCACTTGGCCGGTTTTTTCATTTGAGGTACGGAACCCTTAAATACGTGGATTATCTGAAATGTTAGCATCATTTAGTTTAACTATCATGCCTTAATTTTTCAAAAACGGTAATATATATCATCATAATCTCATATGATTGTATACACATCCGGCATGGTTTGAGTCCATGGGCTATAAATCGAATTTAATAATATTCCTTTATCGACAAATGTATTCCTTCATAGTATTCGATATTACGATATTATCGGCAAGGTAAAATCGCTTATCGCAAGCCTTCCCCTACCAAATGTGTCGTATATTTCGATTTTATTCCATGGTAAAATTTCACTTGCTCACGTAAATATATTTTTACGGCCACAGCAACTGTCATTTGCGGCGAGCTTGCGTTGAATGTGTTTTTGTAGAAATATGTTTTTTACTCTTTAGCATATTATCGTATCACCCATTACTTTTAATATTAAAATGTGGGTAGTTAAAAGTTGCGTTCGCATACTTTTTTGTGTCATAAAATGAAATAAATTTAAACAAGCTGTACCTACGTTTTTTTAATTTTTCTGCAAATTTAGATAAGTAAGGATAATGGCAACTGATTTTTGTGTATGATAACACTAATTTGCTACTTTTGTTATCTCAAGAACGGTGTTTGCAAAAAATATATGTATATCAAATTTTACCTAAATCGATTCAATAGGTACTTTTATAATAAAAATTGTTTGCGACAGAGGGACAGACAGACGCATGAGTGATCTTTAAAAAAAGAACCTTTTTTCTATTATTTCCTTTTGAGGGAGGTGTGGAAACCAGATGGTTTCCACTTTGTCGTGGCAATGATTCGGCTCATGGCGACTCAATAACCTATTCTTTATATGTTTATTAATTCGTTTTAATTTATTATGAATAAATAGTTGGTGGTGGAATGTGTTGCTGCTGTGGTGAGAAGACGGCTGGAGAAAAGGTGTAGGGTGTGTCGTTGTCGAGGGGGCGCATGAGGGTCGAAATACTTTGACGCTCACGATCCTGTGAAGCCGGACTGTATGCCCATGATCTCCTCAACCCGGATGGTATGGGACATGCTCCACACCCATGTTGTACGGACTGATCTGGGCAGGTACTCTCTAGTCCGAGCCCCGTCCGACTAGCGAATATCCGTCGCCCGAATGGAGAAAGCTCCCGGGCTGGTGGGCGTACAGGCAGGAAATTGAATGTGTTTTGATGTTGCGTTATTTTTCTTTACATTTTCCATCTTAATATATATAAATCTCGTGTCACAATGTTTGTCCTCAATGGACTCCTAAACCACTTAACCGATTATAATAAAATTCGCACACCATGTGCAGTTCGATCCAATTTGAGAGATAGGATAGCTTACATTACGCTATGACTAATAGGAGCAGAGCAGCGCGGGCGAAGCCGGGGCGGGCCGCTAGACTTAATATATATAAATCTCGTGTCACAATGTTTGTCCTCAATGGACTCCTAAACCACTGAACCGATTATAATAAAATTCGCACACCATGTGCAGTTCGATCCAACTTGAGAGATAGGATAGCTTACATTACGCTATGACTAATAGGAGCAGAGCAGCGCGGGCGAAGCCGGGGCGGGCCGCTAGTTTATCTATAAAAATAGACTTTAGGTACCTTCAAAAGATAAACATAGATGGTGTTCATTTTAATTTTCATGTGCAAAAGTTTTTATGAAATACTTTGAAAACATCAATAACGTTCACAAAGTATTCGTGTTATTTGACATTTCCATTTTTTACTGGTGGTAGAGCTCCAGTGACGGAGCTCGCGGGCGTAGGCACCACCGCATTACCTAATATACTTGCCGCTAAATGGTAGTGTTCAACACTATCGTGTTCCGGTCAGGTGGTAATGTACGGCCCTGTAATTTCCGGCACAGAGGCATAAGACCTTAGGCCTCGGGAGTGGTAACGTATCTGCATTTTGACCTTGGTCTTTGTGTAGGTGTCTATAGGCTGCAGTCATCACTTAACATCAATGTGAACTGCATACTTGTTTACCACATCCATTATTTAAAAAAAAAAAAAAAATTATAAAATACAACGGAATTAACAGTACATGCAATGTATTTATTTGTTTTGGGACACAGGTCCATGTTGTCCTTTGGCAAACATACCTTAACGTAACTTCACGCCTGTAATCCCCGAAGGGGTAGGCCGAGGTAAATGCATGCATTCAAGCATACACAGCAAACACCCACGACTCGTCGGTTACGTTTTGGCCCATGTAACAGGTGGCGAACCTGTTGCCATCTCCGGGCACATTACCAAACTCCGAGGTACTGGGAAACTTCCAGAAAATGGAAAAATCCCAATAGAACCAGAGATAAAGGATTTGAAATCGTTATCTCTGATAGTCCCCGACCCGGGAATCGAACCCAGGACCCCCAGCGCAGTAGTATTGGCCTGCTACCACTACGCTACTGAGGCAGTTACCTTATAATTTAAAAAACACAAGTACCATAGAGCCACAAATCTACTGAACAAGGGAAAATAAATGATGCATGCGCCATAAATTACATTACTACCGTAAACTCTTCACCAGTTTTCTACTTGAGCCGTATAAAAACATGCGCGTATAATAAACCCTCACCGAAACCGCACAACAAAAGATATAACGCCATATAATGGCCCAGAGTTATAAAACAAGCAGGTTACACATTTATCACGCTGGGTCAGAGGACAGCCCTCGGAGGGCAATGAATTTCCTCACCTCCTTTATAAATGTGCGCCACCTTTTTATTATAATTTGGCATCACGTGCGAAATTAAGAATGGCCGAATGAGTCCGCTTTTGTCGAACTTTATTTTTGTTGCGCCGAAGTTAGGTGTTTTTACCCCGACTGCTGGTGAGTTAGGGTTTGTTGGGTGTAGTTTTTTTCGTTTTCTTATCGAAAGGGGTTAGTTGAATATTCTATGACGATCCGGTTTGTCCAGCGGTGCGAAACTATGGTTTGATTCGAAGGGTCGCGGGTTTGATCCCCGCACGGGACAAATATTTGTATAGTCAACAGATATTTGTTTCGGGTCTGGGTGTTTGTGTATGTGTTGAATGTGTACAACGGCATCTACGAAACAGGTTTATATAATACCTAATAATGTGGAGATGTGACTAAGCGTATTTCAATTTCAATTTTCAATTTACATAATAAGGAAAATTCATAGTCATATTTTAAATACAACTTATCCTTTTAATTTGAATTTACACAACTTCACGAAGAATAATAAAATCACCGAAGGAGTGCCGACGTAAATTCATGCAAACACTTACGATAAGCCAGTTATTGTGTACCAAATAATGAATGTAGGTGACATGTGTGTTGTAATTTATCTAATCCTTTACTTAATTTCGGGATGGTCGCGAGAAAATTCGCAATGGTTTTGAAAACTTTTTTACTGGTGGTAGAGCTCCAGTGACGGAGCTCGCGGGCGTAGGCACCACCGCATTACATAATAAACTTGCCGCTAAATGGTAGTGTTCAGCACTATCGTGTTCCAGTCAGGTGGTAATGTATGGCCTTGTAATTTCCGGCACAGAGGCATAACACCTTAGGCCTCAGGAGTGGTAACGCATCTGGATTTTGACCTCGGTCTTTGTGTGGGTGTCTATAGGCTGCAGACATCACTTAACATCAATGTGAACTGCATGCTTGTTTGCCACTTCAATTACATAAAAAAAAAATTTAAAAAAAAACATTGAAAAAAAACAATATCTTTTAACTTATTTTCCAACTTAAAAAATTGTGAGTCTATTCTTGTAATTCTTCAAATTCCTTAATAAAAGGAAACATCCCTAAGCACCAAGAAAAGAATGACAGAAAATGCCCGGAAAACCTTCTCTTCCCTTAAAAATAAAAAACGATCTCCTAACAACATACACAAATAACTCACGATACTAATGACAGTTTCCTAAACAATTAATCTTCATCGAAAAGGCGAAACGTTTCGAAAGCAACAACTTAAAATTAAAACTCTAACGATGTCAAACAAGAGCGTGAATCGGAACGCAATCTGAACGTCGACGATCCCAATCTGATTTATTACTTGCTGGTATTAAAAAAGCCCGCCAAGCGTAAGTCGGACTATGTCCCATGTTGGGTTCTATAATAAAAAAAATATGTATACTGTTGTAGAAATCATACTTGCGGCATTTTTCGCCTATGCTACTCCCAACATCGGATAAGAAAGGGAAGTGAGCTAGATTAGCGGGGACAGACAGACAGACAGTCAGACGAAAATTGAAAAAAAAATGTTTTGGTATATGTACCGTGTATACATACATATGTTTTTTTTATTGATATGGAAGAGGCAAACAAGTATGCAGTTCACATCGATGTTAAGTGATGACTGCAGCCTATAGACACCACAAAGACCAAGGTCAATATGTAGATGCGTTACCACTCCTGAGGCCTAAGGTGTTATGCTCCTGTGAAATAACAAAGGTTTGATAGATACGGACTATTTGTATAGGAAAATGAAATTAAATGTAGAGATTCCCGTGGGAATGAGTAATTTTTCCTCAGTAAAAGTATCTATACACCACAAAAAAATTCATTCGAATCCGTCCAGTATCTTCGGAGATTAGCCTGGACAAAGGGACAAACAGACAGACATAAAAAATAAAAATCATTGAAAAGTGTTCTAATACTATTTTAACATCGCCCCCAATTAGTTTTTCGTAAATATATACAATGTACAGACGCGCGGATTTTACTGTTTTAATATATGTATATAGATTTGTTATGTTCAAGCCGTACCTTCATGCAAACACACATGATTTACTGGTTACGTTTTGGGCCATATAACAGGTGTCGAGCCTGTTGATATCTCCGGACAAATTACCAAACTCCAAGGTACTGATTAATTTCCAGAAAATGAAATCCCAATAGAACCACCCGACATAGGATTTTTACCCTTTTATATCTAAAGTAGAATCTACTAGACTACCGACCCGGAAAACGAACCCAGGACCCCAGCTTAGCAAAGATGTAGTCCAACCACTATACTACTAAGTCAGTCTCAGTACTTAAAAAAAAATAAAAATAAAATACGCTTACACTCACAGCCCCACAGTAGGTATAAACCCCGTGTCCTGGGTGCCGTTGTACACAAACAACACATACACAAACACCCAGACCCGAAACAAATATCTGCAGGCCATACAAACATTTGTTCCGGCGCGGGGATCGAACCCGCGACCCTCCGAATCAAACGGTCATCTCACACCGCTGGACTAACCGGGTCGTCAATTTACTCGTATTTATCACATTCGTCATATACCGCACAGTTATAACGACTTTTGACCTCACGTTTATATACAGAAATAGATCTATTTGGTCAAGGTTGGTCAGTCTTGGACCCCTTCTGTGCAATAATTTCAAATTGTTATACCTGTTTTGTCATTTTCATTCATTTGAAATTATGATGAACATATCAATTTCATAATTTTTTACTCGTCGAGCTCGCGGGCGTAGGCACCACCGTTTTTTTTTTTATGTAATATAAGTAGCAAACAAGCGTGCAGTTCACATTGATGTTAAGTGATGACTGCAGCCTATAGACACCCACACAATGACCAGAGGTCAAAATGCAAATGCGCTGCCACTCCTGAGGCATTTGTTGTTATGCCTCTGTGCCGGAAATTACAGAGCCGTACATTACCACCTGACCGAAACATGATAGTGCTGAACACTACCATTTAACGGCAAGTATATTAGGTAATGCGGTGGTGCCTACGCCCGCGAGCTCCATCACTGGACCACCACCTCCTGACCTCCACCACCAGTGAGATACTGATTACCTAATATACTTGCCGCTAAATGGTAATGTTCAGCACTACCGTGTTCCGGTCATGTGGTAATGTACGGCGCTGTAATTACCTGCACAGAGGCATAACACCTTAGGCCTCAGGAGAGGTAACGCATCTGCATTTTGACCTTGGTCTTTTGTGGGTGTCTATAGGCTGCAGTCATCACGTAACATCAATGTGAACTGCATGCTTGTTTTCCACTTCCATAAAATAAAAAAAAAATAATTCTCATCCATTTCAATATAGCCGAAGTTTTGAAACTTCCCATTGATGTGTTCCCTCGGGGCTACACTATAAGGTTCTTCAAAATCAAGTGGCCTATCTGCTTGTCTGTTAACCTGTTAGAAAAAAATGTACCCAAAAATATCAATAGGTTCGCCATCTTTTACATGAATCATTTAACTTAACATCTATGTGAACTGCAAGCTTGTTTGCCACCTTCCTTAGGTAAAAAGTCAGATCATACAATTTCATCCGTTACATTCCCAAACTGTGAAGTTAGCAGTGATAATCTTGTCAATTGAAACTTCCCTGGCCCAAGTTCGAACCGGAGTCTTCAAAGCCTCTAAAAGCCCACAATCATTAATTCAAACGTTTTTCACTTAAAATAAATTACAATAACTTCGATAATCTTAATAAAACATTAACGAAATACTTTCCTCGTTAACCACGGCGAGGATTAAGCGTTCATTATTAAATTAAACTCGTTTAAATAATGATACTGATCGAAAGATACACAAATTAATTTCTGAGTGCAAATACTGTTAAATTTCTCATCAAGTGGTTTAAAATTACTTTAGACATTTTCTGTTATAATAATACTTTACAGAGGCAAAACAAATTAGGCCTCTGGGGTAATAAAAGCATCTGCATTTTGGTCTCTGGTTTTTGTGAAGGTCTCGGCTGCAGTATTCACTAATTATCCATGTAAACTGTTTACCACTATCATATCATAAAAAAACAAGAGATTCTAAACAAGCTTTGGTTAAAGCTTGTTTAGAAGGGGCGAATTCGTCGCGATTGACATGCGCGAGTGTATCAAATGCGCGAGCGTTTGGGGACGAATTTAGTAAGAAACATGGAGTTGAACTTGGAGTTCGCGCGTTAACTGAACGCAACAAAGCGGTCCTAGGGTGAGATTCACAGACCGCACTATGACTTTACTTTGAGCAAAGTATGCTTACAGTATTTGACAGTTCGAAGCGTACTTTGCTAAAAGTAAAGTCGTAGTGTGGTCTGTGAATATCACCCCTAGTATCTCGACTCGCGCACAACACGCGCGAGACTAGAGTCTGGCCCATCTGACCCACTGCGCGCGATTAACGCGGGTGTTTTAATTCGCGGTAGTCTTGTAAACGCACTGTATTAGTGCCTAGCCAACGCGCGTATTAATTCCCGCGAAATGATTCGCGGCGAATTCGCTCCTTTTGGACCAGGTCTAAAACTATTAACTTCATTATTTCACTCGAAAGGCGTCCACTACTGGGCAAAAGTCTTCCCCAAAGATTGCAGCAACGCACGGTCCAGGGCAGCCTTCATCCAGCAATTGCTTGCGACCTTCACTAGGACGTCGGTCCTACCTCGTGGGGGCCAACCTACGCTTCGTCATCCGGTACGCGGTCGCCATTCGAAGACTGCCGACTTCCGATTATTCTGCCCCAATCGTCTGTCTTAATTTATAGAAATATGGCAAAACACAGACCTCCAAGAATGGTTCGCGAGGCTATTATTATCAAAATACACCCAAATTTCAATATGATGTATGGCTTTCGACTCCATCATGGGATCTAATACTCAGAGTAATTTGATAAGATAAAAGTTCTTCATACTGAACCGTTAAAAAGTTAACGATCAAAAGTGTTTGTAAATGCCCAATTAAAATAAAAATATAATATAAATACGTTTGAATTTGAATTTAATTATCTGTGAAAAAAATGACCCACAGTATAATGAGAAGCTTTAAGTGATGACAATTTATTCTCATTCCAGTCTGTCCCCTAAGAGTGACGTCACGATAAAAATATTTTATTCATAAACTCGAAACCTTTTAAGATATTGAGATGAGAAACCTTTGTCGTTACAAATATTCTTTACAATTGAACGAAAATGGGTCAGAATTAAATGGACTGTCAATCTGGAATATATGTAGTCCTTAAATTTAATAACATGTCTGACAATTATTAGCGATGAAGCAAAAAAAATATGGTTCGTAAATATGGACTGATTATAAAAAACATTTTATATAAAGGACAGGCGGGAGAGGGGGAGGTGAAATGTGATATTGAGTGACAGACAACTATTAAAAAAAACTTTTAAAAATAATGTTGCTTTTTCTCACTCTCTAGTGTTGTAATTTTTTTATGTAGATCTTGAAGGTGGCAAAAAAGCATGCAGTTCACATTGATGTTAAGTGATGACTGCAGCCTATAGACACCCACACAAAGACCAAGGTCAAAATGCAGGTGCGTTACCACTCCTGTTCACTAATCAATGTGAACTGCATGCTTGTTTGCCACTTACTTAACATAAAAAAAAATACTCATCTGCTCCTTTGTTTACACAAAATAGTTTGGCAAAGTTGTAGGGGTTATGCAAACACGCCCAGGGTTATAGGTTAAAAACGTGAATGCTACTGTATATCGAATGAAATTATTTACATTCATTAGAAGTTTCGAAATTAGAACGGAGTTTCCAAATTGAAAAGAGCGATATCACTCACATTCTATCTCTCACTTTTCACGACGAATGTTGTGATCAAAATAGTGTCCATATAGCACAAAATCACTTGACGACAGCGGGTAATAGATCAATGTGTTTACAATATTTGTTCCGTTCGACCTGATAGTACCTACATTTTAGCAGGCCTGCCAGTCAACCGCAAAAATGAAGTGGTAATAAAATCTGGAATAGAATATGTTAAGTGATATTATAATAACTTTAATATATTTTTTTATATTTTTAAATAGTGACTATTTTGTCCACGGAATCTTTTACACAACTAACAGTGGTTGCAAAATTACATTTCATTTTATATTCAAATACTCCAAGTATTTGACCAAATTTATATGTACGTATGTATCTTCACGCCAGGTCCCTAACGGGGTAGGCAGAAAGTGTAGAGCGCCAGATATCCCGGTCCTGACATACCTCTCGTGCCTCGTCTACCTTCATCATTCTCTTCATACATGCACGCCGATTCCTAAGACTTTTGACCCCACCATCAGACAAAACTCGACTTATTTGGTCATGTTAGGCCAATCTTGGAACAAATTGGACCAAATGTATATAAGCTTAAGAATAATGTACTCAAGGCCGTTGCAGAAATTATATTTGCGGATTTTCTCGCGTATACTGTACTCCCAACTTCCTCTCTCACCCGATGTTTCGGTCGCTTTCCAACGACCATGGTCATATATACTGGGTGACTTTTTTTACCGTCTTGAAAAAAATAGGGCGTGATAAGCAAATGAAATAAAAGCCTATGGCATAGTAATTTATATTATTTTTTTATATTTGATAGTGCTAAACACTACCATTTAGCGGCCGATAAATTAGGTATATGTCGCCTACGTCTTCAAATCCTACTTAACTTTCTAACATGGTTGAATTAGTCTGCCCATATATACTGGATGACTTTTTTACCGTCTTGAAAAAATAGGGCGTGATAAGCAAATGAAATAAAAGCCTATGGCATAGTTATTTATATTATTTTTTTATATTTTCTAACTTCATCTGAAATTAAAATTTCACTAAACATTTCTATTCATTATTCTATTTTTAATTTTAGAACACTGAATTTCAACAAACAAATGTATAGGAAAAAATATCCCAAAATCTCGAACATAGTCACCCTAATAAACGCACGACCAAAAGTAAAAAACTTAACCTTAATAGATTTCTTTACCTACAAAACTTGCAAAAACAGGATCGTGTCAAGTTGCCGGCGTTTGTTTGTTGAAATTCAGTGTTCTAAAATTAAAAATAGAATAATGAATAGAAATGTTTAATGAAATTTTAATTTCAGATGAAGTTAGAAAATATAAAAAAATAATATAAATAACTATGCCATAGGCTTTTATTTCATTTGCTTATCACGCCCTATTTTTTTCAAGACTGTAAAAAAAGTCATCCAGTATATATGGGCAGACTAATTCAACCATATTAGGAAGTTAAGTAGGATTTGAAGACGTAGGCGGCATATACCTAATTTATCGGCCGCTAAATGGTAGTGTTTAGCACTATCATCTCCATAGGCTTCAGTCATCAGTTTACATCAATGTGAATTGCATGCTTGTTCACAACCTTTATTACATAAAAAGGTTGGGAGTATTGTATACGCAAGAACATCTATAAATATAATTTCTACAATGTATGAAAACCTGCGAAAACGTTATTCTCAAGACCATTGTTAATGGTCCTAACGGAAGACCAGCGCTGGTTGTTCTTCAACCAGCACATGCTGAGTTAGGACCAATTTGTATTAATGTTTATATACATTACATTTTTTTGTTTTTTACTGGTGGTAGAGCTCCAGTGACGGAGCTCGCGGGCGTAGGCACCACCGCATTACCTAATATACTTACCGCTAAATGGTAGTGTTCAGCACTATCGTGTTTCGGTCAGGTGGTAATGTACGGCCCCGTAATTTTCGGCACAGAGGCATAACACCTAATGCCTCAGGAGTGGCAGCGCATCTGCATTTTGACCTCTGGTCATTGTGTGGGTGTCTATAGGCTGCAGTCATCACTTAACATCAATGTGAACTACATGCTTGTTTGCCACTTCCATTACATAAAAAAATGTAATTTTTTACTCGTTGTTACTTAAAATACTCTTCGCACATTGGTACAAATAAATGTTCTTTCTTCTTCTTCTTCTTATATACATATATAATTTAAGTGATATTCAATAAAAACAACATAAAAATTGACATAACTGAATACATTCTCACGTCCCTGACTGTGTTGTTTATTATATGAATATATAAAACGAGAATAAAATACAGATTCAAATTTAAAAATTTCAATTTTCCAACTCAATTCGCGACTATTGCGAGCGTCCACAATCGTTGGCGGTACGCAAATTGTGTATGGTCTAAGTCATAAACGACAGCGAGTTTTTAATCAAAATAAATTAAACAGCAAAAATAACACAGCTGAGGAGAAAATTTGCGAGATTACATTTTAAATTTGACTTTAATTATAGTTAGATATTGGCAGTTAAGCATAAGTAGTAAAGGTATATATGGATGGTAGGTGAATGCTGCAGATGCATATAAATCAAAGGTCAAAATGTAAGTGCTTTGTCACCCTTGTCAAGCTTAAGATATTTAGCCTCTGTAATAGTAAATACCTTAAAGTATTTACCTAAAATACCTATTTTGGTTTGCTTATGTTATTAAACACATACTCGTATCATGTTATAATATTTTTCACTCCACACTCCTTTTGGGAACTGGCTTAGGGACCTGAACATATACGTATAATTTTTCACGCTAGCATAATTTTTCATTGTTCAACCAGATCATATTACTCTGTTCAGCGCAATTGGAAAAAAATATGAGACTGAATTTTGACGATGCGATAGTTTCTAAAACAGAAAAAAGGAATAGTCTGAATGTAGTTGCTAGATTTTTTTGTTGTTTTGTTTTATTTCTGGTTCATTGGATTGTTGCGCTAAAGAAATATAACTTCTTACGTGTGTACATAAATACACATTGTTTTTTTATTTAATCATAGATAATAGTAAGTCTTTTTGCAAACTATTTATATTGCGAGAACTAATGCGCTAAACCAAGCATATTGACCGCATCAACTGATCATTGAACTGGTGGTAGAACTCCTGTGACGGAGTTCGCAATCGTAGGCACCACCACATTACCTAACATACTTGCCGCTAAATGGTAGTGTTCAGCACTATGGTGTTCCGGTCAGGTGGTGATGTACGGCCCTGTAATTACCGGCACAAAGGCACAACACCTTAGGCCTCAGGCGTGGTAACGCATCTACATTTTGACCTTGGTCTTTGTGTGGGTGTCTGTTTATATGCTGCAGTCATCACTTAACATCAATGTGAACTGCATGCTTTCTTGCTAATTCCATTACATTAAAAAAAAAACATTATTTTTGATAGACACAATTTTCTTTTGTCTCGTCACTTGCACCACCGCCGCATTGTGACACGTCGGCAGTGAATCCGGCAGGTTGGCCATTGTCCGTGTCCACCAGAGTAATAGCTGGTAATAACTAGTTATAATTACGGAGAGACCAGCGTGGCTTGTTCCTAGTTTCAGGCAATCAATACATCAGGACATTTTAGATCCAGACACTGTTCCCAGATCTATTGTTGTTCAAAAATTCAATTTCGTTTTCTTCATAGTAATGAGATTTCATTTTATACTTAAATCAGTATCCTTGTTGACACAGATCTCGCGTGGTTACACGCATCGAGTTAAGTAAACACTCTTCAGAAGATTAACGTAATTTTAAATTGAATAACTGTTCTTTGATCTTAATATCACACGATGTAAGCAACCGTCTCTTCGGGGTGGATTTCTTTGTGGCTGCTTCTCTGCCTACTGAGTAGAAAGCTTAGATGATTTAAATGTTTGAAGAGTTGTCACACATGTTACTTTATTTGTCTTTATGTCGAAAATATAAAGGTATATTTTAGGCGGATAGTAAGAGCTCTTAGTCGATGATCCGAGACGTGTACTTATGCACAGATCTATTAGATTTTGTACGATTTTTAAGTCTTAAATAACAAAAGTTGATTATAATAATAGAAGTAACACATGATCGGATTCCCTCCGGCGGATAGAATCCGCCGACCAAACCCCCCGCGAGCGGACTGCATTGGACTTTATTAATAATAATTGTGTCCGCCGGACTCCTCTACGTATTTGGTTAGAAGCGTACCGAATGCGCTGTCCGCTCCATACCAAATCCGAACTCGTGTTATTTTTTAGAAAAGTAGTACAATTACACATCAGTTGTAACACATTTGTTCATTTAACTATATGAGATAGTCATATATCAAATAGCATAAAACCAAATTCAAATCTTTATATGTTTTCAACACAATTAAATGAAATCATTTCATAACTAACATAGATTTAACAAAATACGAATTTTAAAAATATTTTATACAGACTTCCACATACTTACCCAATCTTTCCTATCCGCGTAAAGGCGGGTCTACGCTAGACGAACCAAGCACGAGCGAAGCACAAGCGGAGCTGTTCTCGGCTTCGTCGTTCGCGGCGTCAAGTGTAGACGTAAACTAAACACGTCCACGAGCGCACTGCGAGCGCGAAGCAAATCCCTTTGTGTTCGTCAAAAAACCGACAACAGGCGGAACGCAGCCGAGCACGAACGAAATGCTCGCAGCGCGCTCGTTCGAGGCTTGTAAGTTGGTCCAAACTAGACGAATTGTGTTCGGCTCGTGCTCCACTCGTGCTCGGCTCTCCTAGCGTAGACGCACCTTAAGCTTCGCAATATTTGAAGCAGGCTTAGTGACCCATTGTGCCCGGGACTCGTACGCTATAAAGCAGTGTCACTTTTGAGATCTCCCATTATTGCACAAATCCTGTAATACGAAGGCTCACAGATACGACTGTGTATGTGTTATACACACAAAGAGCCATTACTTTTGTGTTGTCGTTATGAAGCTTTATATTCCTTGTATTATATTCAGTATTCATTCAACTTTACTGTATATAAAGAGAATTTCAATTTTAACCAACCTATATATATTATATACCAATATATATATATATATATATATATATATATATATATATATATATATATATATATATCAATTCTTAACAACATTAGAAAATTGCATTGGCAATAAAATGTTTAAAAGGTTTACTAATTAAATCAACATCTTATACAAACTTCCACATACCCTTTCTTATTCGCTTAAGCTGCCCAAGCTTAGTGACCCATTGTGCCCGGGGCCCGCACGCAATAAAGCAGTGTCACTTTAGAGATGTCCCATTATTACACAAGTTCTGTAATACGAGGGTTCACAGACACACAGTAATACACACAAAAGGCCATTTGACAAAATTATATTTACTGGTGGTAGAGCTCCAGTGACGGAGCTCGCGGGCGTAGGCACCACCGCATTACCTAATATACTTGCCGCTAAATGTACGTGGCAGCGCATCTGCATTTTGACCTCTGGTCATTGTGTGGGTGTCTATAGGCTGCAGTCATCACTTAACATCAATGTGAACTGCATGCTTGTTTGATACTTTTATTACATAAAAAAAAAAAAAAATTGCCTTTTGCTGTCTTTGTGTATTTTTATAGATTTCTTGTAATATGTTCAATGTTGAATCAATTTGATGGTTTTATAGCGCGTGCTAATTATAACTGGCCAATGCATTTATGAATGTTTGTACGCGTATTAATTTTTTTCGTTAATTTGTGTAGCCTATTTAGAATTTAAATCTCGTAATCATATCTGAGACAAAAGAGCCTTTGAAATATGTCGCGTGTAAAATAAAGGCTTTATGATACCATTCTACGTAACTTGCTTACTTGAATTTAAAATTCAGTAATTATAGATCAATTCTAGAAACACAAAACTAATTTCAATAACAACAAATTGCAATAAAGA
The DNA here is from genome assembly GCA_036365455.1 of Macrosoma leucophasiata. Taxonomy (NCBI): domain Eukaryota; kingdom Metazoa; phylum Arthropoda; class Insecta; order Lepidoptera; family Hedylidae; genus Macrosoma; species Macrosoma leucophasiata. The sequence goes on from JAWQUS010000017.1 coordinate 3,586,116, forward strand.
TTTCCGATTAATAAATCTTTAAAATAAGCTTCCACATACCCATTCTTCCCCATATATCCGCGTAAGCTTTACGATATACGAAGCAGGCTTGGTGACCCATTGTGCTTGGGGCCCGCGCGCAATAAGGCAATGTCACTTTAGAGATGTCCCATTATTGCACAAGTTCTGTAATACGTGGACCCACAGTTATCCCTACTCACAGGGTCAGTCGACAAAATTAGTTTTTGTTATAGTTATGAGGTTTTGTATATTCTCGTATTAATGTTTCATGTCGATTCAACGAAAGGGTTATGGTATAAAGTGGAAAAGGGTTATGGTTTTAAAATTATTTACCTTAGGGGTTTATTTACACACTAATACATTCTGTTTCGAACAGTAAAGCAGATCATAAAAAACAAGGTAAGAAGATATATAAGAAAAGTTTTTTCTTTAAAAAAAAAATGCTTGTACTTTTGAACCGTTTAAGTTTTGCTAAATAGAATAAAACGTAACTTCACGTCTGTAATCCCCGAAGGGGTAGGCAGAGGTAAATGCATGCATTCAAGAATACATGCAAACACCCACGATTCGCCGGTTACGTTTTGGCCCGTGTAACAGGTGGCGAGCCTGTTGACATCTCCGGGCACATTACCAAACTTTGAGGTACTGGGAAATTTCCAGAAAATGGTAAAATCCCAATAGAACCAGAGATAAAGGCTTTTTCACCATTATCTCTGTGAATGATGAAGGTAGACGAGGCACGAGAGGTTTGTCAGAACCGGGATGTCTGGCGCTCTACACTCTCTGCCTACCCCGTTAGGGACCTGGCGTGAAGATACATACATCTCTGATAACCCCCTACCCGGGAATCGAACCCAGGACCTCAGCGTAGTAGTAGTGGCCTGCTACCACTAGGCTACCGAGGCAGTTACTATTGTATTTTGTTTAGATAAATTATGAAACCTTGTACCGAAAGCATGATAAACAAATGTAACACCGAATACAACAATTGTTATCTTACACGCACCGTAACACAATCCGGGTGCGAAACACAATTTGTTGTACAAGCCGATGTCCATTAAGCGGACTGACAAATCATCATCCCTCCCTCAGCACGTGAAGCGTAACAGAGGGGGGGGATGATTCGGGGGTCGAGGATGTCCTCATTCCCCGGGCCTATCTGCCCCCGAAGCATCGGGGGCGTGGTCGTTAACGGGATGCTGGCACGCAGGGAAAACTAGTTGAGGAAGGCCATATACACTTTTTATTTTCTTTTTTTTATTAGATTTTTAACCCTTTTTCTTTGTTTTTTTAATTTAGCGGGACAATGGGGACAGAGGCCCGAAAGATCTTTAATTGTGGACGTTAACGAATAGCAGACGATATGGTCTTGTAATTCAGATGAACCGCGACGTAAATATTGGTTTTCACTTAGGTCTAGTGACGTTGAAATTAACAAACAGGACCTTTAACATTTATGTCCTTGGACATAATACTAGCCCAGTTATGCGTAATTTGACATCCCTAATTAAAAATTATTTCTTATATATTTAGATATTTTTCTTTCTTTCTTTAGTTTTAATATACAAATCAAAAACGCTTTGCGTAAGTGTTCCGTGAATAATGATCCCAATTTAAATCATAAACCATATCATGTACGCAAAGTCAAGCAAAGTTGGTAACTAGTAATTAATGATCATCATCATCATCATTTCAGCCAAAAGACGTCCACTGCTGCTGAACAAAGGCCTCCCCCAAAGAATGCCACAACGAACGGTCCTAGGCCGCCCTCATCCAGCGATTTCCCGCGATCTGCACCAGGTCGTCGGTCCATCTTGTGGGAGGCCTGCCCTCGCTTCGCTTTTCGGTACGCGGTTGCCACTCGAGAACTGCTCTGCCCCAACGGCCGTCAGTTCGTCGAGCTATGTGCCCTGCCCACTGCCACTTGAGTCTCGCTATTCGGTGAGCTATGTCGGTAACTTTGGTTCTCATGCGGATCTCCTCATTTCTAATTCGATCTCACAGAGAAACTCCAAGCATAGCTCTGACCATAGCTCTCTGAGTGACCTTGAGCCTTCTTATGAGGCCCATAGTGAGCGACCACGTTTTTGTCCCATAAGTCATCACTGGCAACACACATTGGTCAAAGACCTTTTTCTTGAGACACTGCGGTAAGTCGGACGAGAAGATGTACCGTAGCTTCTCGAACGCTGCCCAACCGAGTTGGATTCCGCGATTGACCTCTTTCTCGAAGTTGGACCGACCTAACTGGACTGTTTGTCCCAGGTATACATAATTGTCAACAACTTCGAGTGTAGTACCCTCCACCATAACAGGAGTGGGTGTAACATGGACATTTGACACGATCTTCGTTTTGTCCATGTTCATTTTAAGGCCCACTCGTTGGGAGGCCCTACTGAGGTCATTGAGCATTGTGCTAAGAACTTCCAGGGTCTCAGCCATGACTACGATATCATCTGCAAATCGGAGGTGGGAGATGTACTCGCCGTTAACATTGATGCCGAGTCCTTTCCAGTTCAGAAGCTTGAAGACGTCTTCCAAAGCAGCGGTGAACAGTTTCGGAGATATAACATCTCCCTGTCTCACACCTTGCTGCAATTGGATAGGTTTCGAGTTCTGATCCTGTAGCCGGACCGACATAGTGACGTTTTCATACAAGCTCCTCAGCACCTCGATGTATCGGTAGTCAACTTGGCTCCTCTGAAGTGACTATAGTGCCCAAATAACGACCGAATCGAAGGCTTTCTCATAGTCCACAAACGCTAGATATAGGAGCTGGTTATACTCTTCTGTCTTCTGTATAACCTGCCGCAGCGTGTGAATGTGGTCTATGGTGCTAAAGCCTTTAACGGAAACCGGCTTGATCGGGAGGCTGGAAGTCGTCGAGTCTGCGAGATAGACGGTTCGTGATCACTCTCGAAAATAAATTAATAATACGACTTCGGAAAAGGCAAGTACTTGATACCTACATTTGCGTATGAGAAATGTCATACTTCAGAAACGGCATTTTATTGAATTATCTCTAAATAATTTACGAAACCTTGTACCTAAATCAATGTAAACAATTGCCGTAACACCGAATATAACAATTGTTATCTTACACGCACCGTAACACAATCCGGGTGGGAAACACAATTTGTTGGACAAGCCGATGTCCATTAAGCGGGACAATGGGGACGGAGGCCCGAAAGATCTTTAATTGTGGACGCTAACGAATAGCAGACGATATGTTCTTGTAATTCAGATGAACCGGGACGTAAACATTTGTTTTTACTTTACTCTGATTATAAAAGAACATTATTTTGATAGGCAATACATGCAAGACGTGTTTGTTTATCTTCTTCTTTTTAAATAAAAATGAATTTTATATATTTTAGTATATCTTTTATAGAATCGTAAACTACGCATTTGATCATGTGATGATCTTTAACAAAGTTGTTGTGCATGAGCCCACGAAGGTTTCTAAGTTGGCAAATAAGACAGATGGCGCTGCTGTCATTTTTTATTTGGTGGCGTAGCAACGCACGCAGTGTGCAGCTGGTATTGTATGAAATTTGATAAACGGGTTCCCTACTTGATTTCGACACATGTTTATATTCGAAAAATCTTTTGCCGACATAATAATCGAAGACTTGTTTGTGCGATCCTTTATTTCGCCCGCCCACCCTTCGACCTAACCTGGCTAAGTCAGGGTCACTCGTAAAAGCTCTAGTATCGAGCAATAGTTTTCGACGAAAATAACCATCGTTCAAAAAACCTTCGAAGTAAAATTATCGATGAATTAAGGCATCGAGCAAACGAAACTTCAATTTATAATTTTCGGAAAACAATAGATTTTTCAAGCATATTATTATTTCGAAATCAAGTAGGGAACCAGATAAAACCTATTTGGTTAGGTAAACATATTGGTGAAGATCGACTTAGATTCGAATCTTAGACTATGATAAGCATGTAATTCACACAAGTTGTAAGTAAAACCACCACTTTCTTAGTCCTCAAGCCTAAAATACCTTCGGTTTCAGAAATCATAAAAGTCTGTCTGTATGTTCCAGTTTCATGTCCACAATTTTCTCGTGAGATCAAGTTGCTATGCCTCTATGTCAAAAATTACAGGGCCGTATATTACCACCTGACCGAAACAAAACAGCGCTTTACTACCATTTAAGGACAAGTAGATTAAATAGGTAATGTGTTAGTGCCTACGTCCGAGATGTCCGTCACTGGCAATCAAGCGGCAAGAGCCCTCCGGCAGGCTGAAAAACTAGGTTATCATCGTTAACAAGGGTATGGATGTATGTATCTTCACACCAAGTCCCTTATGGGGTAGGTATAGAGTGTAAAGCGCCAGATAACCCGATCTTAACACACCTGCCGTGCTTCTTCTACCCTTCCTTGATTCCTAAGACTTTGGATTCCACCCTCAGACAGTACCTACACAAGTGTCTTGAGAAAAACTACTTTTCATGCTTACAATATTTCTTAAAACTAAATCGATAACTCGTGTTCACTGCTCTCTCCAGCAAAAGCAACATACATAAACATTGCTTTTATTTACAAAATTCTATGCCACACGCATAAGAATTCTTATAGTAAAACATCCTGTTTACTCAACTGTCCGTCTGAGTAATCGCCATGACATCACCCTTTATATTACCAATAGACGACAATCAAGAATATATGTCCTAAGAAAAATGAGCTCCTCGGATGTGCCAAAACGTTTTGTCTTTATTAATATAAATGGTAGATTACTAAGTAGGAAGATAGTGATGGAAAAAATAACGGCAAATGTTCATATAGACGTGATTTATCTTTCGAGCACTTAACTAGCAATCGATGCCGGTTTCGTATGATTAACATAGTAAATATGCATCCATATATATAGATTTTTAAAGCGATTTTTAGATATTTATACAATATTATGTACATATACATTATATATCTATATTATACTAATATTATAAAGCTGAAGAGTTTGTTTGTTTGTTTGCTTGAACGCGCTAATCTCAGGAACATGGTCCGATTTGAAGAATTCTTTCAGTGTTAGATAGTCCATTTATCGAGGAACGCTTTTATGACATCACGCTAAGACGAATAGGAGAGGGTAGGTTACATTGCAACTGCGCGAAGCCGAGGCGGGCCGCTAGTATCTTATATAGTTAAAAGTGTGCATGTATATTTGCATAACACACATAAATATGTGATAATTACGTGAACATATTGTACACGGAAGAGTTATACGTATATGGAATATTAAAGCAACACATGAAACAATAATTCAAAGCATTTACTGCATAATCCCAGTACGTTTAATATGTTGCTAACGCTCTTTCACCAAATTAAGATCCTTCATTGCTCTTAAGGGAATATTTCACGTTTATTTTCATTGGCGTTTACTGCTCAGTTCATGCGAAAATTTGAGTAATTGCGAATTTTATTTCGTAATGAGCTCGGAATCATGCGAATGTGATGCGAAATATTTAATGTTTTAAACTTTTTACCAATATTATTTTCTGAAATTCTGATGTTTTAGTAGCCTCAGTCACTCCTATGCAGTAACGTACATTCAAAACCTCAAAAGATTCACAAAGACCTGCTATTCACAAGCAACTTGCATTATATATGATATTAGTCTTATTTTAATCTTATCTCTTATTTTATTAGGCTGTCTGTTTTTTTTATATTTAAGTAATGCACAATAATAAAAAAAAATTTTGATTACCATTTGAGATTTACTTTAAATATAGTATATACAGGATGTCCCAGGTGCCAAGTAATGTTATCAGAAAAATGTGAAGAAAAAAAATTGTCGTGTGTTTTTAATATTATTAGGATATTCATAATTATAGACTGTAGTTTATAAGGGTTAGTTTGTTATTGATCTGTCACCCATTTTCGGTTTAGAGACTCAAATATAATCGTTACAAAAATATTAAGAGCGAATCCAGCTTCTATTAATACAGAAGAAGCACGGGAGGTGTGTCAGAACCGATATATCAACATATCTGGCGCTCCACACTCTCTGCCTACCCTTTAAGGAAACACATATTTTTATGCCCTATGCGAATGGTCTGACCGCCATTGTTCACACGATTGAAACTGTCGTCACCAACAACGACATGAGCACAAAATATGCATTCATAAAAAAATACTCAACGAAAACCCTTTTCACAAAACCCCATTCCCGTCGATTTGAGCTCACAGCTGTCTCCGTGCTCTTTCAACAAGAATGTGACGCGGATCAATATCCCATAACTTATTCGCAGAGTACCGAAACGTAATATTATGGTTAGGGAGTAATTCCCAAGTGTCAAGTGTTTCTTACGATTGACATTCCATATGGATGGAGTGTTTTAACAAGATCGAAGTTGAGTAACATCCAATATAATTCCGTTTGGCTCCTTGCTTCTTCGGATACGTAGACAGCTTTTGTTGATACGAATACGAAAAGTGACAGTGTACTGTCTACTTACTCCCTACTCTATGTGTATTGCTAAATTACCTTTTGTTGGTGGTAATGTTAAACAATTTAAAAACGTAACGTAAAAAAAACGTAACTTCACGCTTGTAATCCCCGAAGGGGTAGGCAGAGGTAAATGCATGCATTCAATCATACATGCAAACACCCACGACTCGCCGGTTACGTATTGGCCCTTGTAACAAATGGCGAACCTGTTGCCATCTCCGGGCACATTACCAAACTCCGGGGTACTGGGAAACTTCCGGAAAATGGAAAAATCCCAATAGAAGCAGAGATAAAGGATTTTAAACCGTTATCTCTGATAGTCCCCGACCCGGGAATCGAACCCAGGACCTCCGGCGTAATGGTAGTGGCCTGCTACCACTACGCTACTGAGGCAGTTAAACAATTTACCATTATATTTTTGGTATTTCATCTTTATAAATATATATTATTGCGTCTACATTCGGTTGATCTACGGATAAATTATAATAACTCCACAGGTGAAATTACCATTTACCGTCCATGTGTCCTTAAGGTCGCGTACTCAAAGAGTAAAAACGAGACCTCTAAAACTATGACTCCGCTCTCATAATTATCTTAATCAATTTGATATATTACATGTTAATTTATTAATAACTACTATTAAATTATTAATAACTTGATTGGATACATGTTTTTAAGTCGTTTGATATATAAAAGTAATTTTTTTTTTAAATTTTTTGAGATATGCCACTTCAATTCTAGAGGTGCTATATATGGGGGAGGGGGCTCCCATAGAGCAAACGTGATTTCTTTATCCGATTTTTTTACTGTGTAGAAGCCGCGGAACTATTTGTGCGCGAGCTCGACTCGCTCTTGAACGCTTTTTTTTTGTACTAACTAAGACTATTTGAATGTTCTGAAATTGTCGTAGTTAACAACGACATGACCATGAAATATGCTACTACATATATATGTATCTTCAAGCCCTTACGGGGTAGACAGAGAGGATGGAGCGCCAGATATCCCACACACCAGAGAATACGAGTATGTAACAATATTACGTACAGAATGTGTAACGTTGTATTTTTTCTGGTTTTAAAAATGGTCACAACGCAGTTAATCACCGCCGTACTAGGTCAACATTATCAATAGTATCACGTATTCCATACGACGCATAGTTTGATTACATAATTTATCTAATACTTATAATTTGTCTTAAAAATACAATTTCGATATTTCCAAATTAAATATTAGATATAACGACAAGAACATAATTAAAATATTATTCGGTGAATTTAATTAGCATTGTGGCTGAAAGTCTAAAAAAGACACGAATCCAGGGCCGGTAAAGGGAAAGGTCTGAGAGGTTATTAGACGTCTCCGATCATTTGATTTTTCTCTGTCAAACTAGTTAGTGGTGACGCACTCGAAATTATGTAAAGGCAGGAGGCCTTGAATATTTTGGCCATCATGGCCTAAATGCCTATTCAATAGGTATTTTTATCACCAATTGAGGTAAGATCTTCAAGAATCTTTGGATATTTTCTCGTTCACATGTCGATTTGAGAAATGGCGTGATGACTTCATGTTGGGTTGTTTGTTGCAGCCAGTTTCCCTAATGTCGGGAGGAGTTGGGATGCAGAGGCTTTATTCAGTTATGAAATGATAGCGAAAAGTCCTCGTAAGTAATAATTTCCACTTCCACAAGTTTTGTATAGGGAGGCTGTTTGATTCATGTTGAGTTTGGTACTAGATTCTTCATGAACCAATCAGAGATAATGCAGATGGTAACCAGTGTGATTTTGTTTCAGATGCGGGTTTTTTTTTTATTTTTAATTAGTGTTTTTCTAATTTTTTATTTTTATTAAATTGATCAATTTAATTTGATCATACGTAAATTTGTTCATACGTTTAATTTGTTCATTCGTTAATTGGTTAGGTCATAATTTAGCATATGGAATCCTCAACTTACCTTTTAAGTACGGATCATTGTTAGAATATTTTTTCCTTCCCCAATGATGGTGTTAAATCTGACTGACCTCTGGATGCGGGGTGTGACCGGTTACCCTGAAGCCTAGTGGAGTAGAGAATACTGGACTCCTCCGTAAGCTGGCTACTAAGGTACCATCTCAAGGATTTGTAGAAAAGATTAGGGTTACCGGCATTACCATGCCCGGGGACAGGTAATTAAGTAAAGTATATATATTAAATTAAAAGAATAAAGGAGCAGTAATCGTCACCACTCGAACCATTTCATATTCACGACCCTGTTTTCTTGATAGTTTGGTACTGGATCACATTGGTAAAAACATGTAATAAGAATTTGTAAGTTACAATTTAAAAACATAGATTAAAGAACAATAATAAATAAATATCAGTGTACCAAACAAACAGCTTTTTATTCATGTCTTTCATTAACAGAACTGGGTTCAAGAAATAGAACAAATATTCTGAGAGCTCGGCTTGCAGTCATCTTTCAAATGGACACTTCGTCGTCCCGCATGATTTCCCCTCTTACGGCCCGCATCTCCCCTCGAGTACCATGCCGGCAGTCTCGTGCACTCAGGTTGCGAACGGGCAACTGTGTGTCTTGCTTCTTCTATATTCATTATTCTATTCATACATGCCGATTCCTAAGACTCTTGAACCCACCCTCAGACAGCTGCTACGTAACATTCTTAAAAAATACTCAATAAGAACCCTCTTCACAAAACCCCATTCACGTCAATTTGAGCTCATAGCTGACTCCGTGCTCTTTCAGCAAGAATATGACGCGGATCAATATCCCATAACTTATTCTATACCGGAACATAATAATATGGTTGAGAAGTAATTCCCGAGTGTCGAGTGTTTCATACGATTGATATTCTATATAGGATAATATTGTAGGAGTGTTTTATCAAGCTCGAAGTTGAGTCATATCTAACGCGACTATTTCTATCGTCACTCAAATCGGGACACTCAAAATCACCCTTTTTGTGGTATGGAAGTGGCAAACAAGCATGCAGTTCACATTGATGTTAAGTGATGACTGCAGTCTATAGACACCCACACAAAGACCAGAGGTCAAAATGCAGATGCGTTACCACTCCTGAAGGCTGAGGTGTGATGCCTCTGTGCCGGGAATTACAGGGCCGTACATTACCACCTGACCAGAACACGATAGTGCTGAACATTACCATTTTGCGGCAAGTATATTAGGTAATGCGGTGGTATCTACGCCCGCGAGCTCCGTCACTAGAGCTCTACCACCAGTAAATTCATATTGTAGGAGAGTTTTATGGAGCTTGAAGTTGAGTCAGAACCGATAGAATTATGATCTTTGTTTCCGAAAGAGTAGGAGTTGACGAACTTAGTAGGTTTATTACAGAAGATACAACTCACCCTTCTCTAGTATGGAATGCATTTTGATGATCCTCTCTCATTTAAATTATTGAAGAGTAATTAAAAGATCAGCCGTAATAAAATTTGGCTAGCTACAAAAAAATAGTATTTTAAAAATCTTTAAATGCTTTAATTTAAAGATTTTGTATGCAAAAAGGAAATAACCAATTTTTTTTTTTTTTATGTAATGCGCTTGGCAAACAAGCATGCAGTTCACATTGATGTTAAGTGATGACTTGAGCCTATAGACACCCACATGAAGACCAAGGTCAAAATGCAGATGCGTTACCACTCCTGAGGCCTAAGGTGTTATGTGTGCCGGAAATTACAGGGCCGTACATTACCACCTGACCGGAACACGATAGTGCTGAACACTACCATTTAGCGGCAAGTATATTAGGTAATGCGGTGGTGCCTACGCCCGCGAGCTCCGTCACTGAAGCTCTACCACCAATCGGCAATCCTTGGTTCTATGCATTATATGTGTTAGTAAGGTATTTTTTTGCTATTATAGCGATTTGACTGCGTTCATATGTGTAGTTCTTATAATAAACGTTTGTTTATCATCACTTTTTCATATTCAAATTCTTTTATCTCAGCCAAAATGGAACATTTAGTTTTATGTTTTACGCCCCATTTGCATATTTCTTGCGGGTGATATGATCCAAAATTGTTATTTCAGACCGCGTGGCTTTTTGAACTTGAAAAAGAATTCAATGTACTTAGCGTAAGGGTCCGCAAACTTAACCAGACTTCGTACAGTTTTTTGTTTTATTCTCCAAATATAAGATCCTGCACAAAGAATTGTCTACTGTAGTACTGTTATTTGTAGTTGTCTTTGCCCATATATTATTCAATCTGCTAACTCTAATGCACGGAATAATAAAAAATTGCCCCACACTAGGTTTAAACCTGTATCGTGGGTACCGTTGCACACACACAACATGTACTCAAACACCCAGACCCGATACAAATATTAGTAGGCTATACCAATATTTATCTCAGTGCGGGGATTGAACCCGCGACCCTTTGAATCAAACAGTCGTTTCACACACCGCTGGACTGGGTCGTCAAAATTCTTCTAAGTCGGTTCAGCGTAGAGGGACACAAAAATACGTATAAAATACAAAGTTAAACATAAAACGTAACTTCACGCCTGAAATACCCGTAGGGGTAGCCAGAGCTAAATGCATGCATGCAAGTAAACATGCAAGCAACCACGATTCGCCGGTTACGTTTCAGAACATGTAAAAGATGGCGAACCTGTTGACATCTCCGGGCACATCACCAAACTTCGAGGTACTGAAAAACTTCCTGTAAATGGCAAAATCCCAATAGAACCAGAGATAAAGGATTTCCATACCATTATCTCTGATAATCCCCGACCCGGAAATCGAACCCAGTACCCCAGCGGAGTAGTAGTGACCTGCTTCCACTAGGCTATTGAGGCAGTTATTATTACGGACAAATTTATTATTATTACTTTTTAAGTTATAGTATTACATAATTTGGCAAACGCTATATAAAATATGATCGTGGGTTTAAATATAAACCCCAATTAAACTGATTAATTGTATACATAGATGATATATTGCGGAACCCTTCGGTAAACCCATGAACATTAATCTACGAATAAGCTTGCGGCTCAGATGCAGGTATGTTGCCTCTCCGGGGACTTATAATGTCTCTAAGCCGCTAATTACTAGTCATGTTGTGTTATAGGAAGAACGCTGTTGTATACATAATTACCTACTATCTGAAACCGGCTCTACACTCTCGCGTGACGTCGCGCTGTGTATTCACGGTTAATAATAAATAAATTAATAAAATCGGGTCATACAAGTTAAAGCGTATTTTTTGCCATTCATCACGCTTCGCGCCGTTCCCCGAAAGTGTCGGGAAACGAGAAGGCGTGAACAACATCTACAGTCGTGTCACGGGCTTTCGCGGCTATTCGCACCACGAGTGTAGAGCCGACTTTATGTTAGGCGCCGGCCCCACTGCAGGCGGTCAACGAGATTCATCAGAGATCATCAGAGTTCCGAGTTCTGCGTTCACTGTAATGTACCGATATGTTTCTTAGAATCCTACACATACAAAAATTGACAGACCGCGGCGGTCAAAGTGAACGAACGGTCCGTCGGAGTTCCATTTTTTGTCAAAAGCTATATGGAAACGATGTCCAACGAAATTGAAAAGTTTATTGAATTAGTGCGAGACAAACGTTTTCTTCACGATTTGAGACACGAGGTGTATGAAAGTCGTCAAAAAAAGGAAAAAGAGCGTGTGTTGTATTACCACTGGAGTAAGGAGTACTGAACTATGAATTTCTAGACCGCTCGCTGTGTGGACAGGTGGGAACGCTGAATCCAGAACTCGACAGCACATTGTTGTACATTTTGAACCCTGGTTTTTGTGTAGGTGTATATAGGTGTACATAGGCTGCAGTTAAAACAACTTAATTTTTTTTCGCGTTTTTTTTAATGTAATAGTAATTAATCTATTTAATCATCTTCCTTAAAGTAATATTAAAGTGAAACGTGAAAAAAATTGATATTGTGATAACTGCAGCATATGTACACATGACACCTACACAAAAACCGGAATCAAAATGTACAACTTGACAACTGGTGTATGTAAAAATTTGATGGTTAGAAGGTGGCAAACAAGCATGCAGTTCACATTGATGTCATGTTGAGTGATGACTGTAGTCTATACACAACACATGGTATTTGTAAACTTTTTGTACACAACGACACAAAGACCAGAGGTCAAGTTGCAGATGCGTTGACACCCCTGAGACATAAGTTATTATGTCTCTGTGATAATTATTACATACATTACCAATTTTGCAGTAGATAGATTTGATAATGCTGTAGTACCTACGCCCTCGTGCTCCTACACTTGAACTCTACCATCAGTAGAATACTGCATGCTTGTTTGTGACTTTTGTAAGATTAACAAATTATTTTGAGTTACGCGCTAGCCCTCTCCCCCCTAAAGATACGATCACATATATCACAGATAACGCAGAATGACGCAAAAATATAATTTTTATGGCACTTACCAAAGTATCGTTCCGTGTTGTTTTTACCCTTATAGATGTATCGTAAAATATTTATCCCTCATAACATAAAGAAGTATGGTGATAAAATTATAAGTTTGAAATAAATATTGTTATCGATTCATTAAATAATATGGAATGAGGAATTTGCACGGTATATTTATAATAATAATAAGGCCAGGATAATTCACCAGCAACTTGCCCTGAAATACAACCTTGTAGCCACGGAGGTGCCGTACTACAGGTATGCACCCGACCCAGTACTCGAAAATGACCATGTCACGATGTATTGGGATCGATCTATCATCACTGACAGGACTATTGTCGCCAATAAGCCTGATATAGTGGTGATAGATCGCTTGGAACGCCGCGCAATTAAAGTCGATGTCACCATCCCTCATGATGAGAATCTCGTGAAAGCGGAAAAAGACAAACAAATTAAGTATCTCGACTTGTCTCACGAGATTGTCGCCATGTGGGATGTGGACTCGGCTGTAATTGTACCGATAGTCGTCACGGTAAACGGACTCATGGCGAAGAGCTTCGACCACCACCTTAAGAGGCTCTCGCTGGGAATTTGGATCAAGGGCTTGGTGCAGAAGGCGGTACTCCTCGACACGGTACGTATTGTGAGGAGGTTTCTCTCTCTGAGCCCCTAACCACCGACAGCTTGTACCCTGCTCCCGCTACCGGTGACAACCTTTTTATTTTTTTTTAAATATATGTTTTGTTTTCATTTTTTTAATGTATATGTAAAAAAATATAAAATGTGAATTATAATAAATGAGTGTCATAATAATAATAAGGGGGCAGAGCAGCTTGTGGCGAGCTGTTGGTGAGTAGCGACACCACCCCTTACCATCACCTCGAGTTCCTCCGAGAGAACTGGGCTCCGCCTCGTCCGCCACACAGAGGTACGGCCGGACAGAGCATCAGGTCTCTCACCTCTGGCTTGCCTTCATTGGCCGGTCAGAGTGGGGCGCTAGAGGTATGGCATTTGCAGAAATTTAGAAAATAGGCTGTTGTCTAAATTTCTGCAAGAGCCATACACTCGGGGGTGGAAGTGTCTAAAGGCATAATAGCGAGGAAGCCCACTCCAAGCTCGAGATTACCCGCTCGTGATGGTGAAACCGGGGCCACACCTCTCTCAACAGTGTTGCCCCCCGTCGACCATCGAGTTGGCTGTTTGGGGGGCCCACCAAGGAGAGGCGAGTCACCACCTGCCTAAAGTAGAATTCGATAATGTGAGATGTTGAATATAGGCAGGTGCCGGATCTCACCCCATAGGCCCAGCCAGCTTGTCCCCCCAGTTCACCCACATAGCCCAAAGTTTGGCAAATCACTTTTCATTACAATAGTCCCATTATATTCTGCTGGGTCTGTCTGTGTCTGTATTGACATAAATATTGATGCAGTCAGAGAGAGGTCCCGCCGAATATAACCCATTACAAAGTAGATCAAAATTCTCGAAAGGGCCTCTACGTGTTGGACCCCCCATGTCCCCGCGCAAGCCTGACAAAGGTCCGGGGTTCAAATTGGACCCCGTGCTGACGAGAAACATAATAATAATGTCAACCCTTGGATAGGTCCCACTGCTTGGCATGAGTCTCTCTCCTTCTTAGAGGGACACCTGGAGCTTACTCCACCACGCTGCTCCAATGCGGGTTGGTGGAGATACGGGTTAGTGGCCAACCCGCTGTCGGATGTTTTCCAACCGCCCATAAGGCCTCCGACAAAGTTAAACGACTGCTATCTATCTATAGCAACCGGGACCGGCTTAATGTGCCCTCCGAAGCATGGAAAACGCGCATTTTAATTTGCCACTAGCGGTCACCCATCACACACCTGACCGCGCCGGTATCGCTTAACCGAGTAGATTCCTTACGATCTACACCAGCCGCGGAGTCAAGCGCGCTATATATATTTATATCCTACTAATATTATAAATGTGAAAGTTTGTGTGTATGGATGCATGGATGTTTGTTACCCTTTGACAAAAATATTACGTGACGGATTTGGATTAAATTTTACAGTAACATAGGTTATCCACAGCTCCACATAAGTTATTAACTAAACCTGTATCGTGGGTGCCGTTGTACACATAAAACACATACACAAACACCCAGACCCGAAACAAATATCTGTAGGCCATACAAATATTTGTCCCGGTGCGGGAATCGAACCCGAACCGAAGGGTCGCCCTTCGAATCAAACGATCATCTCACACCGCTGGACTAAACTTAGACTTATAAGAGACTAACTTATAGGATACTTTTTATCCCGAAGAAATGTTCCTGTGGAATGTCATGGGATAATTTGATGAGTTTCCACAGGTTACGCGAAAACAGCTAGTTACCATTAAACTCACCTCCAGGCCTCCACAAAAATATGACAATAGATTTCTTATTGTCTTACTGCTTCCCATACATTAAATAGTGCATAGATATTATATTAGAACTCACGTTTACGTTGCAAATCCATATGCAGTTACAACTGTATTATGTTCTTATTGGTGGTAGAGTTCCAGTGACGGAGCTCGCGGGCGTAGGCACCACCGCATTACCTAATATACTTGCCGCTAAATGGTAATGTTCAGCACTATCGTGTTCCGGTCAGGTGGTAATGTACGGCCCTGTAATTTCAGGCACAGAGGCATATCACCTAATGCCTCGGGAGTGGCAGCGCATCTGCATTTTGAACTCTGGTCATTGTGTGGGTGTATATAGGCTGCAGTCATAACTTAACATCAATGTGAACTGCATGCGTGTTAGCCACTTTTATTACGTAAAAACAAAAAAAAAAAAAACGTACGACCTTTACGAAAAATGTAATACATCAGTGTATGTGTGCAATTGTAAAGGGTAATACTTTGGGGTCAGGAAATATAAATTACAACTTATCACACCTGCAGGGTCTGCTGAAGAGGAGGCAAATAGAAATAAATGGACAACATTGAACAGCCATTTGAATGAAAAGGTAAGCAAAAAAATATAAATAGATGAAAAGGGAAAGGTGAAAGTAAAAAAGGTGACGATAAAAAGTAAGAACTTAAAGATTTATTTATGGGAAAAAGAAATAGTAAGTTGTATTTCCTTCGATTGTAACTACAAACTTCTATGCTAAGAGAATGAAAAAGGTTTAGACATAAACTATTAGTTAAAATAATAGTTTATGTTTTAAGCTTTTTTTACTTGCGGTAGAGCTCCAGTGACGGAGCTCGTCGGCGTAGGCACCACCGCATTACCTAATTTACTTGCCCCTAAATGGTAGTGTTCAGCACTATCGTGTTCCGGTCAGGTGGTAATGTACTACGTCTCTTTAATTTCCGGCACAGAGGCATAACACCTTAGGCCTCAGGAGTGGTAACGCATCTGCATTTTGACCTTGGCCTTCGTGTGGGTGTCTATAGGCTGCAATCATCACTTAACATCAATGTGAACTGGAAGCTTGTTTGCCACTTCCATTACATAAAAAAATATGTATATATTTGACGACCCGGTTAGTCCAGCGGTGCGAAACCCCCGTTTGATTCGTAGAGTCGCGGGTTCGATCCCCGCACCGCAACAAATATTTGTAATGCCAAAAGATATTTGTTTCGGGTCTGGGTGTTTGTGTATGTGTTGTATGTGTACAACGGCACCCACGACACAGGTTTATACCTACTGTGGGGCTGTGAGTGTAAGCGTATTTTATTTTATTTTTTATATATAAATAGTTTTCGGATGTTTCTCGCGTATAATTATACCTAAAAAAACTAAAATTATTATTCAAAGTCAATCTGACGTTTTGGTCGCTTTTCAGATTCGGTGGCCCTAATATTCGCTGATAATCATGTAATTAAAAATCGTTGTTTTATATTATTTCGCATTTACACATGCTTGTGAAATATATTTTAAAGAAAAATGGAAGGAGTAATCGGGCAGGACTTCGGTAGCTCAGTTGGAAGAGCGGCTGGACTAGATTCCCAGTGGCCGCGAGTTCGAGTCTCGCCTGAAATCAAATTTTTCTTTCCATGTTTTCTTTAATTAAAAATCATCAATTTTAATAGCGTTACATCAAATTCAAATGCTTAACCTTAAATGACACGTAATCCGTTTCAAATATTCATTCAGTAGTTTATCATGGTCCTTCACCCTTGCAACATGTCTATAATGTAGGACCCTATAAAGTGCTCCATCTAAATTCACGGAACCCAATCTTTCGCACTAACTCAAAGAGACTGCGAAGGCGAAATCAACAGTTTTGCGCGCGCCACGGTCCGCCCCTCAGTCGTTTCTCGCTCGTCCAACCGAGCGCACGGCTCCTCATCTATGTATGCCACTGAACGATTTCGTTAAATTGAGCAAAGAAGAATAATATTCGCATTTACTCAAAATTAAATTCAGTCAGTGTTGTGCTGTGTCGGGGTTAATTATGTGGATTATAGACGTGGGTTAGTGATAAACAGATTCTTCAGATACGACAGATGAGTGATAAGATGATCATTCGAAATCGTCATCACGTCTGAGGGAGTACCAGCTAGGTATTCATCATATTTTTAAATGTATTTTAGATATTAATTAACAATGTTAAATGATTTTTTCTTATTTGCCTGTACATTATATGAGGGCTTTATATTTTGTACTAGATACGAGAGTGTATCATTACAACTTTTTATTTACATGTATAATTTGTGATAGTTTTCAAGCTCACCAAACGACGATTCAATTTTTCTTGTTTTGTATGATATTGATA
This sequence comes from Macrosoma leucophasiata, assembly GCA_036365455.1. Lineage (NCBI taxonomy): Eukaryota > Metazoa > Arthropoda > Insecta > Lepidoptera > Hedylidae > Macrosoma > Macrosoma leucophasiata. The sequence goes on from JAWQUS010000017.1 coordinate 3,603,740, forward strand.
AACGCAAAACAATTATTTAGTGGACACATATTTAAGAATACCATTCCGTTATATTTTGCGCAAAAATAAATATACCATTTTTAAGGGTTCCGTAGTAAACAAGGAACCCTTATCATTTCGCCATGTCCGTCTGTCTGTCTGTCTGTCTGTCTGTCTGTCTGTCTGTCCGTCCGCGGCTTAGCGCAAAAACTATTAGTACTAGAGACTTAAAATTTGGCACAAGTATACACCTTAATTAAAAAAAAGGTGAAAAAAACTTTTTTTAGGGTAACCTCTCCTACAATTAACGCGCGGATTTTTTTTTATATTCGATTTTCATATAGTGTGGGTTATCGTTGGATAGGTCTTTTAAAAATATTATGGGTGTGCGAACATCATTTTTCGATTCAGTCAACTGTTCGTGACTTATTAAGCTTTAAAGTGCAAATTCACCCCCCCTACAGAATAAACGGTTGTTGTTAGAAATTCAAACGTTACGCCGATAGTAGCTACATATAGCGAAATTAAAAGGAAAACTATCACACCTAAGTTGGCCCTGCAAGTTTGCGAGTAATAGTCGACCAAATGTATTTTACTAGAAAATTTCGAACTACTCCATAGACAATATTTTTTTTTTCATTACATCTCTTACTCTGTAACTACGGAACCCTACACTGCGCGTGGCCCGACACGCACTTGACAGGTTTTTTTTTTCATTATTATTATTTATTACATTTTTTTTTTATTATTTTTCATATTATTTTGGTTCTAGAATAGTAGTTTAAAATAATGTTCCGGTCTTTATAATTGAATTTTGGTGTAAACATTGAGTTTTATATATAGGTATATTAAATTCTTGCGTATTTGCCAGAATTTATGGTTTTTCGTTACAAAATAAATACTACCCGGAACATACTCGTACATTATAATAAACAGAACCACCGTTAAGACGTAAACAAGTTGCGTTATGTGTGACCACCACTAATAAAATCAGTAAATTTGGATATTAAAGAAAAATTGGAAAAAAAGACTTCTAACAGGAATCGAACTGCGACCTAAGGATAACCAGTCCAGTTGCTTTACCACTAAGCTACCAAAGTCTCATTAAGGACTAAAATATTTCTTTCCATTTTTTTTTTAATTCTAAATTCACTCGTATGTGAAATAGTAATGTATGTATCTTCACGCCAGGTCCCTAACGGGGTAGGCAGAGAGTGTAGAGCGCCAGACATCCCGGTTCTGACAAACCTCTCGTGCCTCGTCTACCTTCATCATTCTCTTCATACATGCACGCCGATTCCTAAGACTTTTGACCCCACCATCAGACAGAACTCGACCTATTTGGTCATGGTAGGTCAGCCTTGGTCTTCCTGGGCCGGGCCAGTATGGCAGTAATGTATGGCCCGTAATAACTCTCACAGAGACATAATAAATAAAGTCTCAGGATTGGCAACACATCTGCATTTTGACCTCTGCTCTGGTTATTTATGTAGATGCCTATAGACTGCAGTCATCACTCGATGTCAACTGCATGCCTGTTTATTACATTAATTCGAAGGGTTCCGTAGTTTTTAGGTTTGATTAATGCAATGAAAAAAAAATCCTATGGAGTTGTTCAAAAATTTCGAATATAACTAACGGTCGACTACTACTCGCAAACTAGTAAAGCCAACTTAAGTGGTTTTAGTGGTGGTAGAGTTCCAGTGACGGAGCTCGCGGGCGTAGGCACCACCGCATTACTTAATATATTTGCCGCTAAATGGTAGTGTTCAGCACTATCGTGTTCCGGTCAGGTGGTAATGTACGGCCCTGTAATTTCAGGCACAGAGGCATATCACCTAATGCCTCAGGAGTGGCAGCGCATCTGCATTTTGACCTCTGGTCATTGTGTGGGTGTCTAGGGGCTACAGTCATCACTTAACATCAATGTGAACTGCATGCTTGTTTGCCACTTTTAATACATAAAAAAACTTAAGTGTGATGTTTTTTTTTTATATATTATGTAGCTGCTGTTGCCGTAACGTTTGAATTTGTAACAACAACCGTTTAGTTGGTAGAAGGGGGGCACTTGACTAACGAAAATTGGCACCTTAAAGCTTAATAAGTCACGAACAGTTAACTAAATCGAAAAATGATTTTAGCACACCCCTAAGATTTTAGAAAGTCCTATCCAACAATATCCCATACTATAAAGAAAACGAAAATTAAAAAAAAAATCCGTGCGTTACATGTAGGGGAGGTACCCTAAAGATATTTTTTTACGTTTTTATTCTACCACTTTGTCGGCGTGATTAAGGTGTATACTTGTGCCAAATTTCAAGTCTAATACCAATCGTTTTGGCGCTAAACAGCGGACAGACAGACAGACGGATATGGCGAAACTATAAGGGTTCCTTGTTTACTACGGAACCATAAAAAATGACAATCAAATTGATTTAATGATGACAATTATTAGTACAAAACTACCAACGATCTATTTTTTTGCCAAGAAAAGGTAGGTAGGCAATGTACGGCATTTATTACCAAGAAAAGATACAAAAAAAAAATACGCTTACACTCACAGCCCCACAGTAGGTATAAACCTGTGTCGTGGGTGCCGTTGTACACACACAAAATATACACAAACACCCAGACCCGAAACAAATATCTGTAGGCCATACAAATATTTGTCCCGGTGCGGGGAACGAACCCGCGACCCTTCGAATCAAACGGTCATCTCACACCGCTGGACTAATCGGGTCGTCAAAATATAGGTAGGTAGGCATAATTAAGATCCGATTCTTAGTTAATCATCATTATCATCATATCAGCTGAAACATGTCCACTGCTGGACCAAAGCCTTCCCATAAGGGGGATATGCTATAATCGCCACGCTTGGCATGTGGAATGGCATTTTGACCCTCGTCTTTGTGTGGATGTCTATAGGCTGCAGTCATCACTTAACATCAATGTGATTTGCATGCTTGTTTGCTACTTTCACTAGATAAGAAAAACATTCCGACCTTGGTCTTTGTGTGGGTATCTCTAGGCTGCAGACATAAGTAATGTCTGCAGCCTATAGACAGTTACACAGACATACGTGATGTCTGCAGCCTATGTAGCAGCTTTTTTATCTAATGGACTTGGTAAACAAGCATGCAAATCACATTGATGTTAAGTGTAAAACATAAATAAATATGTTTTTTTCCTTTCACATTTTTATTTGTTAACGATGGTAATGAATTATGTAATTGTTAATGAAATTATTATTTAATACATAAGCACTTAATAATATTTAGAATGCATAATATGAATGATTAATATCGATTTCCTCCTTCGAATCAAACGATGGTTTCACACCGCTGGACGACCCGGTTAGTCCAGCGGTGTGAAACCATCGTTTGATTCGAAGGGTCGCGGGTTCGATCCCCGCACCGGGACAAATATTTGTATGGCCTACAGATATTTGTTTCGGGTCTGGGTGTTTGTGTATGTGTTGTATGTGTACAACGGCACCCACGACACAGGTTTATACCTACTGTGGGGCTGTGAGTGTAAGCGTATTTTATTATTTTATTTAATTATTTCTGTCTGTCTGTCAGTCAGTCTGAATTTGAATGCTAATTTTTACTGGCAAAGTATGTGAAACCATTGCTTAATTTCTAAGACCTGACCTTTACTTATCAAACTTTTGGCAAATAAATCTTTAAATCTTTGAATCTTTGCTTTTCAAACAGCATTCTACTATATATTTTATTTTTAAAGAAAAATGGAAAGAAAAATTCGACTTCAGGCGAGGCTCGGACTCGCGACCAACTGGGAATCTAGTCCAGCCGCTCTTCCAATTGAGCTACTGAAGTCTTGCCCGATTTGTCAAATCTTTCCTTCACATCTATTGCATTGCTTTATGGTAGCAGCAGCGCCATCTATTACCAACTATGCTAGTTAGGCAACCGATATAATAGACTTAGTTTCTTGAATATCGTAAAGAAGTCGCTTTCACCCTTAATAATTGTTTGATATTATTTCGCATTAACACATGTTTGTGAAATATATTTTATTTTTAAAGAAAAATGGAAAGAAAAATTTGACTTCAGGCTTCATTTTTCTTCCAACCTTGGAAGAGCGGCTGGACTAGATTCCCAGTAGGTCGCGAGTTCGAGCCTCGCCTAAAGTCAATTTTTTCTTTCCATTTTTCTTTAAAAATAAAATATATTTCACAAGCATGTGTTAATGCGAAATAATATCAAACAGTCTACTATATACATACTCGTACATACCAAAATCTCGCACCGTAACCTTTCCGCACTTACACGTGAACCACACACTTGAGTGATTAGCTAATGTGCTGAGCTGTGATGATTGTTCCCTTTAGAAGTCCGTCCACTCAGTTAACAGGGTAAGGTATTTATATTTGAGCAGTCATCGTTTATATCTTGCGTTACATTTTCTGACGCTAAATTTTTTGTTTTTCTACTTATCTAGTGCATGTAAGACAGGAATTGAAAATATCTTGTCAAATTTTTTTTTTTTTTTTCAATTTTAATTTGCAATTCTATTTTTTTTTTTTTTGTACGTAATTGTATTTTTTTCCACCTAATTATTGATTTCTAAAGTGTATTTTTCAGAAAGAATCTGTGAAGATTAGCACCGGTAAATTTAACTGTAATATTATGTATACGTTTTGAAAATATGCACTGTGAAGATAAGCATTAAATTTACCTGTAAATTTTCTTATGCATAAACAAGTATAAACTACTATCGGCCTGCCCCGGCTTCGTGTGCGTGCAATGTTACCTACCCTCTCCTGTTGATCTTAGCGTAATAACGTTGTAAAGCCTTCCTCGATAAATGGGCAATCTAACACTGAAATATTTTTTCAAATCGGACTAGTAGTTTCTGAGATAAGCGCGTTCAAGCAACACACAAACAAAGAAACAAACTCTTCAGCTTTATAAAATTATAAGTATAAGTATTGATTTATATTACATACATAAGCGTTCAACATATAAAAGAGTTAATTTCATAAAGCTTATCGGCTACGAGGCTTAGTGACCGCGTAGCGACAGCGTAGCGACCGCGTAGCGACCGCGTAGCGACCGCGTAGCGACCGCGTAGTGACCGCGTAGCGACCGCGTAGTGACCGCGTAGCGACCGCGTAGTGACCGCGTAGCGACCGCGTAGCGACCGCGTAGCGACCGCGTAGCGACCGCGTAGCGACCACGTAGCGACCGCGTAGCTCTGTATGTAATGCTACGGCGAGATGACGGGGGCTATTCAGATATGAATCTCAATTCCGCTAACAGAATTCTAGATAAAATATAAGCCAACGTTTTTAAAAGTTTATTGTTAGTCATTTTTATGAATTCTGACTTTATCGAAAGCTTTAAAGTTATCTTCAATTTGTATCAGAATGACAATTTAATTTTTTCACTTACGTTAACTTAAATCTTTTACTCAACATGAAAAAGTAATTGTAAATTGTTGTGAATAAATATAAATACCGATGTCAATAAACTACCTTAAAAACAAATGTATTTATTATTAACATTTTCAATACGAATAAAATGAACAATAATTATAATAATGGAGTAATAGATTTTTCTTTATAACATGGTTCCATTTTAAAAGCTAAATAAAATTTCGCCTTAAAATTTGGACGCGGTCTCATGAACCATGTTGTCTTGTCTATCAAAGTGAAATTTGTATATAACTCAAGTACGCGTTCGGAAGTTTTGGCGGGAACCTTGAAAAAGGCGTATGGTGCTCTTATTTTATTTCATTTTCTTATTGTGTGTATTTTTAAGTTATATTGAATAAAGTTGGTGGTATTTTGTTTGATATAGGTTTATTACAGTGCCCGTGTATAGTGAAACAGAATAACAGTGCGAAAACACGACCTTTCAGTTTGCCTCCAAAACTTCATTGTAAATGTTTTGGTAAAGTAGCCATCGCTTTACTCGAATAACTTGACTGTAACTCACTTGACTGACATATTATACTTGATAACTTATATACTTGATACTTACTTAACATACTTGATATTATACTAACTTTGACGCTGCATAAATAAATACGAAATATCGTTTTACTTGACACTGGCAATATGCGTAATAGCGATGCCATAATAACAAAAAAAAAAAAAAAGTACGCGTTCAACATACGAGTAAAAACAATGAAGAGTTGCCTTAAGCTTATCGTCTACGAGGCGTAGCAGCCGCGTAGCTTTGTATGCTAATGCTACGCATGCTACGGCGCGATGTCGGGGGCTGTTCAGATATGAATCTCAATTCCGCCTACTGAATTCTAGATATAGTATAAGCTGAATGACCACTGATATTATATTTTATGGCTGGTTTCAGTACTTAGTGTGAGTTTTTTTATGTATGTTCGAGTTTATCTTCCGGCATTCGCACGCGATCTATAAGTACACAGAAAAAATATTTTCGTCAGTTTCATCATCATATCAGCTGTAAGATGTCCACTGCTGGACCAAAGCCTCCTACATAAGGGTGAAATGATATAATCGCCACGCTTGGCATGCTAATTGGCGATCGCAGTGGCGGTAGTTTTATCGCTGGACGATGGGACTCATTTTTGCACTTATTGCGCTCTTCTTCTTGCTTGAACGCTCATTGCTGGTTTTTTTATGTTTGGAAGTGGCATAAAAGCAGTTCACATTGATGTTAAGTGATGACTGCAGCCTATAGACACTTACACAAAGACCAATGTCGAAATGCGGATTCGGTACCACTCCTGAGGCCTGAGGTGTTATGCCTCTGTGCCGGAAATTACAGGGCCGTACATTACTAGCTGACCGGAGCACGATAGTGCTGAACACTACCATTTAGCGGCAAGTATATTAGGTAATGCGGTGGACAAATTTTACACTGATTCTTGTTGGAATGCTGCATAGAGATATGCACAAATAACAAAACAACGCCTCCAAAAAGGCGCTTGCGCACGCAGCTCGGTGCAAGCAGACGTGTCAACCGCCAATGTTGCTATATAAGAGAAACCATTGTTAATCGTTCTATATACAGTATATCGTCCGGCAGGAACTCAGTTTCTTGCAAACATATTAGGTTGGGGAAAAAGTTTCTTCGCATTTTTTAAGATAATTCAAAACATTTTTTAATATAGTTTATTTAAGTATATTTACTAAAGTATGTATGTACCATTTTGTTCGATAACCTTTTGCCATCTTATAGGTAGGGACATGATCCCATTGCTATAAAAATTTTGGGACTTCTCATCAAAATACATCTGGAGCGACAAGTGGATTTGGCAGTCCTCTCGTGATGTTCACCTAACATTGCATAAAGAATTCTGAAGAGACCGAAACAGGTGGAAATCTGAAGGTGCAAGGTCAGGACTATACGGCGGATGCATTAACACCTCCCAGCCAAACTCTCTTAATTTTTGCTGAGTGGCTATAGATGTGTGAGGTCTAGCATTATCATGATGAAACACCACACCCCTTCTGTTGATCAATTCCGGCCGCTTTCTCTCAATTTCTTGCTTTAATCTCATCAGTTGTTTGCAGTAGAGTTCAGAATCGATAGTCCTGCCTGGTGGTAATAGCTCATAATGAATAATGCCCTTCCAATCCCACCACACACACAACATCACCTTATTGCGAATTAATCCGGGTTTCGCCACAGTCTGTGAAGCCGGACCGGCCTTTGACCACAACCTTTTTCGCACGTTCTTGTCGTACGTGATCCACTTTTCATCACCAGTTATCAGCTTCTTCAAAAATGATTCGGTTTCATTACGTCGTAATAAAGAATCACAAATGAGTACACGGTTCATTAGGTTTCTTTCAGTGAGCTCGTGAGGTACCCAAATATCGATCTTTTTTTTGTACCCAGCTTTTTTCAAATGCGCCAAAACTGTTTTGTGATCAATTCTCAGTTCTTCAGCTACGTCGTAACTACTGATATGTCGATCTTGCTCCACTTTTTCAAAAATGGCATCCATTTTATCCGTAATAGGGCGACCAGAGCGAGGTGCATCTTTGACATCAAAATTTCCGGATTGAAAACGCTTAAACCAAATGAATGCTACTCTCACAGACATTGCACTAGGTCCATAAACATCGCAAATTTTTTTCGCGGCTTGCGTTGCATTTTTACCTTTTTTGTAGTAAAATTTTAAAATGTATCGAATTTCTTCATTAGATATCTTGACAGTACGAAAAATAAATGAAAATCACACATTTGACTAATTTGAATTTGGAATTATGTTCTTTAAAATTTTAATTATCAATGATACCAAAACCAGCCAGATACAAATACTACAGCCAAAGAGATTTTGTTACAAGTTCATACATATTATAATGCGAAAAGACTTTTTCCCCAACCTATTATTTTATGTTATGTATTGCACAACTTTCTCACGTCATCGATAGAAAGTTTTACATTGACGGCCCGGTTGGTCCAGCGGTGTGAGATGACCGTTTGATTAGAGGGGGACACGGGTTCGATTTTCGCACCGGAAGAAATATTTGTATGGACAGATATTTGTCTCGGGTCTGGGTGTTTGTGTATGTTTTGTATGTGAATAACGACACCCCACGACACAGGTTTATACCTGCTGTGGGGGTTTTGTGAGTGTAAGTATATTTTATTATTTATTATTTACTAGCTGTTTCCCCCGATTTCGCCCGCGTCGATGTCGAAAAGTAGCTTATGTTCTTTCTCAAAGTCAGCTCTATCTTTGCACCAAATTTCATTAAAATCGGTTCAGTAGTTTGGACGTGAAAAGGTAACAGACAGACAGACAGACAGACAGAGTTACTTTCGCATTTGTTATATTAGTAGAGAAGTACGGATAGGATTTTTTTTTTATGTAATGGGCGTGGCAAACAAGCATGCAGTTCACATTGATGTTAAGTGATGACTGCAGCCTATAGACACCCACATGAAGACCAAGGTCAAAATGCAGATGCGTTACCACTCCTGAGGCCTAAGGTGTTATGTCTCTGTGCCGGAAATTACAGGGCCGTACATTGCATTTGCAATTATAAGTCGCAAATACTGTGGAAGCCACTACCTATTATTTTGATTTTGTACCGTTAATATCCTGATACGTGGAGTTTTCATGCTCTTGTTTGAAACTCACGAATTACCGGAATATAACGTCAGCATACATACGGCAACATTTTGACAGTTTGATTGAAACACGGCGATATTTGTTATTCGATCAACATGAGTCATGGAACCTTGAAAGAGGCGTATGGTGCTCTTATTTTATTTCATTTTCTTGGTGTATTTTTAAGTAATATTGAATAAAGTTGGTGGCATTTTGTTTGATATAGGTTTATTACAGTGCCCGTGTATAGTGAAATAGAATAACAGTGCGAAAACACGACTCTTCAGGTTGCCTCCAAAACTTCATGGTAAATGTTCTGGTAAAGTAGCCATCGCTTTACTCGAATAACTTGACTGTAACTCACTTGACTGACATATTATTTTAGAAATAGAAATAGAAAATATTTTTATTTCGAATAGATCTTTACAGATACTTTCAAAACGTCAATAAATCATAAACTACCTAGAGCGAATAACCATTACATATAGTAAAAGCAAAATCATATATTAATAGTAAATTAAAAATTAAAATTTAAACTATTTGGTTAAAACATAATAATCATAAAATTTTTCAATTCCTTCAATGATAATAAATGAAGAAAAAGAAAAACTTATTCGTCAAGATCAATGTTATTCACTTAGCAGAGTTCCAAGTGCAGTCACTACTGAGAAGAACTCCGCTACCCAACAAACTCAGTAAGAGCTCTTTTAAATGAGAGCTTAAATCTAGTACAGATTATCGTGAAAAATCAAATAATGTCAACGTCCATAGCATAGATGCAAATAAACTGCTATCTACTAAATGTGATGTAGCCCCTGCAAACCAGAACAGACCAGTCCCCACCAACAGCACCCGTTCACGAGTATGACGCATGTGACAGCCATTGCCCTCCTCGACCATTTTAGAGGGAAGTGAGCAACCCGCCACACGACGCCGCCAAAGGCAAAGACATTTAAGCGTGCATGACTGTTCCGGATATGCATACGGCAAAATAAAAGATGGAATTCATTTTCAGCCAGGGTATTCACATTATTCAACCCTTAACAATAGTAGATACTAATTACAGAATACACGAAATCACAGGATCATGAAATAGCCTGGCAGCGATCGCTATAATCCCAAGACGTATTATCATTAAGATAATCACTGGTCTTATAGTAATTACATTTATATAAACGTTCTTTCATTACTTTCTTAAATTTATTGATCGATAGACTTTGAACGTTTTTGGGGATTTGATTAAAGAACCGTATACATTGACCTCTAAAAGAATTACTGACCCTATTCAGCCGCGTTGCATGCATGGACAACTTGTATTTGTTCCTAGTATTTATACTGTGGTTGTTACCTATTGTAGGAAACTCATTAATGTTTTTACGGACATATAATACATTTTCATAAATGTATTGCGAAGCTACAGTCAGAATATTTATTTCTTTAAATTTATCTCTAAGAGATACCCTCGGACTCAACCCGTAGATAGCCCGGACAGCTCTCTTTTGCAGTACAAAAATAGTGTTGACGTCGGCGGAATTTCCCCATAGCAAAATGCCATAGGACATTATACTGTGAAAATAACTAAAATAAACAAGGCGAGCCGTCTCGACGTCTGTTAATAGTCTAATCTTTTTCACAGCAAATGCTGCCGAGCTAAGTCTACTAGCTAATTTGGCAATATGGGGACCCCATTGCAATTTAGCATCCACGGTAATGCCAAGAAATACCGTGGACTCTACGATCTCCAATACTTCCTCATTTATCTTAACATTGGTTTCAACCTGTTTTACGTTAGGAGTAGTAAATTTAATACATTTTGTCTTACTGCTATTTAACGAAAGGTTATTGGCGCTAAACCAATGTACTATATTAGAGAGAGTATTGTTTACACAGTCAAAATCTACCTACTGTCTTTTAATTTTGAACACTAAAGAAGTATCATCAGCAAACAATACCATCTCTTGGCCATCATTGATAATGTAGGGTAAGTCATTAATATAGACTAAGAAAAGAAATGGCCCTAAAATAGAGCCCTGTGGGACCCCCATATCCATTGAAGTCCCGGGAGATCTTGTCCCATTTACATCAACACACATATTATACTTCATAACTTATTTATTTGATACTTACATATTAAACTTGATGACTATAATAAACTAACTTTTACACTGCTTAAATAAATACGAAATATCGATTTACTTGACACTGGCAATATGCGTAATAGCGATGCCATACCAAAAAAAAAAAAAAACATGAGTCATTCGACTGTCATTTTGTCATTTCAAATCCACAAATTCTAGTATTTTTGCTTTCTTGCCAACACCGATAATCTTGCAACTATTATACAGAACAATGGCGAACATGTATGTGTAAAAAGTTGAAGTGTATTTATAAACCATTAGCACAGATCGTATTTAAATATTTTTCTACGTTTTTTGAACACATTACGTAATTTAATAAAAGCTAGGTTATCAGGAACAAAAAGAATTTAATTGAACATTATTTATGCACCATATCGATTCCAAAATCGATGTTGTATATGAACATATAGCTATATATTGTGTATACTATAACAGATACGAAGAAAGTAATTTTATTTGTTTACTATTACTACTCGTCCGATATAACTACGTAACTTCACGCCTGTAATCCCCGAAGGGGTAGGCAGAGGTAAATGCATGCATTGAAGCATACATGCAAACACCCACGATTCACCGGTTACGTTTTGACCCATGTAACAGGTGGCGAGCCTGTTGCCATCTCCGGGCACATTACCAAACTCCGAGGTACTGGGAAACTTCCAGAAAATGGAAAAATCCCAATAAAACCAGAGATAAAGGATTTTAAACCGTTATCTCTGATAGTCCCCGACCCGGGAATCGAACCCAGGACCTCCAGCGTAGTAGTAGTGGCCTGCTACCACTAGGCTACTAGGGCAGATGCCTAGTGGTAGCAGGCCACTAGGCAACTGCCCCAGTAGCCTAGTCCGATATAACTAGAATAAATTAATCATAATCATTCCTGAATATGTGGTCTCCAGTTTGACATTTAATTCAATTTAATCAATGTAAGCGATATATAATCGATATCGATTTATTTGTAATCTGTCAGCTGTCTGTCATTCAGAGCTAGTGTTATCCGTCACTTCTGTCAGATTCTGTCACTTTTTGCGGTGTATGTGGTGTTTTCTTCGATGAATTAGGATTTTATTTTATTTTTAGGACTGTTTTCTGATTTGGGATCAGTTTATATTGATGTTGAGTGATGACAGCAGCCTATAGACACCCACACAAAGACCGAGGTCAAAATGCAGATGCGTTACCACTCCTGAGGCCTAAGGTGTTATGCCTCTGTGCCGGAAATTACAGGGCCGTACATTAGCACCTGACCGGAATATGATAGTGCTGAACACTACCATTTAGCGGCAAGTATATTAGGTAATGCGGTGGCGCGAGCTCCGTCACTGGCGCTCTACCACCAGTGAACATAAGACATGTATGGGAGTTCGCCATTGTTCTTTATGTAAAAGTATTGATGTTTGTTTTTTGCTCAATCTCGCAAAAGCGGCTGGACGGGTCTTAATGAAATTTTGTGCACAGGTAGAGTATATACCGCTGTAACACATAGTAGTACGGGAGCCCAAGAGGGGATTTTTGAATTTACTCCAGCGCGTCAGATTAAGTTATAGGAGAAACCTTGCACCCAATTCAGTACCTCCACCAAATCTAAGATTTCCATAAAAGGCCGAACCCTTAGGGCTTCCGCCACGAGCTTGCCTCGCATCCAAATTGTCAGAATTTTGGATGGGAGCTTTGATGGGGTTCACTTTAGATCCTCTCTGAGTATCTGACATTCTTGAGTAATTTTTCACCTTCATTTTTGAACGAATCAAATGTTTTTGAAGGGGACGCGGCATCAACGTCTTGGGTCAAGAGCGTGTCAGATATTCTGTGAGGGTTTAAAATGTGGCCAAACAATGCTTCTATCCAAAATTCAGACAATTCGGAAGATGAGTAAGATCGTAGCGACATTTATATTTTTTTTAAAGACTATTCTTCGGCCGCGTCTTTATATACGAACCTTAGATTTAGTGGAGATAACCAGCGGGGTTCAAGAAATCTCCCATATCTTTATCTGACGCGCTCAAGTAAATCCAAAAATAGCATCCTGGGCTCCCCTACTATAGGATACTTTTCATTTATGAATGTAATGTGGTAGCATTTCAACTCGGGGCTGACGACAAGTAGGCTAATAAAGTACACTACAAGTATCATAGCCCCATTGCCAAGTGGTGATCCTGTATAATCTATAAACTTATATACTTTCCGCTAAATGGCAGTGTTCAGCACTATCGTGTTCCGGACAGGTGGTAATGTATGGCGCTGTAATTTCCGGCACAGAGGCATAACACTTTAGGCCTCAGGAGTGGTCGCGCATCTGCCGTTTGACCTTGGTTTTTGTGTAGGTGTCTATAGGCTACAGTCATGACTTAGCATCAATGTGAACTGCATGCTTGTTTGCCACTTCCATTACATAAAAAAAATAATAAACCCGTTTTCAAGTTCAAACCGCTGAGATGATTGTGAAGAAATTCAACATGGAGGTTGTTTGAATTATTTACTGGTGGTAGAGCTCCAGTGACGGAGCTCGCGGGCGTAGGCACCACCGCATTACCTGATTTACTTGCCGCTAAATGGTAGTGTTCAGCACTATCGTGTTCCGGTCAGGTGGTAATGTACGGCCCTGTAATTTCCGGCACAGAGGCATAACACCTCAGGCCTCAGGAGTGGTAACGCATCTGCATTTTGACCTTGGTCTTCAAGTGATGACTGCAGCCTATGGGTGTCTATAGGCTGCAGTCATCACTTAACATCAATGTGAACTGCATGCTTGTTTGCCAAGCCCATAACATAAAAAAAAAACCATAAGAACTATTTTTTGTACCTGAACTCATTTTAACCAAGAAGCCAAAGTCTCGTGAATGCGCAAGTAATAAAATAATTATATTTAAAAATTATCCAACACGATACCTCCGACCGATACGACCTCATATGAAAACATTACAAATATTTTCAAGTAAGTATATGAATATAAATATTGATATCTTATCCGACACGCAACACAGTTTCTACTAAAATACTAATTTAATTGCTCAACGTAACTGCCTCAGAAGAGTAGTGGTAACAAACCACTATCTATGCTGGGTTTCTGGGTGCGATCTCCAGGTCGGGGACTAACAAGAAAATAATAGTTTGTTATACTATGTATCTTCACGCCAGGTCCCTAACGGGGTAGGCAGAGAGTGTAGAGCGCCAGATATCCCGGTTCTGACAAACCTCTCGTACCTCGTCTACCTTCATCATTCTCTTCATACATGCACGCCGATTCCTAAGACTTTTGACCCCACCATCAGACAGAACTCGACCTATTTGGTCATGGTAGGTCAGCCTTGGTCTTCCTGGGCCTCTGCAACCATCCACATTCGCATTGTATATCTGTTTAGTCATTCGCTCATTCGACATTCTTTCTATATGCCCGAACCATCGGAGTATGCCATTATCTCTAGTGCTATTGAAAATTTCGCAGTCTTTTCCAGGGTCACCTTCGGATTTTTATAACGTGCCCTGAAGTGTGAATAGGCTCGCCACAATTTTTTATGAAATGAATGTGGCAAACGAGCGTGCAGTCCATGTTAAGCGATGACTGCAGCCTATAGACACTTACACAAAGACCAGAGGTCAAAATGCAGAAAATTATGTCTCTGTGATAGTTATTACGGGGCCGTACATTACCATCTAACCAGAACATGACAGTGCTGAACAAACCGGACGATAGTGCTGAACACTACCATTTAGCGGAAACCTTACATGAGTTTATTTTAACCTTCGAATCGTGGTTGTTGACATGAATACGTTTATCTCTGCTTTCCCCGTTAGGCAATACAGGTGAGAAGTTACGATATATCATGAAATCATCTTTCGTGAAGGTCCGGTAAAGTCCTTTAAATACATGCATTTACCTCTGCCTACCCCATTGGGGATTATAGGCGTAAAGTGACGACTTAAGTAGTAGTAGTATTCGGCCACAGTTCGCGTGGAATAGTGGATTTGGGCAGCATTTTTGAATATAACTTTTGGTTAATTTTGGATCATACAAAAACAACACGCTGGGCGTCGGGACGCTCGACGTCGGGACGCTAGGCGTCGGGACGCTCGACGTCGGGAAGCTCGGCTTCGGGACGCTCGGCGTCGGGACGCTCGGCGTCGGGACGCTCGGCGTCAGGACGCTCGGCTTCGGGGCGCTCGGCGTCGGGACGCGCGGCGTCGGGAAGCTGGGCGTCGGAACGCTGGTCGTCGAGACGCTGAACGTCGAGACGCTTGACGTCGGGACGCTGGGAGTCGGGTCGCTGGGCGTCGGAACGCTCGGCGTTGGGACACTCGACGTCGGGACGCTCGATGTCGGGACGCTGGGCGTCAGGACACTGGGCGTTGAGACGCTCGACGTCGAGACGCTCGACGCCCAGCGTGGGCGTCGAGACGCTCGACGTCGGGACGCTTGAAGTCGGGGGCTCGACGTCGGGACGCTTAACGTCGGGACGCTGGGCGTCGGGACCCTGGGCGTCGGGATGCTGGGCGTTGGGACGATGGCAATCAGTCGGGTCGCTCGGCGTCGGGTCGCTCGGCGTCGGGACGCTCGGCGTCGGGTCGCTGGGCGTCGGGACGCTTGGCGTCGGGACGCTGGGCATCGGAATCCTGGGCGTCGGAACGCTGGGCGTCGAGACGCTCGACGTCGGGACGCTGGGCGTCGGGGAGCTCGGCGTCGGGACGTTCGGCGTCGGGATGCTCGGCGTTGGGACGCTGGGCGTCGGGACCCTGGGCATCGGGATGCTGGGCGTTGGGACGTTCGGCATCGGGATGCTGGGCGTTGGGACTTTCGGCATCGCGGCGCTCGGAGTCGGGACGCTGGGCGTCGGGACGCTGGGCGTCGGGACGCTGGGCGTCGGGACTCTGGGCGTCGGGACGCTTGGCGTCGGGACGCTCGGCGTCGAGACGCTCGGCGTCGGGACGCTCGAAGTCGGGGGCTCGACGTCGGGACGCTCAACGTCGGGACGCTGGGCGTCGGGACCCTGGGCGTCGGGATGCTGGGCGTTGGGACGATGGCAATCAGTCGGGTCGCTCGGCGTCGGGTCGCTCGGCGTCGGGACGCTCGGCATCGGGTCGCTGGGCGTCGGGACGCTTGGCGCCGGGACGCTGGGCGTCGGAATCCTGGGCGTCGGAACGCTGGGCGTCGAGACGCTCGACGTCGGGACGCTGGGCGTCGGGGAGCTCGGCGTCGGGACGTTCGGCGTCGGGATGCTCGGCGTTGGGACGCTGGGCGTCGGGACCCTGGGCATCGGGATGCTGGGCGTTGGGACGCTCGGCATCGGGACGCTGGGCGTCGGGACTCTGGGCGTCGGGACGCTTGGCGTCGGGACGCTCGGCGTCGAGACGCTCGGCGTCGGGATGCTCAGCGTCGGGTCTTTCGGCGTCGGGACGCTCGGCGTCGGGACGCTCGGCGTCGGGACGCTCAGCGTCGGGACGCTCGGCGTCGGGACGCTCAGCGTTGGGACTCTCGGCGTCGGGACGCTCGGCGTCGGGAAGTTACCATAATCTGTGTCCCAAGGGCATACTACAAGCATACTAATGACTGTCCATGATGTATTGCCCATAAATCTGGAAGTCGCGAACGTGACTGGAATGTATTTTTTTACGGAAATAAAAGAAAGAGGAAATGTGATATTTATACGGTTTCTATATAAATCCTGTATTTTGTTGAATACTTTTAATAACAGTTAACTTTTTGGATTAAAGATTATTTAGGTTTTTGAAACTAAAAGAAAGGTGATGCGGGATATATTATTTATACGGTTTCTATACAAATCGTGTATTTATTTTGTTGAATACTTAAATGAACAGTAAAGTTGTTGTTATAGATTTCAAAACTTGCCTTTGGTTATGTGTAGATCTTCATTACATAAAAAAGAAAGAAATAAGCATGTTTGACAATATCTTTTTTTGTCAGACTGAGAATTTTATTTATTACACCGAAAATTAAAACCACATGCTGATTGCCATCGCCATTACTAAAGAAAATATAGTTTTAATCTTGAGAAAAGACAGCTATATTATATAGCCCTTGAGTTTAACCAAAGAGCACATTATCGTAGTCGCGGGGAACAGGTAGTCTCGCTTATATAATGAAAAGACTTAAGCTGTTCGTACAAGTTACTATAATCTGTGTCTCAAGGGCATACCATAAGCATACTAATGACTGTCCATGATGTATTGCCTATAAATCTGGAAGTCGCGAACGTGACTGGAATATATTTTTTAACGGAAAATAATATAAAAAAATAATGTAGCATTTGTCTCAAAGCCAAAGAGCACATAAACGCAGTCGCGGGGAACAGGTAGTCTCGCTTATAAATAAAAAGAAGTAAGTAGTTCTCAGGTCTACAAAAGCTTTTCGAATAGAATAAACTATTTATTGCACCGAAAATTAAAACTACATGCTCATTGCTATCACCACAAAGAAAATGTAGATTTAATAATGAGAAAAGATAATAATATAGCATTTGTCTCAAAGCTAAGGAGCGCATAAACGTAGTCGCGGGAAACAGGTAGTCTCGCTTATAAAATGAAAAGAGTTAAGCTGTTCGTACAAGTTACTATAATCTGTGTCTCAAGGGCATACCATAAGCATACTAATGACTGTCCATGATGTATTGACCATAAATCTGGAAGTCACGAACGTGACTGGAATATATTTTTTAACGGAAAATAATATAAAAAAATAATATAGCATTTGTCTCAAAGCCAAAGAGCACATAAACGCAGTCGCGGGAAACAGGTATTCTCGCTTATATAATGAAAAGACTTAAGTCGTTCGTACAAGTTACTATAATCTGTGTCCCAAGGGCATACTACAAGCATACTAATGACTGTCCATGATGTATTGCCCATAAATCTGGAAGTCACGAACGTGACTGGAATGTATTTTTTAACGGAAATAAAAGAAAGAGGAAATGTGATATTTATACGGTTTCTATATAAATCGTGTATTTTGTTGAATACTTTTAATAACAGTTACCTTTTTGGATTAAAGATTATTTAGGTTATCAAAAATAAAAGAAAGGTGATGCGTGATATATTATTCATACGGTTTCTATGCAAATCGTGTATTTATTTGTTGAATACTTAAATGAACAGTAAAGTTGTTGTTTTAGATTTCAAAAATTACCTTTGGTTATGTGTAGATCTTCATTACATAAAAAAGAAATAAATAAGCATGTTTGAGAATATCTATAAAGTTTTACAATAAAAGAATAACAGACTATTTCATAGTCGTAAAATACTGAATAATCTTTTAGCAGGTGTTCCACCTCATCCACCAAAGCTCTACCAGCAGTAAACGGTTATACACATTTGGTCGATTTAAAATGAAATACATTTTCTCATTGACATTCAAACATTTGTCCCTAAACAGATTTCGTTCGAAATATAACATTCGCGCGTTGCCTCAATATATTTGCCGAATGAAAAGATTATTGGAGTGTGAATTCAATTACAATCAGTATATTGCCTCCGATACGGTTTCAATATCTTCGCTAATCGAATAAAGATTAAACTTGAATGTGAAAAGTTTTATTGGCGGTAGAGTTCCTTGAGGCGCGCATGGCTCAGCGGCTGGTGTAGATCGTAAGCGATCTATTCGGTTAAGCACTACGGGCGCGGTCGGGTAGTGTGATGGGTGACAGTTAGTGGCAAATTAAATGCGCGTTTTCGTGCTTCGGAGGGCACGTTAAGCCGTCGGTCCCGGTTGCTATCGATAGATAGCAGTCGTTAAACCTTGTCGGAGGCCTTATGGGCGGTTTGAAAAAACATCCGACAGCGGGTTGGCCACTAACCCACCTCCAACAATCCGCATTGGAGCAGCGTGGTGGACTAAGCTTCAGGCCTCCCCCCAAAAAGGGGAGAGACTCGTGCCCAGCAGTAGGACGTATAATGGATTGCCATTGAGAGTTCCTGTGTGGGAACTCGAGGGCGTAGGCACCACCGCATTATCTAATCTGTCTGTCGCCAAGTGGTAGTGTTCAGCACTATCGGGTTCCGGTTAGATGGTAATGTATGGCCTTTAAATAGAGACATAACTGCTTAGGTGTCAGGGGTGGCAACGCATCTGCATTTTGAACTCTAGTTTTTGTGTAGATGTCTATAGGCTGCAGTCATCATTTAACATTTATGAGAAGTGTTTGTTTGTTCGCCACCCTTAGTGTAGTGTTCAGCACTATCGTGTTCCGGTTAAGTGATAATGTATGGTCGCGTAATAACTATCACAGAAAAATAAGAGCTTAGGTGTCACGGTGTCACGTATGAGTTGCAACGGATCTACATTAAAATCACTTCTCTTATCGTTTTTGTGTAAATGTTTATAGGCTAAACTACCACAGTAGTCACTTACGATTAATGTGAACTCTGTCCTTGTTTGTCACTTCATAACATAAAAAAATAAAAGGACGGTATGGGTATCCCATCATATCCAAATAGATCTACAATATATATTTATTTTCAATTGCTTACATACAGAATTTAACTTCTCTTAGATCTCAGGCAGTACCCTAAAAATTTTGATGATCAGTGAATCGGTCAGTGATAAAATTATGGTTTTTTGGACAACTATAAAATATAAATCATAATAGCTGCGATATTTAAATTATAACTTTGCTTGTGTAAAGAATTGAATATGTTTTTTTTTTCTTTTAAAAATTTTTGAATTAACATTTCACGTAGACGCTTAACTGCCTCAATAGCCAAGTGGTAGCAGGCCACTACTGCTGCGCTAGGGTTCTGGGTTCGATTTTCGAAATTCTTTATCTCTGGTTCTATTGGATTTTTTCCATTTTCTGGAAGTTTCTCAGAGTTTTGTAATGTACCCGGAGATGTCAACAGTTTCAAAACTTCGGCGAATCGTGGATGTTTGCATGTATGCTTGAATGCATGCATTTACCTCTGCCGACCCCTTCGGGACTTACAGGCGTGAAGTAACGAATTTCACATAGTAATACCAATAAAATGAGTTGCAAAATAAAACTGAGTTACACAAATTAATTTCATTAATAATTATCAACTTTTTTATTTATTACCATTACTCACCAAGGATTATAATGAATACCATTAAGTTATAATTTACACCTATGTTATTAACAATAATTGGATTTTAATTAAATTGATTGCGCTTTGTGTAAAAACCGGTAAAGTGCGAATCGGACTCGCGCACGAAGAGTTCTGTGACATCCACAAAAGAAAAACACGTTTGTTGTACGTAAGTAAACTTAATTAAATATTTTGAAAGGTAATACAACTAAATATTCTGTGAAAAATTTCTGCTTATTAATATTGAACAAAATTACGGAAAAAACACGTTAATTCTACAGAAACTTCGACTTAATATTATCATTTTTTTTATTTTTAGTACCTATTTGTTGTTTTAGCGGCAACGAAAATACATAGTTAGTGAAAATTTCAACTTTTTAGCTATCATGGTTTATGAGATACAGCCTAGTGATAGACAGACAGCGTGTTGGGTTATATGCTAAAATCAAATAACTGTTCAGATGTGAAACGATTACTTTTATTCTTGTGCACACACAATCTAAGGAAACAACCAGTACGATCGGCCATCAGCAAGGAAGAGGAAGAGAGCACAGACAAACAATATTGAATCGGAAAGGTGTCAGTGTTGACATTATGAATTATGTTTACAGGTAAATTATACAATAGAACACAGCGAAGGCTTAGTAAACTCGTAGCGTCTCGTTTTTACCTTTTGGGTACGGAACCCTAAAATGGGAATGTGAAATTATTTTTTTTAGTGATATCGGGTTCCCTTGTGTGAAATTTTGTATCGTATATATCATGGTAAAGAATTGTACGTCAGAATGGATATTTTTTAATAATGATGCTCTGGGGCTTACTCTCATGGGTCAAAATTGCCTGGTGGTAGTATCAAGGGTTAGGGCATGCCGATAAGAAATGATTCCTAATAAGCTATTACGTAGGTTTTTAGTGGTGTTAGAGTTCCAAGTGTAGGAACTCGAGGGCGTAGGCACCACCGCATTACCTAATATACTTGCCACTAAATGCTAGTGTTCAGCACTGTCGTGTTTCGGTCAGGTGGTAATGTACGGCCCTGTAATTTCGGGCACAGAAGCACAACACCTTAGGCCTCACGAGTGATAACGTATCTTCTTTTTGACCTTGGTCTTTGTGTAAGTGTCTATAGGCTGCAGTCATCACTTAACACCAATGTGAACTGCACGTTTGTTTGCCACTTCCATTATATTAAAAAAATACCTATCTACCGCTAAGTGGTAATGTTCAGCACTATCGTGTTTTGGTTAGACGGTAATGTACGGCCCCGTAATATCTACCACAGAGACATGACACCTTAGATCTCAGTCTCTGGGGTGGCAATGCATCTGCATTTTGACTTTTGGTTTTTATGTAGATGTCTATAGGCTGCTGTTATCACTTAACATCAATGTGAGCTGTATGCTTGTTTGCCACCTTCCTTACATAAAAAGATAATTGACGTAATTTTTATTCACATGTATAGAAGTTCTTTATTCCGTGTTGTGAAGGCGGGATTTTGCAAAAGTTCAGAATCAAATATTTACTAATTTATTAAAAACAAAAAAAATATATAGTGAATAGCAATAGGTAAATGCATACAATGCGCGTGTTTATTTATCAACTTTAAAAAATGTTATCAAGAATATTGACAGTTAAATAATATCTATATACCTCCATATGTTGGAGGGGGAGTGGTTTATAAAAACTTCAATATCATTTTCAAAAACCTATTGATGAAAAAAAGATTTTAGTTGCAATTTCCGGCGCCCCATACATTTTATTATTTTTTTTACGCCCAAGTTATTTGCAATAATGATTATAACGACGGAGTAAGTCTTAGCGCCTTTCTGCATGATAAAGAAGGCCACAAACAGGCGCCGTATCACGCAAAACAATCACAGTGACGGGCAGGACTTCGGTAGCTCAGTTGGAAGAGCGGCTGGACTAGATTCCCAGTGGCCACAAGTTCACGTCTCGCCTGCCGTCAATTTTTACTTTCCATTTTTCTTTAAAATATATTTCACAAGCATGTGTTAATGCGAAATAATATAAAAACAATCACAGCGACGTATATTTTCAATACATAGACAACTTAGAGCAATCGCCCAGACCACTTATGTACAACATGCTCGCAGAATCTCTATAGAGACTAACCTAATCCGAAAAAGGTCAAATGCCACTCAATATCCTATGGCATTGTAGAGAAAGATTGAACAAACAACGTCGACTAAGCCACCAACATAATAATATGGGCAGGGTTGGCAATGACTTTATACAGTGCGCACAAAATTTGATTTTTGACAACAGTGGGTTTAGTGGTTTAAGACGACCACTTGATCCGATGGCGGCGGCTTCTATCACGCGTCCTGTTAGTTTATATTATTATGTTACTAGCTGTTGCCCGAGGCTCTATCCGCGTGTAAGTCGCTTTTCGCGTAACCTATGGAAACTATAATTATCCAGACCTATAATAGACTTATTAATATTAATTTGAAGCAGTGCTTAAAGTAAACTTTCAATTGAGCTTAACTTCTTTTTCACAAAACCGATTTTGACGAAACACGTATTGACAATGCTTCTAATTATATATAATTCCCCTGTGAAACCGCGTTCAAATACGTTCAGTAGATTCGAAGTTGTGGAGGAACGGGTGGAAATGTTCCTCCAGCGAAAAGGGAGGATCCTCCGACCAGGCGAGGTGGTAGCGCCTGGCGGGCCGCGGCCCAACGATTGACGTTGGGAAGTTGTATATATGCCAACTCTTGAGAAATCTTCGCATGTGCGATGTAATTCGAATGCACGCCATCTATCGTACAAGACAAGTACTGTGAGGTTTCATCTGTGTTACACTAGTTGGCGCCTTAATGTAGTGGACGCTACAAAGTTATAACATACCAACAAACGTTTTTTTTGGTTTCTGTCTGTTCTGTTCTTAAATCTCCCCCTATCAGTTTTTTCGAATAACATTTAAATATATGTATTGCTATCTTGCAAAAATAATATAAAGAAGAGAAACTAAGCCAAATAATCATTCGATCACGCCCCCGACGCTTCGGGGGCAGATAGGCCCGGGGAAGGAGGTACAACCTCGCCCCGCAACCACCCAAGAGCACCCTAACCTTATTAACATAACCACACATAAAAAGATTATATCCTTCCATATACATTTATCACAGATATAAAGCAAGTTATAAGAAATCCTTATTTCAGCAATATTGAATATTCTCAAATAATTTTATTTCCAACCCGTGAAAGGAGTTAACACCCTATTCAGAGACTACCCTACCTCTAGTTCAAGTCGCGTACAATATTTGAAGGATAAATCTTAAAACTTGAATTTGTAGATTTGTTACAGCTGAGATTGAAAAGCGTTGATTACCGATTGTTCTCGAAGCCGTCTGCTTCTAATGGAGTATCCTTATACTTTTAACCTCTTTTATTGAATATTGAAACTTTTTTGATATCTAGAAGCTCTTAAGACATATTTTATTATTGAGAATTGAAAATGGTTTCTTAGTTAGTTACTTTGGTAAATATCTAGAATTCAGAAGATGATTTCATTCAAGTGGAGCCTTAGACTTTTAACCTCTTTTTATTAAATATTGAAACTTTTTTGATATTTAGATACTTTTAATCCTAATATTACTCGTAAATTATTGTTTCTTAGATACTTTGGTAAAAATCTAGAATTCAGGAGAAAATTTTATTTTTATTGAGTATCCTGAAACTTTTAACCTCATGTATTAAATATTGAATTTGGTTTTATATCTTAAAGCTCTTAATTAATTTATTATTGGGAATTGAAAATGTTTTTATTTGTATTGGTGATGGTGGTATTTTCGCTAAAGTGTTGCTAATAGCAACACGTAATAGCAAAATACGTAGAAAAGATAAAGGAGAGATTAAATCTCTCCTTTGTTTTTTCTATCCTGCACATCTGACAGTGCAACTGACAAAGACAAAAGACAGACAGCATTCTACAGTTAAAACGTAACTTATGTACGTTTATGAATAAGAGGGTTAGAATTTTTTTACTAGGGGTAGAGCTCCAGTGACGGAGCTCGCGGGCGTAGGCACCACCGCACTACCTAATATACTTGCCGCTAAATGGTAGTGTTCAGCAATATCGTGTTCCGGTCAGGTGGTAATGTACGACCCTGTAATTTCCGGCACAGAGGCAAAACACCTTAGGCCTCAGGAGTGGTAACGCATCTGCATTTTTACCTCTGGTCATTGTGTGGGTGTCTATAGGCTGCAGTCACCACTTAACATCAATGTGAACTGTATGCTTGTTTGCCACTTTTAAAACATTAAAAAAAAAAAAAAATTGAGATGATAATTTCACTTTTTTTTTTACTTTCTTAACCTTTTACAAGATATTGAGAAAGCTTTAAAAATAAACTCAGTAAAATGTGCTCCATTTATTTTCATTACTTAATGTCAACTAAAAATAAATGTCTGCGTTTATTTTCATACGCGAGTTGTACGAGTACTGTTAGTCAGACCTGTATACTTTTTATATTATATATGTATGTATCTTCACGCCAGGTCCCTAACGGGGTAGGCAGAGAGTGTAGAGCGCCAGACATCCCGGTTCTGACAAACCTTTTTATATTATCATGGTAACAAATAAGCATACCGTCACATTAGTGAGTGATAACTGTTTATAGATATCTAAACCAGTTCTGTTCAAAAACCAGAGATCAATATGCGCGTTGCCACATCTGAGGCTTGGGAAGTTTTACCTCTGCGACAGTTATTACGGAGCCATACATTATAAAGGCATGCTCTGATGGTCAGGCATATAGAAAGAATGTCGGATGAGCGAATGACTAAACAGATATACAATGCGAATGTGGATGGTTGCAGAGGCTTGACGATCATCAAGACCAAGATTGACCTACCATGACCAAATAGGTCGAGTTCTGTCTGAAGGTGGGGTCACAAGTCTTAGCCAGCCTTGCATGTATGATGCATGCACGCCAATTCCTAAGATTTTTGACCCCATCAGACAGAACTCGACTTATAAGTATTCAATTTGACTATTTCATATTAAACGTATGATTTTGAATTATTACATCCCTTAACACGTCCCATGATTCACTAGTCATCATATTTTTAACCGAGTTCGAAAACGAGAAGATTCTCAATTCAGCCGATATATTTATACAATAATGATATCAAAGACCTTTTAACAATATCGCAAGTTTCACCTAAAATGTAGCTACCAAATATACATTGTCCCCGTGACACAAAACACGGGAACAATGACCCAGACCTTTTGACCTTTAGCAGGTATCGGCATATCGGTAAATACCCGACGTAACATATCTTTCAACCTTTCATGTCAGGTTAGACTCAAGGGTTCGGTTTTCATACTTCATATTATGCATGACTAAGATATTATTTTCTTGGTGATATCTACTGTAGTTATAATATGTAAGGGGCTAAATCTGTACTAATATTATAAAGCTGAAGAGTTTGTTTGTTTGTTTGTTTGAACGCGCTAATCTCAGGAACTACTAGTCCTATTTGAAAAGTTTTTTCAGTGTTAGATAGCTCATTTATCGAAAAAGGCTATATATATAGCGTGATGATATAGGTTTTATATCATCACGCTATGACTAATAGGAACGGACCAGCGCGGTCGACCTGGAGCGGGCCGCTAGTGTATATATAAAGGTGTCCAGCCAAGTTCGTATATTTCATCTCCTATTTTTTTTTAATTTAAATAAAAATTATAAATCTGTTTACAGAATAAAATAAAATAAATAAATAAATAATTTCACTGGTAGTAAAGCTCCAGTGACGGAGCTCGCGGGTGTAGTCTCTTCCACATTACCATACTTGCCACTAATTGGTAGTGTTCAGCACTATCGTGTTCAAGCCTCAGGAGTGGTACCGCATCTGCATTTTAACCGTGGTCTTTGTGTGGGCGTCTATAGCCTGCAGTCATCACTTAACACCAATGTGAACTGCATGCTTGTTTGCCACTTCGATAACATAAAAAAAATGCGCCCGGAGATGTCAACAGGCTGCAGTCATCACTTAACACCAATGTGAACTGCATGCTTGTTTGCCACTTTGATAACATAAAAAAATGCGCCCGGAGATGTGAACAGGCTCCCAACCAGGCATATACCTATACATTGGCCAAAACGTAACCGGGGCGTGCCGTAGTCAGAGAATATGTAATAATACTCCTTATAGAACAGACACTTCGACGTCCCGCCCGATTTCCCCGCATCACCCAATCTCCTCCCCTATTATGGGCAACGGTTGGTATTTTCCACGTGCAACGTACACAGGTGCACGTGTAAATACACGTCACGTGTAAATGTTTGCATGTATTCTTGGATGTTAATACTTATTCCATATACACCAACACAATAATTTACAACAGTCATTAATAAAACCCTTAAGTACCAAAAGAAATTCGTGTGTATTTAGCTATTCATGCTTCCAACCAAAGATTACGCAATCTATTCTTTCAGATTACTAAAAAATTGGCGTCAAAATAAACTTCCATCAGAATTCCACTGAAGAGCCATTCATTAACATAATTAAAGATCAGGGCCGATAGACGAAGCAATTAAGATCCCTTTACTGCTTCCAACTTTTTGCAGAGATTTTTTTTTACGTCTTGTGTCTATTTTTAGGAAGAAATATGGGAATAATGCTCTAATTTCGTAAAAATTGCTGCGACGAAAATTAATTAATGAGGCAGTGTTTGAACTCTTATTAATCGTTAACATTTACACTTTACACCAGTATTTTCCCAGAGGGACAGGTAAAAAAAAATTATGTGGAATTAAAAATGTACACAAACACACAGTATCCATCAAGAGATATTGCACATCGACCGAGGCAAGAGACTTCGGCTTATTTCGGGTCTGTAGACCGGTATCTCTTTCGCACCTTACCTATGCCACGTTTGTCGACCATTTTGATCAAGTTTTGACCATTACCGCACTATCGGTTGTATTTTTCGTAGACTCGATATGCAATTTTATGTATACATGAACAGATCAGGCGTCTCATTCCATAATCTTCTCATCAGTCCGCAGCGTCCGTACATTGAATGTTGTCCGAGCAAGTTTTCGTTGGGTGCGGTACCGTGACATCTTCCGGTAATTCTTAGTACCCGCTGCTCCGCCGTTACCTAAATTCGTATCACCATGGTCAGGAATAGCGCACCCACCGGGTACTCAACTGCCTCAGAAGCCTAGTGGTGGCAGGCCACTACTACTACGCTGGAGGTCCTGGGTTCGATTCCCGGGTCGGGGGATATAAGAGACAACGGTTTAAAATCCTTCATCTCTGGTTCTAATGGGATTTTTTTGAGATGGCAACAGGCTCGCCTCCTGTCACATGGGCCAAAAGCGTAACCGGCGAATCGTGGGTGTTTGCATGTATGCTTGAACGCATGCATTTACCTCTGTCTACCCCTTCGGGGATTACAGGCGTGAAGTTACGCTGCTGCTTCTCCTGCGTACAACCGTCATGATTTGACCGCCATTGTTCGGTTGACTGACTGCGCTACCGGAAGAATCCTCCTCCACTAATTGGTGGTGGGGTTGTCACGTCCCTATACCTTCATATAAGAATAAAACCAGTCAAGTGCGTGTCGGGCCACGCGCACTGTAGGGTTCCGTAGTTACAGAGTAAGAGATGTAATGAAAAAAATAAATAAATATTTTCTATGGAGTTGTTCGAAATTTTCTAGTAAAATACATTTGGTCGACTATTACTCGCAAACTTGCAGGGCCAACTTAGGTGTGATAGTTTTCCTTTTAATTTCGTTATATGTAGCTACTATCGCTGTAACGGTTGAATTTCTAACAACAACCGTGTAGTCTGTAGGGGGGGGGACACTTGAGTCTAACGAAAATTTGCACTTTAAAGATTAATAAATCACGAACAGTTAACTAAATCGAAAAATGATGTTCGCACACCCATATTATTTTTAAAAGACCTATCCAACAATACCTCACACTATATGAAAATCGAAAATATAAAAAAATATATACTAATAGGGGACTAGTAACGCGCGGCTATTTTTACATTATTATATATATTTTTATATTATATTAGGTTACCCTAAAAAAAATTTATTAACGTTTTTATTCTACCACTTTGTCGGCGTAATTAAAGTGTATACTTGTGCCAAATTTCAAGTCTCTAGTACTAATAGTTTTTGCGCTAAACCGCGGACGGACAGACAGACAGACAGACAGATGGACATGGCGAAACTATAAGGGTTCCTTGTTTACTACGGAACCCTAAAAATGTATCGCTAAATTTGTTGCTAAGCGCAGAACTGGAGAACGGCTTCACCGATCTCGCTAATACTTTTTTGTTGTATTGATAATTGTCCACAGAAGGTTTTTATGAAAGAAAATATACACAACTCCGCGAAAAAAATTGAAATTTTAAGAAAATTTAACAACCATATTAACTTTTGTAAGGTAAAGCTTATGGCGCTTGACATAAAGGTTAGACGATTGACAGTGAAATTGGTGCCATGGTTAACATGCGTGCTGCAAATTATAGTGTTAAACAGATGAATCGGTAGGAATTGATGAATGAAAATGACATTAAATTATAATAAAACTGTAACCACACAAAGCCGGAGCGAGTCGCTAGTCTTAAATAATATTGAATGTAATACAGCGCAAATATTTCAGACACAAAGTTTCATTCAATATGACAGTGCAAATGCAAACCTATCAAATATGAACGCGGCAGAAATTCGCTGTACAAAGCGGAAATCAGCCGATATGTTACATTTTCCGCTGCTGAGTATGCTTAATTAATTTATTTTGTATACAACGATATCACATAAACGGAAATTCACAAATTTACAAATAGACCTTATTTATGATTTAATCGAGTTTTGTAAAACTTAATGTCCTTTTGATACGTTACTTTGCGCTTGTATTCGCCGAAGAGATAGGCAGAGGCAAATGCATATATTAAAACATACATACATACATACAAATATATTTTTTATGTTATGGAAGTGGCAAACGCTGGTGCTGTACCACCAGTTAAATTAAGGAATTCATTTAAAAAATATTAATTTTTACTGGTGGTTTACTAAGCTCCAGTGACGGAGCTCGCGGGCGTAGGCACCACCGCATTACCTCATATACTTTATATGACCGCTAAACGGCCACCTGACCGGAAAACGATAATGCTAAACACTAGTTTAACACTAATTGTTTTATATTATTTCGCATTAACACATGCTTGTGAAATATATTTTATTTTTAAAGAAAAATGGAAAGAAAAATTTGACTTCAGGCGAGACTTGAACTCGCGACCTACTGGGAATCTAGTCCAGCCGCTCTTCCAATTGAGCTACTGAAGCCCTGCCCGATTTGTCAAATCTTTCCTTCACATCTATTGCATTGCTTTTATATTGCTTTAATATGCATTGCTTTAATATTTTATGATAGCAGCAGCGCCATCTATTACCAACTATGCTAGTTAGGCAACCGATATAATAGACTTTTCAGTTTATTGAATATCGTAAAGAACTCGCTTTTACCCTTAATAATTGTTTTATATTATTTCGCATTAACACATGCTTGTGAAATATATTTTATTTTTAAAGAAAAATGGAAAGAAAAATTTGACTTCAGGCGGGACTCGAACTCGCGACCTACTGGGAATCTAGTCCAGCCGCTCTTCCAATTGAGCTACTGAAGCCCTGCCCGATTTGTCAAATCTTTCCTTCACATCTATTGCATTGCTTTATGGTAGCAGCAGCGCCATCTATTACCAACTATGCTAGTTAGGCAACCGATGTAATAGACTTTTCAGTTTATTGAATATCGTAAAGAAGTCGCTTTTACCCTTAATAATTGTTTTATATTATTTCGCATTAACACATGCTTGTGAAATATATTTTATTTTTAAAGAAAAATGGAAAGAAAAATTTTACTTCAGGCACATAGTTTAACACTAGTTTAGCACTATCGTTTTTCGGTCAAGTGGTAATGTACGGCCCTGTAATTTTCGGCACAGAGGCATGACACCTTATGCCTCAGGAGTGGTAACGCATCTGCATTTTGACCTTGGTCTTTGTGTGGGTATCTATAGCAGAGAATATGTAATAATACTACGTATAGAATGGACACTTTGACGTCCCGCCCGATTTGCCCGCATCGCTCAACCCCTTCCCTTCTTATGAGCGACGGTTGATATTTTGTACGTGCTAGGCACACAGGTGCGCGTGTAAATACACGTCACTGACTAATGTCTGTGTAATAGAAACTTAATTAGGCGTTTGTATGGAATTTTGGCGGAGTGTCCGCGGTGTGTCTATAGGCTGCAGTCATCACTTAACATCAATGTGAACTGCATGCTAGTTTGCCACTTTGATGACATAAAAAAAATCAATGACGCGTGAAATGTATTTTGACAAGTTCTGTTAACTTTTGCCAAATACCTATGAAACCCTAAAGAGACGCCCTACTCAGTGACCTAGTATGTCACTAATTTATTCATTAACATCCAAACTAAAACGCCAACTCATGCCGGTTCAAAGCCGACGCTAAACTTCCCTTATACGCTAAAATTACAAAAGTTGTCACATAAAAAAGCGACGTGTTATGTCATATATACTGTCACTCAATTAATTTTGAAATTAAAGAGCCATTTAGATGGAGAGAGTTTCTCGTACGTTTGGTTCGAGAAAATCGTACGCTACTGTCACGAGCAATAATCGCCATAACATAATCGTGTCAAAATGTTTACACACAGGCAAGAACTAAAATCTCGCGTACGATTATGTCATACGAGATTCGCCAGGACATATCGCCAGGCGATAATTGCCTATGTTTGTTTACACGACGAAATTATCGTAAGCAGATTCTTGCTTAAGAGAATCTCGGCTTGTCTAAACACGATCTCGTATGGCATATTTTCAAGTTCATACGAGTATCGTACAAATCAGTTTGAACCGATTTCAGTGCGAGATATGTCATCTTTGAAATTCTGTGTACACGGACACAATAATATTCCGTTGCGAGGCGATTATCGCCCATGGCAACGAGCGAGAAGAGCGAGTGTTTAGACGAAGAAGAATGTTTTATATTCCTTCGATAATCGTATCTTCGAGACGAGAAACTATCTCCGTCTTAATTGCTCTTTAAACGTAGGTTTATATACATACTTCATTCCACACAGAGTAAAATTCTAATATTTTTAGTTTTCGCATTATCAGATTCGAGTATAGAGCAACACGGAGAGGAGTAGCTATAGCGTTTATTACCAATGCAA
Source organism: Macrosoma leucophasiata (assembly GCA_036365455.1). Lineage (NCBI taxonomy): Eukaryota > Metazoa > Arthropoda > Insecta > Lepidoptera > Hedylidae > Macrosoma > Macrosoma leucophasiata. Next base: position 3,635,251 of record JAWQUS010000017.1, read on the forward strand.
AACAATTTGTCATTTTTTGCGAAGGAAATACGTGTGACACACACACACACTACAAAAATCGTCTACTACCTACTACGAAACTCACGCCTGGACTTTAACAAAGTACATAGACAATTTCACGCACACATTTAAACATCTAGGCGACAGGCGTAGGATCATTTGGGCTTGTACTTTGACAGAGGGGATAGCCTGCTTATGGCTACTACCCTCCGGCCCGCTACGGCCGGAGGCCCGTGTTGCTCTATGCATTGGAGTGAAAGAAAAGTTTGAATTAAGGCAGGCATCGAACTGGGGACCTCAGGATAACCAGTCCATCCACTTTTTACTAAGCTGCCGAAGTCCCTTACCCAACCCTCATATTTTTAAGCTATTGCATAGCTTTTATCGTGGGCCTAGAGCGCGGGGACCGAATTCAGAAATTCCGTAACGCAAAAAACCGGACGCTCCGGATTACAAATTTTAAACTCATTTAAAGAAAGTCATGTATAATTTCGCCGTCCGACCTCGTGGGTAGCGTGGCCGAGCGATCTAGGCGCTGGTTTAAAGCACCAGTCTCTTCGGAGGCGTGGGTTCGAATCCCACCGCTGCCAAGATTGTTTTTGTTCATTTTTTTATTGTTTGTTTTTCCATTCAATATTTAAAAAGTGGTAAATATTAATAGAAAATTATTGTTTCATTTTTGTATTTTTTTTTTCTTTTATTTGCATTTTATTTTGTTTTGCATAATTTTAGATAATTATGTAAATGCAATAGCTTTACCGCAGCAGTCCCCGAGTGCCACACGTCTTTTCTTTTTCTTTGCTTTTTAATTTTAACCGATTTAGGATCTGTGAACGACATCCATTGGTTACTTAGAAAACTACATAGAAAAACTATTGTCTACGGGAGTTTTCTATGTATAGTAGTATAGCAGTATGTTTTCTGACGGAGCTCGCACGTCAGTAGTTTAAGTGTAGCGGACGCATTACATGCTGTACATTGCAAGCGTAGACAGCAATAGCGTTAATTGAACAATATTTTCTTTTTCTAGTATATTTTTATGTTTCTTTCAACTACTATAACAATAAATATTATGTGTGACTTACTGATGAAACCCCGCGTTATTTATACTTGGGGTCTAACTTTTCATTTTACATGTTGAAATTGCACAACACGGCATTTTTACCAGATGTGTCGTTCAAAGCAGTCTACACGCAACTATGAGTGGCAAACGAATGGTTCAGCTGAACTAAGATTGTGGATAGGTACATATTTGCGGCGCACTTTCCACGAGCACATTACCATTCGTAACTTCACGCCTGAAATCCCCGTAGGCAGAGGTAAATGTATGCATTCAAGCATACATGCAAACACCAAACACTCATGATTCGCCGGTTACGTTTTGGCCCATGTAACAGGTGGCGAGCCTGTTGACATCTCCGGGCACATTACCAAACTTCGAGGGACCTACTGGGAAAATGGATAAATCTAAATAAAATCAGAGATTAAGGACTTTACACTATTATCTCTGATAACCCTCTACCCGGGAATCGAACCCAGGATCTCAGCGTAGTAGTAGTGGTCTACTACTACTAGGCTACCGAGGCAGTTAACCATACCATTCCATTCTTATTTATCTATTCCGTGGCTGAAACCCATGATTCGAAACTTAACGTGATTTTAAAAAGAAAGAAAATTTTGTCTATCTTTATAAGGCAATGGAAAATAGATGGATTTAGATTTTTTATCTTGTTTGACATGTATATTTTATATACATCAATTGTTATTCACTTTAATTTATTTTGTTTGTTTTTGACGTGTCATAAGAGGTGCCTGTCACCCTAAATGAATAAATGAGTTTTTGATTCTGATTCTGATGCTAAGTCGTTCAAATCTCAACCATCAAATATCTTGATTATATCCATTACGGAAAATGATAGCCTCAACAACCTGCTCAAATATTCAATGAAGCGAGACTGTAAGGGTCATGACTACTTTATGCAATAGGTCGCATTACACCCTTATCCTTTGACCTTCAATGATATAGATTATATTGTAAATGCCAATTAAGTTTATCCAGTATATTATATTAAAGACCAATCACTTCACATGTGTGTTGAAATTCAAATTTAATTATAATGTAGACTTACAAAAAAATAATAAAAGTCTTAGAATAGTAAACCACTAGGCCACGTACTATAATAAAGATTAAATTAAAAAAAAGTCGCACTAACAATTTTATTAAAACTAGAAAATCGTTCATAGGTACTTTGTCAGACGTGGAAATTGTTGCTTAATCTTTCAAATGTCAACGATGAAATACTAAAAGTTCCGCTCTGACGATATTAATTACGGAGATTCCTAACCTGAACAACCTGCTTAAATATTCAATAAAGCGAGATTGTAAGGGTCATTATTACTATATATATATGTATATATATATATATATATATATATATATATATATATAAATAGATCACATTATGCTTATGCAATACAGTCCACGTATGTGGGCTGTCAAGCATGTGTGCGGGTAGATGGTAACATGTCACCCTGGTTTGATGTTAACATCGGTGTCAAACAGGGTTGCGTGCTTTCGTCTAGGCTGTTTATTATATATCTGGACAAATGCCTCCAGAGGGTGAAGTTGATGGATGTGGGAGTGCGTATGGGTGACTTAGTCGTGAACTGTCTGCTTTACGCAGATGATGCGGTAATTGTTAGCTCTACACCATCTGGGCTACAAGCACTAGTCACAGTCATGAAAGAGGATTGTATGGAGAAAGGCTTACATTTCAATGTGGATAAAACTAAAGTAGTAGTATTTGAAAGAGATGAACAGAGAACAAATGCAAGGGTAGTAGTAGATGATGCAGTGTTAGAACAGGTTGATGAAATTGTATATCTTGGATGTGCTTTTAGCAAGGATGGTAGGTACACCACTGACATAGAAAGAAGAGTGCTTGCTGGGAATTGCGTGAATGGAGCGTTGGGTAAGCTGCTAGAATCTAAACATCTCAGCCAGCGGGCTCGACTAGCCGTACATAATGCTGTACTTACTCCAACGCTTTTATATGGAAGCAAGAGCTGGGTATGCAGGAAAGAGCATGAAAGTAAGTTGAACGCGGTCGAGATGAGATCTTTGCGCAAGATCTGCGGTGTATCACTCACCGATCGCGTTCGTAATGAAGATGTAAGAAAGAGACTTTGTGTGAATGATAGTATCGGTGTAAAAATGAAAAAAGGCATGCTCCGATGGTTCGGGCATATAGAAAGAATGTCGAATGAGCGAATGACTATACAGATATACAATGCGAATGTGGATGGTTGCAGAGGCCCAGGAAGACCAAGGCTGACCTACCATGACCAAATAGGTCGAGTTCTGTCTGATGGTGGGGTCAAAAGTCTTAGGAATCGGCGTGCATGTATGAAGAGAATGATGAAGGTAGACGAGGCACGAGAGGTTTGTCAGAACCGGGATGTCTGGCGCTCTACACTCTCTGCCTACCCCATTAGGGACCTGGCGTGAAGATACATACATACATACATTATACTTATTTCCTGTAACCTTCTTGGTTAGCGAATATATTATAGGTAAATGGCAGTTAGTTTTATCAAGTTTATATAGAATGTAATTTAGTTTATCAAGTTTATGTGTGGATGGATATCCATCCGTCACAGAAGATTAATAGAATTCTTTGTATAAAAAAGTTGTAATTCTTTTGGCGTGGTCTTCGGATTTAACTCGCGCATCTATATAAAATTGGTATGCCTGTTTGTAATGTAAAATAACCGCTTTTTACTAAATGCATATGTATGTATACACGGTACATATACCAAAACAACCATTTTTACAATTTTTGTCTGTCTGTCTGTTTGTCCCCGTTAATCTCAGGAACGGCTGGACCGATTTTGACGGGACTTTACACTGGCAGATAGCTGATGTAATAAGGAGTAACTTAGGGTACTTTTATACTAGCTGCGCCCACGACTTCGTCCGGATAGATACTGAACAATCATAAATTCTCACGAGGACGAAGTCGCGGGGACAGCTAGTTTTAAATAATCGTTTTCGTTTATACGCGAAAAAAATCATATAACACGTTTTATTTCAATGAATGTACCTATGTATGGTTAAATACAATAATTAATAAATTAAAGTAGCCCTTCGTGATATAGGTACCTGATATACCAAAGGACACGGCCCTTAATATTATATTTCGCTAAAACAAACTCATAAGAAACATTACGACATCAGAGCGTGAATTATGTACCTCGGTTTCGAGAATCATATAACATCAGTTTGATATTTTTTGCTCTGCCGTTTTCCTTAAAAGTTGATTATTATCATGTTACGCCCATAGCGCAACACGGTCCACCGGCCGCAGCGGTGGACCGAAAGGGAGTTACCATAGCGATTATTACCAATGCAAAACTGTCATTTTTTACGGGGGGAACTCCGTATCAAATATACAAACACTACAAAAATCGTCTTTTACTACGAAAGTAACATCTTGACTTTAACAAAACACATAAACAATACTGACCTAAACCAAGACTGACCTACCATGACCAAATAGGTCGAGTTCTGTCTGATGGTGGGGTCAAAAGTCTTAGGAATCGGCGTGCATGTATGAAGAGAATGATGAAGGTAGACGAGGCACGAGAGGTTTGTCAGAACCGGGATGTCTGGCGCTCTACACTCTCTGCCTACCCCGTTAGGGACCTGGCGTGAAGATACATACATACATAAACAATTTCACGCACACATTTAAACATCTGGGCGACAGGCGTAGGACCATTTGGGCTTGTACTTTGACAGAGGGGAAAGTACTCCCCTTCGGTCTCCCGCGGCCGGTGGCCCGTGTTGCTCTATGGGTTACGCCAAAGCAGTAATGTATTGCATAGTTTCCATCAAATTGATAACAACCAAGTAACGCGGTAAGCCGGTTGATCATTTAATCAAATAAAAATCGATAAAACAACCTATATCCACTGTTTTAAAACCTAAACCCCTTAAATCAAGTTCTATTTTACAATCTACCCGCATTTTTCAACGAACGGGAGTTTAAACCGTGTTTTATGTGCGCGTAAGTGGAACTCAATCTGAACGCACCACTAGCTCCGCTAACCAACCGTTAAATCTGTAATGGGACGAGGAAAAAATATTGCAAAGTGCATACCCGACAACCTAACTAAAGTGTTTTACTACCGGGGAATTATTGCCGCATACAATGCTGTTTTTTTTTGTCTGAGTGTAGTGAAAAATCTAGCATTCACGTTGAAGTGGATATGTCGGAGCCAATTCGTAAAATTGTTCATATCATATGGGAGTCTGTGCGTGTTATACCGTCTCTACAATGGTGAGTGCTCTGTCGAACTTTTCGCCTTGTAGCCACCGTCTCTTTTCCTATACCGTACTATCCGCCGAAGAGAGAAGTTTAACCCTCACCGACTGGACACATGTCAGTTATCAACGGTGCGGTTTTCTCGTTCGTTTCTGCCCAGTACGTGTAAATTGTGGCACGAACTTCCCTCTGAGGTGTTAACTCGGTGCTACAATATGGGGTTTTTCAAAAATGGGGTCAAAAGAGTCCTTTAGAGCTGGCAGCGCGTTGGCAACTCCCCTGGTGTTGCAAATGTTCGTAGGCGACGGTGAACATTTTCTATCAACTGGCCCGTCGGCTTGTCTGTCAACTTAATGACATTAAAAAAAACATCTCACTCCATGACGCTGTTCCGCACGGTCATGAAGGTGATGCGGTAGCACGGCCCCGTAATTTCAGGCGCACCAAACTAAATAAGACAATAGAGGTCTCAGGAGTGGCACAGAGGCAAAACAACTTAGGTCTTAGGAGTGGCCGCGCAACTACGTTGAAAACTTTGTTTTTTTTATGTAGATGCATTCACTTACCATTAAGTTTTACTGGTGGTAGAGCTCCAGTAACGGAGCTCGCGGGAGTAGGCACCACCGCATTACCTAATATACTTACCGCTAAATGGTAGTATGCAGCACTATCGTGTTCCGGTCAGGTGGTAATGTACGGCCCTGTAATTTCCGACACAGAGGCATAATATAACACCTAATGCCTCAGGAGTGGCAGCGCATCTGCATTTTGACCTCTGGTCAATGTGTGGGTGTCTATAGGCTGCAGTCATCACTTAACATCAATGTGAACTGCATGCTTGTTTGCCACTTCCATTTCATAAAAAAATTAGGACTTTAAGCTTGTTTGCCATTTCATGACTAAAAAAATACATGTACAAAATCACGCGCAAAAGTAGGTGTCAAATTTCTGTGTGAGAGCACATTAATTCTATATAATCAAGTTCAACTTAGCATGAAGAGTGTACACCCTAGCTGAGTTAGGATGCTCATAAATTTCGTTTTTGGGTCAATTAGGTAATATTCGAGTAAGGATACGATCGTGCTGACTGTCGACGAACTTTAGTCTAGAATTTTGTCAACACATTGCCGAATAATGACTAGCAGTTTTATCTTTAGAATTTAGTTATCATACCTTGTCCATCTACATAATTATGTAAAAATCAATTGCTGTTCGTTAGTCTCGCTAAAACTCAAGAACGGCCGGACCGATTTGGCTAATTTTGGTTTTGAATTATTTTTGGAAGTCCAGAGAAGGTTTAAATATGAAGAAATTAAAGAGGAATAGTAAAAAACACAATTTCATTTTCCCTTACAAATAGTCCGTATATATCAAGCCGTATATATTTCAGTCTGACATTCTGAGGAAATACGAAGTTTGCTGGGTCAGCTAGTATACAATGTATATTAATATTGTAAATGGGGGAAAAACTGTAGTGGCGGAGCTCACGGGCGTAACCACCATCGCATTACCTAATATACCTGCCGCTAAATGGTAGTGTTCAGCACTGTCATGTTTCGGTCAGGTGGTAAATTACGACCCTGTAATTTCGGGCACAGAGGTATAATACCTTAGGCCTCAGGAATGACAACGCATCTACATTGATATCTCTGGTTTTGTGAAGATATTTAGAGGCTACAGTATTAGTTACCATGAATGTAAACTGTACACTTTTTCGCCACTTCATGACATAAAAATACACTAGCATAAAAAGTAAAAAAATAAAATTTTACATGAGATTAAGTAGGCAGTGTTAAATCATTAGCTCACAGTCAACCACCTTGCATTAAATAGTTAACACAGTGCTCATCAAGACATATGGAGCCTATGAAAGTGACAATCGGCTAGTTTCCACTTCGAAGAGCGTTATCTTTGCTGCACACTGCCTTCGTGAACATCCGTAGTCCGGTATTGGTCAAAACTTGATCAAAATAGTCGACAAATGTGAAATACGTAAGATGCAAAAAAGGTAACGCTCTACAGACCCGAAATAAGCCGAAGTCTCCTTCCTGAGGTCGATGTGCAATATTTCTTCTTGTTGGATACTGTTATTGACATGTGTTAACATAGACGTCACCAGAGGTGACATTATTTTAAAAGTTTAGTTCATAATCTTGACAACATTAAATTAGTTGATGGTATTATTTTAAACCTCGCATTCGTGGTAAACATTTGTTTAGCAACATGGATGCTTAAATATTTTGCTGAGCTCCTGTCAACATATCGCCAGGCAACAATTGTGTTGCGGAGTTGATCAAGTCATGTTGTCCAGCAGCATTCTCGCCGTTCATCAACAACGTTGATCAACAAATTACCATGAATACGAGGCTTAGCACTCAGCCACTTTTCTCTTCGTTTCATAGTGACAAGTGCAAAGAACACGATAACGCACTGGACCAGTTTATATTTTTCATTTGCCAACGGATCCCCTTAAAATGTGTGCAAAGGCTCTAACTGAATCAACAGAGCCATTGAAATATTGCGTCCAACCAAAAGTTCGAAAAGTCAGAGCGTAATCAAAATAACTGCGTTAGTATCGGGAAGCTAGGTTATCGATAATTGGCAACCTCTGTGTCAGCGTAAACCAAAGGTTGTTTATATATCGAACATTTTTTGTGAATAATTTTTGGGGAGATGAAAACAAATTTAAATTACAACAATCACACTTCACATCAATATTATAAATGTGAAAGTTTCTTTGTTTAGATGTTTGTCCGTCAATCACGCCGAAACTACTGAACGGATTTTGTTGAAATTTATTATACAGATAGTGTATTAGCTGACTTACGGACAAACGTCACTTAAATCTAAGTGGGACTTAAAAGTCTTCTGTCTTTGTAATACACGTTCAAACGATAGAGATAGCGGAAATTTGAGTGTCGTTTAAAATTGAGTGACGTTTGAGTATTCGGCCGTTAGATTATAGAAAGCTTTTTATCCAAAAACAATGTTCCTGTGGGATGCCATAAGACGGTTCGATGAGTTTCCACAGGTTACGCGAAAAGCTAGTATATAAAAAAATGAAAAATGTATAATAACAGTTGCATAACAAGCGTTGGCAAGATATAGGTACTGCCACCTCAATTCAAAACAATAAATAATTGTATTGAAGGAGAAGTTTGACTGTCGGGTGTGGGATTTTGGTAACTTGCTAGTAAAGCCTATCGCAGGTTCAAATGCCACCCAACATAAATTTTCGCCTGCAACGGCCTTCTCAGAATCTCCATTTGAAATTTAATCCAATCAATTGATATGGCTCGTGCCGGAAACAACCGGTGCAAGGGTGTTTGCACAATTCAAGCATCCAACGCAACAGGCTTGACCTATCATAATTCAAGATAAGGTTGTAACACGAGACCAGCTGTTGATTGAGGTTCTTGTTAATTTTGTTTGAAATATATTTAAGAAGTAGAAAATTTCGTAAAAATACATCTCCCCTTATTCATTAAAACGTATTTAAGCTAAAGTGTTGCTAATCTCTCCTTTGTCTTTTCTATCCTGTACATTTGACAATGCAACTGACAAAGACAATGTATTCTATAGCTAAAACCTATCTAGTGTACGTTTATGAGTAAGGGGGTTAATGTACACAGAATTATGAATAATATTTAAATTAGTACAATACGCTTACACCATAGCCCCACACTAAACATAAACCCGTGCGCATAAATCATATAGTCATCATTTAACATCCATTGGAACTGCTCCACCATAGTAATATTAAAAAAAAAGAAAATTAAAATTAATCTTGCACGATTATTTTGATATCGTATTGACTCGTATATTAAGAACATTCTAAGATACCTCAATACAATTGCGAACACTTGAGCAATAAAAATAAACAAACAAAACAGAAATGTGACGTATCAAACAAAAAACTGAAATGAGTCTTGCAAGATTATTCTGAAGAGAATTATGGAAATTTAAAGACTTCTGCTCACAATCGCGATCTGTACACAATATCCTTTGGACGAGCGCCAACCTCACAGGAAAATGGGATATTTTCTATTTGCCAGATGTACATTTTCTTCTTGACTAGTGAAATTAGTAAATACTAAATTTAAAAAAATCATTGTGGTTTACGATGATCTGATTAAAGAGAATGAATTGTTAATATTATTCCTTTTCGAAGTGAAAACTTTTTAAGCTTACTTCGATGAAACGAAAAAGCGACAGTAAAAAAAGATCGACTTGTAAATAAGGATGATAATAAATCATTAGAATTTAACATAGGAGAAAATGAGATAGGAAGCATCAAGCATTAAATGCTCTATTTTTGGATCTATAGAGTACACATTTCACTGTGTATTAGATCGGCACTCTCGCGAAAGCACTATAAATAATTTAAAAAAAAATCGAAATAATATCACTTACAGTTGCGAACACTCCTGAAATAACTCCTCCTCCTCGCGTCGCACTCCTCATTACTGAGGGTCGTGATTCCCCCGATGGGAGATTAATTTCCGATGGATGACATTCTTCCACCGGTGTCTGTCCTTGGCGTCATGGAGTGCGTCGTGAAGCTTTGTGTCCAGAGTACAGCGGATCTTGTCACACCATCTGACTGGGCTACTACCTACTTAGGCCTTCTGCCATCGACCTTACCACAGTAACCATAAGCTGCTCGAGGTTATGTCCATCTTTTCGAGAAATGTGTCCAAAGAATTCAAGGATTCTTCGCAAGTAGATGGTAGAGGGCCTGATTTTGATGTTGAGCTTGCGAAGGATCGAAATAAATTAGAAAACACAAAATAAATCAAATTTCCGGGTGGTAGAGTTCCACTGCAGCTCAATGGCGTAGGCAACACCGCATTACTTAATCTATCTGCCGCCAAATGGTAGTGTTCAGCACCATTGTGTTCCGGTCTGTGCCGAAAATAAGAGGGCCGTAGTGGGCGACCACGTTGTGCAGGATAGAAAAAGACAAAGTAGAGATGAGCAACACTTTAGCTAAAATACGTTTATGAATAAGGGGGTTAGAATGTCAATGCATCTACATTACAGTCTCTGGCTTTTATGTAGATATTTATAAGCTACAGCGTGTTGCCGGGTTAGCTAGTATACTCGATAATTAGAATAAGAAGTTCAAAATTGTAAATTAAAATAATTTTGATTTTCCCTAAATTCATTTTCCCTGGGTGCCATTCTTCATGCCTTCACATAACCGTACCCATAATATAAGTTTGTCTTGTTATTTTTTATATTTGTACGTAAACGTTATGTGGGACTAAGGAAATAAAAAAATTCTTACTTTCTTCTTCCTAAATTTTCAAAAAGTGTTAATTTTGCTATATTCACACCTGTATTCCGGTAAGAGATAGGCAGAGGTAAATATATAATATATGAACACACAGAAAAAATCTAGAACCATGAGAGCATGACGCACGCTGTGTCCGATATAATAAATGACCCAGCTCTTCATAGCACAGAACTTTTTAACACTCATAAATTATTGAGTCAAGCATTCTGCAATAAACACACTCGACCTCCAATATAAAGGTGTCAAGAAAAGGTTACTCAGATACTAGTGCTCTCGGCTGACTGCGTCGTTTGTGACCTAGCCAGTAGCCTAGACTAGATATTTATAGCCACCTATCAGGTTACATCACAATGCTAAGTTTATTCTTTATTGCAGTTTTTCTTATGCAAAACTATTCGTATGACTTTTAATATCACTACCTCAGTAGTTCAGTAGACGAATAGTAGCAGGCCACTACCACTTCGCTGGTGTCCTGGGATCGAGTCACGGGTTGGGGGCTATCAGAGATGTCAACAGGCTCGCCACCTGTTTCATGGGCTAGAACGTGAACGGCGAATCGTGGGTGTTTGTATGTATGCTTGTATGCATGCAATTACCTCTGCCTACCCCTTCGGGATTACAGGCGTGAAGTTACGTTATCATAACATTGAAAAAACACGAATAAGTTTATTTATCATTTGGAATTAAATGAACCCCCTTAAACTATGTTGAATCACAATAGACAAAAAGTCACAAGTTAGTCATCAAGAAATTTGTACTTTTGTATACCAATAGAATGTCTCATTTCCTCTCTTACAAACTGATAACAAAGAGATGGTTTTAGTATCCTAATCCTAAACAAATTATCTACTAGTTGTGTCTGCCTCAATTAAAGCCATATCTTTGTTCCAAATTGTTTGAAGCTTGTACAATTTGCACATTTTGCGGAGAACACCAACCAAATTAGATGCAGTTAGAACTTCACACTGTTGATTGTGCTAACTTAACTGTTGCCCGTGCACTGTCCAATTGGCAACTAATTGTTTGTTTCAAACAATATTGTTTCAACGGCCGTCCACGCTTGAAGCCTTTCCCAAAGATGCCTTCAATAGGGTTGTCCGGACACATCCCATCAAAAAAATTTGGTTTTCTTATGGAAAAAGTCACTTTTCCTAATTGTGATGTGTACGGGATTATTAACGATGTACAATATATTTTGATGGAATGTGTTCGTAAAACAAATATCCGAAACACTCTATTTTTCATAACATTTAACCTTGGTATATGTAATATGTAATAGTGCTGTACATATGTATAAGCTATGTGAAGTGGCCTTAAAAAAAAATATTATTATACATTTTATTGTGTTTTTAGGGGAGCGGCATAAACGCTGAGCGATAAAGCTCCTTCCATAAAGAGAAAAAATATAGGGTTGTCCGTCATTAGAAGAGAATATGCCACTGTCACCAATACCGGTATGAGTAGCAGCGTCCCGTAATAGATCTTCCGCCAAAGCGCGATGGCGATAGATCTATCACGGGACGCTGCTTATAGTACCGGGTTATTGCACGGCACTAGTGAAAGATTTTTTTCCAAAGATTTCTCCTCCACTAATAAGCGGCGGGTTGGTCACGTCCCAACGTGGGAACAGCACGGTTTAGCATTTAAAAATTGTAATTTATATTTTCTCCAGTGTCATGGTTCACTTTCCAAAATATACGTACGTAACTTCATGCCTGTCATCCCCGAAGGGGTAGGCAGAGGTAAATTCATTCATTCTATCATACATACAAACACCCATGATTCGCCGATTACGTTTTGGCCCATGTAACAGGTGGCGAGCCTGTTGAAATCTCCGGGCTCATTACCAAACTTCAAGATACTGGGTAATTTCCAGAAAATGGAAAAATCCCAATAGAATCGGAAATAATGGACTTTACATCATTATATCTGATATCCCGGGAATCGAACCCCAGCGTAGTAGTAGTAGTGGCCTACTACCACTAGGCTACTGAGGTAGTTCACTTTCCATTATAACAATATGTGATAATTTACTAGATACCTACCTATTATTATAACATAATTTAAATTATACAGTACCTATGTGCGACTGTGGAGAATCCGTTCAGACGATGGCTCATCTGATGGTTTCCCTCTGTGTCCCACTAGCTGCTCCACAACCGACCTTAGCGGGGCTACGGATAATGCGGTGGCCATTGCAAAGTTTTGGGTCAAGATTCTTTAAAAAAAAACGTAACTTCACGCCTGTAATCCCCGAAGGGGTAGGCAGAGGTAAATGCATGCATTCAATCATACATGCAAACACCCACGACTCGCCGGTTACGTTTTGGCCCATGTAACAGGTGGCGAAGCTGTTGCCATCTCCGGGCACATTACCAAACTCCGGGGTACTGGGAAACTTCCAGAAAATGGAAAAATCCCAATAGAAGCAGAGATAAAGGATTTTAAACCGTTATCTCTGATAGTCCCCGACCCGGGAATCGAACCCAGGACCTCCAGCGTAATAGTAGTGGCCTGCTACCACTACGCTACTGAGGCAGTTCTTTAAAACTTAATACATTTTGCTTTGAAGTCGTTGACACGAAGAAGAAGACAGTACCTATTTTTCGACTATACAGTAATTTTGCCATAAATAAGTTAATATCGCAATCTGGAGCTTAAAGCCTTTAATTAATTGTTATCAAGCTAATCACAAAGTCGTTTATCCTAGTTAGTATCGAGTTGGAAAAGTAGCCTAATCTCGCCGGCATTAGGCCCCGTTTCAGTAACTTGTCCTTCTTCTTGGTGTCAGATTCATTTATAGTATACATAGTTCATTTAATGTCTTACTAGACGATAGAATACACGTATTCTATTTCATTAACCACTGAAAACTGTATTTAAAATGAAAGAAAAGAAGAAGAAAGAAAGAAGAAACATTTATTTGACACAACAATAAGACACATACTTAAAACAGACATAAAACGTAGCTAACAAAACACACATTTTCTAAAATTATAAGGTACAAACCTATATTACTATGTAATAAGTGCCTCACGGCTGCGCCAAAAAGGTGTCCTGTTCAGCAAATGTCAGGTAACTTAATGCGAGTTTCTGTGCTTCGAAGGTCTCGTTGAGCCATCGGTCTGAACTTCTAAAAATCATTCAAAACCAAAATTAATTCGCCAAATCGGTCCAGCAGTTTTCGAGTTTTATCGAGACTAACGAACAGCAATTGATTTATATATATATATATATATATATGTATATATATAAATCAAATATATATATATATATATATACCTAGATTACACGAATAATAATTGTACTTAACCCATTTCGAATATTATTCATATTCATTTACAAACTGTAATACACTGTTTGTGACGTATTTATTACATTAAAAAAGCCAAGTTTAATTGGAACGCGAACGGTAATTACCCGGGACCGATACGGAACACGTCTGAGGGATTTTGACGTCATCCCTGTGACGCTGACAAACGACCAGCGTTTTTTACACCAAGATGTAGTGCGTTGGTTTATTGTACATTTTATTAATGGTGCAAGGTGGGATGGGATGCTTTTAGGTTGTATATCGCAACGTTTATTTGCGAATATTTCAAGATTTTTTTTAGTTTTATCGTGATGTTTTGGTTCTTGCGATTTTTCACAATACATATGACGCGACATAACTTTATCCCTTATTTTAAATGTGTTCGCGCAATTCACATATTATTTTTTTAATTATTTTTCTTTATTACAGACATTTTTCCGGGATAAAAAGTACCCAGTGTTGTGCGCCAAAGTTTAAAATATAATTATACCAAGTTTCATTGTAATCGGACCGGTAGTTTTTCTGTGATGCTAGAACAAACAGACAGACAGACAGACAGACAAAATTTTTTCTAATCACATATTTGTGTTCGGTATCTATCTAGTAACAACCCCTGGTATTTATTTTTTCAATATTTTTAATGTACAGAATTTTCACTTCTACAGTTTCATTATAAGTATAGATTATACGAACGACTGCACCATATTTACGAACACATATAGAAAGACGGAGTGTTGGCAGATACGTAGGCGTTTGTATTATTCAGAAACGTATTTGTTTATTGCATTAAATATTTCTGATGGATTCATTATATAAAAAATCAAACTTTAATTGGAACGCGAACGGTAATCACCCGGGACCGATACGGAACACGTCTGAGGGATTCTGACGTCATCCCCGTGACGTTGACTAATGACCCGCGTTTTTTACACCAAATTGTAGTGCGTTGGTTTATTGTACATTTTATTAATGGTGCTAGGTGAGATGGGATGCTTTTAGGTTGTATATCTCAACGTGTTTTTAGTTTTATCGTGATGTTTTGGTTCTTAAGATTTTGGAAGCAGAATACATATGACGCGTCATAACTTTATTCCGTTATTTAAAATGTGATTTCGCAATGCATATTTTATTTATTAAATTATTTTACTCATAAAAAATACCACATGAAATTTTGTATTTTTTTTTGCTTAAAAACGCTTGTATTTGAAAATGCTGATTATATTCTTGCTTATACGAATGATTGTACGATATTTCATTTACATTTTTCAGAAACGTATTTGTTTATTGCATTAAATATTTCTGATAGATTGATTATATAAAAAATCAAACCTTAATTGGAACGCGAACGGTAATTACCCGGCTCCGATACGGAACACGTCTGAGGGATTCTGACGTCATCCCCGTGACGTTGACTAACGACCCGCGTTTTTTACACCAAGATGTAGTGCGTTGGTTTATTGTACATTTTATTAATGGTACCTAGGTGAGATGGGATGCTTTTGGGTTGTATATTTCAGTATGTATCTAGTTTACATACGAATATTTAAAGGAGATTGATGTGTGTAAATATAACGTAAGGATTGTACGTTGTTATAGAATAATAAATACTAAACATAAAGCTTTACGGTATTTTTGAAGGTTTCATTGATAAATCTTTCAAATTTATTCTCACACAAATTTGCGAAAATGCAACATATTATGTCAGTTAAAGTTTGATTCTTGTGCTTAATACAGCTTAAAAAATAACGCTTTCTGTCTCCGGTAGATATGTATGCAAATAATCCCAATACACCAGGAAAGTTTTCGAATTTCATGAAGGTATGTCCTATGTAACAGTAGAATTGGTGGTAGAGCTCCAGTGACGGAGCTCGTGGGCGTAAGCACCACCACATTACCTAATATATTTGCCGCTAAATGGTAGTGTTCAGCACTATCGTGTTCCGATCAGATGGTAATGTACGGCCCTGTAATTTCCGGCACAGAGGAATAAATAAATTAAAAAAAAAACGCTTACACTCACAGCCCCACAGTAGGTATAAACCTGTGTCGTGGGTGCCGTTGTAAACATACAACACATACACAAACACCCAGACCCGAAACAAATATCTGTAGGCCATACAAACATTTGTCCCGGTGCGGGGATCGAACCCGCGACCCTTCGAATCAAACGGTCATCTCACACCGCTGGACTAACCGGGTCGTCAAATCGGAATAACACCGTAGGCCTCAGGAGTGGTAACGTATCTGCATAATGACCTTGGTCTTTGTTTGGTTGTCTATAGGCTGCAGTCAACACTTAACACCAATGTAAACGGCATGCTTTTTTGCCACTTCCATTACATAAAAAAAGTAAAAAATATTTATCTTGGTATGCAAATATTTAAAAAGCAGTGGGGCTTAATTTATTATAATCAGTTTTAATAGCTAATACTTTTATTTCGATTTGGACTGAAAATTCACCTTAGAGACCGAATTACATCCTAGTAATAAATGTACCATAATAATAGTTGAATTTCAGGGTGGATATCAACCCTGAACTTCAACTGTTCAAATTTGAAGTCAAGTGATTAGAGTAAGCGCATATTACACTGTAAACAGTGGTCGGGTGAAATTTATGAAAAAAGTTGCTGCAAACCTTAATTAAATATTTAATTAAATAAATTTAGCTCAAACTGACAGTTTTCAGAGTTTTACGACAGCCAGTGACCAAAATGTCAAGATTTTTTTTTTATAATGGTATCGCTTGTTATGCATTTTGCCAGTGTCAAGTATAACGATATTTCGTATTCGTAATAAGCAACGTAAAAGTCAGAGTCAGTCAGTCAATTTATCAGTCCGTCAGTCAGAGTCACAGTAATTCGAGTAAAGCGATGGCTACTTTACCAGAACATTTACAATAAAGTTTTGGAGGCAACCCGAAAGAACGTGTTTTCACACTGTTATTTTATTTCACTATACACGCGCACTGTAATAAGCCTATATCAAACAAAATGCCACCAACTTCATTCGATATAACTCAAAAATACACCAAGAAAATGAAATAAAATAAGAGCACGCATCTTTCAAGCTTCCAAAAATTTTTTGCAAAAAAAAAACAAGATAGTTTTGCAAATTAAAATGTCATGTTCATATTTTCACATTTGTTTTATAAATGTCAATTAAACACTGTTTTTTAACATAAAACTAGCTGACCCGGCAAACTTCTTATTGCCTCAGAATGAAATAATGTGTCAAAGGTTTGATATATACGGACTATTTGTATGGGAAAAAGAAATTGTTTTTTTTACTATTCCCCTTCAATTTCTTCACATTTTCTTACCTTTTGAACCTTTCCTAGACTTCCAAAAATCATTCAACACCAAAATTAGCCCAATCGGTCCAGCCGTTCTCGAGTTTCAGACAGAGACTAACGAACAGCAATTGATTTTTAGGGTTCCGTACCTTAAAAGAAAAAAAGGAACCCTTATAGGATCACTCGTGCGTCTGTCTGTCTGTCTGTCTGTCCGTCTGTCACAGCCAATTTGTTACAGACGGACTAAACTACTGGACCGATTGAGTTGAAATTTGATGAATATATGTAAATTGGTGACCCAAAGATGAACACGTCAAGTAAAATAATAAATTTTAAACAGGGGCCACTTTCGGGGGGTAAATCAGAAAATTAAAAAAAAACTTAAACTGTGTTGTGTGACATATCAAATGAAAGAAGTTGTTGTCAGCATCTCAGATATATTTTTTTATAATTTTTAGATAAACTAATTTGAAGTTATTTAAGAAAAACGACGAAAATTGACCCCCCACCCTATCTCTGCAACTACTGAACTTAAAATTTTGAAAAAAATGTGGTAAATAGTTCTTTACCTATAGATTATTGGAAAACCTATAAGAAGTTTGAGTATTCAAATTAAATCGAAAATTCTTAATAATATAACCCTCCCCTGCCGGTACCACCGTAACCGCTATGTCCCTGCATTTTAAATCTGTAATATTTTCAAAAATATTTATTTAAATTACGGAACTTACCACGCGAGTCGAACTCGCACTTATCCGTTTTTTTATATATATAGATCGTAATAAATACTATGAAATTAGAATTCAAATTAGATAAACAAGCTGCAAGCTATTCACCTCTGTAATGGACGTGTAGCAATGATTCACATAGTGATAGTGATATTGATTTATGTGTAATTTTAGAATAGGAATACTAACATAGAATTAAGTAATATTGTTACTAACACTATAATGAGCTTTGTTGCTTAATTAAATAAATAAATAATCATAAAATAATAAAGCATATTTGACTCACGATCTATATGTTCCATTCAACGTTAAGTTATTTTTTATTTTTTTATTTTTTTTTACGGACCCCAAATTTGTATATTTCTAATTAATTCGTATTCCAAAAACTACAGTACTTAACTTCCAATCGCACAAATACAAGCAAAGTCAGGGATCGATTCTTAGTACAGTCGGTCGTAACACAGCAATGTAATATCAGCCCTCAAATACAACTGTTCACATTCATAAAATTCGAGACCAAGCGATTACAACAAGCGGATATTACATTGTAAACAGTGGTCGGGTGAAATTTATGTAAAAAGTTGCTGACCTTAATTAAATTTCGCTCAAACTGACAGTATTCCGAGTGCCACGAGAGCCAGTGATGATAGGGCTGTCAAGATAGTTTGCTTAATTAAATTAAGTTTAATATAAGGTGACGAAACAGTTGGTCCAGCGGTGTATCTAGACCGTTTGAAGCGTGGCTCACTGGTTCGATACCCATATCGGGACAAATATTTGTATGGCCTACAGATATTTGTTTCGGGTCTGGGTGTTTGTGTATGTGTTCTGTGTGTACAACGGCACCCACGACACAGGTTTTTACATAGTGTGAGGCTGTGAGTTTTATTTTTATTCGTAGGAATCAAAACTTATTATGTAAATATTATTTAGGCATATGGTAAAGTAAATAAACTGTTTTATAGATCACACTAAGGTGTAATTGTGTGCATGAAGTACTTGAGGTAGGAAACTGAATATAATAACAAATCAAAGATATTTAAAGCATGATCAAGACATTAACGATTTTTTTAATAGTTTTTATTTCAATTTACGATAAAGGTACCTACTATTGTTAAAACTATGAATCAATTGGTTTTCATGTCAGCCGTTATATAATAAAACTTTTAAAGGGAAAAAAAACCGAAAAACACAAGGATCAGATACAGCAATGCAAAATCAATCCTCAAATGTAACTTCAGTACATTTCACTATTATTAGAATCTATCCATTTTTTTTTTGTGTTGTGAAAGGATCAAACAACCGTATTATACTCGTACAATACGTATTTATAATGATTATGGCATGAAATAATAATAATGGCCACCCTTTACACGTCCCACTGCTGGGCACGCGTCTCTCCCGTTTTTGGGGGGAGGCCTGGAGCTCACTCCAATGTGGGTTGGTGGAGATGGGTTAGTGTCCAACCCGCTGTCGGATGTTTTCAATTTTTTTTTTAATATTTTTTTTAATGAAAGTGGCAAACAAGCATGCTGTTCACATTGATGTTAAGTAATGACTGCAACCTATAGACACCCACACAAAGACCAGAAGTCAAAATGCAGATGCGTTACCACTTCTGAGCCCTAAGGTATTATGCCTTTGTGCCGGACATCACAGGGCCGATCATTAACACCTGACCGGAACACGATAGTATTGAACACTTCCATTTAGCGGCAAGTATATTAGGCGCCTACATCCGCGAGCTCCGTCACTGGCGCTATACCACCAATAAAAACGCTTACATTCACACTCACAGCCCCACACTAGGTATAAGCTTGTGTCGTGGGTGCCCTTGTACACACACAAGACATACACAAACACCCACACCCGAAACATATCTGTAGTCTATACAAATATCTGTCCCGGTGCGGGGATCGAACCCGCGACCCTTCGAATCAAACGGTTGTCTCACACCGCTGGATTAACCGGGTCGTCTGTATAATTTACATATCGAAAGAAAGCTATAATAATAGATGTATGTATCCTCACGCTAGGGCCCTAACGGGGTAGGTATAATAATAGATGCATAACAACAATACACTGTAAACAGTAGACGGGTAAAATTTATGTAAAAAGTTTCCAAGCTTAATTAAATTTAGTTCAAACTAACAATTTCCGAGTTAACATCTAGGACAGTCGGTGAATGTGTCACTGTAGGGTTGTTAACTTAGGGTAAAATTGGGTAATATTTTTTCTGAAGTGAAATAAAACAAAAGTAGCTAAAGACATATTTGATGTCTTTAAATATCATATATCCTTCTTACCAAAAATTCGATACAACAAGGATTTGTTATGAAAAAAAAATAAAAAAATATTCATAACGTACCAAATAAAAAATATTAAATTTAAAACACTGGATAATGAAAGAAAATTGTTTTTTTTAGTTTTTGCCGGAAAAAACACTATAAGAAAAACTAGTCATAATGTAGCAAATTTAAATTCACTTGCTTGCACTTTGCTATGGGGGCATGCCGCCGATGTCAACACCATTTTTGTTTTACAGAAAAGATGCGTGCTATCTACGGGCTAAGTCCGCGAGTGTCTCTCAGAGATAAATTTAAGGAAATAAATATATTGACTGTCGCTTCGCAATACATTTACGAAAATGTAGTGTATGTACGTAAAAATATTAGCGAATTTCCTAGTAGAGCTAATGATTATATGAAT
Organism: Macrosoma leucophasiata; assembly: GCA_036365455.1. Classification (NCBI taxonomy): domain Eukaryota; kingdom Metazoa; phylum Arthropoda; class Insecta; order Lepidoptera; family Hedylidae; genus Macrosoma; species Macrosoma leucophasiata. The sequence goes on from JAWQUS010000017.1 coordinate 3,655,919, forward strand.
ACTAGGAACAAACACAAGTTGTCTGTGCACACAACACGACTGCATAGGGTGAGTAATTCTTTTAGAGGTCAATGTATACGCTTCTTTAACAAAATACCTGAAGATGTTCAAAGTCTTTCGATTAATAAATTTAAGAAAGTTATCAAAAAACGCTTATACATGTGCAACTATTATAAAACATGTGATTATCTTAATGACACTACACCATGGAATTGAAGCGATCGCTCCCAGGCTATTTCGAAAACCTGTACTTTGGATTTACAGACTGTATTAGATTTAAGTTTATATTCAAAAGAGCTGTACTGAGTTTCTTCAGTGGCGGAGTTCTTCTCAGTATTGACTGCCCTTGGAATTCTGCCAAGTGAATAACCTTTATTATGACGACCAAATTCATTCTTTCTCAGTTTCTTTTGAAATGGGGAAATGGAGGAATTTGTAAATAATTGATGCTTTCCATTTTATTCAAAATTGTTCAGTGTCTATTTAATTTATTATGTGTTTTTGATTATTATTAGTGGTTATTTACTCTAGGTTAGTTTAAAAAAAATACGATGTAAAAGTGCTCTCCAGGAGCCTAATTACATGAAATAAATGAATAAACTGAATAAACTAGTATTATTCCACTTTGAACATTGACTGAAAAGCGATACCAAGTTACCAGAAAATACCTTACCTACATATTACAAGGTAAACAATATTCCTCGCCAGTAACATTTTTCTTTCTATTTCTTTATATTATTATCAGTAATGGTTTAAGTTAGTATTGGTTACGATGGGTTTGATATGTCGTTGGACAAAACGCCTTTAAAAATATAGAATTAAAAAAAAAAAAGGTAAACAATACACTAGTAAAATGTATATAAAAAGTTGCAATCAAACGGACAGATTCCCCACTTAACATCTAGGGCAGCTGCTTAATGCGTCACTGTAGGATTGTTAACTTATTTTTTTCCCATATACGAAAATTCGATTAACCCATTTCTATGTCACCAGTCATATTACTTTGTTCGATGATTTTATATTGGTTACCTACCCTCTCTTATTGATCTTAGCGTGATATTTCCACCTTTACAATAATCACGCATTAAAATGAATGCTCATTATTTTAACAAGACATGAAAAGGGAAATGTCACTCGCAAAAAGAAGAGAAAACTCGTTAATTATTCCTGTGGTGGTCATTAATATAAATTTAAAGTAGTATTCACCGCTGACGTTTCTTTCTTGTTTTTTTGTTTATAATTGTTACGAACGGGTATACATTTGACGTAGTTAATGATTACCATCCCATAGTATGAATGTATGGATGTATGAAGAAGAAGAAGAAAAATATTTATTTTCATGGCACACACACAACAACCAATAATATTAAAGTTAAAAACAAGTAGAACAACGGTTACATATTTGGTTGTGGGAAGCCAAGACAAGCGGCTCCCACCACAGCTGATTGCTGCAGAGTGACTGCAGCGCTGATATTCTGGTGGGTCCTAGTGGCATCACGAACTTCAAGCTGTCAGGCAATGCTGAACCTCATAAAAAATAGCCAGAAAAAAATTGACTTCATATATGTATGTATCTTCACGCCAGGTCCCTAACGGGGTAGGCAGAGAGTGTAGAGCGCCAGATATCCCGGTTTTGACAAACCTCTCGTGCCTCGTCTACCTTCATCATTCTCTTCATACATGCACGCCGATTCCTAAAACTTTTGACCCCACCATCAGACAGAACTCGACCTATTTGGTCATGGTAGGTCAGTCTACTTCATATATATTATTCATATTTAAGTAAACTACCATCGCTACATATATATATATTACACTACGATAATAAAATAATAAACATATGAATGTATGTATGTATGTATGAAAAAAATACTTCAGACAGGAACTTCGATAGCTTAGTGGTAAAAGCGGCTGGTCTAGTAATCCTGAGGTTCTAGATTCGATTCCTACCCTCCTGTCTGAGATCAAATTATATTTTCCGAAAAAATGAAATTGTAGTTAACGATAGATAAAGTTAATTTCTAAATACTCTCGCTGAAATTTTGTCATCATCATCATCATTTCAGCCAAAAGACGTCCACTGCTGGACAAAGGCCTCCCCCAAAGAATGCCACAACGAACGGTCCCGGGCCGCCCTCATCCAACGATTGCCCGCGACCTTCACCAGGTCGTCGGTCCACCTCGTGGGGGGCCTGCCTACGCTTCGTCTTCCGGTACGCGGTCGCCACTCTAGAACTCTTCTGCCCCAACGGCCGTCAGTTCTGCGAGCTATGTGCCCTGCCCACTGCCACTTGAGTTTCGCTATTCGATGGGCTATGTCGGTTACTTTGGTCCTCATGCGGATCTCCTCATTTCTGATTCGATCTCGCAGAGTAACTCCGAGCATAGCCCTCTCCATCGCTCTCTGAGTGACCTTGAGCCTTCTTATGAGGCCCATAGTGAGCGACCACGTTTCTGTTCCGTATGTCATCACTGGCAACACACACTGGTCAAAGACCTTCTTCTTCAGACACTGCGGTAAATTGGACGAGAAGATATAACGCAGCTTCCCGAACGCTGCCCATCCGAGTTGGATTCGGCGATTGACCTCTTTCTCGAAGTTGGACCTACCTAACTGGACCGTTTGTCCCAGGTATACGTAATCGTCAACAACTTCGAGTGTAGTACCCTCGACCATAACAGGAGTGGGCGTAACAAGGACATTCGACATAATCTTCGTCTTGTCCATGTTCATTTTAAGGCCCACTCGTTGGGAGGCCCTACTGAGGCCATTGAGCATTGTGCCAAGGTCTTCCAGGGTCTCAGCCATGACTACGATATCATCCGCAAATCGGAGGTGGGAGATGTACTCGCCGTTAATGTTGATGCCGAGTCCGTTCCAGTCCAGAAGCTTGAAGACATCTTCCAATGCAGCGGTGAACAGTTTCGGAGATATGACATCTCCCTGTCTCACACCTCGCTGCAGTTGGATAGGTTTCGAGTTCTGGTCCTGAAGGCGAACCGACATGGTGGCGTTTTCGTACAAGCTCCTTAGCACCTCGATGTATCGGTAGTCGACTTGGCACCTCTGGAGTGACTGTAGCACAGCCCAAATCTCGACCGAATCGAAGGCTTTCTCATAGTCCACAAACGCTAGACAGAGGGGCTGGTTATACTCTTCTGTCTTCTGTATAACCTGCCGCAGCGTGTGTATGTGGTCTATGGTGCTAAAACCTTTACGGAACCCGGCTTGTTCGGGAGGCTGGAAGTCATCGAGTCTGCGAGATAGACGGTTTGTAACCACTCTCGAAAACAGCTTGTAGACGTGACTTAGAAGTGCGATGGGCCTATAATTTTTAAGAAGGGTATTGTCGCCTTTCTTAAAGAACAGTACCACCACACTTCTGTGCCACGCCTGTGGCGTTTTTCCCTCGGATATGACGGAATTGAACATCAACTGAAGAGCTTCTAATACTGGCCTTCCGCCCGCTTTCAGGAGTTCAGCAGTGATTCCGTCATCACCCGGCGCCCTGTTGTTTTTGAGCTGTTTGAGAGCCGTGCTAATCTCGTCTAGACTGACGTCCGGGATATCTTCGGTGTAGTGTCGGGTCAGTCCGGCTCTAGGATCTGCTGCCGGACTGTTAACAGGTGGTCGTGCTGTCGTGTATAACTGTCCGTAAAACCGTTCGATCTCTTCTGCAAGCTCAGGTTTCGACGATACGATTCTGTTGTCCTCTGTCTTCAGCTTAGTGAGACGGCTTTGCCCTAAGGACAGATCTTTGGCGAACACTTTAGAGCCCTTGTGCCGCTCTATGGCTGCTTTAATACTATCAGAATTAAAGTGCCGAAGGTCGCGAGTCAATGACTTCGAGATCTGTCTGTTGAGCCGCCTGTACACTAAAGCATCTTCAGAGGACTTCAGAACCATACCGCGCCTCTCCTCCATGAGCTTGAGAGTTGGGCTGGAGATCTTTTTGGTTTTATTCGTAGGGCGGGTCTTGAAAAACTTAGAGCCCGCCGTACGGACAGTTTCCACGAACCTGTTATTGTAATCGTCCACATCTACGCACTCACTCAGGCATTCGAAGCGATTTTGTAGCTCGAGTTGAAAGCTCTCGGGGTTTTGGATTTGGGCAGGTGCTGGGCGGAGCGTAGACTTCATTAGTCGGGATCTTTCGATCTTGACCTTTATATTCAGTGTGCCTCTTACCAATCGGTGATCACTCCCGGTTTTTACCGAATTGATCACAGAGACATCACTGAATATATGCCGCCTCGTGGACATAATGAAGTCTATCTCATTTTTAGTCGCACCATCAGGACTGATCCAGGTCCACTTCCGGCACTCCCGCTTCTTGAAGAAAGAGTTCATCATGAAGAGGCTCTCTTTCTCCATGAAGTCAGCCAGAGTCTGGCCCCTGGTGTTTCGTCGCCCATATCCAAATCGTCCCACTTTCAGCTCATGATCACCTCGAACGCCCAATTTCGCGTTGAAATCCCCCATGACAACGTTGTAGTGGGTCTTCGAACTATGTATGGCTCTGGAAATGTCCTCATACATAGTTTCTACCTCATCATCGGAGTGTGCGGAGGTTGGGGCGTAGACCTGTATGACCTTCAGCGAATACCGTTTGGTTATTCTGAGTATAAGGTACGCCACTCTCGACGACACACTCTCGATCTTGACAACGTTGTTCACGAGGGACTTGTGAACGATAAACCCGACACCACCTTGGGACAGTTGGTCGCCCTCCCGGAAATAGAGCAGGTTACCAGACTTGAGGGTTATCGAGTCCTCCCCCTGTCTTCGGATTTCCGATAACCCTACAATGTGCCACCGTAACCCGCTCAATTCTTCCTCCAGTTCCATGACTTTCTCGTCAGTCCGCAGCGTCCGTACGTTGTATGTTGCCAGGGCCAGTTGTCGTCGGGTGTGGTACCCTGGCATCTCCCGGTGATTCTTAGCACCCCCTGCCCCACCGTTACCATGACCGGTACCACCATGGTCAGGAATAGCGAAGCTACCGGGGACTAGGGGCCGTTGTGTATTGGTGTCAATCATTTGGGGTGATTTGCCATAATCGCCACGCTTGGCATGCGGGTTGGCGATCGCAGTGGCGGCAATTTTATCACGGGACGCTGCTGCCCATCCCGGATACTCCTACCGCCATGGTTTGACCGCCATTGTTCGGTTGACTGACTGCACTAGATGAAGAATTCCCTCCACTAGAAGAGAATTCTTCCGCTAGCGGGCGATGGGGTCGTCACATCCCGACGCCGTAACGAAATTTTGTAGTATTCTAAAAAATCCTAGTGATCATTTTCTTCAAATCTTCAAATTCTTATTTATATAATCCGCTCCTGCAAATCTAGACTGTGGATAAAGATCCACACTCCAAAATTAAATTTTGGCAGCTCATTAATAGTCATAACACACATCCAGATTTGGTGCGGAGCGGACAGCGGATTCGGTATGCTTTAAACCAAATCTGGACGAGTGTAGAGGAGGCCGACGGACCAAAATTATTATTGTCCGATGCTTGGTCCGAAGTTTAGTCGGCGGACCGAATCCGGTTGCATAATAAAATAGCGTAGTATGTATCCCACCAAAATGTTTTCATGTATAATTTGCGAAGATAAGGCGACATGGCTCGCACTGTCAAAAAGTTATCAGATCTTATGTACTGTTTTTTCGGACTTTGGAAGTACTTAATAAATTATGCTGATTATCTATTAGTATGTATGTATGCATCTTCACGCCAGGTCCCTAACGGGGTAGGCAGAGAGTGTCAGACAGTGACTGACAAAATCGAGTTTTTTTTTTTTAGATTTCTTTCCAATTCCAATTTTTAATTTCGAGGTGATATAACGCAAAGTGTAATACCACAATAAAATATAAGTCAATTTGACACAACAATAACAGCAATAAATATAGTAAATAATATTTGCTACTTACCCCAAATTGTTTCGACGCCGGAAAACCAAATATATCAATATTTTCTAATTGGACGAAGAAAATCACGTCTGCATGGCAGACATGTTACCGGGCGTCACAGTGATGCTCGCATCCTTATGCGAGCGCCCATAGCTTTGCTTGTGTGCTTAATAGGTCAGTGAGGCGTATTGTCAACTGGGGCGTATTGCCCAGTTTCGCCCTAGTGAAAGAAAATCGACGTGTGGCACTCGAGGACTGCCGCGGTAAAGCTTGCATAGCATTTTGTATCAACTTATGCAATTATCAGCATCGCCTAGTCAGAGCTACATACACGTTAGAAGAAGAAAAGAAAAGTAGAAAAACATTCGGATTACAACCCAAGACACTTAGGACACTAGAAGATATAAGCTGCTATCTAAAGAACTTGGAACAAAACATACAAAAACTTAATACACAAAACGACAAGGAAGACGTTCAAACATTCTACAATGCATTAGAAAATATTATTAAACAAAGTATACTATCAAAGCAGAATATATCTAAGGTGGATACTGTTTGAAAAATTATCAGCAAACAAACGGAAATGTTAATGAAACGAACAGAAATTGTGAAAACAAAACGCAAAACCAAGGAAATGAAAAAGGAACTAAGCTATTTATATAAAGCAACTAGCAAAGCCATAACAAAAGATTACCAAAATTATAGACATGAAATCATAGAGGATAACCTACACAAATATAGGAGTTCCAAGAGAGCCTACAAGCAACTGACAACACACAAAAACTGGATACCAAAACTAAAAACAAACTCGAAAGAGACTAAAACTAGAGATGACGTAATAAACTGTGCTACATAATTTTATAGAACACTATATGAAATGAAAACTGATACTTCTCAGCTGACCTCTACAACTATTTACCCTTACACAAACTGCAAGCCTACTGAAAACGTCCCAGGGAAAATGGATGTAACCCCTATGGACATTATAGAAATTACCAAACATATTCAATTGTTGAAAAAAGACAAAAGCCCAGAGCCTGATGGTTTACAAAATGAGGCTCTAAAAACAGCTTCCTCTCTGCTAATACATCCTCTTACCTACTTATTCAACAAAGTCCTTGATACTGGTCAGGTTCCAGAACAATGGAAAAGATCAGATATAATCTTACTGTACAAAAAGGGCGATCCTAAAGATATTGGTAACTACAGGCGTATAAGCCTCCTTTCAAGTGTGCACAAGCTATTTACATCAATTTTACAAAGCAGGATGACTCCAACAATTGAAGAGCATCAGTCGATCGAACAAGCGGGTTTTCGCTCTGGCTTTTCAACAACAGACCACTTACATGTTATGCAGAGAAAAGTATAAGGAATTTAATAGACCACTTTATATAGCTTTCATTGATTATGCTAAGGCCTTCGACACGATCTCACATAACTCTATATGGAAAGCCCTAGAAAAATGCCACATACATGATAAATACATAAAGGTTTTAAAAAAATTCTATAATGGAAGTATCAGCAGGGTCAAGTTAGAACAAAGAGGAACGAACATACCAATATGCAGAGGAGTGAGGCAGGGCGACCCTTTGTCGCCTAAACTGTTTATAGCCGTACTTCAGCTCATCTTCGATAATCTACAGTGGCCATCGCAAGGAATCAATATTAATGAGAAGCGACTCACGCATCTTATATTCGCCGATGACATCGTTATCTTCTCTGAAACAAGCCAAATTCTGAAAAAAATGATAAACTCCTTAAGAGTAGAAAGTGAAAAGGTAGGACTCAAAATGAATCAAGATAAGACCAAGATAATAACAAACAGTAATACGCATAAAATAAGCCTATATGGCAAAATCTTGGAGTATGTAAACAACTACATATATCTCGGCAAACTGCGAGTAATATCATTCAGAGACAATAACGAAGAAGAAGTTGAACGCCGAGTAAATATGAGCTGGAAAAAGTTTTGGAGCTTAAAAGAGATTCTAAAAGGGTCGTTCCCCCTTTATCTGGAAAAGACTATAATGGACACTTGTATACTACCAACTCTCACATACGGCTGCCAAACATGGACCTATAACAACAAAATAAAAGCGAAACTTGCTACCTGCCAAAAATCGATGGAAATAAATTTAATGAAAATCAGAAAAGTGCAAAAAATAAGAAGCGAATACATCAGAAAAAAGACTAAGTTAATAGACGCTCTCAAGTACGCTCTAACGCAAAAGTGGCGCTGAGTAGGACATCTAGCAAGATACACAGAACACAGATGGACCGTAGAAACAACAACATGGCATGGGCCAATAGGCAAAAGAAGAAGAGGCCGCCCAAAGCACAGATGGATCGACGATAAAATCGCAATAACAGGAAAAGGATGGAGAGAGAAAGCAAAATGTAGAAAAACATGGAGCAAATTAGAGGAGACCTATAGCCGGTGTGGGGTTCCAATAACAAAATGAAATGCATAAACTTAGTTACATACTAGTTATATAAGGTTGTTGGAAATAATAAAGGTTAAATAATAATAATATGCAATTATAATTATTTTTTTGTTTTATTTATGCAGTATTTCTTTTTTTTTATATTAATTCAAGTTACACTTTTTGAGCGTGGTGACCGATGAGAAAACATTTTTTTTTCTTTTATTAAATAAAAAAGTTAATATTGTTTGAAATATTTTTATTATTTTACAATACATATAAACAGCTGCTTATGTATTCGTCCGATTTCGGAGCAGCTCGTCTCGATTCGTGCGAGCTTCGTAGAGTCGTACAATACGTCTAGTTGCCCGCACACAAACACCGTGTCGAAGACTGCCGAAAAGAAACGACGTTAGACAATGCACGGCCTTCAAGCCACACCTCCGTGCCCGTCGGAGTGGGGAGCGTGAGGTTTTTTCGTTACGCAATTTCTGAATTCGGTCCCCGCGCTCAAGCCCCTCAGTCAGTTGATGGTCGCGCGCGTGTAGCGCGCGGCGCGGAAGCAGCACCGGGGCTGGCCCCCTTTGCTGCGGCTTCTTCTGGCCTGCCATGCAGGTCGGCGTTGGGTGCCCTGGGATTCAAGGGCTTCGGTGGAGGAGGTACGCATCGTCAGTCGAGAGAGGGTGGGGGCTTTATACATATTTGTTTTTTTTTTTTCCTTTTTTCCCATGTTTTTTTTTTTGTATTACTGTTTTTTTTGTATTTTTTTTTTAATTTTCTTAAATTATTTTTTTTTTCATTTTTTGCCACTCCACGTATCCTTTTCTGGCGTGCATACCTGCCTCTGTTGCCGTCGCTGTGGCTCGGTGACGTAGTGACGTCTCGCAAGTTGCGGTCGCCTCGACAGCAGCGGCCTCCAGTGACCACGGTGGCGTCGCGGGCAAGCGTCAACCATTCATCGACCGGCCCTGCGACGCAACTTCTTCTTCTTCTCCTTCTCTTCTCGGTTGTGCGTCGGTGCAGCAGCTCCACCTGGCACTCGACCGCAACAACAAGAGGTAGCGAGCGCTCCCACCAAGATGACAACGCCCACAGTTAAACGACGCGATCGTGCCACTGGCTCTAGCCTACTAGGCTCTATTCTGGGTTCGTCACATCCCGACGCGATATGAACACGTTTAAAACTAATAAAAGTATGTTTATGCAATTATTGGCATATCTCCAAAAAATTTTGCATAAAGGATCAAATTTTGACAACCCTATACCTAGTCCCTCTTTACGATAGGCCACATTTTAATTGAGTTTTGAAACAAAGGGTCTTATTACGACACCTCTGCTGTCGTTTGACTAAAATAGTGGCTAGTTCAGCCGGTTAGTCCGGTTTTTATTAGTACATTATATTAAATTGAAAATTTAATTATAAAGAATATCAAAATTAATAATACAAGTTTGGTCAGTGACCTCAGGACATCGTATGCTGGACCGGTGATGAGTATGCCTTTAGTTCATAATATCTATATCCATTACATATATAGAACAAAGTCCCCCTATACGTCTGTCTGTCTGTTCGCTATATACTAAAAGACTGCACAGATTTTATAATCTATACTTATAAAAAAACTGTAGAAGTGAGAAATCTGTACATTAAAAATATAAAAAAAAAAAATACCAGGGGAGGTTACTAGATCGATACCGAACACTAATTATGTGAATAGAAAAAAATTGTCTGTCTCTCTGTTTGTTTGTTCAAGCATCACACAAAATCTACCGGTTCGATTACGATGTAACTTGATATAATTATACTTTCACCTTTTAACCGCACAACACTGGGTACTTTTTATCCCGAAAAAATGTCTGTTTGTCTGTGTGTTTATGCACGCTAATTTCAGAAACGGCTTATCCGATTTGCAGTTTCCACTAATATATTGTGGTTTCACTTAATATTTAGTGTTATGTCAATCGGTTCAGAAATAAAAAAGTTACGTCAATTTTAACTTACTTCTATCTTTTATTCTTTAACTTACTTCTATCTTTTATTCTTTAACTTACTTCTATCTTTTATTCTTTAACTTACTTCTATCTTTTTTAGGGTTACCGAACGAACCCTAAAAAAGATAGAAGATAGATAAAAGGTAAAAACGAACCCTATTACTAATCCTCCGCTGTCTGTCTGTCCGTCTGTCCGTCCGTCTGTCACCAGGCTGTATACCATAAACAGTGATAGCTAGAAAGCTAAAATTTTCACAAATTATATATTTCTGTTACCACTAATTCAAAGTCACTATTCCAAGCGAACGAAGTCGCGGGCACACCTTTTTTTATATAAATCACCAATATTGTCCACGACCATTTGTCATTATCATAATCAATACCGAAAGAACATAAACTCTGATGGTGTTATTGGTTTTTTATGTTTCAGTATAACCATTACAAGCCATTAGGGCTATCGAAGTACTCGTCAACATGAAAATGATAGGTATTGAATGAAACATGAGGCTCTATAGATACGAGTTAAACGATTACAAGGTAAAACGGTTTGCTAATATTGACCCATGTTTAAACCATGAGATTAATACATATAAAAATACGCTTACAATCACTAGGTTTAAGCCTGTGTCATGGGTGCCGTTGTACACACACAACACACACAAACACTCAGGCAAGAAACAAATTTCTGTAGGCCATACAAATGTTTGTTCCGGTACGGGTGTCGTTTCTTTCTTTCTTTCTTCTACATATATTATACTAGCTGTTGCCCGCGGCTTCGCCCGCGTGGATGTCGTTTTATAAATGACTAAGTAGCCTATGTTCTTTTTTAAAGTCAGCTCTATCTCTGTACCAAATTTCATTAAAATCGGTTCAGTTGTTTGGACGTGAAAAGGTAACAGACAGACAGACGGAGTTACTTTCGCATTTATAATATTAATAGGGATTATTTTGAAAAGCTACATGAGTAGATTTATTAACACCTCAAACTGCTTGTGAGCGCCGGCCCTTAAGCCAGCGTGCACTGACGGCAGGGCACGCCACGGCGTGGTAAACGATCTTTTCGTGATTCAATTATTTTCGACGTTATGTCAATGGTTAATTACAAAGTTAATTTCATTTTACGAAAAAAACGTGATGCGCGTGATGATGCGATTTTTCGTGGCATGTCGCGTAATTCCGGAAGATATTATGGCACGTCGCGATTACACAACGTAGCTCGGCAGGGCCGCAGGATGCCGCGGCATACCATAGGATGATTCGGTATGTCGAACATGCCGTCCGATGCATATCTATTAAAATTTTTGCACATTATCATAAATCAAGAAGTTTATTGACATCTGAAGTTTTTATTGCGCGCGTGCAACCTATCGCGAAATCAGTCAGAGTTAAACTGTAACATACTTACCCATAAAGCGCGCATGGCCCCGCAAGTGGTGTAGATCGTAAGCGATCTACTCGGTTTAGCGGTGTGATGGATAAGCGGTGTGATGGGTAACCGCTAGTGGAAAATGAAAATGCGAGTTTCCGTGCTTCGGAGGGTAAATCAAGCCGTCGGTCCCGGTTGGTGTTCCCGTGCTTCGGAGTCAAGCCACGTCAAGCCTGGTTGCTATCGATAGATAGCAGTTTTTAAAACCATGTCAGAGGCCTTATGGGCGGTTTGAAAACATCCGACAGCGGGTTGGTCACTAACCCGTATCTCCACCAACCCGTATTGAAGCAGCGTGGTCAGTAAGCTCTAGGCCTCTCCCCAAAAAGGGAGAGACTCGTGCCCAGCAGTGGGACGTACAATGGGTTGCCATTATTATTATACTTACCCATTTTACACCCCTAAGACCTTTGTCCTACTGGTGGTAGAGCTCCACTGACGGAGCTCGCGGGCGTAGGCACCACCGCATTACCTAATATACTTGCCGCTAAATGGTAGTGTTCAGCACTATCGTGTTCCGGTCAGGTGGTAATGTACGGCCCTGTAATTTCAGGCACAGAGGCCATAACACCTTAGGCCTCAGGAGTGGCAGCGCATCTGCATTTTGACCTCTGGTCATTGTGTGGGTGTCTATAGGTTGCAGTCATCACTTAACATCAAAACATCAATGTGAACTGCATGCTTGTTTGCCACTTTTATTACATAAAAAAAAAAAAAAAGTTAAGAATATGTCTTTGTGATTGTTATTACGAGAGCATACATAACCATCTAATCGGAACACGATAGCACTGAATCTAAAAAACATGCTTGTTAAAAAATGTTATTATAATATAAAAGAATATTTTGACGATAAATTGTAAAATATTTGCTATATCTTTGAACAACCTCTCCTCTCCTATTATAACTATTATATAACTTTGCTGTGCCCAAATGGGTCTGTAATGAGATACTTATATTATTATTGTCCAACGCACTACCATTGCAGAATGCAAATAAATTATTAAATTGAATTGAATTGAATTGAATTGAACACTTCCATTTGGTGGCAGATATATCAGGTAATACCTACGCCCTCAAGCCCCTACTCTGGTACTCAACCACCAGTTCTTTAGTCATCTTTTTTTTCACGCCCATTGATGGCCAATGACTTGTTAATTATCACACAAACTTACCATCATTTATCATTTCGATAATCACCCACAATGGTCTAAGAGCTAGTGAACCTGTCGAGTTTCGGAACGCCTGTAAAGATTTTTCTAGGGATGAGTTCATAATATGCTAAGTACTATAACCATCGCCTAGCAAAGTTTTGTTTTTTTTCTATAGGCATGTCTCACGACTGCACCAATAAAGGTTTATTTCTTCTTCTTTCTTTCTTTCTTCTTCAAAGATCAGCCCGTCACTTCATCTGGATTTCTGATGAGAAAAGTTACTTCCACATTTTAGATCTCGCAGCCATACTTTTACAACCAACATTGTTGCGTCTTATTTATATTTGTAGTGGTGTTTCCATGACAACGGAAGTGTGTTTCCGTATGTAAGTATGAAATTGTAAGGACGAATTCAATAAATCATGTATGTGTGTATTTCACTGGTGGTAGAGCTCCAGTAACGGAGCTCGGGCATAGGCACCACTGCATTACCTAATATACTTGCCGCTAAATGGTAGTGCTCAGCACTATCGTGTTCCGGTCAGGTGGCAATGTACGGCCCTGTAATATCCGGCACAGAGGCATAACACCTTAGGCCTGAGAAGTGGCAATGCATCTGAATTTTGACCTTGGCCTTTGTGTGGGTGTCTATAGACTGCAGTCATCACTTAACATCAATGTGAACTGCATGCTTGTCTGCCACTTCCATTACATAAAAAAAATCGAGCGTATCATGTAATGTAAATTGTACATCAATTAGCCTGCTATTGGTCGATTTTATAAGTTGCTCATTTGCAGTAAACAAATCGTGATTTTCTTCAAATATCCGAACTCACAAAAAATTTACTTTAAGATGGTCGCAATCGAGCCAGATCTAAAATATGGAAATAACTTTGATCATCAGAAATCCAGATGCGTGACAGGTTGATCCTTACCAGGCGATGGCTTTTGTACTTAGCATGTTATAATTCATCCCTACAAAAATTTCTAGCCTTACTGGGCCAACGTTACTCGAAGGGTTCAATATCTCTCCTAATACAACAATTTGAATGAGAACTCGTCATTATATGTTCATGTTACTAGAGAAACCATTAGAAGCCATTACAGGCACGTAAAAATATGTAGACGTGTAAATTATAGTTATTGAACAGATAATAGATAAGAGTGATGAAAAATAGATATCTATAGTTTAATGCCATGTAAGTGGTACACGCATATAGTTCACATTGATGATTAGTGAGGTAGTTTTATCATAAGGCGCTGCTGCCCATCTTGCGTTATTTGTACTTACTACCGGCCCCATTGGAGTGGTTTGAACCATTGTTCGGTTGACTGCACTAATGGAAGAATTCCCTTCCAGAAGAAGAAAATTCTTCCGCTAGTTGGCGGTGGGGTCGTCACGTCCCGACGCCAAGGTACATATAATATTAGGTTGGGGAAAAAGTCTTTTCGCATTATAGTATGTATGAACTTGTAATAAAATCTCTTTGGCTGTAGTATTTGTATCTGGCTGGTTTTGGTATCATTGAAAGTTAAAATTTTAAAGAACATAATTCCAAATTCAAATTAGGCAAATGTGTGATTTCACATTTGTTTTTCGTACTGTCAAGATGAGTGAATCTAATGAAGAAATTCGATACATTTTAAAATTTTACTACAAAAAATGTAACGCAAGCCGCGAAAAAAAATTGCGATGTTTATGGACCTAGTACAGTGTCTGTGAGAGTAGCACAAATTTGGTTTAAGCGTTTTCAATCCGGAAATTTTGATGTCAAAGATGCACCTTGCTCTGGTCGCCCTATTACGGATAAAATGGATGCCATTTTTGAAAAAGTGGAGCAAGATCGACATATCAGTAGTTACGACGTAGCTGAAGAACTGAGAATTGATCACAAAACAGCATGTTTGGCGCATTTGAAAAAAACTGGGTACAAAAAAAAGCTCGATATTTGAGTACCTCACGAGCTCACTGAAAGAAACCTAATGAACCGTGTCCTCATTTGTGATTCTTTATTACGACGTAATGAAACCGAATCATTTTTGAAGAAGCTGATAACTGGTGATGAAAAGTGGATCACGTACGACAAGAACGTACGAAAAAGGTCGTGGTCAAAGGCCGGTCAGGCTTCACAGACTGTGGCAAAACCCGGGTTAACTCGTAATAAGGTGATGTTGTGTTTGTGGTGGGATTGGAAGGGCATTATTCATTATGAGCTATTACCACCAGGCAGGACTATCGATTCTAAACTCTACTGCGAACAACTGATGAGATTAAAGCAAGAAGTTGAGAGAAAGCGGCCGGAATTGATCAACAGAAGGGGTGTGGTGTTTCATCATGATAACGCTAGATCTCACATATCTATAGCCACTCAGCAAAAATTAAGAGAGTTTGGCTGGGAGGTGTTAATGCATCCGCCGTATAGTCCTGACCTTGCACCTTCAGATTTCCACCTGTTTCGGTCTCTTCAGAATTCTTTATGCAATGTTAGGTTAACATCACGAGAGGACTGCCAAATCCACTTGTCGCGGTATTTTGATGAGAAGTCCCAAAATTTTTATAGCAATGGGATCATGTCCCTACCTACAAGATGGCAAAAGGTTATCGAACAAAATGGTACATACATACTTTAGTAAATATACTTAAATAAAATATATTAAAAAATGTTTTGAATTATCTTAAAAAATGCGAAGAAACTTTTTCCCCAACCATTATATATAATTTTTATGTTTGAAAGTGGCAAACAAGCATGTAGTTCACATTGATGTTAAGTGATACTGCAGCCTATAGACATCCACATAAAGACCAAGGTCAAAATGCAGATGCGTTACCACTCCTGAGGCCTAAGGTGTTATGCCTCTGTGCCGGGAATTACATGACATGAATTACATTACCACCTAACCGGAACACGATAGTGCTGAACATTACCATTTAGCGGCAAGTATATTAGGTAATGCGGTGTTGCATACGCCCGCGAGCTCCGTCACTGGAGCTCTACCACCAGTAAAAATATATATTCAGAAGTTAAATATTCCTTAAAAACAAAGCAGTTAAACAATCCATCTTATCCTCGCAATTTGCCCCATTATGTTAATGAGCCAGAAAAAAATTAAGAACAACGGCCTGACCGAGGAAAATAAAACGCGAACAATAGACGAAGCCGCGTGCGAAAACAATGGCTGTCGCCGGAATCGTTACAGTACTTTCCACACAATAATCTCCAATAGATCGCATCCCGATTGATGAATGATACAGCGCAAGTTATGGAAAGAAACGATTTTTAAAAATTAAAAAATGTTACTTATTTCATCAAAAGTTATTGACAGATGTTTTATGACATGTTTTTCTTAAATTTTTGTTAAGATGTACCTAAAACTATTTTTATGTCATGAAAGTGGCAAACAAGGTAATAAAATTTACATTGAAGTGAACACTATAGCTGTTAATAATTGAATTTTGAACATCGGCTATTGATCTAAAACCATTTTTTTTTTGTTTTAGAAACTAAAATTATTTTTAAAATCAACCCGACGTTTCGGACGCTTTTCAGCCTCCATGGTACCGGGCAGACTAAGGTGACATTTTTGTCTGACAACAGTTTGAAAAATTATATGCATCTGCCACCATCGATTGCGTAAACGCGTTCAGGATTAACGCAAAAATGAATTATCTTGTATACAAGTGTGGCTAGGATTTAATTTTACAAAATACAAGTTCCCATTCTGTTCATAATCGCCATTCATCTTCTCTATTAAAATTTGGGTGTTAGTTCGTTAGTATCAACAACTTCGAGTATAGTTATTGATGTACCACTCAATTGTCTGATGAAGGAAACCAGGCGTTTATACTAAAATATCCTGTTGTACCTACCGTTCACGGATTGAAATTAAATTACAATTAAGGTCCCTATTCTAGGAATTTCAAAAATAAATTCCTCAATTGGCTGGTTTCCTGAATGCATTTTAACTTGTCATGTCTAAGGTCGTGGCCGTTACTACTACTGCATCTAACTGGAAATTGAAATCGCTGAATAATATACTAAGTGAGCAACAGATGCAGGTGGTGCCAATTTTTGAATTCTGATTTTTTGTTACACATTCACAATGGTGTTAACCCCATAGGCTTTATCTAATGTGTGATAAAACATTTAACAATATTATTGAAACACACTTCCTTTAAATTATTCAAACTACAGAATATCAGTTTAAGTAGAATATTCACGACACGTCAACATAGCTGATATGTTGACGAAGCAGCGATAACAAAATAAAAGCTTGCTTGTTTTACCAAAAGACGTTTTAAGATATTAACCAACAAATGTATACTATAAAATCTGCTTCAAATGATTTATATTGGAAATCTGGCGAAAACAAAGACCAATCAGGCGCATCTAGTTCACATTTATTTAGTCTTTATTTTCACAACATGTTACGGCCAAATTTACAATGAATTTGCATTCGTCGCCACGTGGGCAGGAGGGGTTACCTAAGCGTTGGTGGAAGGGATTGCTTAGTGACCGTGCATATTGCCGGTCTATTTCTTACAATATCTTTGTTTACATCCTCCACATTTGGTTGAAAATGTCATGTAAAACGAAGAGCGTTTACGTATTCCATTATAATTGTACCACCTGTTTAATACATCATGCTCAATCAGGAATGTAATACAGTAGTCTCTTAATACGTAAGGAGTCGATTAAGATGTATAAATTATACGTTTCAATATTAACGACTAAGTTAATAGCTAAGTCCTCTCATTTGTGTGCATGTACATTATATAAGCTGTAAACGCTATGCATTTATCATGTTATCGAATGATATGCTACCAAAAGCTTATTCATTCTGTATCCACTAATTGTTCACTAATATACAATAATATTAGCTTAAACATGTAGCTGTTTGTTTAAGTATTTAAAAATTGATCTTTTATTCATTGTATTCATTCAGTGGACGCTAAATTGCAATGGGGTCCCCATATTGCCAAATTAGCTAGTAGACTTATCTCGGCAGCATTTGCTGTGAAAAAGATTAGACTATTAACAGACGTCGAGACGGCTCGCCTTGTTTATTTTAGTTATTTTTACAGTATAATGTCCTATGGCATTTTGCTATGGGGAAATGACGCTGACGTCAACACTATTTTTGTACTGCAAAAGAGAGCTGTCCGGGCTATCTACGGGCTGAGTCCGAGGGTATCTCTTAGAGATAAATTTAAAGAAATAAATATTCTGACTGTAGCTTCGCAATACATTTATGAAAATGTATGATATGTCCGTAAAAACATTAATGAGTTTCCCACAATAGGTAACAATCACAGTATAAATACTAGGAACAAGTACAAATTGTCCATGCATGCAACGCGGCTGAATAGGGTCAGTAATTCTTTTAGAGGTCAATGTATCCGGTTTTTTAATCAAATCCCCAAAAACGTTCGAAGTCTATCGATCAATAAATTTAAGAAAGTATTGAAAGAACGTTTATGTAAATGTAATTACTATAAGACCTGTGATTATCTTAATGGTAATACGTCTTGGGATTATAGCGATCGCTGCCAGGCTATTTCGTGATACTGTGATTTCGTGTATTCAGTAATTAGTATCTACTATTGTTAAGGGTTCAATAATGTGAATACCCTGGCTGAAAATGAATTCCATCTTTTATTTTGCCGTATGCATATCCGGAACAGTCATTCACGCTTAAATGTCTTTGCCTTTGGCGGCGTCGTGTGGCGGGTTGCTCACTTCCCTCTAAAATGGTCGAGGAGGGCAATGGCTGTCACATGCGTCATACTCGTGAACGGGTGCTGTTGGTGAGGACTGGTCTGTTCTGGTTTGCAGGGGCTACATCACACACACACACATTTAGTAGATAGCAGTTTATTTGCATCTATGCTATGGACGTTCACATTATTTGATTTTTGACGATAATCTGTACTAGATTTAAGCTCTCATTTAAAAGAGCTCTTACTGAGTTTGTTGGGTAGCGGAGTTATTCTCAGTAGTGACTGCACTTGGAACTCTGCTAAGTGAATATCATTGGTCTTGACGAATAAGTTTCTTTTCTTCATTTATTATAATTGAAGGAATTGAAAAATTTTATGATTATTATGTTTTAACCAAGTAGTTTAAATTCTAATTTTTAATTTACTATTAATATATGATTTTGCTTTTACTATATGTAATGGTTATTCGCTCTAGGTAGTTTATGATTTATTGACGTTTTGAAAGTATCTGTAAAGATCTATTCGAAATAAAAATATTTTCTATTTCTGTTTCTATTTCTATTTTAAGAGTGGTCCCAATCGCCGGAATAAAATATATTTAATTTAACTTAATCCGGCGACTGGGACCGCGGTCCGTGTTAATTGCGTTCCCAGTTGACTTCGGAAAGGATTTTGTCAACTGAGAACGCCGGGGATCGAACCCATTGTGCCTCGGTAAAAAGAGTCGTTACACCAAAGCTGAACTAAATGACTCGTTAAATTATTCTCCTTTTAACAACTGGGCTGTACCATGACGTCTTATTGCGATTCAATTTAGGCGCTGCCAAAATTTTGTTTCATTGCTCTTATATGACAGCGCATATAAAGAAACGAGACAAAGCAAAAAGCGATTCAGTTTAGGTTGACAATTAAAAATAATGGTATGGATGTTATGAAGGTGGCAAACAAGCATGCAGTTCACAGACATCCATATAAAGACCAGAAGTCAAAATGCAGATGCGTTGCCACCCCTGTGACCCTAGTTGTTATGTCTCCGTGATATGTTATAATTAGTTTAAATAATAATAATAATAAATAATAATAAATTTCTTTATTGACAAAAAGATAGTTACATCAATTTATATGTTGAATCCATAGATTCCCGAACTAGTTTTCACTGTATTTCGGGAATCAGTGGCTTCTTCTGTTTATAACATTATTTTAATTAATTTTGTATTCCAAATATTATTACTGTTATTATTTTAGTTCAGTTACTTATTTACTTATTTTATTTTACGTTAAATAAATGTTCTCAATTGCTTGATGTAATAATTATATTATTAATCAAGCAATAATATAAATATAAATTAATGTACGGCCCTGTAATTTCTGGCACAGAGGCGTAACGCCTTAGGCCTCAAGAGTGGTAACGCATCTGCATATTAATCTTGGTCTTTGTGTGGATGTCTATAGGCTGCAGTCATCACTTAACATCAATGTGAACTGCATGCTTGTTTGCCACTTCCATTACATAAAAAAATATATATATAATCATATTTAATTGACCGATGCAAACATGATGTACCTAGATATAGAGAGATTTTGTTAGTTTATATTCTTGTTTATGTTTTTTTACATTTAATCTGTACAACTATTCAGTGTTATGATGTTTACACCTGTAATTGAGGTGTCACTTACCAAGTATCCAATGTGCTTTTTCTTGTATTTTGTTTATAACAGTGATTACTTTTTTTTTTTTTTTTTAAAGAAAAATGGAAAGAAAAATTTGACTTCAGGCGAGACTCGAACTCGCGACCTACTGGGAATCTAGTCCAGCCGCTCTTCCAATTGAGCTACTGAAGCCCTGCCCGATTTGTCAAATCTTTCCTTCACATCTATTGCATTGCTTTATGGTAGCAGCAGCGCCATCTATTACCAACTATGCTAGTTACAAGCTAGTTAACCATTTTTCTTAAAAAAAAATAAAATATATTTCACAAGCATGTGTTAATGCGAAATAATATAAAACAGTGATTACTTTGTTGGTGTGACTAATAAATAAATAAGTTATTACGGAGCCATACTATACAGCTTTTCCTTTCTTGGCGTAAAGAGTGTCTGAAAAAGATTATTTTTAAAACCGCTAGCGCTTATAAACTTGGACCACACTAAAGAATTTATAATAACGTCAAGGGATAAGGATTCTGTGACAAGAGCAGAGATGGAAATCGATCTTTGCGATTCAAATGTACCATTGTGCGTATTCAAAACCTGCTGCTTTGTGTGCTATAGAAATATGTATCTTGAGATGTCTGAGGAAACTGTTTTTTTAGATAAAAGTAAGATGATAAGAGCTTTGGCGTTGACGTTTCTAGGGGTCCGTAGCGTGAAAAGAACCCTTGTGTCGTGCGTTGTCAAATCAAATAGTTTATTGCATTTCATAACAGAGGTGGTATTTGTACGTATGACACCCTGTTAGGACACAGCAATTTAAGAGCAGATAGCTTATCTAGCTTATAATTAAATTATCTAGCAAATACTAACTATAATTCTAACTGTGAGTGTAAGCGTATTCTATTTTAATTTTTTATGAATTATCTAATGAATTAACTAAAAAATATTTTTTTCTCATGTGCATAAATATATTTTCTTTATAGATATATGATTATGTATCTTTATCTTATATGTTGTATTCAACATAATGTGGCAATAGGGCCAAGTGGCAACCAAGCATGCAGTTCACATTGATATTCAGTGATGACTGCAGCCTATAGACACCCACACAATGGCCAGAGGTCAAAAAGCAGATGCGTTACCTTTCCTAAGGCCTAAGGTCTTATGCCTCTGTGTCGGAAATTACAGGGCCGTACATTACCACCTGACCGGAACACGATAGTGTTGAACACTACCATTTAGCGGCAAGTATATTAGGTAATGCGGTGGTACCTATGCCCACGAGCTCCGTCACTGAAGCTCTACCAGCAGTAAAAACGTAGTACCACCAGTAACAGTAATCTCGCTAAAACTCGAGAACGACTGGACCGATTTGGCTAATTTTGGTTTTGAATGATTCTTGGAAGTCCAGGGAAGGTTTAAAAGGTACGAAAATATAAAAAAATTGTAGAGGAATGGTAAAAAATACAATTTCATTTTCCCATACAAATAGTCCATATCTATCAAATCTTTGACACATTATTTCATTGTGAGGCAATACGAAGTTTGCCGGGTCAGCTAGTCTTAAATATGGGGTACTTAGTCTGAACGGATCAAAAAGAATAGACCGTGGTCCATTCGACCGTAATCAAAAATCGTCTTCGTCCCAAAGGACCGGTCATAAAATAATTTGAAAAAGGACAGTCGCATATAAAAGTGATACATTTATTTCACTATTAGTTAATAATATGATGCCTAGAATACATTAAACATGGTTCAAATCGCCAAGGCACATGTCTTGATTAATAATGTAAAATACATTATAAACTTACAGAATACTTTCAATATTTCCTGGCAATTGTGTCAAACTTTACAATACCACTTAAACGATTTATTGCAGACGTACCGGAAAAATCTCTTTGCAAAGTATCATTCCAGTCTTACATTGCGGTTAAAATATAGCTGTTGAAAGTTTGTACTACTTTGAACACAAAGGGAATCCGCTTACGGAAACATAATCTCTGAATATCCCGACCTGCGCTCGACACTACAAGCATTATGCGATCATAACACCTGAATTTGACGTTTCATAAACCAAACTTGAAACAAAGTAAAGTACAATAAATCTAGCTAATTAAAAAGATAATGTAAGAAATATGTAAGTTATGACAATAAATAGCTGGTTTTACAGAATAAGAAATTCATTTGGGTGACAACATAGAGCAACACCGGAGGGGAGTAGCCATATGCAGTCTTTCCCCTCTGTCAAAGTACAAGCCCAAATGAGCCTATACCTGTCGCCTAGATGTTTAAATGTGTGCGTGAAATTGTTTCTGTATTTTGTTAAAGTTAAGGTGTGAGTTTCGTTGTAAGACGATTTTTGTAGTGTGCGTGTGTGTCGCACGCATTTTTCCCCGCAAAAAATGACAGACTGTTTTGCATCGGTAATACATGCTATGTTTACTCCCCTCCGGTCCGCTGCGACCGGTGGGCCGCGTTGGTGACAATCACCGCCTATGTCAATTCAAAAACAAACAAAATAAATTAAAGTGAACAACAATTGATATACATGTAAAATTACATATTATTTTTTTTTATAAAACTAAATTTAAAGTTGGTAAACGAATAATCATCATCCCTCCCTCCGCACGTGAAGCGTAACAGAGGAAGGGGATGGTTCGGGGGTCGAGGAAGTCCTCATTCCCCGGGCCTATCTGCCCCCGAAGCGTCGGGGGCGTGTTCTATAGAAGGGGATACTGGTACGCAGGGTAACTCACTAAGGGAGGCCATATACTTTTTTTTTAATTTTTTTTTTTCGCTCTTTTGTTTTTTTTTTAATGGGCATATTCTTTTTTCTCCCTCAGTGATTCCCCCGCGCACCGCTTACAACTGATTGAATAGACTTAGATTAGCTATCGTAAGGGGCCACACCTACGCGCCATCGCTCTGGCCTAAGCCGGGCGCCGCATCCGCGAACTCTGACGACGACTCCGGTCCTCGACCGGGCATGATCCCGGTCGGTAGGGGGGGCTCGAACCCGCCCAATATAGTTGGTAGAGTTCCAGTGTAGGGGCACGAGGGCGAAGTCAACACCCCGCAATATTTTATCTATCCGCCGGTTTGTGGCTATGGTTTTTGTGTTCTTAGTTTATAAGCCTCTGTGATAATTATTACGGAGCCATAAAAAATTATGCATTTCATGTAAATGTCTTTATATAACAAACTAACTGAAGTCCGCGACATCGTCTGCATTCACACAATATCTTTATAAATTATATCCTATGTGTTATTCTGATGATCAAACCAAATATAGCGTGCGTCATGGCCAAGACTAGGACGAGAATGGTATCAATGCGCATTTCATTTTTGTTTTATATTCGCGATATCTTTTATTTTGTTAACTTTTCTTTTTGTTTTTGTGAAGATAATTTGGCTGTACATGGTGATTGACATCCGTGCGTCACCGAATGGGTTCCGATTGAAAATCATATTGCTGAATCGGCCACCTTTTTGGTGCTAAAAGGAGACACTCATTCAGAGTAGATCTATGTACCTAGTATGTTGTGCTATTTTTAAGTGATTTTATGTTTTTTTTTTCTCTACATCCAACGCGTGTTTTCTTTATGCACGAAATAAAGTTTTACTTACTTTTTTTTAAATATTGTAAAGTTTCATTAATTGTTTTATATTATTTCGCATTAACACATGCTTGTGAAATATAGTTTTATTTTAAAGAAAAATGGAAAGAAAAATTTGACTTCAGGCGAGACTCGAACTCGCGGCCTACTAGGAATCTAGTCCAGCCGCTCTTCCAATTGAGCTACTGAATTCCTGCCCGATTTGTCGAATCTTTCCTTCACATTTATTGCATTGCTTTATGGTAGCAGCAGCGCCATTTATTGCCAACTATGCTAGTTAGGCAACCGATATAATAGACTTTGCAGTTTATTGAATATCGTAAAGAAGTCGCTTTTACCCTTAATAATTGTTTTATATTATTTCGCATTAACACATGCTTGTGAAATATAGTTTTATTTTAAAGAAAAATGGAAAGAAATCCATTAGAGAGTTAGAGTCAATCCATACTTACGCACTCTCGCGTTTATGATATTAAATAGGATGATAATATGTCGTCTACAACGGAAATAAAGATGCGGGCAGAAGCTAGTATCTCAAACATTGATGCCTCCATCACCTCCAGTAGAGTATTCCATCGAAATAAATATGAATAAATCGCCACCGAGTCCTATTTCGGGACAATCAGCGGGGTTTCATGTCAGCCAGTTGTTCAGTATAAAATGGTCTACATTGATAAAAATGTTATTTATATTATCCACCTCTGACCTTTCTGCGAGTTGCGATAACGCACATTATGTCTGGAAGGTTCCACAGAGTACGTTGTCTGCATTTTTATGATTATTCAGATGTTTTGTTGGTATTCTGATAAAATTATAACGGGTTTACTTTTGAAATTAATGCTTGAGAGCTTCTCTCGGTGCCTTTAAAACTCAACGTGATGTTTTTTAGGGTTCCGTAGTGAACAACCCTTATAGGTTCGCTATGTCCGTCTGTCTGTCCGTCCGCGGTTTAACGCAAAAAATATTGGTACTAGAGACTTGAAAGGAGATGTTGCGAGCTCGGCTCTGGATCGTACACGTCCTCAAAAAATGGGTATATTAAAGAAGAATCCGAAAAAAATACAATTAATTTATTCAAGAATATATTTTAGAGTTACAACCACATTTAATTCAAACGATTTTATCATTTTCAACTATGTTAAACATGGCGGCGATACAGCCGACACTTGGGATCAATCGATTTCGATAGTATTTATAAAATATTACTTTTTTCTCCAAGCACTATAAAATCAAAATACTATTAAAAAAATAAAAATGTCAAAATGACATCGCCCGCCATATTCGCCATGTTGGTTTTGAGTTGCAATTCTAACTGCAAATATTTTTTTGTAACTGCAAACAAAGCTAAATAAATGAAAATATGCAGTTAAAAACGTTTTTATATTGATTTTGCCTGTTTAATGATATTGTGTACAATACATGGCCGGAGGTCCTTACCTTAATCACGCCAACGAAGTGGTAGAATAAAAACAAAAAATATATATATTTGGTGTAACTTTTCCGACATGTAACGCGCAAATATTTTTTAAATTTTTGATTGCCATATAGTGAGGGTATCGTTGGATAGGTCTTTTAAAAATATTATGGATGTCCGAACATAATTTTTTGATTGAGTTAACTGTTCGTGACTTTTTAAGCTTTAAAGTGCAATTTTTCGTAAGAGTCAATTGCCCACCCAAATCGTTCCAGACATTCCCGAGATTAGCGGGGACAAACAGACAGACAGGAAGACACAAAGACAAAAATTGTAAAAAAAAATGTTTTGGTATATGTACCGTTAATGCACATACATATGCATTTAGTAAAAAGCTGTTATTGTTATATTATTAATTACTTATTAAATATTCATTATTATAGAGGCATAACACCTTAGGCCTCAGGAGTGGTAACGCATCTGCATTTTGACCTTGGTCTTTGTGTAAGTGTCTATAGGCTACAGTCATCACTTAACATCAATGTGAACTGCATGCCTGTTTGCCACTTCAATTAAATAAAAAAAAAATATTACAAACTGACACTCGAATTTTATTTATTTGTATAGATCAGAGGTTTCCAAACTATTTTTTCTTGTAGACCCTTTACAATTCTTTCTGGTTTCTGTGGACCCCCTTCCTTGCTATATTTATATCACATTCCCATATTTCCATTTCCTACGTAGACCCCCATCGAGTCTCCCATGGACCACTTTGGGAATCACTGGTATGATGTAAGTAAATTGGTACTATCAGTGTATGTGTTGCGATCCATTATCGTGGACCCCCATTTTCATTTCATGGACCCCAACATTTTTTTTTCGCTGACGCAGACCCCTTTCTTGTTGGCATAGACCCCCAGGGGTCGATATAGACCACTTTGGGAATCACTGGTATAGATGAACACTCAGTGAATCTAATATTTATTTCTTTTTCAGGTATGAAACATTGATTGTCTACCTGGCTCATGTTGTAACGAAAAAATCCCCAGTATGCCATGCCCATCGTAAGAGGTGAGTTAAGAAGGGGCTACATCTTTTAATTCATTCTATAACAACAAAATACCACATTTAACACGTTCGTTTTCTTTATACTGTGATAATACTTTCAAGTAGCAGTAGCAATAGACAACGCAATGAACGCACATACTAATCTATAATATAAAAATAAGTCGGGTTTTCCTTCCTGACGCTATAACTCCAGAACCCAGGAATCGATTTCCACGGTTTTGCATTCGTTGGAAAGGTCTCGGGCTCCGTGAGGTTTATAGCAAATTCAAGATTATAAAACGTCATCCACGCGGGCGAAGCCGCGGGCAACAGCTAGTTTTATATATTTTTCTGACGTTAGACGCTACCTAGGTATCAAGATCTGTGGAAGGGCGTCTCTTGTTTATAAAAATAAAACAGTATTTTATTTTTGTAATTTTTTAAACAAAATTATACGCCGTGACTTTTTTTTTATGTTTTAAAAGTGGCAAACAAGCTTCCAGTTCACATTGATGTTAAGTGATGACTGCAGCCTATAGACACCCACACAATGACCAGAGGTAAAAATGCAGATGCGTTACCACTCCTAAGGCCTAAGGTGTTATGCCTCTGTGCCGGAAATTACAGGGCCGTACATTACCACCTGACCGGAACACGATAGTGCTGAACACTACCATTTAGCGGCAAGTATATTAGGTAATGCGGTGGTGCCTACGCCCGCGAGCTCCGTCACTGGAGCTCTACCACCAGTAAAAAGTGACACCAGTGACTTCCCAGAAAGTAATCGCAGGATAGTTATGTTGGGAATAAATTCTTGTAGTGTAATTTGGAATACGCGTTTGGCGCACTCATATCACATCTCATATTTACCTAATATACTTGCCGCTGAATGGTGGTGTTCAGCACTATCGTGTTCCGGTCAGGTGGTTAATGGTGGTACGGCCCTGTAATTTTCGGCACAGAGGCATAACACCTTAGGCCTCAAGAGTGGCAACGCATCTGCATTTTGATCTCTGGTCATTGTGTAAGTGTCTATAGGCTGCAGTCATCACTTAACATCAATGTGAACTGCAAGCTTGTTTGCCACTTTCATTACCAAAAAAAAAAAAAATCTCACGCGGACAAAGTCGCGGGCCCAGCTAGTAGTATAATAAAATTTAAAACTTATATGAGGCTGCGAGCGTTTATTATTCCCACCGTCTCATCCAAGGTAAAAAAAATCGTAACTTCGTAACCTAACTTCACGCCTGTAATCCCCGAAGGGGTAGGCAGAGGTAAATGCATGCATTCAAGCATACATGCAAACACCTACGATTCGCCGGTTACGTTTTGGCCCATGTAACAGGTGGCGAGCCTGTTGACATCTCAGGGCACATTACCAAACTTTGAGGTACTGGGAAATTTCCAGAAAATTGAAAAATCCCAATAGAACCAGAGATAAAGGCTTTTTCACCATTATCTCTGATAACCCCCTACCCGGGAATCGAACCCAGGACCTCAGCGTAGTAGTAGTGGCCTGCTACCACTAGGCTACCGAGGTAAAAAAAATCCTCCACCATAATCCCGTTCCATTCCAAACGAGATTCACACTGCCTTATAAATCCACATTCAATAATCTGAAAGCTTTCGAGAATATCCATTAATAACAAAATAAACACTAACAACGTACCGTTTTATCAGATTGATAAATGTTTGAACCTTTAGGTATCAGACGCTTAAGAAAAAGAACACTTTTACTTGTGAATTTATAGTTGATATAGTTCGCGCCACGTAAAAAGAACGCTGGCGGTCAAGCTACGCGTCATGTGTTTTTATTTCATTTTATGTTATACTATGTAATATAGTTTTCAATCTGCCTACCAATACACGAAACCGCAAGCGAAAGCTAGATCAAAAATAAACCAATAGGGCTAGTAGTTTCGTGCGCGAGTGTACCGATGCGCGAACACATCCCGTCTACTTTCTTCCAGCGTTCTTTTTACGTGGCGCGACCTATACCATAAGTTACTTTCTTTTGGGCATCAAAATATTATTTTTACTCGACTACGCCAGAAGGTAGGTGAAGATTTGCAAGAGTTAAACGATTTGGCTAACGATTTAACTGCCTCAGTAGCCTAGTGGTAGCTGGCCACTACTACTACGCTGGAGGTCCTGGGTTCGATTACCGGGTCGATGGCTATCGGAGATAACGGTTTAAAATCCTTTATCTCCGATAGCTAGGTTCTATTGGGATTTTTCAATTTTCTGGAAGTTTCCCAGTACTTCGGAGTTTGGTAATGTGCCCGGAGATGGCAACAGGCTCGCCACTTGTTACATGGGCCAAAACGTAACCGGCGAATCGTGGGTATTTGCATGTATGCTTGAATGCATGCATTTACCTCTGCCTACCCCTTCGGGGATTACAAGCGTGCAGTTAGTTTTTACTGGTGGTAGAGCTCCAGTGACGTAGTTCGCGGGCGTAGGCACCACCGCATTACCTAATTTACTTGCCGCTAAATGGTAGTGTTCAGTACTATCATGTTCCGGTCAGGTGGTAAATCATGTACGGCCCTGTAATTTCCGGCACAGAGGCATAACACCTTAGGCCTCAGGAGTAGTAACGCATCTGCATTTTGACCTTGGCCTTCATGTAAGTGTCTATAGGCTGCAGTCATCACTTAACATCAATGTGAACTGCGCGCTTGTTTGGCACTTCCATTACATTAAAAAAAAAAAGTTACATTAAACGATTTGGAAGAATCTCTTTTTTTATAGATATGTGCGTCTTTTACAATCTCTACAAGAGTGAGTAGAACTATTCAATGTTACCATATCAAACAGTTCCATACTCACTCACGATGATACCCCATCGTCTCCTTTACTGTAATCAAATACAACGCTGCACTACCCGCTAAAAAGATAGGTTCCAACCCCACAGACTGGATACAAGGCAGTGCTCAAGTGATCAGGTTTCGCGTTCGTTTTTATCCAGAACGTCGAAATTGTGGAACAAACTAGCCTCTGTGAGCCGATGGGGAAACACCTCTTCTTCAAAACTGGAAATTATAAGAGTCCTTCAGGGCTGGCAAAATGATATCAACTCCCTATGGATGACGTCACAAATGTCCATAGGCAACGGTGACCACTTATCATTAGATAGTCCATCTGCTTACATACATACAGAGTTTACATAAAATTTTAATAATGCGCTTATATTTTACATAAAAATTAGCGCATCATCCCTTGCAGGCTTTCTAGATCAATCCCAATAACATGACAGACTGGTGTGCCACAAGGCGGTATTCTATCTCCGTTATTGTTTTCTTTGTTTATTAATTTTGTCACACGTGAACTTGGATGCTCTTACCATTGGAGCCACCTGTATATTCGTTGGGAATAAAACCGGTTATCATCGTTATTCATTGCAAACAGGCGCAACCATCGGAGTTGTTTACGTCACATGCGCAATATTGTATTAAATATTGTATTAACAGCCGCCTTTGATCGTTGAATGACAGTGATGACAGTATTATTATAGCTATGACAGAAGGTAGATACCTAATTATGTAGATTCTGTTGTATTGACCCTTACGGGGCAGGCAGATGTACAAACCTATTTATTGCAAGTTTTTGTTATAAAGCCGTTATTGATTAGCATTTAAGACGAATGGAAGTACCTTGACAAACCTATTCAAGGTTTTATGGTGCTTTTTGTTTTACACTGTATGTACTCTTTATATTGAAATAAATAAATACAAAATACAATGCGGATGATCTTCAACTTTATTGCCATGCCGACCCCAATAATTTTGAGCTTGCCATTTCTGCTCTAAACGATGATCTTCAGGCCCTAACTAATTGGTCTAATAAATTTGGTATAGTAGTCAATCCGAACAAAACGCAGGCAATTATTTTAGGTAGCCCTGTGTATATAAATAAGTTAAATTTAAATAATACTCCGCCGCTTATCTTGAATATGTCAACTATAACTTTTTCAAAAGATGTTAAAGATTTAGGTGTGCACATTGATGCCACCCTCAACTGGAACTGTCAAATCACTAATATTTGTAAGAATACTACGGCCACATTGCGGTCTCTTTATAGATTCAAAAATTTTCTACCTTCAAGTACTAAAACCCTCTTAGTGCAGTCTCTTATTTTTCCTATCTTGGATTATGCGGATGTTTGTTACTCCGATCTTACACAATATCATCTCAACAAATTAGATCGTATCATCAATAACTGTATCCGTTTCATCTTTGGACTTCGTAAATTCGATCACATATCAAATCACAGGTCCAAACTGAACTGGCTGCCTATTCGCCAAAGAAGATCTTTAAGAATTCTCTGTTTACTTTACTCTATACTTAACGATCCGTGTTCTCCCATCTATCTCAAACAAAAATTTAAATTTCTGGGTGATTCCCACAGCCTCAATCTTCGCTCGTCAGCTAGACTTATTCTCAATATCCCTTCTCATCGTACTGGGTTTGTGTCAAGTTCTTTTACCTGCACAGCAGTTAAACTTTGGAATGCACTTCCCTTTGACATTAAAAAAGCTCCGAGTAAGCTGTCATTTAAATTCAAACTTCGTCGTTTCTTTCTAAATTCATTGGCTCAAAACAGCGGCTAACACATATGTATGAAAATGTATTTAGGTATCTAAATCTTTCGTCGATTGTCACTATGTTTAACAGTATTTATGATTTATTATAGTCATTGGTACAGCAGCTTGGTGTATATGTTCATTATTAATGTATTATACTATTATTATATTTAAGTATGTGTATTTTTATTATTATATATTTAGGTATATTATTTAGGTGTGTACATAAATACATGAATAATATATATATGTATGTATATATATATATATATATATATATATATATTTATCTGTTATTTTGGTTTGAATTTTGTTTTTTTTTATTTATTTTTTTTTTCTCTCCGCAACTTTTGATGCTCTCTTTTACAACCCTAAGGTTGACTGGCAGAGAATGCCTTATGGCATTAAGTCCACCTTATGTACACATTTTGTAATATGTGCATTAAAGATTAAATAAATAAATAAAATAAAACATATATTTCGTTCTACGACTTTTTAACTGGCATTTGCTCTAAGCCTACACTCAGCGTAAATGCCAATTAAAAAAAACGTGGCATACGTATGTCACGCATCTTGCCTAGGCAAGGTATCGTCACGAGCAGCGGGGAGCAAGATCGCGAAGTGGCGCAGCATCGGCAACGCTTTTGAACTTTTGAAAACATTTTTTAGAGTGATTTATCAAGATTTGTAAAAAAATCATAGAACACAATATGTTATTGGGGTTTATCTAGAGAGGCTGCCTGCAAGAGGTAATGCGCTAACTTAAATTTACCTTGTATATGGGACTGTGATGCTATTGGCCAAATATGGCACTGAATTGCTACTGGCCAAATATGGGACTGAAATGCTAAGCATTTATTTATTCATCGATCTCCACCGTCCCTAAAAAGTAAAAAATCCTTGACTTTAGTCCCCATCAAAAATTCTTGAACGAATCCCACTCCATTACAATCAAGCCTTACACTGCCTTATAAATCCACATTCAATAATCTAAAAGGTTTCTAAAATATCCATTAATAACAAATAAACAGTAAAAACGTACCGTTTTATCTGGTTGATAAATGTTTGAACCTTTAGGTATCAGATGTTTAAGAAAAAGAACACTTTAAGTTGTAAATTTATAGTTGGTGCCATAAATTGCTTTCTTTTAAATTCTATCTATCTTTCATATTGAATAAATTCTTGTTCAATGTTACTTATGACTATTTTTCAAAATTGTTAAATACACACCTCACTAGTCCATTGGTAGCACGCCACTGCTGCTACCCTACTGCCACACCACGGACACTTAATTCCATACAAACGCTTCATTTGGTTTCTATTACACAGACATCAATCAGTGACGTGTATTTACACGCGCACCTGTGTGCGTAGCACGTACAATATACCGTCGCCCATAAGAGGGGAAGGGGTTGTGTATGTGTG
Source organism: Macrosoma leucophasiata (assembly GCA_036365455.1). Classification (NCBI taxonomy): domain Eukaryota; kingdom Metazoa; phylum Arthropoda; class Insecta; order Lepidoptera; family Hedylidae; genus Macrosoma; species Macrosoma leucophasiata. Next base: position 3,688,282 of record JAWQUS010000017.1, read on the forward strand.
CAAATCGGGCGGGACGTCGAAGTGTCCATTCTATACGTAGTATTATTACATATTCTCTGCTTTACTAACTAGTCATCATCCCTCCCTCCGCGCGTGAAGCGCAACAGAGGGGGGGGACGGTTCGTGAGAAGTACCTCGTTACCCGGGTCTATCTGCCCCCGAAGCGTCGCATCGGGGCGTGATCCTATTTGGGGACGGTGCTTCTCGATGCTCAGATCTTGAAGGGTTTTTTTTATGTAATGAAAGTGGCAAACAAGCATTCAGTTCACATTGATGTTAAGTGATGACTGCAGCCTATAGACACAAAGACCAAGGTCAAAGTGCAGATGCGTTACCACTCCTGAGGCCTAAGGTGTTATGCCTCTGTGCCGGAAATTACAGGGCCGTACATAACCACCTGACCGGAACACGATAGTGCTGAACAATACCATTTAGCGGCAATTATATTAGGTAATGCGCTGCTTACGCCCGCGAGCTCCATCGCTGGAGCTCTACCACCAGTAATAAGATTATTAGTAAAGTTAAGCTTTTGATATATTTATATTTTTTTGTTTTTATATTATTTTGCATTAACACATGCTTGTGAAATATATTTTTATTTTAAAGAAAAATTTGACTTCAGGCGAGACTCGAACTCGTGGCCTACTGGGAATCTAGTCCAGCCGCTCTTCCAATTGAGCTACTGAAGTCCTGCCCGATTTGTCAAATCTTTCCTTCACATTTATTGCCTTGCTTTATGGTAGCAGTAGCGCCATCTATCGCCAACTATGCTAGTTAGGCAACCGATATAATAGACTTTTCAGTTTATTGAATATCGTAAAGAAGTCGCTTTTACCCTTAATAATTGTTTTTATATTATTTCGCATTAACACATGCTATATTTTTTTTATTTCGTCTTTAGTATTTTTTAAGGTTTCCGCACCTTAAAAGGAGAAACGTAATCTTTATATACTCGTGCCTAGATTTTCTGTCTGTCACATTCAATTTAATTCAAAACCACGAAACCTATTTATTTGAAATTTGACGCACAGAGAGAACATGAACATTGACGTGCAATGTAAATAAACAAATTTCAAAGATGGCGCCCACTTTTGGAGTACAAATGTCGCAGGAAAACAATCGGAACAACCAAATACGGCTATTATCAAAACAAATGTAATACATCTAATCCATTTACATTTCGCATTGCGGTGTGATCGCTGTCAGCTAAATTGTAATTCAATTTGTGTCACATTGTATATGTATATGTACCTATTACATATTATTATTGTAATCATCTCATGGGAAGACAAGCACTTGGAGAAGCAGTTACATAATTACGTATGTATTCGCATCCTCTTCTTGGAATAATAGAATACAATACATCTTGAATAGTGCTAGAGCTCCATTACAGTATTAGTACTTAATACGTTCACTGTCCCTATAATATGTATATATATATATATATATCTCCTATATCCCCTATATATAGCCCCTTATATATATAGCTACTTTTTTTACCGCGTTTACTGCTGCGTTTGAATTTTTAACAACAACCGTTTAGTTGGTAGAGGGGGGGAACACTTGAGTCTAACGAAAATTGGCACTTTAAAGCTTAATAAGTCGCGAACAGTTCACTTAATCGAAAAATGATGTTAGGACACCCTTAACATTTTTGAAAGACCTATCCAACGATATCTTACACTATACAGAAAACGAAAAATAAAAATATAAATAAAATAAAAATAAAATATCCGCTCGTTACATGTAGGAGAGGTAAGTACCATAAATAATTTATTTTTTTCACATATTTATTCTACCACTTTGTTGGCGTGATTAAGGTGTATACTTGTGCCAAATTTCAAGTCTCTAGTACCAACAGTTTTTCCGCTAAACCGCGGACGGACAGACAGACGGGCAGACAGAGATGGCGAAACTGTAAGCGTTCCTTGTTTACTACGGAATCCTAAAAAAGGCATTATTTCTAAAAACTTTAACTGTAACATATATACATTATACGTACTAAACCACATGTTAGTGATCTTACAAGACACCGCTTATTACATCTAGGTTACGTCTTCCAAACTAACCTTCATGGAGTCTTAAATCCTAATTGAATAGCAAACTTAGTTTAGTGCACAGTATTAAACTTGCAAGTTTATAAGCAGAATAACTACCTCTTCTCATGTGTTTATAATGAAAACATTCTGTAGATAATATCAGGAGTCTTTGCATGAAATTAAACTATTCTTATTTGTATTTAATAGTCTTCATTAATAACTTATTCATAAGCGGGTTGGCCACTAACCCACCCACCTCCACCAATCCGCATTGGAGCAGCGTGGTGGAGTAAGCTCCAGGCCTCCCCCAAAAAGGGGAGAGACTCGTGCCCAGTAGTGGGACGTATAATGGGTTGCCATTATTATTTATTATTATTATTAATAACTCAAATGTTTCTTTGATGAATACAAAGTTCAAGAGTATAGCACGCAGAATTAATAAAATTTCAACATTTTTGAAACTCAAATTTAAGTATTGAAAATGACATGGTGGTATGATATTCAACTAAAACATGAACCTGAACATAAAGAAAGTTGAGAAATTATGGTGACAAATAAGCATACAAATCACATGTATGTTAATTGACACCTGTCGGTTTTTTCGCCGAACACAAAGGGGCGCGCAATGTGACGGGTTGTGTGTGACGATCCATTCTCTACAGTGTTTTTTATGTACGGTAGGTGCCAAACAAGCATGCAGCTCACATTGATGTTAAGTGACGACTACCACCTATAAACATCTACACAAATGCCAGAAAATGCAGATGCGCTGTCACCCCTGAGACCTAAGTTGTAATGTCTCTGTGTTACTTATTACGTGGCCATACATTACCATCTATTATATCACTCAGTATCGGAACACGATAGTGCTGCACACTATCTTTTAGTGGCAGATAAATTAGGCTATGCGGTGGTGCCTACGCCCTCGAGCACTGGAACTCTACCACCAGTAAAAGAGTTAGTTTATTTAGTTAGTGTTCGCGACAGGCTAAGTTATGTTCGCCCCGCGCATGCCGGAAACAGATGCGAGTGGGTACATGCTACCTTCGTGCGTGCGCGTCCTCAACTCACTCATGAACTGCTCCTTTCATGTTACATTGCATGTTACGTTACAGAAGTCTGTACCCACCTTAAAGAACCTTGCAGAACTATACGCGCAACCGTTAACTCGTCTAGTTTGTGATCTAACAAGAACCAGTTTATTACGTCTAGTTCACATCCTCTAATCTAACTTCTATGAAGTCTCAAATCCTAATTGAATAACAAACTTAGTTTAGTGCACGGTATTAAACTTGCAAGTTTATAAGCAGAATAAGACTCGGTGGTAGAGTTTCCAGTGAAATGGTAGTGTACAGCACTATCGTATTCCGGTTAGATGGTTTTTTTTTTTTTTTTATGTCTGAAGATTGACAGACAAGCAAACGGGCCACCTGATGGAAAGTGGTCACCGTCGCCTATGAACATTTGCAACACCAGGGGAGTTGCCAACGCGCTGCCAGCCCTGAAGGACTCTTTTGACGCCATTTTTGAAGAACCCCATATTGTAGCACCTAGGGAACACCTCAGAGGGAAGTTCGTTCCACAATTTACACGTTCTGGGCAGGAACGAACGTGAAAACCGCACCGTTGAGCACTGCCAAGTGTCCAGTCGGTGTGGGTGGAACTTCTCTCTTCGGCGGGTAGTACGGTGTAGGAAAAGAGACGGTGGCACCATGTCAAACAGTTCAGCAGAGCACTCACCGTTGTAGAGACGGTACAACACGCACAGACTCCCAATGTCTCTGCGCAGGCTCAGATGTTCGAGCCTGGTAATACTCGTTCGGCCCCGTGGTAACTATTATGGAGAAAAAACTACTTAAGCTTCATGGTCGGCATTTAGACTCGCGATTTTTTTTTTATGTCAAGAACGTGGCAAACAAGCATGCAGTTCACATTGATTTAAAGTGATGACTGCAGCCTATAGACACCCACGCAAAGAACAGAGATTAAAATGCAGATGCGTTACCACTTCTGAGGCCTAAGGTGTTATGCCTCTGTGCCGGAAATTACGGGGCCGTACATAATAACAGGCTGTAGTATTAATTTACCATCCATGTGTTTGGTATGTATATTTTATTTTCCATCATCATTATTTTAAACAAATATGTACCGTCAATGTATCATTATTGTTATCAAATACAGTTTTAATTATAATTGTTATCAACTGCCATATATCCATAGTAGCCTAGTGATCGCCCTCCACTACCAACTACTACGCTGGAGTCATGGGTTCGATGTAAAATCCCTTACATCTGGTTCTATTAGGATTTTTCACGATTCGAGGTAACCGGCGAATCGTGGACATGTTTTTTTATCTAATGGAAGTGGCAAACAAGCATGCAGTTCACATTGATTTTAAGTAATGACTGCAGCCTATAGACACCCATACGAAGACCGAAGTCAAAATGCAGATGCATTACTACTCCTTAGGCCTAAGGTGTTATACCTCTGTGCCGGAAATTATAGGGCCGTACATTACCACCTGTCCGAAACACAATAATGCTAAACACTATCATTTAGCGGCAAGTATATTAGGTAATGCGGGGGTGCCTACGCCCGCAAGCTCCTCTACTACTCTACCACGTAGGCGTAAATGCATGCATTTAAGCCTACGCCTGGGGCTTACAGGTGTTAAGTTTACGTTCGTTCAGATTTAGTATTACAAATCTTATAGAATTGTATACGCGCCACGTAAAAAGAACGCTGGAAGAAAGTAGAAGGGATGTGTTCGCGCATCGGTACACTCGCGCACGAAAGTACTAGCCCTATTGGTTTATTTCTAATCTAGCTTTCGCTTGCGGTTTCGTGTATTGGTAAGCAGATTGAAAACTATGTTACATAAAATAACATAAAATGAAATAAAAACACATGACGCGCAGCTTGACCGCCAGCGTTCTTTTTACCTGGCGCGACCTATACGCGCAACTAACATAATCTTTCAAGACAGCTTATTACGACTTGTTAACCTCAAAGTTTAATTATGTCTCAAATCCTAATTGAACAACAAACTTAGTATGCACTATACTAAATTTGTTATGGTAAACAGGTATTAAGTTTTGAAGTTTATAAACGTAATAAAACCTCTACTCTACCTATTCAGACTAAAATTTGAGTCTGTTCCTAAAGATGTTTTCCTGAAATAATACACATGACGGGTAATGAATTATTACAACAAAATGATCTGTTTTACTGCTGGGCTATATCTATACATCTATATCTATATCTATACAAATAAATAAAGTTGGAGTGTCTGTTTGTAATATAAAAATAACCGCTTTTTACTAAATACATATGTATGTATACACGGTACATATACAAAAACAACATTTTTTACAATTTTTGTCTGTCTGTCTGTCTGACTGTCTTTCTGTCTGTCTGTCTGTCTGTCTGTTTGTTCCCGCTAATCTCGGGAACGGCGGAACCGATTTTTACGGGACTTTCACTGCCAAATAGCTGATGTAATAAGGAGTAACATAGGCTAGTTTTATACTAGCTGCGCCCACGACATCGTCTGGATAGATACTGAACAATCATAAATTCTCAGGCGGGCGAAGTCGCGGACACAGCTAGTTATACATAAATATAAAGAACTACTACTATAAGGACGAATTCAGAGTTTATCTAAAAACACGATTGTTGATCATATTAATATTATAAATGCGAAAGTTGTTATGTTTGTTCGTTTGTTTGTTACAACACAAACTGCTGAACGGCTTTTCATGAAATTTGGCAAACACATATAAAATTATTTGGATTAAAGCTTTTTTCCACAATCTATGGACGGGCCACGTAGGTAGTGTTATTACCTTTAAGAGACACAGCGACAGCTCCTCTCTTTCTTACACCTACGCGTCCCATATTTCTATTCCTTTTCCTCTTAATTGCATATCATGATCCAGTGACGAAATGACCGCTGTCGCGTACGCACGTAATTAGCGAGTGCCTTGTGATTAGCGATATAACATTACGGATCCCGAAGACAAGCGTAAGGGAGAATCCAGGAGGCCTCCTGAGGAGCAGCTCACAACCCGCAGGAGGATCGACAGGTCAGTCCAGTGTGCCTATTCCTTTCCTCTGTCGCTGTGCTCAATGATTTCTCGTGGTTTATAGCCTACAGACCATTTCCAAGAAAATAAAGAACATTTGGTCCTTCGAGCCGGATTTGTAGATTAAAGTCGCGATTATCAATCAAATATACCTACTTAATAATTAAAAATGACACAGGATCCTTCTGATCATCGTTTGAAAAAATTGCAACTCAAATTAAGTGCGCTTTATGGTAGATTACAAACGGTTTATGATTCTATGTCACAAATAGATAATGATCCCATAAAAATAGATAATTTTCTAGCGGATTCGTTCACAATTGACGGTCTTAAACAAGAATTCACTGATACGATTGACGAACGGAATCAGTACCAAATGACCATACCCGATGGTCCCGCACCTAATTATAGTTCATTAATTGCATTCGAACAATTATATTCGCGAATTAAATATAAGGTACATAAATTGTCGCAAATGACTAAAAATATCAGTCGCAATGACAAAGAATCGGTCCAAAAGTCGCTCAAACTACCTCCAATAGAATTATGTCAATTTGACGGTTCTTTTGAATCATGGCCAACCTTTTACGAGACTTTTAAAGTATTAATTCATGAGAATGGGGATCTCACCGACGGCCAAAGAATCCATTATTTAATGGGCAAATTAAAAGGCAAGGCTTTAAATGCTTGTCAAGGAATTTCTCCTATTGCCGAAAATTATGCATCAATATGGAACGCTTTAGTCAATAAATATAATGACAAACGCGTAATGGCCGCCTCATATTTGGATAAGTTATTTAGTTTACCTAATATAAAAGACAACAGTCCCGCGAGCTTAGAAGAATTTATAGATAAATTCTCTTCCATTCATTCGGCTTTAAAGCAGTTGAAGTTGAATTTGGAAGATTATTTGTTCATTTACATTGCTTGCAAAAAAGTCGGGTTAGAAGTTGTAAAAGAATTTGAACTTAAATATCATAAAGATAATGACTATCCTACATGCACAGATTTTATCAACTTTGTTCGTAATCATTCACATATTATGCAGCGCGCGAATTCTTTTGCGTACACAAATACGAAAGTGGGCAGTACTCAGGCGCGTAAAAATACCACGTCATCGGCTGGATCCTCCGTCTCTCGTCATATTAATAATAATAATAATGTAAAAACATTTGTCAATGTCTCGGAACAAATAAAATGTGTTTCTTGCGGAAGAGGTGAACATTCGCAGTTATCTCAATGCAATAAGTTTTTGTCAATGCCACCTCAGGAACGCTATAAACTTGTTAAATCTAATAAGTTGTGTGTAAATTGTCTCAGTAACGAGCATGCATTAGTAAAATGCACTAATCGCATTCGTTGCTCGGAGTGTGGTAAAAGTCACCATACCTTACTTCATTTCCCTACTAATAGTACATCGGCAGTCACCACGGAACGTGTCGCGGGCGCCGCCGCGTCATTATCGCCTGAGTCCGGCCCTGTGTCACTTTGTGCACTGAGCGCGGTAAGCTTACAGGCTACCGGCGGCCCACGTAATAGACCAAAGACGTCTATATTGCTTGGTACCGCGTTGTGTCGTGTCGTAAATGCTGAGGGAACATTATTTACTGTACGCGCACTTATTGACAGTGCGTCTCAAAGGGATTTAATCACCACGGAATGCTGCAATCGATTAAATTTAAAACTACATAAGCCGCAATCTAAATATGTGACGGGTGTAGGTGATATAAGCAATCCTATTGAAGGGGTCACCTGCTTAACTATTTGTTCACATTTCGACGATACGTGTAGGTTTGATATTCAGCCAGTGGTCGTAAATCGAATCACTAGCGAGTTACCTACCGCTATTATCGACAATGCGCGCTTAGAGTATTTGAATAATATTAATTTGGCCGATAATAAATATTATTATCCTGCTAGTATAGATCTTATACTGGGCTCGGACGTTTTTTGTCGAATTTTAGGCAAAAATAAAATCGCCCGCGCGGCCGATGAACCTGTCGCGATCGAGACCTTGTTAGGTTATGTCATCGTCGGGCAGGCTCCGGTACTCGAACCCGCTCCTAGTGCGATACGTACCTACTGCACCCTAGACGAGCCGCTCGAGATGGGCATGCATCGTTTCTTTGAGCTAGAGGAGGTGCCGAATGCGCCGAATATTCTCACTTCAGACGAGCAACGATGTGAAAATTATTACACCGACACTACCGGCCGTGACTGCCACGGCCGTTACGTTGTTTCGTTGCCATTTCGCGAGAATCCCTCAGTGCTAGGTGAGTCAATGAAATCCGCCGAGCGTAGGTATCTTTCATTAGAGAATAAACTATCGTCGGCTCCTATTGTGAAGCGGGAATATGATAACGTGTTTGTAGAATATTTACAAAAGAATTATATTACACCGGTCGGTACTGTTTCGGAGTTTAATTCCAATAACGATCAGTATGTAATACCACACCATGGCGTGGTCCGTACTGATAAGAGTACGACTAAACTGAGAGTCGTACTTAATGCCAGTAACCCTACGTCATCGGGTAAATCCCTCAATGACATTTTATATACCGGTCCGAACTTGCAAAGGAATCTATTTAAAATATTATTAAATTTTCGTTTACATTCTATAGCCCTAAGTGCTGACATTAGGCAAATGTACCTACGCATCATTGTGGCCAGTGAGGACAGGCGGTTTCAGCGACTGCTGTACCGTTTTAACCTTCAAGAGCCTATTACTGTCTTCGAGATGACGCGAGTACCCTTCGGATTGTGTTGCAGCCCTTACCTAGCGATTCGCACGGTGCGAAAACTTGCTGAGGACGAGCGCGAGCGCTTTCCGGTTGCGGCTGCCGTAGCTGAGACTGATATATATACGGACGATCTGGCTACCAGCTGCTCTTCAGTATCGGAAGGAGTCGCGCTCTCAAACCAGCTGATCGACTTGTTCGCAGCTGGAGGGTTCGACTTAGTTAAATTTTCTAGTAACTCACCTGAGGTTCTGGAAAGCATACCAGCGTCGCATCGCGTCTCGGAAGCGGTCGAATTTAGTCCTGGAAATCAGCTGAAAATATTAGGTCTGCATTGGGTACAAGCCGAGGATGCGTTTACTTTCAGTGTGAACACCGAACGCCGCGAGTGCACAAAACGCACCATCTTATCCACTATAGCTCGCCTATGGGACTTAATGGGTTTTGTCGCTCCGGTGACTCTACTCGCTAAATTACTCCTCAAGGCAGTTTGGAAGGAGAAAATCGAGTGGGACGAGCCTCCTTCTCCTAATCTTGTAACTTTATGGAAGAAGTTTGAAGCGGAATTGCCCTTGCTCAAATTAATTAAGTTGCCACGACATGTCGGAGTGTCTGAAGGAGGTATAGTATCCGTACTCGGTTTCGCTGACGCCTCTGAGAGTGGTTACGGTGGTGTGGTGTACCTACACGTATATTTTCCGGCAACTGAGTACACCGTGGTGAATCTCGTGTGTGCTAAGTCTAAAGTGGCTCCGTCTAAGACTGTAATTACGCTTGCGAGAATGGAGTTATGCGCGACCGTCATTTTGGCAAAATTAATGCGTGTGGTGATTAATACCTACTCCTCCCGTTGCAAAATAGACCACGTTTTTGCTTTCACTGACAGTACCGTAACGCTTGCGTGGATACATTCATCGCCAACGCGTTGGCAAACATTTGTGGCTAACCGAGTAGCACAAATCCACGAAAATATAAACCCCGAACATTTTCATCACATACCTGGAAAGGACAACCCTGCCGACTGCCTGTCTCGAGGTTTAACACCAGCAGAACTGCTAGAGAATTCATTGTGGTACAATGGTCCACGGTTTTGTTACTTGCCTTTTGCCGAGTGGCCAGTTCGCCATTTTGATCCCTCCCTTGTCGATGAAGTACCTGAAATAAAGATTAAAACATTAGTTACTACTTTACCTGAGCCTCCTTCGTCAGCTTCGGTGTTCGGTGAAACTGCTTCGCGGGTTTCTTCGTGGCCTAAATTGCTGCGCATTGCTATATATGTCCTTCGGTTTTGCAAAAGGTTGCCTAAAACCTTCGAAGTCGCCCACTTAGACCAAGTGGAGCTGACTATAATAAGAGATTTGCAAAATACGCACTTCTCAAACGAAATACTTAGTGCACGAACTGGAAAGAAATTAACTCCCGCACTACTTAAATTGAATGCCTTCTTAAAGGACGGCATCTTGCGAGTTGGCGGTCGGCTGACTAACGCAGACGTCGACTACAATAGTCGTCATCCGATGTTACTCCCGCGCAAGGATCACGTCGTAAATCTTATTATCGATTATTACCATCGGAAGTACTTGCACGCCGGACCGCAGTTGCTGATGTCTTTATTAAGACAGAGGTTCTGGATTCTGTCCGCGCGTAATATAGTACGTAAGCGGATACAACTTTGTACAACCTGCTTTCGGGCAAACCCCCGCAACGAATTTCCCCTCATGGCCAGCTTGCCGGCTTGTAGGGTACAGGAAGCGAAAGCTTTCTGCCATACAGGTGTGGATTACGCAGGACCTCTGCAAGTATTGCCGTTCCGCCGCCGTGGTGTACGCAGTCAGAAGGCCTACATATGCTTGTTCATATGTCTAGTCACTAAGGCAGTGCACATCGAATTGGCATCTGACCTGAGCACTGAGTGCTTTATATACGCGCTTAAGCGTTTTATATCACGCCGCGGCCCAGTGTCCGTAATGTACTCCGACTGTGGTACAAATTTTATTGGAGCGAAAACTTACCTGGACAGTGTGTACCAATTGCTTGAATCAGAAGAATATAAGGATAAGTTTTCTAACGAGCTGCGTGATAATCGTATCCAATGGAAATATAATCCTGCTTCTGCCCCTCACTTTGGCGGTGTGTGGGAGAGTAACATTAAATGTATTAAAACTCACCTTTCAAGGGTTGTAGGGAACCATCTTCTTACTATGGAAGAAATGTCGACGACGCTTATTCAAATAGAGGCGATACTGAACTCTCGACCTCTCTCTGTTCTGAGCAGTGATCCGGCGGAACCCTTGGCACTAACACCTGCACATTTTCTTGTGATGACACCTCTTAAATCTTTACCTGCAGAAGACTTAACTGCTTCGACTGCTCCCCTTACCCACAGAAAGCGTATGGTAGACCAATTGGTGCAATCCTTTTGGAAACGGTGGCAGGTGGAATACCTGAATACTTTACAGGTCCGTAAGAAATGGCTTACTGCTAGTCAGCCGGTGCAGACGGGTACTGTGGTTCTGCTGAAATCGGACAATAGTGCCCCTCTGGACTGGCCGATGGGTATTATTGAGCGTACTTACCCGAGTAAAGACGGTGTTATCCGTGTTGTAGACGTCCGCACTAAATCAGGCGTCTATCGTAGACCGGTAGTGAAGGTTTTTCCTTTACCACACCAACATTAATAAATTACAGTCCACTAATAGCATCAATTTTAAATTAAGTTTAAATTAGATTCGTATTAAATTAAGTTTTAACTAGACTCATATCAAAATACTAGTATTAGAATAAAAATAAATATTTAAATTAATAAATATCGGATCATAATTTGATTGATAGGACTAGGTCCTGTCAACCCGGGGGAGATGGACGGGCCACGTAGGTAGTGTTATTACCTTTAAGAGACACAGCGACAGCTCCTCTCTTTCTTACACCTACGCGTCCCATATTTCTATTCCTTTTCCTCTTAATTGCATATCATGATCCAGTGACGAAATGACCGCTGTCGCGTACGCACGTAATTAGCGAGTGCCTTGTGATTAGCGATATAACATTACGGATCCCGAAGACAAGCGTAAGGGAGAATCCAGGAGGCCTCCTGAGGAGCAGCTCACAACCCGCAGGAGGATCGACAGGTCAGTCCAGTGTGCCTATTCCTTTCCTCTGTCGCTGTGCTCAATGATTTCTCGTGGTTTATAGCCTACAGACCATTTCCAAGAAAATAAAGAACAATCTATATATATATATATATAAATCAATTGCTGTTCGTTAGTCTCGTTAAAACTCGAGAACGGGTCTACCGATTTGGCTAATTTTAGTTTTGAATGATTTTTGGTAGTCCAAGGAAGGTTTAAAAGGTAAGAAAATATGAAGAAATTGAAGGGAAATAATAAAAACCACACTTTCATTTTCCCCTACTTATAGTCCGTATCTATCAAATCTTTGACACATTATTTCATTCTGAGGCAATACGAAGTTTGCCGGGTCAGCTAGTAAACACAGACCAATCAGCCTCCTTAATCAGCCTCCTTTCTCTAGTAAATAATAGATAATACTTGTTAAAGTGTGATAGAACGTTAGATATCGGTACAGAATCGATTCCTAATCGGTTAAATATACGTATAACAAAACGCTGAAACGTATCTGAATTCATAAAATATTGTATCCAGGATCGATTATCGGAATGTCAGCGTATAAATGTCAGTTCACGAGTTCACGGCGTTATCGTGCTGACGGAGACGGAAAATAAAAATCGAGACGTGCTTATCATATTTTACTTTCCATCTCTTGAAATACATATTTGCTTTTAGTTCATTTGATTCGCATATTATTTTACGTAACTTTACGCCTGTGATCCCCCAAGGGGTAGGCAGAGGTAAATGCCACAGGTAAATAACACCCGCGACTCGTCGGTTACGTTTTGGCCCATGTAGCAGGTGGCAAACCTGTTGCCTTCTCCGGGCACATTACCAAACTCCGAGGTACTGGGAAAATTCCAGAAAATGGAAAAATCCCAATAGAACCAGAGATAAAGGATTTTTAAACAGTTATCTCTGATAGTCCTCGACCCGGGAATCGAACCCAGGATCCTCAGCGCAGTAGTAGTGGCCTGTTACCACTACGCTACTAAGGCAGTTAAATTATTTTAAATAAACAATGTATATGTAACGAAAATGGCAAACAAGAATGCTCATATGGATGTTAAGTGAAGGCTGCAGCCAATAGATATCCACACAAAAACCAGTTGTGATATGATGCGAGGTCAAAATGCAGGTGCGTTGCCACCCACGAGATCTTAGTTATTATGTCGTTGTGGTAGTTGTAACGGAGCTATACATTATAGTAGGAGAGCCCAAGAGAAATGCTACAATATGATATTCTTCAAAAATGCCGTCAAAAGAGTCCTTCAGGGCTGGCAGCGCGTTGGCAACTCCCCTGGTGTTGTAAATGTCCATAGGCGACGGTGACGACTTTCCATCAGGTGGCCCGTTTGCTTGTCTATCAACCTTCAGACATAAAAAAGAGAGGATTTTTAATTTACTCCAGCGCGTCAGAATTAAATATAGGACATACCTTGCACCCTGTTCAGTACCTCCACAAAATCTAAAATTGCCATAAATTGCCATAACCCTTAGGGCTTTTGCCACGAGCCCTTCTTGCCCCGCATCCAAATCGTCAGAATTTCTAAATGCGTGTCAAATATTCTGAGAGGGTGTAAAATGTGCCTATAATGTGCAAACAATGCTCCTATCCAAAATTCAAACGATTCGGAAGATGAGTATCTAAGATCGTAGCGACCTTTTGAATTTTTTAAGGGCTACTCTTCGGGCGCGGCTCTATATACAAACATTAGATTTAGTGGAGGTAACCAGCAGGGTGCAAGGTATCTCCCATATCTTAATCTGACGCGCTTGAGTAAATACAAAAATAGCATGCTGGGCTCCCTCCCCCCCCCCCCCTCCTACTTTTACTACCTAACCGAAATACTACCATTTGGCGGCGGATACATTAGGTAATGCGGAGTGCCTACGCCCTCGAGTCCCTACACTGGAATTTTAGCACCAGTAAAATTAATTCATTCGTACAATTACATTATTTTAACACAAGCCCAATAGCTATAAATACTATATTGTGTCACTAATAATAACAGTTATTAATTCTAGAATATCCTGTCACAAACAAACTGAAACGTGTCTCAGCACATCAAAATGTTGACTCCAAATATTGGAAACTAGCGGCCCGCCCCGGCTTCGCGCGGTGCAATGTTGCCTACCCTCTCCTATTTGTCTTAGCGTGATGATTATACATAGATATAGCCTAAAGTCTTCCTCGATATCTTTTATAGTTTAGGCAGCGCACGCAAAATAAGTAACTTTTCTGCTTGATCTTTTACACCTTGTGTATGAAAAACCCAAATATCTTAGGGAACCCTATTTTCTCCAAAATAAAATATAGCCTATGTTACCCGTGGATAATGTAGCTTTCTAATAGTGAAATAAACTATAAAAGATATTGATATCTTCTATAGTTTAGGCAGCGTATGCAAAAAAAGGACTTTTCTGGATTATTTTTTACACCTTGTGTCTGAAAACCCCAAATATCTTACGGAACCCTATTTTTTCCAAAATAAAATATAGCCTATGTTACCCGTGGATAATGTAGCTTTCGAATAGTGAAAGAATTTTTAAAATCGGTCCAGTTGTTATTGAGCCTTTTACAAACAAACAAATAAAAAAATATTACCTCTTTATAATATTAGTTTAGAAGTTCAGATAGAGGAAATTGCAGTGTCAGAGTATGTATGACATGTCAATTCATAGAGCTTACACGCTGGTATAATCAGGAAAATTAAACTACGGACAATGGCAATAAAGATAACAAACAGTTGTGTATTATATACAGATGTTTATAGGCTGCCGTATTTACTTTTTTTATTTTATGGAAGTGGCAAACAATAGTAATGCGGTGGTGCCTACGCCCGCGAGCTCCGTCACTGGAGCTCTAACACCAGTAAAAATCCACAGTATCCAACAAGAAATATTGCATATCGATATCAGGATAGGAACGAGACTTCGGCTTATTTCGGGTATATAGATCGTTATCTCCTTCGCACCTTATTTGTGTAAGTGTCTATAGGCTGCAGTCATCACTTAAGATCAATGTAAACTGCATGCTTGTTTGCCACTTCAATTACATAAAAAAGAACTGTAAATCATATCAGCAGAATTCACAATAGTGTTGTATGTAGAAAATCGATTATCGAAATGTCAGCGTATAAATGTCGGTTCACGGCGGTGACACGTTGACAGAAACGGATAATAAAAATCCGAACGACACATCGAAATGCAGACTTGCTTTTTATTCAACGGACTTGCTTATTATTTGAAATATTTTTTTTTGCATTCATTGTAAAATATACATGTATTTTTATAAACCAGTTCATGGTTTTATTTAATGACTTTTTGGACCCGATAGAGTGAGACTTGGAGGAACTGAGCTTTATTGCTGTAGCTTTATTACTCTAATACTGCGCGTGGCCAGACATGCATTTGGACGGCTTTAATACTCTGCCTGTACTGTTTTCAATAATCGACTACAATAAACAGGAAATATGCACAACGTTTATTCTAAAATCAACAATCTCTATGTCTGCGTATACACGTATACACACACTATGCGTACACTATGCTGACATTGTACAGTGTCAATTCACGAAACCAAAACGATCATGTTGACACGGAATGAAAATTCCGGATTGAATGAACTCCGGATAGAATAAATAATAATGGCAACCCATTATACGTCTCACTGCTGGGCACGAGTCTCTCCCCTTTTTGAAGGCCTGGAGCTTACTCCACCACGCTGCGGGTTGGTGAAGATACAGGTTAATGGCCAACCCGCTGTCGGATGTTTTCAAACCATAAGGCAAGGTTTTAACGACTGCTATCTATCGATAGCAACCGGGACCAACGGATTAACATGCCTTCCGAAGCACTGAAACGCGCATTTTAAATTTGTTACTAGCGGTCATCCATCACACACCCGACCGCGGCCGTGTTACTTAACCGAGTAGATCGCTTACGAACAACACCAGCCGCGGGGCCATGCGCGCTTCAACTCCGGATATTATTTTGAGAATATAGTCTGATCTGAACTTACACAATAGTGTTCGCGATAAACTCAAAGTATGGGTCTTCATGCGGTTTTCACCGATAGATAGTGGAATTTTTGTTCATGATGTTGGAAGTTTCGGCAAAAAAAGACGCTGCTGAATCCTTTTGATGTACACAATGTATGGTGGAATATCTTCTCTTTTGCAGATCTACAAAAAGTCCACGATGGCATATATCAATCCGATTTTTTGCGGTATGCTCATTGAAAGATGGTATTTTGGAGTTTAAATTGACGAACTTCTCAATTATTAAGGATTTTTTCATATAGGAGTCTTATGCCACTCACCGTTCTCTACCTCAATAAAAGTGTCCAAAATATTTATAATATTCCATACCTAAAGAAGGCAAGATATTGCTAATGTTTACTCAAAACATTTTGTTTTCCAGTCCCACACACCGAAGCCTTGTGTACTTACCAACATTAATTACATAGGTACACAAACCCTCCAAAATGAAGGAGATACATCGAGATACATACCTGTTTACGAAATCATTACAACGTACCCGATAATCTCACACATCCCACGACGCCATAATAAAATTACTATCTCTCTGTAATCCTTAAATAAATATTAATATTGTATGTTATTACTGTATACATTATGCATAAGATGGCATTCATATTATATTTATTTTGGATAGAGTTACGTCATACGTACATAACGGTAATGTTTCTTAATGGACTGAAAAAGAATGGAATGAAAAAGGTATGGAGCGTGCTGTTGTTAAGTTTTGCTAGCGTTCAAGTCAAATAAAATGTTATGTACAGCTCTCAGTAGCTTTAAAGAACAAAGCAATGTTAAAAATGATTAATGTAAACTTACGTAACTGTAACTCGGAGTTCCTCTGAGAGATCGAATCAGAAATGAGGAGATCCGCATGAGAACCAAAGTAATACATAGCCCACCGAATAGCGAAACTGAAGTGGCAGTGGGCAGGGCACATAGCTCGCAGAACTGACGGCCGTTGGGGCAGAAGAGTTCTGAAGTGGCGACCGCGTACCGGAAGACGAAGCGTAGGCAGGCCCCGTACAATAGTACAAACCGGTGGCTATATAATTATCAATATTTTTATTTTAAATTATGAAAGTAAATAGTTACGGTTGCCGCAATTTTTCCTTAATCTGTGCTATAAGACGTTGATCCGTACCAAATTTCAAGATTATGAGTTCACAGGAAGTTCCCGGATACCATTTTTATAAAAAACTAGCTGTTTCGGCAAACTTCGTATTGCCGCACAATGAAATAATGTGTCAAAGGTTTGATATATATGGACTATTTGTATGGGAGAATGAAATTGTATTTTTTCGTTTTTTCGTCGTTCATCGTTCATCGTTTTTAGGGTTCCGTACCTTAAAAGGAAAAAGGAACCCTTATAGGATCACTCGTGCGTCTGTCTGTCTGTCTGTCTGTCTGTCTGTCCGTCTGTCTCAGCCAATTTGCTCCGAAACTACTGGACCGATTGAGTTGAAATTTGATGAATATATGTAAATTGGTGAACCAAAGATGAACACGTCAAGTAAAATAATAAATTTTAAACAGGGGGGCCACTTACGGGGGGTAAATCAGAAAGTTAAAAAAAAATAATCGTAAACTGTGTCGTGTGACATATCAAATGAAAAAAGTTGTTGTCAGCATCTCAGATATATTTTTTTAATAATTTTTGCATAAACAAATTTGAAGTTATTTAAGAAAAACGGCGAAAATTGACCATTCCTCCCCCCCCCCCCCCCCTATCTCCGAAACTACTGAACTTAAAATTTTGAAAAAAATGTCGAAAATAGTTCTTTGCCTATAGATTACTGGAAAACCTATATAAAGTTTGAGTATTCACATTAAATCGAAAATTCTTAATAATATAACCACCGTAACCGCTATGTCCCTGCATTTTAAATCTGTAATATTTTCGAAAATATTTATTTAAATTACGGAACCCTCACCACGCGAGTCGAACTCGCACTTGTCCGGTTTTTTCTTTTTCGTACAATTTATGTCTGAAGTAATTTTACGATACTTACATCTAACCGTTTTGAAGAAAAACCACGACAACTCATTTTTTTGGAAAATTAACCTCGAGTATTTTTTTTTCATTAACTGGAACGATGGGGAATTTGAAATAATGTTTTTAATCAAATTGTTTTTTGAACGGTTTCACTGATTTATATATCCTTGAAAGTCTAATTTGACCGGACTATTTATTTTGACGGTAACTCTAAGCACTCCGAAATGATAAAGTGATTCTAAATACAAACTTAATGCAGGAATTTGATACATGGATGAAATAAATTCTTATCCCATCATTTATTACGTGGACGCATAAAAAATGTATAAAAACCAAATATTAGGCGTTGAATGTATGTATGTATCTCTATTTGCCATTTTTTCTTTAGGAACATTAGAATTGGTTCAAACGAAATAGGTATCTGAATGTTCAGATTTAAAGAAATTACTTTCATACATTGTAGAAATTAAATTTGCGGATTTTCTCGCGTATACAACACTCCCAAACTTCTTCATACACCCGACGTTTCGGTCGCTTTCCAGACGTCTCAGAAACAGGTGGCGCTAGCACGACTTGGCAACGTAGTTTTCAGTAATTTATCGCTAGATGGCGCCACTAGTAGTTTACATCGCACTAGGGTTGTGTTCTGTCTCAGCTATATAAGACCAGGCTGAACATCGTCGAATTAGTCAGCCCGTGACCACGGTAGCTGGAAAGCGACCGAAACGTCGTGTGTATGAAGAAGTTTGGGAGTGTTGTATACGCGAGAAAATCCGCAAATTTAATTACTACAATGTATGAAGCTCGCGAAAACCTACGAAAACGTTATTACTTTCTTACAATTCTCATTATCGTAGTTAAATAAAGTTCTATCTGCAATCTCGTTGAAATAACGTCATTTTCTTTCCATTTTTAATTTCTTGTCCTCCATAAATATTTTTTAATATATGACGCGTTCTAACAAATGCGAAGTAAATCCGATGCCAAATAACTCGTACGAAGCGTCGACGCGCTGGTTTTATGCGATACAGGCACAACTGAGAATATAATGAGTGCAATAAAGGCGCTGCTGGCGGAATGCAAAAAATGCATCTTTCTAGGTCACCCGCTTCCAGGGGGAGGCAATCTTTTATCTACGGCTAAATGAATAACGGTGGGACGCATTGTTGGATTTTTGAATTAATTATTGAATGATGAGGTTCCTACGATTTCTTTGACAATTAGCGAGAGCATATTGTCTTTAAATTTAAATTTACTTATGGCGTTCAAATTGTATTCAGTACTCGTTGCTAGTAAATATTATAGATTTACTCAACTTATAATGTGTCAAAGGTTTGATATATATGGACTATTTGTATGGCAAAATAAAATTGTATTTTTTACTATTCGTCTTCAATTTCTTCATAGTATTTTATCTTTTAAACCATCCCTGGGCTTCCAAAAATCATTCAAAACCAAAATTAGCCAAATCTGTAAAGCCGTTATCGAGTTTTAACGAGACTAACGAACAGCAATTGTTTTTTATATGTAAGAGAAGATTAGACTATAAAATTATATGTAACCCTATCAACGTACTTTGTTTTCTTAAATTTAATTCAAGAAGAGAACTTATTAAATAAAATTGTACATGATTTAAAAGTATAATATGTAGTGCAAAATGAAAATATCCCGCTCAAAAGATAAACCAAAAAACGATCGTATATATTACATGGTTTCTTTTAAATGACTCGTTGACGTTACATATTGTAAATATTAAAAGTGTTATAAAAATGAGAATATTTGTAAAAAAAATTGGATTCTCTTCTTTTAAGAACAAAAGTTTTATTTTTTTTATATATTTACCCTGCTACAATATTTAGGACTTTTTAATTCATTTCAGTTTTCACTTATTACCTACATATATACTAATCAACAGCAGGTTATTTTAATTTCAAACCTTAAATTTTTTTTTCTTTTATAATAAGTAGTTACCTACTTTATAAAAAATCAAGTTAAGAAAATGATGAAGAAATTTAAGAAAATAATTAAAATATATTCACACTAAACATTTACTTGCCGCTCTAATTAAATAACCACTCTACAAATACAAATCCTCCGACTAATTTCTCGAGATTGACGAAGCGAAACGCAAAAAGGTCCAGGCCCTTATCCTTTCCCTCTTCACGACAAATAGAATGCGAAACAAATTAATTCTATCGAAAAAAATACACATACATTTTGTATTTCAAGAAAATCCACTTTGTTTAAAATGAGCATCCATTTTAAACAGGTACTTAGGTTCGGTTGCAAAAAAATATTTGTTTTAAATTAAGGTTTTTGTCAAATTTAACAAGAACTTAACTTTGACTTCAACAGTGACTAAGGAATGGGTTGCACTAGCGTATTTTTGACATTGTTAAAGTTGTAGGTCGCGCCACGTAAAAAGAACGCTGGAAGAAAGTAGAAGGGATGTGTTCGCGCATCGGTACACTCGCGCACGAAACTACTAGCCCTATTGGTTTATTTTTGATCTAGCTTTCGCTTGCGGTTTCGTGTATTGGTAGGCAGATTGAAAACTATATTACATAGAATAACATAAAATGAAATAAAAACACATGACGCGCAGCTTGACTGCCAGCGTTCTTTTTACCTGGCGCGACCTATACCACAGTTGCAAGTGAAATTACTACATTTGACAGATATTAACAATAACTTTAACCACAATATTTTCCATGGGGTTGTTGAAAAAAATCGAGTATTACATTTGGTCGACTATTACTCGCAAACGAATAAACCCAACTTATGTGTGACAGTTTTTCTTTTAATGTCGTTATATGTAGTCGCTATTGCCGTAACGTTTGAATTTCTAACTACAACCGTTTAGTGGGTAGAGGGGGGAACACTTGACTTTAACGAAAATTAGTACTTTGAAGCTAAATAAATCACAGACAGGAACAGTTAACTAAATCGAAAAATGACTTTAGCACGCCCCTAAAATTTTTAAAAGATCTATCTAACAATACCCAATACTATACAGAAAACGAAAAATAAAGAAAATATCCGCGCATTACATGTAGGGGAGGTACCCTAAATAATTATTTTTTTCATGTTTTTATTCTACCACTTTGTCAGCGTGATTAAGCTGTCAAATTTCAAGTCTCTAGTACCAATAGTTTTTGTGCTAATCCGCGGACAGACAGACAGACGAACATGGCGAAACTATAAGGGTTCTTTGTTAAATACGGAACCCTAAAAAAGGACGGATGGTAAACCGCGGTAGTTCTCTTCTTTTGTTGCATAAGAGTACTTACTAACTGGATAGATTTATCCTCAAAATATTACTTTAAGGCGAATTCCCGAGTGTGTTCCTCGGGGCGGCAAATAAGTTGTTCTTTCCTTATTTCCATCAGATAAAATAACATAACAAGGCCCTTTTTGTCCCTTGACTACGAACCCCTAACAAAATCACTTAAAAAAATCATCTGCATAACACTCAACATATTCCCAAAGAAGACCTTAATAATACTTCCCCTTTTAACCTCGAAATAACAAAGTAATACAACAAAATACGACCTTGCTTTAGTCTCGCGAGGCATCTGTTTCCCTGATTCTCCAATTTGTGGACAATTATTCTGAGTACGCTCGCGTCCCGGGACCATAAACGAATAAACTTGTTCGCAAGTCTCTGGTCTCTGGAGACCGGGTTTCTTACTTCGGCACTGGTCTCTGGAGACCCTGAGACTTCTCGCGTATAGATAATCTCGCTGAGTGCCGACTTTCATGTCCATTATTTACAGAACGCTTCCACTATTCGAATCGTTTGAGTATTGTTTTTAATAAATGAAGGAAGTAAGATTTAAACGCTTGAAGCCTTGGTATTAACATAAACCGTGGTTAGTTTAGATGAATAATAATAAATAGTATGGAACAAATCTTTAGAAAATTCCCATTCAACAGCGAATGGTTTTGTTGGTGATAGATTTTCATTCTCGAAACAGTAGCCACTATCCCATTTTTTGTATGTGATGAAAGTGGCAAACAAGCATGGAGTTCACATTGATGTTAAGTGATGACTGCAACCTATAGACACCCACACAAAGACCAGAGGTCAAAATGCAAACGCGTTACCACTTCTGAGACCTAAGGTGTTATGCCTCTGCGCCGGAATTACAGGGCCGTACATTACCACCTGGCCGAAACACGACAGTGCTGAACACTACCATTAAGCGGCAAGTATATTAGGTTATGCGGTGGTGCCTACGCCCGCGAGCTCCGTCACTGGAGCTCTACCACCAGTATTTTTTTTACCTAATCTATCTTCTGCCAAATGATCGTGTCAGTACTATTGTGTTCCGGTTAGATGGTAATGAGTAGGACCGTAATTTTTATCGCAGAGGCACAACTTGAGCCTCAAAGTTGGCAACGCATCATTCATCTATTGGCTGCGGTATTTACTTGAAATCCACGTTAACTGCATGCTTGCTTACCACCATCGTAATAAAAAAAACATCTGGTCTATGTAAGTGAGTTATATTCGTGCAAAGTTGAAGGAACAGGTCTTTTAGATTCTTGGTTTTAGATTTAGGATTACTAGAGGTAGAGCTTCAAATGTCTAAAATTTTAAACACCTAGCTGTTGCAGTTCCTAAGATTTCTTGATGAGTGAGTGATCCTGGGATTTCGCATGTATCTTCACGCCAGGTCCCTGACGGGGTAGACAGAGAGTGTGAAGCGCCAGATATCCCGGTCCTAACACACCTTCTGTGCCGAGAATGATATGAATACAGATGACTCCATTCATAATAGGTACTCTTCATACATGCACGCCGATTCCAAAAAAATTTGACCCCACCATCAGACAGTACTTGACCTATTTGATCATGGTAGGTCAGTCTTGGCCTGCCTGAGCGGTTTCGCTTTTATAAAAATAGTCTTCTATATATATAAAAATCAATTGCTGTTCGTTAGTCTCGCTAAAACTCGAGAACGGCTGGACCGATTCGGCTAATTTTGTATGATTTTTGGAAGTCCAGGGAAGGTGGAAAGTAGTAAAACCATATTTTAATTTCCTATACAAATAATCCCAAATGTTTGACACATTATTTTATTCTGAGGTAACACTAAGTTTGCCGGGTCAGCTAGTATAATATATAAATATATACGTTTAACCAATTATAGTATTTAAACGCTTAAGCATATACTTATAAGACAAAGTTTGAATTCCCACGAGTTTAATGATAAAAGTATGATTATGTGAGAAGCCTCTAATAACATTTTCATTCCACTAGCAGCAGCCCGCCTGAATTTTAAATGAGACTATAAGCACTGAAACATTAGATTTGAAACGAGATGTATGCAACGGTTTTAACCTAATTAGTGTAATGAAATTATTTATATGAATTTCAATATCATCATTATTAGGAATACGTAACTACACGCCTGTACCTTATCCCCGAAATAGTAAACAGAGGTAAATGCATGCATTTAAGCATACATGTAAACACCCACGATTCGCTGATTATGTTTTGGCCCATGTCACACCGCGGACACTCCATCTAAGTTCCATACAAACGCTTAATTTGGTCTCTATTACACAGACTTTATTATTGACTTGTATTTACACGTCCACCTGTGTGCGTAGCACGTAGAGAATACCAAACGTCGCCCATAAGAGGGGAGGAAGTTGGATGAGGCGGGGAAATCGGGCGGGACGTCGAAGTGTCCATTCTAGACGTAGTATTATTACATATTCTTTGCCCGTGTAACAGGTGGCGAGCCTGGTGACATCTTCGGGCACATCACCAAACTCCGAGGTACTGAGAAACTTCCAGAAAACTGAAAAATCTTAAGAGATCCAGTTTTTTACACCGTTATCTCTGATAGCCCTCGAGTCGGGAATCGAACCCAGCGTAATTTTAGTGGTCCGGTACTGCCAGGCTACCGATCCAATTCCCTCTGGTTCAATTGGGATTTTTTCATTTTCTGGAAGTTTCCCAGCTCCTCGGAGTTTGGATATGTGCCCGGGAATGTCAACGGGTTCGCCACCTTTTACATTGGCCAAAACGTAACCGGCGAATCGAGGGTGATTCCTATGCTTGTATGCATGCATTTACCTCTATGCCTACCCCTTCGAGGATTACAAAAATTTATTCCAAATATTTTTTTTTTTTAAGATGGCAAACAAGCTTGCAGTGCACAAGTGATGATTGTAGCCTATAGACCCACACAAAGACCGCGGTCAAAATGCAGATGCGTTGCCACCCTTGAGACCTTAGTTACTCGTATTATGTATCTGTGATAGTTATTACGGGGCCATACATACAAAGTGACGGACACATAATATTGAATATTAGTCGGATGAGAAAAAACCAATCTTCCATGACCATAAAAGAATCACAAAAAGCATCCAGGTGACACAGAGATATATCACCGTGAACTACATCGTCCATATTACCCGTATCTAGGCTATCCATTACCGTCTCTTCTGAATATTTGCCGATGTCTCCGGTAAATGGAGGCAAAGATTTAAAACAGCGGATATGCTTTGAAAAATTGATTTCAATTGATTTGCTTGTTGACATGTATGAGAAGGCAATTCCCGTTGACATTTCATATTGTATAGCGTTGGTATAGTTAAAAGGATAATATTAAAGTTTGTAGTTGTTGAAGATCTTAAAAGTTACAGACAAACACATCCTACGTAATGCGGCCAGGCAATTTTATGTGTAACGTAAATATAAAAGATGAAATAAAAGATCTATCTAAGAACTAAAATCTATTGATATTGTTTTAAAATATCATGTTTGATATTTACTAAATTGTCCTTCAAATATTGAGCGAGTATTTTAAACGAGAAATTAGTATATTTTCAACGCAAACTTTTGTTGTGTTTCACAAAGTCGGAATAATACGATATGCTTTCAAAAGCAAATAGAGCAAACCACAAACCTGGCCACAGTTTAAAGATATAAGAGTAAACACTGATGGAGTTTCATCATAACTCCTCAATAACTACAATCAAAATGAGCCCTGGCAGCTTGCCACATCCTTGGCAAAGACGAAACTCGCTGCATCTGCCAAAAAGCTAACATGTAGCACATCTACCAATTTAAATCCTCAATCAAGTCGAGTTTGGGGATCTATTATGGTTTCGAGAACTTTCATTTTTATGCTCAACTGTTGTTAATGCATCTCGCATTAATACACTTTTTATACTTAACTAAAGTATTATTTTAGATTGAGATTAATAATATGATAGATTATTGTATATGTCTTAAAAAGTAATAAAATAATAAAAGTCTTATAAAATGATAATCTTTTTTTTTCTAAAAATCATTTCTCTTCCACTGCTACCGCCCCATTGGACTGTTTTGACCACCAAACAATGCAATGGTGCGGTAGTAAGTGCAATAAAACTACCGCTGCTGCGACCGCCAATCAAAATATTGTAGAAATAAAATAGACAAAGTAATAAATCAATATAAGTAGGATAGTTGGGACATTTGACCTATGTATCATGTTTATCAAATTTTATATCTATATGTAAATACGTGGTATTGGTCAAAATTTGATCAAAATGGCGACAAACGTCAAATAAGGTAAAGTCCGAAAAATATGCCGAAGTCTCCTTCATTAGGTCGATGTGCAATATTTATTTATTTATTGACAAAATTAACTGCCTCGGTAGCCTAGTGGTAGCAGGCCACTACTACTACGCTGAGGTCCTGGGTTCGATTCCCGGGTAGGGGTTATCAGAGATAATGGTGAAAAAGCCTTTATCTCTGGTTCTATTGGGATTTTTCCATTTTCTGGAAATTTCCCAGTACCTCAAAGTTTGGTAATGTGCCCGGAGATGTCAACAGGCTCGCCACCTGTTACATGGGCCAAAACGTAACCGGCGAATCGTGGGTGTTTGCATGTATGCTTGAATGCATGCATTTACCTCTGCCTACCCCTTCGGGGATTACAGGCGTGAAGTTACGTTATTGACAAAACATTTTACTTTCAATTGACATATTGACTCCATAGATTCTCAAACTAGTATTCACTGTATTTCAGGAATCTGAATTTTTAGTGTTGGATACTGTATGTACGTATATAAGATTCGTTTCGCTTTCTTGATAGTTGAGATTAGCCACCTGTCATTGTTCTCACGAAACTACAGGAAAGTATGTCCAATGGGAGTTTGCATTTAAATATACCTTTATTTCAACTTTTTTCAATGTACAGGGCTAAGAAGAAAGTTATTCTAGTTTATTGTGAGGCATATTTAACATTTAAACTTTAAAACGTGATTACTTATCAATCACATACATTATGTTCACCTTACTAAGTTGTTATTTTTTTGTCAATTTTTTTTAAGTAATCAAGATGGCAATGCATCCATTTCACATTGATGTTAAGTAATGACGGCAGCCTATAAACACTCACACAAAGCCAAGAGGTCAAAATGCAGATGCGTTGCCACCCCTGAGACCTTAGCTGTTATGTCTCTGTGATAGTTATTACGGGGCCATATATTACCATCTAATCGGAACACGATAGTGCTGAGCACTAAAATTTAGCTTCAGATAGATTAGGTAATCCGGTGGTGCCTACACTGCCTACATCCTTGCGCTCCTACACTAGAACTACCAGTATAGTTCGCGCCACGTAAAAAGAACGCTGGCGGTCAAGCTGCGGGTCATGTGTTTTTATTTCATTTTATGTTATTCTATGTAATATAGTTTTCAATCTGCCTACCAATACACGAAACCGCAAGCGAAAGCTAGATCAAAAATAAAACCAATAGGGCTAGTACTTTCGTGCGCGTGTGTACCGATGCGCGAACACATCCCTTCTACTTTCTTTCAGCGTTCTTTTTACGTGGCGCGACCTATAGTAGCTACTCTACCACCTTAGTACTACGAGTAGCATAGCCATGCTACGACGTAGTAATCCTACGCCAGGCGTAGTGAAAGCAAAATAACATCATTGCTCACCCCGCATAAAGACGGTGTCGTTGCCAATAGAGCCGATAACGATAATAAAAAAGGAAACTTCAGGCCAATAATTGCCGAAGGGGTAGGCAGAGATAAACGCATGCATTCAAGCAAAGATGCTTAATATTAAAAATCACGTCATACCTATGGTTCTCAGATACTAAAACTATACTGTAGTTTCAATTCATACTCCATCGTAGTATATATTACTACGCCAGTTATAACAAGAAAAAAAACAAAAAATATTAACGGCACGCACACTGCATAATTACGCTGACGATGCTAATAGAGCCGATAACGCTAATAGATGCTTAACATTAATAATCACGTAATACATTTGACTGAACAACCATGTAAGAAGGTCTCCAAGAATCATAACACAACCAAAACTAAACTGTAGTTTCAACTCCATTGAGCCCAATAATATTATATGACTCTATCGAAATTCAATTATAAATGGACCCATAGACTCGTAACCATTATATTTGGTTGAGCTATTCGTATTATTGGCTCATTAAGGCCCTTCCTAATAGGTGATGCGTGGTCGACTGTTATTAGGGTTCACCGCCAGCGGTTAGAATCGAATTGGATCATTTCCGTTCAGAAGAAAGAGACAGTATCTACAATTGGGTATAATTTTATAAATATAAACGCAGCTTATAGTAATCCCCGAAGGAGTGGGCTCTTCTTCTTCTTAGTCGTGCACTTTTGGCAGAGTGGTCGTGGTCATGTATCGGTCACTATCTGACTCCGTCGTGATCGCGATGCGTCGCCATGTAGCTCGATGTCTGGCAGAGTGAGAGCAGTCATTGATGCTGGAGTGCGTCACAGATTTTATGAGGTCTGTCCATCTGGTCGGTGAGCGTCCACGAGATCGTTAGAAGGGCTAGTAGGCAGAGGTATCTAAATGCATGCATTCAATCATACAAGCAAACACCCACGATTCGCCGGTTAAGTTGTGACCTATGTAACAGCGAGCCTATTGACATCTCCGGCACATTCGAACCCAGGTGAACACAAAAGGTGGCAAACATCAGTATGGGTATTGATTTCAAAATAAATCAAATCCTTAAAATAGATTATGTTACGGGGTTTCCTCTCGTTCCAACGCACGCACGACGAAAATAAGCGGCAGTAAAACACATGTGAGATTAATGCCAACCGATTATTAGTGGATTGAACACAAACGGGGGAGAGTTACGTTATATCGATATTCGATAGGATTCAAAGCAATGTTCATGACAAACATATCTAGATCATTTATGTGCTATGAAACCTACTTCAAAAATTGCTAAGGCTTCGATTCTGGAATCGATTGCCAATTTAAGGTTCTCCCTTTTTTATATAGCTTAGGTGGCAAATAAGCATGCTCTAATGAATATAAAGTGATGACTGCAGGCTAAAGACTACACAAAAACCAGAGGTCGAAATGGTCAGATGCGTTAAATAAAAACAAACCAATTACAACGTTTAAAAAAGAATCAGCGAAAGTTAACACGTAGGCATCCTTATCATTCATTCGCTTGGGATTCGTAACAAAAATAATGAACAAACATAAATAAAAAGGTCCAAGTTGCTTTTTGAAAAAAAACATTTTTTTTACTTCTCTTGTAACAGACAGATAGACAGACAGGTTTTTTTAATGTAATGGAAGTGGAAAACAAGCATGCAGTTCACATTGATGTTAAGTCATGACTGCAGCCTATAAACACTCACAAAAAGACCAAGGTCAAAATGCAGATGCGTTACCAATCCTGAGGCCTAAGGTGTTATGCCTCTGTGCCGGAAATTACAGATTTTCGCATTTATAATGATATACGTGAACGTATTTATGAATTAAGAAAATCTCAAAACATAATACGTGTACACTCGCAATAACGAAACACCAAAAAAAAACATTTGAAGATTTGCGGTAAATGCGAAAATGATGAAGGCAAGAAATTTGAGAGTTACGCGCATCTGTCGCCAACCAATAACGGCTTCAAACGGGACTTGATTAAGGCGTTCTCGTGACCACACGGTTTTCTTATAGAGCCGTGTCGGCAGCTTAAACACAGCTGTTGCATCGACTGTGCGTCCTGAAATGACACGTATTTATTATTCGCTAGAGTCCTTTTTACGTTCGTAAGCAGTGAACATGTAATTCACGTTGTAAATGCAATCACTTCAACCCACTACGATTTAGAGAACGAGACATAAATTCGATGAATTTTTCGTCACTTCGTTTGGACGTGATGTCGGAAAGAAATTCTTCCACTAGTGCTGTCAGTCAACCGAAAAATGGCGGTCAAAATATTTCAACAGTGGTAATAAGTGCAATCGCAGGACGGGCCTGTGATTAAACTACTGACCTACTACCGCCAATCCGCATGCTAAGGGTTCATACGCACGATGCCCTTACCCGCAATGCGGCAAGCCGTCCGGCTGACCGCTAGCGCAATTATGTACGTAATAATCATTTCTATGCGCACTGCGATGCGGCTACCCGCAGACCGCTCCGGTCGCTCGAAGGGCTGCGGGCCGAGTGACGGCCACCCGGACGGTTGCTAGTTGCTATACGCACTATGCGGCTCAGTCTGCGGCTGCCCGCCATTGAGTGAGTGTGTACACGTTGTACGTCTGGTAAAATGGAATTCAATACCGTAAACTTCTTTCTCTGTTTTTTCTTCTTTACGTAACGTGTGTAAATGTAGTAAATAGCTGCAACTTCGTCGATGTCCATCTTTGAAACGGATCGATATGACCCCTAATCGCAACGGTTCTTGAACCGCACGTTGCGGTTGCGAAGGCGGCTGCCCGTGATCCAGCTGGCCGCATTTGCAACCGCATACTGCGGTTGCAAATGCGGCCATGCTCCCTGTTGTCCAACGTTCGAGTTACCGACGTCGTACTGTTGCCGCACCATGCGTTTTGTATGAAAACAAATAACCTGTTCGTGCGCCATACGACAAACACACCGCTCCGCCACTGCAGCGGTCCGACACAAAAAGCATAAATTGAAAGAGCCCTAAGTTCAATATGTATTTGTCAGATATTATTCTCCCCGCATTCTAAGACTCAGTGGTAATCTAGTGGATATATATTCTCTAGATCATAAAAATGCGTAAAAAACAGGTTTGCAGCATGACTCGATGAACGAAATAATTCTGCAGCAGGATCCTAGATTATCAACAGCATCAAAAAGAAACAATGCTGATATTTTTTGCAAAAGTTACGCACGAGTCATTAAACAGAAAAATAAATATTTTACATTCAACATGAACATTAACTAAATCTAATAAATATTTAACTATTCTAGAAACTGAAAATATATATAATGGTTCAATTAGTCCAACTATATAAGCTTTGACTTAAAACTTAATGAGAAAAAAGTTGAGTCACTGAACTTATTAACGTGCCAATGATCCGAAAAATTAATTATGTTAAGGCGTTTAACGCTTTTGATACTTCAAAGCGTCCTTGATCCAAAAATCAACGTGTCAAAAAAGCAAAAAAATTCTAGCCTCTGGGGTTTTTTCGAAGTCGTTATGAAAATTTTGCTTATACTTATTTCCCGC
This sequence comes from Macrosoma leucophasiata, assembly GCA_036365455.1. Lineage (NCBI taxonomy): Eukaryota > Metazoa > Arthropoda > Insecta > Lepidoptera > Hedylidae > Macrosoma > Macrosoma leucophasiata. The sequence goes on from JAWQUS010000017.1 coordinate 3,718,827, forward strand.
GTAATGCGGATTACGTTCATGTTGTTGCAAAAATACGTTAATTCATAGAATAGAGATGAAATGTTTTAAAATAGCCGAGAATTTTAATGAATCCAATAAATTGTTAAGCTGTTAGTTCTAAATTTAATCCATAATACCTAATTAAACTTTTCTGGAATACTGAACAATTTACCATAAATCTTAAAGAGAAAAAAGTTGAGTCATTGAACTTATGGTGCCAAAGATCTAATAAATTAATTCTATTTAAACGTAAATGCTTTTAAAGCGACCTTGATCCAAAAATCAACGTTTGAAAGAACGGCGTAAAAGAGAAATTATATCTACGGCCTCTGGCGTTTTCGCGGAGCCATTGTAAAGGTTTTGATTATGTCCAGCATAAAGTGGAAGTAAATTTCGCGTTTTTGAAAAAATGCGTTTGTTTGTTGCGCAAATTAGTAAGCTGTGTGTGTAGTAATTATGTACATCAATAAATGATGTTAAAGCAGCAAAATGTTTTTTATTTTTTCGTATAAATTTCATCCATAATAATTAAACTTTTATTTAATACTGAACAACTTAACTTAGTTATTGAACTTATGTACGTGCCAATGATCTGATAAATTAATTATATTTAAAACGTAAATGCTTTCAAAGCGACCTTGATCCAAAAATCAACGTTTGAAAGAACGGCGTAAAAGAAAAAAATTATATCTACGGCCTCTGGTGTTTTCGCGGAGCCATTGTAAAGGTTTTGCTTATTTCCAGTGTACAGTGGAAATTGAGATTTAGTTTGCGTTGTTGAAAAAATGCGTTTGTGGGTTGCATATTTTAATTTTGATAATTTATAAACGTCGGTTTCAATCAATGCTATGTATCATGAATGATGATTCTATCAGAATAAACTGAAAGCATTAAGAGACAAAAATGAGTGTCTAAACTCTTATATACGTGCTAATGGCTTAAATAATTAATTCTATTAAGACTTTCGATATTTCAAAGCATCTTCGATCCAAAAATCAATGTTTGAAAGATCAGCGTAATGTAATCTATGGCCTCTATAGTTTTAATGGGGCTCTTATAAATGTTTTACTTTTGCTTATTTCCAGTATAAAGTGGATTTTGAGATTTATTTTATGTTGTTTGAAAATGCATTTCTTAGTTGCATAAGTATTTTAAATTTTGGCTTCATTTTTAAAAATCGGTTTTAATTCGATGCATAATTACGATCTCTTTCATGTTTGAAATGAATGAATTGTAGATTTTTTAATAACAAAGCGACAAAATAAGTATTTCCCTCTAATTTTCTATTAAGACGATATCTTTCGATACTTCAAAGCGACCTTGATTCATCGTTTGAAGGGAACGGCGTAAAGGAGGAATTAAATCCTACCTTAAAGCCTCTGGGATTTTCAAGGAGCTGGCTTAAAAGTTTTACTTTTACTTATTTCCAATACAGTGGATTTTGTAATTTGGTTTGTGTAATTTGTGTTGTTGGAGAAACGCGTTTATTTATTGTATACAGATTAAATGTTTTCATTTCATTTATAAGCAGTTAAGAAGGTTGATGAATCCAATGTATTAATCATTTAGCTTTGTTTTACCATTGTGAGATTTTGTTTGCGTTGTTTTTTTATGTTATGGAAGTGGCAAACAAGCATGCAGTTCACATTGATGTTAAGTGATGACTGCAGCCTATAGACACCTACAAAAGACCAAGATCAAAATGCAGATGCGTTACCGCTCCTGAGGCCTAAGATATTATGCCTCTTTGCCGGAAATTACAGGGCCGTACATTACCGCCTGACCGGAACACGATGGTGCTGAACACTACCATTTAGCGGCAAGTATATTTGGTAATGCGCTCCTGAGCTCTACCACCAGTGAAACCACTACATTTCGTTTGCATTATTGAAAAAGTGCGGTTGTTTGTTGCATAAATACTTTAAATTGTATTTTTTAAATCAATTCGGATAAATGCAATGTATTATTACACTACGTTTTATGTTGTAAATTAATTAATTGGATTACTTAACATCCATGTGAACTGCATGTTTGTTCACCACCTTCGTTACATAGAAAAGAGAAAAGATCGAGAATCGCCTACTCTTTCTAGCAAACATTTACAACTTTTGCCGTCCATAAAAAAAGATACAGTTTTTCTTTTATTACTATATAATAGTAACAATTTTGTAAAACCAAACAAATGAAATTAAGATTCAACTAGTTCTACTAAATAAGACTAAAATTTAAACATAAAGAGTCAAAAGTGTAATCACTGAACACTTTTTTTTTTTAGTATATTGGCATCGCTTTTACGCATATTGCCAGTGTCAAGTAAAATTATATTTCGTATTTGCAAGCAGCGTAAAAGTAAGAGTCATTCGGTCAATTATAAGTCAGTCAGTCAGAGTCACAGTCAGTAATTCGAGTAAAACGATGGCTACTTTACCAGAACATTTCAAATGAAGTTTTGGAGGCAAACTGAAAAACCGTGTTTTCGCACTGTTATTCTATTTCACTATACACGGGCACTAACTTTATTTAATATAACTCAAAAATACACTAAGAATATGAAATAAAATAAGAGCACCACACGCCTCTTTCAAGGTTCCCGCCAAAACTTCCACTGAACTCTTATATACGTGCCAATAATCTGAAAAATTATAATAATAATAATAATAATGGCAACCCATTATACGTCCCACTGCTGGGCACGAGTCTCTCCCCTTTTTGGGGGGAGGCCTGGAGCTTACTCCACCACGCTGCTCCAATGCGGATTGGTGGAGGTGGGTGGGTTAGTGGCCAACCCGCTGTCGGATGTTTTCAAACCGCCCATAAGGCCTCCGACAAGGTTTAACGACTGCTATCTATCGATAGCAACCGGGACCGACGGCTTAACGTGCCCTCCGAAGCACGGAAACGCGCATTTAATTTGCCACTACGATCTACACCAGCCGCTGGGCCATGCGCGCTTCGAAAAATTAATTCTTTGATTAATAAATACTTTCGATACTTTAAAGCGACCTTGATCCAAAAATCAACGGTGCGTTCCCCGTGCTCACACCGTTGGTTACACCAGTGGTACCACGGGGAAACGGCGGATAAGAGAAGTTAAATTTACGGCCTCTGGGGTTGTCAGAGGGCCATTATAAAAGTTTTACTCTTGTTTATTTCCAGTCTAAAGTGGATTTTGAGATTTTGTTTGCGCTGTTGAAAAAATGCGTTTGATGTTGTATAAATATTTAGTGTCATTCATAAAGTTCAATTTGTATGAATGTGTCGGAGACGTAACCTAAATGTAACTAGATTACTAGCGCCTTAGTTGCTACCGGCAAAGTGACTTTTAATAAAATTTAATATTCATAGCAATATAAGCTCACGCGCATTGTGATACTGCACAACTAATAAAAAACATATTATTATTGTAGAGAAGAATATAAGAATATAATTATACTAACAAAATGATTTAGCTACGGGCATACGACCACAATTTCACCGTGTATACAAAGTCATTGACTTTATGGCATGAATTCTGACCCTTAAAACATACACAGTTATACACAGTGTATACACATTCAACTAACGAAAATTCTTTTAAATACGAGTACATTGTCGGCCTGTTTTGTTAGCAATTCCAATATTTGTATATTATTTAACCTTCCACGTTATTTAGCCAAACGATCCCAAAATGTTGGCGGTACCTGCACAAATTTACTTTTTGAGTGTTTGCAGTTTACGTTAACTCGAAATTGAAAAATAAATTATAATTGATGGGCATATAAATCGTTGGTTTCAATTTTTTTGCTGCGTCAGCTGCAATGGCTGCTGCTTATCTATACTATAGTTGGAGAAAATCTCTATATAGAATAAAATAGAAAATTAATTGTACGTACAATTAATTTTGGTCAAATTTAGTTGAGCACATCATGAAATGGACGCATTTTATGAGTTGATCGAATATAAAAATATGAGAAATTTCACAATGATTCCACGACATATATAATGTAATTGTTTTTTAAAATTCAATCCTTAAAACATTGTTTCCGCATTCAACCAACAAAAAATATTTCCATGGAATACAATGTTAACTTATACTGTGTAAATATTTGTGTATTATTTAACCTTCCACGTTATTTAGCCGAACGATCCCAAAATGTTCGCGGCACCTGTACAAATTTTACTTTTTGAGTGTTTGCAGTTTACGTCAACTCGAAATTGAAAATTATAATTGATAGACCTAAAAATCGATGGTTTCATTTTTTACTGCGTCAGTTCCAGTCATATAATGCTGATCAGTGTAAAATGTCTATATAGAATAAAATAAGGGACTATTTGTATGTACACGTATAATACGTACACGTCTATCCAAATACTGATGATTAGTTTCGGTTGATAAATGTTCTATTATCTCCTAGCTCCTTATGGTTAAAGAGCTGCTGTGGCTTCCAACGTAAACTCACTAGCGTGAAATAATGATTTTCGGATGCAAATACGTACATAAATTAAGAAAACACGTCTAAAACCCTATGAACCCATGCAATATTTGAGGGTTTTTCTCCATTTCCGCATGATGCCATCGTCAGATCCTAACTAGGTTTAACAGTGATTTTAACAGCTTTTACATTCGGTTTAGTTTTTTTAGCTTTAATTCATCGATTACTCCAGTTCCTTATCAGACAATTGTGGACCAATTATGGATTTTTTTTCCGTCGTTCCAAAGGGTGTACTTCGAAATTGGTCCCATTTCCATCAAGTTTGAATCTGATAATGGAATCGAGCGAAACCCTCAAAAAATATATAGAAATGTAGAGTTTTAGTTCTTTCTTATGTTATGTATAACTGTTCATTCACATTTATGCAAATACTACCTATAGATATATAGACATCTACAAAAAAACCGAAGGTCAAATTCAGAGGCGTTGCCACTCTGGGGCTTGAGTTGTTATACCTCTGTGATATGTTATATACCTGTTTTTATATTATTTCGCATTAACACATGCTTGTGAAATATGCCTAACTAGCATAGTTGGTAATAGATGGCGCTACTGCTACCATAAAGCAATGCAATAGATGTGAAGGAAAGATTTGACAAATCGGGTAGGGCTTCAGTAGCTCAATTGGAAAAGCGGCTGGACTAGATTCCCAGTAGGTCGCGAGTTCGAGCCTCGCCTGAAGTCAAATTTTTCTTTCCATTTTTCTTTAAAAAATGTTATATACCTACATCGCCATCTAACCGGAACACAATAATCCTAACCATACTATTTATTTAGCAGCACATTGATAAGATCCCTAATGCGTTGGTACCTAAGCTCTCAAACGCTGTCACAGGAGCATTACCACCAGTAATTACGAGTCGAATATAACAAAGGTAAAAAAACTACAACCTATTCTTGTTATACCCAGAGTAATTTTCGTATCAGCAACTGCCTCAGTAGCGTAGTGGTAGCAGGCCACTACTATTACGCTGGAGGTCCTGGGTTCGATTCCCGTGTCGGGGACTATCAGAGATAACGGTTTAAAATCCTTTATCTCTGCTTCTATTGGGATTTTTCAATTTTCTGGAAGTTTCCCAGTACCCCGGAGTTTGGTAATGTGCCCGGAGATGGCAACAGGTTCGCCACCTGTTACATGGGCCTAAAACGTAACCGGCGAGTCGTGGGTGTTTGCATGTATGATTGAATGCATGCATTTACCTCTGCCTACCCCTTCGGGGATTAAAGGCGTGAAGTTACATTTTTTAATTTTCGTATCAAAGTTCGAATGAATTTATACATCTGTAATGAAAATAAATGTATTGTTTACCCACTGAAAATAATTTAATAAAAACTTGGAAAGAGTTCGTACGGAGTTGTTCAACGAAATATTGACTTCTGATAAATGACACTCCAGGGATGGCGTTAAAAAGACTTTTATTTTCTTGGAGCAGAAGAAAATTAATACTGTGTTGAATAACATAATTATAAGTTAAGGACGATGACGTCGGGGTGTGACAACCCTACCACCCATATGTGGAGGAGAATACTTCCACTAGTGTAGTCAGTCCCGTTACGACGCGTTTCGCTACATAAAGAAAGACCTAAAAAAAAGGCATTGGTAGGTGGTGTCCAATAGGTGGCAGTAAATACAATAACAGGTGTTGGGCGGCAGCGTCTCGCAATAATTGTTGTGATTATGACATAACGTAACTTCACACTTATAACCCCGGAAGGGGTATACAGAGGTAAATACGTGCATTCATACAAACACCCATGATTCTCCGGTTACGTTTATGGCCCATGTAACAGACGGCGAGCCTATTGACATCTCCGCGCACATAACCAAACTCTGACGTACTGGGAAACTTCCAGAAAATGGAAAACTCCCAATAGAGACAAAGGATATTTTATTTTTAAAGAAAAATGGAAAGAAAAAATTGACTTCAGGCGAGATTCGAACTCGCGACCTACTGGGAATCTAGTCCAGCCGCTCTTCCAATTGAGCTACTGAAGCCCTGCCCGATTTGTCAAATCTTTCCTTCACATCTATTGCATTGCTTTATGGTAGCAGCAGCGCCATCTATTACCAACTATGCTAGTTAGGCAACCGATATAATAGACTTTTCAGTTTATTGAATATCGTAAAGAAGTCAATTGGAAGAGCGGCTGGACTAGATTCCCAGTAGGTCGCGAGTTCGAGTCTCGCCTGAAGTCAATTTTTTCTTTCCATTTTTCTTTAAAAATAAAATATATTTCACAAGCATGTGTTAATGCGAAATAATATAAAAACAAAGAGATAAAGGATTTGACGACCTCAACCCGGGAATCGAATCCAGAAACCCTGAGTAGTAAAGTAGTGGCCTGCTACCACTACGGTACTGAAGCAGTTATGACACATGTTATGGCATGAATATATATACTCCCCTAATGACACACAACACTTCTGTACATCTTTATAGAATTATTATATCCAGCAGTTAACGCCTTAATACAGGATTAACCATATAAGCGCGCATGGCTCTGCGGCTGGTGTAGATCGTAAGCGATCTACTCGGTTAAACAATAAGGGCGCAGTCGGGTGTGTGATGGGTTACCGCTAGTGGCAAATTAAAATGCGGGTTTCCGTGCTTCGGAGGGCACGTTAAGCCGTAGGTCCCGGTTGCTATCGATAGATAGCAGTCGTTAAACCTTGTCGGAGGCCTTATGGGCGGTTTGAAAACATCCGATAGCAGGTTGGCCACTAACCCGTATCTCCACCGACCCGCATTGGAGAAGCGTGGTGGAGTAAGCTCCAGGCCTCCCCCAAAAAAGGGAAGAGACTCGTGCCCAGCAGTGAGACGTATAATTTTAACGACCCGGTTAGTCCAGCGGTGTGAGATGACCGTTTGATTCGAAGGGTCGCGGGTTTGATCCCCGCACCGGGACAAATATTTGTATGGCCTACAGATATTTGTTTCGACTGTAGGGCTGTGAGTGTAAGCGTGTTTTATTTATATAATGGGTTGCCATTATTAACCATATCCCGAACCTGATGCGCTCGCATAACTGCAAAAATCCCCACTTGAACTCCCCTATATACACCATATAGATACATAAGTATACAAACATTGCTCGTTGAAATTCATTAGATTAATCTAGTTTATCTAATTAGTTGCTCACTTGGCGACAAGCTAGAGACCGATAGACCGATTAGCTTGCTGGATTCTAGAAGTTTGTTTCATTACAAAACACCCAACTCAAGCATTAGACTTTAAGCACACTAATAGTGCAGACATGGTGTTAATTGAGTTCTAAGCAGATAAAATTAATTCTTGATTAGTTTTAAAAGAAAACGTTGACGTGTTGGCGTTAATACGCACTATGCGATTATTCGCAATGCGGCTAGCCGTCCGCCTGACCGCAGAATGCGGTTGCAAATGCGGCCAGCCGGATCACGGGCAGCCGCATTCTCAACCGCAACGTGCGGTTGAAGAACCGTTGCGATTTGCGGTCATATCGATCGTGGACAAAGTTGCAGCTATTTACTTTATTACACACGTTACATAAATAAGAAAAAACACAGTAAGAAGTTTTCGGTATCGAATTCCATTTTACCAGACGTACCACGTGCACACACTCACTCAATGGCGGGCAGCCGCAGACTGAGCCGCACAGTGCGAATAGCAACCGTCCGGATGGCCGTCACTCGGGCCGCAGCCCTCCGAGCGACCGGAGCAGTTTGCGGGTAGCCGTACATAATTGTGCTTGCGGTCAGTTGGACGGCTAGCCGCATTGCTAGCGGCATTGATTGCGGCTAGCTCTAGTGAGCTACGACCCTTAATTATGCCGCGGGCTATATGATATCAGTTTTTCGTGTTCCGTTTGAATCCAATTAGAAAGTAAAAGATGAAAACGTCTATTTCCAAACAGCGCAAAGTAAAATAACAATTTCGTTGAATATCTATGGTACTTCAAAAAACCAGTTCAACTACACGTTTCCAGAGCATTTTGCGAACAAAGTTGATGCAGTTTTGTACAAATAGTTTGGTACATTTGTCGGAACAACGATTATAAGGGGTTATGTTTGGGTAATAAGCGAAAGCGGGATGCTTTTGCAATATTAATGTTTATTTAGCAGCGTGGTGGAGTATAATACATCATTATTATTTCACTCATTTATTTTTGAACTCATTTTTTTTTACATATATAAATATCAAAAACAAATATGTATATAAAAAAATAAAAAATACCTTGCCGCCGGCAGCGGGAACAGGGTCCAAGCTGGTCCAAGGTGGTTAGGGACGCAGAGAGAGGAATCTCCTCACTATTCGTGCCGTGTCAAGTAGCACTGCCTTCTGCATCAGGCCCTTGACCCAGCCGCCCAACGTGAGCCTCATAAGGTGTTGGTCGAGGCTCTTGGCGATAAGGCCATTCACCGAGACGACTATCGGTACAATGATCGCCGAATCCACATGCCACATGCTGACAATCTCCTGAGCTAGGTCCAGATATTTTAGTTCCTTATCCTTTTCAGCTTTCACGAGATTCTCGTCATGGGGGATGGTGACGTCAACGATCGCTGCACGGCGCTCCGTTCGATCTATCAGCACTATATCAGGTTTGTTAGCAACAATGGTCCTTTCAGTGATGACAGATCGATCCCTATACAGTGTGATACGATCATTCTCGAGAACTGGGTCGGGCACATACCTGTAGTATGGCACTTCCTCGACTACCAGATCATATTTCAAAGCAAGTTGCTGGTGTATGATCCTGGCCACTTGGTTATGTCTATGCAGATATTCACCATGAGATAGACTGGAACAGCCGGACACTATATGTCTGAGAGATTCACCGGGACGGTGACACGCTCGACATATGGTTATGCTTATGCAGGGTGGTTATGCAGGGTCCTGGCGTTAAGGAAGCCTCGGCCCCCACATCGCCGCGGGATGTAGAGTCTCATAACTGACGAGCGCGGGTGGTGCATCCGGTATGATGTCAGTAGAGAGCGGACTCGCCTGTCTAGGGCATCTAAGTCAGCCTGAGTCCACCTGAGTATGCCGAAGGAGTAGTGCAGGACCGGCATGACCCAGCCGTTGAAGGCACGCACCTTATTACCTCCTGACAAAAGACTTTTGAGAACTTTTCTCAGGCGGCCAAAGAAACGCTCCTCCAACGACTGCCTCATCTCGGCCCCGCAGATGCCTAAGGCCTCCGACATACCCAAGTACTTATAGGTGTCGGATGCGGAGAGTGAGCGGAACGGAATGGAACCTGGGGGTTGGAATCCCTCTGATTCCATTATCTGTCCTCGTTGTACATGCATAACTGCACACTTTTCGATTCCAAATTCCATTCTGATGGCACTACTAAAGTTTTCAGTGATCTTTAGTAGTTCCGTCAGTTGTGAATTATTAGAACCGAATAATTTCAAGTCATCCATGTATAATAACAAGTGAGATATCGCCTGCCCATTTCTACGTAGCCGATAGCCAAGCCCCGAAGCCTCTAGTAATATACTTAGAGGATTCAAGGCTAGGCAAAACCATAATGGGCTCAAGCTGTCTCCTTGGAATATACCCCTAGAGATTTTTACAGGTTCGCCGGCCCCCAGAGCCATTCGAGATGCTGGACAGAGGAGAACCGTTCTCCATCGCGACATACATGTCTGCAAGAGGGTCCGTATGGAAAGATCTATTTTATATATTTCAAGGACCCTCGCGAGCCATGTACGTGCCATAGGCCTTCTTGTAGTCAATTTGTGGCATGGAGTCATAGGCCTTCTTGTAGTCAATCCAGCATGTCGAAAGATTCTTTCGTTTACGGCGAACCTGCTGGCTAATGGTGCAACTCTTTAGTACCGCGGGACCCACTCCCACATACATTCTGAGAGGTTGACATAATGGAATTGTCATTTATGTGTTTAGTAATTTTATCTCTCAGGATGGATGTAAGGAGCTTGTACAGTGTGGCCAGGCATGTGATGGGCCTATAGTTTTTAGGTTCCGCGGTACTACCCGGTTAATAGAGTAAATAATTAATATAAATAATAATTTATGTAAATAATAATACATTATTATTATTATAATTATTTAAAGGTGTTGCAGCTCAACAAATTGCGCAAGTTTTCCGAAAAAGCATTTTACGTTATAGAAGTAGATTAAATGACACAAAACAGTCTTTATTTCAATGCACCATTTTCCTCAAATCCCAGACTGCTCTAATTTCCACTTTATTCAGCGTTCTTAGACTTCTATTTATCTTTTGTGAATAGCCAGTGCCGGGTTTGAATAGAAACAGTCAATTAAGTAATTAGTTTAAGATGCCTTACATTTTCTAGAGAGATGTTTTCTGTGAAAGAAATGTAGGGAAGTTAATTTGTGAAGGTTTTGATACATTTTCTATCGTTGCTCCTAGTTCTGCAAAAGGTGCACTTTACGATCATAAGTAATTACTGCAGAAGACGATGACAAGCCGCGCGACGCGCGCGTCTTTTGTCGTTTTGTCGTGTTTTGAGGTGTCACATATGGGACACCCGATTGGAACGACTTCTAATGCATCACCTTCACAATCCATAAAAATATTAAAATTACTAAAACTGCATACACACGAACATGACAAAATAATGTGCGCATACACAGCAGATGGCTTGTCACTGTCGAGAGAGAGAGAGAGAGAACGAATGAGTCGAATCCTATACTCGGCCTGCCCCCTCTCCGAGCGCTACGCACTATAGCAAAAGTGTCGTGAGGATTTTTCATGACGCTCGCCTATCCCCCTTAGCCAGCGTAACGCGCGATAAGGAACTTCTTTACTTAAACTTACGTTCCACAACTTCATATTTTCGTATTTCGCCAATATTTTGGTGCAACCGAACCTAAGAGTATCTGAATTTATCTGCGGACAAGAGATATCAGTCGTCCGATCCGTAAAATCTGTGAATCACATTAATTTTAACATCCACAACGTGTTTTGAATTCCAGCTTAATTTCACTCATTCCCATACCGGTCTAATCCATTCACCTATTAGTGCCACCCTTAATGCACGAAAATGAAGCTGATTGCGAGATGTGACGTCATTAGGCTACAGAATTTCTAAGCTCGAAATACATACATATTTTACTGTTTAAGTGTAATATACAGAAAGCACTATTTTAGGTCCTTAGCACACTAGCTACGGAGCTAGTATGCTAAGGCCTTCATAAATCTACGCCTTTCTCGGGACGTGAGCACCCCACCTCTCACTGGTGGGACAAGAGAAGAATTCAAATAAAACAAAAAACAAAAAAGTTTAGCAACTAACTTCAGACTGTCGCTTTTATCCGTCGAAGTGCGCGTGCATCGTAAAGATTCACTCATATTTTTTTCCAATCGCGCTAAAAAAGACTTAACTTCAAAAATGAGGAGCAGCGCCCAGTATCCACCAAAAGTTGTGATTATGGCAAATTCTCCCTAAATGACGTACAACCTTATTGTGGGCATCTTTTGGGGAAGACTTCGTCCAACAGTGGACGTCTTTCTGCTAAAGTGTTGATGAAGGTCAATATAATAATATGACAATCACTACAATTGTAATTTGGTAACAAAATTAATTATAATCAATGATTCTTTTGTTGCAGGAAGACGAGCGACCGTGTTGCTACCATGAATGCATCGCGCGCTCGCTTCAACGAATCCAACTGTAAGTGGTCAAACTTTAGTATAGTAATGTGGGATTTATCTCGCGTATAATATTAGTACATAACTGATGTGATTTCTAAAACAACCCGACGCTACGGCCACTCTTCAGTTTATTTGCTCTTTTCTAAAAAATGGTTTGAAAAATTTTATGCAGCTATGCTGCGAAATCGATGGAAGCATCGATTTCGTAAGCACCTTGCGTAGTGTTCAAACGTAAGAGTCAATTTGCATGTTCAAATGCTTAATTCATCCGTGAAATACAGGCGTAACGTACGTGACCGATCCTGCTACGAGCCCCAAAGGGGGTAGGCAGAGGTTGTTAATGTCAGATTTTAATTTAAAATATTGATCCGGGCTCGCACTCGTTCTCTAAAAGAACATGTGACACTAATACCAATTAAACCCTTGAGACGATCTTACGATCACGTTTTTCTACACTAAACGGGGTTTTAATATCGTGTTCTGGAACTTAGATTTGTCTATTAATACGGGCCTAAGTCAAAGTAAAGTCGTAGTGCGGTCCAGTAAGTGTTAAGCACCGAGCCAATTTGCTAGATGAAAGGCTGAATTTATTCGTAAAATATATGCGTGACTTGCTAGATTGCTGCCATTGTCGATACACTAATTCGGTAGTTACTACTCGTATTAGCAGCAATTTGCAATTATACTTACGAAGGGTAGAGTAACTACCTCTACTATACCGACTTGTATAATGATCCACGCTTCACGGATTAGGAGGCCAATGTTGGTGGAGACACAATAGAAATCAATTTTCATATTTTTCTCGTGACTTGGGTTAAGTACGATATTCCGCCTTTCCAACTATAAAAACAGCAGCCGACTCGCACTTGGCCGGTTTTTTTTTTAATTTCCTGTCAATCAATTATTTTGAATCATAAGCCACAAATTTCCATAACAAGATTTATTTCAATTTACCTGTTAGTTTTCAAAGTCGCCGTTGCTTCAAACTTACAGACATTAAAACTTATAATCACAGAGACCATTACGACCCTATCGTTATGATATTTTCGCCACAAAAACCAAATCTAAAGTCACGTCTCGATCCTCGTTTATAGCGTTTATCGTCCGATCTATTTTCATTTGAACGAATTTCACAAATTTATTATAATCGAATGCTGATAAAACCAGTTTTAATGGTCGCTTCTGGTTTTAATGGTATAATTTCAAAGAGAACTCGCCGATCCCCTATTTGTCCGGTGTTTTCGTTAATAACAATAAATTTATTTATCAAGTGTTAATTTATTGTCGTTAAATAAATTCATTGGTGACAGCTAAGTTAAATTTATTTGTCGTTTGGTAAACTGATTCCTTGTCGCCGTTTTGGGATATATAAAATATACTGTTGGTGGTTCAAGTTACAAAGATTTACCGTTTTCTACTACTTTTCTTATGCAAAAGAGGTGGCAAACAAGCTTGCAGTTCACGGGCAAAAAAGCAAATCAATTCTTTCATTGGAAGCAAAATAAATATGTTGGTCATAAACATAGACTCATTCACTTAGCAGAGTTTCACGGGTAGGCACTCCTGATATGAACTCCGCTACAGAAACTCAATGTGTTGCTCTTCTATCACCCGCAAACCACAACATACTAGTCTACACAATCAGCACCCGTTCACGAGTATGCTGTCAGTAGCTGCCATTGCTCACCTCGACTATTTTGAAGAAAAAAACCGGTCAAGTTCGTGTCGGGCCACGCGCAGTGTAGGGTTCCGTTGTTTTTAGGTTTGATTAATGTAATGAAAAAATATATAAATATTTTGTATGGATTGTTTTATATTATTTCGCATTAACACATGCTTGTGAAATATATTTTATTTTTAAAGAAAAATGGAAAGAAAAATTTGACTTCAGGCGAGACTCGAACTCGCGACCTACTGGGAATCTAGTCCAGCCGCTCTTCCAATTGAGCTACTGAAGTTCTGCCCGATTTGTCAAATCTTTCCTTCACATCTATTGCATTGCTTTATGGTAGCAGCAGCGCCATCTATTACCAACTAACTGCTGCTACTAGCTGGACTAGATTCCCAGTAGGTCGCGAGTTCGAGTCTCGCCTGAAGTCAAAATTTTCTTTCCATTTTTCTTTAAAAATAAAATATTTTCTATGGAGTTGTTCAAAAGTTTCGAGTATTACATTTGGTCGACTATTACTCGCAAACTTGTAAAGCCAGTTTAGGTGTGATAGTTTTCCTTTTAATCTCGTTATATGTAGCTGCTATTCCCGTAAAATCAGCTTTTTCTTTTAAACCTACCTACCTCCACACATACACAATAATGCTTTTAAATCTTTTTTCTCTATCTTTCCTCTTCTGCCTCGGTAGCCTAGTGGTAGCAGGCCACTACTACTACGCTGAAGTCCTGGGTTCGATTCCCGGGTAGGGGGTTATCAGAGATAATGGTGAAAAAGCCTTTATCTCTGGTTCTATTGGGATTTTTCCATTTTCTGGAAACTTCCCAGTACCTCAAAGTTTGGTAATGTGCCCAGAGATGTCAACAGGCTCGCCACCTGTTACATGGGCCAAAACGTAACCGGCGAATCGTGGGTGTTTGCATGTATGCTTGAATGCATGCATTTACCTCTGCCTACCCCTTCGGGGATTACAGGCGTGAAGTTACGTTTCCTCTTCTCGCAATAAAGTGTTTGTAAACAAATATAAGGGACAGACAGGTCGCCCGTAGCAAGGACCAGTACATGACCAAACGTATTCGGTGTGATGTAAGTAGTTAATAAAGTACGACGTAACTAATTTCGTATATTTCGTAATTTTCGTAAAACGTAACTTCACGCCTGTAGTCTTCGAAGGAGTAGGCAGAGGTAAATACATGCATTTAAGCATACATGCAAACTCTCACGATTCGCCGGTCACGTTTTGGCACATGTAACAGGTGGCGAGCCTGTTGACATATCCGGGCACATTACCAAACTTCAAGATACTGGCAAACTTGGAGAAAATTGAAAAATCTGAATAGAACCAGAGGTAAAGGCTTTTACACCTTTATCCCTGATAGTCCTGAAATCGAACCCAGGGCCCAAGCGTAGTAATGGTGGCCTCCTACTACTAGGTTACTGAGGCAGTTAAAAATAAAATAATAATAAATAGTTAATAGACAGCTATTGGTAAGTCGAATGTAATTTAAGTTGGTTGATCTGAAATGAAATATTATCGCCTCTAATCTCTTTCACTTTTCGCTTAATTAGTTTTGTATTTTGGGCGGCCTCGGCTAACGCAAACAAATTCCGGCACCTAAATTACCTTTTAAGTCAAAATTTGGATGTAATAAATTGTGATTTCACTGGATAGTTATGTTTTGGCGCTAATAGCAAAGTTGGGGTATAGGGTGAGCCCCTATCACCTAATATTCCAACTTTGCAAATGTTATTAAGATTTTCCATTAAAATTCCTAGTAATGAAAAATCTTCATCGTAATTACTCTTCATGTATGTATGTATCTTCACGCCTGCTCCCTAACGGGGTAGGGACTCTGACATACGTATTACTCTTCATAATATATTATTATACCTTAACATTTTCTAGAATATTTTATAAGCCTAAATATTCTGTGGGCAAACCGATGTTGTTTAATGCCTTGAGCAAACGAATAGAAAATTCTTTTTCTCGAATGTTCTCGAGTACACTCAAGCCTCGTTTGCATTTTAATCAGTTTATCGCTCAAGTGTCTGGTCTTTTCAGTGGCTCTCGGTTTTCTGACAACATTTATATCTTTCGTGTAAACGATTGTACTTTATCCTTTTTTAGTTTGTTTCCCTACATGTTTGCAATTTCAATTTACTATGCCAATGTAAGTGTGTTTGAAGCTTTTAAATATTGAGATGGCATTTTGTCTAGGGTCAGACTGTATATCTTATAACCCTGATAAAGCTACAATGACAGCGCTCCAGAATGTAGTCAACCTGCTGCTGAAGATAACATTTAGACCACTAGTTTTATAGCAACAATAAATCTATTTACCATCATCAGGCACACAGAACTTATATCATTGACGCAAGCAGGAATTTATTTGCAACAGAAAGTATTACTCTTCATATTGTAGGTAACATTTTCTAGCATCTTTTATAAACTTAAATCGTCTGTGAGCAAACCGTTGTTGTTTAATGCCTTGAGCAAACGAATAGATTTTACTCGAATATTCTCGAGTACACTCAAGTCTTGCTTGCATTTTTAATCAGTTTATCGCTCAAGTTTCTGGTCTTTCCAGTGGCTCTCGGTTTTCTGTCAACATTAATATTTATCTCTCGTGTAAACGATTGTACTTTATCCTTTTCAGTTTGTTTGCAATTTCAATTTTTTATGCCAATGCAAGTAATTTTCACGGTTTAGATTCAGTTTTTGTGTTTATAGCTTTTAAATATCGGGATCGCACTTTCATTTCGTGAGGTCAGTTCTGCGAATGGATTATAGAATTATTACACCTCACAGCCCATCTGTTTTAATTCGATGAAACGTAATACTCTTCCCTTTTTTGGCGTGTAGACTTTTTTTTTTTATGTAATTGAAGTGCCAAACAAGCATGCAGTTCACATTGATGTTAAGTGATGACTGCAGCCTATAGACACCCACACAAAGTCCAAGGTCAAAATGCAAATGCGTTACCACTCCTGAGGCCTAAGGTGTTATGCCTCTGTGCCGGAAATTACAGGGCCGTACATTACCACCTGACCGGAACACGATAGTGCTGAACACTACCATTTAGCGGCAAGTAAATCAGGTAATGCGGTGGTGCCTACGCCCGCGAGCTCCGTCACTGGAGCTCTACCACCAGTACGACACTGCACGGGGTTCAATAAAGCGAGCTGATTACCAAATAACTACCTCCAACTTTCAATCGTACTGTCCCGAACAGATACGCGTTGCAGTTATCACTTAACATCCATGTGAACCGCACGCTTGTTTGCCTGTTACATAACGTAAAAAAAACTATATTTTTTATTTTTAAAGAAAAATGGAAAGAAAAATTTGACTTCAGGCGAGACTCGAACTCGCGACCTACTGGGAATCTAGTCCAGCCGCTCTTCCAATTGAGCTACTGAAGTCCTGCGCGATTTGTCAAATCTTTCCTTCACATCTATTGCATTGCTTTATGGTAGCAGCAGCGCCATCTATTACCAACTATGCTAGTTAGGCAAAAACTATAGTTGTACCTAAATTGCACTCGTGCGAAGCAGGGGCTGGCCGCTTGTCTTGAATAGGCTTTAATCGTTAGTGGGCAAAGTTATTATTGTTTAATGAGCAAACGAACAGAGATTTCTTTCTCGAATGTACTCAAGTACACTCAAGCCTCGCTTGCATTTTTAATCGGTTTATGGCTGAAGTGCCTGGTTTTCGAGTGGCTCTGGGTGCTCTGACTACATTTATATTTATCTCTCCTGTAAACAATTCTAATTTGTCTTTTCATTATATTCACGGTTTCATTTCATGTTTGGGAAACTCGTTGTAAGCCGCTTGTTTTATAGTTTCAGTGTTAACTAATTGATTTTCCACTTTCATAAGCTAAGGAAGGAAAAATCTGAATAAAACAGACTAATCATCTTAATAACATAGCCTATAACAAGAAATCTATTTCATTACCGAGTACACAGAACTAAGGTAAGTGACAGTACGTAAGCAGCCATTTAATTCTAACAGAAAGCAGTGACTCTTCTTATTCTACGTACTTACATCAGTCTACTATCATCGTTGGTTTATTCCCGCTGTCCCCGTGCGCCGTGTCCCTGTGCGACGGGGACAACGGTACTTTAATGAATTATTTAAAATTACTTCCCGTTGTCCCCGTACTTTGTCCCCGTTGAAAAATTGGTATAAATTATTTCCCGCTGTCCCCGTTTTAATTTTTTCAGTTTCTCTAGAATTTAATAAGCTAAATTCGTCGGTGAGCAAACCATTATTGTTTTAAGACTTGAACAAACGAATAGAGTTTTTTCTGCGTCAAAATCTTTTTTTCTTGTATGTAATCAAGAACACTCAAGCTCCGCTTGCTTTTCTAATTGGTTTATTACTCAAGTGCCTGGTCTTTCGAGTACATCTCGGTGTTCTGACAACATTCATATTAATGTTTTGTGTAAGAGAATGTACTTTAGTCTTTTTGCGATGTTTATGAATTCTATTATCTACGTTTATTTTTACTTAAAATAGTAAGTAACGTAAAAGGTACTCGAAAGAACAGGCACTTGAGTAATAAACCAATTAGAAAAGCAAGCGGAGCAAAGTGTTCTTGATTACATACAAAAAAAAACTCTATTCGTTTATTCAAGTCTTAAAACAGTAATGGTTAACTCACCGACGAATTTAGCTTATTAAATTCTAGAGAACGCTGATGTAAGTACGTAGAATAAGAAGAGTCACTGCTTTCTGTTAAAATTTAATGGCTGCTTACGTACTGTCACTTACATAAGTTCTGTGTGTACGTTAATTTGTCTAGGTTTTGTGTAAATTGATTGAAATATAACGATAAATGTGGGATGCGTTCGAAAAAAACAAGCCTCTTCAAGGAGATTTCATCGAAGTCGCTGCCTAATCCCTTAAAGATATAACAAAACAATGTATATTGGGATATGCCTCTTTTGCAGATCTACAAAAAAGCCGATTATGGTATAATCTATCTTTCATGGAGAGCTTATTATATCTATTGTATCTTCTAAAAAATTGTGACGTACAATGCGGTGATTGAAAAGCTACATCGACGAATACAAGACATCAATCTTTATGACAACTTAAATACTTTAGTTATCATAAAGTTTTAAGCATTTGATACACATAATTACAATATTTTACACTTTGTATCTGATAAAAATCAATGCGACTTTTCGTTGTGAATTTATAACTCAAGAACGGACTTACCTTTCCAAAACGGACTTTGTTCGGACTATTTAGTAAATGGTTTATGTGAAGTATGCACAAAATTGGTAGAGCGGTTCTTCATTTATCACATAGTTTTTAATAAACGAATTCAGTAAATGGCGGATCATTTTGTAGAAGGTTAGGCTATATATTATTATGATAGCATTAATGTAGGTAAAATTGCGCTCGTGCGAAGCCGTAGGCGCCGGGGCGGGCCGAAAGTATATTATATTTAAGATACTATCGGCCAGCGGGCCGATATATATAGAGTGATATAGATAGTATATTATAAGATTCAGACGTATCGCTCACACCAACGACAAGAACGCTTGATGCAATCACCGACGCGCCGATATTCGATTACTTATTTTATGATAACTAAATGACCCCACAATGATACTTTTTAGTTCCTACATTGTACCCGTGCGAAGTCGGGGCGGCCACTAGCTATTTTTCCTTTTTATAAGTAATCTCTATTTTTCTCTTTTATAAGCTAAGTCGTCAGTGAGCAAACCATTATTGTTTAATATCTTGAGCAAACGCATTGAGACTTCTTTCTCGAATGTACTCGAGTAGACTCAAGCCTCGCTTGCAATTTAAATTGGTTTATTACTCAAGTGCCTGGTCTTTTGAGTGGCTCTCGGTGTTCTGTCAACATTTCTATTTATGTCTTGTGTAAACGATTGTACTTTATCTTTTTCATACATTTACGTTCGCGATTTCAATTCAAAATGTGAATATAAGTGATTTAACTAATGAGATTCAATGTCCCATACGTCTTGATAATGATTCAATTCATGAAACTGTGCAATTTTGTACATGTCGATACGGCCACTACTGGTATGTACTGTGTCGACGGATGAAATATTGTAATATTTATTTTTCGCAATAACACATGTGGGTAAACTTTAGACATTAAAGAAAAAAGGGGAAAGAAAAAATTTACTTCTGGCAGGAATCCAACCTGCGACATCAGGATAACCAGTCCGAATAAAATATTGTATGTATGTTTATGTAAAGAAACAAACATATACAATTAATGTAAGAACCGACAGCGAACGGTTCGCCGCGCGGCACTCTCGAGCAGCCCCGCCTACAAAGTGCGCGGCTGCCGCGCGCGCCATTGTTCAACGCTTTGCCGCGGTTAATTAAAATTTGTAAAAATAACAACTTAATTTCAAGAAACTAACAGCATCTTTTTAATTATGACAGATACTTATCCTAGAGGGGTTAAGCAGCGCCCCTATTGGCGTATAATTGAACTATTTGCACATCGGATCCAATTCGATTACAAATGTGCACCTCGATGTCTATTGGACTAACGTCTTAACGTGTGTTATGAAACAGAAGCGGTTGAGTTAATTGGCACTAAATTTCGCCTATTAGATTGCTGACCGTATCTCGATACTTAAGTATCTGACAACTTAATAGAGTCCAATGACGAATTGCACAGTACAAAAGCGAAAGGTTGACTTACTATGTATTACATGATAGACAATCCAAGTAAATGTAAGTGAGAAGTTCAGCTCCTTGCAACCTGAATTGCACTTTATTGCATGGTGTCAAGAATGTATATTTTAACATTTTTCTTTCTGAGTCTTCTGCTTCTTTAATATATATAAATATATATTTTTTTTTTTTAATATTATGGCATTGCTGTTACGCATATTGCCAGTGTCAAGTAAAACGATATTTCGTATTCGTCATAAGCAGCGTAAAAGTCAGAATCAGTCGGTCAATTATCAGTCAGTCAGACAGTCAGTCACAATC
Source organism: Macrosoma leucophasiata (assembly GCA_036365455.1). Taxonomy (NCBI): domain Eukaryota; kingdom Metazoa; phylum Arthropoda; class Insecta; order Lepidoptera; family Hedylidae; genus Macrosoma; species Macrosoma leucophasiata. Next base: position 3,739,589 of record JAWQUS010000017.1, read on the forward strand.
AGAAATTCGAGTAAAGCGATGGCTACATTTATAATGAAGTTTTGGAGGCAACCTGAAAGTCCGTGTTTTCGCACAGTTATTCTATTTCAATATACACGGGCACTGTAATAAATCTAGGTATATCAAACAAAATGCCATCAACTTTACTAGATATAACTCAAAAATACGCCAAGAAAATGAAATAAAATAAGAGCATCAAACGCCTCTTTCAAGGTTTCCGCCAAAACTCTAAAGTTTTTTTTTTTATGTCATGACGTGATAAACAAGCATACAGTTTACATTGATGGTAAGTTATACTGTAGCATATAAACACCTACATAAAACCATAAATTTCAATGTAGATGCGTTGCCACTCCTGAGGCCTAAGGTAATAAGCATCTGTGCCGGAAATTACAAGACCGTATATTACCACCTGAACGGAACACGATAGTGCTAAACACCACCATTCAGCGGCAAGTAGATGAGGTAATAGTGATGATGACGATGATGATGAGACTAGGTAATGCGGTAGTGCTTACGCTTGCAAACTCCGACACTGGAGTTCTACCACCAGTTAAAAATCACTAACATTGACCCTCCTCCACAGATGACGTCACATACCCTCCCACTTCAGAATGGTTCGACGACAACTGCAGCTGGGTGGACGCTGTGTCGTGGGGCTGCAACGTCACGCTCAACGTCACCGGCAACGCCACCAGCACGGACGTCACGTCGCTCGTCCTCATGGCGGTCACGTCCGTTGTACTCGCCCTCATCATACTCGCTACTATTGTTGGTAAGTCATGACTTACAAGCTCATGAGTTAATTTGTTTTTCGTGCCATTAGAGTGGGAAGCAAGCTTGTCAGTTCTATCCAGTAAATAAGTATCAGAGATTTCAGTGTACATGAGATGCCACTCCTGAGGTCATTTTTTTTATGTAATGGAAGTGGCAAACAAGCATGCAGTTCACATTGATGTTAAGTGATGACTGCAGCCTATAGACACTCACACAAAGACCAAGGTCAAAATGCAGATGTGTTACCGCTCCTGAGGCCTAAGGTGTTATGCCTCTGTGCCGGAAATTACAGGGCCGTACATTACCACCAGACTGAAACACGAAAGTGTTGAATACGTAATGCGGTGGTGCCTACGCCCGCGAGCTCCGTCACTGGAGCTCCACCACTAGTAAAAGACAACAGATAGACTTACAAGCTTATGACTTAATTTTTTGTTTTTTGTGGCATTAGAGTGTCAAGCAAGCTTGTCACTTCTATCCAGTAAATAAGTAACCGCGCTGAAACTCAGCTGCCCATTACTTGACACTGGAATACGATGGAGCAGACTCCCCCAAAGTGCCCACCATATCTTGATGGATGTCTTTTGGTGACAGACCTTTTTATTGAGGTACTTAATGACTGCACGATGTTCAATTTTCTCCATATTAAAAATCGCGTCAGAATGCTCCAAACAAATAATCACAGAAAATTTATATTGTGCAGTATCGAAATGAAACTGCGCACAATAAATCAATAGAAGACATACTAACAAATGACGGTAAATTTAAAAAGATGTCATGTCTCCTTGTAGTTTGGGCCACGAACTTTTGGATCCACCCTCGTATCAAGAATTCAGTGTAGGTACATGAGATGCCACTACTGAGGTCTTAGCTGTTACGCCTGTATGCCGGTAGTCACAGAGCGTATTTTATCATCTCAATATGATAGTGCTGTAAGCTACCATTTACCGGTAAATACCTAGATAAGGTATTGCCGTGGTGTCTACCCCCGCGAGCTCTGTTACTCGGTCTCTACCACTAGTAGAAAGCAGTAGTATTTGCAAACACAATATTTTGTAGGGTTCGGTAACCTATAAGAAACCCATATAGTATCGCCATGTCCGTCCATCCGTCCATATGCCCGCAACTATAGGTATGCGGAAAAAGTCATGCAAAAAATCTTGAAAAATCTTGTTTTGTGTAGGTACCTCTCCTACACAAAGTTGGAATGCAATTTATTGACAAAAATCATCGTGTAAGGTATTGTTGAATTGGTCTTCAAAAAATATTAAGGTTAGAAGACCATTTTCCGATTAATGCATCCGTTTTCCATACTTTTTGTTATTCATCTCCATAGATATACCATTTTGCAGAAATTGCAGCAAGTAAAAACCCGCTTGCTGCGAATCTATAGTATTTTTCACTCTACTGTTTAGCGTAGTACCTAACCAGGTACTACGGAAACTAACAATAAACTGTAAAAGCCGATTGCACTACTAGTAAATAAAATTAATATTCAACACGTTTGATCAACAATAAATCATACTAACAAATTCAACCTCAAAATATTCATAACAATAGGACAATCATTTTCAATTTATCTAAATTTTCCACAATTTGCAATCCAATTGAATATTTCAACATAACTTTCACTGCATATTACATTAAGGACCATTCACATATGAAAGGCAATTGAGGCTGTTTGTTTTAACAGTGGCAAATACAAAAACAATTGGGTGTTTGTGGAAAATGAAAAAGATTTTGTCGAACAATGGGAAATGTTTTATATGGAGCAACGATGAATTTTGAAAGATTTTATATGTTTTTGTATCCACTACTACTACGCTGAGGTCCTAGGTTCGATTCCCGAGTAGGGGGTTATCAGTTCCGACTTTGTGAGATTTTATTTTATTTATTTATTTATATACTTTATTGTACACCAATACATTAAAGAGACAAAAAAAAGAAGAAATAGACGATACAAAAGGCCCTAAACAAATAATTATATTTTAATCACTTAAATATGAATACGAGCAAATTAATAGGTACACTGCACAAAACGTAACCGGCGTCGTGGGTGTTTGCATGTATGCTTGAATTCATGCATTTACCTCTTCCTACTCCTTCGGGGATTACAGGCGTGAAGTGACGTTTTAATAGAATGAAATGCCTACTTTAGTCATTTTGGCTTGGCACCGACTTCAAACCTATTAGTAAATAGCACATTAAAATAATAGGTAGTATAAACCGAATTACAATTAAATCTTTATTATTTTTTACTTTTCAGTTTTGAAGTCGGTTTTTCTTAACGTAGTTATATTTATTTAATACTTTTTAGTTTATTGCTGCATTGCCAGTAAGATTAATGTTCACATCTGTTAAAATTGTAAAATCTGACTCTTTTAGCTTCGTGACAATTAGATACCTAATTTAAATTGTTTAGGTGTGTCGATACAAAATTATTACACGACTTACGAAATCAATGAATAAAATATATCCACGAAGGAGTAAATAAGCTGTGTTGTGTCGTCGATGAGTAAATGTGTCATTGTCACTTGTTGTCATCTTGTTGTCATGCGCATTAGGACTATCTAGGACGTCAGTGGATTCAACGCACTGTATGACAACTCGCCGTCTATTCTAATTCCTTTAGCCTGAGGTGAAAGTAAGTAAAAAAAATGCTCATAAAATAAAAACTGAGGAGGCTATCTGAATCAATTTTTTATGGGACCAATTCGAAACTATTCCGCATCAAACAAAAGAAGAATTACGTAAATCGGTCTTCTAATATCGGCAAAATTCGCGTACATACATACAAAAAAAAACCACCCGAATTGAGAACCTTCTCGTTTTTTGAACTCGGTTAAAAAGGCTGTCTTATCACAAAACTGCAATCTCTTCCAGACAACCTTTGGGTTTAGAAAACTGCGTAAATTAGAATAATAGGGGTGTACTAATTTAAAATTATTGCTTACAAAAGAAATAAAATAATAAAACTAATAATAGGTTACTTTTAGGTGATCAGGACTTTATAAACATTTAACGTTGTACAGTACCTACTCAACAATTAATTTAGCACATCGAGCCTACAAAAGAGACAATCGGCTAGTTCCTAGAGGCTGCAGTCATCACTTAACATCAATGTGAACTGCATGCTTGTTTGCCACTTCCATTACATTAAAAAAACACAATTTTTCGGTTGACTGGGAGAAGAAAATTCTTACAATTGACAGTAGGGTCGTCACGTCCCGTCGCTCTACTATTTCTTCCAATACTCAGCTCTAATCGATATGGACGTATTATTTTTATATACGCTAACCCTCACAGCCCCACAGTAGGTATAAACCTGTGTCGTGGGTGCCGTTATATACAAACAACACATACACAAACACCCAGACCCGAAACAAATATCTGTAGGCCATACAAATATTTGTCCCGGTGCGGGGATCGAACCCGCGACCCTTCGAATCAAACAGTCGATTCACACCGCTGGACTAACCGGGTCGTCAAAAATAGAAATAAAACTAGAATATTCTAGCCACGTGATATGTATAAAAACGACAAGGGCGATAACATCTGAACTTATAAATAAGTTACGTGCGACATACGTGTTATGAATGGGAAAGGAGTGATGTATAGAGATGAATGGAAGGAAAAATCCGGTGGAGCTCCAGCACTGGTGGTAGAGCTCTAGTGCGGATGTAGACATCATCGTGTTATCTAATTACCCCCCTATTAATAAACGTACATTAGATACGTTTTAGCTATAGAATGCTTTGTCTTTGTCAGTTGCATTGTCAAATGTGCAGGATAGAAAATTTAGATTAGCAACACTTTAGCTATAATACGTTTATGAATAAGGGTGTTAGTTTTCAGCGCTATCGTGTTCCGATCAGATGGTTATGTAATTTCCGGTGTTGAGGCCTAACAACCTAGGTTTGAGGAGTGGCGACTCGTATTCATGGATATCTCTGGTTTTGTGTAGATACCTATAAACTACAGTATTCACATACCATCAATGTGATCTGTAATATGTATCCTTGTTTGCCACTTCGCCGCATGAAAAAAATACGTTTGTTTTGCAACATTTGTATCACATTCCCATATTTCCAAATTTTATTCACGCCTACGTAGACCCCCATCGAGTCCTATGGACCCCAGGGAGTCTATATGGACCACTTTGTGAATCACTGTTTTAAACCATTAAAATAATTTGTTGAATATTAAACATTTTACAGATTTAACTATGATTTATTAGTAGTATGTATGTATGTATCTTCACGCCAGGTCCTTAACGGGGTAGGCAGAGAGTGTAGAGCGCCAGACATCCCGGTTCTGACAAACCTCTCGTGCCTCGTCTACCTTCATCATTCTCTTCATACATGCACGCCGATTCCTAAGACTTTTGACCCCACCATCAGACAGAACTCGACCTATTTGGTCATGGTAGGTCAGCCTTGGTCTTCCTGGGCCTCTGCAACCATCCACATTCGCAGTTATTAGTAGTTTATCTGTTAAACCAAAAGAGCTACTATTTCACTTCCTTAGTAAATTAGTAGTAGCTGACTTCTGCTACGCCGTGTTCGATCACCAGGTCGGGGAGCTTCCACCTTCCGGAGATATGAATAGATTCACCACCGTGAATGGCGTTCACGGATCCCAAAGTCTGTTAAATCAAAAAGAGAAAGAAAAACTTGACGCTTGGATGTGAAGCAGCGGTAGCTTAGTATTAAAGCGGCTGGGCTAATAAATCCAGAGGTCTCAGGTTCAATCCCTGCCTGAAGTCTAATTTTTTTTTATTTTAGAAATTAAAGAAAAAACTGATAGAAAAATTTGACTTCGGGCAGGAATCGAACCTGCGACCTCAGGATAACCAGTCCAGCCGATTTACCACTAAGCTAACGAAGTTTTAAATTCCTGAATGTCAAAAAACACGCCAAGTCTCTTGACACCTAGACCCGAAGAAGATATAATATATATAATACATACTATAGTGTACTATAGACACGCCTGCATTCACATGAGGCACAGCACAAAAGTTTTTTTTTATATGATGGAAGTGGCAAACAAGCATGCAGCTCACATTGATGTTAAGTGATGACTTCAGCCTATAGACACACACAAAGACCAAGGTCAAAATGCAGATGCGTTACCACTCCTGAAGCCTAAGGTGTTATGCCTCTATGCCGGAAATTACAGGGCCGTACATTACCACCTGACCGGAACACGATAGTGCTGAACACTACCATTTAGCGGCAAGTATATAGGTAATGCGGTGGTGCCTACGCCCGCGAGCTCCGTCACTGGAGCTCTACCACCAGTGAAACAATAATGCAACAGTCATTTGCCACTTCACAAATATTGACCAGCTATATGTCTCTTAATAGTAATACCTAATTTCTTAATCAATGTAAATAAAACAGTAAAAATCGAGTATCTGTACATTCAATATTTTTCCAAAAAATTGATAGGGGGCGATTAATTTAAAATTTTAAATTTATATCGAATTTAAAAGTTATGCAAACAAAAAAAAACAATTTGTGAAATTTTGTCTGTTTGACTGGTACGTTATAACTTCGGAACTACTCAACGGATTTGAACGCAGTTTTCACGGGTGGATTACATATCATTAGGAGCGTTGCGTTGTCAAAACGTTTGTTTCATCAAAATCGGTTAAGGGAAAAAGAAGTTATGGTCAATTGAAAATTTACTTCAAGCACTGCTTCAAAACTTTTAACAGAATTAAATGCGGTTTACATAAACATATTTAATTTAGACTAGTTGTGCCTGTGGCTTTATCCGCGTAGAACTAAACAAAATTATTGTTCAGTATCTACGCGGACGAAGTCGTTGGCACAGCTAGTCTATACTCTATACATACAAATAAATGAAATTAGAGTGTCTGCTTGTAATATTAAAATAACCGCTTTTTACTAAATGCATATGTATGTATACAAGGTACATATACCAAAACAACATTTTTTACAATTTTTGTCTGTCTGTCTGTCTGTCTGTCTGTCTGTTTGGCGGAGCTAATCTTGGGAACGGCGGGACTGATTTTGACGGGACTTTCACTGGCAGATAGCTGATGTAATAAGGAGTAACTTATTCTACTTTTATACTAGCTGCGCCCACAACTTTGTCCGTGTAGATACTGAACAATCATAACTTATCACGCGGACGACATCGCGGGCACAGCTAGTATAGAATAAAAAAGTGAAATAAATCGATTGACACCTGACCTTTGATAAAACTTCTTTCAATTAAAAGAATTACCCAAAAAAAAGACGAAAAACTCGCCAAATGTCATCCAACTAATCGGTTTTCATTTCGGACAGGGTTCGTCAAGTTACCCGATGAAAGAATTTAATTATACACGGGTAATTATTCATTCTGAGTTAATTAACTTTTCCATCATTAAGATGAGGGGAGAAAAAATTGGCCCGCACATCCCGTTACGCAACCTTCCACCCGACTACATTAATCCTTGAATCTTTTAACGTCATTGACTCAAGTAGATTCGTCCGGGGTACGTACTCTAATTACGAGGGTAGAAGTAAAAAATCATCTGTGTGTTAGAAAGTGTTAGTTCAAAACTGTTTTTTATAGTTTCGCCATGTCCGTCTGTCTGTCTATCTGTCTGTCAGTCTGTCTGTCTGTATATCTGTCTGTCAGTCTGTCTGTCTGCCTGTCTGTCTGTCCGTCTGCGGTTTAGCGCAAAAACTATTGGTATTAGAGACTTGAAATTTGGCACAAGTATATACCTTAAGCACGCCGACAAAGTGGTAGAATAAAAATAAGAAAAATAAAATTATTTAGGGTACCTCCCCTACGTGTAACGCGCGGATTAATTTTTTATTTTTCGTTTTCTATATAGTGTGGAATATCGTTGGATAGGTCTTTCAAAAATGTTACTGGTGTGCTATAATCATTTCTCGTTTTAGTTTACTGTTCGTGACTTATTAAACTTTAAAGTGACAATTTTCGTTACAGTCAAGTGTCCCCCCTCCTCCTCTACCAACTAAACGGTTATTGTTAGAAATTCAAACGTTACGGCAATAGTAGCCACATATAACGAAGGAAAATTATCAGTAATTAAAAATACTTGCGGCCAAATTTTGATTGGTAACTTAGTGGATATATATTCTCTAGATTATAAATATGCATAAAAATCAGGTTTGCAGCATATCTGGATAAACGAAATTATTCTGCAGTGGGATCCTAACATGTTACAGATTGTTTATGTAATGAAGGTGGCAAATATTGTAAGCATGCAGTTCACATATTAAGTAGTGACTGCATCCTATAAATATTTACACAGAAGTCGGGAGTCAAAATGCGCCCATGAGATCTATGTTGTTATGCGTCTGTGATAGATATTACGGGGCCAAACATTACCATCTAACCAGAACATGATAAACACTACTGTTGGTGGAAAGAGAATTCTTATTTTATTTTAGCAGAAAAAATGTCGAATGACCGAATTACTATACAGATATGCTATTCGAATGTGGATGCAGAGTCCCAGGAATGACACCAGTTTAATCTAGCTTTTATGTAATGGAAGTGACAAACAAGCATGCAGTGCACATTGATGTTAAGTGATGACTGCAGCCTGTAGACACCCACATTAAGACCAAGGTCAAAATGCAGATGTGGTACCAATCCTCAGGCTTAAGGTGTTATGCCTCTGTGCCGGAAATTACAGGGCCTATCCGCTACAAGCTTTATCCGCATTTGACTGTACAAGATAGATATATAGTAGGATTAACCACAAACAATAACGATTAGTTGTATTTCTCACTCATAAATACCTCCAATTTGGATCACAGCCAAAGTAACGCTTGCCAAATCCGGTATTCATATAGATTAGATGGGAAAAGAAAACCGGTTTGTACTGGATTAGGCCTGTGGTGTAATAGAATTTGAGATGGGTTGAAATCGGTATTTTTAATCTTTTTTTTTTTGTTCATTTAGTTTTACGTAGAACTAAGAACAAAATAGAACATAAAAATCGTTATTCTATATTACATTTTTTTTTTAAATAGCGATCCCTAATAAACGTGCTTTTAATAGTAATAATAATAAATCAAATCAAACCAAATAAACTGTTTGAAAAAAGCGGCTATATTATATAACTACACATCACTCATCAACACTAACCTTAACTCACTCACACTGTAATTTACTTTTCTTATTGTGGGGCCAGCTGTTACACTGGGACACTACGACCCATTGGTAATTTGTGTTCAACCCCAAGACCCTATATACTATCATCTATTGTCCCTTTAAATATATCTGTAATTTACTTAGCCTTACTTAGCTGGTATAGCCGTTATTATAGTTAAACCAGCCTTATGCTGTGAGAAGTACCCACAACTTTTTTCGAAAATAATAATAATATAAGTAACGCAAGGTGTGATAAAATTAGTCATAAGAAAATTTTATTATTTCCTAGTGAATTAATGGATTTTGAATCTTTAATCATATGCCCCGATAATCAAAGTCGACGCGGGTGAAGTCGCGGGCAAAAGCTAGTATGTAATAATTATGTAACTATATTATTCCAGATGCGAATAATGATAAAATAAATATTATACATGCCACAAACTCAATCCTCCTCTCACAAGACCTCCTTTGTGGTGATATAACTCTCACATTGTATTTAAGATTTAAGTTTTTTTTAATGTATTGATTGTGCCAAACATGCAGCTTACATTGATGACAAGTGAATAATATATAATTATGAATGCAGTATGTACACAAAATCGATGGTCAAAATGTGGATGCGGTGGCGCATCAATAGACATATTATATCTATACACAAAAATCAGAGTTCAAAATGCACATATGTTGCTACCCCTGAGACCTTGTGAAAGTTATTACGGGGCCATACATTGCCATCTCACAGGACCACGATAGTGCTGAACTTTATTTTCAGCACTATCGTTACCATATGGCTCCTGGCAAGAAATTAAGTCTCCAGTCAAACTGCAAAATCAATATACAAAAAAATTGGTTCAGAATTAATAAATAAAATCAAACTCAATAATTCATTTAATCACTTGGAAATAATAGAATTTGCTTGTGATAGGTCAAATTACAAATCTAAAATTAAAAGCGAATAACAACTGATACGTTGATTAATATGTCAAAGTAAATAAATTAATAATAGTCCAAAAATACTTAATAATAAAAATAGGTATCAACAGAATGTTCCATACTCTCTTTTACAAACGGCAAGATAAGACTAAACAAAAAAATATGGGACATTCTTTGTCATGTTTATACAATACAATGTTATTTCGAAACTATTGGTATTATAAGTAATAACTTTTAAAGTATATAAGTTATTTTATGCAGCTTTTTTTAATGTAATGAAAGTGGCAAACAAGCATGCAGTTCACATTGATGTTAAGTGATAACTGCAGCCTATAGACACCCACACAAAGACCAGAGGTCAACATTCCGAAGCGTTACCACTTCTGAGGCCTAAAAATTAAATAAAAATAAAAAAAAACGTAAAAGTATGACATTTTTATTGATACTCGTATAATTGATGTTCCTATACTGGTTACGATTCTAAAGACACGCCCTATGAGTATGCATAACAATTATGTGCAATCATATCTAACAGAATAAAACCGCCAAAGAGT